>CM075689.1:4282812-5703750 GCA_037954015.1 Psophocarpus tetragonolobus
TGCTAAGAATTTTCTAAGCTTATGGAGAATGAGTTTGAGATGAGCATAATAGGGGAGTTAAAGTTCTTCCTTGGACTCCAGATTAAGAAATCTATAGAAAGTATCTTTATCCATCATACGATGTATGCTAAAGAGCTTCTGAAGAACTTCATTTTAGAGGATGCTAAGGACATGAAGACTCCAATGCATCTAACCACCATCCTAACTCTAAATAAGGAAGTTAGGAAAGTGGATAACACTGTCTATCAATAGATGATCGAGTTTTTTTTGTGCCTGATAGTGGCTAGACTATACATCATGTTCAACATCTTCTTGTGTACAAGATTATAGTCTAATCCAAAGGGAGTTTACTTGACGTTTGTCAAATGCATCTTTTGTTACACCATTAGAACCTCCTACCTTGGTCTTTTTTATAAGCGTAGAGAATCTTTGAGGTTACTGAGCTACTATGGTGTTGACTATGTTGGAGATCAAGCTAAAAGAAAAAGCACTAAGGGAGGATGTCACTTCATAGGTGCCAAAATAGTGACTTGGGCATGCAAAAAGCATAAGAGTACTTTATTATCAACCAACAAAATTGAGTACATGAAAATTACTCATTGTTTCTCACAACTACTCAGGATTAGAAACTAGCTAGAAAATTACAACTTCTATGAGAGTAAAATCTCTAGCTTTTGTGATAATGAATCTACCATTCTCTTTCTAAAAATCTGTCATGTATTCTAAGATAGGCATATAAAAAATAGACATCATTTTATAAGAGATCAAATTAAAAAAGGAGATGTTAATTTATAGTTTATACCCACATAAGATCAGTTAGCTGATATTTTTACAAAACCCTTGGTAGAAGAATGAGTAAAGTATCTTAGAGGCTTTCCTTTTATGGTCGTTATAAAAGAATGGTTAATTTTTATAGTAATAGCTTCTATATTTGTAACTCAAGGATAAATCATCTAATGAGTCTATGCATAATCTGTATCAAATGTCTTAAGACACATAGTCCCAAATCATCTGGATGCATAGTTTATCACACATATAATATTTCTTGCTTTACTAGGTCCCTTTGAAGCACCACATACATTTGGGATCTTTTTATATGAAGGGAGACACCCTCAATTGGTTTAAAAGGATCATCAAAATTCTTACTTTTCTGATTGGGTCTCTTTCCCTAGTGCTTTGGCTTTACGATTTGGGCCTTCATTGTATGAAAATCATTAAGTTAAGTTATTCAAACTTCGTCAGTGTGGTTCCATCACTGATTATCAAGCCAAATTTGAGTGGCTTTAAATCAAGTGGTGGGTTTTCCATCAGATGCCATTTTAAATTGTTTCATTTCTAGGTTGCTTTCGGACATTCGTCAAGAGTTGGCTATCCATAAACCAATAACCATTTCCTAAGCTATTAACTTGGCTAAATTAATTAAGGCAAAGATTAAGATACCAAACCTCGCCCTGCACGTGCACTTTCCCCTTTAAACTCTAGTTTGATTTCTCCTTTGCCACCACCTATACGTTTTCTGCCTTCACCAAGCCCCTCTTTAGCAAAAATTTACCTACCTGTTAAGCATCTTACTTGAAGTTATATCCAACAATGTTAACACAAAGGATTGTATTATCATTGTAAGCAAACATTCATTCCTGATCTTAAATGTACTAAATCTTATTTCCATTAATTTTTTGTTGAAAATGACTATTTCCTTGATGTTAATACATTATGCTTGCCCCCCTCCCCCATTGAACTTGACATTAGTCTTTTGGATGACCCTAACATTCACTTTTAACTCTCATCCTAACCAATGACTGGCCAACCATCTCCACAAACCCTTAAGTGTGTGTGTTCTATTTCCATTATACCTTTTATAATCTTAATTGATCTTGGAAGCTCCCACAACATTATTAGCCCTCTATTGCCTGCCACCTAATATTAGCTTCTGCACACATCTCTCCTTTTTCAGTGATGATGGGTAATAATAATCATATTTAATGTCAGGTATTTTGCCCAATGTTGACATTCTTCTTCGACAAGCAACCTTTATTATTCCCTTCTATTTACTTTTGATTGAGGGTGAAGATGTGGTTCTGGATATTGAATGGTTGCATTACTTAGGACCAATTATCGCAAATTTTTCAGTTCCAAGCATTTCTTTCACCTACAACAACACTCCTCTCACATTTCAAGGTGACCCACCTAACACTTCTTTCACTTTCACTTATACTTAAAACTTAAATAAGTTTTTTATCCTTAGTTTCATAAAAAATGACTTTTGGTCATTAAAATTCAAAAATAATTTTTTAGTCTTTGATTCATTTTTAGTCTTTCTTCTCCATGTAACGCCGTTAAAAAATTACCAATAGGGAGCATAATTTTGTACTTATGAATCACTTTTCTCATTAATCCTAACTCCCTCAATCTTCAATTTCACATTTGACACAATCAAATATACTGAAACTTATAAATGTACAACGCTAATGCAAAGAACAAATTAATTTTAAGACTAAAAAAATATTTTTAAATTTCAAGGACCAAAAGTGATTTTTGGTGAAACTTTAAGGATAAAAAATTTATTTAAGCATATACTTAATTTTGTCAACTTTTACTCACTAACTCCATAGTGTTTTTTCATTTATTCACCTTTCAACTTTTTCCAAATAACTCTCCAATTTTACTCGAGACAAATTCTTTAATTGAATATCATGACTTGCTCACCTTTCTTTCTTCCCTTATAAAAAAACTTCTTGCTTGGTCACAAAAAAGTTTTCAAAATCTCATGGGTTACCACCCAATCACACACATCACTACCACATTCCCTTATTACCTAATACTTCTCCCTGAATGTTAAATCATGTAAGTAACCTTATGCCAAAAAATATGCGATGACTCAATTGATATAAAAAATACTTGTTGAGAGAATTATTCAACCTAGTACTAGCATTTTTCTTCGCCAATTTTATTGGTTAAAATAAAGAATGGCAGTTGGAGATTTTGCATGCATTACCACTCCCCAAATGCAATACCAGTGAAGGGGCAATATCCTATTCCAACCATCGATGAACTACTGGATGCAGGGAAAGCTAATATTTTTTCTAAGATCGATTTATGCTTGAGTTACCACCGAATTTGAGTGAATCCTACAAACACAAAAAAAAAAACTTTCATAACTATTTATGGTTATTACACATCCATAGTTATACCTTTTGGTTTAACTAAGGTTGCCATCTCTTTTCAAACGGTCATGAATGATTATTAAGGTCATTTTTACATCAATTTGTCCTAGTTTTTTTTATGAAAAATTAGTTTACAGTTTTGATCTAATTCACACTTACATTTAGCTACTATCTTAGAGTTATTAGTGCTAACCAATTTGTTTAAAATGTTCCTTTGTGGTTTCTACAGTTCTTTATTTGGGTCATGTTATTTTTGCTAAGAGGTCGAAACAAATTTTGAAAAGATTTGAGTTATCTTGGACTGATTGTAACCTTGTTCACACACGACTTTAAGTTTTTTTGGGTCTTACTAGATTTTACAAAAGATTTGTTCATCATTATGATGCTTTTGACACTTCTCTCATTGACATATTGGGTTTCACAAATTTCAAATTTTGATTCATTCTTTTGTACTCTATTAGCTTTTGATAACTTTTAAATTTTGAAATTGTTAAATTAAAATAGTAGTTGGAAATCACTATTACCTTTATTTCAATCTTATTAATCTTCTCAAACCACATCCATCCTGACTGCTACCACTTTCCACGACACAACAATCTCTCTAGTTGCGGACAATAATTTTCTTAATGACTTAGAACGTGTGCGTAGGTGAATCATTATACAAACTAGGTAGTAAATGGGGCAAGCATGCACCTATCTTTTTATAAAACACCAAAATCAATTTTTCAAAAACATAAAAAATCAAAATCAAATTTTTAAAACTTAATGTATTAAAACAAGAAAATACTAAAAAATATAATGAATGAAAATTAACATTTAACCTATTATTATTCACATGAAAAAAATATGTAATTGAAAAATAATTTATCTTTCTATAGTGTCATTGTTTCTGAGAATTAAAGAATATGAAAATATTAGGTAGTAAGATGATTTTTTTTGTTATTTCATTAAAACAAGAAAACCCTAAACAACTATACCATTATATTGAGTTACATATCATATAAAAATCATATTATTGCTAAACAAATCATTCATGAGATAATATGTTTTTTTATAAAGCTTATTACCTAGCCTGTTAAACTAAAAAGACTTTTTTAAAAAGTTTGAGTTGAACCTTTTTATTAAACAAGTCAAGCTAAGTTAGGCCTAAACTGACTGAGACATAGGTATCTTATAGACAAGCTAACTCATTTTCATGCTTATTTAATTGACTAAAATAACTAAAGGATATAACATTAATTTTGAGAATTCTTTCTACTATTTTGTTAGAAACAGTGTATTCTTATTTATTATATTTTGTTTGAAATAGTGTATTCTTATTTATTATAAAAATTATTCATTTGTTGCTACATATTTATTGCATAATGTTTTTTTTTTACATGTTACCACTTCACACAATTTATTATATTTTTGCTTTTTACTATGTGACATTGATTTTTACCTATTTAGTTAATGTCTATACTCTATTATTAGTATATAATAAGTTATATAATCAATTAAATATCTAAAAATAATAATATAACGTGTTATGTGCATATAAATATTTTTAAAAATAAAAAAACTCTACATATAATACATTTATAGAATCAATTTTATATATTAATAATTACATTCCATATTTGAAACTTAATTTTAATGGCATTGAGCTTAACTTAGTTGAGCATATATATGACCACTAAAAAGTACATATTAATGACAACAAATATTTATTAACTTAAAATATATAAATAGATTAATTTATCCAAAATTGGTTATATAATTAATTTTTATATTCATCCATGGATTGGTTATAAGAACTAATAACTTGTGGTTATATTTACATTTGCTTATTAATAAATTATTTTATAACTACTTATAATTATAGTTAAAAAATATAAATAATTATTTTAAGCACGTGATTATTTGTCTTTTAAAAATAAAATTAGATAATCAACATCAATATGCAATTCAAATCAATGAAATGAATTTTGGCACAATTGGACCAGTTGCACTAAACCAATCTTTGTAGAGTGAAAAGTGAAATGTGCAGAAAAAAAATGAAAGGAAGATTGCACTTTCTCTAGTTCAATAAAGTGGAAAGTAGTAAGGAAAGTATCACCAATATGGTAGGATTTACATGTTTTACTTTCCACTCAAAACCACATGAAAAAAGGAAGGAAAATGTAAAAAAAATAAATTGAAATTCCAAAATTACCTTTGCTCTTAATGGAAGAGTTCATAAAAATCATAATAAATGATGGGTAATTTGGTAATTATAATATTTTTACATTACAACTTGTCTTTCTTTTCCACCACTTTCCATATAATTGACAACTTTGATTTTCACTTTATTTCATCTCTTTTTATTTTTCTTTCCTATTCTTTTCTCACATTTTCTTTGCTTGCAACCGAATGAAGCCTAACCATTTATACCAAATCCCGCTCAATTTAAAAGTTGACTTAATTATAATTGGTGTCCCAAATTTTATAAAATTTAGACATTGTGACTTTATGTTTTGAAAATGTGACATCGTGCTATCATATTAAAAAAAATTCGTGAATTGATGCCTTCTGTCAAATGTTAAACATTGACGGTGAAATGTTAAATTGTTACCACCACATATCATCTCACAATGAGATATCAATTCAAGTTTTTTTTTAATTCAGAGGTAGAATATAACGTTTTAAAAAATATGGGGACATAATATCTAAATTTTATAAATTCGGGGGCACCAATTATAGTTAACTCTATATTTGTGTAAAAAAGAAATATAACAAAAAGATTTATTACTTAAAAATCTTTAAAGTACTTTAACTTGCTAATGAATTATGCTGAAAAGATATTTCTTTTAAGAATATCTCTGTTTATCATCACATCTTTAAACAATTATTTATTAGATACAATTTATGTGATAAAGAGGATTTTTAAAAATTAAGACAAGTATATTTTAAAGATACACTTTCTTATAGTTAAAATTCATTTTTCACTTTTATTTCAAACTCAATTAATTAAAAATAAAAAAGTGATTTTCTTAACTTTTTGAACCATTAAAATAAAATTCTTCATGAATATTTTAAAATTGACATGGTATTGTGGAAACCATAAAAATAATTTAATATTCTCTAAAATATGTAAAATTAGTATCTTAAACTCTATTATGAAAATTTCAATGGGTGTAACTTAATTAACAACACAAACTGAGTTTGTAAGAGAAAACTTGAGTTTAATCTCCACAAAATACATTATTGATAAGGGTGAACCATCATTTTATTTTGGAGATATATGGTGAATGAATTGATTAAGGAAAACGAGATGTAAAAAAGGTTGTTAATTTCATCTTAATTAAAAAAAGAATAATATTATTAATAACATTGGGCTTATAAAAGGATTTATTATTAAAAATGTTCTAAAAATGTAAGTAAATACCAAAAGTCTATGATAATAAAAAAAGAAAATAAATTTATATTATTATTTTAAGGTAAAAATGAGGTAAAGACGAGTACAATGTACTTTTAAACCTTTAACGGGTGTGTTAATGTAAAAAATGAGGTGTTACTATTTCTTTTAAAAGAAATTAATGTTTATATACTTGCCGTGTACAAAAGCTTTTCATTATCATTAAAATGCAACTGGCTTTTTATATAAAATTTAAGAGTTTAATTAATAACAAGCAAGTGTATAAAAGTTAATAAATTTATTAATTTTACTAGTTATTATTTTAAAAATAATATATAAATGATAAAAAATTGTAATTGAAAGTTAAAACTCCTTTATTATAGTGGACACTAATTAAATTCAAATTTTAATGTGTAAATTTTTTTTCAGGCAGAACATGATTATTTTTTTGTTATAAAATGCATGGAAGGTTTGTATAAAGAAACATTGTATTTTAGAGGAAATTTCAATATAATTTTGTCTGAATTCTATTTTTAAGTTAATTAGTTAAAAAAATTTTGCAAGATATTTGTATTTTATTTTCGGTGTTACATTGAATATTTGAAAAAATAAGAATAATTTTTTCTTAATTGAAGTTTTGCCATTTATTTATAAATATAATATTGAAGAAAAAACTTATACATTATGCATGTAAAAAGTTTTTCATGACATTTTATCACAACTTTTTATATTTAATAATTTTATTTAATTATTATTTTAATTTCTTTTACACTTTAATGTATAAGTATTAAATTTTAGAATTTAATTAATATAAATAAACACAGTAAAAAAACCATTTAACATTTATATTTAATCATAATTTTTGATTTATATCTATCAAAATGGTTTTTGTCTAAAGTTTATAACATTTACTTACAAGAGACGTAAATATTTCATATTTGAAAATATTTCAATAGTTTTGAAACGGTATTAATGATAAGAAGGAGAGTTTGGTGTGAAAAGTGAATTGAGTTGATTGTATTTAGGAAATAAAAAAATGTGAAGTAGAGTGGAAATTGGATTTAATAAGTGAAGGAGAGATTGGGATTTGAATTTGGAAGGATGGAGATTTTGAAAAATGTTTGGTGGCATATAGTAACGGTATAGAAGATATTTAAGGGGAGAGTAAAAAAAGAAAGAAAAGATGTTGACGGGGGGAGTAAAAGTGAAAGAAGGATCGAAGGGTGAAGAGGGGTTAAGGAAGAGGATAGGAAGCCCCAACCACGAGATGAGTGTTGGTCAACAGAATGGTAATGGTCAGTTTGAAACCCGTGGGCGTGGGCCAGAAGGAAAAAGCCCAACAAAAAAGAATTATAAAAAGAAGCGAAACCCTGAAGAGAGAGCGAGTGAGGGTTTGAGAAAAGAGGGAAGAGGGAGAAGATGAGTGACAGGGTGTGTGGGAAGGTGAAGTGGTTCAATGATCAGAAGGGGTTTGGATTCATAACCCCAGACGATGGCAGTGAGGATCTCTTCGTTCACCAATCTCAGATCAAATCTGAGGGGTTTCGAAGCCTCGCCGAGGGTGAATCCGTCGAGTTCGCTATCGAATCCGACGCCGACGGACGCGCCAAGGCTGTTGATGTCACTGGCCCCGACGGCGCCTCTGTTCAGGGCAGCCGACGCGGTGCCGACGGAGCCCGCGGCTATGGAGGTGGACGACCCGGAGGATACGGTGGCGGCGGCGGCGGCGGTGGCTATGGGGGCTATGGTGGTGGAGGCGGAGGCTATGGTGGCGGAGGACGCGGCGGCGGCGGCGGCGCCTGTTATAACTGTGGAGAATCTGGCCACCTTGCCAGGGATTGCAGCCAAGGAGGTGGCGGTGGCGGTGGCGGTGGCGATAGGTACGGAGGGGGCGGTGGTGGTAGGTATGGTGGCGGCGGTGGGGGACGATATGGTGGAGGCGGAGGCGGTGGCGGTGGCGGTGGTGGTGGTGGAAGCTGCTACAGCTGCGGAGAGTCTGGGCATTTCGCCAGAGATTGCCCATCGAATGCTCGTTGAGGTTTATTGTTAGGGGCCTTTTATTATGTTTTGTGGATTGTTTCAAGTTTCACTTTGATATGTTTTAGGGTTTTTATTGCTTTTTGTCAAAACTATGCTACTTATAAGTAAATTAGATGTGTGGGATTTTTTTTTGTTTTGGTTAATCAAATGAAGGGTTCCTGTGTTAACGATACAATCTGCAGATCTGTTTGCTACAATGAATCGTATGATTTTGATTTGTGTGTTGTCTGAGTGGCATAATTAAGGGGATAAATGTAACCTGTTGATGCTGCATTGGTAATTAGGATGCCATATTTGTTCAAGTTATTACTTTATTTGAACAGTGGATATAAGATATTTCACTGCCTAAGCAGTTTACTCCTATTTTTTTACACTGTCTTTTTCATTTTTATCCCTTTTTGGCCTCTGTCACCACCATTGCCTCACCGCCACCATCATCAGAGTCACCAATACCAGTACACATCGGCGGTGGTGATGGTGGTGAATGCAATAAAAACAAAAGATGATAGAGGTGAAAAAGAAAGGGATAAAAATGAAAATAAGCTACTATTAAAATTTATATTTAATGTTTTTTTAAATTAATCACTTTGTTACATATTAAATTCATTCAAATTTATTTATATTGAAAATCAGCTTATTAATGATTGTTAAAATCATTTTATTAAAATGTGTCCTACAGCACATTATAGAAAACCGTTTATTAATTAATTTATCTCGAATGCACAGAACCCTAAGTAAATTATGACCGCGGGCAGAGTTCTTGTAGCAGCTCATTGTCTAATAGTTTTTTTTACACATTTTTTGTAGCAGTAAATGTTAAAACTTATTTTTTGGCACAATATTATTAAACTGTATTAATTTATCCTCCTTTACGAAGAATGACTAGAGCCGTCAGTAATTTATGACTGCGTGCAGGGCTCATTTCAATATAGGATTTAGATCCTGTTTGTTTATTCTTCTTTTTCATTACTAAGTTTGTGAGTGCATAAACGTGATATTTTAGATTTATATTATTTTATTTAATATTTTTTAAAACTATAAAATTATCTTTAATATTTTTTGAATATGATCATTGCATAATAAATTTTGATTTTTTAACGTATGCCTGAAAGTAAATGTTACTAATTATTAGAATGTAATTTTTATATATTTCTAATGTGAAAGAATATTAATTATGTTTAATACTAATTAATTTTAGTTTTAATTTTATTTTTTCACTTTAATATTATTTTTATTTTTACATTATTCATATTTAAAAAAATAATTTAATGTAATATATTTATTTAAAATATAATAGTGTTTATAATTATTATAGTTTTTAGAGAAAAATTATACATTGTAAAAAATTTAAACATTTAACTATAATTTTTTATTTGATTTTATCAAGAGTTATATTTAAAAGTTAGTGTAAAGTTTTTTAATTAATATGTAAAGTGTTAAATTTTATTTTATTAATTATATATTATATTGAATTTAGACAACAACATTCATAACTTTAAATTGAAATTATTTTATTTTTTTAATATTATTTTAGCTTGTTGCACTATATTTAATTTTTTTGTTGTTCAAGCTAGAGTCCTAATGATTCTCTTATTTACTTCAACCATTTTTCAACATTTCATAAACTTTTATTCTTTATCTCTTTCCCCATCAACATTTCATAAACTTTTATTCTTTATCTCTTTCCCCATCTATATAGACATAATCTTTTCAAAAACTTTTCCTTCTTTTCTAATTGGTTTTAAATTAAAAAAAATAATTTGTGTTCTTCATAAATTTAATGTAGTTATTCCTTTCTATTCTTAAAAAAAATTCTAATGTTCATATAAAACTTTTTTATTAATTGATAAACTTTATTTTTTATTATGTATTATATTGAATTTCGGTAACAATGTTCAAGACCTTAAATTGGAGTTATTTTATTCTTTTAGTATTATTTTATCTATTTTATACTATTATATTTAATCTTTTATTTGTTGTTGAAACTAATCTTAATACTATAATACTTATATCTTGTTAATGTACGAGGTTTAAATATTTAATTACAATTTTTTATATATGATAAATGTTAACTTTATCAATTAATGTTTTAAAGATTATATAAATAAAAAGTTATGATTAAATGTGTAAAAAAGAATGTATAAGTATTAAAATTTATTATTTAGTTATGTATTATATTGAATTTAGACCATAATGTTTAAAATTTTAAATTGAAACTATTTTTTTTTATTATTGTATTTAATTTTTTAAATTAAAAATAAACTTGTATTAAAAAGCTTTTTAACTATCTTAATTCTTTGATATAATAAATATATCAAAAAGTATATTGAGAATAGTGTAAAACTCTTTTATACTATAATGTATATATGATAAACTCAATAGATAATAAATATTTATATATAATAATATGAAACTCTTTTATATTAGAATGTGTGTATGATAAATTCAATAGATAATAAATATTTATATAAAAAATTATTAATTTTATTAATTAATACTTTAAAAATTATATAAATAAATTATCGTTATTAATCGTTTTGTGAAACTCTTTTAGTGATGCCATATAGATCATAAACGTTTTTAGTAATCACTAACAGGTGCTCTAAACACATTAGAAAAATCATTATATTAAAAATTAACGTTTAATGAATGTTAAAATTTATTCTTTGGCACGCTAAAAGAAATCATTTATTAATTTATCTCTCTTTACAAGGAATGCACAGAGCCCGAAGTAAATTATAACTGCGTGCAGGGCTCCTGTAGCAGCTCATTGTCTATTAGTTTTTCTTACATTATTTCTACATAATAATAAATTAATCTTAAAATTATATTTAATAATTTTTTTTACCTGATGAATACATTAATTTTCAATTAAAATCAGCGAATAATGATTGTTAAAATTTATTCAACACTATAAAAAATCCATTTATTAATTTATCTCCCTTTACAAGGAAGCGCAGAGCCCTAAGTAAGTTATGACTGCGTGCAGGGCTTCTGTAGCAGCTCATTACTAATAGTTTTTTTACATCATTTCCAAGAGTGTAAAGCTATAAATTTCTACTGTTTGACTGACATTTTACATTGTAATATCGTGTTCAATTTTTTTCTTCTGGTATTATAATCAATTATTATACCACTCTTTCTTCCTCCACATGACACATGACATCAGTTAAAAAAATAAGAGAAATAAAACGTAAAAAGCTTTTCATGTAAAGTTCTTTTATTCATTTCATAGGTGGAAACAATTTCCTCTGAAAAATAAGATAAAAATTTATGCATATGGATCACCTAATTTTATTTTTTTCATACTCATTTGCTATCATCTCTCAACCGACTTTAGGCTGCTACCACAAATGTGGTTGTATTTAGTTGTATGAAATCATTATCTTTGTACACCTATCTTTTTATAGATTTGTAAGACTTTAAAGGAGGATACTTGTAGATCTCTAAGCAACTATATAATATGAAGAATCTGTCTATTTGTCAAATCAGATTTCGTCTATTTGTCAAATACTTGAGAGTTTAATAAGCTTATTTATCAACTTGGTTAGACTTAAAATGATATTTTATATAAAAATAATTCAAATATTTATAAATAATATATAACTAAAATTTTAAGAGCATAATAAATAAAAATAGTTAGGGGTGATATAGGATTAGGATCCGTGGAACTTATTTATGAAACTTACCAATTTTGTGGATTAAGTTTGCAAGCTTAAAAAAACAAATTTATCATTTAAATTTTAATTGATTTGATTTTGTTTTTTAGTTTTTTGAAAAGATATTTTAAAATAGCTTTTAAAAATTGTTTTTTAGAAGAAACATAAAAACTTGTTTAGTAAGTATTATTTGAAAATTATTTTGAAGATATGGATATTAGAAAAGTAGTTGATATTTACGGAAATGATATTAATAAAAAACAAAAATCAACATATTCTTACTTTTGAATTTTAAAAACAAAAGGAGAAAATTGAAAAAAAAAATACTTATAATTGTTCCTTTTTTTTTAGTTTTTAAAAACAAAAAAATCATAACTATTTTAAGAAAACAACAACCTAGTTTTTAAATATTAAGAAACTGAAAACAGTTTTATAAAATTATTGTTAAACAAACACTTAAACTATTAGTTTGTATTAATGTTGTAATTTGTTTTTGTAAAGTGTGATATTTTACAGTTTTAACATTGAGAATATTTAATGCTTTATATTATTACGAATATAGATATAATTTTAAGTATGATATATTATAATTTAGTTAGTTTTTAGATAATTTTTTATTATTTTAAAAAAATATATCTATGCGGATTTAGGGACCGATCTATTAAGCCTATGGATTTTGTGGATTGGATACAGATCATTAGAAAAGTCAATTTATTTTAGTAGATCGGATTTATTAGTTATATTTAAAATGTAAAATTTCAATTAGCATTATCCTTTATTTAAATTAACATCTACTTTTTAAAAATTTACCCTAAATTCTCATTTTATCCTTAATTCTCTTTCTTTTACATTATTTTCTTCATCTACACTCTCTTTCCTCACCTTATTTTCTGCCCTTGTCCTCTCTCTCATCTCTCCTTACCTCTTTGTTCGTATATACATAAAACCTAATTAATTAGTTTTTTATTTTTTTAGTATAATAATTTAATTTCTTATTTGTTTAGTAAATTAATTTAATTAATTTTTAGTGTGATTAATTTATTATTTTTACTATATTTATTTAATTTATTATTATTTTATTATAATAATTACATATATATTATATTAATTTACTTAACGGATTACATGTTAGTATACTTATTTAATTAAATATTTGGTTAGTGTAATTAATTACATGTAGTATAATTATTTAATTTCTTATTTTTTTAGTATAGTAATTTAATTAATTTTTAGTGTACTTAATTTATTATTTTTAGTATATTTATTTAATTTATTATTTTATTATAATAATTACATGTTTATTATATTAATTTACGTAATGAGTTATATGTTTAGTATAATTATTTAATCAAATATTTAGTTAGTGTAGTTAATTACATGTTTTACATTTATTTAATTTCTTGTTTTTTTGGTATAGTAATTTAATTAATTTTTAGTGTATTTAATTTATTATTTTTAGCATACTTATTAATTTATTATTTTTTATTATAATAATTATATGTTTATTATATTAATTTATTTAATGAATTACATGTTTAGTATAATTATTAATTAAATATCTAATTGGTGTCGTTAATTACATGTAGTATAGTTATTTTTAATTTCTTATTTTTTAGTATAGTAATTTAATTAATTTTTAGTATACTTATTTTATTATTTTTGGTATAGTTATTTTATTTATTATTTTTTTATTATAATAATTGTATGTTTATTATATTAATTTATATAATGAATTACATATTTAGTATAGTTATTTAAATTAATATTTGGTTAGTGTAATATAGTTGTTTAATTTCTTATTTTTTTAGTAGGGCAATTAATTTCTTATTTTTTTAGTATAGTAATTTAATTTCTTAATGAATTACACGTTTTTAATTTCTTATTTTTTATTCTTTGACAAACAGTTGTCGGAGAGTACAAAATTTTCAAATTATTTTACTCTTCGACATTCGGTTATCTTAGATTAATAAGAGAGATAAATGAAGGATATATAAGTCTTTGAGCATGTGAGTATATGTTACTTCAAATTAGAGATGTCAAATTCCCTTAAGATGTGAGCTTTACGAATGAGGCTTAAACGAGGCGGACCCATTTGTATATCGACCTTTAAGAATAGTAAACTATAGATTTCACAATATTTAAATAACTAAGTCTAGCTATACATCACTATTGATTTAATAATGATACACTAAATGAAAATATGTTGAACTCTAAATGTATATAAAACAATCCAATTTGTTGACTCGACTGAGAAGTAAACTTGAGAATTTGCACACGAGTTAACTCGCAAATAGTAAGTAGACTCGTAAGACTTAGAAAGTTAACTTCAGAGTTTGATAACCATGTAATTATATTATTTAATGTCTTTTTTATTATTGTAATTTTTTTATAAGTTATTTTTAAGGATGACAAGGTGGGTCATTCATGCCAACCCGCCAAAATATTGGCGGGATAGGTATGCATTTTAGCCCATTGGCCCGTTTAGGCCTGCTCTGCCTAGCTTGCCAACCCACCAGCGAAGGGTGGGGTGGCTGACCCGTCACTTAAAATAATATATTAAATAATTTAAATTATCAATAATGATTTCTATATTAATTATATTATAAATATAAAATATAATTAACCAAGTAAAAAGAAAAATTATTATAATTTAGAATTACCAATTTAAGTTTACTACTTTAGGAATTTATTGTATAATTTTATAAATTTTTTAATTTATCAAATTATTTAAAATTTAATTTAAATTAAAAATAAAAATTTAATATAAGACTATAGTAACTCTGTAACTGTGCTGAACGCTAGAATTTTGTTTCCTTTATGATAGAATTAAAAATCAATGTTTCAAGTTTCCAAAGTTTCATTATTTGATTATTTCACATTTTCACAATTCAGTGTTTGCTCACATCATTAGTCATTACAAAATAGAAATTAACTTAATTAAGTGTGCATGGTGCAAGTCAACACTACAACTCTGCAAGATGCAACTCACAATGCAAGTGTTAGTCAATAGAAAATAGAAATCAACTCATTTTCTACTAGTTTGATTAAAAATTTTGTGATTTGGATATTTAGAACTTTAATCTTATATATTTATATGTTTTGTGTTAATTATACTATCTATTTCATTTTTAGACTAATTTCATTAAGATATTTTTATTTTGATATTTGGATCAAACAAAAATAATTTGGGTTTAAAAAATTAAAAAATAAAATTTAAAAAGGTGGGCAAACCTGGCGGGCCAACTCGCCAACTAGCCTATAAGTGAGGCAGGCTTGGAAGTTTGACCCACCTTTAGTATAGCGACCAACCTGCTCTGCCCCGTTTTTGACGCACCACAGGCAGGTCGGGCCTAAAAGGACCAGACTGATCCGTTTTGCAATCCCTAGTTGTCTTATAATTTTATGTGATATTTAATTTTTTTTATTTATATTGTCTCTAGTAGTTTTTTATAAGCCAAAAGAATAGTATTAAAATAAAGAAACCACAAGTTATGCCTTTTAAATGGTAATGGTACACAAGGGAAGCCTTTACACACAAGTAACGAAACGTCTAGGAATAACAAATAAACTTGTATTCATAGGTAATCCTAGAACCAGTCTGAAAGTTTATGGGAAGTCCGAGATTTGACTAGACACACATGCGGAAAATACTTGGTATATTAAGTTGGGATGAACTTGATATATTAAGTCGAGGATGGGGAAGGATGAGAGTATCATATGTGTCCTCGTCCCGTTGTCCTACCTAGCCTTCCAAGCTTAACAAAATAAAAATGACTAGTCTCAACACAAAACAAGTTATTCATAACCCATTCAGTGAAAGAATATGTTGTCATTTACCATGAAGATTGCACTATGAAAACTTCTGGGTTGTGTAGCTCGGATAATGTCATGTACTTCTGGGGTCTGCATTATGAAGACTGTAATGTTTCGTGTCTTCCAGGTGTGTCATAGTCTTGTGAATCAGACAAAAGACCAAGCTATGCATTTTTTCTATTCGCCACGTACTAACCCCAAGAATTGACATTCATGATCCCTAACTTTGCTATGTAACACTGTAGAGATCCCCACAAGCAACATAAATCTTCCCACACCTTCGTCAACAATTCTCTTCATAAATACGTGATCGCACAACCTATACAACTCTACACCTTGTTATATTGGTCTCTCCTAAACAAGTTCTCCTTTGTTCACAACTTGTCAGCATCCATCCTCCATATCAAGGTTTGAAATTTTTGTGGAACCCCTTCAACCAGATTAGCTTGTAAAAGACATCCTAATGGTGACTTGGATCTGCAGTTAGAAACATATAAGTTGATGCCACAGAGTATATCTTTGATTGTTTTGTGTCCCAACTCCAATTATCTTGTACCCCATCCCTCAATAATAATGAACCCAACTTACTGCTTAAGGCTTCAATAGCATTTACTTTGCAGGTATAAATCCCTCTCATCCAATCCAACTCCACCTCCTTTTTTCACATTCCCACATGTCCTTTACCAATGCATTCTTATTTAGCACTAAGCTATATATACGAGGATGTTCATCCTAAAGGCTTTTCCCCACTAAAATGTAATATCACCACCATTCCTAGTGTGTGTCTAACATTGTTGGATCCCTAACTATTATCCCCTCCTCCCTCCCCTTTCATGGATTTAAGTTTACATATTTGCATTTAAATTTGAAAATCCAACAAATAGCCAAAGGCGGGTATATGGATTTGAGTCTCTGGTTCTCCCAAATTTGTTTAGAGGGACAAAATTTTCATTTTGACTATTAGTTTGAGTTATTTTTGTGACTTTTAGCATTGGAAATATTAGTATTTTAAATTATTATAAATGATGATACTTTTTAGTATGATATAATATAATTTAGTCAGTTAAAAAATATTATAATTTTTTTATTATTTTAAAATATATATGTGTGTGTTTGCGAGCGTGTGCCAGCCACAAGTCTGTTAAATCCATAAGTGGACTGGATATGAATTATTTAAAAAAGGTAATTGCTTTTAATACGTCTCTATCTTCTATTCGCACCCCCTAGGCTTTACAATTTTTTTCAAAACCCAAAAATACCCTCCCGTTTTCTCACCATACTTTCGTAACGAAGTACATTCTGGACAACATGATCCGAAAGGCAAATGGGATTCAGCTAGTATATTCCGGACCACATGATCCGGAAGGCAAATAAGATTCAACAAGTATGTTCAAGACAACATGATCCAGAATGTATTATGTATATTCTGGATCAACTAATCCGAAATGTATTATGTATATTCCGGATCAACTAATCCGGAAGTGGATCAAATGCGTATTCCGGACTAGGTGGCCTGGGGTAAATATTGTTAGTTCCGGATCAACTAATCCGGAATACTGTAACACTTGACATAGTACGAATAAAAATGCAAACTAAACCCTCAATTATAAATCCCAAAACCCTAAACTTTAGATCAAGAACATCACACCTGAATAAAATTGTGTTTTCCTTTTCAAATAAGACTTAAATCAACGAATGATTAGGGATTTACAATAGGGCACAATGTGAGAATTTGTGTTTAGCACACAAGAGTAGCAAGATAAAGCACAACAAGAAAAGAAAATAAAAAAATAAATTCAAAAAAATTTAAATCAAATAAGGATAAAGATATATTAGAAATTTACAAAAAAATATAAACTTTGAAGGCTGCAAATAGAAAATGGGAGGATGTTAAAAGAAAATGTCTTAAAGAAATTATTTATTTTGACAGACTAAACTTATTTAAACCGTTTGACGAGCTTTACGGGCTAAACATGTCTATTTACTTACCCTTCAAATAACTACATAATTATTATTTTAAAAAATATTATTTTATCAATTAATTTTAAATAATAAAATATCTTAAAATTATATACTTGGGACACACATGCCTAGTTTTTAAGCATTTTTAATTATGTATTTTTTATAAATAATAATACATTAGTAAGGAAAAAATTAATAAATTAGTAATTTTTTAAAAGGTCAATAACATTAACTCACAATTCAAAATTATAGTTAAACATATATTTCAATGGAAATATCTTTTTATATTTTTTTTATTTTTATCATAACTATTTATTTTTTAATATAAATCATATCAAAATATTTAAATTGGTTCATTGGTTCTACTCCTAATACATTGACTCTTTTAATTATGTTCACATATAATTTTTAATGAAAAACTATTTCTTTTGCTTTTTAACGTACTACGGTAATTAAAAAAATGTATTTGTAATTTTTTTCAATCATACTTTTATTTATATTTATTATTTATAATTTTCGTACTTCTTGTACAAATACCCATATAACCGTGTTCATCATCCACACTTTTATTAGTATAAAAAATAGTAAATAAGTAATATTAAGTACAAATTAAAGAAACAATATGTAAAGAAAAAAATTTAAAATTTTAAAACTATATATACTATTATTGATTGGTTTTCCTGTTGATTTTAACAATTAGTTAAAGTAACGAAAGTTAAAAAAGAAAAACTTATGATTAAAATAATAGAATATATTAATGTAAATATTTATTTTTAATATAATTTTATCAAAATAGATGTTACTAAATTTTCTTAATCCGGTGGCTATACATTTTAATAGTTTCACAGGGAATGTGTTTAGTTATATGACACAAAAATCGTTACATTAGAACACTTAAATGGGGGATTTTAGGGCAATTTTTAAGCTTAATAATTGTTTTTATAACAATAAACTTTGTACGAGGACATTGGTTCTTCTTGGTAAAAAGATTCATTCTTCTTAAAGAACTGTTTTTTTATTCAAAATATAGATCTATCATGAAATATGTACAAATAAGTTAAGAAGTTAGATGAATGTTACTATTATAGTAAAAATTTAAGTTTAAATACAATTCGTACCTTTAATTGTTATGAAATCGTAACATTTTTCTCGAAATTAAAAAACTATGACATTTTGTCCTAATAATTTTAAAATTTGTTAATTGGTGCTCCCTCCATCAGTTCACAATGTTGATGGTTAGATTTGAAGACTTTGATTGCCACGTGAAAAATAAGTTGAACCACAACTTTTCAGAGAAAGAAGTTGAATATAAAACCTTTATTGAGTGCCATCTTGGCTTTCTTCCACGTGGTTAGATTTGAAGACTTTGATTGCTACGTGGAAAATAAGTTGGGCCATTTGGCTTTCTTCCATTGCAACCTAGAATGGAGCTTTGCTTAACTTAGGCCTTAAAGGAGAGAGAAAAAGAGGGACAGGACATGCGATTTTATGAAAAGCAAAAATGTAGCACGAAAGCTGAGGCAAGTAAATAAATATATGAGTTGAGAAGAAGAAAGAGAGGGAAGAAGCAATATAGTAGTGGTAACATGGTTTGAGAAATAAGAGGGAAATTTTGGTGTGGTCGTAGTTATTAAGGATGATGGTTGACGTTGTTGGCTACCATGGTATTGGACATTGGTGGCTATGAGTGAGGAGCATTTTGACTTATTTTTTGTGGGTCCTTTACCCAAAAGATTAAAGACAAGGTAAACACCACAAAATGAAATCATTTTCAAAGAAATTAAAAAAATAAAAAAGGTTGAATCATTTTTAGAGGAAAAAGTTGAAAAACGTCTTTTGCAGCCTTCAACCTTGCACCTTTACAAAGACCATCTATTAGTATGTTATATGTGCGTATATTTAGAGAAATACTCATGTTAACAATGTGCTAAAACAATGCAATTGCCTTGTCAAGACAGTCCCATTTGAGATAATCATCTAACAATACATTGTAAGTGATCAAATCTGGTGCTGATGCTTGATCACTTGCACGGATCGCCTCAACGAGGTCCCACTCATACAACACTCTCCCGAATTTCGAAAAACCATCAAGAAGACAATTATAAATCATAGTATTTAGAACCAATTTCCTGTGATGCATCTCTATTAACAACCTCAAGGCCTTATCCACCATCTCAACCTTATAGTACCCATTAATCAAGGTACTATAACTAATAAGGTGATTGTCCTCTTTTAACCATTTTATCAAACACCTCTTTTGCCTCACACACACCACCCCTCAGGCACCAACCATTCATTTGTTGGAACTAAAGGTTTTGGAAAATATGGAGTATCCCTTTTGGTGTTTTAGTTTTGAATTTTACTTCTTAATTTTTCTCCAATTAATTTTATGGTACCAAACACATTTGATAGGTGTAGTACTTGTACTGTGTGTTTAGATAGACATGAGAATGTGTTTGGAGAGTTTAGAAATAGATTACATAGGCTGAGAAGTGTTGAAAAATCTTCAAAAGTAAAAATTCAAGTAAGGTAATCAATTATCTTATTGGGTATTGAGATTATTTCTCTCGAGAGTAATCGATTACATGAAAATAGTAATTAATTATTCTAGAGACCATGCATTCTGGACCAATTTTGAGCAAGATATCAGCTAATCAAGTAGATAATCGATTACTTTGCTTCAAAATGCAAATAAAAGCATTTTCAAAACTAATTTTAATAACTTTTGAAGGTCTATTGAATGCTTGTTGCTCTTAACTGAATTCACTCCAAGATTGTACCCATTTTTTATGAGTTGAAGGTACAAGAAATTCAAGATTCATGGAACAAACTACATTGAAAGTTGATATATCTTGCTCATGACTACAAATGATATTGTTCTATACCTTCTTTTGTGTTTTTGCACAATCTTTGACAATCTCTTGAGGTGCTCATGGGATTGTTGTGAAATCTTGCAATCAGGTGTTATGAGTGAGGCGTTGTGAGTAACAGGGTGTCACGGTGTAGCAAACTCTTTTGGGGTGCAAGATAAAGCCTCTTCTTGTGTGGTTTGAATCTTTCCAGGTGTAAAATTTGTATGAGTGGTGTTCATATACTGAGATTTTAGTGGAAAGCAGATTAGCAGAAAGCTAAATTTGAAAACTTGATGTAGGTCAGGTTGACCAAACCAGTATAAATTACTGCACAAATTCTCTCTTCCCTGTACTTTCTAATTCTGATTTTTATTGAAATCTTGGATAATCTTTTTGTAGGCTTTTGCAGCTAAACGAATTTGTTGTTGTTTTCTTGCAACATTTTTCACTTTACAATACTTTTATTTTGATATTGAGTTGGGTAATTGTAACAATAATTGTGCGTTTAAAACTTGATTCAATTCTTTATCTATCCATTTCTTTTGTGTTTGATAAACTTGTTGGTGCAATTCATATTGTATTTTCATTAATTGCAATAGTAAAACATTATTAAAGGAATTGCTTAAGTTTATTGTCAAATACATTAAAATGATTAAGTCTTGAACTTGTTCTATTCCTTTTTTTGAAAACCCATTTTTGAAAATTACAAGGTAGATTTTGAAAATTTCTTTAAGGGGGGACCTTTGAAAAACTCTGAAACTAATTTGAATAGACAAGCTTAAAAAATATTTTGGAGAATTTATAACCCCTCTTCTAGATTCCCTACTGGGACCAACATCATAAAGCATTGTAACTGACAACATCAAGCTCCAAACTTACACCAAACACATTCCTCACCTCTGCGACCATTCCCAACTTACACAATGCATAACCAATATATTAAATGTATAAACATCAGATTGAACATTATCTACTTGCATTACCATCTCATTCAACAACCTAATTGCTCCCTAAAACCGACCAACCCCACATAAACCATGAATAAAAGAGTTGTAGGTAAGAACATCAAGATAGATTCCTTTGCCAACCATCAATAACAGTATTGTACATTATCAAATTAGGCCTTTGTATCTTCCTCAATAACTCAATGACTTTTTTTTGTATTGCCCACTTTGCACAACCGATTGATCAAAGAGCCATAACAAACCTCATCAAAGGAGAACCCTTTGGACACAACGTGGTTATGCAGGTTAAATGCCTCAAAGGTTCTAGCTTTTAGTACAAACCTTTGCTGGCGGTGAGGGTTAAACAGTCAACCGCAAAACACCTTTTGATGATTTTGCCTATTACAGAGAATGCAAATCCTATTTGGCCCAAATGGGAAAGGGAGTTTATGAAGATGCTGAGGGTGACACGAGAGGGTTTGGGAATGTCCTTAGAGTCTAACTAGGAACAGAGAAAAACAACGGTGTGGTAGCGTTTTGTCTTCATGATTGATGAGAGAAGCTTGTTGAGGGCAACCATGAAGGGTGAAGGTGAAGCATGCGGTGGAAAAAGGAAATGGCATCATCGAAGGTGGAAAGAGGTTAGGGCAAGACTAGACAGTAAAAGCAAGTGAAGAGGAAGAGAAAGAGAAAAGGAGGGGAGAGATTCAACTTAGATAAAAATAAGAGTGGAACACAACGTCACCATTTATTTCCCACGTGGCAGTCAAAGCCTTCATATCTAACAGTCAACATTTGTCAATTGACAGAGGGGGCACCAATTGATAGATTTTAAAATTATTGGGGCAAAATGTCATGATTTTTTAGTTTGGGGGAAAATTGTCACATTTTTATAAAACTTGGGACACAAATTGTATTTAAGCAAAAAATTCACAAGAACTTTCAATATTATGTGTCATTAGGAAATCCCCAAAAAATGATCGAAGAACCTTGGATGATTTTTCCATTGTGATGTTCTTAGCATATTTTTGTAGTAATTTGATTGATTACCGTTCTTACCGGAATTTGGTGAACTTGTACTTTCTCTATTCTTGGGCACCAGGGGTCCAGAGTAACAGATGAGTACCTACAAAAGAGGCTCTGACATCTAAGTCAGTGTTGCAATTTGAGTGAAAGAGTCAGTATGTGAAGAATATAGTACTTGGGATGGGATTGGTCCCTTATTTTATGGAAGTTTTCCAATACATTTATTCCTAGTTACCTTTCTTAGAGAGTTGAGCCTTGTCATATTAGGCCTGTGTTGAGGACCTAGATTGTGCGGAGTACCGAGGTGTTGGTCTAAGGCTTGCTGAGGACAAGGTGGTGGTCTAGTCGGTACCATAGACTGAGGATGCGGATATGAGAGTGATCGATTCGATGGAGATGTGCAAGGGGATGGGTACAATTATAAATAATTATTAGAATAAGTTATTAGAGTGATCAATAAATAATTTGGAAAGAAAATTTTTAAATAAATTTTTTGCTTAAATGTCTTGACAATGCAACTTATAAACATTCCTTTTATAAAATAATTTTGCATATTCTCCAATTTTTAGAATTTGGTTGTTTCTAAAGAGTAATTTTAATTTTTTTTTTAACTACAAGTATCTTCAATCAATAAATAATTGTTCTCAAATATAGCTATTCTCCTTTCTTGAGCAATTCTTTCAATCTCAGAGCTATGCTATAGAGCAAGCCCTTAGAATCAAGTTAGCAGTAACTATTCACACAAAAGAAAATTAAACCATAATAGTTTTATAGAATAAAAAAATAAAAATACTGAATGAAAAAGATAAAATAAACAAAAACAAAAAGATAAAATAAACAGAAACAAAATGATATAATAAACAGAAGCAAAAAGATAAAATAAAGATATTGAATAAAAAGAGATAAATAAGGTAAAAGATAAAATAATAAGGTAAAGATAAAAAATTAAAATGGAGAAAAATATTATTCCATTATTTTAAATTGATTTAAGTGCCAGAAACTTGATGCGTAAAATATCATCGCTTGAGGGTAAGTGTACCCTACACAATAGTAACAGTAGACTTAAATATGGATATCATACCCAAGGAACCAGATCTTCTCCTCAATTAATTCAATTTCAAAGATAATAGAGCAATTGATGAAAGAGAACAATTTCCAACGAGTGAGTCACAATTGTTTGGAATTACAGTAGATACTGAAACAAGAGAGAATATTGGTTTAGAATGCAACGAGTTAAGTTTTAGGGTTGTGATTTCGCTGCAATGCTTTTGCCTGCTTTTACTAAGCAATTTTATTCTTTATCATTCAACAATTACCGATAAATTACCACCATTTGTTTAGTGAGTTTGATCATGCACACTACACTATAATCCCAATATGTCATGCAGTTTGATCATGCAAGATCCCAAATTAAGAATGATTCCTTTTTACCCAATCAGAGATTTTCCCAATGAATTTGATTAATTCTACTGGGATAAGACCATATTTGCTTCACAGATCAATTATTCAAATATCAATTATCATGACTATTTAAACAATTAAGATGTTAACAAACAGAATACATTAACCTATTTATTTCCCAGATCGATTGCTCAAACATCAATGGATCATGAATTTTCAAGCAACTAATGTGAAACTAATATTCAAATATTAGTGGTTGTGACTATTCGAATAAATAGGATATACGAGGATAACACAAAGAAGTAAATTAATATTAAACAATCATGCAAAGTGTAAGTGAGAATTACAAAGAACTACATCACAACCCCATAAAAAGGGCTTACTCAATCATGATTAATGTAAAGTCAAACATCCTTTGAATAACATAATACATCAAAATAGATGGAGTACTTTGAATTGCCTCGAGCCCAAAGCTTCCTTGCGGTTCTTCATCTCTTAGGTCACAAACGTAACTCTTCTACTGAGCCAATGTGAGTCTCCTTCTTGTGTCTTCTTCTATCAAATTCATAAGAGGATTTAGGCCTTTTTTACGTCTTTCTCAAGAACCACGTAGCACAAATGTGCAGGAATTAACCATGATCATGCTTATTTTAATGACTTTTTTCACAAGTAAGGTAGCACAACCATGTTGCCTTTCTTTTGGATGACTTTTTGGGTTGTGTTAACTTAGCATGGTTGTGTTGAGATAGAGCATGACCATGCTGGATCTTCAATAATTGCTTTAGAAAGGTCCAATTTTGCCCCATTTTTTGCCCGTTTATTAAGTAACTATTTAAAGTAAGAATAAACACTAAAAAATGAGTTTTGCCAATAAAATTGCAATTTTTTCCTTAAAAATAGATATTTATCATATTGAAAATACGGGTAGAAATCCAGTTTATCAATAAGCCATATCTCGCGGCCTCCTAGAATTCAAATAATTCTTTGCATCTTGTCTGGTATGTTCTAGGTTCTCTATACCTCCTACATATTTACTCATTAAATCAAATGAGGATTTTTCTTGAATTTGTGCATCTTTTACCACTTCAAGTTCATATGCTTGATGTTTAGTTATTGTTTGTTGAGAAGCTAATATATGCATTGTTTCTGGTGGTTAGAGAAGGTGATTATGATCATTAACAAAATTAATCACTCTGTATTTTTTTATAGAATTGTTTGACTTTCATTCTTGCCATATACCTTGTTCTTGTCTCAGGTTTTGGATCGGTTGTTTTATAATCCCTTGAGTTTGGTTGTCGTACACCTTCCTCACAACAAACATATAAGTAACACATAATAGACCAAGATTTCTTGAATATTATTTTCTAACTCCGAAGCCTTTTATGCCTTTGTAATTCACCTAAAATTATCATGCATCTTCTAAATTATAGAATTCAAGGCCAACTTGTCAATTAATTCCGGTAAGTGACTAACATATTATATTATATTATATTATATATATATATATATATATATATATATATTCCTTAATATGCATAAAACCACCATGTTTAAACAACAAAATAAATGTGTATGAAACAAGTTGGAAAAAATTGATTACTTTGAATCAAAGAGTAACGATGCTTCAAAGATTAAATGAAGGAAAAAATTATTAAATAAATAAGTTTACCTTATTTGAGTTGTAAACAAATTTTTCCTTTGATTTGTAGATTCAAGATAAATATTTGAGCGGTGCTTGTGCTGCCAAAGAAATAAAGCTCGATGACTCTAATATTTGGATTGTCACTCTCAAAGCCACAAGATTATCCATGTGGGTCATGGATTGAATTCTAGTTTTTTGTAGGTTCAATCTTGCTGTTAAATGTTCTCTAAGTCGCAAACCTGCACAATGCTCAAAACATCAACCACCATACATATTCCAAGTTGTAGACTTGTGGGGAATGTTGTCGCATAAGTTTTGTTTGAGCGCCCAAGACAACGGTGCCTTTGGAAGTAAGCAAAAATCCTTTCCAGCGTTAAAGATGAAATAAGAATCTTGTGGCTGAGAAGAAATGAGTTTAAACGATCAAGATTCATTTTTAAAAAAATTAAAACGATGTCGTTGCCTATACAGGAGACACATGACATGAAAGAGCCAGAGACGTCAAATTTGTTTCCTACGGGACAAAACAAATATGTATTTTAGAGTTCTGACTATGAACTAACTAGATCAAGTTGTGTTAAAAAAGTTTAGGTCCATATATAATTGAGTGTTTGGGAAAAAATAATTTGTATGACACAAGTTTAGGTATAAAACACATAATTTTTTTCCCATTTTTATATATAAAAATTTGAAAGTCAAGTGTAAAATGTTTGTTTATCTAAAATAGATATGAGACCAAATTATAAAAAGTTGGGTGATGGTTAACGATTACATTTCGAAAAAAAATTATTAAAAGTTTGTCACAAGGTTTGAACTCATGTATGTTTATTGATTATCTTAAAGCTACATGGTTGATCCTCCTAAAAAAAAATTGTCAAACCATAGACAAATAAAGTTACTAGAAAACACAACCAGTAACATATATTGTTTTCATTAATCAAATTTTATTTTAATCTTACAATATCTTTTGATGTATATGTTGTTTAATCTTACAATAGGGTGAAAGTTACACAGTTGAGTCCAAAGAGGTTATTTCTAATCAACATAGATGACTCCTATACATTTTGGAATGCCATTTGATAATTTGTTGGTCAACTAGCATGAATATAATCAAAGTTCTAAAAAAGTATCCTACAATTATCAAATGAAACAAAGATTTTAAAATATAATCATGTCATGAAAGCGTTCAATTGTCATTTTCATGATCCCTAGCCTACCCTCACTCAACCTTCTTCTAACATAGATATTTCCTTGTCTAATCATAGCACGCACTATTGATAATGTCGCTTGAATCTCTTCCCATGTAGATGAATCTTCAAATACCATATTAAGATCAATTATACACAATAAGTGCGTATAAAATCTTCCTAGCATTGTTATGCAAGTTATTCAAATCAATGCACGTATATGAAGGTATAATTAAATACTAATAATAAAATAAAAAGAAAATTACTACCACAATATTAAACGCTTCATGGATTGATCCGCACTGCTTGCACCATCATGCTAATATTTGTGGTGGTTATGACCTGGTTTTGGAGCTACACGGGAGCATGTGCTATATGGATAGAAATTTCTATAATATCATTCAATATAATCACGTTCATAGTTTGAAGTTTAAACAACTATTTGTTCAGCATAAATTAAGTGACTTGAAACATTAGCACACCAAAATTAAGAGATTTTTGCTTACATTCTAAGCATTTTAAGACAACTAGAATTGGTCTGAAAATATCCATACTAGTAGAATATACCCTATTAGGCAAGTGTAGGTATATATGTATGGACACCAGAAGACATAGATATTATCTAAATTTCTCATACATGTTTATGATTTGTATCTTGGTAATGATAGGTAAGGTGGTGATGAGCTACTATTGGTATGGGTAAAATTTTGCCAACTTAGGTTAAAAGGTAACATAGATATTTTGGGATTTTAAAATATATTAATCCCATGGGTGCAAATAGTAAATAAGGGTGGTAAAAATAAATGTCCTAAATGTGATTTGATGGTTCACAAGGTATGTTTAAACTAAGAAACCTTGACACATATAGAATAAGAACTATTTGAAATCCATATTATTAATATTTTTACCTTTTAAATTTACATTCATTTTTATAGAAGATAAAAAAAAAGGATCAATTTTGACCATCCCAATAGACCATCAAGTTAGAAACAAGTCAACCCATATAGAATGAGATTTTTATTTTACACCTACCTCTTTTTTATTTAACACCTACACACCTAAATAATTTTTTAAAAACTCAAAAATATTCTTTAACCTAATTATCTATCCTAGCACCGACCATAATAAATTATCCTTATCTCTTTGAATACCTACTCTAATAAATTAACCTTACTCACTCACATTTCAAAATAAAAATAACTTATTCTATGAAATAAGCTTTTTGAACAAAGAAAAAAATTAATTAAAAAAATTATTTAACTATTTATATTATCTTTATAAAATTTTATACTTTAATAATATAATTTATATTATACTTATAATATTTTATATTTTAATAATATAATTTCTTAACATTTTATTAAAATTTCATATGATAAAACATAAAAATAAATAAAATATAAAATTTATTACAAAATCTTCTCTGAAATTTTTTTGCTTCTTTGACAATACACTGTTGGAGAAGTAAAAAAAATTACAAATTACTCTAATTACTAACTATAACGTTAATTACTCTAATTACATTTAGTCTAATACTCTAATTACTTTGAATCTAATTTGATTACTCTAATTATGTTGAGTCTAATTACTTACGTTAATTACTTTAATTGTTATTATCATAATTACGCTGACGTTAGTTACTTTAATTATTATTATTATTTTTTGTATAATTAAATTGAGACTAACCATATTTATGAGTAATTTAATTTTTTTTATAATTAAATTGAGACTAATAACATTTATGAGTAATAATTTTTTTAAAATTTGCAAATTTGTTCACTTCTCCGACGGTACAGTACTAGAGGAAAAAAAAGTTTGCATTGCAGGAGAAACAAAAAAATTTACAAATTTTTTTATTTTCCAACAGTACACCGTCGAAGAGTAAAAAATAAAGGGTATATGAGTATTTTTTCCACCATAGGTGGGAAATGAAAATATGATTGATGTGAAATAAAAATCTGTATAAAATTTAGGTTCATCCAAATCAATCCATTTTTCATGCTCTTAAGTTAGATCGAACAACTCATTTTAACCATTCTAATATATTGTGTGAAATATAAAACCTCTCATAGAAATTAAAAATTGTAGAATTGAATAATGGGAGAAATACAATTTCCAAGATTTTATGGTATAACTGGTGCATAGTTGTGCATATGATTTATTGTTATGCATTTTTAAAATAATTCTTATTTATAGATTACTTTTTAAATTAAAACAACATAATTAGCCGTTTATATTTTGCAAAAAATGGTATTTATGCAGAAAAAATAATTGAACCAAATTTTAATTTTTAAGTTATTTAAATAATTGTCCTTATAGAATATTTGAAAATTAAAATCATTCTTCATTCCTAACCTTTTCCATCTTAATAAATTTTATTTCAATATATTTTTACTTCTTATGTTTTTTTTAAAAAAAGAAATCTAATGCTGTTAAAATTATATTAATTTTTATATTATTATGCAATATTTTTAATCAAAATATTTAAAAAATTAATATTTATTAACAAAAATATTAATTTTCAAATATAATTATGTAAAAATTATATTTATACATTATATAAATATTTATTAAAAAAATATTGTATGCGAAATTATTAAACATAAAGAAATATTATTTTATAATAAATATATTAAATAAGAGAAATAATTCTCAAACACTCTTTTAACACATAGTGAATGGTTTATTGAAATATATTAAAAAGCATAAATTTATATGGTATTATATATCGTTAAATTATTTTTTTTCTAATTTTGTAATTTTAAATATGAAAAAAATGGTAGAAGATATATATTAAGATGAGTGTGTTAGATAATATGTTAAATAATTTGCATGTTTAAATTATTTTTATAAAAATATTAACTACATAATAAAAATATTAATCAAAATATTGATGATAGGATATATTGAAGCACGTAAACTACGGTTCCTACATTCAGAGACAATGAAGATGTATTTTGTGTGAAATTTAACTTGTAGAAATTATAGAATTAAACAATGTGAGAAATATGATGTGGAAGATTTTATATTGTAATTTTCCTGCGTGAAAAATAGTAGAAAAGGACAGATTATAGTAGAGATTACGCTAAGATGAAAGTCATGCATATTGAAGCCAAGTTAGTAGTAGGGTGAGTAGGAATTAAAAGATGTGCAGGAAGGGATTGCTTGTGTGAAATTTGGAAGCTGGGGCGTTCTACCTATAAAGATGGTTAAAGGTTCCGAGTTCCAAGAAGAATGAATGGTTTTACTCTTGTCTTATTTCATTCAATGAAAAGTAGATAAAGGAAAGATTTATTTTCAAGAGGTAAGGTGAAACTCACAATGATCAATGAAAGAAAGAAAATGTTCTAAAATGATAAAACTAAGACGAATAAATGAGCATGTCTCCAAAGTTGACAGCACGCATCATCTTGTTTTGTTTGGGAAAAAATAGAGAGGATAATTTTAACTGAAAAGTCTAAAGACTTTGTTATATGGATGTAACTCTTTTCGTTCTTTTCATGCCTGTGATATTGTAATTTATAAATATAAATAATAAAAAAAAGTTGCGATTGATCTGAGAACTGGAAGGAAAGGTGTGTTTACTTTAGATAGATTATAGAACGCACTGTCACTGTTTATTCGAGCAGCCTTTGGAGGGAAGAGGATAGATAATTATTAGATTCCCCACCGAAAGTGGATCTCGATCTTCATGTGTATATGTTACATTACATGAATAAATGTATCATGTCAATTACTATAGTTGCTTTTGTTTCTGCTCATTCTGGAAAGGAAATTAAAGATGCCCTGGATTCTGGAACTATATATACTTCTCTTATCCATCCTCAACTTTATATCTTTATTTCATCTCTAATCATTTTCAGCCCTGTTTTACAACAAAAAGGGACCTCATTCATTTTGCCTTTTGCATTTCCGAGGACACTCAACATGAGACTCTCCTTTGCTTTTCCAAACTTTTCACTCTACACATTCAGGTTTTAAACCAGAGTTTAATACTCTTAAATTTTACATGTCATTAGATCAAAATGTTTTAGGTTCGCTAAATTTGCTAACTTTATTAATTATTCAAAATCCATATAAATATTTGGTTTGTAAATTTGTTAATTTTATCTGTTAATAATTTAAAAATTATATAAATAATTTATTGTAATTTATGTAATGTAAACTTCTTTTTTACTTTTCGTGTTGGAACCTTCTTATCTTTAAACAATATTAATATATTCTCTCTTAATGTTAAATTAAAAAAATCATTAAAATTTTTATTTTAAAATATTTTACAGTTAAAATTAATATTAAAACATTTATTAATCAAAAAGTCATCATAGGTAATAAATTTTATAATATTAATTATGCTAACCTCCACCACAGTTAAATAGAAAAAGGTTGTGGCTTAAAAATAAATGGAGGAAGTACTGTGCTTCAATTCTACATTTCCCTTATACAAATCATCAATCTTATTTGTTGGGAATTAAATTTCTTGTCCCTGCTTTTCTGCTTTTGTTAGCATCTCTCATGGAAAATTTGTTTGGAGGGTGGATTTGTTTTACCGAATCCACCTTTTTATTTATTCCTCTTTATTTTCTCTCTTTTTATATGATTTTGAAGAAGATGTCTCTTGCAATTCAAAACATGTACAGACAATTTTTATAGGATGGATCATAAGATTACATCAAAGTAGCATGGATCAAATGGAAGTTGGTGACTAAAGAGAAAAGTCAATGTGGACTGAGAATCAAAGATGTGGTGACATTTAATAAAGCACTTCTTGCTAAGTGGCGATAGAAGATGCTTTAGGGAGAAGATTCTTTTTGGATCATAATTGTGCAAGCTAGGTACAAGAAAGACGTAAAAAGTAATATGTTATTGAGGCAAAGGAGAAGGGTCTAGGTGGAAGGATATTTTGAAGGTAACATTTGATGGGAGTCTGGGAGATTGGTTCATTAAAAATGTCATAGCTTTGGTAGGAGATGAGTCTTTATTTAAATTTTGGGAAAGGGGATGGAAAGAGTTGGGAGACTTAAATAAATGTTCCTTGGATTACATGCACTATCCAACCAAAAGATGCTCTTTTATATGATGTTGGGGATTGGTGTGATGAAAGATGGAAATGACAATTTAGTTGGAGGAGAGAGTTATTTAGCTGAAAAGAAGAGTAGGATAAGGAGTTGGAGAGGACTCTAGAAGGGTTCAACTAAGGCGTGACGTGAAAAATGGTTGGAGATGGGAAGGTAGTCCAAGAAATAATGCATATTACTCTGTAAAATAAGCCTACAATTTAGCATGTAAGGAGTCTCAAGGCTACAATTCCTAATTCTTTAAAAGCTTATAGAGATCAAAGGTGTTACTCAAGGTCTTAGAATTTTCATGAAAAGCAGCCCATAATAGGATCTCTACTAAGGTTGAATTGACAAAACGGAATATCATTTTATAAGCTAATACTTTTTGTCCTATTTGTCACAATAATCTAGAATAAGTGACACACTTTCTTTTTACCCATGAATCAAGTTATTGAGCCTGAATAAGTTGTTATCAATGGTTAGGTTACCTATGTGTTCTACCATAAGACTGTCACTATAATTTATGGCAACATCTAGGTATTACCAAAACCAAAGGAAAAAAGGTCTATGAATATACTTAGTATAATTTGAATGACTACATTGCGGGAGTATTTGGTTGGCTAGAAACACTTTAGTATTTAACGGTGAACCCTTCACTGTAGAAAAAGTTTGGCAACAGTCTTTGCAAAGATCTTAGCTATAGGTTAAAGAGTTCTATAAAAATTTGTCAATCTTATTCTATGAATGATGTGTTTAACCGAAATATTGTTTTACTAGGTTTTAAAAAAAGGTAATGTCTGGAACTATTCGTGGATTGGTTTGTCTTTGCTTTTGTAAGGTAGGGAAATTTAAAATTTGTTATTTATCGTGTGTTGTTATGGTTATCTGTAGATATTCTCCTTTCATTTCTTGTGACATGGTAGTGTCTTGATCTTGCTAAGTAAAATTTGCCTTTAAAAAAAACTCTCCCATGACAACCTATTTGGGTTGTTTAATGAATTAAAAATTGTGTTAAATGATTTTTATAGTGTTACATAAATATTAAACAATTCAAATACAAATTTATTTCCGTACTAAAAATGAAATGATTACCTTCATGTGAATGAAATGAAATACTTTTTTTCTAATATTATCTATATAATAGTACAAGACAAGTGTTAACTATAATTTTTTTAACATATATTATTTTTTAATTGCTGAAATTTATTAAAACTATCAATTTTAGGTAGTAATAATAATAAAATTAATTTTTTAATAATTTAAATCAATAATAAAAATATATTAAAAATATATGAGAGAGCACGTTGTTATCTTTTTTAATATTTAAAGGTAAAATGTATACGCCTATAAAATGTATATATTTATTTGTTTAACTTGTCTCAAATTAATGAAAATTAGATTAAACAGCTGCATGATAGATGATTGATACAATCTTTTATAAACTTAAGAATGATTAGAACAACATAAAGAATTATACCAATCATTTACATGTGATTTAGTTTCAATTTTGGATGAATTAAACAATCCAGAAATAAAGTTGGATTAAATATATTCTATTTCACAATTCCAACGATGCAAATTCTCTTTCCTCCTAATTTGTGACACGAGAATGACCTTGTTTATTATTCAATAATCTACTTTTCATTCTCACAATTTTCGAAATAATGATTCGATTAAGTGTTTGTTTTATAATAATTTTATAAAACTGTTTTTAATATTTTAGTATTTAAAAACTAAAAAACTCGTCTAAGTAGTGTTTTTTGGAAACAGTTTTCAAGAACAGGTATAATTTTTTTGTTTTTAAAAACTAAAAAAGAAAACAACTGAAAGTAGTTTTGCTTTTCAGTTTTCTATTTTTGTTTTGAAAATTCAAAATACAATTAAAATATGTTATTTTTTGCTTTTCACTAATGAAATTTTAATATATATGAACAAATTTTCCCATTTTTACATCTTTAAAACATAGTTTCCAAATAACACTTACCAAACAAGTTTTTTCTTTTCTTTTCTTTTCGAAAACATTTTTTTAAAAACTATTTTTGAAAACTCTTTTCAAAAACTAAAAAGCAAAATCAGACCAATCAAAACCTAAATATTTTATTTTATTTTACCACAAATATTTTATTTTAATTTAGAGGAAATTATGGATATACCTCCTAAAGTTTAGTATAACTATATATGTACTCTTCTTTTTTTTTTAAATTACACAAACTTTCTTAGTTTTAAAAACTCATTACAGTTGTATCCCTCAAATTATGCAGACCTTTTTTTATTTTGCATTATTATGTTTTATTTTAGTATATGAATAATTTTTTTCAAATTTAGTAACAATGCCACAATGAAAGTGAAATGAGTTTCAAGTGTAAAGTTTGAAAATATAAAAAGTGCATATATAATAACATACAAAACTTATGGAGTATATATATAATAAATTTATATTTAATAATAAACTATATTAAAGAAGAAAAGAATGTAATGAATATAAAAGTAAAGAGATATTTTAAATATACATTTGTGATTCCTCTAAATCTTTGGAATGGAATGCATATGTAAGGACCTCCTCTTTAATTTATAATAATGACAGCGTATTTAATTCTTTAGATTCCTGTATACCATTTTGAATCAATACTGGAATTTCTTTTTGTTAATCAATGATGTTATGGAAATGAAAGTAATGCTTGTTGTGATAAAATATCGACTTTATTTTAAGAATAATGTTAACAATAATTATAGTACTAAATCTAACTTTTATCTTAATGAATTTATGTGACGAATCCACAGCTGTTTGCGGCATGGGCACAAATTGCCCCAATAAAGTAGTGCATAATGTTTGCGATTGCGAAATGTAACTAAAGGAAAGCTGCTTCTGCTTGGAATTAAAATGCTAGAGTTGAATATTGAAGCTTTGTTATTTCACCTGTCACCGTTAGTTACACACTCCCTCCTTTTTATGATCTCTTGTCATTTTCAAGATCTGTGTTGTATAGGAAAAAGGCAGATGAGTTCCATTTTTCAAGGACATAGACCATTGGAATATTTCTTAATTAAGCTTTAATCTTTGGAATTCAGAGAGTGTAGAGTTAGTGGGTACGATTTCGTGTTTCCAAGGTAGATTATAGATTAAAAAATAATTTCAGAAAAATTTTAAGATGTGTGGTGGTTCTGCATTCAAGAAGAATTCAGAATTTATTTTAAGTTGGGTTTACAATAACATTCAACTATAAATCACACTCTCAAAATCAATATTAATAATCATTGATCATGCAAAATAAATTTTGTGGGCCCTCCATACGCGCGCTTAGTTCTTTACATTCTTCACAAACAGCCTTTTTCCCCCTCTATAGTGAGTTGCTTTTCTCGCGTCTGACATATGTTGGCATTTGCAAAGTAAAGCTTACGTTCCGTAGCATGTCGTCTTTAGTTCACCCCAACGTACGAGTGACAAAAGTTTCTTCGATTTTCGCTTATTACGAAACACAACCAATTAAAGAAGTTTCATGTAAAATACTTTCTTTCATTTCATATTAAAATGAATGTGAAGATAATTAATATTTTTTAAAAAACTTATATTCCTTTAGAAGATTATTAGTAGGAGCTAGCGGAGTGGTAAGTATAGAGATGACCTACTAATAATGTTTAACGAGTCAGAAAAGGAAACAAACTATGTGGAAATTGATAAACCTTTTTTTCTTTTTATTGGGTTTTTTCTTCTTATGATGACTGACCGTGACAAAGAGAAGGAAATTGAAGAAGGCTACATTATATGTTTGTGACACGGCCAATTAATAATTTAACATTGCACCGAAAAAAGCCAAGAGTGGTTTGAATTTGAAGAGCAGGCGGTCAGTGGCCATGATGATGAGGATGGTGAAGCGGCGAAGGCGCGGTGGCGTTCAGCTGTAGTGGTGGCATAGGTGGTAGAAGCGGTGGAGGGCATTGGTAACACTTGGTGAAGAGTCCAAATGTGTCAATCTGGTGTATGAAGTTCACCATGCTGGCCCACCCACCAAATCCAAACCCTACGATTAGGACCCACACCACCACAAATGCGTTGATAATGTAGGTTCCCACCCATCTTCCAACAAACTTGGGAGGTTGTTCCACTGCATTCTGCATCACACCATGTTCATAAATTAAGCAGCAATATTTATGCACTTGTCTTCACGTTGTATACAGTAGCCTAATTAATATGATGTGTTGTTAATGGCAATTAAAAAAGGTGATTTGTTATGGAGAAAATCACGGGTTCGGTCTGCTAGACGGTGACCAAACGCTAATCATCCCTATTATCTTCGGGATGGTTTTAGACACGGTAAAGGGAAAGGTAAAAGTAAAAGCAAAAGCAAAAGCAAAACAGTAAGTGAATAAATTGTTGTAGAGTGTGGATAAGTAAAAGTATTGGGTTTGGAGAGTGATGTTGGAGGCGTAGGAAAGAAGAGAAGAAAATGGTACCTGGCGGGCAGAGGAAGATTTGAAGGTGAAGATGTGAGCGAGGGCGGGGATGATGTAAACGGTGAAGCTGACAAGGAGAGAGCCAACGGTGGAGTTGATGGGACCAAAGAAGGGGAATACGATGGCCAAGAACCATATGGGGATGACAACCGGCAATCTCACCAATGAACGTTTGCACAGGCTCTTGCACTCGTGCATCCCTATTGCTTTTTCCCACACGAAGTAAAGTGGGGTGCATGCAAACCCGAATGTTATGAACTGCAAGGAGAGTGTAACATGTCAGCAAAATCAAGTGTATACATTCATTTAATTAAACTAATGCTTGCTTGCCTGGTGTATGAGCATTAAAATGACAGCCACGTCACGGAAGGGTGATTTTGGGAGGAGAGCAAAAGCATTGGAGTGATTTAGAAGCATGTCTCCAAATGCCCAATACACTGCTGCTGCCGATGGAAGTGTCAGTGTCAGCACATACAGGGTCGCCACCAAGTATATGGCCTTGAACTTTTGAGGCTTCCACATCGCGTGCATTATCTCCCTGTACCAGTACCAGTACCAGTTCAACTTCTTTTTTCATTACAATTCCTTCAATTTATTTCTTTTTTTTTATTCCAACCAATAATAAAGATACCATTTTTCCTAAGCTAATTAAAAAGGACAAGAGAATAGGAGAGGGGAATATTTTGTTGCCACAATCTTTCATTTTGCTGAGCTGTGAGAGGAGACCTCAAAGCTAAGAAGTAGCGTCGCGTCCACTGCGGAAAGCTGAATCTCTCAGGAAGGGTCCTTCTCATGATAATTACAAAACCATACATATGCTTTCTCCAAAACTCAAGGATAACAAACAAACTCAAACGGGGCACTCTTTTTTTGCCTCCCACGCCTACCAAGGCTATTTTGGGCAAAACTGCTACAGATGAGCCATGCATCAATTTTATTTTATTTTATTTTTAAAAGAAAACAATACAAAGCACACTCTTCTTCACACCGAAAGTCTGTACAAAATAAATTTAGTTTGTATTTCAATTATGAAAAGGTTTGATTAACTTTCTGTTCTTTAATTTTTTTTCAATTTTTAAAATTGTTCATTTGTATAGCATAACTGTTAAATAAAAAAAAAATTTGATTAACACATGACATTGTCTTTAAATATACCATTGACTTATAAAGAAAACAGATGACACTATCCTAATTCTTTATTATTTAAAGGTAATTATTATTATACTTATCTATCATTATGAACATGATATTTAAATCATAAAATTAGGATTAATCATTCATATCGTTTATTACTGTAGATTACTTTTACGTGTTGATAATGTTTTTCACTTAATAATCAACATTGATCTAATGACAACGGGCACAAAACATATTACTAATAGTTATGAAAAAATATAATTTAAAAATGTTTTACCCTCAAAATAGATATTCAAACAAAAGATAAAGTTTTGGATATTCTGAAATAACAACAGAGAAAAAAGAAAAAGACCTTAAGGGTCATTAATTAGATCTACGTTGAGATTACGTCTACAGAAGTAAAGGTTGCGTTGAGTATCAAAATGACATGAAGCCCCAATTGTTGCATCGTAATTTCGCTTTCCCATCTGGCACTATCTTAATTAGACACTAGCAACTGGAGATTGGTCCAAAGTCCAAACGCAAGGGCAAGTGGGGGAAAATAAAGATGGGCAAATTTGCGAAAACGTAAAAGACACGAATATATATATCTGAGATTGTCTTACACAGTAACAGCATGTCCCCCGAATGTGTAGAGAATGTTTGTGGCCCCCGTAAAATATAGAACCAATTTGGTCGGACCCGAGTGCTTAACTCCCTCCATCTAACCATAATAACAATAATATTACTAATAAATTTTAGATTTTAATAAATAAATAATTATTTGTAACCTTTGAATATTGTTACCTGACCGTGAAGGAGAGAGGCAACTGTGAGGTACCAAGCAGTGTAAGTGGTCATGAGGAGGCCCAAAAAGGACCAGATTCTGTAGTTGTGAAAGGAAGGAATAAAGACAGTGGTGGCACAGCATGCTCCGAATATGTAAGTCCAAGTCCTCTTGTCCAGGTTGTCATTTATGTAATATATGTTGCTGAACAACATTAAAACAATGTTCACACCCCAATGAAGTTGCAGCAGGTAGATTATTACGGGACATGCATGTGATGTTGGTTCCTTGTCTTAATCTAGATAATATATATATATATATATATATATATACATATATATAATATTAACTATATATAATAAAGAATTTATATATCTATTTAGCTATAACTAATAAACAATGAATAAAGAGTTAAAGGAAGAGTCAGATTAAGTTGGAGTAGGTACCTTGCACAAGCTATCAGTTGTATAACAGATCCAAACAGAAGAAATGTGCAATTAAAGGCCAAACCCACATTTCTCCAGTGTTTCCCGAGGAGCCCGTCAAGAACCTCAAACCACTGCATAATTTTATTTGATTAAACCCAACGATCAAATTGTAAGAGGTTACACTTTGGACTTATATTAAATAAAATTATGTTAATGCTGGTGGGTTGAACCTGGATGACATGGTTCCTGAAATTAACTTTTTCTCTCTCTTTCCTTGTTCTGTATTCAACGTAGAGTATGCTAATGAGGTAAGCCGTCCAGCTTCCGAGTAAACCATAGAAGAGTTGGAAAAGTATGCCAGAAAGCATTCCCAACTGGGAAAATGAGTATGGCAGCGTAAGCAGCACTTGAGCCACCTGACATGATAAGGACAATATAACATAAACATATATGATCCTCATGGAATGAAGCATCAGAAAACCATAATACTAATTAACAGCTCATAAACAAACAAGTTCATAATGTTAGATTCTCTATGGAACAGAATATGTTATATATATTTATTTATATTCAGCTTGCCAACAAGACAAGAGCAGAACATGGAAAGAAATGTTCTTAAAACCAACCTGGTTGGAAGCACAGCTAAACCAGGCGTCATAAACAGAACCACCATGCCACAACAAGCTTGATAGCCTGGTTTTTACGTCTTTGGGCTTTCCCTCAGTTTCCATTTCCACGTAGTTCCCAGCTATTACCGTTTCCACCACCTTATCCGATGCCATTTTCTTCGTCTTCTTCGATCACTTGCACTTTCTTTTCACTCTCTCAAGTCTCAAGTATCAAACTCCTATCCTCCCTCTTATATGGTCTAGTCACTCTACCTCCTTTATGTGGTGACTTGTTATTCTTTGCGGTGATGGGGTTTCAGACTTTGAATAATAATATTAGGTGTGAGGTGGTGGAGGTTGGAAAATGAAAACGAAGATGGATGGAGAGTAGTGTTGAAGGGGTGATATATATACAGGACAGAACACAAAAGGGTTCTCGAAGGTTGAGAGAGTCTGTGTATGAAAGGTAATGTAGAGAGAGCGGTTTTGGGAAGCGGGTGAATCCACTTTTTGAAGAACTAAAAGTAAAAGGCTCCCGAGGTGCTTTGATGAAAATCCCTTGGTTCTGGAGTCTCTTTTTGTAATTACACCTTTTGTTATTTACCTTAATGCTCACGTCTTGGTTTGGTTTGGTTCATGAGTCCTGACCTGAACAAAGCTCATTTAAATATGAGTAAATTGGTCTGAAATGACATATTTTACTAGCCACCTAAGAAGCGTGACGGCTTGTCCGCACGAGCGGGCCTCTCGCTTCCTAAGCTAATGATAATTGCAAATTCTCCTTTACCCAACTTCACTATTCTCTTAATTTTGTTCAATTTACCATTTTGTAATTATTTTTTAATTGGCCTGCAGATCAATGAAACACTATAGTTATACAGTTATTTTACGCCAATGTTAAAGAACCAAAGGTCTGAAACTTTAATTTGAATGGTTTGGCATTTGCCAGAGTTGATTCTGGCATGCTTAGTTGATAGTTTTATGGCTGACACAACTGAAATTGCAACCAACCTTGTTCACATGTGTCTTAACCTTAATTTTTTACTTTTACCACACATATTTATCCTTTTGCCCATGGTGTTAGAACCTGGAAACATAAGGGCTAACACGGCACAGCAAAAGTAAGTTTGTTGGAGAACAAGGTCAATTTTGGAGAGGACAAAAGGATGAAAAAAGAAATAAGCAAGGAAGGAGTGTAGGAAATAATAACATACTAGACCGCATGATTGCAGCCAAACGGGCGTGGTCGCTTTGCAAGTCGAAGAAAGCTGCTTTTATCACATGGCCAACTCTTTGTAGACTCGAGGATCCCTTCCACCAAATTCCATGCTCAAACCCCTATTAAAACATATTCCACATGCAATTTATCTGCTTACGTTTGCATATGCATAATAATATAATGGCATAGGGTATTGATCCGGGATAAATACATAGACAAAACATTGGTAGAATTGTTAGATCATGTGCCCTTGCCTAGCTGCACCTCTAAATTGTTAATATTTATCTTGATTTTCTTTGGTACACTAATATTCTCTAATGTCTCCTTGAAAGAAAAACAAAATATTCTGTATGTGATATCTTAATCCTATAGATTCTCTCTGTTTCTTACCTTCCTCTTAAAGACGGAATTTCTTATTCTAACTGCTATCATGAAGATTTTCTTATTCTTTTTAGCACAGTGGCACTTTTTACCTTCAGGTAAAACAAACAAATAAGCCAACCTTTCTTCAGTTTTGTTATATATTTATTCAACAGTTTTGAGCGTTTAAGAACTACCCAGAAATACATTATATTTCATGGGAGGGTAAATTAGTTCATTTCTTTCACCTTTCGTTTTCGTGGTCATGAAATTTTCTGACAGTGGTCCAAATAGTTCAGGAAAAGTTACCAGCCTTCATATTTGTCTTTTTTTAAAATTTGAATGAGTTGGCTAAAGAGCTCACTGATTATTCTCCTTCAGCTCATGATGATAAACTATGATGAGTTTGTCTTTTTTATGAATTAAGATAAGAACATCATTTACCTAGTGGTGCTGCTGATCATATTGAGGAGAGAAATTAAAATAAAAAGGGAAGCAGGCATGAGTTGAGGGTCCAAAAAGCACAAGGTTTTGGGGCAGCAAAACATATTCATGAAGAATGTTGGAAGCCCACATCCCACTCCTTGTTTAGTCACACTTTCAAGTCACTGGGACCAGAAACATTCTCTGTTACCTGTGTCTCCTTGACCAACTTCATTCTATTGCCTACCTTCTAGCTTGTTCAAATATATTCTTAAGCATAATCACCGCCTTCGCCCTTCATTGATTAGTATCAGCTCTTGATGGTATTAAGTTACCCATGCGGGGAAATGTCCTTGTTATGTTGTTTCCAACGTTTGATCAACTAGGATTTCTATGACTTCCATTGTCAGGTGAATGGTGGTTAACGTGGGTGTCTGCATAATTAGCACATTCACCCTGTTCTCCACGTTTTGAAGCAAAATGATGTTTAAGAACAATTCCGTTTTCTGCTTCAATTATGATTCTTCTCTAACCAATTTCCAAGAATAGTGCTATTTGTTATCAAATCTTTGCTTCATGTTTACGTTACAGCTTTCACTTAGCTTAATGGGCCATATGACGAATATTAAACATTTTGGGTCAATTTTGCAAAAATCTGTCAAGAGACTAGCCAGAGAAACAAATTCATTGATTGGCGATATCTATTGTTATAAATAGCAACACAAGAGAGGGAATCATGAACAGATACAGTTATGTGAAGCTGGGATTAAAATAATTAAGACACGGCATTCTAGTTACAATTTTTTTGTGGATGAATCATATTACGGTCAACAATTATGGTAGGGGACCATGGATGAAAAGTTGCAATTTTGATTTCATAGATAATGTTGAAACAGAACAGCACTTCAAGTGTTAACAGAATGGATGTATTTGTAGGAGTCAACAAACAACTAACGCTATCTAGTATGACAGCTGAAGTTCTGTTTAGTGGTGAACTTGCTAGAGATTTTAGGGGGCCAAACCTATAAAGAGACATAAAAAGCTATTGCTCAGTTTTGTTAAAAATTGGAAAGGAGTATATACTGATGTTTAACCATTTAGTTTGCCTATATTAGAATAGAACATGATCATGCCATAATCATGTATCAAATCCAATCTCAATTTTAAGCATCCAGGGCTAGCTAGAGATATGAAGGGCTATAAAATCTTAAGCTATATTCAATTTGTCTTAGCCTAAACAAAGGGAAAAACTGATCGTAAGAATGAGATACTTCTACATTTCCTTGTAGAGATTCATTATGCGCTGTAATGATTAAAACTCCTTATGTAGGTTAATACCCAATCTTTTTGGGCGTCCATATCTCCTTACTCGCTGCGGTATTTTGAAGGTGGGTCTCCCTCTCCCTGCGCTGATCATCAAAGATTGACGTTAGCACTTTTGGCTTTTGGAAGGCATGGGGCAGCAAAACCTGCATTGACTTGTGATTCAATTGCATAACGTGGCTACTTACTATTGCCCCATTAGTACTTGACTACTTGTTCATGTTCATGCAATGGTGGTCAACCTTGTTAGTAAAAAGATGCATGTCTATGTTTACATATGCAATATAATTGGCTTGATGTAATTTATAACAACAAACACCATCATCATGCTGAAGCTGGGCCTCTCCTGTAACCAAAAGAATCCCATCACAACACACAACTTTTGCTTCACTTTAGTGCCTTCTTTTGCACTGTGAAGATCAAAAACAAATATTCGGCTACATTTGCCAGCCTAATGGTCTTAAAAATAGATAGATTTTATATCAGGCCTGGTCATTGGATATTATTTCGTAATTAAAGTTGTGGTTTTTATGGGTGTATCAGAATATTCTTTAATGTTCATGCAAAATTTATAATAACTCACATATTCTACCAGTACAATAATTAACATAATGTGAAAAAAAAAAATCACTGCATACCTATTTAGTTTTTATTTGTTAATTTATATATTAGAAAATAAGTATACATATACATTAAATTCATTTAGATAATTATATATTTAAAATTAATTTTGATTTAAAGCATCTAAATAACATTTTCTTTAAAAAAATCTTTTTTAAAAACAAAAAATTGTATTAAACATGCAATAAACTAAGAAAATAATTTTTTAATACTTATTATTCAAATAAAAATAACGTTACTTCAAAATTAGTTTTAACTATACACCCAAACACACACTAGGGTTGTGTTTGGAAAATAGTTGAATGAAGATTTTTTTCATTGTTGAGGCACACACGCAAAAGGAGCTGGAGAGTAAGATTAATTAGTACTAACATCCATTCAATTTAAGAAACTTTTTTTCTTGTAAAGACAAAAATTTATTGAACAATTATAAGACACAATTAAATCCTAAGGCATAATAGGATTACATTAAAAGATAATACACAAACCCCAACTAACTGAAGTCAAATGCACCATATGTTTTTTTGGAAGCAAATCCACACATAATTAAACTAACATTAAAATTTGTCTAAATTCCTAATACAATGTTTAGATTGCACTTGTCACCGATAAGAGAATGATATAATTTTGTAATTTGTTCTTATCCAGACGCACGTCTTTTGTAGAGTTTCAAATCACGTTTTTCATATGTTCTTATATAGCCAAATAATGATCCAGATGCATTTACCTCCATTTTCCACTGCTATTCTGCCTTAAGTGGGATGCAAATCACCAGTTCCACTGTTGTAGCTCAAACTGTGCCACACCAACCAAATTTTGACATTTGGATTAAATTAAAAATAATTTTTATATATTTTTTTCACACAGCATTTATCAGAACTGAGAAGCCTTCTTTCTCAACCTAATTATCAGTTCAGTCCTTTTTGCCACAATTGAGAGCAGAAATGAAGACATGAACAATTGCCTATATTTTATCAATCCAAAGCAATTGGTGGTGTCTTCCTCACAATCAATTTATAGTAACTTGATATCAATGGTTTCCGTTCCCAATTAGAATAAAAATAGAACCTAATTATGATTCAACATAGAACAACACAACGGGCCGGGATGTAAGAATAGCTTTTTGTTATTCATTGCGAACAATGCAGAGTACACGGTGATTGTATCCATCAATTATGATAAAAAAATATAGCAGGTAATTGTTTTAATACGAAACAAATCCTTTTTGCCCATGAAGGTTTTGTTTTTTCTTTCCCCTCTCAAAACGTGTTCATCATTGATAGAAGGGGAAGAGGTGAAGACTATACATGCAGTCAATTGCTTCCGTAGCTGATTGATAACCTAAAAACACTCTTGTGTCAACTGTGATAGGTGGGACACAATTTGAGACATAACAGTGGAATTGGTGATTTGGATCCCATAAGTGACAACCATGACTTTACCGAGACATCTAATGACAATACTGTCAAACTTGGTGTGATTGCAAAATGTGCTATAATCATATAGACTCTTCTGGGACACCAAGGCATAAATCACCATTCAACATTTTATATTCCTTTTAACCAATCTAAGAAACTTAAGTTTTAAACACGCACTTAATCTTGATAAATCAACATGTGTAGGTTAGTAGAACCGTCACAAATTTGTATGTATTTTTACGTAAAATTTGTTTTACCTATTAAGAAATTTATGAGAAAATGATCCATGAAGTCTCATCTACTCTCTTGTAATACTTGCTCTTGAAGATTTTAATTGAAAATTGTATGATTTTACTTAATTATATAAGTTTTTAAACGTAGGAGAAATGAACAAATGAATAGGACAATGTCTAGTACAAATAGAGTAATTTTTAACTGCAAAAATAAATTAAACAGTAGAAAGATGCTCAGTGCCATTATTGCACGATGAAAGTTTAGCACATAGGAACGATACATTTCGTCTAAAGCCACACCTAGCATAATACAACCGGTGCCAAACACCAAGGTGAGACTGACTTTTTGAAAATTGGCATCTAACATTGTTTCCACCCTATAACACTAATGTGTCCCTTTTTCTCCAATTTTCAATATACTTCCATGCTTAATGCATTTTTGTTGTTGGAAATATTTTATCCTTTAGGGATTGGAAACGACCTTGGAGAATCATCACACGTCATCTAAGTTCCAAGACATCGAGAATGATAACATCTATAGCTTTCTCTTCATATATATATATATATATATATATATATATATATTAATATTATTTTTTCTTTTTATCTTCAAATTTCTGAATTATCAAGTTAAAATTATCTAAAAGGAGTCTAACATTAGGTACATAACTTGTTATAACCAATATTGCCTTCAGTTTCGATTGGGAAAAAAAATTAAGATTAACCTTGGTTTGAAACTTTTCTAATTGATTTAGCTTTGAGTTTTATTTCCTTTTTGCGTGATTTAAGTTGATGAAATCATGATTGATCCGCGTTAGCACATTGAGTTTTAATCTAAATCTTGTAATAAGAAAAATGGGGGTTAAACTGCTCTCATTTAATAACTATATAATTCCTTAGGCTAGGGATACAAATAAATTGTAATCATTTTCTGAATTTTCAACATCTAATGTTTGTCACTAATTTTGCTTTTTATGGAATTAAGGTTCATAACCTAATGTTAATTTGCCACTAATTTTGCTTTTTATAGAATTAAGGTTCATAATTAAGAATAAAGAACTTATCCTGAAAGGGTTAAAGCATATAATATAGAGATTTATAAGAAAAAACGAGAATAAAAAATTCTACCAACTAAAAATTAAATAAGAATCCTATCTGTTATTTTTTTTCTATTTTTACCAAAAAATAAAAGGTGAGTTTTCCTTCAAGTTGTTCCTTGAGAACATAGCGTTTGTGGACCTGCAAGATATTTTAATATGAATTTCTAGATAGATTTACACATTACATTTACTTTTCTTTTATACTTAAGGCATGACTAATGTGACTTTGATGGTGCCTTAATGGAGCGCTAATTACTTCATTAAGTTGTCTTATAATGATGGGTGATTATAATAAATCTTCTTGAATGACCCTCTTAAGGAATTCAAACTGCTTGATCCACGCTAATTAGGCTTTCTGGGGGAGGTCGTGACTTGGGCAACCTTGTGGTCATGAGTGGTGAGATTGTAGAGATCATTGGTATCAATGACAACATAAATTCCTTGAGCTCCGAGACTTATTGAGGCGTTAGAGCTTTAAAACGAGTTGTGGCTTGTGTTTTGTGATGGTCATGAGACAGAAAGATGACCTTGGGGGTCGTGGAGTGTGGAATACGAGATTGGGAATCGTTGTGACTTCGGGTGGTGTTCCTGGGAGCGCATAAGCCCCCCAAGCTCCTAGACTCGTCATATAGCGAGGCTTTAAGGTTTTTGTTCTGGTGTCGACTTTAGAGGTAATAGGTTGTGGATGGTTTATGGGGTTGGGGTGGCCGAGTAGATAGCCTTGTACTTATCTTTATTCTTTTGTATTTCTTTGTACTTTTATGACCTTTTATAGTCATCGACAATGTACTTTCATGACTTTTTAAATGAATGAAGTCATTTTCTTCTTTAACATTTTCACTTTACTATATTTTAATTTGCGAGTTGAACTTTGTTGCTTTATTCTTTCTTTTTGGGCATGTATTGAGTAGTCAAATCTTATGTCTTGCAACCTATTGTACTTGGTTGCTTTTGTTTTTATTTTATGAGTAAATGGATCATGTTCGGTTTAGGCGAGTTGGTGCTCGATTTATGTGTGTTATGCATGTGTTCGACCTTTGTGAGCTCGCGTTTAACTCATGAATGAGTTTCTTATAGCTTTATTATTTGTAAACTGATGCATATGTGTCGACAATGTGACCCAAGGAAGTAAGGGACAAAAGAGGCTAATTACCATATACTAGTAAGCAGAGCTTACTTGATTGTGACCAATGACCTGAGGTATTGCAAAATGAGTTGACTGCTACAAAATAAAAAGAAAAATTTAAAAATTAGTTAAAGTTTCACCTATGTTTAAATGCTAAAAAAAATTTAAAAATTGATTTTGAAATCAGATTTTGGATTCGATAGTCCATTATTCATGATATATGGTTACCTTCAATTAAATGTGTAAAATTAGATAATCAAGGTGGTTTCTAATTTTTATTTTTTAATTTTAGAATGTATTTTCAAAATAGAAACATGTTTGACAAAAATAACTATGATTTTTTATTTGGTAGTTATTTTAAAAACAATTTTTTGCCTCACCTGAAAAACAATCAATTTTTTATTTAAAATTTATGTTTATATTTTTACTCAAGTTCATCGCTTCTTGCCATTTGTCTCAATCCGCGAATCTTTAGTGGCACCTTTGATCGTCACTTACTGAGTTTTACCTCTAATTGTCCGTCATTGGCCACAATCTTCGATCATCAAGCATCATCCAATATCATGATTGTTGGTCGCTTGATTCCATCACCGATCACTAATCATCGATAATTGATATTTCACCAACGATCATCATTCATCACCCTTGGTCGTCACAAGTGGTCAATGGCCTCTGCTATTGTTATCTATCACCTCTAACCATTGATCATTGGTCGTCATCATATCTATCACTAGTCATCACACTAGTTACTGACCACTACCTTGGACTGTCACCTCTTGTTACCGATCACTGACTATCATCCTTGATTACTAGTCATTAGTTGTCAGTCATCGATCATTAATCATTAGTTTCCATTGTCAATCGCCAACTATTGACCATTAGTCACTAACAATCGTTGTGGAACAAGGATTTTGATGGGTTAAGATTTAACAACGATATTTTAAAATTGGAAACAAAAAATTTTATTCTTATAAATTTAAGAACTTAAAACCAAAATTAATTTTTGTTTTTATAAATTTAAAATCTAGAAACAAAAATTATTTTAAACAGACCTTAAAAAATATTTATTTTAGGCATAAAAAATATTCTTGAATATTTTATTTATTATTTAGAATATTTTTAACATGGAGATCTTAATTGTTTTTAAAGAAAACTGTTATTCTGAAAAAATTATTATTGTTATATTTTTTATCATTTTAGCTAGATGAAAATGATCCTTTCCTCCTATGTATCAAAGTTAGCGATGAGAATAGGTTGGATGAGGCTAGGCTTTTAAAGTTATGTCTCACCTATTTTAAAAATACTAAGGCCCAAGTATGGCCTATTATTAATAAAAGATTTTCTATTTAGGTGTGGCCTATTATCAATAAAAAAAATTATTTAGGTCTGACATTTTTAAAAGTCTATTTAACAACCTATTTAAAATTAAGAAATGTAAATGGGCTAATAGATCAAATTTTAAATAGGCCAACAAGATAAAAGCATTTGCCTTTAGCACCTCCCATTTTTCTATTAGCACTCAGCATAAATTGAATTTCTAATTTTGTCCTTCTATTTTTCATACAAAATTATCTCATTTCTAGATCAAGTGATCCAAAATTTATGCTAATGGCTCTAGATTGATGTGTAGCACATTAACTATATACTCTTAATTACTTGATCTAGAACGTAAAAAAAATTTATTTTTTTTAGTATTCCAAAATCTAGACAACTTGATTTGAACACACTAGTTATGTGTTTGGGATTAGTTGACCCGAAATATAAAAAAAAATCATTATTTGATTTCTAAATCATTTAATTTAGAATCTATTTAGATATTTCGGACAACTTGATTTGCAACATATCACTGGATGTTGTTAAAAAAAAGTAATTATTTTAGACAATTTGATTTGAAATTTACTAATTGTATATTTCAAATCAATTAATCGAGACTGTGACAAAAATTAAGCGTTCTACATACCTTAATTCAAAATAGAATAGTTTGTTCCACATCAATTGGTCCGGAATGTAAAAAAAAAAATATGATTTTGGATCAAGTGATCAGAATATATCATAAAAAATAAAAACATTGTCGGAGGAAGAGGTTGTTGGGGAGCTCATTTAGTTCAACTGATTTGGTTTTATTCGGGAGAAAACACAAGACAAGGAAGGTTATAGATGGGAGACACAAAAGTTGTTAGGTAAGGGTGACGCAGATGAAAAGACTAAGAAGAGAATAATGTGGCTATTTTCATTATGCACAGGTGTCAATAGCAAAATGGAATATTAGGCCTATTTTTAAATATAACAAATAAAAGTTTAAAAATATTTGTATTTGATTTATAATATGATAAATATTTTATTTAGATATAGAATAGATAAATGTAATGTTGATTTTTATTATAATTAAATAATAAATATGATGGCTTATTAGGATTAATGGTTTTTTTGTAACCGAAAGCCTAGCCCATTTAATTAAATAGGATTTTCTAAAACCTTAAGTCTAACCTACCATATTGCAAGAGTTATCTGTAAGATATATGGAACTTTAGTGTGCTAGACATAGTATTTTTAATATTCCACACTATTGTGAAAGATGCATTAAAAGTTAAAACTCTAATGTGGCATACATAGCTACAAAGCACTAGTCAAAGGATTGTATAATATTTCACAATATTATGGAAGTTGCACTAATGTTCACATTTGGATTCTCACTAAAGCTAGGCAAACAGATATCCCACTCATTTGAGTCCACATTCATATGGCTGAGTCCACTAATTGTGGGAGTTTTGTGTGAGGTATACCAAATTTTAGAGCATTAGTCACAATTCCACAACATTGTGTGGCTTATTCCATATTGTTGTAGGAGATGTGCTAAAACCTAGTATGGCATGGAAATATCTAATATATATTTAGGGAATATATTGGCTACATTGATTGAAAAATATCCCCGGTCAATATCGTCTGAAAAAACATTGTTATGTTAACCAAAATAATTTTGTACTTAAGTAAATAAAAAAATCCTAACTAACATTAGTCGAAATGATGTTGATTGACGTTAACTGAAAAACCTGGACAAACATTAGCAAGTAACCTTGAAAAAATCCTAGCTAACATTACCAGAAATAATGCTTTTTAATGTATTTGAATTATCTTATCTAAACAAAATATTTAAAAATAAAATTATTTGAAATAAAAACATTTCAATTTTCTTAAATTTGTAAAATTTCTTAAATTTAAATTACCTTATCCAAAAACACTACAAAAGCAAAAGCGTATGAGCAACACAAACAAATAATAAAGGATGAACAAACTAAAGATAATATGTTCGAAGGTTTTAAGAGGACTCCAAGTTCAATGAAAGGTAAGAGGAAAAAACTTATGTCATTTTTAAAACTTGATTGGTTCAATTAATAGTTTTATTATAGTTGAAGGTTTAAGATTTTTTTTATATGCAAATGTTAGTTATTAATATGTTAGTGGAGGGATTCAAACTCATGAACTTTCATTCTCTCATCTCACTTAATTACTACCAGACTAACCTTATAATTCCATTGAAGTTTTATTATAGTTAAAGGTGTAAGATTGATATTAATTGGTAACTACTTCTACCATGAACCATTTTAAAATGGTTTGTTGTGTACCACTTATATTATTTGTTACATTTATCTAATCATATGGTGTTATCCTGCACCTCACACTGGATAATTTTCTTCCAACTCTTTGCGACCCGTCTCTACACAACTTCTTCCCCCTCCCATTATTCATAGCATAATTCCTTGCATCTACTTCTTAATCATACAAAATCATTGGTTACCAACCCAATACGTTTTCAAGTTTTATCCATCAACCTAAACCACCATGGCCCTCCACCTCACATCGTAAAAAACTATGAGAAAAAGTCATTCCGCTGGTAGCTTTTAATGAAACAAACTTTCATTATCGGAGACAAATTTAACATGCAATAAGCAAAATAGATATAGACATGAATTTCGTTGAGACTTTTTAGCAAATAGTTAGGGATCCGATCAAACTTTTTGTTCGTTTCAAAATTTTGTAAAACATCAAACACTGAACCCATAAAAAATGTGAGCAATTTATCTAATTTTCTTAACAATTGTAAAAAATAGAAGAGAAAGACACACACATGAAAGGGTTCTAAGGAATCTCATGGTCGTGCTTTGTCATTTGAGAATCTCTATATTGGCCGAAGTCTAACTATAAGGAACAATGGCTAGAAAGATTAGTGTAAAGAGGTTGTGGTATACAGTGGAGGTAAGATAATGACTAAAAAGTAAAAGAAAAAAACACTGTCGTGATTGGAAATCACCTACAGTTGCAAACAATGATTGAAGCTGTTATAGAAGAGGATTGAGAGAGTTTTGGTGTGATCAGATTGATAATCCCAAGATTCATCTTATAATTTAGAATTATGGTCCACCATAAACCATTTGTTAAAATGGTCCATTCTAGAAGTAATATTTGTTGGTTGACTCCTTGGTCAAAAATTTTTTTGAGCAGGATAAATAGATAGTATGGCTTTTTTGGTGGTTTTGAGTCGGTGTTGTGGTGTAGTGATAATAAGTCTGACTTCTCTCTCATACCGGAATTTTTTAATAGAGGAGAGAACAATTCATGATCATATGAACTACTAACACTAATGAATCCCAAATAATCCATGATTCTTTTTCTCTTCTATTAAAAAGTTTTGGTCACCAGAGAGGATATTTTCTTAGTTATAATTCCTAGTTCTTATTGTACATATTTTTTATATATTCTGTGTCCTGTTGTTAAACTATTTAAGATCATTGATTTATTTTTTAAATACGAAATTCATACATCACTTGAACTACCTTATCCTTTTGACATTTTACATTTACAGGGAAACTAAGGTCACTTATATTTGATAAAAATTAGCTACTAACATATCAATTGTCCTAGTTCAATTATAAATTAATCCTTGATAGGTATTCAAATTATTGACAAAATAAAAAAAATGTAACAATTAGAATTAAGGTGCATTTTTTTTTTTATCGACCAAATAAATATTATTAAAATTAAAGAAAAGAATAAGGCATGCCTTCCAACAATTATATAGTGGCAAAATTAGCAGAGATAAAGAGCACAACCTCTCAAATATAGCACATAGGATTCAAGAACAAATAAGTGTAAGAGTACATTGTGAACTTTGTTGCCTAACATTATTCCCATGAGTTGAACTGGGAATTCTGAACAATTTTGAGCGCATTAACTCCCTGACTATTGAACATTGTTTTATTTCTAGACTTTCATGTATGTCACATAGCTGCAAAACACACACAAAGTCAGGCTGATTGACCCAAGTGAGTTTGTTTTTTAAAAAAATTATCGGTATGGGTCTCTTTTGAAACATATTACCAGTGTGGGTCTGTTTTGGGGGTTGACTCGGTCAAACTGCAACTACGAATTGCGGTTTCATTGCCCCATCAACAACGTCATTACGTGGAAGCCAGCGTGGAAAAACGCCCCAGTAAAACCGCAAGTCGGAATTGCGGTTTGACTGGTCTTTGACCAGCACCGTCTTGTTATTCAATGGGTAAAAAGCAACAGAAAATGATGCACGTAAAACCGCAAGTCAGACTTGCGGTTTGACTGGGGTTTAACCGGCCCCCCCTTTACTCAGCGGTTGCAACGAACGGGTGCGGATATTGAGGAACAGGCGCGGTTTTTTACGCACATAAAACCGCAGATGCGATTTGCGGTTTGAATTAAATAATATTTTTCGTCGTAAAACCGCAAGTCAGACTTGCGGTTTTACGGGGGTTTAACCAGCCCCCCCTGACATAAAACTGCAGATACGACTTGCGGTTTGAATTAAATAATATTTTTCCGTTAAACCGCAAGTGCGAACTGCGGTTTACGTGCAGTTGCTATTTAATCCCTCGTCGCCCCACAGAACCGCACAGCCGTTCGACACAGAGAACCGCCGACGTAGTTGCACCCGACATAAAACAAAGGTTTACGTTACAGTCCAATTGTTCAGGTAAAAAACGTAATGTGTAAATTTTGTGTGTTTTTAAATATTTTTAAAAACAAATTGCTTTTATAACTCTATTTTTTATGTTTAAATTTACTTGATTATTTATTTGTAGGTACATTTATGAATATTATGTCTGCTCCAATTGTGACCTTCATTTATAGTGATGGAAGAATGTACGAAGGAGACGAATGTGTTATTTTTAAAGGGAGTAGAAGAGCAATTAGAATTACGCGTCATATCAGTTTTACTTTGTTGAAAAACAAAATTAAGGAAAAGTTAAAAATGCCATTAAATGAATTTATATCATCTCTAACTTGTAGATTTTTATTTTCTGGAAAATATGTGTCACTACAAAGTGTTGATGATGAAGATATTGAAATTATGTTTAATGCATTTGAACAACAAAATAATGTTGATATAATAGAATTGTATGTTCATAAATCATCAGCTGGTAGTAGTTTAGGCACTGCAGTAGACACTGGTATAATGAGTTCTGACATAGTTGAAGTAGATGATGATGATGTTGTTGGTGAATCATGTGGTGAGGAAACATCTGATGAAGAAAATGACGTTTCAATTGATGGTAATTCATCTGATACTGATGACAATGAAACTCGTAACATGGAGTTATTGTCGGTAACAAATGTGGAACAAGGTATGTTTAACAAAAATAATTATTTTCTTTACGGTTTACTAGTTTAATTTGTTGAATAACAGACACATGAATAACAATACTGTTACAGTTGCAGGGCAACGTCCACCTTGGACTGATGCAGCTCATTATACACACATTAATTGGTTGCATCCTGATGAAGAAGATATTTTAGGCGAAGAGTTGCATGAGTCATGGAATATTGGAGATGCATTGTACAAAGGTCTACAGTTTGACACAAAAGAAGATCTAAAAAATGCGCTGATACAATATTCAATGCGAACACATCAAACGTATCATGTTGTGGAGTCAAAAAGTTCGAAATACATTATCAAATGTCCTAACCATAAAGATGGGTGTCCATTTTATATGAGGGCAATTTTGTCTCGGAAAACAGTCAATTGGACGGTTACTCAATGGGGTGGAGATCATCAATGTCTCAATCCGGCAGTGACACAAGACCACAAAAAATTAAACTCAACTTTCATTAGTAACTTGATATCAGGTTTGGTTACTTGTCCATATGTAACGTAATATTTAAATTAATTTATTATCATTTGTTGTTAACTTTTTAATTTTTTTAGGAATGGTTGGTTCAGATCCATCTTTAAGAATTAATTTGATTCAGGAGAGAATTTGTAGTCAATATGGATACAAGATATCATACAGGAAAGCATGGAAAGCAAAACAAAAAGCAATTGTGCGTGTTTATGGGGACTGGGATGAATCATTCGCGACTCTTCCAACATTTTTGAAATTCATTGAAAGTAAATCGCCAGGTTTTTTCTATCAATTATGTCATGATGATCTTGTTGTTGGCAACCGAGGTTACCGTCAATACCAACAGTTTGAAAGAGTGTTTTGGACATTTAAGCAGTGTGCTGATGCCTTTAACTACTGTAAGCCGTTGATACAGGTTGATGGAACACATTTATATGGAAAGTATCGTGGAACGTTGTTAATCGCAACCACACAAGATAGAAATAGCAATGTATTACCTTTAGCTTTTGCTGTGGTTGAAAGTGAAAACTCGTCCTCGTGGTCTTGGTTCCTATCCCACATACGACTGCATGTAACACAAAAACAAGGAATCTGTCTAATTTCTGATCGGCATGCTGGGATTAAGTCTGCTGTGCAAAATGAGGCATTAGGATGGCAACCACCATATGCTTATCATAAGTATTGCATACGTCATATTGCAAGTAATTTCAACACCCGATTTAAAAATATGGCACAGAAAAAATTGTTGATAAAATTAGGTATGACTTCTTTTTATCCATATGACATTTTTTTTCAACTGTATTTTTTATTATTATAAACGAGCCATTGTATTGTGTTGTTTTGCAGCTTACACTCCATGCATGCATATATTTGACAGAAACTTTGAAAAATTTTGTCAGCAAAGCACTGAAGTAGGTAGTTGGATAAATGACATATCGAAGCAAAAATGGAGTATGGCATACGATACAAAAGGTTACAGGTATGGACACATGACAACTAATTTGTCTGAGTGCGTTAACAAAGTGTTCAAGGATTGTAGGAATATTCCCATCAGTGCTTTGGTAAGGTCAACATATAGTAAATGTGTTGCATATTTTGTCGAAAGAGGATCCCATGGTAGGTCCCAATTGGAAGCTGGAAAGGTCTATTGCGATAAATTGATGCAAGCATTGCGTAAAAACCAACAAGACGCTTGTTCCCATATAGTCCGTTAGTACAATATCGAAACGACTAGATTCGAAGTCGAAGACGCCTTTAATCCACTGACTCAACGTGGAGGACAAAAATGGGTTGTTAACTTGAACGACAAATACTGCACGTCTGATTAAGAGTTTTCTGTCGTCCTCTCCATTCCATATATGTTGAGAAACGTGTTGATTTTGCATGTACAACACGTCATTCTCCACAGGTCCAGAATGAACACAATCAACAGAAGGGCGAGAAGAAGATGACGCCATGACAATTGCTACAATTTAATACAAAACATTATGTTAATATAATACCCAAAATAATATATATTAAAATACAAAATTAATAAATAACAAACAAATATTATATACGAAAACTAACCTCAATATTTCTAAATAATTTTCACAAAACAAAAGCTTTCTTCGATTATCCCTATGTAGTTTCCAACTACGTCTGCGATTATATGCGGCGGAAAGGTGTGCGGTTTTGTGGGGTTGGGGGGGGAGATTTATAGGAGGCGAACTCCACATAAACCGCAACTCGCATCTGCGGTTTATGATTTTTTTATTAAAACCGCAGTTCGCACTTGCGGTTTGTATGCGTGAAAAATCGCGCCCGTTCGTCTGCAACCGTTGGATAAAGGGGGGGCCGGTTAAACCCCCGTAAAACCGCAAGTCTGACTTGCGATTTTATGACAAAAAATATTATTTAATTCAAACCGCAAATCGCATCTGCGGTTTTATGTGCGTAAAAAACCGCGCCTGTTCCTCAATATCCGCACCCGTGTTGCAACTGCTGGGTAAATGGGGGGCCGGTTAAACCCCAGTCAAACCGCAAGTCTGACTTGCGGTTTTACGTGCATCGTTTTCTGTTTCTTTTTACCCATTGGATAACAAGACGGTGCTGGTCAAAGACCAGTCAAACCGCAATTCAGACTTGCGGTTTTACTGGGGCGTTTTTCCACGCTGGCTTCCACGTAATGACGTTGCTGACGGGGCAATGAAACCGCAATTCGTAGTTGCGGTTTGACCGAGTCAACCACCAAAACAGACCCACGCTGGTAATATGTTTCAAAAGAGACCCATACCGGTAATTTTTTTAAAAAACAAATCCACTTGGGTCAATCAGCCCACAAAGTCATGCAAATTGTCTCAGTTGATTATCATTTAACAAACCCTGAATCTGAAATGCGTGACTTTTTATCGAGTTAAATAACGTTATAGAAATTCCCACTAGCAACAGATCTCTTGCAAAATATCCTTACACTCCACACGTTATAAATAAATGAACCTCTGCTTCAAGAGCACAACCTATCAAATACAATACATATGATTCAAAAGTCAATTAATGTAAGAATACAATGCATAAGACTCTTATTGCTATCACACTTCCCCTCTGTCAATTTGATTTTCGATTCAGAGAATGGTTTTCAAGATTAAACTAAGCATCAACGGAGAGTGAGCGGAAACTTGCTTTACCCAACTTTGGGCAGATCTCATCCCTTACCTTGAAATGATTTTTAAAATGCTCTGCTACCCCTTCCTTTAACCTTCTTACCTCTCTTATTTCTTACCCGGCAAAATCCAGACTCAAGATTACATTAGTCTTTTTGTGCTTCACCACTTCCTTGTAAAGGAACTTTTAGTTAGCATCTCCTTTAGACAACCATTGAATCCTTGATTTCTAATGCATCTGAACACTTCCTTCCAACATACTTTTAATAACTAACCAGATGACGCATCCTAACCTTTTTCCCCTCCACATCTAATCCCACTACTTCCTCTTTCATATCAGACTCATGCAATGCTTCCCTAGGATGGATAATATGTTTATAAATATAATCAAAGACTTCCCTATTCCAAACTTTTAATTTATCGTTCATTAATTTTAATGTTTCTTTCAAAACAAGGGTTTTTCGGCAGTCCACCGTCATCCACCTCCACTCCTCTCCAACAAAAGGATGAAAACAGACATCTTCAAACCAACTGTCTAAAACTTGGAATGGTTTTAGGCCCTAATGAACCTCTCCCACAGTTAACATTTTAGGACGCTGACCAGAGACATTCTTGTGAAGGCTCCACTACTCTAAATTCCCCCACCCTCAAGCAAAATCCTCTGAAGACAAACCTATTCAATCAGCTCATTGGGACACAATTTTTATACCAAGTGAATTTCCAGTCACTGATAGGTAAATCCAAGAATTCATTATGTTCTATGAATTGATTAAACAAAAGCATTTCAGCTCCCCTGTAACCACTAACAATGTTCTTCCATTCATCATCCCACTTGATGGAATTAAAATCCTCCATTAAACACAACGCCCCTTGGCATTCCCCTCCTTTATCATCGACATCTCCACCAAACAGTTTTGTTTTCCTTCATAATCCCATAGCGCATACACACTTAACATATACACCACTTCTGGTGCCCCAACCCACCTTCCGACCACACCTACAAAGTACCCACCCTCAAAAAATCTTACATGTGAAAATTTTGATGAGTCCCACATGTCACCTCCCGAGTCTCTCCCTCAAAACACTAATTGAAATTAAAATTTTGCAGTTCCATTTTGTTTTTGCCTGTATCCTCCCCTTCCAGTCCCACCAAATCTTCGGTGACAGCAGATTGAATAGTGAACTTTTTGCAGGAATTGAAGATAATATTTGATGATTCAGCTTTTGGCTTTATACTTGGCTCCCGAGTGGGAGTTTAAGCTTCGTACCAATCCGCACTCATATGTCTAATGTCAGAATTGCCATATACTAATTAAGGGGGTATAATTGACATTTTACGTTTGGGTCACTGATTAACAGCTAGTAGTAGTAAGAAGTAAGAAGGAAGCTAAAGAAAAAGAGAAAAGAAAAAGTAAAGAGGAGGATGCATTGAGCTTGACAAGAAAGTGAACCAATTTGGTGGTTCTGAGCTGCTTATTGCTGGTGTTCCACACTGCACATGGGTCGCCTTCTTCTCTTTCTCATTATTCTCAATCTCAGTCTTGTCTCATTATCCTTCCTCTCAGGTAAAAATCATCAACTTCAACACTCCAATATTTCATTGTCTTTATTAACACTGATTATTATATGCTCACTCAACTGCCAGAGGTAGAATCAGCGTCCTTCAAGATCGTCAACAAGTGCCGCCACACCATATGGCCGGGATTACTCTCCGGCGCCACCTCGCCGCCGCTTCCCACCACTGGATTCACCCTCCAAACAGGAAAATCCAGGACTTTAAACATCCCCAAATCTTGGTCGGGTCGGATATGGGCACGGACTCTCTGCGGTCAAGGCCCTGACGGAAAGTTCTCTTGCGCCACCGCCGACTGTGGTTCAGACAAAGTAGAGTGCGTGGGTGGCGCCAAACCGCCCGCGACATTGGCGGAGTTCACTCTGAACGGCGCCGACGGCTTGGATTTCTACGACGTGAGCTTGGTGGACGGTTATAACCTCCCTATGCTGATCGTGGCCAAGGACGGCACCAGGGGTGGGTGCAGCGCCACCGGCTGCCTCGTCGACCTCAACGGCGGGTGCCCGGCTGAGCTAAGGGTGGCGCGTTCAAACGGCAGCCGCGGGAGCGTGGCATGCCGGAGCGCGTGCGAGGCTTTCGGTGATCCTCGCTTTTGCTGCAGCGATGCGTACTCCACGCCTGACACGTGTGGCCCTTCTCCTTATTCATTGTTCTTCAAGCACGCTTGCCCACGCGCCTACAGCTACGCGTATGATGACAAGACCAGCACCTACACATGTGCCTCCGCTAACTATTTGATCATTTTCTGCCCATTGCCCTATACCAGGTACGTACACATCAACAATTAAAGTAAGGCCAATTCCATCTTAAAAATTAAAATTAATGGATTTACTTACATACACATGCACATCCACTAACACCCATAGTTGTAAGTTGTAAATAAAGTAAGGGCAATTCCGTCTTCTTCTTTCGTTTCAGCTACCAGATCCATTGATTTTGAGCGGGGCCATTGCCTTTTTAAGTGTCGTGTGTTTGTCCACTCAAATATAATTAATTCATTACCATGTGCTATAATAATTACACTTATTTTGTTTTTTCTCATCAATAATTGTACATTTTTATATAGTATGCCAGTTTGTATTAAAACATTCTACATTTTTATTTTGGTACGGCATTATAATATATTTTCATTATTTTTCCAATCATCCATTTGCTCCTTTTGGTGATTACCCCAGTCACCTTTTCCCTGATTTATGTTTATGTAATTAATTAATAGTAGTCTTCTTCCATAAATGTGTTTTTTTAGATATTAAGTGTATTGAATATTTTCTTCAATTAATTAATACGTAGAAGAAAAAAGGATAAGTAGCATTGCTATAAAAAGTTATCGGAGAAATGTGAGCAGAAGCAGACCTGCAGAAAAGGTGATGAATGGATTAAGACTTTTAATCTAATCTCTGAACCAGAAGGAATATAATATAAATAAAGTTGTATGTATCATCTTTCCATGTTCCAAAGAACGCACGTATTTAAGGGAGGTTTTAAATTTCCAAAAACCTGCAGCTTTCGAAACTTAGGTTTTCCTTCTTTGATGGCGTAATAAGACAGATGTAGATATTTTTGATGGGTAGATATTGTGATATTTTGAGTAGATGGTGGTTAATTACATAAGCATGAGTGTTTTGTGGTGTTGAGCAGCCAAAAAGTGTTGGGAGCGCGCAAAGATGGGGCACAGCTTCCTCTGGTAAATAAAACTATGATGTACTTATCAAAGCTACAATCAGGTGGTTCTTCTTCACCCTCAGGTCTGATTCAAATGCAAAGTATAGCAGTTTATATATGCTGCCTCTATTTTAGCAGCTGTCTTCCTGTCCTGCCCTAGCTAATGGATTGCGTTTGCTTCGACAATTCAGTTTTCTGGTAGATATATATAGTTACACCCCTCTTCACCCTTCTTACCAAATCACTACCCCTCATGCAGGATATCATATTCATATTCATATGTTTATATAGGAATTAAACACTGTAAATCCTTTTCCTTTTTGTTTATATTGCTTGTCTCTTTTTTACTTCCACATTGCAATACTTCCATTTTAGCCCATCTTTTTAACTACTTGTTTTATTATCAATTTCCAAACCATTCTGTAGTCAAATTTTGCTACTTATGAGACACGGATTGTAATCAGTGCCATAGTGTATACATGAGATAGGTTTATGAAAGCGCAATTTTTGGTTTTCATATGCTCAAATGTATGTGTGGCACCATGTAGTATTTAGCAAATCCTAAACCTAGCCTTTAGCTAGATTTTAATTTAACCAACTAAAGCGAAAGGATTTTATAAACATTATTTATTTCAATATTTTATTTTTCGATAAATTCATCTAACTTTTATAACAATTCCATAAAAAAAAAAAAAAACTAAATATAACAACAGATAAATTTATGGTTTTGTTAGGCCTAAGGTTTACTTGCCATTTTAGTATTCTTAGTTTTAATTGTTCATCATTAGCAATAGTAGTTATTCAAATGTTTAAGTTCGTCACTTCAAAATCTTATTTAATAGATTAAAATAACAAAATATCAAAAAGTCTACATTATGAAATTTTATAATTAGATTCGAAAACGGGGCGGATTAGCAGCTAAGGCCGCCAGTTCACTTTGACACATCAGGTCCAGCGTAATTAATGTTTGGTGAATCCTAATGTATGTGAAAATGTCAATGAGTGACGCTCTCTTTGAAAAGTTAAGAGGGATTAGTAATTCACACTTTGAGGGAAATATTGTGAATACATTCTATTTAAGGTTTTAGGTGGAGTACTGTGGTGGATAAGTTAATTGTCTAATATCTTCTTGTCCGTGGTTCATGTCTTGGGAACCTCTAATATGTTAAGAACCCAACAATAAATATCTTTTTAATATTTAATAACAATATTATTTTAATAAAAACATTGTTATTAATAGAATGTACCATATAATAGTATCATTATTTTAATAAAATTATAAAGTAATCCATTTTAATATCTAATTTTTCCTATTTTCTAACTATATGACTAAGTGGCACCTGTAGAAAGATAGATTACCTATTAATTAAATGTTTCCATATGTTTATATGTTCATATAAAAATAATATAGTGTTACTTTTATATAAAAGCTAAATATATATTATATATATATAAGATGTGAAAATGCAAGGTTTTATTTCAAACATATTTTTTATATTTGCATTGTTGAGAAAATTTTACATTAATAAAAGTTTCTCCGGTCTTTATATAAATAAGAAATAATTTTTTTAAATAAGCTAACGATGCACACCAAACTTATATAAAGGTCAGACTTAAAAATTAGATCTAATATAAATAACAAGCTCAGACTAAATTATAAAATAGATCCGGTTTAATCCAATCCATTTTCACCCCTATATTCAGTTTACATAACTCCACCTTTTTCGGGAATTTGCTTTTAACACCTTCTGAATTGATAATCTCACCTATCAAAATATAAATTATCCCAAATGCTCCTTGAGGTTTTAAAACCCTCTAAATATAATTTTTTATTTACTTTTCTTCTTTGTTATGCTTTAGGAACTATTTGTGCCCTCGTTAGGGTGTACTCTGCTCCTACTCAATGTTTTTTCTCTTCCTCAATATTTTCCTGTACATGAGAGCAACCATACTCATCTAAGGCGACATCTTTTCTTGCCTTTTTGCTGAAGAAGTAAGTTTTTTTGTTAAACTAATTTTGTTTTTTAGGTTTCTGCTGTTAAAGGTTTTAAGATGTTGTTCTTCAACATATTTTGGATTAGTGTTTGCACATTTCGATGAGGTGATCTAAATTGGGATTTGGTGTCGTTATTATGGATGGAATAATTCATAATAATATGTTTCTCCAATGCGGATTACATGATCTGGAGGGTTATTTTTTACTCATTATTCGGGATTAAGTCATATGGTGTTTTGTAGTTCATTATCACAAATGCCATGATTCGAATATAAGAACTACAACTTTTTCGATTGAATGATTAGGCACATGAACAGAAACTTAACCAGTTTACTACCTATCACATACACAATCTAGACAAGCACATCTGGAACATAGAAAGATTATCTCTAGATGAAGTCATCTACTTATCTAAAATTTAAACTAAAGAATTACAATATTTCAAATATTAAGGATATGCGGTAAAATTTTCATGTTGCCTATAATGATAAATGTCTAATAACTTGACATTCATAGCGTAATAAAGAGACAAGACATTTGGTTGATAATTTTTTTAAAGATAAATAAAGGACAGAAAATAAAGCCAATGACCACATCATTAATCATTTTTTTAGAACATCCTTAAACCAGAGCATGTGAAGTGTATTTAACAGAGTAAAGAAGATTGAAAAAATAGCTATACATTTTTAACAATTTTTGTCACGGTACCCTGCTATTTTTCAGCTCTTCTCCATGCATCTAGTAAAACCCAATGTTGAATCATTTAAATAGGTTAACACTTGCATTTAACAATTTTCTTTACTTTTGGAGAAGGTAAAAGAAATGAGAATTCCATGATCACTTGAAAAGTAGCAAAGATATTTATCTGTTTGTAAACACAACAACACTATAAGTAATGCAAACTCTCTTCTTTTAGTTGTTTGTAAAACAAATATGATAGAAAAGAAGGAAAAAAAGTTAATCCATAATCTATCCCATCATGACCTAATATCGGGACAACAAATTTAAATGCACATCAACACCACAAGTTGATACCCAATGCTCACCTAGTGTCATAACCACCTTGGCACAACTATTTTTTAAAAAATGTAACTAAAGGATAAAATTTGTAAAAAACAAGTATAAAATTATAACTAAACTTTACCTCCAGATACCTAATTCTATTCACTCTTAATCATTTTCTCTTAATTGACTTAGGTGTCAAAGTCTCTTTTGCAAGTACCCATTTGTAGTCATGAACCTGTAATGCCCAAGACTCGAGAAATTATAGGTTCTACCAAAATCAATAAGAATATTTGGCATCATCTTTGAGAACGTAAAAATTCCTACACCTCTAACAATATACCAATCTTTCATGAAAGTCCAACTATACAATCTTTAGAATCAGCAGTCTAAGGAGGGAAACAACAAAGACAAACACTACCAATGGAACAACTCGCCCCGAAATGCCCAGAACGACAAAACTAAGCATCAACATCAAAAGAGCTTGGCGCAAGGCACACACAACGACGAAACCTCTAGGAACAAACGCACCACAAATCACGAGCAAATGATGAACAACAAACCATTACGCACTAACTAACTCAACATTTTGTGTTCGACAGGACACTTTTTGCTCATCTCAACAATTTTTGTTCGTTAGGATACTCTTTGCTCTTCTCGTCACTCTTTGCCCACATGAGGTACCCTTAACATGCACTCTTTGCCTAAAAACGACACTCGCTTCTCACACACCCAAGATAATAATCAAGAAGAAACACGCAAACACATGCTATCATACCTTATTCGATCTTCACTTGATCTTGTTGTTAGAAAACATATGTACTTCTCACTCTGACCTCATGTTGGAACTGCAACCTTAAACGTATATCAATACCACATCCCGACTCTCAAAGCCAACCTCGGTGTCATAACCACCTTGGTACAAGCTCAAACTCATCTTCTTAAAAAAAGTAATTAGGGGCAAAACCCCTATAAAAAACAAGTATAAAAAGATAATTAAACTCTACCTTTAGATACCAATTCTATTCACTTCTAATCACTCTCTCTTATTTTGACATTGACTTGGGTTTCAAAATCTTTTTTGCAGGTACCCACAAAATTAAAAAAATAATAATTGAGACTTATTTTGAAAAAGACGTTGTTTTAATTTGTTTGTCTAGATAGCATTATAATTTTATTTCCTTCTAGATGGTGTGATCCGAATATCAGTTTTACAATTCATTTGATAATCAATTAATTCAAAATATAAAAAATTTTAACCTATCATAGATCAAGTTATTGGGATCCTATATATTTAGAAAAATAAATGAGGTCAGATTGGGCAGCTTACCTATAGCCGTGACAGTAGTGATGAGGTTGGGAGGGAGGAGAGCTTCGATGGTGGAAGAATGCTTGGATAGAAAAAAGTAGGTGTGACGGGGATATGGCTTTAGTAAATCAGAGTCAGGTTAAAAGGCAGCAAGCACAACTTAAAAATTTTGAAAATATAATTGAATTTGATAGGTGACATTAGCAATTTGCAATTTGGTAAGTGTTAAAAAGCAAATCTCCTTTTCTTGATAAGATGTTCAGCTTGAATGTGTTATAGTAGACTATGGATGCTGCTTATTTCTTATTCTCTATCCGACACAAATATATTCTTTGGAAAGAAAGTTAACTTTGCATGAGTTAAATTTGAGACCAAAGTAGGGACTCTTTAAACCTTGAACGTGAAAACCAATAACTATCACCTAACTTTTTGTATATATAATTATGATTATTTCTCCTTTTTGTCAAATAGGTGATAATTTCATGAGTTATTTAGTCACACATCACTATTTAAATATTTTAAAATAATTATATAAAACTCAACTAGTTTATTATATATAATGATTTATAATTTAATGACAATGTAAAATTATCTTAAGTACAACAATTTATTTTCTCTAATTTCATTATGCTTTGTTTGAGAGAACATAGTTATATGTGGATTAAAAACATGTAATTTCAACTTCCCTGTGTTATAAAAATTTTTAACTTAATTACAATATTTGTTCTCTATTTTTTTACATCCGCAATTTATGAATTTCAGTTTTACAAGTTAAAATTATTGGTGTTAGGTGAACATCTGGTAGAAATTCCTAAAGTTTTAAAATTATAATACAAAGTCTTTCAATTTTAAAATTAAAGATCATAAATTATATAAAAAATAAATAAAAAATTACTATTAAACCAACTTTTTATAAGCTGATAAATAAGGGGGAGAAATCATAATTAAACCAATTTTATCCTTTAATTTATTTTTTTTAGTTTTGCGTTTGATGAATTTGAACTTTTATCAGCTAGGGTGTTTTATAGAGCTTACATATCAAATTAAAAGGCCCTAGCCCTGGTCTCTCAGGCCAGAGCGTGCAATTAGGTTGGTTCGAACTTGAAATAGAATTCAAGTAGAATAAAGTAAAAGGGAAAATTAGCCCTTGAGTAGGATATATGGGATCAAAATATACGACATTTCTCTAACACTCTTATCTCAAGATGTAACAAGTTAGTGGACTTCCAAAACAAAAATTAAAATTATTAACAGAATAAACCTATAAAACCAATTTGTAAGGCCATATTTGCATTCCTCTTATATACTGTATTCTATAATATTGGGATCTTCATGTATTCCAACAAACATTATTAAGATAAACTTTAATATAATCTTAAAAATTATGTATTTTATGTGAAATGTCCAACTTGTAGATTTTGTAAATAAAAAAAAAAGTTTAATTGTACACATTATAGTATAAAGGATATTTACACTGACAGTAATTATGATTTTTTCATTTATGTGACTTTTAAAATAGTAATGAGTAAAGTCAAAAAATCTATAAAGGTTAAAAATTTTTACATTGATAAAGTATACTAAATAAACTCATAAAAAAATATTAATTTAATTTTATATTCTTTCTCTTATAAAAAAAAGAAAAAGAAAAAAACTTTTGGGTGTGAGAAGAGTGAAGGAAAGGTTGGAAATCTGCAGTGTAGTATATTTTTGGGTTGTGAAAATCTTCACGTTACAAAAATGAAGTCCCTTTGTAGCATAAAAAGAAGAGAGACTATAGTGGAATCCAATGCTCCAAGCGCTGCTCCGACTGCCACTCTGGTAGGTACTATTATCCATCCTAACGGTCAATCATCTAATTACATGCTTCCAGACACGGTCCCACGTCCTACCTTTCGGCATGCATTCACTAATAATTTTAGTTTATGTTAAATTATTATAATAATTCAAAATAAATTAAAGTAATTAAAATTACCAAATATCAAAATTACTGAATTGAAACCTCTTACTTTTTACTTAAGAGGAGGGTCTCCAAGTAAGACAAACTGGTTTATGACATACTTTATTTATTTATTTATTTATATATATACTGCAGATAAAATGAGTTTTTAAAAAAATTCAAATTTAAATTTTTATTAAAAAATAAAATTTATTTTATAATACAAGTATAAATCAATTCAAAATAACATATTAATTCAATCCATGACATATTTTAAATAAGTATAAAATAACATTAAAATAAATTTAAATATATATTTTAATTTAATATATATTTTAAAACAATATAATTTTCATTTGTTAAAATTATATTGTTAAATAACATTAAACATATTTTTTATATGTATATTAATAATATATATGAATCAACTTCACATCAAATGTATTTTTATATATTTTTTTATTTAATATATTTTTAATAATATTATATACATATTATTAATATGTATTTTTAAAATTTATATATTTATATCTAATCGGTTTCACCCAAGTCTATTTATATAGTGAAGCTAAATAAACTAAGTAAAAAAAATCGCTTTTATTTGAGTTTTGTTTCTAGAATGCAGTCTTATCCATTTTGTGGACCTTTGAATCAATTTCATTTTGACAACTCTACCTGTATCTACTATTTTTTAAATTGTTTTTAACATTAAAATTATTTTAATATGAATCTCATAGGTTGGGTGATTAAAAATAAGGAAGAGTTGATAATTTTAACCACCCCAACCTATGAGATTTATATTAAAATAATAATTTTAATGTTAAGCAACTCATTTAAGAACCTCTCATTAAAAATGTTCTAATAGTTAATATCAATGTTGGATTGACTTCTACAACTCTTAATGTTTTTAGGATGATTGTCACAATTGGATCTTTTTTTATAAAATATTTATCTAGAAGGATCTCTTTTAAAAATATTCACCCTAGGTAGATATGTTTTGATCGTATACTTGGTCAACCTACAGTTCAAAATTATAGTTTCACCTCCTTGTCAGCTTTTAGACTATGTGGTTACCACACAAAACTGCAATGCAATTAGCCTAGTTCCTAAACTGTATATGGTTAGCCCAATACCTAAATAAGAGTTACTCTCAGTGAATAGACAAACAATGAAACTGAAGTCAATCTCGGTTAACAAAGTTGTGGTTTCCCTTTGTTGTGTTGTATTGCCATAACAACAATAACATAAACTCACAAACATGAATTCATCTCCATTCTCCACCTACATTCGCAATCTCGCTCTTAATTCATAGCCAATTCAACTTTAGGTGATTCCCTTTCCTTCGACATCAATTTCTTTCATTTCTCACCTCAGGTTTTTTTTTTTGTTGTTGTTGTTTTTGTTAGTGGTGTTATCATTGTAATTATTGTTGTTGTTGTACTTGTTATTGTCGTCGTCATCGTCGTTGTTGTTGTTGTTGTTATTATTATTATTATTATTGTTATTATTATTGTCTCCCTTAAACATGGCCAGTCAAACTAATCACCCATGGTATCTTAATTAGCGCCTCTAAAGGGGAACATGTGGGTCCACATGATGATTATGTTTTGTGGGTGTAACGAGAGGTGCAAAAACAAATTAAGGAGGTGTGGTAAGAAGCACATATTGAAGCCAAGTCCTAGCATAATATTTACACACACTCCATATACTAAGCAATGGTACCTCCACGTTCTACTAAACTACAAAGGTGATTGGAATACATAGCCCAGAGACAATGAGAAATACAAACAACTATTTAAACACAACTATGTTCAAATATAAGTCAAAGACTATGGCCTATGATCTTCACTTCAAGCAAGAGTAAGGGTTTATCATGTTCCTTCTTAGTTATTTCCTCCTTTATCCTCACAGTTATAACCTTAGTTATGAGACCCTTGGCAAGTAGAATTGCATCATTGGGCTCATGGGAACACAAGCATATCTCATTAATGGGAAGAGTAGTTACTCATAAAGTTTGTGCTAACCACCCTACCAACCTTCTATCTATCATTCTTTCAGGTATCAAAAGACATTATCCTACATATGGAATCTATTATAAAAAAAACTCCTTGTATGATGGATCTACCAATAACAAGAGGATAAGTTGGATAACATGGCAGATGGTGTGTAAAAGCAATGTGAACTAAGGCATGGGGTTGAGAGACTTAACATCATTCAACACGTGGAAATGGAGGTTAAAGATGGAGAGGGAAAGTTTATGCTACTTAGTCCTTGGGTTCAAGTACAAAAGGAAGGATGAGAGGTGAGAGACAAGATAATCAAAATGCTCTAAGTAATGGAAAAATCTGGTGAGTATAAAGGAAGAACAAGAGATACATGTAGAACGGTAAGAGAACAATATCATAAAACGCTTGAGAAGAAGGCAAATGTATTGTTTTGGAAGGAAGAATAAATGGGACGTGACAAGCCTTGTGACAGATTTAGGAGATTCTATAGTATTGAAGCAAATAAGAATAACACTATTAAGGAAATGCATGAGGATAGTGAAGGGAATGGAAAGTGGAAGTGGACATAGAGGAGAGAACTATTTGAATGGAAGAAAGAGTTGATAAATTAGCTAGAAAATGAGTTTAGAAAAGTAAAAAACAAAGAAGATGCAAGGTATAAGTGAATGGTGAAGGCAAACCCAACAGTTGTGTACTCAATAACATCAGCCTATAAAGTATTGGATGCAAAACACAAACATAAGGCACCAAGTGTTTCTAGGCAATATAGGAAAAAGGAATCCTACCTGAGGTGCAAACTTTAGCATGCAAAACTGAGAAGGAAAGACTACAACTATGCAAAATCTGTAACGAAAAATTATCCTTGATAATAAATTGTTCACATGCAACCTATGTAATACAAACATAGAAATTGGGACATATCTATTCTTGAAATGTAACCAAATAGTACACATATGGAACTTAGTATGTCAATGGTGGGGACTTGCCACCACTTGCTAAACTTGGATTAAAAATCATTGCCTTTAAGTCATAAGATTGGTACAGGTTCGAAGAAATGTCATAGAATATGGAGAACAGTTTGGTTTTACACATTGTGTCATATATGGATGGAACACAAACATGAGATATTCCAAAACCAAGTCCAAGACGATTAGTAAATATTGCAACAGGCTCAGCTAGATACATGGGTTATAAACCTTATGCAGTGTGCTTTGAGTACCACTGATGCGAGAGGAGAAACGCGTCAATATAAGATGTACACAAGATGTAATACCCCAACAGTAAACGCAGGGAAGACAAACACGGGACGACAAATATCACTCAAAGCAATTGCGAAAGAGACAAACACAATTAATATATCTAGTGTGATGATACGAGCATTAGACATTAGAGTGTCAAATGCAAGAGTAAAGAATATGCATATGACAAACGCAAAAACTAAAAATGAGACGAAGGAATGGTAGACGCAAATCATCTTTAGATATATTTCTCACTATTTAAGATCTTAATGTCCAACACTAAGAAAACATATAATTTAAGGTACTTATAAAGTTGTTAACGTTATTGTTGATTTACTAGTTGACACCACACTAGTAACCTTGAGATTCTTGAAATGATGTTTGCTATTGATTAACAAATTCAAACAATTGGTTGTTAAAAAAGTCATTTTGATTTTTTTGCGTCAAAATTGAAATCACAAAGGATGAGAAAAAATAATTTAAAAATTAATTTCTCATCAATATTTATTTAAGAAAAAAATTTTAAAAATATTTATCTACGAAACCAAATTATAACCGATGACAAGTTATAAAAAAAGAATTTAGATAGATAAAAAAAAATAAGGAATCAAAGATAAAAAGTTTAAGTTTTTGTTATTTTAACACTGAAAGAGAATTGGAGAGATTTATATCGTGATTTGTTAAAAATAAAATAATATAATATATTTGTATTTTTTTATGTTTATTGTGCATAATTACCCTCTATCAACTATTATTAATGTAAAGTTATTCTTAAATAATTGTTGAATACTTTTCAATCTTCAATGTAACAAAAAAAAAGAGATAAAAAAAACGTTAATAAAGTGTTTTAATTCGTTAAATATTTAAATAACGACAACTTTATTTTTATGCAGATTTACATGTCACAATAATAATTAACAAATTGAACACATTTATTTTAAGAAAATGATTCTCGAATACTTTTTGGATTTCGATATTGAAAAAAGAAAGATATTAAAAAATGATTAATAAAGTTTTTAAATTCAACAAATATTTAAAAAGTTTAACACATATGGTGTACAATATCGTTTAGTTACAGTCTTTCAGTTAAAATATCAATTTGTAGAATTAACAAATATGGAAAAGTTGTAAATAAATGTTTGTATAACATTTTTTATACTAATTTTACATAAATATTTTTCTCATATTTAAATAATCATCACATATTTTCCTTGCACAGTCACATGTCAGAATAATAATTTTTGGAAAAATTTCAAACACATTTATTTTAAGAATATGATTCTTAAATAAATATTTTTTGAGTCTCAATATATTAAAGGAAATTGAGAAAATTTTAATGTAGCATTTAAATTCAGTAAATATTTAAATAATCGTCGCTCTTTTTTAATGCACATTCACATTTTGGAATAATAATGCTTATAAAAAAACCAAGTCGCATTAATAATTTTCGGGAAAAAAAATTCCAGCACAATTGTTAGTTATTTTAAAAAAACTTAAAGAAGTTTTTTATTATTAAAATTTCACCAAAAATGACTTTTAGTTTTTAAAATTTAATTTTTTTTTAATCTTTATTCACTTTTATTGATTTTTCTTCAGTTAAATATGTTAAAAAATTGGTGATAGAAATTCAAGAATAGTTCTTCTCTTCAACTTTAACTTTCTCAATTTTTAATTTTATATTTGACATAGTTAAATATATTAAATGAATAACATTAATACAAAGAATAAATTAATTTCAGTAACTAAAAAAAAATTTTTGAATTCTAAACATCAATAAACTTTTGGAAAACTTTAAGCACAAAAAACTTATGTAAAATTAAAAAAAAAATCTTATAATTTTAATACTTTCAATAATTGATGTTTGAAAGGATAAATTCAATTATGTGTATGAGAATAACGTTATAATAAAATCTGACAAAAAAAAAAAAAGTAGACACAGTTAGGAAAAAAATGAGTACAAAAGTAAACCCCAGAAAAAAAGATACTTTATATTTTGTTTTTCCTAAATTACAGGAATTTAATCCTTAAAATTTAATTTTAAGATAAAATAATTAATTATTATTGTTTATTTGCAATAACTAAAATATTAGTAACCAGTATCTTCACAACCAACTATTCAATTTAAATGTAACTTTAATTTTTTTTAAAGAGTTTAATTAGTATACATGTTGAGTGTAACACATTTTTACACTGACATTTAATCAAAATATTTAGTTTATAGTAAGTTTATTGAGTTTATCAATTAATATTTTAAAAGTCATATAAATAAAAATATGTGATTTAATGTCAACGTAATATTCTTTTATATTATCGGTGCATACTAATTATTTTTTTTTAAATTTATAATTTTAATTCCTCTATTTTAAAATAGAGATATTTAATCTTTTCTATTTTTTAAATTTGTAATTTTGATTATTGTTATTATATTTAAAAATGGAGATATTCAGTTTTTTTATTTTACAAAATTTATCATTTTCCTCTTTTTTAAATTAAAAATAATTACTATTAAAAAAATTAAATGTGACTCAAATTTAGTGACATAATATAAGATTATTTGCTTAATTTAAGTCAGAATCAATGTCAGTTTGAAAAAATCAATAATTTTATTTTGTTGAGAGGACTAAAATATAAAAATTGGGAATTAAATATCTTTATTTAAAATAGGAGATTAAAATTGTGAATTTTATAAAATTTAAAAACTAAGTTATTTAATTTAAAATAAAACCAAAATTATAAAATTATATTTAAATCTATTTTTTAATATGACATTGGTCCAAATTAGTTATTGTTCATAACAATTAATAACTTTAGTTATAGTTAATATCAATTGCTTTGTACAAACATGAGCTGCCAACATAATTTGTTACTTACATATAATGACATCAACATAATTCAAATCCTTGAGTATGATGTTTTGATCTCTAAACATTCTCTAAACATTTTGTGAGAGTTGAGTATGAGTGGCAAACAAATGCAAAATTATTTTGCATGGAGTAAATATAATATGGATTTAAATTATCTCTCATGTAGTCTAGTTATTGCATGAAGGTTGTATACAAATAACTTAACTATTCAACGGAATTTAGTACACTGAGGGATTTTTCACTGTGTTGATGCAGAGTGTGGTTTCTATGGTAGGATAGCAAAGTCTATAAACCACTTGTTTGGACACTGTGTTATGGCTACTAAGGTACGATCACAATTATGTTATTGACAAGGATTATATAAACATTACTCAATGTTGTTAAATGTCTCATTCTTCAATTTTTTAGCTAGTTAGTGGTTGCATAAAGAAGTAGAAGATGTGGTCTTTTGTCTGGTTTGCAAAACTATTGCAACCGTAGAAAGTTAATTAGGAATACTTTCATGTTTTACTATCATATACCTTATATTTCTACTATTGTTCAACAAAGATAACTAACTCATGTAAATGGTGTATGTCTACCAAATTAACTGCACACTTCTTTTCTGAATGGATGATGAATTCTTCTTGTTGTATTGAGGGGTTGTCAGCAATTTATGTTTTCTTTATGTATTCAGCTATGTCATTTGTTTGACTTATTTGTACTGTTAAAAAGACACTTTTGATATTTTCTATTTATTTATTAATATAATTTTAACTTGTAAAAAAATACAAAATTATTTTTAAAAAGGATTTAAATTATAAATATATTATATAATAGTAATAACAATAGAGATTTTTGTTGATAATAGAATAATAGAATATTTTTGTTTTATAATTATAAAGATGAAACATAAAAGTTAGAAAAAATATTTTTTGGAGATTTTTTGTTTACAAGAAAGAGATATGCATTTATCCAAAACATTCTTTTATTAAAAATAATAATATTTTTTACTAATAAAATGTTAAAGATTTTTTATAAATATAAATATGAAAATACTATCAAATATGTGAATCAGGTAACGAATCCAACTTCACCAGAGTTATTGAATTATGCAATTACTTTGAATTTTAAGAGGAAGAGTTTGACATCCTTAATTATCCTACAATAATAGAATAAAATTACTTTTAGAAGAAAATATTTGTAATTAAACCAAAAAAAATAATATGAAAATAATAACAAATAAAAAGAAAAAATAGATAAAAGTTAAAAATAAAATATTAGAGGAAAAATTATGTGAAAGAGTCTCATGTATATAGTAGTATGGATTTCTTTTATATATAATAATAAAATATAGTACAACTTCTGGATATTCAAGCCATTATCCTTCCTATATAATCGAGTTACTAGAATGAGTAAAACATTAACATTAACCATTCATTTAAAACGAATACTGAATCTATATTTTGTATGGATAGTTTTTGACACTTGTTGTACATATGTTAAACATAACTTAAACTATTTGACTTGTAAAAAAGTAATAAAATATAGTAATTGATAAGATTCTATCTATTACTCTATTTTGATAATTCTAGTTATAATTATTATTATCACTGGAAAGAATGGGCGCACAGAAACATCAACAAACATGCATACGTATCCTCTGTTTTAACATATGGAAATAAAATTCTGTATATGAATTGATTTTGGGTGAAAATAATTTAAATATAGAGGACCCCAACTCCCGGATGTAAATTTTGTAGTTAAGATTGGTGTTTTTCTTCACGAATTAATAAAGTTATGTTGTTTAATAAATTTGTTGATATGATAGCTGATAAAATGATATGGTTATGAAATGAGACACCAATTTGAATTGAGAACTCCCAAGTACTATTTGTCCGTTTTTATATAGTTAATTATTTTTTTTTTGGTGAAAAGCAGACACAAGACAGGAGACCGTAAACCTTGTTAAATCGGCGAGATTAAGATGGTGAGAAACATTATATTATTTTTGACGCACTATCTCAAAGGCTGTGTTGGTCTGATAATTGATTATTGTTGAATGTTGAGAGGTGAGAGGTGAGAGGTGAGAGGTGAGAGGTGAGAGGTACAGGGGAACCCCTCTCTCACTCATTGTCCCCAGTGCAGTATCCTCTCACTTTTACCCAGAAAAACACTCTCGTCGTTTTGTACCTTCTCATCCCAACACTCAGTTCTGAGGCAGCAGTGGCATTTTGCTACCCAACTTCAACATGTTCATTTCATTACCAAAACCTATGGATCTCATGCCATCTTGCTGTTTCACTCTCCTACTCCTACTCCTCACTCCCCCAGGTAAAAACGCTTCCTTTATATTAATCATGCTTTTCACTTTCTTTCTTAACTCTTAACTCTTAACTCATAACTCATAACTCATAACTCTTAACTGAACCGTTGCTTCTCCTTCAGCTGTCAAAGGTGCCACCTTTACATTTGTAAACAGATGCGATTACACAGTGTGGCCGGGCATTCTCGCAAATGCCGGTAGCCCACCCCTCCAAAGCACGGGTTTCGAGCTTCCCAAGGACACTTCTCGCGCCCTCCAAGCGCCAACCGGCTGGTCCGGCCGTTTCTGGGGGCGAACCGGCTGCACCTTCGACGGATCCGGATCCGGATCCGGGTCGTGTCTGACAGGGGACTGCGGCTCCGGGCAGGTGGAATGCAACGGGGCGGGAGCGGCCCCGCCGGCCACACTGGCGGAGTTCACGCTTGGTAGCGGAGGGCAAGACTTCTACGACGTGAGCCTGGTGGACGGGTACAATGTTGCCATGATCGTTGAGGGCAGTGGCGGGTCGGGTGTTTGCGCATCCACGGGCTGCACTTCGGATCTGAACCAGCAATGCCCCCCGGAGCTGAGAGCCTCGGAGGGCAGCGCGTGTAAGAGCGCGTGTGAGGCTTTTGGCAGCCCGGAGTACTGCTGCAGCGGCGCGTATGGCTCGCCCGCCACTTGTAGGCCTTCCATTTACTCCGAGATGTTCAAGTCTGCTTGCCCTAGATCTTATAGCTATGCATACGACGATGCTACCAGCACTTTTACATGTACCGGCGCTGATTATACCGTTACCTTCTGTCCACCCTCTCCAAGGTCTCTCCTTTCTTCTCTTTTTAACTACCACGTCTCTCTTTCTATTTTAACCAACTCTACTTTATTATTATTAGTTTAACACTTTCAAATACTTCTTATCTTCTTTCTCTGCTAAATTACACATGTCACCCATTTTAATATTTTTATTATACAATTAAATTTATCTTTGCTGATTTGTTTTTATTTTACATTTTCACATAAACATCATATTTAACCCTTTTATCTATACCAAATAAATCAATTTGTCTTTGCTGATTTGCTTTTATTTTAGTTTTTTCAGACGGATGGTTTTCATTTGAGATCAAAGTCTTTATATATATATTTTTTTTATTTGAAATTTATTTAATGTTCCATACTTCCAAAGGAGAACTTTTTAAGGCTGATATATTAATAAACAGTAGATGATTAAAGTGAATCTTGATTCTTGATGATGGTTGGTGCCTGGTGGCATTAGCTAATGGTATAAAGATACATTTATATATGCAGGAGGAGGAGGGTGTATTTGTATTTATGTGAGAATTAAATTAAAAGGAGTGTGTTGCATCCATCCATAAATTGATGAATTAATGTGTGTGCATGGTTTTGATAATGATTTTGCAGTCAGAAATCTTCACGTGATACGAGTAGCAACAGCAATACGAACCCGAACCCGATGAGCTCAACATCACAAGGGTCAGTGACAGGAACAGGATCCGAAGGGGGGGCAGTGGTATACACGGGTGCGGAGAACGGGGTGGTGTATAACTCAGTAACTGAAGCCGGGTCAAGTTCAGGATCCGGAGGAGAAACAATGCTAGCTGATGGTTCGTATTTAGCTGGTTTGGCCATGGGAGACTCCCCTAGAACAACAGTTTCCACCGCCTTTCTCTATTCCACTTGCTTTTTGCTTATTATCTCCTCCTTTCTTTAGCTGCACCACCATTATTGTGCCTTTTCTTTCTTTCTTAAATGTAAATGTCTCTTAGATTGTCGTGTTTTTCATGGTGGGTTCAAGAATTTTGCTTTGCCAGTAAAGCTGGCAGATTCTCTCGGATTGGCCAAAAAAAATATTCCGTGTTTCATTCGTTAAAGTGCATGTTTTTATATTATTAATTCTCTTCTCCCCCATTTCTGCTATTTTGGGCTGGCGTTGTTGGTTTCACATGTGTATATATGCTAATAATTATATAAATATGTGTGCTGCGGTGCGGGCTATGACTTTCAATTTGGTTTCTCACCGTCAACTACTACATAGGAGACTGATTTTTTAGCATAATAAGGTGAAGTGTGAACTACCTGTCAATTGTCCCTTCTTCCGTCTGAATTAGGGTTCACTTTGCGGCCAACACAAGTAATTTGACTGGCTTTTGCTGATGTGCATCTTGTGACTTTTAACTTAGTTTGTAATAGAAAACAAAACGTTAATTGAGCCTGAGGATTGAGAATATAGCAGAATGCCAACTTCAATCATTTAAGTATAGACGTACAGTGAGACTTCCCATTAGAAAATGTCATTAAGGAGAATAACATCCAACAAGAAGATAGGATCTTATGGAAAGTGCCTTGATTAGCATGCTTTTAGTTGGTGTTGTAACTCAACTTAATGAGCCTTTTCTTCATTTTTTCAAAAAGATGAATCATATTGTCCAAACACTGCCGTTTAGGGGACCTACCACGAAGATAATTTCGAATATATAGTGATTTGAAAGACTAATTTAAGATTGTGGTATTTGATTACCTCACATGATGTTAGTTGGGGCTGTATTCCATTTACTCGAGTTACTTGTGTTCATGGTGACTGATTAGTTATTTGTTTTCCTATTTCGACTCCCTTCCTCCTCTTCCTCTCTACACAACTGGATAGAGATAATGCTATTTAGTTTAAACTAGTTTTTTTACGCCTTTCACAATCTCGTTGAAATTGGATGTGTAATGGAAAGGTAGATATGCAAAGTATGGGGGTGGGTCCTTCATTTGCTAATTGGTATGGTTAAATGTTAATCAGTTGTGGTACAGAATTGGTACCAACTTCCCGTCTATTCTGATTCTGTCCTACCAATTCTTTATACAAATTTGTTTAATAGGAAGAAATGTTTTGGCAAGCAAAGCACTAAAACTGTAAAACAAGTCCTCTAATTTCTCTCCTGTTGTTTTTTCTTTTGTTCTCTCAACTTTTCAACCAGTAGGAATCACATGTTTTGCCACCATCAAACAATTTAGTCCATCGAATCATAGGAAAATTCTATTTTGTAATGCCTGTTAATCACATGTATTTTAGAACCCTTCAATTTACTTCTCTATTATTGTGTTTTTCTCCCGGGTCTCTCCTTATTGTACTATCTCATCAACATTGTTCATTTGCAAAGGAATCTCTCGTTCATACAAAATGTCATGCTTAAAAAGTATGTCATTTCCAGACATGCTCATTTGTTATGAATAACTTAATCTTAAACATGTTAATTATATAAACTGATTTAGAATATGAAAAAAACTTATTTTGGGATCCGAACAAATGGGTACAGTTTCAGATTGCTAGACCGGAACAGACACACACGGCCGAACCATCCATCAAGTTTGCTAGATGCTATGCTTTAGGAGCATCAACCTGTTGGTAAATCCATATTCTCTAAGTTCATCGTCCAGTGGCAGTGGGGAATTTTGGGGGTTGATTAAATGTTGTGCTATGGTGGGGAAGAGGACGATTTTGGATTTAATTAATTGTTTATGTTGGCATCCAAAGTGAAGCAATGAGAAGAAGGAAGGAGGCTGTTGCAGCAGATGGGAGGAGATACAAGAGGACAGCATGAACATTTTATGATGTTTGGCTGTCAACACCAATTTGAGGCTGTTACAACAAATTGTCTATTTTATTTTAACTCCATTGACAAAGTGGAATTATAAACAGACCCATGTATACTTAGAAAATAATAAAAAATAATAAATATATTTTAGTATATGTAAACGTTTCCATTATAGTGTCTAATTTTTTATTTTATTACGTAACACTTTTTAAATTTTTAATTAGTACACAGTTAAGTAGTTTTTGTTACATGATGGTGTGATAAATATAAATGTTACGTTATGAAATTCACATTATTTAAAATTATTCTTCAATATATATGTCATTTTCATCACAATTACCTTTTTCTTTTTTATAAAAAATCTCAAGTATCAAAATCAAAATACAAAATAAAGGTTATGTAATGAATTATTTAACTGTAGAAAAAGAAATCACCCTTATCATTGCATTATACATTTTAAGACTTAATTATGTCTTCCATTGTTAACATTCTAATAAATTTTTTGTTGCCTCTATAAATTTTGTTGTTGTCTTGAGTCTTTAATAATTTTTTTTTATTTTAACTTTGTTTCTATAGTACACTCCTCTGAAACCAATATCAGACACTCCTCATCCCATGTTATCATGTTTGTCCCTGCAACTACACACTCATCTTCCCTCATTGTTTCTCCCCTTTCTTCCATGTTATTCATCTCTTCTCAATCGCCCAATTTGTTCCTTACTCAGATTTTATCCTCCAAAGATAAGGTTTTCTTGCTTCAACATTGGTGGTTTGATTGTTTAATTTGTTGTGGTGAAGTGTATCTTAGAATCATCCAAATTAATGATAGGTATCAATTTTATGCATTATTCACAACTACTCACTCTTACTCTACTTTTTCCTATTCTCATTGCACTAATTTAAGTAATTCTTGAGCTTTTTTAAATTATGAGCAAAGAGTCAACAAAAATATTTTAAAAAATTTATAAAGTATTTTCCAAAACAATAACTTGAATACTGAAAAGTACTTTTTAAAACTCAAAATTTCATAAAGTTCTTTGCGGAATACTTTTTTTATATTCCAAAACTTACTTTCCTATACACAAATATTAAAATATTGTATTTTGAAAAGTAATTCATGAATGCACATTCTAAAAAGTATTTTCCAAAATATTAAAACTGAAACATAGTTTTTTTTATAAAAAATATTTATAATAGAAATTTAAAAATAAAAAAGGAGGAGTTGAAACAACAAGCATGAAATATTGAAGTATTTTTTAATATGTTAAAAAATAAAAGAATCTTATATACTCCATGAATTATTTAAAAAATAATTAGATGCAGACAGATTTTTCCTTAAAAATATTTCGGAGTCATTTCATTAACATTCAAAGTTTCTATAATAACTTTATTGAAGATGGTTTATCCATTGACAATATGTGAAACAATTTATAAATTGACATGCAAATGGTATGACAGAATCTACAATACAATAATAATACTAATTAAATTTTTTTCTATAATTAAATATTTTTTATACCTATAAAATAAAATAATTTTTTTTAATACAAAAAAAATTATTTTCAAAAAACATATATGTCATGGAAATGATGTAAATACTAATTCATCAATGTTATGTTAAATGACGTGAATGTAATAAAGTTACATTTTCATTGATAACATCATCGATTAATAGAATATATATATATACTAATCTAAAACTTTAAAAATATTATGCATTAAAATAAAATAAAAAATTTAAATACTATAATCAATTACATGTACTAAAAATATATTTAAGTCTAATAAAAGTAAATAGTCTTTCAATATTTAGAATCCAGTTGAAGAATTTACTAACCAGGAATCATTTATATATTTATATCTCATGTGGATTAATTATATTAACATTTTAAAATTACAAAATTAATATAATTATAACATCACTTTTTTTCTCTTTTTTATCTCATGAAAATTAATTTTCAGACCCTTTTCTCACATTTTTTTTTCTCTTCTAAATATTAATTATAATACATAAAAGACATATCATATGAGAATAAGGTATCTTATGTGAGAGTGAGATAAACAAATCTTAACTGTTAAAATACAAATTAATTGTTGAGATCAAATAGTATACATCCATCTATTATCTCTCTTCTAGCATTTATTTATTGTCATGTTTACTCTTAGGAGATATATTTAGTGAGAAAGCCAAATTTATGTAAGAGTAAGAGGAGCAAATATCTGAAAAATTTCAGTCATTGAGAGATATAGAGAAAAAAGAGTGTTTGATAATAAATACTAGAAAAGAAAGAATGAGTGGATGTATCTAATTTGATATCAACCATTAATTTTTATTCAATGGCTAAGATTTGATTCTCTTTCATTACTCTCATATTATATGTCCTCTATACAAATAGTTTAATTAGTATGCACTGATAATGTAAAATAGTTTTATGCTGACATGCAATCATATCCTTATATATATAGAAAGAGAGAGAACAACTCATTGAGAAAAAAAGTTATAGTAAGAAATTAGAAAAATTAATAATAACCTCACAATTTTACAAATAGGTTCATATTGGGTTGTTCACTAAAGAAGCTAACATGGTTCTTTCACACAGAGACCTTTCACACAAACCAAACCCTTGTTAATGTGTTGCTCTCTCATCACCCCCACGTCTTCTACAAGATTGTTATTATCCTCACATGCCACAACAGTTGGGTTATTTGCAATTGTACAAATTGTACAAAATGTTATTTCCACTCCATCAATTTTCTAAGTACAAGTCAATTGATTGAAAAAAATTGAACGAAGATTTTGACTAGATTTACTTTGAAATTTAAGTTAGGATTAATTAGTTGTTTGTTTTAAAATTTTAATCAAAATTATTTTTCCTTAGAATTAGATCAATGGTTGCAACTGATTAATATAAGATGAAGCACTCCATCAATTTCCTAAGTACAAGCCAATGGACTAAACAAAATTGAAGCACTCCATCAATCCCCTCACATCTTACTAACACGCACACGATTCCAAATCTAATCCAAAATTGATTATGTGTTTCATCTTATATTAATCAATTACAACCATTGATGACCATTCTTGGCTAATTTTATAGAAAAACAATTTTGATTAAAATTTAAAAAACCAACAACTAATTGACCCTATCTTAAATTTCCAAACTAAATCTAGTCAAAATCTTCCTTTTCGTTCAATTTTTTTCAGTGAATTGGCTTGTATGGAGTGGAAATAGTAATTTTTGCACAATTGCAAATAACCCAATTGTTATGGCATGTGAAGATAGTAGTATACTTGCAGAGGATCTCGGGTGACAAGAGAGTAGCGTGTTAAGCAAGATTTTGGTTTATAGAAGAGGCCTCTGTGTGAGAGAATCATGTGAACTTATTTAATGAACAACTGATTCTGAACCATTTATTAAAATTCTAAGGTTATTATCAAGTTTTCTTATTTCTTAGCGTAACATTTTTTTTTCACCTGGGTTGTGATATATATATATAAGGAACATATCTAGTAAGAAAACTAAATTTTATATAAGAGAGAAAAGCAAATCTAAGCCATTAAGGGAGGAGAAGGAAAAAAGTGTGATAGATATAAATGCTAGAAGAGAAAGAATAAATGGATGATCTCAACCATTAATTTTTATTTCAATGGTGGAGATTTGTCTCTCTCACTCTCATATAAATGAATTTCTCACTAGATATGTTCCTATATATAAAAACTATTTCCAATATTCTAGTATTTAAAAACTAAAAAATTCATTTGGGTAGTATTTTCCTAAAACAATTTTTTAAAATAGTTCTGGTTTTTTAGTTTTTAAAAACTAAAAAACAGAAACAATTATAAGTAGTTTTAAAGTTTGATTGATTTGGTTTTGTTTTTTAGTTTTAGAGTTTTAAAAAACGGTTTTCGAGAAGAAAAGGAATAAAAACTTGCTTAGTAAATGTTATTTGAAAATTGTTTTTAAGATGTAAAAATAGAAAAAATTGTTTATATTTATTAAAATTACATTAATGAAAAGCAAAAAACAACATATTCTGATTGTATTTTGAGTTTTCAAAACAAAAATAAAAAAGTAAAAAACAAAACTACTTTTAGCTATTCCTGTTTTTTAGTTTCTAAAAACTAAAAAAATAGAACTGTTTTCGAAAATTGTTTTCAGAAAACACTGCCTAAACGAGTTTTTTAGTTTTTAAATACTAAAATACCGAAAATAGTTTTATCAAACTTTTTCCAAACAAGAACTTACTTTTTAGTTTTCTATTTTTGTTTTGAAAACTCAATACAATGAGAATATGTTATTTTTTGTTTTACATTAATGACATTTATGTAAATATAAACAATTTTTTTTTCACATCTTCAAAATAGTTTTCAAATAATACTTACTAAATAAGTTTTTTATTTCTCTTCTTCTAGAAAAAAGTTCTTGAAAACTATTGATAGAAAGTCTTTCATGAAACTAAAAAATAAAATAAAATCAATCGAATCCTAAGTCTTTTAAACTTACTCTTGGAGTAAGTGAATATCTTATATAATATATATATATATATATATATATATATATATGTGTGTGTGTGTGTGTGTGTGTATAAGGAGTGTATGAAGTGAGAAAAAAGTTTATTATGAGATATGAGATGAACAAATAATAAGTGTAAGATTAAATATAATAACTCACGTTAAAATAATCCAGTTAAAGATATCATATACCTCATTTACCATAACTCATCCTCACTCTCAATTTCACCTCTACCGCCACCACCATCATCACCGTCGTTGTTGACGGTTACAACCACCACCACCAGCCCATCATCAATGGTGGTGGTGGCGACGATGATGGGCTAGTCGTGGCGATGGTCACTGCGATAGTGGTGATTGCAACGATGGTGGTGATTTTGATGGTTGTGATGGAAACTGTGATGGGGTGATGGTGATCACTGATAGTGGTGATCATTGCGGTTGTGACTGCCATTGATGGTGGTGGCAATAGGGGTGATGTTGAGGATAAGGGTGAGGATGAGTTACGGTGAAGAAGGTAGATGATATCTTTAAGTGAGTTATTTTAATGTGAGTCGTTATTTTTTAATCTTATGCTTATTATTTATTCCTCTCATCTGTATAAATAAGTAAAAGGGAATGCTAATATATATACTCCCATTTATTTTATAGTCGGAGTATGTTAGTACCTGACACTTATTCTTTTGGACAAAATAATCAATCACCTTATTTGTTAAAATATTTTTCTTTAAGTTAATTAAAATAAATTTCTTTAAATTAGAAAAGGGGTCGTAGACTCTCCGCAAACCTAATGGAGCCAAGTTTTAAGAACTTATTTAAAATAAAAATGGATGTGCAGTTTAGACATCAAGGCTAAAAACGAATACCTCTTTATGTTTCAAAATACCCAATTTAATATTTGATAGAACCTGTCAACCAGGCGTAGATGGATATTGGAAATTTCAAATACAACAACTCTCATCAATCCTATCATTTTCTTTTTTTTCGTAATGTCATCAATCCTGTGATTGCATACCATTCGTGATCATTAAAATTAAGAATTAGTGGTAAAAAGATATTTCAAACTTTTTTTTCTCAAAAATAGAAAAAATAGTCTCTTAAATTTACAAATGACTTATTTTAGTTCTCCAAATTTAAAAATAATTTTTGAATTATAAAATTTTAAAATGATGGAAAATTCTGATTAAAAGATAAGATTAATCGAAAGCTTAATTGCTTAAAGTTTTTAAAGACTTTTTAATTGTATCATTTAAAATTAATTTATCTAAAGGCTAGTTATTGTTAAATCTGTTGTAGTCTGGTTGGTTAGGATACTCGGCTCTCACCCGAGAGACCCGGGTTCAAGTCCCGGCAACGGAAATGCCTTTTTACAAAATCAAAACCCGAGTATAGAATTGGCGTAAAAATTCCCTTTTAGGGATGGTAATAGGAGGTGGGTTTGGGCTTCTTATGAATGGAAGTGAGTTTGGACTTCTTAAGTTTGAATATAAATAAATCGATATGATAACTATCTTCATTTATCTCGAATATTTGTGGGCAACTCTTTATATTCTTTTATAATTTTTATTTATTTATTATTAAATAAATTATATATTAATTTATTTGAATTTAAAGTGTATGAAAAATAATAAATAATAGAAACTACAAATGAGAGTTTAAGAATTAAATTTTTAAATTGAAAATATAATTTTAAGTTATTATATAATATTATAATTATAACGGGTGAGTCAAAGTACAAGGTTGAGTAGTTATATAGTCATACTCATATTTGTATCTTATATAAAATATTACATCCACCTAGTCAAAAGAGAATAATATTTGTCAAAATTGAAATAAATTTGAGTGGGTTGGTATCCATAGTATAAGTATCATTGTCATCGTAGCACCTTTGTACTCAACATTACCATCCCTTACTAGACTACCACAGCAAATTCCAAATGAGAGACATAGGGTGTTAGACATATTGTAATCTTATGGCAAATGCAATGAATTACAGAAAAATTATGAGGGTCAATTATAGGTGGGCGCTTTGGTTCCAAGAATTGTAGTTTTGAGACTTTCATTTCTCATTCTTCCCCATCTCCCGTCACCTAAAGACATTGAGAAGCTAATCCGACTTGTAGTTTGAGGGACATACCTAACTAGTAGGGGTCTTTTATACATAGACTTGACTCTCACAAAGGCAAAAAAGGGGACTTGTTTGATAATAGTCATTTTTTAGACCAGGAAATAAAAGAGAAAAGAATATCGTCCCATCTTACGAGATCTCTCCATGATAAAGAAATCAATTGATATTGAGTAGGACTATAACACCCTTACTAAGCGTGAGAGTTGATTATGGCAAGTGTGAGGGTCTATTACAACAAAAATACGAGGGTTGATTATAGCAAGTGTGAGGGGTCAATTGAGAAAAAAATATGAGGATTGATTACGGTAAAAATACGAGAGTTAATTACGGTAAGTGGTGTATTTTCAAATTTATTCCAATTCCTTAAAAATATTTATTTTAATAGTCCTTTGTATCATGTTTCTCCTTTTTTTTTCAATTTTTGACATTTTGTTTTCCAATTTTTAAATCATGAGATTGTGTTCTCATCTTTTAAAATTAGAAAATTTGTTAAGTCACCAATGTTTATTGACATGTGATAGTAATATAGTTACATGGGAGACCCTAATTTTTTTATTATTTAATGTGATTTGGATAATGAAAGATAATTGTAATTAATTAAATCATCATTAAGTTACAAAATTATGATCAATCATGTTATAATTAAGCCAAAAATGATATTATTAATCATCGAGAAAGCATAAAGTATACCTTCACACATGTACAATATGTATCAAAAGCTAGTAATACAAAAAATCAGACTCAATATCCATTCTACAGAAGTATGATTGGTTAGTTTCGCTATTCTGCACCATTCCCAACAATTCAATTGTATAATAACTATAGTGGCCTGAACAACAGGAAGTTAGTCCTTGAAAACCGATTCGTTTCATGATTTCCATATATATAAAAAACTAGTCAACCAAACAATGATCCATGAGGTTTGAAAGGTTTTGTCTCCAATGATCAACCCTAGGAATTGTAACCCTTGGGTTCTGACTGTGCTGTAAAATGCAGTAGATACACCCCACCAGCAACAAAGCTCATTCCATATCCTGCCTGATACCTCACAGTTGACTAATAAATGTGGTGTAGATTCAATCTCCTTACTAGACAATTCACCTTTGTTGACAATCGATATGCATCTATTCTCCAATCCAGTAAGGACACTTTTGGTGGTACTTCGATAGCCTAAATAATATTGAGAAAAACATCCTAATACTTACCTGTATTTTCTGTTATAACCTTGTATGCTGAAGAGACAGTATACACTCTTGCTGCATCGGTCTCCCACCACCATCTATCTGGAACCCCACCTGTAACATGTAAATCAATGTTTGTCATGTAACAATTAACATCAATCTGATAGCGATTGAAAAAAAAAAATCCAACAATGTTAAAAAATGGGATAAATATTCATGATTTAAAAATAGAAAAAAACATGTTTAAAATTGAAAAAAAAATGAGGTACTAACTAAGCCAAAATATTAAAACTAAAATCTAAAAGAGGATTTTGATTTTAAAAATTTTAAAAGTTAAAAATAGGTGAACTTGTCTTAGATAACAAAATTTAAAGATAAATTTTTAGGATTTGAGCCTTGATTTTATCTCAATTTGACAAAGTTTTGATAATAATGCCTAATTGTTTTCGTAATTCATGAAAAAAGAGTCTTTTTTGTAAGTCTAATAAATTTTATAAAAAACATAATAGAAAACACAAGATATATCTTTTGATAAGTTACAAGATATATAATAACAAATAGGTAATCATATGAAATCTATTTCGTCGCAGCTAAAAGAAAGCTCACTACCTATCAACACAAAAAAAAAATCATAATCAATTATAAGCAAGAATGCGTTGTTAATTTTGTTGTCCAACGCCATTCTCATGATAAGTTGTGTAGCTAGAATTGTTGCATGGATAATTGGACATGAAAAGTGTGCTCTTAAAGATTAATGTGTTTCTTGCTTTTTAAATGTGTCAAAAACTCATAAACCAAACAAAGAATCATGTTGTTTGTCTTTCCTTTGCTATGCTAAGTAAGTCCAACAATTAATACCATGACTTTTGACCTTGCTTACCCCAACAAGAGCATATCTCTCCCCATACCCTCATTATGCACTTCACAAATAAGTTATTGTGCTATTTCCATAGCCTTTCCACATAACTCACACTACTCTACATCTCGTTGTACTATCCTTTGTTTAAGTAAGTTTTCCTTTATTGGCAATCTATATATGTCTTTCAACCCAAGATTTGAACTTTTGATGTTACTCATTTTGCTCATATTAGCTTGTTAAAATCATCCTTCTAATATATTGTTTTCAATGCCAAAATTATGTAGGGTGAAAATATAGAGTACATCATAATCCTTCGCATTCAAAACTCGTCTATCATATACTCCTTCCTTTAACATTACCATGAATTCATCTAAATCATCTATCATATACTCCTTCCTTTAACATTACCATGAATTCATCTAAAGACTTTATTCCTCTAAACATCTATCCTTTTACATCACAACTTCACCTTCATTTCCAATATTTCTTGAAAATCCCTATGTTCCTAACCCTCCACCTCAAATAGAATTTAAAACCTTTGAAATCACACACGTCCGCCGGAGAACCACGGGACAATGAATTTAGATTCGCTACATGGTAAACTCAATCTCATAATAAAATAATTGATTTGACAAAGTCACGATTAAATTATACTTGAATATAAATCAAGTCTCAAGTCACGGTTGAAAACTTTGTTTTTTAATGCTTGCAAACGCAATTAACGTTAGCAAAAGTATCACACTCTCTTACATGCAGTTTGTGTTAGATGGTTGGATTCATGGAACTGCAACTAGGATGCAAATCCAAAAATGTGATAAGTAGAAGTTAAAAATTGTTTTTTTTTCCCGAAAAGGTAAAATGTAGTTTGTAAACCGCAAATCAACTCTAAAATTGCTTACATAGCAGTACTATTTGATTTGCATAATTTTTAATGTTTATGCCCGTATCGAATCAATTGCGTCGTTCCATTCGGCATATTACCAATACAATGTAACTTATAACACAAGGTACACTGTCAAAGATTACAACAATAGAATGGCCACTTTCACACTTTAGACTTACAGACCAGCGACTGTAGCTAATAACCAGATAACACTGACGGTACGAGAATACAACTAATAACACCATTTTAATAGATACAAGAAATAGTATAATATTTTAATCTATAAAAAACTCACCATAATAAATGCACCTCTCTTATGGAACAAAAAGAATTCTCACTAAACCTTCTGAACACATCAAGAAAGAAGTAGCAGTACACGGAGGCCAAAATAGAATTAAAAACAAATGGCCAGCCGCCAGCCTTTATTGAAAAAATGAGTACCTTGTGTGGATATTGGGATATCATTTGAGCATAAAATTCATCAATCCCAGGAATGTAGTCCCGATATGAATCACTGGCTACTTGATGGTGTTAAGGATTTCTTGCGTTTCTTTGTCACGGAAATCTTGGTGTAAATATTCTTAGTTCTGAATGATAACAGAATGTCTAAGAAGAAGCCAACAATGCATGCTCCAGTCATGACTAAGAAGACCAGCCTGTAACAATGACCTCCAACACAGGTGTTGCCTCCCCCCTCAGTTGTAGTTGCCTCTAGATCATAGAGTATGCCAGCAAGCAGGCCAGAGAAAAGGAAAGAGCCCAGGGGAAGGTTAAGGATGAGAATATTGTAGATGAGACCATAATATTTGAGTCCAAATAACTCTGAGGCTGTTGGGACTGTAATGGCAAGCCGCACTCCGTAACACATGCCAACTAAAATTGATCCGATGTAAAGGGAACCGGGCACAGCCATGGCCATGAGTATGTAGCCTACAGACATTAAAAGCTGAGATGCTGCATTCCAAAGAGGTCTAGGTGTTCCAGCTTTTCTGTAATATTAAAAATCAACAACATACACAGTTCAAATTCCATCAACAAACAATAATACCCTCTCCTCAAAAGTTAAGTTCAAATACTATATTATTAGTACGGGTTTTCTACCCTTTCCAACCTTAAAGACCGGATAAATCCCACTAAATACACCACTCAATGATATATATAAAGCTAGAATTTGGGCATAAAAAAGGGTCCATCAAAACAAGTGTTATTTGGAACGCTTATGGATAGGTAATTGAACTTTATGCACAGCCCACATGCGAAAGCAAAATTGGTTGGATTTCATGTAAGAGTATACAACTGAATTTGGATCAAGTGAATTTGAACTCTGAAACTTTGGACAATTTTAGTTCAATCTAAATTATTATAATAATTAAAATTTTTTATTTATTATAAAAACTTTATTTAATTATTATAATAATTTATAATAAATTAAAGTTATGAAAGTTACCAAAAAGTCACCGAATCTACATCCGTATACAACCAGAGCAACGTCCCTGGTTTGCGAAGGCAAGAGAATAGAAAAAAGAAACGTAAAACAATGTGGAGCCGTGGGAAAAGAGAAATTGAAGTAATTAGCAGGGATAAGATAACTTGAAAAGTGTTATGAAAAATACAACAAATTTTAAAATTATGTCTTATATTGCACTTATCATTAAGATACGAATCTATTACTTTATCATTAAGATACAAATCTATCATAAGATCTTCTAAGCCAAGAATTGTTTAATATATATATTAAATTTAGGAGTACTATAGTAAATAACATTTCTCTCACGTATCCACTTATTTTCTCTTTTTTAATATTTATTATCATAATTTTTGTGTCTTTCCTATTTCATGTGGATTAATTTTTCAGATCCTTTTCTCATATTTTTTTCTTATAAATTTTAATTATATGTATGGGGATGGTTAATATTCATCCTCCTATTTTTTAGTTTGACTATGCTAGCACTCTATAAGAATTATTTTAGATAAAATATCAACTAGCTCATTTATTAAAATAAATTAATTTAAAAATATTTAGATAAATAATTATTTGTCTTTTACATCCATTCTCTCTCCTATTATTTATTACCATAATTTTTTTTTTCTCTCTCCTATCCCATCAGCATTAATTTTATTTTGGAAATTGAGGGTGAAAAAGACAATATTGGGTGTTGGAAATTGAGTTGCAGAGTTTTATTTTATAAGCAATTGAGGTGGGTGTACTAGTTTTTATTTATTGAAGTAGATCCAATCTGGGTAAATATACATATAGAGGTGCAGTTGTATATGTAAGTTATTTTACTTGATCAGTTGAATTTGAAAATGGAATAATAGGGAGACTAGACTTACTTGATGGTGAACTCGGAAAGCGTACCGGAGATAATCCGTCCAAAAAAGCCGAAAATACTGGTGAGCGATACAAAGAGCGAGACATCCGGGTATCCGAGCGCCAACCCGATTTGACCCATATTGTTCATGACTGCCAAACCCGTTCCAACCCCACAAAGAAAGGACACGAACAAGATCCAAAAATCCACGCTCCTGAGCACCTCCATTATGGTGTGCTCCTCACCAACCACCGGTGCCCTATTTCCCACACCGCTTTCCCTCTCCTTCTCTTCGCTCTCAACCACAAGCAGCGGTTCCTCCACCCTCTGTCCCTCCACCCGCTTCCTCTTCAAGTACGTGTACACCGGGATCCCCAACGGCGAACCCAGCATCACCACCAAACCGCCCACGAACACTTGCGACACCACCATGCTCGGTCTTGGGATGAACCCATACACCAACAGATACACCGCCACCACCACAGCCATCACGTTTAAGATGCCAAAATACTTAACGTCGTCGTCGTCGTCGTCGTCGTCTTGGGCCGGAGGAATCTCCCTGAGGAAAAACACACCGCTGAGGCAAACGGCGAAGGGAAGCACGGAGAGCATGATGAGAAAAGAGGCAGGGTCGTCGGCGAAGAGCGCGGAACAGAGGGTGGTGAATATGGCAGTGCTCAACCCTACAAAGCCTTTAAGAATGCCAGATACGGGCCCTCTGTTTGAACGGAAGTTTCGAATGCAAGTTACCAAAACGGCAGTGTTCATCCACGTGGTGCTGTTCCCTCCCATGCACAGAAAGACACACATCTGCAGTAGTAAGTAGTAAGTAGTAAGTAGTAAGTAGTAAGTAGAAATAAGTGGATTTAGGGTTTAGCAAGTTAAATTGAAGGGCAAAGCAAAAGCAGTGGACCTGCCAGTAAGGAAGGGGATGAATTGTGTGGCTAACAACCAGCCATTGGGCCCCGTAGCCGATTAGGCCTTGGATGGAACCTATGAGAAGAATGAGCCAAGTGGGGAAGCGGTCGGAGGCGAGGCCGGCCAGAAGCCCAAAGGCTTTGCCCACGTCTTTGGCGACGGAGAGGTTGTTGAGCTGGAGCTGGGTGAGGTGCATGAGGGATTTGAGAGCGTCCGAGTAGTTGGAGAAAGTGTAGTTGTTGCCGGAGATGCACTGAATCCACACCGCCGCCACCAACCCCACCCATTTGCTGCTCTTCGACGCCGAATAACTCTTTGTGGCCCCCATCGATTTACCCTTCCACCTACATATATGGAGTACCTCTTTATAGCCCACTCTTTTATCTTCTTCTTTTTATTAAATTAAATTATATAGCATGTCAAAAACCAAAATACATCGTTCCTGTTTGCTTCCATATTTCATATCGACAGTAATCTTGGTAGGGCCAACCATCCCCTTTTCCACTCATTTCATCTTCCAAGACATCAATCCACAATACCCGTCTTCACAACCCCATTTGTTTCGCTTTTTCTTATGCTTATACCATATTCCACCTAATTTCTACATTAAATTCCAATCAACAAATTTCCCATCCATTTCATTATTATTTTAACTTTCTAATTTTCATATTTTATTATTCTTTTTAAATCCAATATTAACAAATTTTCTTATTAAAAAATTTATATAAATAAACTTGTTAACGTTATATAAAAAAAATTGTAATTTATCAATATTATAAAACTTTTTTTACAGTCATACGGTATACATGTTAAACTCTAAAATATATGTTAAAATTACAAATTATGTATAGGATTGTATATGAAATCACAATTTTTTATTTATTATGGTTTTGTTAACTTTAATTATTAATATTTTAAAAAGTTAAATATTATAATTAAACATTAATATTGTCGATACTAGGCAAACAAGTAGCCTCGTATTTAATTATGATTTTATGAAGTCGACCATCCAGGGTCACCGGTGGTTTTTTTTTTTTTTTTTTGAAAATACCATATTAAGACTCAAGCGACTTGATGCGGTACGGTCTTTTTCCTTTAGCAATTATTAATAATTATAATGCATGCCAAATTGCCAACGGCAAACCCAGTTGAATTTTAATAAATAAAACATATTTATTAGTTAAGCAAATTATATATAATTTTTAAGTTTAATCATTAAAAAAAGTCTATTCTCATTAAAAAAAGTCTATTCTGGAAAATAATATAATTAGTAGAGTTTATTGCTGAGCACTACTGTTTTATATTATCAACTGATAAAAATTAAAAAATCATTATTAATATAAATTTTAAAATAATTATTGTAAAAATTAATAAATTTAAAATAAATTATGAGATGTAATTAGATGAAAATGTAAAATGGTTTACCGTATTAATGTATTGTCTATTTTTTCTAATTAATAATAAAATTATTTGTTTCTAGAATTAGTGTAGAAAAAAAATTTAATCAAGTTAACAGTGCTATTTTTTTGGATCCGTACACAAGTAGAAGGAGTGATAAGATGGCGGGGAAACATCCATGTTTGAGGATGCAAACATCTGCTTTAAATAGTTAAATTGAACGGGACTAGGGATATATAGAGTTAGAAAGTGGTTCTTATTATGACAACTTTATAAACTCTATGGATAAGTGTAATAGAACTATTTTTTTAAAAAAATAGTTTGGTTAAGCAGATACAACAATTTTCTTAAATTTGTACTACATTTGTCTCACTTTTTAATAATTTCTTTTAGAATAGATTCTGAAACTAATGAAGTGTATTTATAAATAGAAAACATAAGAGAGACAAATATAGTAATCTAAAAATATATGTATGAGAGTAAGACGCAGTGTCCCAGAATAAATGTAAGGGAGTGTAACATAAAGTAGATGCCCGAGAGTCAGTTGCAAGAAAGACAAGTGTAGTAAATCAAAACACATTCATGGAAGATAGACATAATATCCAAGAGCACACGTAGATTGAAGGTTCGAAAACTAGTGATTTTCCTGTTAAGAGACTCATGAGTGTTTTTTCACTCTCAGACTCAATTACTTTTTGCTCTTGTGGTTGTTATAATATTTTTAATAATTTTAATTTTAAGAATATATATCTTATGTTTTATTTTTTCGGTAATACATTTTTTACTTAAAAAACAATGAAATTACCTGTCAATGTCAAAAGTGATGTAATTTCCACTTGTTTTTTCCTATATTTGACTTCAAATTGGTACAAGGCTTAGTACTTGTTTTCTCACCCCAAAAAAAGCATGGTTTTGACATTTCAACATAGCATGCCTTTTCTCGTTCTCCTTTTCACATACATTTTAGCTGATAGGTAACATGATAAAATCTTTTAGGAGGGAGCAAAGCTACAAAGAAATAGAGAAATAGAATTTTTATTGAAGCGTTCAAGGTTTAAATTACCTATCAGCTAAAATGTATGTGAAAAGGAGAACGAGAAAAGGCATGCTATGTTGAAATGTCAAAACCATGCTTTTTTGGGGTGAGAAAACAAGTACTAAGCCTTGTACCAATTTGAAGTCAAATATAGGAAAAAACAAGTGGAAATTACATCACTTTTGACCTTTAAAGAAAAACAGACCAATAAAGATAATTAAATCAAAAGTTACTGAATCATATTTTTGCTAGATTTACATTTTGATTAGTCTCCCTTAAGACATGATTTCATGAGACAAGATTGAAAGAACAACAAAGGTTAACAATCAAGGAATCATATTCTAAAAGAATATCTAAAAATCATGTAGAAACAACAATACAAATGACATGAACAATAGCTCAAAGTACCTTGAGTACTAGTAGGGTGTTTTGTTCTCGGCTAGGCTGAAGGTTAAACACCATAAAGTTACGTTGAACAAAGAGGTAGAAAACTAAAGGATTAATTAGTTTAAACTTGATTATTAAGACAAAAACTAAGTTTACAACCATATTACCTAATTCCTAGTTTATTGGATAAGGCCTAACGGGCAAAGGTTCAATACTCTTCTATAGATAGGTAACAGGTATTGAGGTAGATTCATTCATATAATGTTACATTTATTATTGTTACTTTGGGTCGAACTCTACTTGACTTGAGCGTCAGAATGTCTTTTGTAGGTACCCCACTTCTCTGAAGATATACTGAAGACCTAGTTGACCAAAGACCTAAAGGGAGACATACCCGATTGTTTATAATAAGTACATTTTGGCGCTCAAATCGTGGGACTCGAAATAAAACTTTTGACCTCACTATACTTGGATTGCTAAGCAGTTATGACAATCACTAGGAGTAACGAAGGACTTCAAACTACTACAATGCAGAAAGAAGGACATCTAGACCACTACTTGAGGTCGTAAATGAGACCAACTTCCTCAAAATCCTTAAAATGTTGCACAAAGAGATCGTAGAGTTGAAATGCGAGAATGAAGAACTTCAGAACAGAAGATATCGAGGCAAAAAGTCTAGCCACCATAAAGGAAGGGAGAATTCGCATAGAGAAGAGTCTGCTACCCTGTCACACATTCGACCTACACCTAGTCAGCCCACTGTACCGCCCTGACCCCCTCCCAATCCCCGCAGAGACATCACGACCATGGAAGGGGCTCTCGTGCTTAGACTCCATCACCCCTTCACACACGAGATTGTAAGAATTTGTTGGCTTAATAGGTCACAAATTCGTAAAATAGATAGTGAAGGGAATTAAATTTAAGTTTATAATTAAATTAATAATTAAATTGAGGTGTGATGGTTTTATTAATGATGGTAGAAGAATGGGGAAAGATGGGGATAATTATTATTCTTTTGTTTTTGAATATTTTAGTTGAGTTTCGAGAAGTTTACAGAAAATCTATTAACGGAATAAGGGGTTGTATTTAGAAAACTGAGTTTACTAAATACAACCACAGTGTCATATAATTTCTCTTTCTAACCTTTTTCTTTCATTTTTTTTCTTTCTCTGGTGGTGTTGCACCTCTATTCTTCTCTCCTCTGCATGGTGGCCTTTGAGCTGACAGAATCTGATGCGGTATCTTCCAATGCTCCTGATTTTGATATTGATCAATATAGGTATATCTAATCATAGCTTTATAAACCTTTTCCTGTTCATTTTTTATCCCTTCGTTCTCGTTAAAAAGGGGAATTCCTTTGGAAATTTTAATTTCTTAGGTTCCTGTTGAAATTGGAATTTTTGTCAGGTTCTAAGATATCTCTTTAGATTGATCTCCCATTTCTGTTTGAGTCAACTTTTAAAAGGAGAAATAGGTAAAGGAAGCTAAATATTTGATTTTAACTCGAGAAATTGTGATTTAATAGCTAATAAGTTAATTGGTTTTGAACAAACTGAGTTTTTGACTATAATTTGAGTGTTACAGAAAATTGAGTGTTTTTTATGATTAAGGATTTAAGTTCTTGAAATGAGTTGTGATTGAATTGATTAATTTATAATTTGAAATATTTTGAGATATGAATGTTTGGGGGAATTAATAATTTGGAATGTTTACTCTTTGAAATTGATATTGGATGATGAGTATTTAAGACTGTTATTTGATAAATAATTGTGGTTGAAAAATAAGTATTGAGGTTCGATATTTATGTGTGAGTGAAGAGTATATGTGTTAATGTGTCATAGTTATTCTTGATATTTAATATAAGTGTGTGATTGGAAACAAATAATTGTTATTGTTGGAATTTAATAAAGGTGTGGAATGAAAGGTAATGCCTTGACAATTTACTAAATAGTTTGGACGTGATAGTTACAGTCGAGTAACTTAGCTTTGGTTGAATGTCATTAAAATTGAATTTATTGGAATAATGATGATATATTTGGATTCGTGGAATGCATGCTGAGGATATAATTATTGATGTTGTTGGTTGTGGGTAGTTACAGTCGGGTAACTTGGCTTTAAATGATATGTTTGGTGCAGTACATTAATGTTGGGGACACAGTTAGGGTCAATATAATCTAGAGTATCAGATATTCAAGGATATATTTCTTTTATTTACATTGTGGTCCTGGTACCAGATATGCAAAGGAAAGCCTCAAGGACATACTAAGACAACGATTAGGTGTCACAGGGTGTCAAGTAGACACTAAACATCAATTATGGTTGTCAAATGAGTATTGTTTAGACTTAAATTGGTGGTAATATAGGTAAATTAGATGTCTTCCGCAAATTGGAAGGGGTCTTAATCTGCCTCAGTGTCCAAACTCAATGTAGATATTCTGGAATATGTTGCATCTGAACATGTTGTTGTATGAAAAACTTGTATTCAGGGGAATATAAGTGTGTTTGATTTGATTGATTGTGATATTTAATTAATGTTTAATTGATTGGTTGTTAGTGCTTATGTCAAATTTGAACATAAGTGTGATTGATTGGTTGTGAGTGCTTATGTTTAGGTGGAGCATAAAAGTGATTGATTGGTTATTTACTATTAGCGAATGTGTGTTGATGGTACTAAATATAAATGTTGTACAACTTTTATGCTTTATGGCTGATGTAATGGTATGTTGCCTAAGCTTACACTTGCAATGTTTGTGTTTTCTGTATAATTTTGATGATCGTGTTTTACACGAGAGCAGATAGTAGTGACGAGGTAGAGAGGTTGAATGCTCTAGAGTGAAGTATGTCAAATTGTGGCTGAAAGTCTCAAAGGATGTTATTTTATTGTTAAATACGTATATAAGAGAGTTATGTAGAAATACTGTTATTTGAATTTAAAGGCATTGTTGCTAAGTTTATGTGATCATTATGTTTTATATGGAAGTTATGTGAACATGGTGTAAAGAGATAGATGAATTATAATATGCATATTATAAGAATGTAGAGTTATATGTCAACAGGTAGTCGATTTTGGCAATAGAGGTTCTTCTGTCTGCAGGGTCTCGTAGGTTGACAACTATCATTGGACGCTCTACCCTGGTCTCGTTAGGTGACGAGGTTCGTTAGACGAGCTAAAATTGTGTGTACTATGTTATATTTCATTTTGAACTTTGAAAGTGTTGTTATGTATGTTTTAATATCAAGTATAATTAATAGAAATTTTATATTTCAGTATTTGAGAATATATATAATAATAATTTAAATAATTATTAAGAAAATTTATGGCGTAAATAGTATATATAAATTTAGAATGTTAGAAAGATCATAGGTGTACCACTTCTTGAAAGTTGGAAGCATGTAGTCTTAGCGAAATATGATAGGACTTTGGACCCTGATGGCTACTTAGGCACATTCATGACCCAAGTCAGGATGTATACCAAGGACTAGACGATGTATGAAAACTTTCTCTAATGTCCCGCAAGGCCAAGCCTTGAATTGGTTTATGTAGTTGCCTTTGAACTTTGTAGACAATTTCCAAACTTTGGTTGCTAAGTTTATAAACCAATTTGCAACCTCCAGGGCCACATTAGCTCACTTTAGTCGCACTGGTGAATGTTAAGCAGGAGAAGAGTGAACCTTTTGGGCATTTATAAATCGCTTTGGCAGAGTTGCGTTGAGCATCAATAACTTGCAACTCAGGGTAGCTCTGCATCAGATCTTAACTTCACTACAACAGGAATAGCAGCCACATATATGGAGGTCAAGGAGCTTGAAGCATACCAGAAAAAAAGCACAATCTTAAGTGTTTGTATACTTAAAGAAGGAGAAGAACAATCATGGCAAGAAGAAGGAACACTATAGGGATCACCCCTCACGAGGGTTGAGATATACCCAATACACCCAACTCAACACTAGCCGAACAAGGATGCTGGGTCAGACATTGGCAGTCGGGCTTATAACTATGCCTAAGAAAGCCAATACTCCTTCAAGTGCAGATACAACCAAACATTGAAGATACCACCACAATAAGGGCCATTCAATCGAAGAATGCACGACGTTGAAAGACAAATCAAAGACTTAATCAAACAAGGTTACTTGAAAAACTATGTGTATAGGCAGAAAAATAATCAATATCAATCCGACTAAAGTGACAATTATGGTTGAGATGACCATGAATACCAAAGGGACTATAATTGTCCAAGAAATAATAAAAAGGAGAAGCCAAAGTAGGTTATGAGATAAATGGAACTCCCACCACGAGGACAATCCAAAAATGGTGATCAATACAATAGCAAGAGGGTTCATAAGAGGAGGAACCACCTCTTCCTCCAAAAAAGACATCTTTGGACAACTCGTTCTATAAACTTTGTAACGCCGCACTTCAAACCAAAAATGTCAGCAACTATCCTCACAAATGATTTTCAAGTATAGATCCCAAGTAGGATGATTTGATGGTCATCAGTGTTAAGATTACCAATTGTATCGTACGAAAAACTATCATATACTAGAAGAGTTTGACATATGTGTTGTATTAGAAAACTTCTGAGAATTCCGATGAACTGATGCCTTATGGTGAACCGCTGATAGGTTTCACAGGAGAACAAGTAGTCACTCGTGGTTGTATTGATCTATACAGCAAGTTTAGGAACAATAATCTTGTATTTTAAAAAAATAAAAACACATGAAAAATATGTTTTTTTCCCTCTTTTTATTAATGATTCTTGTGCAAACATGAGTAATTTTTTTTATTTTTACATCTCTAAAACAATTTTTAAATAATACTTACCAAACAATTTTTTTTTCATCTTCTTCCAAAAAAACTATTTTTTAAAACTTATTTCAAAAACTAAAAAACAAAATACACCAATAAAAAAAATTGTATTTGAAATCTGTGAAACATACATATAGAGATGTTTACTGTTTATCGTGTATGAATTCTCATTGTTAAAATTTAAAGTTATTTTAAAAAACAGTTTCTGAATTTAATGTAATTATACAATTATTTCCCTTTTTTATATAAAATTTGGTACCTCCTACGCTAATGGCGTTAAGTTACAAATTATTTTTAAAGCATAATTTTATATTTTAACTTTTAATAAATTCCAAATTTATCTAAATAATTTTTCTTGTCTTTAGTTTTCGTACTTAGTTTATTCAACAAAAAAAAATTCATACTTTTTTATTTTATTTCTATTTCCTAAAGTATCCCTAAGTAACTTTTTAAAGTAATTTAAAATAATTTAAAATGCTATCTAATTAAAAACAAAGCAAAATAAAATTTATTAAAAACCCAACACAATGAAAACAATTATAGTAATTTAACGTAAAATTTATTAATATATAAAAAAATATTTAAGGTTTTTTAAATAGGTCTAATTTAGTTTGTTTAAAAAATAAAATAAATTTTATTTAGTCTATTAATTATTTAAAAATTATTTATTTATATATAGCTATTTCCGTCACCTATGAAGTTATTCCAGCAATATTTGAAAGATTTGTAAAATATGGTCATCAATAAAATATTATATGATAAAAATTTGATGAATGATAATGATAATTATTTTTTTTTAAAGTGTGAATAATATTTTGATATCTATAAAATAAAATTATTTTTGTTTCTATATCTAATCTTTTTTTATATTTTAAGTTTTGATATTTAAAAAAAAATATTTTTAAAAATATAATATTTATGAAAATAATATAAATGTTAATCGAATAGCTTTAAATAATATAGATTTAATGACATAACATTTTATTTTCATCGCAATATTGATTAAAAAGCATGTGTACCAATTTGTAATATTAAAAAAATCATAGGTATTAAAATAAAAATAAAAATAAAAAATTGAAATAAGTCAAAAGACATGGCTAGGAAAAAATATTTAAGCATATAATTATTAGCAATATGAGTATAACTTATCATTTGGATGATTATGGTGAGTGGAGAAAAAAAAGAAAAAGAAACGGGGGAAAATAGAGTAAAACAGATGTGGTGTGTAAGAGTAGGGACATAAAAGACAAAGCCATTTATGTTGTTGTCGGTAGAAGTGGGCCAAAGGAAGCATAAGGACACTGCTTGAGTTGTTATTGACTTTGATCAACGGCTGCCTTTTACTCTTTGATATGATAAGACCTGCAATTATTCAACACTCGGACGTACCATTTCTTCATTTACCCACAAACTATTCAGTACTATTCCCCCTATAGCTTCAACTAAAACCCAACAAATGCACAAAAAAATTAATCATGAATCAAATATAAGTTATTATGATAAAAATTAAATTTAAATTTATATTTTTAAAGAGTTTAATTGATATATATTATTAGTATAAAAATTTTTTATATTTATAATCAATCATAATTTTTTATTTATATGACTTTTATACTTACAGTAAATATCAATTAATCATTTTTAAATAAGTGTAAAGTAAATAATTGCTTAAAAATAATTGTAATTTTCAATAAAAGGGCCACCACAGCTTTTATCTTATCAACAATCAGCTTTTGTTTCCTATGGATGAAATTTTTTTATTTTTCAGAATTAAATCACGGCTGTTTGTTATATATTGGTAGTAAATAAATTTAATATGGTATCTTATTATTTTATATTTATTTCTATTTTCCCTCTTCAAACAATACAATAATTTATATTATTTTTTAATTTTTTTTTATTTCTATCTAATTCCTTTATCATAACAAGCAAACTGTCACATGCAATATTAAAGATAAGAACAAATCATGTATGATTCGTGCGTATCATACACTGATTCGCATATCATACACTCGATCGTGCCTTTATCTTATCAACAATCAATCGAGAATGTTAAAAGATAAGAAGGACGTCAATTAGTCCATGTTTAAATTCACGCTATTAATTTTGAATAAAATTGATTTTATAAAATTAATTAAATTATAATTAATTTTAAGATGATATGATTTATATTTAAATATTTTTATTATAAAATTAATTTAAAAATAAAATCTAGTGTAAAATTGTTGATCATCTCAACACAATAAATATAAAAAACTATATTAAAAATTAAAATAAATTGAAAAAAAAATTTAAGTTAAATTTTTAAATTGTATGTTAATTAATAAATTAAATATAATTACAAGTTTGAATATATAAAATTAAAAAATGAAATATAAACTAATTGAGAATAAAAAAAATTAAATATATAAACTTTAAAGTGTAAATTTTAAAATATAAAAAGTTAAGAGTAAAGAATTTAAATATATAAAACTCAACTATGTAAGTATCTTCATAAACAGTGTCAATATATGTTACTTCAATTATTACAAATTTAATTAATATGCCTTGATTTATATTTAATCATAATTCTAAATCCTAAAAATAATTGAATGTAACTGTTAATTAGATTTTTTAAAAATATCTTTTATTTTATTAAACCACGAACAAATTGTTCAATTAATTAATATACATGAAACAAAAATTGTTTTCTTAAAATTTCTGACTTGTAAAATAGAAAAACTGGATAGAAGAATAAGGCACGTCGCATGCCTTGTCAAGAAAATCTGAAAATTTGTCAGAGCATAGTTTATTGCAATAAAATAGAAAACAAATTGTTAACGTCGTGAATACTACAAGATGTGTTATTATCAAAATTCAAGATCATATAACCTCTATAATATAGTAAAAAATTTATTTAGTTTCAGCACCAAAAAATAATTTTCTTTAGTTTCAATTTCAATAGCAGTGTTTTTTATGTTGCTTATGTTACGTCATCAACTCATTTTATTATTCTTTCTGTTTCAGGGAAATTGATTATTTTATATTGTTATTTAATTTATAATTTATAATAAATTTGTTAATTTTTATTTAAAATATATGACTTTTAAATTCTTCATCCAAATGTTTACACAATATTTGCTTTAAAAGGAAAAGCAAAAGAGAGGAAAAAGATTTCTAAACGTCATCGGTGTTAGTTTAACTTTTAAGAAAAAAAACATAAAAAAAATTCTTGAAATAACATGTTAGCTTTACATGGAGTTTAAATAAAGTTAATGAAAATTTTTTCATAATTCTTTTGAAATAATTTTCTTAAAAGACTTATGGGGATTTTTAAGTAAATAGATGGTATAATAGGTTATTTAGAACTTTAAAACAATTTACAAATATTCTTTTATAAAATGTGTTGAAGTAAAACCAAATGTTAAACTCAAATGCTATAATAGAAAATGCATGGAAGTATTTTATATCGATTCAATGAAACTTAATTATGTCTAATTCTCTTTTAAACACTTTTAGAAAGGTTATGCTACATAATTATTGTTGTACAGATATAAGTATTATTTATGTCACTTTTTACTTAAAATAAGTACAAAAATTACTCATAATCTAAAACTTAAACTTTTCTGAGTTTATAAGATTGAGTGGACAACCGACTATCGCTAAGTATTATTTGACCAATAAGTCATTTATGACTTAGATACAAAGTGATATTTGTGTTTAATACAAGGTTACTCTCACATAGAGGGTATGCAATTCACTCAAGATAAATAACTTCATTGCATGAAAAATGTACGATTTTAGCTCATTAGTAGCTTGATTATAGAACCTTCTCATTACTCAAGGTGAATGTATGACTCTAGGTCAAATTCATCAAAGAAAGATTTTGACACTTTTAATGTTATATACAAAGTAGTTTTGTATGTTGTCATTGTTGCCAACTCTTTCTTTGGTCTATAGCCTCCCCCCTCCCCCTTTATATAAGTACGAAAGCTTATAATTGTTGAGATTTTCCTTTGAGTTGTCGCTTTCTCAAAGAAGCGTTTTTCATGAAATTCACTAACTGCTTAGACTGAGGCACTGTTGTTGGGTAAAATATGATCTCTTAGAGCAAGTGTGCTTATACAGTAGTAATAGCGAACCTAAGTCCAAATCTTGTACCCAAAAAACCAGAAATAATTCTCAAATAATTCAATTTTGGGAATGAAAAAACAGGAAAGAAAATAATGATGTAGTAAGTGTGTTCTCAAATGTTCAAATTGTAAGTATAATGCTAACAAGAGAGTAATTAGTTTGGAATTTAATGGCTTAATGATTTTCACTACAATGTTTTTTACCTCCTATTTACTAAGCAAACTCATTCTTATTATTCGTTGGTCACCAATATTCTACTAAAATTTTTATTGTGCTTTTGGTCATTCACAAATATACTATAACCCTAACTTGTTTTCTAGTTTGGCCATGTAAGAAACAAAATTAGGATCAATTTCTTTTTAACCAATTAGAGGTTGGTCAGATAAATCTAGTCAATTCTATCGGAGCAACAAACTTACTTACGTCACAGATTAATTATTCAAATATCAATGATCATGACTATTCAAACAATTAAGATATTAACAAATAAAATAGTGAAACATATTAAACACTTAATAACATTGAATGGAATTGCAAAGTATAAGAGGAAAATCACAAAGAGTTTACATCATAACCTTAGAAAAAAAGGGATTGGCCACGACTAAGGTATGACAAACATCCTAATAATTACACAATACATCAATAGAGAAAGATTACTAATACGAAGCACTGTGAATCGAATCTAAAGCTTCCTTGTTATTCCTCGCCTTTAGGTCACGAATCTAACTCTTTTTCTGAGTCAAAGTTAGTCCCATTTTGCTTCTCATTTTCTAGTATTTATAGGAATAGTTTAGACATCTTTTTAGCACGATTGTGTGGTAGTGAGCACGACTATGTTATTTTGGTGAACTTCTTGAAATTCAAGTAGCATGGTCGTGCTACTGATTAGCACAATCCTCCTGCTAGTTAGCACGATCGTGCTTGCAGTTGCTAATATCACAACATGGTTATGCTACTGATTAGAACGACAATGCCTGTATTTGGAGTAAAGGTGGTGAAATCATGGCATGACCATGCTAAATTAAGCACAGTGATGCTTCTTTTGGCTGACTTCTAGGCCAACTTGACCAAGCATGATCGTGTTTTAGTAGAGCATTATCGTGTTGTCCTAGATCTTCAACAATTGTTCTATAAAGGCCCAGTTTTACCCATTTTCTTGTTTCTTAAGTACCTCTCTAAAATGAGAATAAACACTAAAAAATGAGTTTTGTTAATAAATATGCATTTGTTTTCTTACAAAAAAACATTAAACATAATAAAAATACAAGTCAAACATCAAGTTATCATACTTCTTCACACTTCAACACTACTTGCCTTCAAACAATTATTTCAGTTGAAGAGAACATTCATTGGTAAATAATCTCAGTGCTCAAGTAGAGTTATCATTTTTCAAAAAGAAATTTTTCTCATATAAACCCTAATTAGACTTTAAGCCAAAAAAAATGAAATGAATTGCTAAAAAGGTGTTCATCTCACCATACTCGGGTGTTTAGGAATAAGAGAATTGCAACACCCAAGGATCAATAAAGTAAGGTTACTTAGGACAATTGTATATCAGTCATGTCAAATAAATACAAATCAAAAGAAGCAATAATGGGGCTTCACAATGATTTAATGGGGTAGGGTAATTACGTTAGGTGTGGAATAGATACGAAGGGAAAATGAAAAAGGTTAGAAATATAAGAAAAAAAAAGCTAAGTTCCTAAGACCCTAAGATTTCCAAGAAAAAGTCTCCCTATATTTAGAATTTTTCATACAACCCTTAACTTAAGTATATTTTCTTTTTGGCTTTGCTTTTTTTTCTCTCTCTTACTTTTTTTTATCTAGTAATGTATGTATGTAGTATGTGTATGTGTATATATATTTTGTGAGAGAGAGTTGTTCCATAGTGATGATAATAAGTCACTCATTAAATATATGTAAGAGAAAATTGTGTGGCAAATAAATACTTTCATATGCTCAATCTAGGCAACTAAGGGAAATCATGTTCGATTAGATAGTGACTTGAAAGAATACCTAAAAAAACCCAAAAATAGCAAGCAAAGAAGTTGATTCATGAGACACAAACTTCAACACAATAATCAGAGGTTACAATCTTAGAGACATTCACACTTAGAAAAAGATCAAAGGTTGTATGTGCAGTAACCCCTATGACTCAAACCTCACTATTTTTATGATAATATGACATAGAAACTACATTATGAGCTATGTGTGAGTATGTAATTATGCTTATGTACTCGTATATGTCTCGTTATAATTATAATAATCACACAATATACTTAAAACTATATGTAATTAATTCTTTTAAAATTTTATTTATGATTTGTTGTTATTTATTATTCTTTGTATTTTTTAAAATTAAATATAATTAATGGATTAATTTACAATAAAGAAATAAAAAATTATAAAAATATATTATAATGGAATATTCACAGGTACATCTAGACTCTAAAATACCTGATAAGATGAGTATTAAAATTTTATTTACAATTTCTTTTAGCATCCCTCATTTGCTATTTGCACCCCTTAATGTTTACAATATTTTGCAAAACCTGAACATACCCTTACCATTATTTGATTTTTAAACTCCCAAACTTTTTTTTTTATTGTGTTGTTATGTCTTTGTGCATGATCTTGTTTAGTTGTTCCTCTTATGTGTCAAACATCAATTGTCACACTGTGTCCTATTGTATATCCCTAATAATTGGATGTTCTTGCAAATATCCAAGGTATTGTTCATTGATTTAAGTGTTACTTAGGAAGGAAAAACCTAATTTCATTTAGGTATAACTTCCTTGTTGATTAGGATTGATTTAGAGTGTTCCATGTACATCGTTTTTGGTATTCAAGATTGATATGCAGTGTCTTAGATCAACCAATCTGGAACAAAAAAAATTATAGTTCTAGTGAATCGGTCTGGAATACAAATTTTATACAATTCCAGATCACTTGATCTAGAATGTACATAATGCATTCCGGATCAACTGATCCAGAATACAATTGTCAAATTCATGTTTGCATTCGGAATTAGTTGATCTGAAATACAATTGCCAAGTTTGCGTTTGCATTCTGAATCACCTGATCCAGAATGTGCATAATGTATTCCAGATTAGTTGATAAGGAATGTATTATGTATATTCATGTGATTCATAATACTTTTAGAGAATTTAAAAACGTTTATTTTTTTGTCTTTAAAGTAAGAAGACATGGTAGAGGGAACTTGATGAAAACTGAAGAAGAAGTGAATGAGTGCTTTTTGAAAAAGTTGGCAGAAGTGCGCACAAGGTGAAAGTCTAATTCCAATGCTCTATGAAAAAATAATAATTTTGTTAAAACAAGTAAAGTTATGTTGAAAGTTTGCATCATATTGTAAATTTTAAGGGGTGAGAATAGCAGCCAAGAGATATTAAAAGAAATTGCCAATTTTATTCCCATTTCTTTTATACCAAAATGTGAAACCACCATTGCGTTGACCCTTTTGTTATGGAAAATGATACATGTACACCTTATATGCTATTACACACCTAATGAGAGAAAGAAAAAAGAGAAAATATATAGGTATAGAATGAGAGAGATAAAAAGAAACAAGAGGTGTTGATAAGATAGGCTGTTTGACCTAAGTGAGTCTATTTTTTTAAAAAATTACCTAAGTGGGTCTATTTTAAAAAATATTACTGGGATGAGTCTGTTTTTAAATTTGACTTGATCAAACCGTAACTCGCAATTGCGGTTTCCGTGTCACGTCAACTATGTGTTTATGTGTTGTCCAACGTGGAACAAACTGATGCTAAAATCGTTATTAACAACTGCGGTTTGACTGACCTTTGACCAGCGTCGTCCCTCTGTTCAATGGTTACAAGTAACACAAATTTTTAAAGGGCTAAAATCGCAAGTCAGACTTCCGATTTGTGTGGTATTTGACCAGCCTTTTTTTTAACCAACAATTGTTAAAAATGCGGATTTCTAAAAGGCTAAAACCGCAATTCACACTTGCAATTTGTACGCAGTTTCTTTTAACTTGTGGATATGAATGAGTGCAGATTTTTAGGACGGTAAAACCGCAATTGACACTTGCAGTTTGTATTAAATATGCATTTTTTTTTTCTGTTAGAGCGTTTTATTCAACAGTTAATGACCACATAAGCCACAGATGAGACTTGCGGTTTATGTGGGAATTTCCATTTGCCCCACATAATCACACAATTGAAATCGCAAATTTAAATTTTCAGCCTTGTTTCCAGATATTCAGATTTATTTTCTTATATAATATTTTGATGTTTATATCTTATATGTTATTTTATAAATATAACAAAATAAATCTGTAACGTAAAAATTTAAAAAGTAAAAAAATTAAATTAAAAAAAAACTTCAAAGTGTAATTTAAAAAAAAGTAACTTAAAAAAATTTAAAAACATAACAATTTAAAAAAAAAGTCACTTTAAAAAATTAAAAAGATAACAAAATTTGAAAAATCAAAACTTAAATTAAAAAATAAATTTAAACGGTAATGTAAAATCTAAAAAAAGTAACTTTTAAAAAAATTTAAAAATGTAACAATAATAAAGTAAATTTTAAAAAAATAAATTTAAGAGTTTAACTAGTATACACTATAATTTACTTTATTATTGTTATATTTTTAATTTTTTTAAAAGTTACTTTTTTTAGATTTTACATTACCGTTTAAATTTTTTTTTAAGTTTTGAGTTTTTAAATTTTGTTATCTTTTTAAATTTTAAAGTGACTTTTTTTAAATTGTTATGTTTTAAAATTTTTTAAAGTTACTTTCTTTTTAAATTACAGTTTGAAGTTGTTTTTTTTTTAATTTAAATGTTTTTACTTTTTATTTTTTTTTAAGTTTTATGTTACAGTTTTATTTTGTATGTTTTTAAAACATATAAGAAAAAAACATCACAATGTTATACAAGGAAACAAATCTAAAAATTTTGGAAACAATGCTGAAAATTTAAACTTGTGATTTCGATTGTGTGATTTTGTGGGTCAAATGGAAATTCCCACCTAAACCGTAAATTCCATCTGCAGTTTATAACGGAAAAATATGCATATTTAATACAAATCACAAGTGACAATTGCGGTTTTAACGTCCGAAAAATCCGCAGTCATTCGTATTCACGGGTTAAAAGAAATTGTATACAAAACCCGCAAGTGTGAATTGCGGTTTGTGCCCTTTAGAAATCAGCATTTTTTAACAATTGGTTAAAAAAATGGGTTGATCAAAGACTACACAAACAGCAAGTCTGACTTGCGGTTTTATCCCTTTAAAAATCTGTGCTGCTGGTAACCATTGGAAGGGATGACGCTGGCCAAAAACCAGTCAAATCGCAATTATTAGTTGTGATTTTAGTATCAGTTTGTTCCACGTTGGACACCATGTAAGCACATAATTAACGTGACACGTAAACTGCAATTGCGAGTTGCGGTTTGACCAGGTTAAATTTGGAAACAGACCTATCTCCGTAATATTTTTTAAAACAGACTCACTTAGGTAATTTTTTTAAAATGGACCCACTTAGATCAATCAACCGATAAGTATCATTACCCTTTTGTTATCCCTGATTTCAAATATACAATGTTAAAATATTAAAGATATATATATATATATATATATATATATATATATATATATATATATATATATATATATATATGATAAAAACTATCCATTACATAATTTGAAATTCACAAATATTTTAACTAAAATTTATCTTTAGTTTTTTATATATTCATTTTATTTTTAGATAATATATTTTTATAAAATTTAATTTTTATGATTATTTTTTTATTTTTAGTAATAATTATTAATTAAAAATGTATTATAATGGTGGTTTAAAGTTTCACTATCTAAAACTATAAATTTTAAATTATTTTTTATAATTTTAATATTTTAATTTAAGTTCAAATTGTGATAATTTAAATTGTCACTAGTTAGCATCGGTTGAAATCATTGCTAATCATACGTGTTATGGATACTAATTTAAATTTTAAAAAAGTATTGAAATTATTTAAAAAATGTAAAATAAAATTAAATGTACAAATGATAATGAAATTGATTTGAATATTTAAAAATAATGGATGAAACAAATAATTAAGCTTATTTTTTTTTTATCATGAAAACATAATAACTACTACTCCATGGTTTAGGTCCACTTAGAAAAAAACAATATAACCAATTAACCATTACTGTCACATGTTATATGACGGTTTCAAAATAAAGGGACAAAATTTACAAATTTGATAAAGGACAAAAAAAAAAAAAATTGAATTAAAAATATTTTTACTCTTAAATTAACTTTTATTTTTCTTTGTGGTTCGTTCTGCGCACAGTCATGGGAGCTTGAAATGCCTTCTACTGGAGTTACTCTTCACTAACAGTTTGGAACATTTTGTTTACCCTTTTAGGTTTGAGACAGACCCAGTATGCTATCTGCCGCGGAGGATCAGAAAGTTTCGAATTTCATTTGAGTGGGCATAACTGAACACAGAGGGCAGTGAAGCGATGCGTAGAACGATAGCATTTCTCGTTCACCCACGATTCCTCCTTCTCTTCCTTGTTCTCTCAATTTTTCTTATTTTCTTGTTTTCTGGATCCACTAATCCGTATGATTATACTACTCCTAAACAGGTACGCCCTTTAATCCTTTATCTGTACGCTGTTGTCACTGTGGATCTGATTTGGGTAATTGGGCTGGGTTTTGTGCATAGTGTTTGTATTAGTGTGAGTTTTATGAGGTTTGGAATTTTAGTTTCGAGTTTGTTTCCACTTATCTGAACTTTCCATTCCAATTGTTTGGCGCCTTGTTTCTATCTTTACTTTCATTTTCACTTTCTGTTTTTCTGATAGAATGAAATTAAAATGCGCGTTTTTTTTTTTAAAATTTTATTACATTATCTTCAATGCCTCCCTGTCCCTAAGGAAGTGGGCCTTATAAACTAAACTCTTCAATGTAATTGAATGGTATTGCTTTCAGATGCCATTTTAAATTTTGCCGTTGTAATTATTCTTATTATTAGTTGGCTATCGTTTATGCAATCTATTTTATTACTTATGAATTTCTCATGGCACGATTCTGTAAATTGCGTTGTATCTGTGTAGCATGCTTATGCATTATAATCCATTCCCTCTTTATCTATTCAAGTAAGCTGCCTGGGTTCCTTTTTGGGTGCTTTGGTGTAAGCAGTACTAGAAGTATGAAACTAGGTCATCATTCAAACTTCTTGTTTTAGACTAGTAGAAAATTTGAGCAGCTCAAGAGCAAAATGGGAGTTTACCCTGAAAATGAATCAAACGGAGGGACGTAACACATTAGCCAGTTTGAAGAGGGTGATGAGAGCTTTTTTCGAGTTTAGACCAATTCTGTGTACACAGAACTTATTAGTTCCCATGATTCCTTTAAGTAATACTTGAGAGGGTATATAATTTACACTAAAGGGTTCCAAGGCACAGGGTGCATTATGGTATAGAAAATTAGAAATTAATGAAGGCAACGGTACTAGGTTAGGAGCGTGTATGGGGTAGAAGGATGTGACATAAAGAGAAGATGGTGTTATCTTGAGGAGAAAGGCTATATGAAAAGAAAGTGTGCTCCCTAGTTAAGCAATACCGTTAGAGTTAACAGAAATCTACCTGTCATATTTTCTGTTTAAACATTCTCTTTCCCAGCTTATTATGAGCATTCCCTGCTTCTTGGAGTGTTATCCATATCTATATCTATATTTGAAACAATTTGCAGCTATGCTTTGTATCACTAAGATAGAAACCTGCTTCTTGGAGTGTTATCCATATCTATATCTATATTTGAAACAATTTGCAGCTATGCTTTGTATCACTAAGATAGAAACTTGCTTCTTTGGTCATGGCGAATCTCTCTATGGTACAGGTTCGTTGGTTAAAGATGTATGAGCCACACTCTTAGTATAAATGAAGTTTTCTGGTCCACTATACTATTTGTGGACATGTTTTTAAACTGAACATTTGTGAACATTAAACAATGACTTGTGTATTATTTGGTTGAAAATTGATGCTTAGGTGTTAGAATATTAGGAAAATATCTTTAATTTATTGTAAAATATCTTGAATTATCTCTCAGGATTAGTTTTTTCATTTTGGAGTATCTTACATTATACTTTATAAAATTATTTCTTATCCTAGAAGATCTCCTAGGATTAGTTTTCATACTTCTTGGTATTTATTATGATTTGTGTTCTTATTCTTATCTAAGTACAATTAGGACTGGAATTATAAGGTTGGTTTGATGGAAAAATCTATATGTTGGGAGATGGGAGAGGGAGAGGTTGTAAGCTCGAATCCCTCTACTAATAAAACTAACATTTTCCTATAAAAAAAAGTACAATTAGGAGTATATTAATTATAATAAATAAAGGTTTGTGCCTTAATCTTTGATAAGATCAGTATCGAATTGTATTCATAATTCAAGATTATTATCTTTTTCTCTTCTCTCCTTTTTCTCCAAAACCTTATAACTTCAACATGAATCAGACCAGTACCAATCATGGTGACTTATCCCTCATTACACATCGATTGAGTTGCTACTTGGAACTATATTGTAACCACACACCTTTCATTGCAAACCCTTCTTTGATCATTGCTATTTGTTGTTTGCCACCATTAGCTATGGAATGATTCCAAACAACAGTGTTCTTTAGTTTTTGATTTCCGTTGTGCATATACTAGCATGTTTCATCTCTTCTCTTGTGCATTTTATTTGCATGTGACTTCATGTGAATGAGAACAACTCTTAAAAACACCCTTATTTAAGAATAAAATCTAAAAATGCTTTAATTTAAGAATAGGTCTTAAAGACTCTTATTCAAGACAATGATTTAGATTTATAATATAGGAGTAGAGCAGGAGTCTATTAATTAGTATAAATAAGGGTTAGTGGCTGAGTGCCTTGGTCTTTTTAGTAAGATCATTGTATCAAATCATATTCATAATTCAAGGTTATTTTCTTTTTTCTCTTCTTTCTGAAAACTTGTAATTTCGACATTCGGTCATGTGTAATTTTTTGCCACTTATGATTTCTATCTTAACCGAAAGACTTCCCCTTTTCTGATGTAGGTTGTTGAGATCCTTGAGGAGAAAACAGAAGAGGAGCCCGAAATTACACACAGAGTATTCTTGGATATCGATATTGACAAACAGCGTTTAGGTTGTCAAGCAATGTTTTTTTAATCAATTTGAATAATTTTGGCTCATAAAATACTTTTGTTACGAAGAGGATGTACAAAAATAGAAGCAAAAATTTATGCTTACTCAGCACAAAAAAATGCTATTTTTCCTTATATTTCCTATTAACAACCTGTAGTGCTATGCAATAACTTCTGCAGGTAGGATAGTTATTGGATTATATGGCCAAGTTGTACCGAAAACTGTGGGTATGTCATTGTTCTTCTATTTCAACTCTTGTCTGCAACACTTGATAGCTTGAAGATTATAAATTATCATTTTGTATGAACCAAGCTTTAGCTTCTTCGGTAGAAAATGCAATGTTTGCAGGTAGTAATTTTCTTTCATCCTTTTATACTGGGTGTCTGCTCTAGACTTCAGTTATTTCCGTAAATTCAAACTTCAATGTGCTTGATGAAGCTTTCTAGTTGGATATGTACACTATTTACATATAGTAATGGTTATACATTACAACATTGCAATTTCTAATGATTGAATTTTCTGTCTGCAGAAAATTTTAGAGCTTTGTGTACAGGTAGGCAGCACTAGTCTCTTTATTTTGTTTATTAATTTAATCCCCATTGGCCCTTGCACTGATTAGAATGCTGCATGACGTCTAGGGGGGCAAGGCAAGAATTCAAAAGGCATAAAGCTTCATTACAAAGGAACATCATTTCATAGGATAATATCCGGTTTTGTGATTCAGGGCGGAGACATTTTTCACAATGATGGTAAAGGGTCTGAATCTATTTATGGTGGAACATTTCCTGACGAGAATTTCAAGATTAAACATTCTCATGCTGGTGTGTAACAATTTGCTTGGATGCAAGCACTTCATTTTATTATTAGTATCTTTATAACTACATGTTTCTCTGTCATTTCCAAGATATGTGCTTGAATTGTTTCCGCGACATCTTACTCCCATGATTGTAGGCGTTGTTTCTATGGCAAATTCCGGACCTGATTCCAATGGTTCACAGTTTTTCATTACCACAGTGAAGGCCAGTTGGTAAGTTATTTTTGTCCTGATAGTGCATGGTTTGAACAGTTTTTAGACTGAGGATCAGATGCAATTGGATTAAGTTCTTATGACTTAAAAGCAGTCTTTCTAAGCCGTGAGCTTTCACGTGTTTGAATCAAGTAAGAATTCTATTTATTGTGAAAAATAAGAACTCTAAATCTAGAGCATAATTTTTTTGGAAAAAAAAATTTACTAAGCAATAGCAATACATCCACATCACAAGATATGATAGGTTGTCCTGCATAGGCAAGGTTCAGAGTACAAACAGGATAATACAAGTATACAACCAGTACATCAATACATGAATGACTACAAAGACGAAGGCATTTAGTGGTCATATGACCACTTAAAAAGTCAATTCTATTTTATTTTTTAATTTCATTCATTCAAATCACCTTTTTTTGAAGCTTTGAATGAGACTTCATATCCGAAACGCAGGAACGGCGATCTAATGGTCCAGATTTGTAGTTCTGTTTTCTCACAATGATAAGAGTTTTCACTTGATATACTCCTTATATATAGATAGACACTATCTTTGAATTTGTTCTTTTAAAGGCAAAATGTATACTCATTGTGTCCTCATCACTAGTTAATGCTTAGTTATGATATTTAATTTCATGTAACCTTTCCAGGTTGGATGGAGAGCATGTTGTGTTTGGCAGGGTTGTTCAAGGCATGGATTATGTGTATGTAATTGAAGGGGGAGCCGGAACCTACAGTGGAAAACCCAGAAAGAAGGTAGTGATAGCAGACTCTGGGGAGATACCCAAGATCCACTGGGATGAGGAAAGTTGAACTTCTCCTTTTTTGATCGACCACTAGCATGATTGGATTATGGTTTGGCCGGGTTATCTTCGATCTTGATTCTGGGTCTAAAACCATGATTTACAAAATGTAATCCAAAAATGCCAACTTGACTTAAAAAAGAATTAGTAGTTTGTTATTAAAAAAAATACTGAAATCCGGTCTCTTTTACATGTAAGAATCTTAGAAACATATTTGGTATTTTTTAGTCCATTTTATGTTTTTCTGCTCATTGTATTTTTTTCTAAATCATTTTTGTGTATTTATATATTTAACACTTTATATTAACAAAGCCTTTTACTATAGACAAAAGGGAAGAAATTATATTGTATTGTTTCTGGTAAGTCTTCTGTGCGCAAATGTATTCTGCTGCCTGAGTCTCAAGGGGTTTCCGTAAGAATTTTACATTATTCAAGTTCAATGGTGATGCAATTCAAGGGAAAAATATAATTTTCACATTATTCAGGTAGGAGTCTTTTACCATGCTTTTAATTACACTATTTTCTCTTTATTTTCATCTATTTCTCTTTGATTATAAAAAAAGTGTACAAAACGAATATACGTAGGTGTTGTTTAGAAATGAATCTTTACTCGATGAAAAAATAATCCAAAACTAAAAGCACTAGTTAAATTTAGTTGAAAAATAGTCTTGTTGACTTTGGTCAAGAAAACTCTAATTAACATAACCTGAGAAATAGTCTTAATTAATGTTGTTAAAAAAATCCTTGCCAAAATATAATCCCGAGACTAAGTGCATGTTTGACAACAGTTTTATAAAATTGTTTTCAGTATTTTAGTTTTTAAAAATTAAAAAATTTGTTTGGATAGTGTTTTCTGAAAACAATTTTTAAAAACAATTCTAGTTTTTTAGTTTTTAAAAACTAAAAAATAGGAACAGCTAAAAGTAGTTTTGCTTTTTAATTATATGTTTTTGTTTTAAAAACTCAAAATATAATCATAATATGTTATTTTTTGCTTTTTATTAATGAAATTCTAACAAATATGAACAAGTTTTTCTATTTTTACATCTTCAAAACAGTTTTCAAATAAAATTTGCTAAATAAGTTTTTTTTTCTTCCTGAAAATAGTTTTTTAAAACTATTCTTGAAAACTCTTTTCAAAAACTGAAAAACAAAACTAAATCAATTAAACCCTAAAAGTAGTCCTATCCGACTTTTACTTGAAAGAAACCTGCCTTGATGTCTGTTAAAAAACCATGATGAATATGAATTGAAAATTAATCTGACATTAATTAAAGAAAACTCGGTCTATATCCAATAATCATGGTTGACATCAGTAAAAGAAAAAAAAAAAACTTTGGCTGACAACAACTTTTTTTTTTTAAGAATTTTAAATTCTTATTTTTTAGAGAATTTGAAATTCTATAATTATTGCGAATTAAAATGCTTCTGAAAATTATTATAGTTTTAATTTTTTTAAAATCTTTTATCCAAATAATATATTTAATCACTAATCAATTAAGGTGATGTTTGCTTTGAGAAAATGTTTTCTATTTTTATTTTATATTTTTATTTTTTAAAAATTGTTTTTATTTTCAAATTTTCAAAATTTAGAAAATATGTTTGTTTTCACTTGATATTTCCATTTCAAAAAATAATATTGTTAAATTTAATCAATTTTAGCAAAAATATTATAAATTATTTACATATATAGTTTAAAATACATTTATATATTAATTTTTATATATAATTATAATGTTGTTTTTAAGTTTTTACATACTGTTCATTTTTGAAAACACTGTAAATATATATATATATATATATTTTTTTTTTCAGCGTGTTTTCTCAAAATGTTTTCAATGAAAATGTTTTCTAAATCATAATTAAACATATTTTCACTACTATTTTTTGTTTTTTCTAAAAATGAAAACAAAAAAGAGGCAAAACAAATGCCACCTAAGTTTTCTGATGACATGAATTTTCTTGTTAAAATCTTCCATCCAAACATAATATTAAAAAAAAGAGATTATATATTTATTGACTGTGCATAAATTTACAAAATTATTTAATCACAACTTACATCCACCATGTATATAAATTTGTTATCTTTAGTAATAAATACCTTACCTTGTGTTCTAATTGGAAATTTCACAAATTTCAGAAAATAAAAATAAAAATAAATTAAATTTAAAATACTTTTAATTCAAATTGTTTCATTTTTTTAAATATTTTGTTTCGATAATATACTGTTTTATACCATTAATATATAACCTTTAAACCCACATTTTAAACTCTGTAAATATTCATTGGAAAAAAAATTATAAAGTTGAAATTGTAATAAACCATAACATAAAGCATTGTACCATGAAACTTGGAATTAAGGATGAAAAATAGTTTGGGTTTACTTTATGTTGGTTCTTTATTTGTAATTTGGGCCATTTTTTGCGTGTACACTGTACAAAAGTGATATTGAAATTTAAAATTATCAGGCAATTGTTATTTGTATTTATTTAACATTTTAACTTACCTGCCTTTCTTTTGTATAGTTTTTGCTATCTTTTATTACATAAAACTTTCTACACCTCCATTACTATTAATTTGTAAGTTCTTCTTACTTATTTTCTCCTCTCTCTCAAGAATTCAAGCCTATTGAAATTTTATCTTTCATTGCAATTCAATTATTCATTCCTAAATTTCCGAGTGCTAGACATTGAATGAGGCTATATGCTATGGTGGTGCATTTGTGATTTTTATCCCACTAGAGGGTATTTTTTACTAAACTACTCTAAAAAGTCATTTTCGAAATCCAATTTTGTTTATGCAATTAAATATTTAAGTTCACTAAAATCACCGATCTTTTTCCCTGGATAGCCACAGTTGAACATGAATTCTAATATGTCAAAAAGAACTTTCAAATGGATAAAAATTTCACACTGGAACGGAGGAGGCAAGTTTCGATGTCTGAAATGAAAAAGAAAGGGGTATATATTAATGAGAGAGGGCAGTTAAATAAATCACTGAAAAAATATAAAAAAAGGGTATCTTTAATAACTTTGGGAGGAAAAATTAACAAAAGCCTAAAACTAAGACCTCATTTAGCTTCTTAAAATTTTCATTAGGCTGACTTTATAGGGCTTAAAATTTGGGTAAATGTTTATATAAGCAAGATTTAATTTGTAATTTATTTAATACTATTATTATGATAAAAATCTTTGTCTAAATAAATTAATAAACTCAAATTTATATGTTCATGAGTTTGAAGAAGATAATAAGGGTATCAAGTGAGAAAAATGTTTCCTATAAGAGACAAGAAGAATAAATAATAAACATAAGATTAAAAATAATAACTCGTATTAAAATAACTTACTAATATATCATGTACTTCCTTTATAATAACTTACCTATATCTTACCTCAACCTCACTCCTATCCTCCACCACCACTACCACCGTCGCATCATTGCTGCCACTACCACAAAGTGGTGACAACGATGATGAGATGATAACTATGATGATTGCAATGGTGAGACTATGACAGCAACAAAAATAGTGGCGACATCGTCAATGGTGGTAGGGGATAGAGGTGAGATTGTGATAGATGGTGCGAGTAAGTTAGCGTGACAGAGGATTGTGATAGATGGTGAGGCTAATTCGAAGATCTTAGTGAATAGGGCACAGGACAGGGATCTCCTTGATCTAACTTTGAGCCACCCTGGACTTTGGCCAGGCCCCGATTCCCAGGGTTATAGTATTCCCTATTATAATATAAGCCTACTCAGATCAAAACTAAACTAGTTAATTCTCTTTCGCCTATCGGTCGACCGACTTTATGCAACCTTCACATTTCCTGCTGAGATCCCAAGTCTCCAAGTGGGCCCTCTTGGCCACCCGCGACCTTGGCTTTTTAGAGAATCCCGCTCTTGTGTCGTGGGACTTGTAGCTTGGCAGTCCACTGGGTGGGTTTGTTTATCCTTTCAGTTTTTCGAGTGTCTTCTTGGATAGTTATAGCGGCCCATAGGCACGAGATGTACCTTGTGGGGGGGCGGCGGTCCACGAGACATAGTCCTTTCAGGCAGTGGCCGTTTAGTCCATGGTCCATTAGATGGTCGGTGCAAGGCCAGAAATTGGAACACATTGATTCCGCTCGTTCCTGTCCTTCGCTTCAGGGCCTGTCCCTCGATGTGGTCAGTACTCCATACTGTCAGGCAGCGAAGCTTACACTTGTTAACTAATTATGATGATATATTTAAGTGAGTTATCACACACACATAGAGGGAATGCTAGCACTTGCACCAATAACTTTGGATAAAATAACTAACCACCTCATTGTTTAAAATAAATTAATTTAGAGATATTTTTTTAAATAAATGTTTCTCTTATATATTTATTCATTTTCTCTCTATAATTTATTATCATAATTCTTTTTCTCCTTCGTGTTTCAACAACATTAATTTCTCAAACCCTCTCCTCTTTCATAGATGTAAAATATTTATATAATTATAAATAATAATTATGTATAATAATTTATAAATTATAATTTATATTCATATAATTTATATATTGATATAATTTACATTTTATAAAAAATCAACATAAATTTATATTTAGTTGAAAATATTTTTTAATTGAATATAAAATAAATTTTAATTTAATGTAAATTATTATATGAAATTTATTACACTTTCAATAATTTTATGTATTTTCATTGAATATAAAATAAATTTTAATTTAACAGCTGAATTTTATATTTATATTAATTAGATAAAGTATTCAAAATTTTATATCATTTTAAAATTGTTTGGTAGTTCATCAGCCCATTTTATTTTAATGTAAAAATATGATATGTAAATATTTATTATTAAATAACATATCTAAAAAATTTTAAATTATATAAAATTTGATAAACATGATCAATAAAATAATCTCATAAAATTTAATGTTGGATTGATTAAATTTTACATAAAATTATTGAAAGTATAAGTTGATTAAGTTTAACATTTTGTGAAGTTAAAAAGTTAGTTTAATGACTAAGTTATTTGATAAGAAAAAGGAGAAGACACATTTTGCAAGTTTAAATCTATTCATTAGCAAAGCTAATTCACTGAGTATTTAGTAACGTTTATTTATTAAAAAAAAAAATCATATGCGGTATTGTCCAATATATCAATATTTTTTTATAATTTATGTAAAGCTAAACTTATTCAATAAATAAGTGAGGATAATTTTTTAAATTTATTTAATTAAAAATGTTAATAAGTTGATTACAATATAAAAACTTTGTTGAAGTTTGTGGAAGATTAAATAAATAGACTTTGGTTTATTATTAGAAGGTGAAGGAGCTAATTAAAGCAATGCAAGTGAAGGCAACAAATGACTTGTTTTACTGGAAGGAGTGATGTGATGTGGACCAGAAATTAGAAGGAGGCACAGGCCACATCAAGTAATGAAGTAAGAAAGAAAAAGGGTTTGAAGATAATCTCTTTCTTTATCTTTAATAACTGTTAAGGGCTTAAGGTTATGTTAAAGAAAAGAGTGATTTTATTTTTGTAGGTGTGGTTTACCAGAAGTAGAAAGGCATGTGGATTGAAGCTGATGGTTTTTTAACAGTTCTTGCCGCGCCACTGAATTTGAAGATAGTTTTGTCGTTATGCATCAGACGAGGAGCAACCAACCATGTGATTCGTCCTTTGCCTTGCTGTCTCATTTTTAATTGGGCTTGGCCATACCATGTTCTTCCAATGTTTCGCCCTCTCTCAAAAAAACATTCTTAATATCCCCACTCCTCACAATCGAATGTAAGCACCAAGATGAACAAACACTTTGTATAATGTCTGACTTGTTATCTCACAAATTAAAATAAAATACACACTAAAAAGTAAAAGTATTACTATTTGAGAAAGAAGGAGGAACATGTCATCACACCCACTTGCAAGAAAAAACAAAAGAAGATTTATTGAGGGTGAAATGCAGAGTTGAGTTATAGGTGTGATAATTAGGGATTAAGGGATTAGGGGAGGATGGGAAGTAGCGAGGATCAGAACAAGAGAGTGGATTATGGATACGAATCAGCGGCGGCGGAGGCGGCGCAGGCGTTTCTAGCGTCGTCAAGTTGTGGAGTGGAAGAAGAAGAAGAAGAAGAAGAAGAAGAAGAAGAAGAAAGGGAGGGAAACCAGCAATACGATGAAATAAGTTACAATTCAGGTGGGAGGTCCTTGAAGGACGTAGCATTCCTGATCCTCTTCCTTGTGTTCCTGGTCTCGACATTCGCCTTGGGCATGTTCGCCATCATCCACCGAAACACAGAGTATTCGTCCTTCGTCTACGACCCCACCACCTCCTCCTGCGTAAGCGTAAAGCCTTCTTCCCATCTCCGTTTTCCGTTTTCTTCTCTGAACGTGCTCGTATGGACCCTGGTTATTACCTTCCTTCTGAGCATCCCCTTCTGCTGGGCTCTGCTTCTCTTACTCAACCATTACACCAAACAGATTGTCTACGCCGCCATTCCACTCTTCATTGCCATCCCTATTTTTCTTAACGTGTATTGGTTCGTCGCCTGCAGCCTCGCCCCCACTTGCTCCCGCTCCTTCCCCCTCGCCTATCGTATTCTCGTCTTCCTCTTCCTCTTCTTGCTCATCGCTGTCTTCCTCTGGATCTTGGTCGTCAATTGGCATCGCCTCCACCTCACCGTCACCGTCATTTCTGTCGCTTCCCGCGCTCTTTCTCTTAATTTGCCTTTGTTAGCCCTTCCCCCTTCTTTCACTCTCGCCCTTCTCCTCCTCTACGCCCCCATCGTGCTTTTCATGCTCTTTGCAAGGTTTAATGGCAACATCGTTCTCAAGCATTTGCATCCTGGATATGCTTGTGTGTGGAAGGAGGATTCCTGGGTCCCCGCTTATTTTGCCCTGGCCATTCTCACCATGTTGTGGTCTTTCACAGCTATGGTTGAAGCACAAGTTTATGTCATCAGTTCCACTATTGCCAATTGGTATTTCTCCAAGGACCATCCTAAGCGCCCTATTCGAACTTCTCTCAGGTCAACATTCTTCTTTCCTCACATTTCTTTTCTTCCTTTATATCACTGTTGCCTTCCTTTCTTTCACTTCACTTCTGTGCTTTTACTACATCCTACTCTATAAACACATGTTTTCTTTTATCCCCTTTTCTTTTTCTATTTCCTAGTTCCCCGTGATTGCAAAGGATGAATGTTTGCTTTACATTCTCAAAGACATTAACTCCCGCTATTTGGCTTGCAGAAATGCTTTTGGTCCTTCTTCTGGCACCATATGTTTGTCGGGATTGCTTGTCTGTATTGTACGAGTGGTGCGTTCCGCCGTTGACAGTGCAAGACAAGAGGATACCCCTGGGATAGTAAACCTTGTATTGCGGTGCTTTGTAAATGCCTTGCTGACTCCAGTTGATTTCCTTAACAAGTTTACCATAAACTTTGCTGCAATAACTGGTGAAGCCTACTGCTCCTCTGCAAGGATGACATATGAACTTCTAAGACGCAATCTTCTCTCTGCTGTTTTTGTGGAGACCATCTCATCTCGCATCCTGGCTGGAATTGTCTTTGTCTTCTCTGCAATATACACAATAGTGGTATGTGACATTAATATGAATCTTTTTAATCCTTGCACTTTTGCTTTTCAAATTTGCTGTGATCTGTAAGTTCTTAGCATGGGCACGTCCTCTTAAAGCATAAAATAATTTGTATGGTTACAAAAGTTTGGTTGGGTTATAAAAAAATTTATAAATTGAAATCTTTGATCATGGTAAATGCACTGGTCATGTCAAGTAGCAAATAATGAGTAAAGTATTGTCCGCACAAAGATTGTGATGAACACTAATTACCACCAATTTAAACTATTTGAGCGAGCAAGCAATTGATTAAGATGGAAATAGTTGAAGACATAGAATTGTAGCAAATGTTTAGAAAAAAGCAGGAATAAAACTATAAAAATGACTAGGGTACAAAACCCCATCCCTATCTTGTGATACTACTGAATTCAATCTAATGCAAAGTCAAATCATGGAAACTGTAGTTTGAAGTTTGATCCTAGAAAGTTCAATTCCTTGAATCAAACCAAGGCTCAAATTAATATTTCTGATTTCCTTAGACAAAACTACCTCTCTTCCTATATATAACAAATAAATAAGACCACTTTCAAATGCATTAATCGTTAATTACTTTTTATATTTATTTCGAAGCCTACTAATCAGATATCCACTCATTTCCTATGAAAGTGAATATATTTGTTGAATTATGACTAGGACTGTTAATAAATAAGTAAACAGGTACTGTACTAAATTGAATTGAATTGTAGCAAAAAAACTAAATTATTTTGAATAAAAAACTAAACTGTTCTCTAGTTCATAAACACTCAACTGCTCCGACATTGAACTATAGATTGAAAACTGTGCATAATATGCTTCAAAAATACATTTATTGGGAACAATTCCAAATGGTCAGAGCATTTCAGTTTGTTGAACTGTTACGTTGTTCAATTCAATTCGCTTGAACTATCATGCATTTTGGTTCGCATTGAACCACTTTGACATCTCAATTCAGTTGTATAGCATACTCAGTTCATCTATTTTCCCCACCCTTGTTAATATTCTTTAGTTGAAAACATTATTCCTTGAAATATAGGTTGTGTCATTAAATATAATGATCACTTTGATTCATTTAATTGTATGGATATTTTTGGAAAAAAATTTAAACTCATTATTATTTCGAATTAAATACTTTTATTGATCACGATGAATTAGGTATTTGTATCTTATATAAAGATGAACAAAGGTAGTAGCTAACTTGATTAAGCACTGAAATCAAAGACTTGTAAAGAACTCACAAATTCAATGTCCAATTCTAGACACACCTAAACTTAAGGAAAACAACTTCAAATCTAGTCTACCCTCAATTTTCCATTTGCCACACAAACCCAAGATCAGTTTCGATAGCAGAAAACTAAAGAAAGGCCAAGAGTAATCAGAAAGATGCATAAATTTCATAGAATAAAATTAGATAAACAAATTCAGATTACATAGAGATTCAATTTAATTATTTAAGTTCATCAACCTTCTCCCAGAGAGAGGCTTTTTTAGTGTACAATGGCAACAATAAGGATTGAACCTAGATCTTAATGCATGTTTCCCAACTCTCCACACTTGGCTGACCCTAGTGGGTTCTAGCCTAGAGAGATGTAGTGTATGTTTGGATTGGGGGTAGGGAGTGGAATGGGAAGGAATGGAATAAATTTTTACCATGTTTAGTTTTAATATATAATGATAAGGGTGGAACATGATCGGAGAGGGTGGAAAGAGATGAATCCAAAAATTCCACTACTTATGTCTGCTACCATTTCCTCTGAATTTGGGGTGCAGACAATGGAGCGTCGATTCTCAATTTATTAAAACGTCTAATTTTTCCTTATTTTTGTATAATTGATTGAGTCACTTGCTCTGGTTTTTGTACACTATTTGAGATTTGAAAAAAATCATAATCAAGTGCAAGGAGCTTTACAGTATTCTACTGTACAGTTAAAATCTTTGAATTTGAATACCAAAACAAAAGAATGATATTTGTAAACCATTCAATTCCAATCCATTTCGTTGTATTTTATTTCATTCCGTTCTCTACTATAAATCCAAACATATCCTAAGGATAGGATAGAATGCATTTGTGCTGATAGATCCTTTCGTCTGGACTTCAACACGTCAATAATGTTTTGGAACTCTTTGATCTTCTATTCCCTTGTATGCTTTAGTTTGGTCCAAAGGTTCAAGATAAACACTTGACCTGTGACTTTCTGTTCCCAGTGATGGCGCTCTAGAAACTTAAGCCTGACTCTTGGCGCTGGCTTTCTAGCGTAAGGTGCTCCCAATAGTACCTCTGTCATTTCAGTGCTCAACACTACGTTATTTTAAGAATCTTTTGCTAAAATAGTATATGAAACTTTATATTAGCATTCAAATAGTTTCTAAAAATATAAAAATAAAATACTAAAAATTTACTATTAAATGGAAAAATGTAAATATGAGCTAAATTCCCTAATAATAAGGCCTAAAATTAGTTGTAAACTAGGAAGTACCAAGACTACTAAGAAATGACGTGTTGCGTGTTGCACACCTCTCTGACATTGACACTTTGCAGACACATGCCCAACACCATTTCTTTACTTGTTATTATAGGATTTAAGTAGTTGTTTTAACTATCAAGATATATGTTTTATTTTAACTTGGAATTTGTTTATAAGAATTGTATTGTGAAATGATTCTTTTCATATTCTCTTAGTATTCTTTTTGTGATGGTTATTACTATATAAAAATAATAATAAAGGCAAATAACTTGTAGAAGTTGAATGTACAATGATCTTAATTCAATTCTTTATATATATATATATATATACATATGCAGTGTAATATCAGTTGTGTCTGATGTCAATGTTGGGGTCGGTGCTTCTTAGGTTATAAATCTTTATTAGTTATAGATTTATGATATAGCTCTCTTGCCGGTGTAACCTGTGGATGGTAACCATAAATTGCATAGTTTGTGGGTGTTACATCTTCATTTTCACTAGGTAGCTGTAAATTGCAGCCAATTTAAATTTCTTGGCAATTGTTTTGGGGTTGCAGGAGGATTTAAGTCAGTTGAAACTTCATTTTCTAATTAAACTCCAGATTATCTGCAAATAATTACTTAAAAATAATATGAACCTTTTTGTCCGAGGCAATTATTGTTAGATTTTTGGGTATAAAAATATGCAGGTTATTTGATGTACTTGGTTGTTCTGTCTGTTTAAGACATTGTTACTAGTTTGTTTTTCGAGTTCTTCTATTAATGTTTTGTCTTAGTTGTTTATGTATAACCAGGCCTGTGTTATCTTAAAAGCTGGTACCAATCTTGGGGCCGATTCTTATTTTGTGGCTGCGATGGCATGGGTGCTACTGATAATAGTGCTGGGTTACCTCGTGCATGTGCTGGACAATGTAATTGATACAATTTACGTCTGTTATGCAATAGACCGGGATAGAGGAGAGGTTTGTAAACAAGACGTCCATGAGGTCTACGTTCAACTACCCATAAGTAGAAGTCTCAGACAGTCTGTTACCTCAAGAGCTCTAGGTGTGTAAACGATTCTTTAGGTACAAATGTTTTGTTTTTGAAACCTGGGATTGCTACTTTCTGGACAGTGATTGTGTGACTGTGACTTGTGAGCCTATTGTGCATACTTCTGAATGTTTCTTCTATAAATTTTGTTTTATAAAGATAATATTTAGTCTGAAAGTTGACTTCAGTTTTGTGTAACCTGAGTCGTGTATATTGTTTGGGGAAAAGAGGCACAAGTTTACACAGTTAATCAGAAAGAATTGTTGGTGAACTAAGCAAAATCTGTATTACTTTTGTAGTGCTTTCATTCTTATTTATTTGGTGCATTGATTTGTTTTGATGCCCTTTTGGCGTTTGTATATTACAGTATTTGTCCTGGACTCTTGGTCATGAAGCCGTGTAAAATTGTAAAAGCTGTCTTTTTTTTTTCTTCCTTTCGCAAAAATGCTTGTTGTAAATGGGCTGGGGCTCGGCAAGATCAATCAGCCTTGTGCATTGAAATGGTCCAATATAAACTCTTGCTGGAAGCGTTTTGTTATTCTACACGTCATTTGGGTTTAGTAGTGTTGGCGTTGCAATTCCAATACAAATTGTATGATTAACGTTAGAAGACCTCAAATAAAAAGTTATAAATATTTGCTTCTTACATAAAGTTGTCAAAATGATTTACCTAACGTATAAGTTGACACATCTAAAACACATGTCAATCAAATTTGGTTTACTTTATAGACAATTTATTTTAACACCTTCTTATTTGGTATTTGCACCCGTCAATGTTTATGATTTTTTGTGAAACCTCAAAACACTTTCACTCTTTTTTATTCTAAGTTTTTTGACAAAGCATCACTTAGCTTCACAGCTGTACATGTACATCTACCCACCTATTTGAAAAAGCACCTTCACCCTTTTCGAACATACAATAGCAGTGGAAGTTCTTAAAAATATAGGTGAAAAAATATATATGTTCGAAAAGAGTGAAAATGCGAAATGGAGAAGTTAATGTAATCTTTTAAAGAGGTAGATAGAGATGCGCTTGCAACTATGAACCTAGGTGATGCTCTGTAAAAAAACTTAGGATAAAAGAGGGTGATAGTGTTCTGGGGTTTTTCTAGAAAATTATAAATATTGAGTGGCGTGAATAAGAAATAAGGGGTGTTAAAAGAAATTGCCACTTTATATCTAGTGTAAGTCTTTTTTACCCTGCTCGGCCATCACTGATTGTTGGGTTATACATGTCACGTCACCATACACAAAAAATTAAAAAATATATTTTAAAAAATAAAATTGACTATTTTTAGAAAAACTTCAAAATTTAAATAATATATGATAACATTATTTTTAAATTTTATAAGTTTAAAAATAAAAAAATAGTTAAATGATTTTTTTACTAAAAATCTATATTTACAATATGTTAAATTTCAATTAAATGATTCCAATAGACAATAATCATGAATACAAGCTAAATAAACTATATAATAGTTTAAAACTTAAAAATAAAAAAATATTTACATAATAATAAAAAAATTTAGGTGGATTAACAAGCTAACTTAGTCCGTTACGGATTTAATCCAAATGGACTGGATTGTAAGTGGATTAATATGTGTTTTTAATACAATTAGCTAGTTTTGAATTTTTATAATCTAATTTGAGTTAATCTATGGTGAGATAGGCTAATTTATGGGTTGTGACCCATTTTGAAGGCTTGAAATTTATCCAGCAACATTACATAATCATCCAAACATAATCATCAAAGCAACGTTACATAATCAAAACGTTAAGAATTTAAGACAACCATTCCCCATTAATTTAAACCACTTATCTCCAACACAATATGTTGAAAATATCAAACAGGCATGCATATTTACTCTCATACTCTTTTAAACGAGCATGATAATTGGTTAAAATTCACAAACTTGATTTAGTGTCTTGACATGACTTTAATTTTGAGGAGCATTTGGTGGAGTGATTGACCTAAATGAATTTGTTTGTAAAAAAATTATTAAGGTGAGTTTGTTTTTAGATTTTATTCTATCACTATTCTAAAAAAATTTATTAAGGTGTGTCCGTTTTTAGGTTTAACTTGATCAACCTGCAATTTTTACTTGCAAAGACTAGCTCTTAATGTAATGTCTTGTTTGCGATTTTAGCTACTCTCAATGCAATGTTATTTGTGCAGGTTAGTATCCATTAGGCAGCTGTAAATACGGTATAATGACCACATAAATTGCATTCAATTTTAGTGGGGTTTTCTGCAACTCAAGTGGTCTCAAGAAGATTGTTTTTGACTACATAAAACTGCAATCCGTTATTGTGGTTTGACCAGTTGACTGATACTAACTCAGTTGCCACATAATTATACAATTGACGTGACACTAAAACTACAAATGAGAATTGTGGTTTGATAAAGTCAAACCTGAAAAATAGACCACCTTAATATTTTTTTTAAAAAAAAACCATTTAAGTAATTATTTCAAAAAAAGAACCCACTTATTTCTGTCACTCCATTTTGTAAATACATTATTTTGAATAAACTTGTAAAAAACATTCATTTTTTTCTCCTAATTTTGTAGGCATGAAGTACCATCATCCATAATTCACGTATTATATATTAAATGCACATATTATCTTAAATTATCTTTTTGAAAATCACCCAACTTTTCCCTTGTCAAAACACAACAATAAATGAAAGTTGAATTTTCAAAGACGAAGAAGATTCATGTATTAATTTTCACCTTCTTTCAAAGAAATATCTCCATCATGAATGGATGTGTACGATTTGATTTCAACCATTAATTTTATTTCAATGGTGAGATTTTTTGGATATTATTCTCTCTCCTTTCTTAATGACCGAGATTTGCTACTCTCTCTTATATGAGTGAGATTTATCGGATATTCTTATCTTTCTTTTCTTAATGGTTGAGATTTTTTACTCTCACTCATATCGATTTGATTTTTTCACTAGACACACACACACAGGTATAAAAAATGTATGTTAGGAGATTATCAAACCAAATCGATAATTTTTCAAATTAATTAATTTGGTTTAGTTTAGTGATTTTTTCCTAAAATTTTTAATATGATCTTACAACTAAAAATTCATTTAACTTTACAACAAGAAAAAAAATCTAATACTCAATTAAGTTTTAATCAACTACACATGAAAATTGCATTATACTGTACCTAAGAAACAACATTACATATACTTTGTTTTTTTAAATACATTATAATTAACTTATTTAGAAAAAATAATGATGATGAAAAGTAATTAAATAACTAATAGTGAAATACCAAGTGACTCCATAAAAGATTGAAGTACTGACACCTTGTTTCTAAAATAATTTTAGAGGTACACATGTCCTTAGATTTTTTCACCATTTGCACATAAGTTCCTTCGTTATTGACGACATTAGACAACTGCACAGTTAGCAGTAACTGTTGTACTGACAATCCTTCTCTCTCATACATGCAAGTCCAACTGCCTACATGATACCCATTTATTTATTTAATTTTTTAAAGAATAAAACACCATTTTGGTTTTCAAAAGATTAAAGTAATGACATCCATGTCCTTAAAATATTTTTAGAGGACATTTAGGTCCTTCAAATATTTTTACATACATTCAGGTCATTGAAAGATTTTTAGATGCATTCAAGTCCTTAAATTTTAATACCGTTTGCATGTAGGTCTCTTAGTTACTAATAGAACTAGGCAATTATATAATTGGTAGTTAACTACTATGTTGATAGTCCTTCTCTCTTATACGTGATATCCTAACTGCTAACATAACACCCTCATTTTCTTTTATTTAATTTTTAAATTAAAAAAATTTGTAGATGTTCTTATGGTGAAAAATAGTTTTGTGGTTACACAAAATTAAAGAAGAAAAAATATCACTTATCCATCTAATTGATGTAACATTTGGATTTTAAAAACAATTTAGATGTTTTGGATTTTTAATTTAAAATATTAAAATATTTTGGGTTGTTCAACTTGCTACAAATCGATAACACACAATGGCAACACACACTCACTTCGTCACTCATCCTCAACCGTCACACAACTTCGAAATAGATTGTCATCATTGTTTTAAATCTCTTTACCATTTCTTGTATGTGTTTCCTCTTTATTCAGTTTTTTGTTCCTCATTGAAGTTCTTCATTTTTAAAATCTTGTAGTGATTCCACTAAAATATTTGTATCCTCAAGGCTCCCTATATTTTCGTAAGAGGTGTTGCGAGATATGGGTTTGTGTTGGGTTGCAGGGATGGACTGTTAGAGTTAGGCTACGCCAGGGGCAAGGAGGTTCTAGTGGGGAAAGAGAGCAAAGTTGTTAAATGATTCTAGAAACTATGTTCCATGTATTAATTTGATATTTCATTGAAGTATGAAAACTTCAAACAATCAAACTATTATAATATAATAAAGTTTTCTCTTTATATTAGTTTGAGATTTTAATTCGATACTAACAAATTGCTTGTAGATTTACTTGATATTTATTTTTTTCTTCCCTTTTTTTAATGGGAAAGGAAATATGAATGGAAGAGACATAATTTGATGGATTTTTTTTTATTTTCTGGCGATTAAAAATCTCGGTGAAAATGTTTTAATTTAAAAAAAAATAAAAAATGGGTATCGTCTAAGCAGTTGATATGAAAGAGAGACTATATGACAGAGTTAACGGTTAATTATGTAGTTGAGGAACCTATAAGAAAAATTCAAGATTTAGATGTCTTTAAAAATTTTTCAAGGATTTGTGCCTCTAAAAATCTTTCAATAACCTAAATACCTCTAAAAATCATTTGATGTCATCACTCACTTTAATCTTTCAAGGACAAAAATTATGCTTTCACTCTAATTTGGATCCTTGTGACATAGATAATGACTTGAAATGTCACATATATGAGAGAGACCTTGTAAGCATGACACTTAATAGCTAATTGAATACTTAGTAAACGATATTAGTAATGTAGGAACTAACATACGAACGCATTTGTTATTTTACTAGATATCTTTTAAAAAATATTTCAAAAACCCATTTGATATTTTACTAAAATAACTAACTTCAACTTCCTTATCCTAATTAATTTAGGATGACTAAAATGTTTAAAACACAGTGAATTAGCACCGTATATTACTATCAAAACTTCAAAATAATATACTCCGAATCAATATCATTAAGCATATTATAGATGTGGTTTGATCTATATGGGTGGGTCAGTTTAATTTTCAGTTTCTTTGATGAATTTAGTAATTAAAAAGAGTTATATATGATTTTAAGCACTACTAATGCTATGGGTGAGAATGAATTAATTTGTGTGTCTGAACTTGCCGTGTTGCATTGAGGCATTATGTTACGTGACAATGGGGTGAAGGTTTATCGGATGGTCCATGCCCGGTTAACTTGGCCTTAATTACTTTGTTCGCCACTTCTTCTATCATAATTTGCTAAAAGAAATGGCGGATTTGATAATTCTGAATCAGCAAATGACGTGTATGTTATTGTCTCTCTCTCTCATATAACTTTTTTCAGTTCTAGGTGCGTGCGTGTAAACAATGTTGACAAGCCAGATAAACATTAATGAGAATAAGGTCCAACAAGATGAAGTTAGCCTACATTATTCGCTGTTTGTTTGTCAAATTGAGAATTATTATGCACCACAGGAGTGAGTACTTCCATGCAGAAGAAGCTCCTGTAATATTAAAGTAGTTGATTCTAGCGGCCTACCTCAAATGCACGAACTAAGAGCAATTTATTTTGAGCAAAAACTATGTTGCTAGGAACAAGAGAATGATGCCACATTAACCTGTGGGCCTAATAAGAGTTTATGAAGTCGAGGAGAGGGCCCTTGGTTCGATAAACATGCCTCTCTATTCACCTGCATAACTTATCTTGCTGGCTATTTCACTGGATTTTAGTGTTTGTAATCTCCGTTTATCCTCTCTCTATCAGCTAGAGGCCTAGAGCAATGCATGTGGTGCGTGGTGACACAAAAAACTGCATCTGTGACTTTCATATTGGATTAATTTCTAAATTAAACCAAATCTGATCTGCATATGTCAGAAATAGAATTTCTATCGTGTCTCAATATCAACTAATCATCACACTGGTTGCCGTATTAACACCATTGGCTTCATTTTCTTAGACAGATGCATGGGAAAACTTTAGCCTTGGGGTGTGAAATCTCGAAGTTGAAAGAAGCACAAGGTATACAAAACCAAACAGATGATACCAAGTTCAAGTTCTATTTGTAGGCACTACCAGCGACACACTTCAAGGATTCACATTGTGGATTTCTTGGAGAACTCCAAGGTTATTTCTCTGGCAAGTATATTTGGTGCCACCATGGAGCCCTAGTAAAATTTTTCCCCGGCCACAACAAGAATAGCTCAATCATGGTAGAAGAACCAACCATTTTAGAACTGCAAAGATAGAACGAAGAGTTATGACAGACAATTTTTTAATTATGCGCCCATTCAGGAGGCGACATTAACAATGAACGTGACGAAGCCATTTAAGCTGCCACACCTCCCCAAGGTAGCCACGCTGCCACACCTCCCTAGCACAGTCGCACTGCCACATCTCCCTGGCATAGCTGAGCTACCACACTACCCCAACGTAGTTGTGCTGTCACACCTCCCTATCACAACTGCACTACCACTCTTACCAAAACTAGTTGTGCCTCTACACCTCCTGGTTATTCCATGACAAGGCATTCATGCCATACTACCTACGAGGATAACTTTGAGTGATATCCTTTTGTTGTAGGGATCATAGATGTTGAACTATCTCTTAATTGGAAATCTCTGACCTTTGAGAAGTATGAGAGTCTCACTGATCCCAATGCTCATATAGATGATTACCTATCTCAGCTTAACCTATACTCTACAAATGACTCCATTGGTTGTTGAGTCTTCCCAGCCTCCCTAAAAGGCATGACATTGAGCTGGTTCACTCAGCACCCAACTAACTTAGTGCGTATTTTTTCAGAGCTTGTTAAAAAATTCAAAGCACAGTACACCACAAGTTGCCTTTATAACACTAGCTCCACTGCTCTTGCTAGCTTGCAACAAGGACAAAAAGAATCCCCGCAACTTCATGGACAAATTCATAGCAGCGTTTGTCAAAATCCATAAGTTCCATCCTGAAGTTTCCTTCTACGCTATGCGTATAAGACTTAGGCCAGGTCCCTTTATGAATAGGCTCTACAAAAGACTTCCCTAGGACACGGACGACCTTAGAGCTCGAGCTGCAACTTATGTACACATGGAAGAACACACATCATTTAGGGAAAAAATGTTGGAAACCCCTGATCACAAAATTGATTCTTCCCATGGAATCTCGTCATAAACTTCGCATATCCCATGATCGAAGTTTTAAGAAAAAGAACAAAGGTACAATCACTATACACCCCTAAATGTGGCCCGAGTGCACATCATGGAATAAGCATAAAGAGAAGACCTCATTGAGCTTCACCCTTCTGGTCAAAGTGCTTCTAAAGTTGATCCTAGCAAACATTGTTGTTATCATTACAATATGGGGCTTAATATAGACCAATGTTGGACGTTGAAAAATAAAATTAAAGAATTAATCTGAGTTGGACATTTCTCGAAATGTGTCCAAAAAAATCATCCAGTAGCACAAGGAATAGAAGACAAGACAACTAACATTGAAGTTCTTCCTGTTGTGACCATTGCCCTAGAAAACATGGGAGGTAATCCCCAGAACCCAATCAGAGATGAAGATATGAGCATGATGACGTTAAGGGATAATTAACACCATTGCAAGTGGTTTTTCAAGAGGAGCTCACACCAATTTGGCTCGCAAGAGACATCTCCAAGAAATATACAATGTCGATTCATGCAGAACGACCAAACCAAACCTTAGCTAAACATCACTTTCTCATATGTGGATTTTGAGGGGGTACACCCAAAACAAGACGACCCCATGGTTATATTTGTAGTAATGGTGAACTGGAAAATCATTAAGACACTAGTAGACTAGGGAAGCTCAACTAATGTACTTTTTTAGTTCACTTTCTGCCAGCTAGGCTTCCTAGACTCTTTTGCCCATCCATATGATAAGCCTTTGAATGGGTATGCATGGAGCAGTGTCAATGTAAAGGCTACATCGACCTCTTGACCAAGTTTGGTAAGGTTAAGAAGAAAAAATCACTCACGGCCAATTACCTCTTGGTGGATGCTTCGTTATCCTACACTACACACCTAAATTATTATTATAGCTGAATAGTTGTATAGGATACTCTTTCCTGCTTTAGTTGTTTTTTCCCAAAAGCAAAAAAAGGATTTTTGGACTAGAAAGGTTTTAACGAGACCCACCATATCAATAAAATACAGTTCTTTCTACACCACTATTTCCCAAGTTCAATCTCTTCATGCAATTAGTCTATTTTTTTTCTTTTGAGACAATCTAAATTGCATCATCTCAAACTAAGTTTTTTATACACATAATTATATTCCTTTAAAGACTAAATCATCCCTTGCCAACTTGACAAACCACATCCCAAGCCATATAATACATAATTACATTAACATCTTTTGAGGTTTGCACAAATTACACATGCACACCTCTTTTTCTTGAGTAATCACAAAATTTCCTAACTTTTGTAAGCTCATAACATATGCATCCGTGTATTGTTGTAAGTGTTAAAGTTGTTAGTGCAAACATTATGAACACTCCCTGTGTTTTTCATGTGAGTATTGCTTTTATTTTTTTCACATATAATACAAAAATCCCTATGTTTTTCATATAGATGAAGTGTATTGAGTGTAAATTTTGAAAAATATATGGGTTGCTCATGTAATATGTGAAAAACACATGGGGTACTTTGAGTTTTGCATTGATGACTATAATGTCCTTTATGGTGTAAGGGTGTAAAATAAGGGTGTGTTTGTTATAACTAATTGAAAAGCTAGCAGGAAGCTAAAAAGTTAGCTGAAAACTGAAAAACTAGTCGTAAGTTTGATAAAAATAGTTTACCAACTAGCTAAAAGTTGTAAAATGACAAATAAGAGCATAATTAATCATTAGATCAATAATGAGCTATTTAAAATAATTATAACATATTTTAATAATATAAATTAATTTTATATTTAAATAATAAATTATTATAATTATATATTTAAATTATAAATTTATGTAATTACATATTTAAATAATAAATTACTATAAGTAATATTTAAATTAAAAATTTTATAATTAAATATATAAATTTTAAATTACATATTTAAATTATAATTTTTTATGATTATATATTTATATTATAAATTTATATAATTACAGTAATGAAGGAGAGAGGTTGTATAATGTGACGAGAGAGAATTAGTGGGGGACAATACATTAATTAATGAAGGATAAACATGTAGTTGAAAGTAGGAGATCTTCTCGAAAAACTACTTGAAGTTGCTCTTTTGGAAAAACTAGTAGTTTCTAAATGAGTTTTAATTTTTCACATTTAATGCTATATATTTTAAGTGATTTTAAAAAAAAGGTTAAAATATAAAATGATATTAAAAGGATAGTATATTTTATTAAATATTACAAAATTTTTGTGTTTTTATTTATTATTTTTAAATATAGAAGTAAGAAAAAGGCTATTTTAAATAATTCATGCACAAATAAGGGTGGTTTTTTTAAAATTTTATTTAATAAAAAATATGTCTATAATTACTTTCTCATTTAGTGATAACTTTTTTAGGTAATTGTTTATGCTATTAATTAATTGAATCTCAAGTTTAAGAAGTTCGTGTACGTTAAAAGGTCTAACAAGTATTAGTATCCAGTCCAGTTTTCTCATAATATTAGCTAAGAAATTAATAAATATTTTTTTGTTTAAATTTATGTCGAGTTATATATTTTTTTATTTTAAAATAAGTGTTTGAAAAATACATTTTCTCAAAATAAATATAATGCAATATTTAATACTGAATTGCTTATTTCATTATATATTACATCTTTAATAAGTATTTCCTCCAAATCTAAACAAAAAATAAATAAATTCAACTATAAGCAAATGTTAACCTTCATCATGGGGTAGTAGTCAATCCGATGTAGCTAATCCGACCGGCATTAGTAGATGAGTACAAATGAATATAGTAGCCCTATGCTTTCCTTCTGTGGGCATAAAATGAACTTTGAGATTACTCTGTCCCTGACACCCCTTTCTACCCCTCAACTTTATTCACTTACTTACCTTTTAACATGTGATCTATGAGTTTCATTGTATCAATACGGGTGGTTCAATCAAAGAGTCATAAGTGGTCATCGCTTGGAAATAAAAATAGTCATGGTATTGCCTACTCATGTTACAGATCAAATTTTTTTTGAGAATTTTTTTATTTTAAATCTATATTAATCCTGTAAATTTAATGCAAACATATCTTGATTATATCTTATGATTGGATAACGTATAGTAAGTTTTAAATAAAATTGATTTTCTTTCTCCATGAAAGAAATCTATATATTTAATATTTGTCAATTAATGTAGATCCTTCTTCTTACTTATTAAACTAAATAATTTATGCTTTTCATGAAAACAGAATAATAGATAATTTGTTTTAATCAATAACTTTGGTTGAGTACAAAATTAATTAATTGTAGCATTAGCTTTGAATCAATTAGTATAAGATTAATATAATTTAAATAATGATATTAAGCTTAAAATTTAAATTAGAGCTAGGATAAATATTGAGAAGAAAATTTATCCTGTTCATGACAATCTTACTCATCAGTATTACCTTTAAAAGAAATACTTGTACTATTGTAGTTAAAAAAAAATAAATTCATTGCATATAAAAAAAGGATTTAATTAGAAGATGACCATTCGATCAGGGCACAAGAATTTATCTTTTTGAAAATTGATCTGCCACCTCCTTTGACATTGAATTCCAAGTAAGGTGAAAGTGGATTGTCATGTTGACCGTAACATGTATTTCTTCCGATATCAAATATAAGTGCAAAAAAAAATAATCACACTTAATTATTATCATTTTCATTTAAAAAATAAATTATTTTTAATTATTTTTTATAAAAAAATTGATATCAATAATAAAATAATAACATATTACAATCAAATATCAATTGAATAAATGAAAGATATTTTAAAAATAATATTATTAAATGAAGTAAAATTAATTAAATTACTTATATTTAAGACTATCACACTAAATATTTTTTTTATTTGTATTTGAAACAAAGGAGAGTACGGATGAAATTTTTGTAATTCACACTTTTACTATATTCGATAAGATATTTCAACTCTTTTCTATCTTTTTTATTGGTGAAAAAAATTGTTTAACTATTTGGTAAATAAATTTTTTGAAGTAGTTTTTAACTTTTTGTTTATTCATTTCTTGTCCATTAATATTTATTATAATTTTTTTAATCTTTTCTACCTAAGGTAAGAATTTATTATATTTTTTCTATTAATTTTTCAGTTACTTAACAAAACAGTTTACCAAACACAGTTTAGCACCGATAGACTAATTATATAACCTTTTAACCTCTTAACTTTAATTCAAAATTGTTCGTCATGTGAACGCATGAAAAGAAGCAGGATTATTGCCAAAATGTTCATATTAATATAAAATTAATAATACATTAAATTCGTTTAAATTATTATGAACATTAATTAATTCAACACTTAAATTTATAAATATATTATTTGTTAATATTGGTAATCAGTGAGCAAAACTTTTTTAAGAAATTAAAAAGATAAAGTTATTAATAGAAATAATATGTGAGAACATAATTTTGTGTATTTCAATAAAAATATCTTTCCTTTGAGTTTCTTAATTAGTGTTCTAAGTAGAAAAGATTAGTGTCCTAAGGATATTGATTAACATTCTTTCTTTTTTTTAATTATTAAATTTTTTATGGCATCAAACAATAATAATTTTATTTTAATATTATAAAATAAGATTTAAAATGATATTTCATTATATAGCTTGAGATGAAATTAATGAATACAGCAGCAATAAGGTGTAGCACATTGGATAAGAGTTTATTAAAAGAAACAAAAGTGATGGCAATTTATTTATATGAAAGAATTAGTGTTGAATTACTAATTGAGAATATTGTTGGTACATAAAAGTGACTGAATATAATGAATTTGATGTGTTGTTTATTAAATTCAAGGATAAAATTGTAAATAAAATGAAATATGAGTGAGAATGTTAAGGAGACTGTTATATATAAAGGCAAGTCACATTATTGGTTGAAAATGTGGTAAAGCTAAGGAAAGGAAAAAAGACAAGAAGATCGAAGATAGTTGATTGTTGATTGTTGGGAGGTGATAATAATGGCGATGGCTTTCAAAATGGTAAGGGTGAAGTTGATATATATGTTTTTGTATGGATTTTGATAAATGATGATGAAATTTGAATTGTGATAGGCGACAACTGGGATGTGGGTGACAGATGAGTGCAAGAATTCATTCATGGAAATGAAGTGGAAGAAGGTGCATAGATACATAGTGTTCAAGATCGATGAGAAGTCTAGGCTTGTGATTGTTGATAAGATTGGTGGTTCTGGCGAGAACTACGGTGATCTGGTTGCTTCCTTGCCTAACGATGATTGTAGATATGTTGTCTTTGACTTTGATTTTGTCACTGTTGATAAGTGCCGCAAGAGCAAGATCTTCTTCATTGCATGGTATGTTATGTTATTCTATTGAATTCAATTCACAATCACATCTTAATCGTATTTTATTTCATTTTATTTCATTCCAGGTCTCCCACAACCTCAAGGATAAGAGCAAAGATGCTTTATGCAACATCCAAAGATGGGCTGAGAAAAGCCCTTGATGGAATAACCTACGAAGTTCAGGCCACTGATCCGACTGAGATGGGATTCGATGTAATTCAAGACAGAGTCAAATAGATGTCATGCCACTAGGAATTAATCCCTCTCTCTGCCTCTGCTAATCCTTGGTCATAATAATAAGTTAGTGTCTAATATATGACAATTGCCTGTATCATGAAACAAACTTTGCTTCTAATCTCATCCATTCTCTTCTCTTTATTAATCATCAAAACTTTGCTTTTCCATTCTACCTTCTTAGTTAATACTTAAGTACTTAACCATCCAACCACTGCCCTAGCTCTTTAGTTCAATTTGTACAAAACCAGAAATTCAAATTCACATCAAAATAAATAAAGTAAACAATAGAGGACCTTTCACAAGTTAAAAGCATTTTTATACTTTGCCTTTCTTTTCACCACAAATAATTTCATTTAAATCTAAATCAAACCATTAAAAATAATATTTTACAAAAATGATAGTGATAATATTCTAGGTTACTTGGAGATTAAACTATCTGTTGTCACGTTGATTCCTTGATTCAGTATTTTTTTTTGACTTTTTTCTTTTATATATCTTTATCTTTTAGACAGCCAACAGAATTGAAAACATGTGTCGTGCATTAGCATGAGTGTGTAGTAGTATTTGGGTGAATGCACCTTAGGTAACGAAATTACTATTCTACCCATATTACATAATGTTTTACTCATAATTTTTTGAAAATGATATGTATGAATAAATTAAATATTACTAAGTACAAAAATATAAAGTTCACATGCATCTCTATTATTACTAAAAATATTACTAAAAACACACACACACACATTCTATAATTCGATCACCACAATTTTATTTTCTACTCATCTTTGGAACTTATAATTGCATTGTTATATGTTCCCTTACCAACATACGATTATCACAATCATATACATACACAAATAAGTAATAGTAAGCTCACGAAAACAAGGAATCAAATAAAGGTAAGTATAGTTTAAGAAAAGCATTAACATCAATCTATAAGAATTATAAATCAAGTCAAACACACTTGTGTCCTCTTTGAACTTAAGCGATCATTATAACATGTTAATGTGACATGACACTTTCCAGAAAATACATTTCAAACTGGAATAAGTTACCACACTGTAATTGTTCACATCTAACATATTATCATAATTAGCAAACACAAGGTATAAATCATCACTGATACATTTCAATACACATTAATTCATTCTACACACATAACAAGTAGTAAATATCAGCACATAAATTTATTCATGCCTATAATGCTCATGCAATGTAAACTCATACATACTCTTTCATGTACACAACTAAATCGGGAATTTTATATGTCATTAACACGTAGGTATAATCATCTCACCATAGGTGCATCCGAAATGAATCCCCTTCTATGCTAGTAACAAGTAGATACAACTATACAATGCAAAACAACCTAAAAAGACCTAGTCCAAAGCATCATACAATAGGCGATCCTTATAAAATTTCTTTGACTATCATACTCATGCCTCATGTCATCAATAACATAAATCATAATATCAAAATCAAATAATGTTATCACACTCCACCCCAACCGCAGCTAGGATGACATCTTGTTAGACACACCCTGACTATCATCATCAACACATTATACGTCCAATTGTAACCAACATCAATATCATCCAGTAGGAAAAATCCCCAAATTCATGAGCCTCAAAATATCTTTCAAACATTCAATCATTTACAACATTCACAATTATAAGATACATCATAATATTTTACATCACAACAATCAACATCATTACAACTCAAACTATCCTTTATTACCTTACTTTTCTCATTACAATGTGTAGCCTCAATACAATATCTATATTTATACTAATGATATGTGGATGATACAATTTTTTAAAAAATATAATACAATTGCCTAAAACTTTTATACTGATGCCTAGAGTTGATTTTATCATCTACTATTTTTAAAAATTACAAACCCACAACAATGAAACTCAAATCTAACAGTATGACCTTTACTCACTATTATCTTCATAACCTAAGTTATATACACAATTTTTTAGTATTCTAACTTCATTAGAAAGTTAACATCCAAGATTACAACTTTCATGAAGAACACGAAACCGAATGAGTTTGTTTAGGTCACATAAAAAGGCTTACAACACAAAAAAACTTATGTTTCACACACTAGATTGAAGACTCAACTTCTAACTCACATAACTTAGTCAATTCTTAACATTTTTATATGATTTTTAACCTTAAACACTATAGTCTCAAATATCTACTTTCTAACCCAACAAATGAAAATTGATTTGGTTAAAGACACAAAAAGATATTATAGAAATATGAGGTACATTCACATCAAAATTTTTGGATAAAAAATATTCAACTTATTTAAGACTCCTAAATTACAACTTCAATCTGAAACCCTCAAACATTTTATTTCTACTATCTTTAATATTTAATTAACATCACACACTATAATTACATCAATAATAATCAATTTCACCATCAATCCATTCAATGGAAGAAAACCCCCAACATATATGATCTTATATTTACATAGAAGTTCAAATAATAGAGAAATCCATCATCAATCACACCAATCGATCATATAATTATAGTTCTTCATAATTTAATCATCAATAGCACCCATAGAAGCAAATGGACATATAAATTGAATAAAACACACAAAAATATTCAATGAATATCTAAACAATAACAAACAATATCATCACAAACAATCATAAGCATATTTTATCCTTCAACACATATCACATAGCTCTATAGGCAAACTCCTTATGCATATTCTCATTTTGAGTGTTGTCCACATCCATGTGAGATTTTCCATATATTTGTGTTGTGCATTTGCATAAGGGTTACGATTCCAAACATTATGCAAATAATTTTCAATCCATCAAATCACTCATAAAGGACTAAAAATTCATTCTAAACCTCAATACAATTTCAAAACAATAGTAATCAATAACCAATTGCATAAACACATCATTAAATCAATAATTCCTAATTAAAAGAAGAAATGTTTAATTTTCCTCAAATATTTCTCATTTAAGTTTGGTTGTGGAGAAGAGAAGAACTTAGGGATCAAGTTTTTTGCCTTCCTAACCCACTTTCATAGTTATTCAAAGCTATCAAGACTCTATCGAAACACTAACACCATACAAAACTTGAGCAATTAAAAGTTCAAGATTGGCTCTTACATGGTGATAATGCAAGAAACCTTGAGATGAAGAAAACTTACCCAAGGAATTAGAAGAATGACTTACCTACTAGAATCTAAGCTTAAGAAGAAGAGAATTGGAGGAAAAGTCAACCTTTGGTTAGGTTTATATAGGTGCAACTGGTGGGTATGCAAGGAGTCAAAGAAAGTAAGGCTTGGGGGAATAAAAAGAAGAGAATGAATGAGTAAAACTGGGTTTTTTTTGTAGAATTAGAGAGATAAAAAAGGTGTCATTAGTTATCCCAATTTCTGCTAAATGCACTCCACTTTTAACAAGTTTTTCTTTTTGTTATAAAAAACCCAAAATCTCAACCCAAAGATTGCCTTCTAATCACATCACATACCTCTCAATTCCCTCATTCAAATATCGCTTACTTAGGTCCAAACACATCCATAAATAACTAATCACATATTAAACATAATAAAAAGAGTTAACCATGGATGCACCCCTTTAGGTTTTGTGTAATTACAGATGCACCTTTTTTTTAAATTACACAGATCCCCTTACTTTTATGTACTCTTTACAGTTATATCATCTCTTTCTTAAACAGTGTTAAATCCGTTAACAAATCGGGTCACATGTTGGTCATGTGATCTTTTATTAAATTTAAAAGATAAAATTATTCTTATCACTTTTGTAAAAGCAAAAACTTCTCTTTACTTTTCCATTTGATGATTTCTTGTTGTTTTACTGAAGAATGGATATTTCCATCCATTGAATGTGTATATAGTATGTTAATCTCGTTTATTTTTATATTATTACGTTTGTATTTCGTGTGAACGTAATATGTTTTTTTTTCAAACTTTGTAACAATCGATAATAGAGGTGAGAAAGGTGTTGGTTGTAAAATTTGAAAAATATAGGCATACATGCGTAATAGTGTACAAAACTTAGGGATATACGTGTAATATTACACACAAATTACAATGGATGAAAATATCTCTTCTTCAATAAAACAACACAAAACTATCAAATAGGAAGGCAGAGAGAGACTTTTACTTTATAAAACTAAGAAAAGTAATTTTGTCTTTGAAATTCAATTAAAAATCACACGACCAACATATGATCAAATTTGTTAACGGATTTAACACTGTTTGGGAAGAAGAGTGTACCTGTAATGAGTACATAAAAGTAAAAGGGTCTGATAGTTTAAAAAAAAAGGGTGTATATGTAATTACACTAAATCTGAGAGGTGCATCTGTAATTACCTTTAATAACAAAAGTAAATATAAACACCATAACATATCACCTCATAAGTAATTAATTGTTTACTCTTCATTGATTAAATTAATTTCTCATTGAATTATTTTCACACACTTATAAAAGATTAATCAAAACAAGAATGTTACAAAAGTGAAATTTCTTGACAAAACAGGAACTTTTGTATGCATTTTATTTTACTCTAAATTTCTTGTGTTTAATACGCTAACAAGGTTAAAAATAAGTTAGCTAGCCTATTAAGATGGGATTATATTCATAATTGTCAAGGATTGAAATTCCTTGATGTATAAAGTAGGCATTTTCAATACAACATTAATAAGCAAATGGATATACATAACATGATGTTGACACATGGTCTTAATGGGACGATGCAAAATTATTTGAAAATTAGAGTAGTCACCACCAATGTTTATTAAGAAAAACACAGGAAAACCTTTAAAATAAAAAGACGATTTGTGAAACCAAATTTTGTAAGTCTGGGAGACGATTACATGTAGGGAATGTATTAGTACCCTATGACATTCATCATAAAAATTGTTATATCTAACTAAGTGTTCAAATTAGATAACTTTAAAAAAATATTTATTTCACCCCTTAAGATACAAAACCATTTTTATTTTATTAATTGATTTTAACATTTTAAAAAGAAGAATTTTAGTAGAGAAGAATTTATTATTATATTTTTATCTTTTAATTATTTCATTTTTATTTTCTAATTAATTTATTTTTTTATGTTTCTGAGCTTGATAGGAGTAGTCTTCTATTCCTAGGTATCTCTAGAATCTAGATGTAATGGAGAATAAGATTTTATGTAATTCTTTAAGATGATTTGAATATTCAAGACTTTTGATTTTTTAAATTTAATTTTAATATTATTTTGTTCATTTTAGAAGATATTTTCATGGTGACCAAATTAGAAGTGCGTCCAAAGTGACCACTAACATTTTTATATGATTTAATCTATCTGTCAAATCAGAAGTATATCCAAAGTAACAGTCACTAAACTACTATAGCTTTTACAATGACTAAATCAAAAGTGCATTCAAAGTTGTCACAGTTAAAGCTCAAATAATCAAATTGAAAGTGCATCCAAAGTGACTATTATTAAGTTTTTATATTTTTTAAATTGAATAATTTAATTACAATGACTAGAATTCTTATGACAAATAAAATTAGAAGTGTATTCAAAGTGGTTATCATTTGTTGAGATGGATGGACTTAAACCTTTGAAGAATGTGATTAAAACTCTCTCATGTCTCTTATCATATACAAATTTTGGTTTTTCTATTTCAATTTATTTTACAGTACCAAACACATTTCTATAGGTGTGATACTTGTATTGATTGTTTTATAGATGAGACAAGAATATGTGATTTTTAGAGTTCTTATTATTAATATTTTCAAGTGCATTTTGAATTCATTTCATTGTTTTCAAAGTGTGGAAAGCCATGGTATCAAAATTGATGGGTTAAGTAATGATTTACCTCAATTGATTACATAAGTTGGTAATAGATTACCTAGCTGACTTAAGTAAGAAAGCAAGTGAATTCAAGCCAAGGTCGTGTAGTAATCGATTACCTACAACATTTGAGAAGCATTTAATTTGCATGCTCTGTAGTATTACCTACAGAGGTAATAGATTACTACAAAAAATTGCATCTATTGTGGGCTATTTTAAAGCATTGGGTAATCAACTACCTATGAATGGTAATAGATTACATAGTTATAACAAACTTTTAAATGCTTTAACTACCTATAATTTCAAAAATTAAGAAGAGAGAATCAATTTCATAAATCAATAGTGAAACTTTAGGAGAAAATCTTTAAGAAAATCAAAAGGATACCCCAAAAATTGTTGAATGTCATAAAGAAGTGCATTTGAAACAAAAACAAGAAAAAACAAGTTGATCTTACATCTTATGTATAAATCTTTAAATATAAAATTTACCAAAACAAAAAAAGGGTGATGAGCTTAGCTAGTATTGCTACTGCGATGAACATGACTACCTCGAGACTTACTTCCTACTTTTGAGAACATTAAACACCGTGGATGCAGTATATTGCAAAAGAAAAATTGTAACTCCAAAGCTTCTCAAATATACTAGAGAAAAAAGGTTGAAATTAGTTTATAAACTAATAAGGACAATTTAGGTATTTTGTAAATTTTGTGGGTGCAAAATAGCAAAAATAAGGGTGATAAAAGAAAAAGTATGTTAAAGGGACTCTTATCAAATTTACGCTTCACCAATATTTACTTTTGATATTTGTTTTGGTCCACAAATTTAGTTCATCTTACCTAGTCTAAGCAGCCCACAATCATTGTATTTGTGATCTGATAAGTGTCAACTGTTATTAAATTTTCATATGGAATTTTGACATTTTTTATCTTAATTGTATTCATTAGATGTTAATTAATTTAAGAATTATTGAATCCAAATATTTGTTTCTGAGTCTTGTTAAAAATGAAGATATTTTATCCCATTTTTTATACAATTTTCAAGTAATTAAGGATGGAAGAAGGAAAACATTAAAAGAATTATGAAAAAATGGAAAAAAGAGCAAAAAAAGAGTATCTGTCACATTCTCGCTCAAGTTAGAATTTCTCGCTTGAGCGAGAATGATTCAGAGAAGGGAAGTGCATCAAGGGAATTCTCGCTCAAGCGAGATAATTCTGGCTTGAGCGAGATTCTCGCTTGAGTGAGAAATATCTATTTCAGGGGTATTTTCACTCAAGCGAGAAATATCTCACTTGAGCGAGAGACCCTTTCTTCAAATTGAAGTACTCTTCTTGCTTGAGCGAGAATCAGCTAGCTCAAGCGAGAAATCACTTATAAAAGGTCCGGAACGAAAAATGAAGAAAATAACTGAGTTTCAGGAAGAAAAACAAAGGACCACAGGCAAAGAGCGAGAAACGAAGACCTGCAGAAGCCGTGTTCTTCAATTATTCTCCATTCCTGATTGTGTTATGGCTATCATGAGTAGGTAATCTCCTTTTTGGGATTAAATATAATTAATTCAAACTTGGATGTATTCTGGTGATATTTATATAGTAATTTTGTTCTTATTTGATATTGGTATTTCGTTCTATTTTTAATGTTTGATTTTATCTGATCAATAGATTCTTGAAATCTGCTCTAAACAAAATTATTTGATGTGTTGCATTGCTAGAATAGATTTCAATATATCAATTGCTTTCTAACATCTTATCGTAATACTGGTTCATCTGTTAAATATTTTAGGAATCAATATTTAAGAGATTTTTCTTATGAATTTTATACTTAAGGGATCAGTACAAATGATTTTTGTATGTTGCATCAATATCAATTGTTTTGAATGCTACATATATTTATTTATTCAGAATATAGATTGAGTGAGATAAATGTAATTCAATCCCAGTTTCTCCCATTGAATTCTCTTGATCATTTAGCCTGTTACTCTTTCATATTTATTATGTACTTTAATTTATTTTACTACATTCCATGATGAACAAATTCATTTACTATGTATATATACTTAGTGGGCACTATAACTTTGAATTTTAATTGAAATCGTTCCTCGTGAGATCGACACTCTTACTTATAAAACTATTATACTACAATTGATATTGATATGCTTGACAGAGTTCAACATGATCCTGAACTAGGAAGTTATTGATTGACCTGAAGGTTAATGAGATCACAGTGACTAGCATTTAATAGTTGTGTCCATTAGTGAATAACCACCAAAGGAGAATGAAGTATAAAGGTGAGAAAGATTGACTTATAAAAGACGAACTAGAGAGAGATTACAAAATAGAGTCCAAAATCAAAATTTTAACTCCTTCCCATTCCAAGTCGAAAAAAAATATATAAAAGTTTGCATTTTTTATGATTTTATTCTAAAAAGTTTATAATTTTTTTTAACTAAACTGTGTAACATTTCGAATTTTGGAATGAAAAAAAATTTCGAATGCCTAGATCAAAATTGAATACATTTTAAAAGGATAAAATATATGTAACCAAAAAACCTAAAATCAACTTGCCAAACCAACTTAAAATCTTGCTAAATGATTATAAGATCTTTAATTATAATCGACATTAAAAAACTATTGCTCAGTTGAAAACATGTTAACCAAATTCAGAAATTTTTTTTCAACTTTATTTGAATACTATCTTAGCAAATTCCTAATCCCAATCGACAAGCAACGAATCTAAGTTAGTTCTGTTTTCTCAAATGTTACTATTCGTTTTTTTACATTTTCAAATCCCATTTGTACATAAGAGAAATGTCAATTCCTCAAAAAGGTAAAGACCGACTAATTCTTCCAAATGTTAAAAAGTTATATTTGTCAAATAATTTTATAGTAAATACGTATTTAATTAAGTCTTTTTTACAAAAACAAAATTACCTTTTTCCGAACTTGCCTTTCTCTTTGGCATGCCATCATTCTTTCCCTCTCTAATCAAATTTAAATTGTCATAAATTGGAAAGTACAAAGGCATAATTATGGGCAATGATGTGGTTGATTCGTTGTGATCATAGAGGAACACATCTACACCAAGATTCTCACCCTTCAGAATTCCTTGTAAATTACTGGACCCTCCACCTACATCTTGCTCTGCAACCTCTAAATTTGGTTGACTCGTTATGATCATGAAGAATATTCTTAAAGATTTAAAGGGTCTTTTTTAGGGTTTAGATGACTTAGCATTGAGTAGGTTTGCAAAACATGCAAATGGTCAAAACATTTGTTGCATAATATTCTTGATCATTCAAACCAAATAAAAAACAAAATTCAAACTACATTTAGAATTCTAGCATACACACTTACATCCAAAGCTTACATGTTTAAATACACTATAGTTCCATAATTATATACATATACTTATACTGCTCAAAACACCAAGTCTTACAAGTTACTTTACATGACATATATGCACCAAAATTCATATATTCAACTAATAAAAAAGTTGTTCCTATCACTGCTAAACCGGACCTTCTTTAATCTGTTGACTTTACCCTTCAGCCTCATCACTGATATCTGCTCTTGTGCAAAACATTAATCATCATAGTTATACAAAAAATACATACAAGAAAGGATAAACTTACTAAATAATAACTTAATTCAAAACAAATATATATCATTCAGTAAAATTATCACATCAATACAATTATCAAATAATTTAACACACACTTATGTTCCCCCTTAAACATAAGCAATCAAAATCACCTAATCACAGGACCTAACAATTTCCAAAAAACTCATTGAATTCAGATACTTAAAAACCTATCTGAATTCCCCCACACTAGTATCTAGCGTCTACCTAACACATTTGATAATCATTTGAATTCTATGCTTACCCATCTGATATCCAACTATTGTCTAGCATCCTCTTGATCCATCTGACAACTAGTTATTATCTGAGTATATCTTTTAGGTACACAATTGTCCTCATCGACCTTGGTACCGGTACCAAGATAAAAAAGACCTCTATGTATTCCTAATTCAGTGTACCACAAGTAAGGCTTTGTTAGCTCCTTGTAACAACTCAAACATATTTCATTAATCATCAACTCAATAAATTACCATTTCAAAGAATGCACTAACTCATCATATCCTCAAATTATCCAAAAACACCCAAATCACAAATCAAAATATAAGTCAGTTAGCACATTCAAAGCTCAAATTAACATCCAAAACTTTAATCACTCACATGAAAATACATCCAAACCAACAAATTAGGTTTTTTCCTAAATTAAAACAAGCATCAAGCTTCCCTTACTTATTTCTTATGTGAGCTGATTGGCAAAAGAAAAATAATCAACCCACAAAGTTGAATTCATAGATCTCAAAACCTAATAAAAACTCCCAAATCGAAAGTGTAAGAATTTGGTTTTCAAGATTGATTCCATTTTTAAGATACATGCATGAACCTAGAAAAGGAGAATGAGCATGTGTATCATTGGCCTATGGTCAACGACCCCAAGTTTACTTACGTGTATGCTTGTATGTGTAAATTGTTAAGCTTAACCTTCCCTTTGAGTGACTTCATGTGTGACACATTGACAGTGACGAATGTAGCTCCAACTCAATTGCACCCTAACGACTGAGCATATATATGCACCTTTAAGGTTATGTTGTTCCAACACTTAATACATTTGTGCATTTCTTCCAATTGAAATATGGATAGAACATAGAATTGGTTTCGTTAAACGAGATAACCTACATCGATAATTTATTTGTGCTATACAACACTTCCTTTAAGAATTTGAATTGAATTTCATCTGAGTTAGGTCGTCACCCTTCTATGCTGACTCTTCCTCCTTATTCTATAAGGCTTATGGTAGTAGGAGATTCCCTTTTACTAGCAAATGTACCATTTTAAATTAAATTCAGGGCATACCAAGTTATGTTTGAAACCGAAAGGGCCAATGTAGAAAAGATTTGTAAGTTACCTCGATCACTTCCTTACAAATAATTTACTTGAAACTTTCTAGTGCAACAAATGTTGAGTCTGGTTTTGAGAGTGAGTCTCTTGTGTTTATAGTGTGACTCATATCGAGGATATGTTTGATGTTAAGCTTGTGTTTGTAGAAGTAATTGTAGGTTTTGACTGAAAAAAATGCAAAAGGAGCTGCCTGGGGAGAGAATTTGTTATTGACTTAACAAGGCCAAAAAAGGAAAATAGAAGATCGTCAACAAATGCAGACTCATAAAAATGTTGAAATACTAGCTCGGTGAAGGCAGTTATGGCCAACTTGGTGCCTGCAACTAAAGAGACGTTTGGTCATGCATGTGCCAGTGGTATAGACATAATCTACACTAGCGTAGAAGTAATCTACTCTGATGCAAACCATACATAAGTGGACAAGATATAAAAGTAGGTGCGCCCGTGAGCATATAACTCCCCGCTGCCAATCTTCCATAATATGGTATCACCAAAGGTTAGCTCTACCACTTAGATCATGCCTCTGTGACTTTAGATGTTCCATCTATGTGGAATTTGATAGTGACTAGAATTCGTTTTGTAACTACCGACACGCTACTGAGTAACATTGATTCTCATCTGTTGACTGTGTTGGTGCTTACTATGCTGCTGAGGTGGAACTTGGAAGGGTTCTGGTGACAACCTGACACCGAAAGCCCCACCTTCATTACGTAAAAGATGTGTGAAATTTAAATTAACATTTACTTTAATTTAAATTAATTTTTATTTTTAAAGTTTAATTGATATACACTGTTCATTTATGTGACTTGTAAAGTAATAAGAGTAAAATCAACAAATTTACCATAAATAAATGGTTGTGATTGAATGTCAGTGTAAAAATCTTTACACTGACAATATATATCAACTCTTATTTTTAAATTTTTATTTTATTCTTTATTATCTTTTATTTCTTACATAATTTTCTTTGCTTACTCTCTCTTCTCTTTCTTCACTCTATTTTTTACCCTCCCTTTCTCTCTCCTTTTTTGTCACCTTTTAGTAAATATATACCTGTAATATAGTTATTTAATTACTTAGTTTTTATAGTATAGTAATTTAATTATTTTTAGTATAGTTGTTTAATTTATTTATTTTTATTATAATAAATATATATTTATCATATTAATTTACTTAATGAATTACGTATTTATTATAGTCATTTAATTAAACATTTAGTTAATGTAGTTAATTACATATAGTGTGGTATTTAATTTCTTATTTTTTTAGTATAACAATTTAATTAATTTTTAGTGTACTTAATTTATTATTTTTAATATATTTATTTAATTTATTATTTTATTATTATAGTAATTACATGTTTATTATATTAATTTAGTTAATGAATTACGTGTTTAATATAGTTATTTAATTAAATGTTTGGTTAATGTAGTATAGTATAGTTATTTAATTTCTTTTTTAGTAGAGTAATTTAATTTCTTTTTTTAGTACAAAAATAAATTATTCAATGATATTTATTATTGAATAATTTATTTTTTACTTATTTTTCCTTTTTAAGTCACGCCTTTTATTTTATTTTTTTAAAAAGGTTAGAACATATCTCAAATTATTTTTCAAATTATAAATTAAAATAATTATAATTTTAAATAACTTTAACTATAAAATTTAAAACAATATTTATTTCAAATTTTAAATTTAAAATAATAAATTAAAATAATATTTATTTTAAATTTAAAATTTAAAATAATAATTAAAAAATTTATTTCAAATTTTAAAATAAATTTAACACATAAACTTAAACATATTCATATATTGTATGTACTTCTTTTTTTTTCTAGCTGCGCCTTCCATTTTTTAAAAATAAATATGTTAGAACATATCTCAATTTATTTTGTAAATTATAAATTAAAATAATTAAAATTTATATAAATTTACTATAAAATTAAAAATAGTATTTATTTTAATTTTTAATTTTTTTTATTTATTTAAAACAATATTAATTTCAAATTTCAACCCGTTGCCGGAGAGTGAAAAAAAAATTGCAATTTTTTTATTCTCTAACACACCATTGCTGAAGAATAAAAAAAAATTACAAAATTATAAATTAAAACAAAAAGTCAGTATGTTTATTGAATAATTAATTAGCTACAATAATATTTAAAATGAAAAATTTCAAATACAGTATTTAAAGAAAAAATAAATTGAATATTAAAGAAAAAAATAAAATAAAAATATCATAAACAAATATTTCAAACACATTTATTTGAAATGACAAAAAAACACAAACAAATTATAGCTTATTTTTGTACTTTTTTCCTCTTTTTTAGTTTTGGCTTCCATTTTTTAAAAAAAAAAGTTAGAATATATCTTAATTTATTTTAAAAAATATAAATTAAAATAATTAAAATTTTATATAAATTTAACTATAAAATTAAAAAAAAATATTTGTTTCAAATTTAAAATAATAATTAAAAAATATTTATTTCAAATTTCAAATTTTAAAATAAATTTCACACCTTAAAAAGGAAATATTAAATATATTTATATATTTATATATTAAAAAATTATAATGATAAAAAATTCATTAACTGCTAATTAATTTTTTCTTTAAACTTGTATTTTTTTAGGAGTTATAATAATATTTATTTGAAACAATCATGTATTTAGAAATCAATCTCAAAATTAATAATCAAACTAAGATAATTTCATACTAACTGATTTGTACTTCTTTTCCCATTTTTAGCTGCGCCTTTCATTTTTTTAAAAAAAAAGTAAAACATATCTCAATTTATTTTGAAAATTATAAATTAAAATTTTAAATAACTTTAATTATAAAAATTAAAACAATACTTATTTCAAATTTTTTTGGTTATTTAAAACAATATTTATTTCAATTTTCAAAATTTAAAATAAATTTCACACTTAAACAAGGAAATATTAAATATATTTATATATTAATTTTTTCAAGAAAATATTCAATATATTTATATATTAATAAATTATAAAGATGAAAAATCTATTAACTATTAATTAAATTTTTCTTTAAACTTGTATTTTTTCCGGAGTTATAATTGATTTATGGGAAACAATCATGTATTTAAAACTGAATCTCAAAATTAATGATTAAATGGAAATAATTTCATACTAATTAAACACTTTTTAATTTTCCTTTTAAATAAACAATAAAAAACATAAAAAAATTAGTCTCTAACAGGATAGAGTAAAAAAAATTTGCAAATCTTTTTACTCTCCAACAATGCATTACCAAAAAGTAAAATTATTAAAGATATATTGATATTTTAGCATAGTACATGGGTATTGAAAATATAGATTGGTTGTAAGGAATATGTGTATGTTTTCGGGCTCTGTATTGGGCTTAGGGGTTATTAGGGGGTTAGGGTGGAGGAAGGGTGATTAGATGGTTAAGGCTAGTTGTTATGGACCTTCTTCTCGAAGTTTTCCTATCATAATTCTGCAAATCTATCTCATATACAATGTGGCTGCAGGAAGATTTTCCCAGCCCCTAGAATAGGTGCTAAATGTTCATTCAAAGACGTCACTAAAACCGAGTTATATTCTCCTTCATAATCTGATTCTAAGTATTCCTTCGTCATCAGGGGTTCGGCCTTAACAAATGGTATTGTAGGTTGGAAAAGGGAAATGATGTACCTATAAGGACTCTAAAGATCTATTCAATAGAAGCCCATTTTGATAGAATATATTTGGTTATTCTTACTTACGTGGCAGGGTAGATTTCCCTTATTCTTTACAGGTGAGTCGATTTGGTAAGTGTTGATATCGTTGTCATGCGTGTGCATGGATAACAGTTGGATTTTTGTTATAATATGAGTCAAGGTGATTAATTGTCGACTTATGCATGTACCAAGGTCATTCCTCTTATATGGTACACTAATTGATCTTATATTTTTTATATAAACAAAAAATGGAATTGGAAAAATAATGTCAATGATAAAAAATTTTAAAAAACAATTTGTATAACTATTTTATGTGTATATTACAAGCAAAAAAAATGTTTTATGTGTTTATTTTTAATGAAAAATTGTTTTATCCAATTGAAACAAAAAAAAAACAAAGTTTAGGAACCTAATTAACAATTAAGTAAAAGTTTAGGGACTTGGAGAGGAAATTAAATCTAAAAACAAATTAATATGTAAAAACTAAATATAAGAAAGTGATTAAAATGGAAAGAAACTTAATGCATAAGTACAAAATATGTAGTTTCACCATTTAAAATATATTTATAAGTTTAGTAACTACTATAGCTCTTTTACATGTTTGGTTTCTTTTGTCGAAATGTGTAGGCCCGTGGGGCTTAGTTCATGTGTGCTGTGATTGCGGACATGATCCATGAATGCTTACATTGATTTTCAATCATATCGACGGTCTTATTGTTCTCTTCTTCCGAGTTGGCTCAACATCCAAACTCGTCATCAAAGGATATAAAGTTGTAAACCAACTTCTGACAAAAACCACTTTCCAGCTCAAAGAAAAAAAAAAAAGTCTCTGTCAGACCAGACCACTCTTGGGGCCGTGAAGGGCTGAAATCATCACGTGTCCTACCACGCACAAATGTTAGTGTAAGGCAATCTTTACCGTTTATCTTAGTTGATGATGAGCCAAACAGTGATCCAGCACCGTCCGATAAAGGATTATGGTAACACTGTTAAATAGGGGACATACATAAAGATTTTCGGAATAATAAAAGCCAGCTTATTGTTTTCCACGCGCCACTCATGCGCGTAGAGTAACTCCTCTTTCGTACCATTTTTCATTCTCGCAACTCTCAAGGCCAAAAACCTGTTCTGCATATTGAAAGCCTGCACTTTTTCTTCTAAAAAAAATATTGTAAATTGTATTTGCATGTAATAATGCAAGTTGATAATTGCAATTGAGCTTCGCTTAAATTGGCATTAACTGTGATGTTCTTATCATCAAATTTTTCTTTTCCGCTTTCTTTCATTCAGTCTCTTTTGCTTTATTTCACTGGCTGTCGTTTATTATTATTAATAAATTCATGTATCCAATATAAATGACAAAAGATAAAAGAATACCAAATAATTAAACAGTATCTTCAGCTTTCCTAATTTCTGTCCGTTGATGGAAAAATAATATTAAAAAACGTTTCTGTCGGTAGTATTGTTACCATGAACTTCTTTTTCAGGGAGGGGTGAATGGGACCTATGCGGTTAGAGTCCCTACCAATTTACCATATTATGGATTAAGAAAGTATCCCTCACTATGCATTAAGATTTTAATTAGTATTATTTTTATTTATATTTTATATATTATAATTTTTTATTTATAATATTTTTTTATTTTATTAATTAATATTTTAAAAATTATATAAATAAAAATTATAATTAAATATTATACTAAATCTTTTTTATATTATTTGTATATATCAATTAAACTCTTATATTAATTATCTTTTAAATCTGTTACGAACTAAATGAACGTGGTTTTGGGGGATTTTTAATTATTTGAATAATATGTATTTAACTTTTAGATATTTTTATTTAATATTAATTTAAAATATTAAAATAAAAAGATATTAAGTCATTTAGATAATTTTTTATGAAATACCTAATTTAAAATAGTAAAAAATAAAATTTAATTGTATTAAAATTATTAAAAAAATTTATATTATATATTCTTTATAATTACTAATTGAGTTATTATGTGAGATAGATGGGAACTTCACAATTTAATGCAATTTAAGAACTTAAATAAGGTGAATTGTGTATTTGTACAACTTTAATTGCAAGTTATTCTTATATACCATCTCACTATTTTGAGTGTGATATTACCATACATATGGTTATTTGCAATATGATCAAAGATGATGTTATTTTTAATTTGAAAGTGTGTGTGATTCTAGTTTATATAGAAAGATAGACAGATGCAGGTTAGAAAAAGAATTACGGTGAGAAATGATAAAATATAATAATAATAATAATAAAATTTTGATAAATGGTTTTTATTAAGTTATTAATTAAACAAGTTTAAGTGGTTTTCTTTTATATGGAGACTTCTTCCACAAACTCTTAATGAGCAGTTCTCTCGTCATAATCACTCTTACTCCACCAACATCATATAATCATTGTTGTAGTCACTATCACTACGCTATTGATATGTTGCCCCTCTTCATTGCTGCCACCACCGTCGACGGCGATAACAATGGTAGTATCAACACTAGTGATGGTGGAATGGAACATACATATGTCATAGTTTAAAATCCTAATCAAATTAAAAAAATAAAAACATGAAATTGATAAGAGAAAAAATGCAACAAATATAAAGTGATGCATAGAAAAGGAGACAAAAACAAAAGGACATGAAAGTTGATGATGTTTTAAATTCGAAAGAGGATAAAAAAAATCGTGTTTTTGAAGCACTTGTTTTTTTCACTATAATTTTAGAATGTCACAATTTGTGTTCACACATCACACATGTTCGCACTTTTATCTCTTATTTGTTATTGAGAATTGAACAACTGTCACCATTGTTGTCATCGTCGATGATGTGATGTCGACGATCTTATAGAGAATTCTGCAAGAGTGACGAGAGAAAATGATGCGTTAAGAGTTTGTAAGAAAAGTATTTATGTGAGAGAATCATGTGAGTTTATTTAATTAACAACTCAATCTGAACTGTTTATTGAAAATCCTACAGTTACTATGTTTTCTCATTTGTCACTATAATTTTTTTGTGTTTTATCTATCTATCAATATATATAAGTTTAATTGGTATACATTGTCAGTGTAAAGATTTTTACACTAACATTCAATCACAAACCTTCATTCATGGTAAGTTTGTTGACTTTATTAATTAGTACTTTTAAAGTTACATAAATGAAAAGTTATGATTGAGCGTAGTGTAAAAATCTTTTACACTAACAGTGTATACCAATTAAACTATATATATATATACACACACGAGAGGATCTACTTACTCCAAGAATAAGTTTAATGAAGTTAATCTCCATGCTTACCATTCATTTTATTAAAATCTAAGAGTTGTAATAAATAACTAATTTTTACTGTTAGATCTCAAGAAAATGAAGAGTTTAAATGTTTGTTTGACAACAATTTTATAAAACATTAAAAACTAAAAAACTCGTTTGATTACTTTTTCTTAAAATAGTTTTAAAAAATAGTTTTGATTATTTAGTTTTTAAAAACTAAAAAACAGAAACAACTTTAAACAGTTTTGTTTTTTCAGTATTTTATTTTTGTTTTGAAAATTCAAAATATAATAAGAATAAGCTATCTTTTGCTTTTCATTAATGATATTTTCATAAATATGAACTTTTTTTTTATTTTTATATCTTCAAAATAGTTTTTAAATAATACTTACCAAATAAGTTGTTTCTTTTTTCTTCTTTGAAAAAACAGTTTTTGAAAAACCTTTTCAAAAATAAAATCAAATCAATCAAACCCTAAATCTTTTAAACTTACTTTTGGAGTAAGTAGACCAATATATGTAGAGTTTAATTGGTATACTGTCAGTGTATAAATGTTTACACTTACGTTAAATCACAACTCTTCCTTCATGGTGGAGTTTACTCATTACTACTTTAAAAGTTACATAATTAAGAAATCATGATTAAATGTCAATGTAAACATCTTTTACACTGATAGTGTATACCAATTAAACTCTCATATATATATATATATATATATATATATATATATATATAATTTTCTTCTCCTTGAACTATGTATAAAATAAAAAAACAAACTGCATTAAAAAAAGCAACGTTATATAGTACATAATCTTTCATATCAATATCATACGAAAATTTATATTACAGTATTAAATTAAAATTTGAAAACACCGCATTTGATAGTAATTAAGGGTGAATATAGTTTTCCAAAACTTTCCTGCACTACGAATATGTGCATAAGAGCATTTTTCTTAAAAAACTAAGCTAAAAAATGCTCTTGCTATTACTGCGTTATTAATTATCTAGATTTAGGATAAAATAAGATCTATCTAATTAATATTAATTAGATCTGATCCGCATGAATTTATAAAAAAAAAATAATTTAAATTTTATTCGAGTCAATCAACAATAGATGATTAAAAAAATCATATTTTTTTTAGAATTTAATTGGTATACTCATATTTAATCATGATTTTTTATTTATGTGACTTTTAAAAAAAGTAATAAGTAAATTAATAAATTTAGCATAAAAAATTCTGATTGAATATCAGTGTAAAAATCTCTATACCCATAATGTATACTAATTAAACTCATATTTTTTATTCATCGTGACAAATAAAATATTTTTTATAAAAATACATAAATAGAACATTGAATATACACTAAGTTTTTTAACATAACATATAAAAATACATTAAATAGTTCATAACTAAATATATAAAATAAAAATTAAATAGGTCGATTCAACATCCTCGAATTTGTAAACTGTAAGTTCATTAGGATCGAATTTGATGAATTACATCCACAAGAATTCATAGGTATAATTAACTTGATTTGAATAATCATATTTATCATTCCAAGCGGACAAGATCCCTAACTATAATTTATACGTTATTCGTAACTAGAATTGTAATTTTAATAAACTCTGATTAAATTTTACTGTATAATATCCTATAGGTATTATTATGTCTTTGAAGTTTGAACACAGTTGAACAGAACTTAAAACCTCCATGAGTAACCTTACACTCCCATTCCAGGAACAATTAGTATTTAGTTGTTAAGGCTCCCAATTGGCATGCATGGAAAAAGGTGCACGCAATCTCTTGAATGGCGCGAGAAGATAGCTCATGACCGTTGGGTGATACTACTGAGTTTTTTTTTTTTTTATATCTCTTACTTAATTTTTAAAACTTTACAATTTAAGACGATATTAATTATTATTTTTAATTAAAAATAAAGGGAAATACTAATATATAATATGAAATACTGAAATAAAAAATAAGGTAAATAAAATAGAGTTGGATTGGTATATAGTATTAGTGTAAAAAAAGTTTACACTGACATTCAACATGACCTTTTATTTATGTGACTTTTAAAGTAGTAATGAGTAATTAATGATAATCATAAATGAATAGTTGTGACTGAATTTCAGTGTAAAAATCTTTCTCCTTATAGTGTATACCCATTAAACTCAATAAAATATGTATTAAACGATGTAAAAAATGAGTTTTTAATTAATATGTTGTGTAAAAAAATTTATACTAACATTCAATCACAATTCCTAATTTATAGAAAGTTTGTTGATTTTACCAATTAATACTTTAAGAGTCATATAAATGAAGAGATATGATTGAACATCATGTATTAATTAAACTCAAAATATATTATAATGTTATACATATTCTAATACAAAAATTAATTATTTTTAATTATACATAACTTGAAACTAAAAAAAAAAGAGTTTAATTGGTATAGTAATAAATAAAGTCAACAAATTTACCAGGATAGTGATTAAGTCATTATAAAAATCTTTATATTGACAGTGTATACCAATTAAACTAAAAAAAACATAATTTATGATTCTTTAACATTTCTCTTCATTGTACTAATTGGAATACAAATCTTTAGATTAAATTAATTAAAAATAACATTTAAAATATAAAGAAACAACATGGAAAATGATACAATTTTATCATTAGATCAACTGGTATTATTTGTTATTAATACACATATGTTACTAACATTGTATACATGGTTGAGTAGTAATTGTTTGATTGATTTGATTTTATTTTTTAGTTTTTGAAATTAAGTTTTTAAAATATTTTGTCTAGAATAACAGTAAAAATAAACTTGTCTGATAAGTTAGTTTGAAAACTATTTTGAATATGTAATCATAGATGTATTTATATTTATAGAAATGTCATCAATGAAAAAAAAAACATATTGTCATTATATTTTGGGTATTCAAAACAAAAACACAAAACCAAAAATAAAATTACTTTAAGTTGTTCCCTTTTTTTATTTTTTAAAAACTCAAAAATCAAAATTGTTTTTGAAAAACGTTTTAAGAAAATACTAAGGCTTGATTTATTTGGTATTGTTTTTTAGTTTTTTAAAAGAGTTTTCAAAAATAGTTTTCTAAAAGAAAAGAAAAAAAAACTTGTTTGATAAGTATTTTGGAGATGAAAAATAAAAAAAATGTTTATATTTACAAAATGTCATTAATGAAAAACATAAAATAATATATTATACTTGTATTTTGAGTTTTCAAAATAAAAATATAAAATTGAAAAAAAAACTACATACTATTGTTCCTTCTTTTTAGTTTTTAAAAACTAAAAAATAAAAATTGTTACAAGAAAATACTAACCATATGAGCTTTTTACCTCTCTCTCATCTCTTTAATTTATCATCATACCAACCTTTTAACTCCTAGTAAATTTTCATTTTTTGAAGATAAAGGTTTTTTATTTTAATAAAATCAAACATGTTTTTCTATCTAGAAGATTTTGTATGACTAGAAGCTCTTACAAATACATTTATCAATTTTGATTATAACAAATAAAAATGAAATTGATTATTTAATATTTTATTTGAAAAAAAAGTATACAACATATAAATAGGTATTCAACAAGGAAATAAAGAGGAAAGTCCATAGTGAAATCGCACAATTAGACTGCTCGTGGTTATCCTTTATTATCACTTGTTATATATTAATAACTAGTTATGTAATTGGATATATAAATAGTTTGTCATTTAAATAGTTATTTGTTCATAACTGGTTAAATAATTAATTTTGAAAAATAAAATCATTTTTAAAATTTATTTTTCTACTTAGCATGTTTTTCACATGAAATTTAGTGCATTATTCATAGGGTCATGGATATTTACACAGAGGTGTGAGAAATGTTAGAGAAGTTTTCTCTTCTCAACGTTTTTTCACAATGATGTACTATTTTCATAGAGGTATGTGCAAGGATGATGTTGCAACTGTGTGGGTATTGTTTTTTGTAGTTAGTACGTTTTTTCAAAAGTCATGGCCACTCTCCCATAGGTGTAGGTGATGTCAGAAAAATCTTTCTTATTCAACAAATTTTTCACAAATATGTGGTCATTGGCACAGAGGTGTGAATTGTATCATAAAATATTCTTTAATATATTTAAAAGAAAATTAATGTTGTAAAAATATTTTGCAATGACTATTATTCACCAACATTTTTTTATTGAAAACAAAAACTAAAGGAATTTGATAATAACTAGAAATAACCGATTATGAAACTATATTTAACCATAATAAATTTTCTTAATAAAATTAAGTTAATTGCATTAATCATATTCATAAAACAAATTCTAATTTTATAATCGTATTAAAATACTAGTTATTATTAATTATGATTATTGTTTTAAAACTGGATTTTTTTAGAAGCGTTGCGCGCAATCAACATAAGATACATGCCTTCGAAAACGATAAAAAGGTTAATAATATATACGGGGAGACAGGAGAAACAATGATTATGATTTTGAATCCTTCCACTAACATACTAACAATCAATATTGACTTATAAAAAACTTGTGTTTGTAATTAACATTTATTTACCATAATATAAACTAGTGAAAACATATACTCATGTTATTTTTTAGTAATTAAAAATAACAAAAATTTTACTAATTGCACTCTCAATTACTCATACGTGAATTATATATATATATCTTGAATTCAGGTTGATCCTAATGAAATATATATCTTGAATTCAGGTTGATCCTAATGAAACCATACTTAGACAGAGAGCATCAAGTTTGAGTTGTCCCTTGAGTGTGCGAAGGGATTTGAGATATCTTTATTTTATTATGATTAGGTAGTTGGTAGTTGAGTTTGATATAGAAAAGTGAGAGATGGAGGAGGGGGCGATGGTTGCAAAATAGGCTCATGTCCGACAGGTGCGGGATAGGCTCGTGGTGGGCGTGTGTAGGATAGGTTTGTGGTGGGCAAGTGCAGGATGATCTTTATCTTCTGTAAGTTGGTTGGTGCTAGGTTTTCCTTAAGGTGGAGAGAGGTAAGTCGAAGTGTATATATATATATATATATATATATATATATATATATATATATATATATATATATATATATATATATTATAGAGGTGTTTATGGATCTGATCATCTAAACAATACAAATAAATCCATGAATTAATCTTATGTAATTGGATATAGTTTGATAAGATATTTGATCTTAATTAGATGGTTATATGGATTTGCACTTTACAAAATTAGATGATTTAAGAGTCGATTCAAACTTATTTGATTATTACTTCATATATTTAATTATTAGAGTACAAATAAAATGAAACTCAAATTTAGTTGATGAGTTTAATTTTAATATAACAATTTCAAGTGTACACCGATTGCTAACCAATTTTAAGATGTTTGGTTTAATAAACATTAAATAAGAAAAAAATGCATTAAGTCATGAAAACTATTAATTTAGACTTTTAAGGTTTACTTTTATGTTTTATAAATTATTTAAAATACTTTATTTATCATTTAAAAAATTCATTAGCTTAATTTTTTATTTTTGTATTTTATTAAAATATATGCTGATTTTTTTAATCTATTAATTTGATTTATTCTTTATTGCATCGAATTAGATTAAATCATATTTTATCTAAAATTTTTATCAAAGCAAATTTGTGATTACTCCAGGTCTCCTTAAACTAAATAATTTAGGATTTAAATTCTAATTATAACACTTTGATATGAAACAAATCTAATTTAATTGAGAATATGAGTTCTTCAATTCACACTTATTAAGATTTGAAATCTCACCTATTTTGATAAAAAATATTAATATATCATCAATTTTTTTACTTTCTGGCAAACATTAATTTTCTTATTATCCAGCAACGGTTTATTGGAAAGTAAGAAAATTGCATATTTTTTCATGGAGTCAAATTAGTAGTTGCAGTAATAAATTTGTTGCATGTAATTAATGAGTTTTCCCTTCTACTATTATTTTCTATTAACAAGTCTCATTATGATTTTCAAAATGCTAATATTCATGGTTTATTATTAATTATTTAAATTAAGAATTAAAACAATGTTTATTTCAAATTTTAAATTTTTTTGGTTATTCAAAATAATATTTATTTCAAATTTAAAAAATATTTATTTCAATTTTTTAGTTATTTAAAACAATATTTATTTCAAATTTCAAATTTAAAATTAATAATTAAAACAATATTTATTTCAAATTTATTTTTTTTGTGTTATTTAAGACAATATTTATTTCAAATTTTAAATTTAAAATAATAATTTAAACAATATATATTTCAAATTTCAATTATTTTTAGTTATTTAAAATAATATTTATTTCAAAGTTTTTGAGTTATTTAAAATAGTATTTATTTAAATTTCAAATTTTAAAATAAATTTAACACTTAAACAAGGAAATATTAGTTATATTTATATCTCATCGAAATCAAAATGTGGAAAGAAAAGAAAAAGAGGACACGACAAAAAGTAAAGCAAGAGAAAGAAAAAGTAAAGATAAAAAAAATTATATAAAAAATGAATAAATCGAACATAAAAATGACAATTTAAAAAAATTCAAAAAGTAAATATAAGAGAAGTGTTAATTTAAATTTTGCAATTATTTGGTTGACAAGTAGCGGGCGTGGTTGTTGGAAACATTTATGAAAGATGTATGTAAAACACTGTAACGAATGTATATTTTGTTGGAAAGAATTTCAACATGAAAAATGAATAAAAGACACGCTGGGCCACGGTCTTAGTTTGTTGTTCTGTGCATCGACGTTTCATTATGTATCGCATTGATTTTCCTTCATAAAACCGAAGAATTTCAAGCATACCTTTTTTATCTTATGCGATGGGGATACATATCATTTTCATTTCCAATATAAATAAAATAAAGAGGACCCTGTAACACTATCTTGACGCTATCCGTATCCGGTCTTTCACATGCCATTAGAAGCACATTTCATTAAGAAAAACTATAGAAGCAAATTTCTTACCAGTAATACTCAAACTTAGAGCATCTCTAATTAAAATAGTTAATATAAGTTGCTTAATAATAAATAATTCTCTTTAATTTTAAGAATTTAACATTATAAGGTATTAAAATATTATTTTTTTATTAAATAATTCATCTAGGTAACTTCTATTATAGATGTTCTTAGAAGTTGATTTCTTTATGACAGCAAATTTGTTTTTAAAAAAAAATACACTTATTACTAAAATAAATTATAATTAAAATTATTAAGAGTATAATTTTGTAAATATTTTCATGTTATTAACCAATAAAAATTATTTCATATATGATATTTAAAATAATTATTATAAAATCAATAATTTTATGATTATTTAATAATAGATTATTATGTGTGTTAAAATGATTATTTTTTATAATAATTATAATTTTATAGAACATATTTAAGATATATTTTAATTAACTAACAATAAAAATTATATACATTATATGTAATAATTAAACTCTCAATTTGAGACTCAAGATAGATGGAATTGGAGAGACAGTTATTTGCATGGGAGGAAGAAAGTTTACATAAGTTAAGGTCCAGGTTGGGTTAATCAATTTAATTGAAGCAACTTAAGATGGGTGGTGGTAGATAGCAAATATAAATGGTTTGTCGAGGTTGTGTCATCCATCTCACCTGACTAACAAACGTATTTTTTGGGTGAAAGGAACCCAAATGAAGATTCAATGTTTAACATGATAATTGGATGCAAACATGTTGCTAAGATGAGAGATAATTTGAGTAAGAGGTGCAATATATCAAAGGAAGAGGTCGAGTTTGCACTTTGTGTCTCGCGTGTTTAAATTGTGCAACATTTGTTTGTGAGTTGCATTATGTCATCTCAAATTTGGATCAAGCTATGCGTCTCATGGGTAATGACAGCAGTGCTTCCTAACGACTTTCACAGTCTTTGCCACCAATATATGGGGTTGTCATGTTGTAAAATTTTTAAGAGCGACTTGGTTTTTTTATTGGTTTGTAGGTTTATAACACGTCTAAAAATTAGAAACACATCAATTTTGAAAGGTCAAACACTTCACTTTGAAGATATCATCCATGCAACTCAATTGCATTCCTAAAAGTGTGCTATGTAGAAAAAATCATTACTCAATCGTTTGTTGAATGAGTTATGAACTATTCGCATTGTGCTTAGGTTTTGATATTATGTACTAAACTCAACTATTTTGTATCTTTCTCTACTTATTATTTCTTAATAATATTCGTTTTGGTTTATAAAAAGAGATTTTTTTTGTAAGTTAAAGAAATTTATTAATCAATAAGTGTTAAGCTAAAAACACAAACAACTTGTTTTACAAGAATTTGAAAGAAGTCACAAGATATGTCATCTATTTAAGAAGCATACAACATTGGATTCATATACCCAATAAAAATCTTTCCATTTTTAACTTTCCATATGTGCCACACTGTCGCTACAAAATAATTGTTCAGTGTCTATGTAAAAAGTTTTGATTGAATCTCAGTGTAAAATTATTTTATATTGTTTATACATACTAATTAAACTCTTATAAAAAAACAATTTAACTCTCAATGAATATAATAAATGGATTTTGTAATTTAACAAAAACGGGTGTCCATACTCAAAATGTGTAAATTCGTTAGAATGTTTGTAATTTTGTAGTAGGAATTCTTTTATTTATCTATTGTAGATTCTATATTCTTTGTACAGTTTAGTGATGTCATAATATTATGCGTTTGCTTTGACTTTAAAAATAATTAAAAAAATCTCGCTAAATATTTTTTTATGCATATAAAAAAATGTGTATAATAATGTAGTATTAAAAGATTATATTATTTTCAAAAAAAAAAAAAAGTTTACAGTATTCACACATACCACAACAAATTCTATATCCCTTAAACCAACTATATCGTATAAAAAAACCCAGCTATATTATATCGATAAAAAGACCAAAAAAAAAAAAAAGCGTTATACCCATTGATCACAAAAAAAAAAACAACAAAATTTATAAATACTATTTCACCCTCAAAATACTATATAAAAAACTCTTAGAAAAATACGAACAGCATTATTTGACTAGACAGCTTCATAACACCAATACGACAAAAGTAATCTAAGTTTTGACATTTACGAATTACTACAAAGCATTAAATGGATTTCCTAGCCGTACCAAAGTAAAAGTAACTTTATAAAAAAAAGCATTTTACAGAAATGTTTTAACATATATGTGTTCTTTTATAGGCTAAATAGTGTATATGTGTAGGTTTGATTTAATTTTAAAAAATAAATCAATCAAAACAATAGTAAATAGTTTCTGTACTAATAATATAAATGATTTATATTATGTAATTATAAATGATTATATATGATAAATTTATTTATAATAATTAGTTTAAATTTTTTACCAGTAATAATTTTTTATTAATTAATAATGTAAGTTTTTAATTGATGTATAAATTTAAACTTCAAACAATTTGATTCACATACAAATGCTAAATTTAAATCAAATTAGTCTAATAAAGTATTTGAGTTAGTTTTATTTAATTGTCTTTGTTACCTGTTTGAATTTTATAATTAAATTTTTAAATAAAATAACACCATATTACACTTAGAATTAATCATAATAATATCTTTAAAGTTTTATATAATTACTTAAATATTCTATTTTTTCAATCATTAGAGTGTTAAATTAAGATCTGAGAAAAGTATTAGTATAATACTTTTAAACATAGATATTATTTTAACATTTTTAAACTTAAAAAAGGATTAATTAAAAAAAAAAAAGATAAAAATTACATGTATTTTGATAAATATTTAGAAAATATATATTACTATGATTTTTTCTTTATAAAAATATATAGATATAGAGAATATAAAAATAAATTAGTTAAGTTTTTTATTACAAGAAAATAATTTTAAGATTCATTATATTTGGTATGTAATTAAGATTCGTGTGATTAGTACAAGCCGTAAGAGAACTTTATATATAGTTTAAAATAAATTTATATATTATTTTTTTATATAATTATAATGTTTGTTATTAAATATTTACATATTTTTAATTTTTGAAAACAGCAAAAAAAACTTTTTTTTTGTTATTTTTTAACAGTAAAAATATTTTTTAAATTATAATCAAACATATTTTTACTATTATTTTTTCTAAAAATTAAAACTTAGGCAGAACAAATGCTACCTAGATGACGTTTGATTTTAGGAAATGTTCTCTGTTTTTATTTTCTGTTTTTATTTTCTGAAAATTGTTTTATTTTTAAGTTTTTAACATTTAAAAAGTATGTTTATTTTCAGTTGATTTTTTCTATTTTCAAAAAATAATATTATTAAATTTAATTAATTTTAGAAAAAATATTATTTATATATATTTTAAAATATATTTATATATTATTTTTTATACAATTATGATATTATTATTAAATTTTTATATAATATTAATTTTTAAAAATATTGAAAATAAATTTTGACTATCTTCAATTATTCTTTAAAAAAATATTTTTAAAATAGTAATCAAACAAATTTTCACTTCTAAATCAAAACATGATCCGTGTCTTTCACTTCTAATTTTCCATCCCATCCTTATCCTATTACTTTTCAGCTTACTTCTTTTATAGTAACACATTACGAATAGTTTTTCCTGCCAGCATTATAAGTCCAAAAATGGAAAGGGTACATCTAGTTTGGTTTTGTAGAATAATAGTCCATATTTTGCAAATTTCACTGGTTTTTACTTTTCAATTAAATGAGTTATTTAACAATTTGTGATATTTTTAGGAACGTCAAAATAGCAAAAGTGAACTAGGATACTATATTTTATTTTGCGGGCAAAAATAATTGTTCTGGAATGTCACAGAATGTAGCGGATACAGTGCTGAGTGATTAGATACGAGTGGTAAGAAAGAAAGGAACATGGTGCCATATTTGAACTTACAATTGTGAGTTAAGGTTCTTTTTTCTTTCAACAAATGCTAAAAAGTGTTAATGAATGGAGAGTGGAATTAAAAAATGGTTTGGTTAAGTTAAAGTTGAATGAATTGTTAAAGACAAATATAATTATTATAGTATAAACAGAGTATGTTCCTTATTTATTCTATTAAATTAAAAGAGAAAAGGAGTGTAGACTGTAGAGTTGGGCATAGTGGACGTTATAACACTGAAGGCACTTGGTAGTTGAGATTGTGAGTAGCTTATCAGTGTGTCTGAAATGGGAAAAGAAGAATCCAATACCTTTCCTCCTGGACTTGTATTCATCTTGTTCTTCGTGATATTTTCAGCGGTGTACGGAGAAGAAGGTTCCAAGACATTCATCATCCGCGTGGATTCACAGGCCAAGCCATCCGTGTTCCCAACCCACCATCACTGGTACACCACCGAGTTCGCCCAACAAACAAGCATCCTCCACGTATACGACACCGTTTTCCATGGCTTCTCCGCACTGCTCACGCGCCAACAAGTGGCCTCCATAAGCCAGCACCCCTCCGTCCTCGCCGTCTTCGAAGACCGTCGACGCCAACTCCACACCACGCGCTCCCCGCAGTTCCTCGGCCTCCGCAACCAGCGCGGCCTCTGGTCCGAATCCGACTACGGCTCCGACGTCATCATCGGAGTCTTCGACACTGGCATCTGGCCCGAGCGACGCAGCTTCTCCGATTTGAACCTGGGCCCCATTCCTGGCCGCTGGAAAGGGGCATGCGAAAGCGGTGTCAGATTCTCTCCCAAAAACTGCAACCGCAAGCTCATCGGTGCCAGATTCTTCTCCAAAGGTCACGAAGCAGGTGCCGGCTCGGGTCCTCTCAATCCCATCAACGACACCGTCGAATTCCGATCCCCTCGCGACGCCGATGGCCACGGCACCCACACCGCCTCCACCGCCGCAGGCCGCTACGCCTTCCACGCCAGCATGTCAGGATACGCTTCGGGAATCGCCAAAGGAGTGGCTCCCAAAGCGCGACTGGCGGCCTACAAAGTTTGCTGGAAAAATTCTGGGTGCTTCGACTCAGACATCCTGGCTGCCTTCGACGCCGCCGTGAACGACGGAGTAAATGTGATTTCCATATCCATAGGTGGCGGCGACGGGATTGCTTCGCCTTACTATCTGGACCCCATTGCAATCGGATCGTACGGCGCTGTATCGAGAGGAGTGTTGGTGGCGTCTTCCGGAGGCAACGACGGACCAAGCGGAATGTCAGTGACGAACCTGGCACCATGGTTAACAACGGTGGGGGCAGGCACGATTGATCGGGACTTCCCGGCGCAGGTGATTCTAGGGGACGGAAGGAGACTATCGGGGGTTTCCCTCTACGCGGGGGCGGCGTTGAAGGGGAAAATGTATCAAGTGGTATACCCTGGGAAATCAGGGGTTCTTGGGGATTCGCTCTGCATGGAGAATTCCCTGGATCCAAAAATGGTGAAGGGTAAGATAGTAGTGTGTGACAGAGGAAGTAGCCCCAGGGTTGCCAAAGGGTTGGTTGTGAAGAAAGCAGGCGGCGTCGGTATGATTCTGGCAAACGGAATCTCCAACGGCGAAGGACTCGTCGGAGACGCTCATCTTCTTCCAGCATGTGCCGTTGGAGCAAACGAAGGTGACATTATCAAGAAATACATCTCATCTTCTACGAACCCAACCGCCACACTTGATTTCAAAGGCACTATTCTCGGGATCAAACCAGCACCTGTTATTGCCTCTTTCTCAGCAAGAGGTCCCAACGGTTTAAACCCTCAGATACTTAAACCGGATTTGATTGCCCCTGGCGTCAACATCCTCGCCGCTTGGACCGATGCTGTCGGCCCCACCGGTTTGGACTCTGATACCAGGAGAACCGAGTTCAACATTTTATCTGGCACTTCCATGGCTTGCCCTCACGTCAGTGGCGCCGCCGCTTTGCTCAAATCCGCCCACCCTGATTGGAGCCCTGCCGCCATAAGGTCCGCCATGATGACCACCGCCACTGTCCTCGACAACCGTAACCAGATCATGACCGACGAAGCCACCGGGAACACTTCCACCCCTTATGATTTCGGTGCTGGCCATCTTAACCTTGGACGTGCCATGGATCCTGGCTTGGTCTACGATATCAATAACAATGATTACGTTAATTTCCTTTGCGGGATCGGTTACGGGCCCAAGGTTATTCAGGTCATAACTCGCGCGCCCGCCAGTTGTCCGCTCAGAAGACCTTCGCCCGAGAATCTCAATTACCCTTCCTTTGTTGCCATGTTTCCGGTTGCGTCCAAGGGTGTGCCCTCCAAGACGTTTATCCGGACCCTCACCAACGTGGGCCCTCCCAACTCCGTTTACCGCGTCAGCGTCGACTCCCCCGCCAGTGGGGTCACCGTGTCGGTGAAGCCTTCTAGGCTTGTCTTTTCCGAGGCAGTCAAGAAGCGTAGTTACATCCTCACTGTCGCGGCGGATACCCGGAACCTCAAGATGGGTCAGTCTGGGGCTGTGTTCGGGTCTCTCACGTGGACGGATGGAAAGCACGTGGTTCGTAGCCCCATTGTCGTTACCCAATTAGAACCGTTGTAGAGCCTCCATCATGTCATGTCGCGCGTGACTCGTCAGTGGCTGCCCCGACTAACATAAGACAACAGTCAACTGAAATACTCTGAATTTCTCTTTTTCTTTTCTTTTCTTTTCTTTCATTTTGGACTGTTTTATTAGAGTCACGACAAAGTGTTGGAGTTGTGATCCCTTCATGTATTTTTTTTTAATTAAGTTTTTTCTGGGTTTAAATTTAGCTTCACTTTGTATTTATAGATAGACTATATAAAATTATAGGATAAATTATATTTATGTTAAGCCTTCGTTATTTTATTGTCGACAAACAAAAAGTTGTCATTATTTGTTTTAACGGCATTTTTAGTATATACTTGTTTTCTCATTTGTTGACTCAGCATTAACTAATTATGACAGAAAACTAGTTTCTTGTAGATATTTTCTATCCCTCCTCTGCCAAATAGATATATATAAATAAAAGCAGCCAAAGTACTTGATTTACAAAATGTAACCCAGCCCCTACCTTGCATAGCTTCTCATTCCCAAGGCTGCCCACAAAAAAATTACCAATCAATTTTATTCATATTAATAAAAAAAATACAGTACACGGTAAACCTTAAAAAAAAAAAATATAACAATATTATTTTATTCACGTGATTTATATTTATGATTACATTTACAACAAATTTTTAAAGATTATTAAAAAATTTACAAACTCTTCTCATCTTTTTTGTTTAAGTAATTCGCACTCATGTCTACATCATGTGAAGTTTTTAGAAATATTGGAAAACTTACAAACCGTTCTTTCACATCATAACCTACAAATTCTTCTCATCTTTTTGTTCACGTGATTTGCACCTATGCCTATATCCATGTCAAGTTTTTAAAGACTATTGAAAAACATATACACTCTCCCTTCACATCATAACCCCCTCTCACTTAGGTGATGATCCACTTCTCAAGCTGTTGATTCTTCTTATCCCAGAAACGCCCTGTTTATAAACCTAACATCCTAATCTTAAATGAGAGAACAAATATTTATTTTACAAATAATATCTTTAAAATTTAAACAATTCATAAAGATAAAATAATATTTTTTAAACAATATCTAGAGATTTAAAATTAAAATAATTTAAATTATTTTTTCAACACATACACCGCGTACCTGTACAAATATGTGCGGTATTTAAGTCTTTGTTGAAGTTTTTGTATCCTTCTAAAGTCCAAGTTAATAGTCCTCACTAACATAGGTGAGGTATTTGTAATGACACTTTGACGTTCGAGTCACGTGAGCTTAACCTGTAACATCCCTATTTTTTTAAACTGAATTATTTGAAATTCAACTTAGAAATTAGAAATAAGTACTAGGAAGTTCTATTCATCTCAAAATTATAATATAATATGGTAAAATAAAAATATAACATATTATTAAATTACAAAATAAAAACTACAAAACCTATTATTGCGATTTTAAGGAATTTTCTAAAATAAATGCTTAGTTGATTGCTCAGTAATATGTAACTATTCTAACTTTTATTCTCCAAAGAATTACTTCTGGTCCTTTATTGATATTTTCCAAATATTACTTCTGTTCCTTTATGAATAATCTCCAGATATAACTTTTGGTCCTTTATCAACGTTCTCTAAATATTACTTATGATCCTTTATTAATATTCTCTAGATATTACTTTTGGACCTTTATTAACATTCTCTACATATTACTTCTGATTCTTTATTTATGAATTTTGTAAATTCGCTTAGCGACCATACTGCTCAACGATTGAGTCTAGATTTTGGCTATAAATAGGAGAAACCATTTGCAAAAAGAAAGGGAAAAATTGTTTCTTAACTCTAGGATTAAGGCTTCAAAGGTTGTCTACCACTTTTCATCTAACTCTTACTAAGGTAAAGAAAGTGAGATTTATAAACCTTTGAGGTGTCAATCTTAATAGATTTGTGTGTTTTTACTACTCTTATGATTATTATTACTTCTAAATCTAAGTTTTGGTTGTCCATCAATATACTAATTGTTCCGACCTCGATTTTCAAATAATTAGTTGATTTCTTAGTAACATCTAATTATTCTAACTTTTATTTCTCCATATATTATTTCTGGTCTTTTATTATTATTCTTCAGATATTTTTTTTGGTCCTTTATTATTATTCTTCAAATATTGTTTCTGGTCCTTTATTATTATTCTCCATATACTGCTTCTGGTCCTTTATAATTATTCTCTAGATATTGCTTCTAGTTCTTTATTATTATTCTCCAGATATTGCTTTTGCTCCTTTATTATTATTTTTCAAATATTGCTTCTAGTCCTTTATTATTATTCTCTAGATATTACTTCTGGTCTTTTATATTATTCTTAAAATATTATTTCTGATCCTTTATTATTACTATTCTCTATATATTACCTTCTAATTCTTTATTTATTATTTTCAGATACTACTTCTGGTCCTTTATTTATTATTTCCAGATACTACTTATGATTCTTTATTTATTATTTTCATATATTAATTTTAGTATTTTACTTATTATTTCCAAATATTTACTTTTGGTTCTTTGTTTATTATTTCAAGATATTGCAGTTTGATTCTTGTTATTATTATTTAAGTTATTATCCATATATTATAGTATGATTCTTTGTTTTTATTTATCAATTATTCTATCATTCAACTCATTTTTTCAGAAGTTATATTTTGATTATTTTCTATAAAATTATTACATCGTATTATTTTCATATAATACATTCTGGTTTGTTGATATGATTTATTTTCAAGTTTTGCTTCAAATCTTATTTTTATCAATCTCGGAATTATTAATAACTATCTTATAATTTTATATATGTTTATTACATTTTATTCAAAATATCATTAGTTATATGTTAATATTCATGATAAAATATATTTATATCTTATAAAATATTCAAAAGATTGTGTGTAAAGTTTAGTTAAATTTCATTATAAATATGATATTTCTTAAAATCATAAAAGACAATTTAAGTATGCTTTGTAGTTGTAGTCTAACATGATCTTCCATATTAGAAATATGTCTTTTAGTATTAAAAATATATTAATATAACAATTGTTATTATTGATTACTATCCATGAAATAGAAATTTTGAGATAAGAAATTAATTTGTATATTTATTATGACTTTTCTAATTCTTTGAGATTGATTCATAAATAATTCTATAAATAATGATTGATAAATGAAGTATTATGTACTTTTATGATTGCCAAATCAAGTAACTTTTGGAACTAACCTACGCGGTTTGATGAGGTGGTGCATCCGAACCACTCGGTCACGCATGTCCGACTAACGAGATCAAGCCATGTGGCATGTAACGGTTACTTGATGCTTGACATTCCTACTTCAACCAATAAGTGACCTTGGAGCCAACTCAACACAACTCTTATCAATCGGATTTAAGGCTCACACCTCAACCTTAATGACCTCAAATGAATATGGAGGATATGTGTATCAATTGTCCCAACTGAGGTCATCTCGGTTAGGAACTCATCGAGAACTCAACGTTACGGAAACATGACTGATTAACAAGATAAATTAACTTAATTTGATAATTAACCAAACTAAATATCATTAACACATCGTTGAATCTTTGCTAATCAAACCCATGAACCCTAAGCCCATACCAATGCCTATAAAAATGAAGGTAGGTAGGTAAAGTAAAAGTTGTTGAAAATTTATTACTTGTATACTTGTTCCGACTTGATCTCTGCTAAATCTAACTTGAATGTTGGATTACAAGTAATCTCCTTTTGTACCATTAATTAAGAAAAATTAAGAGAATACACCTTTGATGAACATACCTCATATTGAGCCTTATCTCATATTTGTATTGTTGTTGGAGAAAGAACATATGATATTAACTAAGGTTAAGATAGAGTTGAAAAAAAAAAGAAAGTAAAATAAGAAAATGTTCTATAATTTGTTATAATGTGTGAAGGATGCAAGTAGAAGCGAACTTGTGATGAAGAGTGGAACTAGATTTGAATTTTAAAAATGGAGCTTTGGGGTTGTTGTGGGGCAGTGTATTGGGGTGTAACAAGGAAAGAATGCGAGAATTGGGGTGTGTGGATTGTTCTGAGTTGATTTCTTAAACAGAAAGTAAGTGAGCAAAAGCAGTGGGGGGATGGCAATGTCCGCGGTTGTTACACGTCTTCCACAGCGCCACGTTTCAATTTGCGAGGCATGTCGGTTATGTCTTTAATCCTCAAGTCAACCGCCTTATTCGACGTATATATATATCCAAGATAGTTCCTCATTCACATATTGAATTCTACAATCCCAGGCGGCATGGAAAACGTTCTGATCACTGTCCCGGGAGCGATTCTTCATCTGATACTCAAAGATTCCAGCGTCCACCTTGCTTCGGGCGACCTCAGCATATCGAGCCTGGGAGAAGGGGACAAAGTAGTGGCGGTTCTGGCCCGCGTAGGCGAGGAAGTTCAGTGGCCATTAACAAAAGACGTTTCGGCGGTGAAGCTGGACCAGTCCCACTACTTCTTCACGGTACAGGTCCCAGTCCCAGACAAGCACAGGGAGTTTGAGGTGTTGAATTATGGTTTAACGGTGGCGGCGAAGGGTCAAGAGAGGGTGCTGGACGAGGTTCTGGAGAAGTACTGCCTTCTGTCTAAGGAGACAGTGAAGGGTATGGAAGTGGGAGGGTGGGACTGGGAGTTGAAATCACAAGGGAAGAGGCAAGTGGAGCTTTCTGGCGCTTATTGGACAATTTTGGCCCCAAACGTGGAGGATTACAGCTGCCGTTTCGCCAGGTGGATCTCTTCCGGGTCGGGCCAACTTGTTAGGGGCATTTTCTGGGTTGGTGATGTCACTGTTGACAGGTTGAGATGGGGGAATGATTTCTTGAACAAGAGGTTGGACCCTTCTTCCCCCTCTCACATTAGTCCCCATGCATTGGATAGCATCAAAAGGGTTAAGAAGCTTACCAAGATGTCAGACACAGTCGCCACTGCCCTCCTCTCTCGAGTTGTCAACGTTTCTCAATTCTTCACTTCTTCTATTGTCAACTCCAAACCCGGAAACAAGTTCTTTAACCTTCTTCCCGTAGAAATCGTCCTTGCTACCATGGATGGATTCAGTAAGTTACTTATACATTCTTCTCTTTTCCCCCTCACGTCACTTTCAAATAAATCATACACGTGTCTGCATGTCCAGATAGGGTCGTGGATGCTGTAGAAGTAGCTGGAAGGAATGTCTTGTCCACTTCATCAGTTGTGACCACCCAACTCGTTTCTCATAAGTAAGTTCATTCCCTTATTCAACTAGTTTTCCCATGGGCACCTTTGCATGAAATCTTAATAATATTTTGTTAAAATTAATTCACTGTTTGGTATTGGTAGTGACATTGGGAGATTACACTTAAGATAGGACAAGCACCTACTTCTGTAGGTTGGTTGCATATAATGCGTGCATATCATGTCATGTCATGTCATGTCATTTTTGTTTTGGTCCTTCTTGACGTCCAATGTTATTGGTAGATATGGAGAGGAAGCAGCTCAGGTTACAAAGGAAGGTCTTGATGCGGCAGGGCATGCGATTGGGACAGCTTGGGCTGTTTTCAAACTTAGGAAGGCACTTAACCCCAAGAGCGTGATCAAACCAACAACACTTGCTAAAGCTGCTGCTCAAGCAAATTCTGCTAAGCTGAAGCCGAACAAATAAGTCACGGCAACAAAAGAATTGGGATCTCTACACCACCCTTTAGTTTGTCGGTTTTTTCTTTTTGTAGAATTTTAGTCAATCTTCATAGTGACTAGTATTTATGGTTATGGTAGATGTATTTGGGGAGAAGGGATTGTGTTTGTTACATTTCTTTCCAAGTTCTGTTTTTATTGAAGTTCAACAGAGATTACTCACCATGTTTGTCATATTGAATTTCGTTTATTTCTTCCATTCTTGTCTACTGTAATATAAATTTCATAATATAGCTGAATCTCTCTCTGGTAGCAACCTTTATTCATTATTATTAATCTTGTGAAGAAACAGAGTGACCACAGCAGCAGTGTGGTCCCCTTGAATAGAAGTGAAAAGGAATCTTAAATTTATTTTAGAGGAACAGGAGGCAGAGTGGTGGTTTGAGCAGAGCATCAAATTTGCGCTACATGGTTGGGTTTGAGAATGAACATTGAACAGAAGTTGTTACCGGAGGCGTGGAGCAGAAGCTGAGCTTCTTGCATCTGAACCTCTCTTGTCTCTCCATTCCACCCCTTCATGTGTGTTTTATTGAGTCAATTTTATTTAACTGTATAGAGTTAAGAGGACGTGCGAGTCATTGCCGTTTGAAACGCACGGTTTCATTAACCGAAAAAAAAATAATTTTAAATTCAACTCTAATTCTTTCTTTCTTTCTCATTATTCCCTGCTCATTCTTTTTTTCTCCCATTCCTTTTTCCTCCCTTTTTGCTTTATTTTTATTTGTTCTCATCTTCTTTTATTTTTTATATTTCATTTACTCTCAAATCTCTTACATCTAGACAAAAATAATGATATTCAAAATTCTTATTCATTTTCTTTTAGGTAGAGAATACTTATATTATAAAAGATTATTTTTTTTTACTCTCTAAAATAAACTCATAAGTCCTAATATAAAGAATGAGCTATCTACATGTGTTAGTTTCAGTAGAAGAACGTGGAGTATTAGGAACTTATATGATTACAGTAAATATTTCATTTACTCTCAAATCTCTTACATTTAAACAAAAGTAATGATATTCAAAATTCTTATTCATTTTCTTTTAGGTAGAGAATACTTATATTATAAAAGGTTGTTGTTTTTACTTTCTAAAATAAACTCATAAGTCCTAATATAAAGAATGAGCTATCTACAGGTGTTAGTTTTAGTAGAATTAATTTTAGAACGTGGAGTATTAGTTATAGGAACTTATATGATTACGGTAAATACATAAAGTTTTAGACAAATTTTTAAGTGTTAAAAAATTTATTGATGTTTAAATTTAAAAATTTTTATTGATGTTTAAATATGTTATTTTTATCTTGCACGGTATTGTTAAAATTGTTGAGTAACAGTTTTCTAAGTGTTAAAAATTTTTATTGATGTTTAAATTTAAAAATTTTTATTGTTGTTTAAATATGTTATTTCTATCTTGCACAATACTGCTAAAATTGTTGAGTAACAGTTTGATTGACTTTTCATAATTACGAGTGTTTAACGATCATTGTGACCTGTTTTAATGTTATTTACAAAATATATATTTTTTATTTGATTTTATTTTCTACAAAAGTTATTTCAAAGATTGAAAGTTTTATAAATTTAAATAAATTATATTTGATAAAATTGGAGATTTAATTTGAAAAGGACTTTGAGAAAATAAAATTAATTAAATATTTATATTATTAGGATCCATGTTAGAATTTTGTATTTTGTTAGCGGATGATAACGATCTTGTTTCTAGTTGTATGATTGGGTTAAGATAACTATTCTCTAGATGTGTCGCTTTGTAGAGAGAGTTATCAATGAGATAAAGCTGCCCTTTGTGATGTAATTTCGAAAAGAGAGGCTTATTTATTAGATGGAGCTGCCTAAAAAAGGAGGTCATTCTTAGAGGAAAGGGCTATCAGCAAAATGGAGTTGTTTTCGATTTTATTATAAGTGGTCCCGTTGTATTTACATTTTATATGATTTATGTTTTATGTTAATGTATTTCATTTTAAACTTATTTATTTAATATATATGGATAAATTTATTATTATTTTGGATATGATAAATATAACTTCTTGGATATTGGAAATAAGATTGTGAGATTTATTTAACTTATTAATTTAGTAAGTTACCTCAGGTCTATTTCATACATACATTCTATAAACTCAAAGTACTAAGTTTTAAAAATTAGTTTACATATGTACTATAGATTAACTATTTACCTCCTTTATACAATTTAAAAGTGACTCTCAGATCTTGACAGATACTGGTCATGTCTTTTGTCCATCTCATTGTCATCTACTCTAATCTAAGGCATGATCGTCACAATAATACAAAATACACATATAATGCAAGAATAAGTTATAATAACATAAATCAACAAATCTATTAGAGACATTGTAAATCTTCATTCATGTTTATCATATAAACTTGTCAACAAACAATCACATCGAAACATTCAGACTTATGTTCTCACAAAACATAAGTACTCAAAATCACATAATCCCATAACCAGACACTTATAGAAAAAAACTAACTACATTGATTTCGGATTCTAATGCATGACCATATAACTTTCCTCATACTGGTATCTAGTATCTTTGATTCAACTGATAACTAATTGAAGTCTAAGCATATTCATCTGATGCCCAACTGATGCCTAGTTTACTTGACCCACTTTTGACATTCAGTTATTATCAGAGTATATCTTATGGTGTATTATTGTCCTAAACAAGGCCCTAACACCAGTGCATCATTGCCCATAAGGCCCCAACATTACATCATTCTCCTACTAGGCCCTAGCACTAATATTAGTTAGACCTGTCTCACTTTATCCCTAATTCAATGTACTACATCAATGACTCTTTTACCTCCTTGTAACAACCCATTATATAACTCATTATTCAACAATTCATTAGTTCATTAAGTCATGCTTTCACCATAATACTCAAATCACAATACAATCATAATCGCTGAACACCTGTGTAATTAATTATCATAACACTCCAAATACAACCGTTTAATCATTAATTACATAAATAACTCAAATTATGATAAAAACATAAACCACTCACATTAATTACATATCTCACTGTATTCCTAATTTAATGTACTACATCAATGACTTTGTTACCTCCATGTAACAACCCATTATATAACTCATTAGTTCATTAAATCATCCTTTCACCATAAAATACTCAAATCACAATACAATCATAATTGAACACATGTACAATTAATCATCAGAACAGTCCAATCATTAATTACATAAATAACTCAGATTATGATAAAAACATAAACCACTCACATTCATTCACATTAACATTAAACTTCCTACTCCAAAATAAAGATTAAAATAAGGGGGAAACCAACCGTAAGAATTACTAAGAACTTACAAAAAATTTCAAAACAAAATAGGATCCTGAGAAATTGAGATTTTAAAAGAATTCCCTTCTCGAGAGAACAATTAGATAAAAAACAAACATGAAAAAAGGTCCAAAGAATTAAAATCAAATATACCTATAATGATCAACACTTAGAAATAGGAGTAATGAAAGAGATTTCGTCCAATTTCATCAACGTTTCATTGACCATGCAAGATGATAAGGTTTTGGCAGCGAGAGAGAAAAGGTGATAAGAAGAATAGAAAGTTGAAGGAGAAGAGAAGAGGGAAAAAGAAGAAGAAATGAGTAATAACAATAAATTCTAAGCAAAAAAAACTTATTTTATTTCAATTTTATTATAGAATTATTATATTATATTATTCTAAGTAAAAAACAACTTATTCTTCTTGTATTTTGATTTTTCATAACAAAAATAATTAAAAAGCAAAATTACTATTGTTCTCTTTTTTTAGTTTTTAAAAACTAAAAAACTAAAACTGTATACTTTAAGAAAATGTTAACAAATGAGTTTCTTAATTTTTAAATATTAAAATATTAAAAATAATTTTATATTATTACTATTTTAAATATTAAAATATACAACTATTGTTAAATAAGCACTAAATTATTTCTATTTTTTATTGTTACTATTTTTTAATCTCCTCAAAACATTGTAGTGTAAATGTTTATTTTTTTAAAAGAATTTTATTGTTGACATTGATGTTATCATAAATACTGTAATCAACATAGCAGAAACATTGTTGGGAATTCCAAATGTTGTGGTGATATAGTGCAGTAATATTCATATGGTATGTTATGATAGAGTCACTAATGTTTTTTGTTCTTCTAACCTTTTCCAACACTTGTTTGGTGGTAGTCTCACTACTGTGAGACATTCGTTGCTATTGTTATTTTTAATGATTGATTATTCTTTTATTAATTTATATAAATATTATTTTTAATTGTTTTTATATTCTTATTTTATCTATTATCTAATTTTTATAATTTATTTTTTAAATAAATATTTTTAAAATGCACGTGTAAATAAAAATAACATGTGCATATATAGGAATTACTAACTAGTTTTTTTTTTTTTAAATTACATTAATTTTTTCAACTTAAAATTATATAAGTTTGTATGTCTTAAAGGTGTTAGGACAAAAAATACATAACCAATGAACTTCTTTTATTTATATTCATAAGAAAAATAATCTATAAAATAAACAACAACACCTAAGAAAAATAAATAATGAAGTTATTTTATTCATGTAGTTCACATTTATGTCAACATTCATGACAAATTTTTGGGACCATTAGAAAATTTGTAAACTCTCCCAATCTCTCAATCTTTTTGTCCATGTGATTCATGTCTCTTGCTTATATCCATGATAATTTTTTCATTTTTCGGACTATTGAAAAATGTGCAAATTCTATCTCTACTTCCTGATTCTTCTTATGTGACAATCTATTCATGGACCTAACATCTTAATTTTTAAATGAGTAAACAAATATCTATTTTACAAATAATACTTTTAAAATTTAAACAAATACTATAGATAAAATAATATCTTTTTTTATAATTTCATCTTTAATTACCATGAATGTTCATCACATTAAAATACAAATTTGGTATATGTTTTTCTCATCTTTTTTGTAATACCTTCAATGGAATATGTTGTTTGGCTTTAATTTATCTTTGTCAAGCTTCTTCAATAATTTTTTCACTTGTTATCATCAGGTTGCAAGATCAATATGTTCTGATACCACTTGTTGGGATATAAAATACATAACCAATAAACTTTTTTTTTTTTCATATTGATAAGAAATATATACCATAAAATAACAAAAACACTTAAGAAAATAAAGATAACAATGTTATTTTGTTCACAAAGTTCGCATCTCATACCTACATCCATGAAAAGTTTTTAAGACTTTTGAAAAATTTGTAAACCTTCCCCATCTCTTGTTCATGTGGTTTACGCTCCATGCTTAAATTCACGACAAATTTTTTAGAATATTAAAGAATTCTCTAAATCTCTTTAGGTAAGTTGATTCTTCTTATCTCAAAAACTCTATTTATAGTACATACATTCTAATCTTAAATGAAGATAAAAATTTCTATTTTACGAATAATATTCTTAAAATCTAAATAAATGTTATAAATAAAATAATATCTTTTAAGAGATATCTAAAAAATTAAAATTAAAATAATTTTTTTCCCGATCTAAGAACAATAATCATTATAAGAAAAACTGCATTATAAGCATTTCTGATGCTGTTTTTTTTTTTTTGGTTGATTATAGTTTTATATTTAGTTGATCTAATGAATTTTAACTTATTTAGATTGTATTTTTAAAATAATTTACTTGTTCTAAACCTTTAACTTTTAAACATGTTCATCCTTGATACTTCTAATGTAAAAAAAATAAATTCTATCTGTATATGATTTTCAAATAAACTAATAAATTGACTTATGACTTGCGGGTTTAAATTTTTTAAATAATTTTTTATTAAAATTTAATTGATAAAATTAATATTTTTTAAAAATAATTAAGATAGTTATTTGTAGAATTTTTAGTTTTAAATATAAATATTTAATTAAACTCATTAATGTAATTATTATAATGTAATAAGAGAGATAAAAGATATTGCAACATGTGATAAGATGCAATGCATAACATATTCTTCAGAGTGGACAATTTTTATAATATTGTGGATAATTTAAACCTCCTAAAAAATATTTAATATTCACAATTTATGTTTTAATTATAAATAAAAATAGTATTGTCCATATATAAATATTGTATTTTAAGGTTAATTTACACCTTCATGTTTTTAATTTATTGTTTTATGTTTAAGTGACTAATTAGTTGTTTTTCCTAAGATTAACATTTGTAATGGTTTTTTTCAAAAAAACATGTGAATAAAAGACTAAAAGAGGATGTGGTCTCAAATTTGAGAGAATATATATAAGAAAATGTTTTGTTGGGGCTTGTTGTCTCCATAGGAATTGCCGAATTGAAGCAGGTGGCTGGATAGTCATGTTAAGCTGTTGAAAATACGGTTTAGATTGTCTACGAGTATTGCAACCGGCAGGCCAGTTCAACTATGGTTTAGAGTTCAGATTAATTTGGTAATTGGAGAAGCCCTTACTTGTGTAAGTTGATGGCATAAAACAAACGTAATATCACTCAAGAAATAAATAAAATGGATAAAGGAAGAAACTACAACTATATTAGGACTCAGGACGAGTATTATGAATCACGGATCGTGGAAGCCATAAAAACACATAATTGCACCTTATAGTGCCATCATGGTACATTCTTTTACAAATGAGAATAACACGTTCAAATTAGGTTTTATTCCTTGTAACTTGATTCAAGATCACGCTGGGTCTAGCTACGTCCAAATATGAAGTATGTTATGTCCAATTAGTTATGATTTTCTCTCTCAAATCAAGCACGCATGGAGATAGTTAATAGTTTTAATTGCACAACTAACGTGTTATCAATTTCTATAATATCAAACTTAAACAGTTTCATCACGTTTCACTTAATAACTAGTTTTGAATGGCTTGTAAGTCTTGAGATCCAAAACCACCCCGGCCATGGAACCAATGGCTGCTAATAATGAAATCATGAGGCAACTGACACTAAGTATCTGAAGTCCAATCCAGCGACTGCTCCATCGTCCAATCTTCTTTTGCGAAATATACATGTCGATAGGGAAATAAACTGTCAAGGGCCAGAAACCCAAGGCACCAAGTATTCCAACCACATCGTTGAAAAAAGGCATGAGCATGGCTATGAGGGTCGTCAACAACACAAAAATGCTTCTCCAAACCAAGCGGAATAAGTTTAGTTGGTACACACCATACAAGGGAATGGGTATTTCATATTCTGCCGTCACAAAATTGTTCTTTGGCCATCTACGTGCACTCCATTTTTCAACAAATGCAAATAAGGGCTGTGCGAAAACCTGGAATAATAATATATACAGTTCATAAATAATCATAAACATACCACCACATTTCTTCAGCATGCTCCCAAGTTTGTATCTACAGCTGAGAAACTAAAATGGATTCGAAATTAAAGCAATTCAAACCAAATGATAGGGACACAAACTGGACCATGTTCAAAAAGCTTTTACAAGTAAGTTGTAAGTCCTTGAATTTAGATTCTAGCTAGTCACTATTCCTTCAAACAACATAGGAATCACCACGTCCTAATTTGCCTATAAAAAAAAAATAAAAAATCATCACGTCCTAACAGGGAAGAATGTAATTGTTATATATTGTTTAATTCAATTTTAGTTACAGTCATCTGAAAGTACTTCTAACTAGGAAATCTACATATCACTAGTTGTTCTATGAGATGCAAAGCATTACCTAACTAACGTAAGATCATTTACAAGTTTGTATTGAATTCTCTCTTATTTCCCTTTATTTTACTAGTCTATTGCGTCCTACGAACTCAGAAGCAGTTGAGCGCCATAGTAAGAGTTATTGCGCCGATAACTACACTTCATATATAACGGGTAACCAGAATTGAAGAATAATGTATGATGTAGTACCTGGTATGCCCCAACTAAGTGTATAACAATTGCAAGGTTGGCAATGTCCAAAAGCCAATAAGGATCATAGAACCCAAAACCAGTCAAGAGATTTCCAGGTGCATTATCTCCGAAGGCGGCATAACCCATGCATCCACAGAGTAAATAGAACACTGTAGTAACAGCGATGCTCAACGTTGTGGCCTTTCTCATGGTCTTGTGCTCTGCAGGAGGAGATTTTATGGTGTCCTGCATGCAACAAAAGCCGATTTTTTTCTTAATTCTCATGTAATATTATTCATTGTGTAAAGAATACGTATTGTCACTATAAGCCATATGAGTTACCTGAATTTCGATGAGGATAATGGAAAAAGAGTATGCAAAGGCCATTGCGCCCAGAGCTTGTAAACTCCTCCATATTTTCTGTGTGCTAGTGACTGTTCCAGCTTGTGTTACTGTACCAATGCTAATTCCCATCAGGCTTCCTTTAAAAGTTTTATTTTCTGCAAGATGTAAAGCAAACTTAGAAGCTGCATAAACAAGCAGACAATGGTCGAACGCTGCATATAAATTGTTGGGCACATAAATATAAGTCTTGTTGAACCTGCTACTTTTGCGACGCCTAGACTCAATCCAACTGAAGAATAAGTGAAGGACATAATAGCTGCAACTATGGATAGCCACCACACCTGATCAAAGTCTGGGATTTGGGAAAATATCACTTCTGCTATTCCAAATGTTATCATATACCCATTGCTTGACATGTGACAGGGATCTTTTCCATGACTGCTATGGTAACAATTCGACCTTTTTATGGCCCTGAGACACAGGCCAAAGGGTCAAGAATAAACGTCACGGTCGGGTCCAACAAGTTAATTCAATTTATAGAGCAGCAAAGAATAACTAAAGTCAGTTGTTTGAACTCACATCATACTGACAGAGGCAGCGATGGTATACCCAATTGCAACTCCAAACAGATTGACATATTGGATCAGGCCACATAACTTGACTTTTTTCCCACCTGAAAACCGAAAGGCATTGAATGGCCAGATATCAGTTTCATCACAACAACACATTGGCTTCTTGTGGTTACGGGAGTAATAACATGTTCTATGTTCTACGAGCTCTTACCCAAGATGGACTTTACTGCCTCCATGTAGGTGTAATTTCTCTGCCCAGTATCAGAGTCACCCGTCCTGTAGCACTGTGTCAATAGGTTGGAAGTGTAGAGATTGACCACAGCAAAGAGAAACATGATAACTGGTCCAGCAATCCAACCAAGCTGAGCAACTGCCCATGCTAACGAAAGGACTCCCGAGCCTATCACAGCAGTGATGATATGAGCAGTTGCCGTCCAAAATGTTCCTGCAACACCACAACACAACGTGTTTTCTCATTTCCACCTCTGTTTTTGTTAGCGTAGCTAAAGAGACAAATTTTACTTTCTACCATTCTACTCTAAAACGCTTAGGTTACTTTCTCAAATATAAAAAATCTTTTTTTAAGAAGTTGCCCTAAAACTTTACCAATTTTTCGTTACATTCTAATCATTTTGTACAATTTAAATTTTTCATCAGGATCACTGTATATATATATAAACACACAAATGAGCTTTTACTTACCAACAGGCAACAGCCATATTAAGATCACATTATCTTTCTCCAAGCCACAGGAAGTTGTCTATTTGACACTTGAATAAAGAATTTATTTAATAGAGAATACAATTGCATTAGTTTTTAAGCTTTATCTGAATTTTTAAATAGAAATCTACATGTAAAATTAAAGATGGCTGATGAAGTAAGGATACAGTTAAAGTTTCGTCAAAAGATTTCAAACTATAACAACGTATTTAAAAATTTAGAAATATAAATATGAAATCACTTAACTTGCTCTTCCTTTTAGATTTTATTCGTGTTTCCTCCTCTATATAGGTCTGCTTCACTTGGGAGACGAAGAGGTAAAATAAAATAAAAACTTAATCAAGACTGTCGAAAATTCATGTAGCAAGTACCTAAGTGCTCCTCCCTGACCATAGCTAGTTATTTAACAACTGGTTAAACTATAACCTGTTCTCTTGAAGTGACCATCATCATCAAAGCACTTGGAATAGTTAGACTGAATATTCATTGTTTCGGTCTCCGTTTGGATATTGGGTCGCACTTCTACCTCTAAGTAGTGCCTCACATCATGCCTCTCTTCTATCTGTTGCAAACAATTGAACTTCAATAAATCGAGAGTATATATGGAAAAAAAAAGCTTATAATACTCAAATATAGATTAATTTGCTCTTACAATTCCTTGGTGGATTCTGCTAGGAAGGGTTCTACTTCTTGGCAACATGGCTGTGAAATGTAGGTACCTGAATACTGAGAGTAGGAGTGTGGGGAGGGAAAAACTAAGAATGAGAAGGATGCTTATTTGTGAAAATAAATGAGGATTTATAGGAAAAATAATCTCTCTATATACAGTCCAGTCCACGTATAACACGTTTCCATTGTTAGAACTGTATAACAATTTCAAAGGTTTAATTTTACTTACTCGAGTATTGAGCAAGGTTAATTTCAGCTTGACATCAATTAGTCTTTGGACCTTAATTAACAAGCTGCACTTAATGGAGTGAGTGCATGGCCGGGACCGGGACCGGGACCATGAGATGGTCGAGTTAATATATATCTCAAGATTTGGAGAGAAAAAAGTGGCGATAGCTTTTTGTTATTGGTATCCAGCATGGAATTTTTAATCATAAAGGACATTTCCCTTGCCTATTCGGTCTGCGGATCACATTATTACTATTGGTTGGTACATTGCTAATAATTTGGTTAATCCTAAAACTACTAATTGCCTTTGCTTTAAGTAGGTCCATATTCATGATCACGATTACTTTCAACTTTCTGATATTATCAAGATGACGTACGTACGGATCACCCAATTCACCACTTACGCTTTGAGCATACTATTATTATCATTTCTTCTTAATCTACCTCGTCACAAGTTCTACCTCCTCTTATTGATAATTACTATTATCATTAGAGAAAGGCTTAAAGCTCAACAAGATTTTTATATATTATTATTTTAATTGGGAAAGACTTCTACTTATGGAAGAAAGAAAAGGAACAATGTTATTGCAAATAGTAATGCGTACCAATATGGTGGAAAAATTATTATTTGTTTTCAAACCACCGTGACGTTATTTATAATCTCACAAATAAATATGTATAGTTAGTCGTACTCAGTCCTGTCCAAGTCCAAGTAATATCTAAAAGATGAGACTTTATGGGGGGGCTCCCATGTTGCTTGTCAAGAACCAACTCGGTTGGTTATAGATAAACCACTCAGCGGCTAACATGTCTACATATTTGTCACCTTTATAACAATTCATATATTTTTCTAAAATTGTAACAAAACCCAAGGGGACCATTTGGCAATTTTTTTTAAAAAATTTCATATTAACTTGCTTTTTTCTTAGAAAAACACACAAATTTTCTTTTCTCTCCGTATATCCCTTGCCTAAATCAACTGCCTAAAGTCAAAGGACTCAACTCTGATCCTCATCCCTTCCACCTTCAATTGAGCCAATGACATCACTCCCCTTACTTACTCCCTCTTCTTGGCATCAATTGAATGAAGCACCAATGATTGAAATAAGCACTAATGATATTGTCGTGTTGGTGTTATTAGTTAGTGCTCTTGGACAATTTTTCTATTTGTGTCTCTAAATCAGTTGCACTATGAATGCATTTTCTTCTGTCATCCCCTATTGCATTGAATGAACCACATCCATTACATAAGATGAACACATGCAACTATTTGTAGTGTTGGCATTAGTTGTTCTATTTTTCGTGTTATTCCCTTTTAGATTGTATGATTCCATTTGTACCTTTAATTCAACCATTTCCCTTTTCCCCTTGTTTACTACTCTGAATTTTTAGGTAAAAATAATGTATGTTTGTTTAACACATAATGTTTTACTATCCCTTAAAATTCAATACTTGTTTGTGCAACTATGTAGGTTGGAGGACCCCCCATAGTTCGAGGAGGTATTTTACAAAAAGGAAAGGTAAGCCCATAAGTGGATGACTGTAGTTTTGTTTGCTTCGGTATATAGTTTATGTTTTTGAAGTTGATGGTATTTGTATTTTGTTTGAATCATGGATGGAGAATGATAACAATCCCAATTTATCTAAGTAAGAGGGTACTGCAAGAAGTGTCCATGAAGAGGACACAAATGCTTCAATTGATAAAGATGAAGAAAATTTAGACAAGACAAGTCATATTTACAAGAACTATATAGATTTGGCTTTTTAGGATGTTATGGGATTGAGATTTCCTACTAAAAAGGATTCATATAGATTTTATACCAGGTATGCAAAATGACATAGTTTTGCAATTAGAAGGCATGAGAAAATATATGATTCAGATGGAAATTTGAAAATTCATGAATTTGTATGTAACAAGGAAGGAGTGAGAGATCCTAAACACTTTATGAAAGATGGAAGGAAAATGAATTTCGAGCCTTTGACTCATTTGAATTGCAAAGCAAAGTTGTCGATACAGTTTGATAAAGAAATCAATAAATGGAAAGTTGTGTCATTTATAGAAACCCATAACCATAATTTGTGTGGTCATAGTTATGTTCCATTGCTTGCTTCTTATCAGGGTTTGTCAAATGCAGACAAAGCTCAGGTTGATAGTTTGGATGCATAAAGTATCAGAACTTTTCACATATTTGGGTACATGTTGGATTAGAAATGAGGGACAAAAAGTGTTGGATTCAAGAAGAAAGATCTTTATAATCATATTGAGCAATATGAACATGTTAAAGAAAAACATGGAGACATACTAGCTACCTTAACTTACCCTCAAGATAAGGCAGACAATGATCTTTTTTCAAGATGTTGACTTACAGATGATGGTAATATGAAACATTTGTTTTGGGCTTATAATAGAAGTAGAACCAACTTTAATTGTTTCGAAGATTACTTTGCATTTGATAATACTTATAAGAAAAACAAAGAAAACAACCCGATGGTCATATTCTTAGGTAAAAATCATTATGCATAAATTGTGTTATATTTGGTTATGCTATTGTGTAAAAGGAAACTATTAAATCTTATAAGTAGGTGTTACAATATTTTTTAGATGCAATTCACAATAAGCAACCAAAGAGTGTAGTGACAGATGGTGATGAAACAATAAGGTAGGAAATCAAGAAAATTTTTCTAAATGCAACTAATAGGCTGTGTGCTTGGCCTTTGCAAAAGAATGCACAACATGTGAAAACACCCATTTTTTGCAAGATTTTAGTAATGCTATATATGAGAATTTGACTCCAGAGAAGTTTGAAAGATTTTGGAAGGAGATCGTTGTTAAGCATAATCTTGAAGCGAATAATTAGGTTATTCAAACTTGCTAGAAGAGGTTTATGTGGACCACTACATACCTACGTGAAAACTTTTTTGCTAACCTGAGGATGAATTCTTTATGCAAACATGTTAATTCAAAAGTTAAGATTTACATTCATAGGAGAAATTCAATTGTTAAGTTGTTGGCTAATTTTGAGCACTCTTTAAGGGATATAAAGTACCATCAACTAGAATCCTATTTTAATTCTTTTTATACACATTCTACTCTCATTACTTATCTTCTGAAAATTGAGCAGCAAGCAAAAATTTTTACCAGGGATGTGTTCAGATTGGTGAGATCACAAATTGTAATTGTTGTAGCCTTAAATGTGGACGACAGATGTGAAAATGATGAGGATGTTTAAATTAAGATGTGTTTGTACAGTGACAAACGTAAACAAAATGAAGTTGTTTATAATAAACTTAAATCTAAATTCTCATGTGATTGTAAGTTGTATGACCTCGTTGGGGTTCCTTGTAGCCACATCATGTGTATTATATGAGTTGAGCACATGAAGTCACTACCTCCAAGTTTAATTTACAAGTGTTGGTTGAAAGATGCAAAGCCTGAGTTTATTTTTTATTTTGAATCAGAAGAAGTTGGCAATGACATAAATATCATGGATCAGTTTTCATATTTAGTTGCTATTTAGCAAGCCTATGGCAATTAGAGCAGTTGGTAGAAGCCTCCAACAACATGGTGGGAAACTTATGAAGATGAACATCTAGAGCTACAAAAGTTTGCCATACATGTATTAAATTTGACCTCCAACTCCTTTAGATGTGAGCGTAATTGGAGTGCATTTGAGAGGATGAGTAAACCTTGAATTTGTAATGTAATACGTTTCCATAATTTAGTTGTTTAGTCTTATGATTTTGCATTCGAATTTGCTTAGGTACATACAAAGAAAAGAGACCGTTGAAGAAAAACACCATGAATAGTGTTCTTTTTATTATGGCTAATTCAAATTTGGCAAAGGCAAAGTAAGCTAGAAGAAGAAATGGAAAGCTACCACTACTTGATGATATTGAATCCGATAATGAATAGATTTTCAAAAGTGATGGAGTTGACGTGAATGAAATCAATAAACTCATTGAAGAATTGGATATTTCAAATCCAAATGAAGATGAAGATGATGTTCTTCAAATGCACCTTTAGATGAGAGTCATCTTGTTACTATATTCAATGAAGGAGAAGGAGATATGGAGAAGATGGAAGAAATAATGACATCTTACATGATTATGATTTTAATTTGGATGATTTATTATAGTCTTAGAGATAGAGGTACTAATTATATGTTTTAACTTTTATAATCTTTTGCTATTGAAATTAGAAGTACAGAAGTTGAAGAATTGAAGTTGTTTTGTTTGTCATTTTGACTATTTGAGTTTAGTATGGATTTTACTATTGGCTATTTAACTTCTATTGTGCTTATGTTATGTTATTGAATTTTTACTATGAAATTAAGTTTAATTTAGTGTTTGAATGCGCGCACACACACACATATAGAGCAACGAGTGACAAAAAAGCAGAGGCCAGACAATTTGTTTTTTACTTCCTTACATGGGATGCTTCATTTTTTTTTTTCAATTTCTTTCCATTAGTAAGTTTTTAAGTATATAAATATTACATTTTATAAAATTTATACCATCTCTATTTAATTAATTTTTTTTAAATATAGAAAAAAGAAAAAATGGTATCTGCAATCGAATTTTATAATTCTTATAGAAACTATATTGAGTTATAATTCTATGTTTACGATCTTGTGAAACTCTCTTCAAGTTGCATTAGAATCTCGATTCTGTCAACTTTGTGTTTAGCATATTATATATAAATTGTACCGATTGCAGATACCATTCTTTTCCTTTTTCTATACTTTTAAAAAAAATTAATTAAATAGAGATGGTATAAATTTTATAAAATGTAATATGTATATGAGTTTAATTGCTTTACACTGTTGGTGTAAAAATTTTTATACTGACATCCCATCACAACCTTTCATTCATGGTAAATTTGTTGAATTTGCTCATTACTATTTTAAAAGTCACATAAATAAAAATCATGATTGAATGTGAGTGTAAAAATATTTTACACTGACAATATATACCAATTAAACTCTATTTATATACTTAAAAACTTACTAATGAAAAGAAATTGAAAAAAAAGAAATGAAGTATCTCATGTGGCCTCTGCCTTTTTTGTGCCTTGTTGCTCTATACTCTGATGACATATTGTTCATTTATTAATAATTTTTTTGAATAGTGGAATGATTTAATTAGAAAAAGAATGAGCAGTGTATCTAAATTTTTTGGATAAATTATTAGTTTGACGAAAATAAGTAAATAAGCCTAAAAAAGACCTAAAAGGTGCCTTGTGATTGGTATAGATGGTTGAGCGTGATGTGAGGTACTCGAGTATGCCACTGATTAACTCCAAGAGAGTAAGTGGTTCTGGATCCAACCGTGTTCGTGGCCTTACCACTTACTCCATTATGCACACCAAAATTGTCTTCTTAATTAGGAGAAGCAAAGGAAACCAGAATATTTCATTTTTTATGAACCATCATTAATTTACTTCAGTTGTTACTTTAATTATATAAATTTTTACGTTTCATCAAATTATAAATCATTATATATAATTATTTTCCAAGTTTATTTTTTATGTTCCAACATTTTAATAGTTTTTATAAAACGAAATATCAGTTAATTAAAATTATATCGATATAACTTTTAAGTAGTTTTTTTTTCTTAAAAATTACTGAACTCAGGATAAAATATATATGATAACGCTATATTTTTTTACCTTATCCATAGATAGAATATTTTCTATTATTATTAAAAATTATACTAATAGCAATTTAATGTATTTTTTATTACAATATAACGAGGATACCAAAATCTAATGTTAAGACCTTTGGTCGGTTTGGATGAGTGCTTTATAAATATTTTTAAGAAAAAAATACAAATAAAAAATTTTTATTGGGTTTTTTTTAAAATTTTTCTAAAAGTTGTGAGATGTTTTACTCACTTATTTGTAATATCAATTTTTTTTTAAAAAAAATATATGAGAAAAAATTTACATATTAGTTTATAATTTTTTTTAGACTTAATTACACACTGTTGCGTCCTTTTTTTAAATTTTTAACATTTTTTTCTTATTTTTAAAACATGATATTGGGTCCTTATGTTTTTAAAATTGTTGAATTTGTACTTATTATTATTGGAATGATATTGATTGTTAAGTGATAATTTTTAATTAACACGTGAAAATAATTTAATAATGCAATAGGTCATAATTATGTGGTTTAAAGATGATTTAATTAATTATAATTATTTTCTCATCATCTTTAAATAATAGAATTAACTAGGATTTATCACTTCATTAAATTATTGTCCAATTATTGTCATGTGTCAATCAATATTTGCTACTTAAAAATCATAAATTAATTTACCAATGGTTAAACACAAATGAAATAATTTTAAAATTTGAGGAAAACAATGTGTAATTAATTCTTTTCTTATAGATACTTATAAAAAAACTTACCCAAACATATTCTTTTATGCATCCTATATAAAATTATAAAAAAATGTGTAAATATTCACAAATAAAATCTATGAAAAAATTTACATGAACCAATATGAATATCATAATAATTGTATCCTAAAGTAAGACTTGAATGGTCTGTTCAACCTGACTACTGAGAGAGTTGGTGAGGGTTCTCGAGGGATACGCCTAAAGCAAGACTTGAAGATAGGTGAAGTTGGGGTGCTAAACTATCAAATAATCTAGTTTTCTATATCAAAGATGTGTATGGATTACTCCATGGGGAGGATGTTGATGCTAATTTTGTAGGGATTGTATAGAAGTCAAAGGTGTCCTTCAAGGTCTTTGCTTTCGCTTGGAAGATAGCATACAATCAGAATCCTACAAAGATAGAACTTATTAAAAGGAATATTACTCTCTTAAATGGTTCTGAATGTCTAATTTGTCATACTAAATCAGAATCAATGGCTCATTTGCTCTTCTACTATAAACTTGTACCTTGTTTGGATGAGTTGTTATTGTTGGTTGGGTTACAAAAGTGGTCTGTCTTCACAATGTCAAGAACATCTATAACAATTGTTTGGAATTCACAAATCAGGGAGGCAATAGGATAACACACAACTTAGTATAATCTGGTTGTTTATTTTGTAAAATATCTAACTAGCTAGAAATCAGGGGGCAATAGTATAACACACAACTTTGAAATTCACAAATGAGGGGGCAATAGGAGAATCCTTTTGTGTGAAATAATTGTGGAATGACTTTTTGCAAAGTTCGTGGTTATGGATAAAAGGATACTTCAAAAAATCATCAGTGTCCTTTTATGAATGGTTTGTCCAATCTAACTATTGTTTTAACAAGTTCAGATAGATTCTCTAATTCCAAATTAGGTTGTATTAATGTCTTTAGGGCAAAAAGGAGAATTTTGATTGTAATATGGAAAAGTATTATTTTTTTTTTACTATGTAACAGATGTTTTTCTATCATTGCTTGTGACTACGAGGTATGAGTATATAATTAATAAATAATTCATTTGCCTATTAAAAAAAACTTGTATATACTAAATTAAAATATTACCCTTATTTTATTGATGATGATACTAATTTTGTTAAACAAATCAATGAAAATATTAATTATCAAAATTTATTGTTATTAATGTTATTTTTTTATGAAAAAAAGTATAATTTATAGAATTATTTTTAATAAAAATGTTAGTAAATGTAAAGTGAAAAAGTAATATATTTTATTCATTTTTGTATATATTAGATTAACATATTTTAGATTCAATTAATATTGTAGAAAATAGTATAATTTTTTATTTTTAAAATTTTATTACAAATAAATTATTTGTTTGATAAAGTCTCTTGTAAAAAAAATATTTTTATTTTCTTATAAAATATTTATAGATATAAAAATCTGCAAATATTTTTAAAATAGACATCGAGAAAATAACATTTTTAACCAGATAATCCTGTGGTTTAAGTTTTCCCCCTGAAATATGGTTATTTCATTTTATCCAAGATCATAGAATAAATATAAGTGGGATTGTGGAAATATGATATAATAGTAGTAATCCTAGTGGTTGACATTGGCAATACATAGATTCAATTCAATAGTCTAATTATATTTTGTTGGGAACAAGGCACTAAAGGCAAGAAGAGAGAAATAAACAACACTAAGAAGTATTTGTTTTGGTGCATCTGTAAACCTTACATAAGTTTGCTTATATAGCAAAGTAAAGAACACCATCTCATAATACTAAGCAATGTGGGACTAAAAATCAAACTACAAAACTTAATCAAACTATAAAACTAACAATTCTCTCACTTGGAGTTTGATTATCACTTATTGTAGTTGCCTTCATCATCATTCATTCTTGAAGGCCAGTTGAGACACTGCAAAGCCTCAACTTCTCTGTTGTGACAACCTTTGTCAACAAGCTCCCACTTGCTCACATCTGTGGGCTTCTGAATAGTCTTCAGGCTGGTGCATGTAGATCGCCTCATCTAGATTTCCATCAAAAAATGGAGTCTTCACATCTAATTGCTCTAGGTAGAGCTTGTCACTAGCCACAATACTTAACACAGTCTTGATAGTATTGAGCTTGACAACTGGAGCAAAGATTTCAGTGTAGTTAACTCCTTCTTTCTGCTGAAATCCTTTGACAACCAGTCGGGCCTTGTATCGCTTGGAACCATCATGGTCTTCCTTCACCCGATACACCCATTTATTGCGAAGTGTTTTCTTTCCCATAGGTAACTTAACTAGTTCCCATGTCTGATTGGAGATCAAAGACTTCATCTCGTCTTTCATAGCAAGCTCCCACTTGTCGGCGTCCATGGTTTGACAAGCTTCCATATAATCTTCAGGTTCCCCTCCATCAGTCAGCAACATGTAGTCTATATATCTCCTGTTAGCCACATGGGGCCGAGAGGATCTTCTCAATACAGGAGTTGGAGTAGGAGGTTCTGATTGCTCATTGTTCTCTTTATTTGATTCCTCTGGCTGAGGACTCCTCAATTTAGGACTTTCTGGGATATCTTCCACCTCTACATAAACTGGTCCACTTGTTTCTAGGTTGCTGGTGCCAGTATTATGCATGTCCTTGTACATCACTTTTTCATTGAAGATTACATCTCTACTGCGGATCATCTTTTTGTTTTCATCATCCCATATGCGGTAGCCAAACTCATCTTCACCATAACCAAAGAAAGTACACTTCTTTGATTTTGGGTCAAGTTTGTTTCTGCCTTGATCACTGATGTGCACATATGCTACACAGCCAAAAACTCTAAGATGTGATAGTTTTACCTCTTTTCCGCTCCATACCTCTTCTGGTATCTTGTGCTCCAATGGTACCGATGTGATAGTTTTACCTCTTTTCCGCTCCATACCTCTTCTGGTATCTTGTGCTCCAATGGTACCGATGGACTTCGGTTGATCAAATAAGTTGCTGTGTTGACTGCTTCTGCCCAAAACTGTTTTGGTAAGCCTGACTGCACACGCATGCTTCTGGCTCTTTCAGTCAACGTTCGATTCATACCCTCTGCTACACCATTGTGTTGAGGCATACCTGGCACGATTCTCTCCATTCTGATTCCGTGCTCATAGCAAAACTTCTTGAATCTGGTGTCTACATATTCACCACCATTGTCGGATCTGAGCTTTTTAATCTTCAATCCTGTCTCATTTTCTACCATAGCTTTCCAAATCTTGAAAGCTTCAAATACTTCAGACTTGTGTTTCAGAAAGTAAACTCATACCTTTCTGGAGTGATCATCAATAAAAGTTACGAAGTATTGCTTCCCACCAATGGAAGGGACAGTCGTTGTTCCCCAAACATCAGAGTGGATGAGTTCAAGCCTCTTTTTCTTTGGGGTTTTTCTACTTGTCTGAAAGCTGACTCTCTTCTGCTTTCCAAGTATACAGTCTTCACACATGTCAATTTCTACTAACTGAAGACCTGGTAATTTTCCTTTTGAGTGCATGACCTTCATCCCTTTCTCACTCATATGCCCAAGTCTTTGGTGCCATAGATTGGGACTTTCATTAGTTGCAACTGCAATCAAATAACATGTTCCTGCTGTCTTGTAAAGAGTACCACTCTTTTTGCCTCGAGCAATTGTCATCGCACCTTTTGAAATCTTCCAATCATCACCGTGGAAGATTGTCGTGTAGCCTTCACTGGCTAATTGGCCCACTGAGATTAAGTTTTTAGTCAGGTCGGGAATATGTCTGACATTTTTCAATTCCCATACAAACCCATTTAACTTAATCTTTATTGCACCTTTACCTACAATCTCACATGACTGCTCATTACCAAGGTAAACCTTACCAAGATTTTCAGGAACATAATTCTCGAATAGTTCCTTTTGTGAGGTAGCATGAAAAGATGCTCCGGAGTCTAATACCCAAGACTCCTCTTTATCTTCAAGAGAGCATATCAACACCTCATCTTCTCTTGAGGTGGAGGCAACGTTTGTTTCACCCTTTGCTTCTTGACTCTTCCGTACACTCATACACTGGTTTTTGTAGTGCCCAGTTTTCCCACAATTCCAACACTCGATCGTCTTCGAGTTTTGGGAACTACGATGATTTTTAGACTTGGATCGTCTCTCTTTTGATTTTTCGCGTCCGCTTTCTTTGGTTGAACTTCTTCCTCTTGACTCTGTATGCAATACTGAAGAGGTTGATGGTTCACCCGACTCTCTCCGCCGGATCTCTTCACTGAGAACCAAATTTTGAACATCATCAAATCTTAACTTATTGCTTCCCGATGAGCTACTCACATCAGCGGCCGTAGCATTCCAACTTTCTGGCAGGGAAGACAAAAGTATTAAAGCCCGTACTTCCTCATCGAACTCAATCTCAACTGAACTCAACTGGGTTGTAACAGTGTTTAGTTCATTGAGATGATGTGCCACTGAAGCACCTTCAAACATCCGCAGATTGAACAATCGCCTCATCAAGTGAACTTTGTTTGAGGCTGATGGTTTCTCGTACATGTTGGAAAGAGCCTTCATGGGACCTGCTGTCGTCCTTTCTTTTGCAATGTTGAAAGCAACATTACGAGATAACGTCAATCGGATGGCTCCGAGAGCTTTTCTGTCTAGAAAGCTCCACTCATCCTCCTTCATAGCTTCTGGTTTCAGGCCTGTGAGAGGTTCTTGCAAGCCTTTCTGATACAGATAGTCCTCTGTTTGCATCTTCCAAAAGCCAAAGTCCGCACCATCGAACTTTTCAATCTTCATCTTGCCTTCGTCTATTGCCATCGCTCCTACTGCTTTTTGAAGAAAAGCCCCCACTGGTTCTCTAGACTGAGATCCCCAAGAACAAGAGAAAAAATTTTTTCTGATGTGGAAGATCAGACACAACTGCAGCCACAGAGCATACTAAGAAAATTTACTCTAACCAAATCTTTTCTGATGCGGAAGATCAGACACTGCTGCAACCGCAGAGCATACTAAGATAATGGATCTGATACCACTTGTTGGGAACAAGACACTAAAGGCGAGAAGAGAGAAATAAACAACACTAAGAAGTATTTATTTTGGTGCATTTGTAAACCTTACATAAGCTTGCTTATATAGCAAAGTAAAGAACATCATCTCACAATACTAAGCAATGTGGGATTAAAAATCAAACTACAAAACTTAATCAAACTACAAAACTAACATATTTAACCCGCACAAATGAAATCAGAAGCTTTTGTAGTACTAAACAAGTGGAGTAATTGCAGTTAAAAAAAAAAAAAAAAGTGGAGTAGTTATCCAATTGGAAGCAAATAATTCACTGCAACAAATTTTCTAATTCAAACAAAAGAATATTGTCACCAATGAGACTCCATGAAGTAGCTCTGAAAAATAATAAAGCGAGAAATAAAAAGGTAAAATTAGATCTCAACAAGCAAGCATGTTTGCCTTACAGAGTTGTAGAAATCCAAACCGTCACACCGAGCATGGATCCAACGCCACTAACAAAGTTATTGAATTAAATTGTGCTTGCATACCTCTTCCACCAAACAATAATTAATAAAAGTAGTGCCAATATATCTTAATGGTTTTTCGGGTCCCCTTAAGCCAATTCCTTCTTGTCACTTCAATATCTTCAACTTCAAACCACTATCATCAAAATATAAAACAAATTGGGATTCCATCTTTCTTGTCTCCTACCACAAATGACAAATCTTGCACCCTATATCCATCAAACAAAACCCCAAGCTTGGTTTTAAATAACGTGACATGACTCACATGATTAGGCCAAAAGTAACCTAAATTTTTTTTTACTTATTTTTTAATTGTTAATCACAAATTTTACATTAAAATAATCACTAATTCTTAACCATTAAGATGAATTGTCATAAGTTGAGATAATAATCTATATATTAAAACAAATTTTTAAATTCACAATAACCATTAATTAGATATCACCAAATTTAATATTTAACATTAGTGTTATTTATTACGTAATATTTATGGTGGAAATATTTGCGAACATCGATAAAATCTTAAACTTCTTAATAATCATTAATTGAATTTGTAACTACTATAAAATTTAAAATTAATACAAATTAATAAGTAAAACCTATGCACCGACTATTTAAAAAAAGTTTAAATCGACAGATTTTTCTTTAAATAAAATATGTATATTAAACATTAAATTATAATTCTTAGTAATAAATAAATATAAAAAAAATAAGTAATTATAATGATAGAAAATTAAACATTAAATTAATTAAATATCTAAATTTTAAATATTAAATAAATTAATTAAAGTTGTCATAGTCAAGCATTAACTATTTTTATTTTCTTTAGATCTCATTATCAATTAAAAACGTGAAATAAATTTATATTTACGTTAAAAATAAACATATTTATATTAAAAATAAATTTTAATTATTTAAATAAATTAAGAATTAACAATTATTTACCATATATTTATTTTTCAAATAATAATATATAGTATTTAAATTCTCTCTGTATCTATTTCTATCTTTCTATATTATATTATATTATATATATATATATATATATATATATATATATATATATATATATAAAAAGAAGCTTGAGTTGAGTTATTTCTAGGATTCTAGCCATTAATAGAATATCTAACATTTAATAGCAAATGTTGATCTATGTAATGAAACCTTTAAATGTTTGTAGTCATAGATGGATTTCAAAGATTCACAATTACCATTGAGTTTACAAAATTATCTAAAATATTTAATTTTAATTATTTAATTTTTTTAATAAATAAATGTTAGTTGACAGTATATTAATTATTTTTTAGATTAAACTTATAATTTCTATTAATTATTTAATATTAAATAGTAAATTTTTTTTAATGATTTTATTTGACAGTTTTTTATCTTTGTTTTGTTACTTATCTTAAATATGTGTTTTAATGAGAATTTGTTGAAATTTAATAAGATTTTAAATTTATAAAATATCAAGTGTTCCTGTTACTTATTATTTAGTCGTTACATCTTACTGTCATTTAATATTTTCTATAGATCCTACTAGTTTAATCTAGGAATGGTAACGGGTCGGGACGGGCATGGGTAGTGGTTACCCGCCATACGACCCGCTACAAAAATCCGTCACTCATTATCCGCTAAAAACCTCTCGGATATCCGCTATAGAAAATACCTGCGGGTATCTACAGGTACCCATGGATATTTTAAAAAAATAATTTTTTTAAAATTAAATATTTTTTATAAGAAGTTTTATCAAATAAATAATTTATTTTTTGAAAAATCTAAAAATAAAATTATACTAGTTTCTACAAGATTAATTAGATCTAAAAGTAGATTAATATAATATATTATAAGAAAATATTTAATACAAATAAAATAAAATCTTTATTTTATATTATTAGCAATTTTATAATAAATAAATTTATTAACTATGAAGTTTTCATAAAAAAATAAGATTGATATCAATGAATTTTGATAATTAATATTTTAATTTGATTTATTTGCCAAAAATATTATCTTTTTTAACTTTTATATATATATATATATATATATATATATATATATATATATATATATATATATATATATATATTATTTTAGTTTTGCGGGTAGCGGGTACCCGCAGGTACGGGTACTATGATACCAAACACGTGCCCGTTAAGGAGCGGTAGAAAAAAACCCGTATCCGCAGGTTGCGGGTACCCATTTATACTATTCGTGCGGATATTTTTGCCGGTTTTATCCACGGGTATCCGGTGGCACGAATTTTTTTGCCATCCCCAGTTCAATCACCCTTAATTTGATTAGCAGCTCATTTTGTAATTGTTTCTCCCCATTAAATACATTTGGATTGATTACTCATTTTTTTTCACCAATCATATAAATAGGAATGATACATACCATTTTTAATTAGCCTTATCATGATTGTATTTGAAAAAAGAATTTTATAGATGTAAAAAATTTGAAATGCATTAAATTTAAAATATTTTTATATTAAATGACTTTATTTTTTAAATATTTTGTTTTAATAAGATAATTTAAATTTATTAAATTTTAATTTTTTTATTTGGATAGAGTATATTTTAATTCTCACTAAAAATAAAAACTTATTTTAATATTAAATAATTAAAAAATATCGACCAATGATACTTTTCGGTCAAAGTTTTTTTTTTGTTGACATTCGTCAAAATGTTTTCAATTAACACCAATCAAAGTTATTTTATTTAACAAAAGTTAAAGTTGTTTTTTAACCAACATTGGCCATGGATATTTTTCGGCTAATGTTGACTAAAAAATTCCCCAAATATATATATATACACAACAATGTCGAATAGCTCATAGTGTTGTGATGGGTGTAGGAGAGTTTTGTATATCTCACATGCAACTTCCACAACAATATGAGATTCATCATAATATTGTAGACCTCAATTAGATCATTAGTGCACCTCTTATAGTACCATAAATATAGGGCACAACTTTGTGATTAACTCTGTAGAGTTTTGCACGCTACACTAGTGTGTTATGGATGACTCACTGAAGTTCCATATACCTAACATATAACTCCCATGACAAGGTGAGATCAGTCACAAGAGTGTGAACCTAAATGTGACTATCAATGCACTTCCACAATACTAGTATAGTATGGATCACAGTTCCGTATTTGATGCTCTAGAACTCCACATGCCATATTGGGGTTTCAGAACATCTCCCATAGGTGTGTGGAATAGGCTATAGTATTGTGGCTGACCCACTATAGCTCAATACACCTTAGTCTCACATGCAACTCCAACAACACGGTGGGTTAACAACTAAAGCTATCAAAATGGGCTTCACTCGCAACCCTACAAAATGGGTCAGGTTGGATTCTAACAAAGGAGGTCCAAATAAAAGTGAACATTTTTGGCAATTTCTTTTAGCACCCCCTCATTTGCTATCTACACCCCCTCAATGTTCACAATTTTTGGCAAAACCCCAAAACACACTCACCCTCTTTTATCTTAAGATTTTTGACAAAACATTACTTAGCTTCATGACTTCACGGACACCTCTACCCACCTCTTTGAAAAGACACTCTCACCCTCTTTGCACATGTATGACAAAGGAAGTTCCTAAAAATAGATGTGAAAAAATATATATGTTCGAAGAGGGTGACGATGCGAAATGAAGAAGCCAATATAATTTTTCAAAGAGGTGGGTAGAGATGCATGTGCAACCGTGAAGCTAAGTGTTGCTCTATCAAGAAACTTAGGGTAAAAAGATGGTGAAGGTGTTTTGGAATTTTGTAAAAAATTAAAACATTGAGGGGGTGTGAATAGGAAATGAGGGGGTACTAAAAGAAACTGCCATCATTTTTTACCAATCCTTTTGAGTCAACCATGTAAATGGACTTTGGTCGGCTTGGCCCAATAGACCAAGAGCCGACCCGAATACAAATATAAATACATAAATTTTAAAAACACATATAATAATATATAATACATTATTAAAATATATTAGCTAAAAAGTATACACATAAAATTATGTTCGATGTAAAGTCAATTTATACATATTGTTAATTTACATATAAAAGTATGTTTGATGTTATTTAATAATATATTTTTAACAAATGAAAGTTATGTTGTTGTAAAATATATATTAATTAAAATATACATAAGTATATTTTTATATTATTTTAAACTTATGTACAATGTGTTTTTTATTAATTTAGTTTGTTGTTTTGAATTGGTTTGAACTTGTATTATAAAATAAGTTTTATTATTAATAAAAATTTAAATTTTGATTTTCTTTTAAAAAATGTCTGTTTTGCCCCGGTGACCCAATATAGGGTCAGATTGGACATAGAAAAATATGCAGCTCAAATAAAATATGGATCATTCTGGCCCGATCAATTTTTGTTGTAAGATCCCGACAAGTTGGACTGGCCAGTTCGAATTGCCAACTCTACCAGGCATTTTCTTTTAACACCCCCCAATTTTCTATTTGTGCCCCCCTAAGTTTATATTTTTTTGTAAATTCCTAATATACCCTTATCCTTATTTGATTTAAATTTTTTGAATTTATTTTTTTATTTTCTTGTCTTGTTGTGCTTTATCTTGCTACTCTTGTGTGTTAAACACAAATTCTCACATTCTACCCTGTTGTAAATCCCTAATCATTCTTATAAGTCTTTAGGGTATTATTATTTTATTTAAGCGCTATTTGAAAAGAAAAACACAATTTTATTCAGGTATGATTTTCTTGATTTAAAGTTTAGGGTTTTGGGATTTATGATTGAGGGTTTGTTTGCGTTTTTATTTGTACTATGTCGAGTGTTACAGTATTCCGGATCAATGATCCGGAATATACATAACACATTCTCGATCATGTTGTCTAGAACATACTTGTTGAATCTCATTTGCCTTCCGGATCACGTGGTCCGAAATATACTAACTGAATCCCATTTGTCTTCCGGATCATGTTTTCCAGAATGTACTTCGTTACGCAAGTAGGGTAAGAAAAGGGGAGGGTATTTTTGGATTCTGAAAAAAATTGTAAAACCTAGGGGGTGAGAATAGAAGATAGGGGATATTAAAAGCAATTGCCGCTCTACTAACCACAAGAGCGTAATCTAAATTTGATCATGAACAACCCTATCATAGTGTCGCATAGTAAGATAAAGTGATGTAACTAATGTTATAAAGCTCTCTATGTGCTTATAAATAAATGTTAGTAAAAATCTCATCAACATATCCTTAAAAAATGACAAAAATGAACAAAAAGAGAATTTGTACATGTCAACAAAAAAAGTTTAGCTGATCTAAAAAATTACCACAAGACGATCTAAAAAGTTTAGCTTTTTACTTTTTTTTAAAAGAATTTGAAATTCTACAATTTTAACTAATTAAAATACTTTAAAAAGTTACCAGAATTTCAAATTCTTTTTTAAATTTTTTATACAAACAATGTACTTCATAAAAAAATTTGAAATTCATAAATAAAATAAATTTTCCTTTTAAAATTCTGCATCCAAACATACGTTACTATTTTTGTACTATTATTAGTAGATACACGATGTTCCATACCAATGACAATTACAAGAAATTTAAAAAAAAAAGAGTAAAAATTACTATGATTTGTTAATAAAAAATATAAGTTTTTAGTGTTTTATCAATCATTAGAAAAAGTAACTATACCTTTTTTTATCCGTAATTAACAATATTAATAATGAAATTATATTTAACTTCTTTTAAAAAATTTATTTTATAATTGTACCTAATAATTTTAATTTACATATAGGAAATATGTTTGCTTTATTACATTTTTTTAACTTTATAACTAGTTATAATATATATTAGCTAATTATATCTATTTAACATTTTACTATTTAAATATAATTACACTAATATATAATGTGTAACTAATTATTTGATATAATTTCACTAACAAAATTGCTAAATTTTCTTCGTCCTGGTTTAACAAAAACTCTATCTTCTCAATGTGAAGAAGAAATTAGTCAGTTTGTGTTTCAGGAATGTGAGATACTCTTAACATTAATCGAAAAAATATTTAAGTAGCACAGATATTAATTGGAGGAAAGATTTAATTAGCACATAAAGGTGCAAATTGATGAAGAGGTTCCAATTTCTGTCTCTCTATTATTCTTTAATTGACAAAATTAATTTATATGCTAATTTATTTAGCTTAATTTATTATATTGTTTGTTTTAGAGCAATTATATTTTATTATATAATTATTTAAATTTTGTATTTCAATGGAAGTGGACTAGGTTCTTTACCAAAAATAAAAATAAATTGGTCAAATTCTTTGAATTATAAAGGTAACTTTCATATCGTAAAATATGAGCATGTCATTTTATATAACTATTGCAATGTATTCCTCAATTCAAATGTGTCACATTTTTTACTGTTTGTATTCTTTACTGCATAACATTTAAAATGTTAATATGGGTATGTTTCTAAAACGGTAAATTAATAATTTATATATGTTTGTTTCAAAAAAATTTATATGACTAAAAACTCCTACCAATACTTTTAATGGTTTTGATAATAATAAATTGGATTAATTTGATTATCTAACATCTTATTTGAAAAAGATGTATATAAATATGAATAAATATTTACAAAAAAATCAATGTGTAATGTATTAGTTAAACATAATTTTATATGATAAGAATGTTAATGACAAAAATAATAAGCAGAAGATTATAAGACCTTTTGATATGAAAAGGCATCAAAAGCATTTAATGTTGTGAATAGACCTTCTAGTGCTACAATAACTAGTAAATTCTGTTGAAACTTTTGATGCTAAATATCTTCTTACGATAAATAGAACATTCGTTTTCTTATTTATTAGAATGTATGTATGTACTAATATCATTGCAGATAGTCACCAACATTAGAAAATCTAAAAAGACAAACATTGTATCAAAATCTAACATCCCAACACTGATCTCACCAAATGGAATATTTCCCAAAAAGTCAACGTTCAAATATCTTATTTGTACTAGTGTCAGCATAGTTTCTCTTAGGTTGTTTATTAAACCTATTATACCTTTTCATGTTATACCTTTTGTATCACCAAATGGAATATAGCTTTTAGTGTTAAGAGAAAATATGTTTTTGGAATTCCTTTTGTAAAACTTTCATTCTTGTCAAGCTATTCAAAAAAGTTTTATATAAAACTTTTTTGTGAGAATTATTTCATTGTAAACTTTTTTATTCGTATTGGAAGTCATAATTTGACTTAGTCACAAAAATACTTATTATTAAACTCAATTAGAATTTAAAGGCAAATCAAAAGTATAATATATATAATACTTGTTATAAAATATAAGTGATAGTAAGAATACTTGTATTTCAAATTTGAAATAGTGAAATCTTTTATGGTGTTTGGAAGACAACTGAACATAATTAGTTAAAAATGAACTCTTATAAGATTCTCCTTTATAATAAAATTGTGTTTAGTGTAAAAAAAAGTGAACAATACATTGTATGTATCACAAAATTTCTTATTTAAAATCATCACTTATCTTACCACCATACTAAATCATGATAACTATAAGAACATCTTAAAAACCTTGAATGATGGCCTATTATGTTATTAAGAAACATAATTCATTCATTAGGCATGTCTAATTGTACCTGTATATTGGGGATAGGATAAGAATTACACAAAGCAATATGGTGCAAAAGTTTTTTTTTAATAGGTAAAATTTTATTGATCAGAAATTGACACCAACTAGTCACAAGAAATGACTAATAAGTATCTTGTATTACAGAGCCAAAACAAATATACAATGGAACAATACAAAAGAGTTCCCCACTCATTGATCAAGCACAATTATATAGCCAACATTAAACCCAGAATTTCCTATCACAGCTTGCTAAAACAATATTCATCTTTAACAGATCACTCATAAAAGGAACAAAATGCATTTTTAAAAAACCTTTTGTTCATAACCAAGAATGTTGTAAAGCATTTTGCCACACTTTTTTCACACAAAAAGGCTCCCTTCTAAACACCAAAAAATTTTTAGCCAGCCATATACTCCATAGCATAGCCAACCAGAGCTAAAGGATTTTCTTATCTGTTTACAACAAAAACAAAAGAATAAGTGTGACATTGTTTCTTATACACTTTGACAAATTGGACAGACATTACCAGTTAAGAAGGCAATATTCCACTTTGCTAGTTCTATCATTGTAAGGATCCTGTTATGTGCTGCCTTCTAAGAAAATTCATACACCTTAGAATGTACCTTTGTCTTACAAATCTTGTGAAAATTTTGAAGCAGATTCAGATTCAACAAACTCCCATCAGATTAGCTATATGCATCTTTTAAAGAGAATTCAAGATTACGTGATGACGTAGCTCCCCAACATCATCCATCCTTCAAGTCTTGTTTTAACTACACCCCTTCCAAGACTCTCTCTAAATCCCTCGCCAACATTTCTTCCGAGTTAAATAACTCTTTCTTTCACTCAAACCGCCATTCCCATTTTTTATCACAGCACCCGAACTTCATAAATTAAGGCCACTTTTTGGGTAGAAAGGGCATAAAGTCTGGAAAAAGTAATTTCACTCTTCCAAACTTTCCCTATTCTCCTTCCAAAATATTTGAACAGACACCTATTACCTACCATAGGTTTGGCATTTTGAACAAATCATTCTCCCACTCCCCCTGTTAATGTTATCTGTAAAATATCTTTCCACCATTGAGACCCTCTCTTCCCCTGCTGCTACAAGAAAAGACTGCTTCTAATATCTTTCCCATATCTAGCCTTCAGAATTTTGATCCAAAGAGCAACATCCCCTTGTAGATCCTCCATTGCCATTTGCTAAGAATAATTATATTGAATGTCTCCACATCCTTAATTCCTAGTTCTCTATGACTTTCCTTTTTTCAAATTGTCTCTCATTTTATCTAAGTCAATTTTTTGTAATCCTTTAATCCACCTCAAAGAAATCGCTTCTGCAAACGCTGAATGGTTTGAGCCACCTTCTTTGGAACCTAAAAAAAGAAAAAAAGTACAGAGGAATAGATGACAGGGTGGAATTGATCAAGCAAAGGATGATAATTTTCTCTCTTTTTTGTTTTCAAGATGATAATTTTACTATAATAAGATTCCACACTCTAGCGCACACTGGTATTTCCAAATACGAAAATGACACTCACAGTTAAGGATCCTAACAAAAGATGTCAACTCCTCATGAGTCACCCCAACATCTCTTAGGCTGCTCTTTATAACGCATGTCAACTCCTTAGGTGCAAAAGTATTTACCCCACGAATAATTTTTACAACATCAGATCAAAAGTGATAATTTGTCTTGAGGCAAAAACAATTTCTAATAAAGATAGAGTTTAAGTGTAAAAAGTTTTACACTAGCATTTAATTATAATTTTTTATTTATGGTAAGATATTAATTTTACAGATGAATATTATATAAATGAAGAGTTGTAATTAAACATTAATTTAAACTTCTTTTACACTATATTAATTAAACTCATAAACTACATAATGACAATAAATAAAAAGCAACGTCAATAATCGAATTTTTGTGGGATTATATTTGTTAATTCACAACTATATTCACATTATCAATAGCGACTATACATCAATATTTCTTTTTTTTACACCTGCATAGTTAACATAAATAAGATATGTTAAATCTTTACAAATTTGGTTAATAACTACAGTTTAAAAAAATATAGAAATTAAAGACAATTAACAATATTTTAACTTTTATATATTTTACAAAATTTGTGCTTATTAAATAATCAATAAATAAATAAGAAAATTATTTTTAATTTTATTACTAATTTTAATATATTTAAATTTTAAACACAAAATTCTCAACTATAATATTGACATATCAATATATATTTTTTATTTTATTAAATATATTTTATTAAATATATTTTATTTTTTTATTAAATATTTTATTTTATTAAAATCTAGTATATTAGTATATATGAGACTTAAATTTTTTAAATATTGTCATAAAAAACCGTCAGATAAATATCAAATTACATATATAATTTATCTTTAAAAAATTATCTTAAATAATCAAAATTAAAATACACAGATTTAAATTTTCTGATGGCGAGGATCGGAATAGTATGCATAATAATATTTGAATTTTCATATCGTCTTTATATTTTAAATTCAAATGATAAAAAAAAATTTAAATAAATTTTTTGTCCCTAAAGTTTCATAAAAAATCACTTTTAATCATTAAAATTTAAAAATATTTTTTTAGTTTCTGATTTATTTTTAGTCATTTTTCTTTTTCAGTTAGTGATTTTAAAAAATTATTGATGAAAAATTTATTTTTGTACTCATGAATCACTTTCTCTCACAATTCTATTTTTTCAATGTTTAATTTAACATCTGACATAGTCAAATACACTAAAACTTGTAAACGAACAACTTTAATACAAAATTATCATTTTTTTTAAAACTTTAGGGCCCAATTAGTCCCTGAATCTAGTATTATAAGTCCTAGTGTCCTATCCATTTTCAACCCAATTTTAAACCTTGTTCTTTCATAGGTCTCACCTAGTTTTAGTTTTAGGTTATAATAAGTTTGCTACAAATTCATACACCTGACTCAAATAATTATTTTCTATAATGCTAATTAGATGGAAATAAATATAATTTTAAAATTCAATTGAAAAAAAGTATAAGAACTTGGTTAAAAAGTATCTAATAGTTAAATATATACAAAACAATTTAACCAAAAATTTATCAAAAGATAGAAAAATGGTCAAAAACATGTTCACAACTAATGAATGGAAAAGAAGAAAAAAAACACTAGCTATTTAATTTTTTTGTTTTAAGAAAATGAAAAATCGAAAAAAGTTAGTTCTTTTCTTTTTTTTTTTGTTTTAGATGGCAATTTCTTATTATTAATAATATTGCATGTGATATATTATTGAAACGTATATCTAAGTATCATCATATTTTCTATATAAATAAGTACCATAATATTTTATTTATATTTTTATGTGTATTTGAATCTTAAAAATATATAAAATAATATTTTTTAATTTTGTTGTTATAAAATTATTATCTTATTTGATGTGTATTTATTATTATTATTATTATTATTATTATTATTTAATATTATTATTATTATTATTAATTCAAATACAATTAAGCTATTGAATTTAAAACTATCAAATGTGTGATCAATTGGTATAAAATATTTCCAGTTTAATTTAAAAAATTAGTTATACAGCATTGTGTATTTATATTAAAAGTATGATGCATGTATCAATAAACAATTATCTATTTATCTTAATATTGTAAAACAAAAGAAAATTCTCTTAATATAAAATGTTGATATAAATTGACAATATATTTAAATACTAGTATAATATATTATAGAATAAGTAATACTAACACCCTCTAATGTTTTCTTAGATTACACTTATATAGAGATGTACATTTGAGTTCAAACCCGCATACTACTAGGAAAATTCGTATGATATGTAAGGCCTAAAATTTTAAGCTAATTTAAATATGTAGCATTTTTAGGTTTGATCTGTGAAACTTACAGGTTTAGCGGGTTTATCAGTGGGTTTCCCTAAGCCTATGTATAATTAATTTTTTAATAAATATGATATTATTTATAAAAATGGGGTGTCATAAGTAAAAAAAAAAATCAATACTTTTGTCATGATATTTAACAATTGAAACGTAAGATTTTATATTTGAATGTATTTATATTTTATTTATATACGTTTTAAATTTAAACTATTTTATTTTATATTTTAGAATTGAGAATTGAGATGATATTTAATTATTTGTCATTATATTTAATATTTAATATTAAGTAATAACTAACAAGTACTCTAACTTTGTTTAATTATTGCCTTTAACTCATTATGGGGTGACTTTAGATATATATTGAATTTTAATAATAATTAAAAATGAGACAAATTGGTTTTTTTAAAAAATGAAAATTTTTTATATTTCTATGCAGGTTGGCTCATGGGCTTTGTGGGGTGGTTCCAGGCTAAAAAAATAGAATTTCTCCTTGCACCTCAATAAGTTCTCCCTGCACCTCCATAAATTTTCAAAATGAAAAAAAACTATTAATAAAAATAATAAAAATTTAATTAGCACCCTACTCTTACTCTTCTTTTTTTGTCTACACCTTTTTCTAAACCCTAAACCTCTTGTTTTGCATCTTTCTCGTTTGCTTATCTCGCAAGGCTTGGTTTTTTTTCTCTACTGAATTCTTCTTGGCGGGCGTTTTTCTTTTCTTCTTAGTGTGCGGTTTTTCTTTTTCTTCGCCTTCATCTAATGTGTTTCTATAGCCGCTTCATTGTTCCGTTCAAGTTTATCTTTTCCGTCACATACCTTTTACAAGTCTGTACACATGTTTTCGATGACAGACCTTTTACAAGTCCGGACACGCCTGTCCAGACTTGTAAAAATAATTGCAAATTCTTTTAAAATTTGGAAAACCCTTGTCCGAACATAGGAAAAAAATTTTCAAATTTTTTACAAGTCCGAATAGCTCTATCCAGACTTGTTAAAAAAATTTTGAAACTTTTTTTTGTACCCTAACTTGTATAATGTGCACTCATAACAAAAATATTAGTAATTTGACTTTGTTTCGGTTGATTAGAAAGCGAAAGCAAAACGACCAATACCTTCAGAGTTGCACAAAAATGTGTAGGAAAGGCGCAGGCCACCAGATTGGTGCAAGGACGTGAGCCACCAGACCGGTGCAGGGAGGAAGATGAAATAGAGGAAATGACGAAGAAAGAGGAAACAAAGGATGAAAGGAGGAAAAGGAAACAGTGGTAATGGCGAAGAAGAAAAGAAAAGAGATTGCAGGGTGTGGAGAGGAAGAAGAGGTGCACGGTGTTGAAAGAAGGAAGAGAAGGAATTAACTTTTTCTTTTTACCGATGGTAGTTTAGACTTTGCATACACTTATATGGAGGTGCAGGAGAAATTATAGAGGTTCTGGAAGAATATCCCTAAAAAATAATGAGCTCGTTTAAAATGTGGAGCTTCTTAAACCAAGTTTCTTGGGTTGCAAGTTTCGCGAGTTGAGTTACCCACATATCCATCTTTGCACTTATATATCTATTTTTTCATTCTTACGATAACCTCTCTTAATAAGGGTAAGTGAATTTTAAAGATACATATGTAATATAAAAAATTATCTCAATAAAATGTTTTTAAAAAAGAATAGAAGTGTAAAATTTTAAAAAATGGAGTGTTAGTGTGACATGTGAAAACCTCATATGAACTAGGATAATTATATAGAAAATAAAAAACAAATATTATAGATACTTAATTAACATTTAAGTTTGATGAGATAAGTTACACTAACGAAAAAGAATTTTAACTCGTGATAATTTTTATTTATTAGTAAATGATAATTATATGTTATAGTGGTCAAAAAATTTAATTAGTATGCACGGTAAAGGTAAAAAGTTTTGTGTTTAGGTGTAAAAAGTTTTAGTATAAAAAGTTTTATACTAGCATTCAATTATAATCCTTAATTTATTATAAGTTTGTTTATTTAATCCATTAATACTTTAAAATTAATACAAATGAAAGTTATAATTAAAGGTAACTATAAAATTCTTTTACACTATCAATACATACTAATTAAACTCTTGTAGAAATTAGTGATATATATTTTATTAGAGAAAAAAATATTTATACACTGTTAAAAAGTTTTACACTAATATTCAATAATATTTTTTATATATGGTAAGTTTATTGGCTTTAACTATTATTCTATAAGTCATATAAACTAAGAGTTATGATTGAATGTTGTAAGATTCATTTTATTAAAAGTATAAGTATATAAGTTTTAAACTCATTTTATTAAGAGTTTTAATTTTTTTGTAAAAGGCAAAATATTAAGAGTTTTAATTAGTATTCACTATCACTCAAAAGAGTTTTACACTAATATCCAATCTCAACCTTCGTTTGTTGATTTCACCAATTGTCATATAAACAAATAATTATGATTGAATGTTAGTGTAAAATTTTATTACAATATTAGTGCATACTAATTAACCTCTTTTAAAAAATCTAAAATTTATACTGCTTCTTTTATACACTCCTGTTTTATTATTTTTAAGAGCAAGGTATCTAAGTTTTTTACATTAAAAATAGAAGAGATAGATGCGTGTAATGATCCAGAGTATTAGACAAAGGTGTGTAGTTTGGAGTGAAAAGTATGAAATTTTCATATGTCTCAGTATTTATTTATTTTATTTGGGTTGGGTAATGAATTAGGGCAGGTTGGGGCAGGGCAGGTTGGGGCAGTGGAATGCAAATTTGGAGATTTTCTCTTATGAGAGATTTTCTCTCTCTACTTTCATACTTTTTTAAAATAGAAAAAATGTCTTTAGATAAAAAAAGTAAATTTTTTTCTCTTTTTCTTTTTTGTAATTTTGCATCTCCTTCTTTTCTCTTCGCTTGTCTATGCCAATTTGAAACATAAAACCGTGAAATTTTTTATTTTTTAAGGATTTGAGATTAGCTAATTTAAATTCACAAATTCTTTTACAAGTTTAGATTAGCTAATTCAGACTTATAAAAAAAAAATCCAGCCTAGATTAACTAATACAGACTTGTAAAAAAGATTGTGAATCTAGATTAGTTAATCCGGACTTGTAAAAAAATTATTTTAACAAGTCTAGATTGCTAATTCAAACTTGTTAACAATTGGTTTTTTCAAGACTTATTAAATATCTCATTATTTTTTTATTGTACTGAATTTGAATTAACTACAAAAAGCAAAATATAAGTAGGTAATCACTTACATGATATGTTAGGGAGACAGAACCAGATTCAAAACAGAGTTCAGAGTAAGCCAAAGAAAATAAAATACAAAAATTAAAAAATAAAGAATAAGCGAGCATAGACATTTTTAAAATTACAGGAAGAAAGAAGAAGAGAAGAATTTTTATTTTATGCATGTTAACTTGAAGACATTTTGATCTTTTTTCAAGACAATTTGGTCTTCCATGAGCCCAAGTCATGGTCATAGGCCTAGGTTGGTGTATTTTATGGGCCAGATGAATATAAAAGGCCAGAATCCCAATTGGTAATCCGTGAATAGTGATTGATTTTTAAAGCGGGAAAGTGGTTGGTTGATCTGAAAAGGAGTTAATGTTTAGCCAAAGGCCACGTCACATCAACATCTAACATCTAACATCTAACATCGAAGCCGTGGTTGATTGATTGAGTGTGCGAGTTGGTAGAAGCACTAAGACAATATTAAATTTGTTAAAAGCAACTCTGTTGGTTGTTAAATTCAATTCCCACATCTTCATTGCTTTTTTAATTTTATCTTGCTTCGCAAGCTTTGCTTCTGATGCAAATTGAAACAAGTCTCTCAGGACCTCAATCTCATCTAATCCTGTGGAGAAGCAAACTCATCCAATAATTGTAGCTAACCGTTTAATATATAGATTATAGATTACAGTTGGTATGCCCCAACACCATGTGATGCTAATGCCATACAACTAATTTTGGCCATAACTTTTTTTGTAAGATTGCTTTGATTTGGAAAGGTTTGGAATTTTGTATCCTCTTGAATCTTGATGGATCATGCAATCGAGATTGGAGATTGGAGATTGGAGATTGGAGATTGGACATTGGAGATTGGAGAGGTATATACATCTATTCTTTCTCTAAAGCACTTGTACTACAAGTGCTCCGAACCACTCCCAATCGCTACCCCCAAACCATCTTCAAGGAGTTCTTCCATCATACAAATCTAACACTTTATTCTTACAATCACAACTTTCCAATCGATACAATCAAATGCCAACTTCTCAAATAAAAGATAAAAAATCAGTTTCCAATTCCACTATTACTTTTCTTCTAAACAAATATTATAATTTCTTTTTGTTTTCCATTATGAAAATTTTCTGAATCAATTACAATTATGTTTCTTTATGGTGTACGTACATCAATTGAAATTATGTTATTTAATATGAATAAACACATTTCGTCTATAACTAAGGATATTCTTCCATTCATGCACAAAGCTCAGTCGTAACCATATTTAAAACACAAGTAGAGGATTAAATTGTGTTTCTTAGAATCTTTTCACTGATCTATTAGAAAACTCTTTTTGAACTTTCAAATGAAACAAATTTACATATATGACTATATCTATAAGTTGAACCAAAATTAGTCCTATGGATGCCATGCAAACTTATCAAAATGTATTTTCAAAAAATCAAAACGACTTTCTCGTGGTTATTCCTAGAGGGTTAGCGGTGTACTTTGAGTCAGTTTGGATTAATTATAAAATTTAAATAAAAACAAACCAATTTTGTATAGTTTGATTTGATCTGGTTTTGCAATTTAAAATATCTATTATTAAGTGTTAAAAAATAGATTTAAAAAATTTATTTTTAAAATTGTATAAAAGTTTACTCACTCTTTATAAAATTATATAAAAGTAATCATCGTTAAAGTTAAAATATAAACAATTAATCCATTTAAACATTACGTTTTAGTGATTTTCCTCAATTTGTATCCAATAAAATTAAAGCAAATAGTTTTACTAAAATATTTATTTGTCAACTAATACATATTTGAATAAAAATTTTAATTAAAGATTAAATCAAAATCTTATAAACTTAAAAAATAATGAGTAATTGTATATAATCTTTTTAGTTTGATTTGATTTAATATGATTTCAACATCTGAAACAGCAACACAAACCAAACGGTTTGAAAATTACAAAAATCAAATCACACAATCTAAAATGATTTTTTGAGGCTTTTGAATTTTGAGATTTGGTTTTCTTTTGAATACCCTTATTATTCCTTTAACATACATTAGTAAAAATAAATAAAAAATATAAGGGATAAAAAAAATAAACTCAAAAATTTATTTTAATTTGTGTAATAAATTGGGACTACATTCAATCCTAAACAATGACCAAAATTTTCAATAAATTTATAGGAACTACTTTTACATTGTTACGAGTATTCTTTAACCTTTTACCTCTCCATATTATCAATCAAGTTTTTTTTTAGACGTACTTTTCTCTATAAACAAATATAATAAATACTAGATTATTGTCTTTTTACTTTTCTTTTTTTTTTTTTTACAAACCAGATTATTGTCCTAAAAGCCTCAAATATGATAAATGAAAGGCACTCATGCCTTCTTTTTTTTTTTTTTTTGAGTAAAAAGGCTACTATTGCTTAGAGTATTTAAAAGTAACACAGAATATTTGAAATGATTGTAAATAAAATAACACTTGGTAAATGAAATGCTAGTCCAATATACTTGTTGATTCACGAGACTTTTATATAATTAAAATATCTTTTTCTTAAAATAATATTATTCAATTATTTTTAGAGTTTAATTGGTATACACAGTCATTAAATGTAAGTGTAAAAAATCTTTTACCTTGACAATGTATATCAATTAAACTCTTACTTTTAATAACATATAAATACTTAAATATCAATTGTCTTAAATAGAAGAATTATGCGCGCAAGTTGTTTACGTTTAATTGGAATTTTGAAAACTATTTTAACATAACAAAAAAAGTCTTGCGCATTTTAAAACATTTTCTAGAAATATAATAACTTATAAGATTTTAAAAGAATTTATGATTTTATAAGATTTTAAGAGATTTTATATATTTTTAGAAAAATTGAAATTTGAAAGAATCCATGAAAAACAAATTATAAGGTTTGAATATAGAATAATAAAATAAATAAAAATAGTAAAATTATTAAAAAAATTAATATTTTTGTATATGTAAATAGTTTTGAATTAACTTTCAAAATTTTAGTAACTCACAACCATTTTTTTTTTTTTTTGTTAGAAAATTAGTTTAGAGGAATATATTGTGATGACAATGTCAATAATAATGACAAAGACGATAATAGTGTTAATGGTGATATTCTATAATAGTGATATAATAATAATGTGTGTAGTGATAGTAGTACCTTAAAATATAAAATTTTCAACATTTGAATTTATTTTTAATTATGTTTTAGAATTTAAAAAGTTATAACCAATTTTATTTTCTTTTTTGTGAAATTAATTTAAATGCATATGTTGCGGTAGAGGTGATGAACACAATAGTAATATTAACAGTGATGATTGTTTAATGACAATGTTTATAAAGATAATAGTTCGGTAACAATCATCCAATGATAAATATTAATTTGATGACATTTTTAGTACAAGATCCAATGTAATTTACATGGGACCGGTGGTCTACCTAAATAAGTAGAAGAATAAAAAAAAAAAGGTCTAAAAAAATATCAAAGTTTCAGAGAAATTATTTTATGATAAATTTCTATTAAAAGACATTTAAAATTCTTCAAAATTTATTTTATATATAAGCTCATTAAAATTTGTATATTTTTTAATATTATAAGATTTTTATAAATTATAAAAATCTCAAAAAAAAGAAAGAGTACCAGAAAATCTCTCTTTATAAAACCATTTATTTTTGTTCTTTTCTTTGTAAAACTCTTTCAAACACGTTTTATAAGTTTTAGAAATACCTTTTTATAAGAAAGTTTTCTTTAGCACTTTTCAAATCTTAAATGAATGTTTTAAAAAAAAAAATTAAAATGAATGTCATCTACGTTATCTTGTCCTTAAATAATTTTAAAAGTCATTAACATCATTTCTTTCTACGCTTTAAAAATGTTATTGAATATCAGAAATTTTTTTGTAAAAAACATATTTTATAAATTTTTAAAATTCTAATTAAATAAACCCCTTAAAATTTTAATTTGGCGAATAACACAGAGAAATTTCTCAAATTAAACGAAAGATATCAAAGTTCAATTTTTGTGAGTCTTCTGATTTAGCTTGATAGCCAGCCATGAGGATAGAAGTAAGTTATATAATGACGTCTAAACGACAAAAGAGAACAAACAGCAGAGACGAATTATTTTCAGACCGCACATCATTAGCTCCAACGAATGTACGTAGATTAAGGGCCCCAAACCCAAAACCTGCCAAATTTTGGATTCAGTACCTATTACCTATTCACAAATAATATTATATTATGCTTAATTAGTTAATAATTTTAAATTATTATATTGATCCTGCTATCAGCTCACCTAACTGTTTAGGAAATGTTTAATATTCTTCATGAATTTTTTTTAATATATTCATTATATGCCCGTGATATAATTTTATCATAGTTAACTAACATCTATTTTTTATATCAACAATCTTTTTAAAGAATTCACTTCAATTACACTTGGCGTGAGAGAAATGAATGAGTTCAACTTTTAGGAGCAAATGGGAGGAGAATGAAAGGGAGCAAAACCCCTTTTGTCAAATTTTGACTGTAAGTTGAACGTTCCGTTTCTTTGTTTTTTTAATAGTTTTTAGTCAAACTTTTTAAAATTTTCATTTTTTAGAAAATATAAAAATTTGGAAAAGGATTTAAATAAATTTTTTGTCATTAAAGTTTCATAAAAAATCACTTTTGGTTCTCAAAATTTAAAACTTTTTTTAATTCTTGATTCACTCTTAGTCCTTTCTCTCGAATTAACGTGCTTAAAAGAATTATGACAGAAAACATGTTTTTATACTCGTGAATCACTCTTCTCATCACTCTAACCTCCTTAATCTTCAATTTTACATCCAGTACAGCCAAATACATCAAAACTTATAAACAGACAACGTTAATACAAAAAACAAATTAATTTTAGGGACTTAAAAAAGTGTTTTTGAATTTCAAGGACCAAAAGTGATTTTTTTATAAAACTTAAAGATAAAAAAACTTATGTAAACCTTGGAAATATGTGTTTAGACACATTTAGTTTTCAGAAATTTTCATTTCCTAGAAGGAGCGGGAAAAGTGGCATTGGTTGTAACAAAGAGGTGGTGGAGGCCAGGATGTAAGGCGCAGAAGGAACATGATATGTGGCAGTGACAATGATGGAGAGGTGACAGAGGTCGAAGTAGGAGACTCGAAAGAAGTGTGAGAGCGTGGTGGTAGTGGCAAAGAGGTGGTAAGGGTTGAAGTAGGAGGCACGGAAAGAGGAGCATGAAATGTGGAAGCGGGAACAACATAGAAGTGACATAAGCTAAAGTGAAAGGAACACGAAAGACGAAGGCAATGGCAATAGAAGAGTAAAGGAACTCGATGCGGTTGAAGATGAGATTATGTTTTCCAATTTTTCAAATCAGTAAAACTACTTTAGATGGTTTTCTAATTTTCTGAAAACCAGTTTTCCATTTTACTAGTTTTCTTTGAAAATTAAGTCTCTGAATGTGTTTTCTAGTTTCTTTTCTATTACTGAAATAATTTTCTCAATTTTCCTAAAAAACACTCCAACTAAATTGTCTTTTAGTTTTCCTTCAATTGAGAGAATTTAAAAAAGAGAAGAGTCAATTAATAAATATACAATTTAATTCTATGAAATTGTTCTTATTCTTTTTGTGAATTCAATCCCTCTTTTGTCTCTCAAATGCATGCTCAAATTTCTTTCTTTTATCATTAGAATAAAAGTCTCTAGTATCTGTTGCGCCATAAAGATGTAAGTGTGTGAAAGATGAAGAGTTATAAGGTTGGTTTGGTGATAACGTGGAGAGATAGGAGAGGGAGAGATTGCAAGTTCGAATCTCTCTACTAACAAAAATTAGCATTTTAACTACTAAAATTTGACTATATAAAAAAAAAGTGTGAGAGGTGTAGTAGAAGAAAAAACACATTAGAAATTCTTCCTTTAGAAGTGTGTGAGTCTCACTATAACGGAAAGTATTTTAAGAGTTTGCCTATAACAATGTAACACAATCTAACAAAGTGTATGAGATATGCTAAAAGACAAAGTGCATGATACATTTAATGCAAAGGTTTAGAACAATTCCAAAAATAAGTATCCAAATAAGTTTTTTAAGATATAATCAAGTTAAAAAAATAATAACTAACTTTAAAATTTGTCTTCTTGTAAATTAAACCATAATATAGTTATTTCTCTTCACTCCTTTAAGCTAAATGTTATATGTAACTAAAATTAATTGCCCCTCCCCTCCATTAAAATTTGTCGCATTGAGCCTCTTTTGTTAAACCAAACTAACCCTTAAGAAATAAAATATGAGGTTAATAATTAGAGTGTAAAGGTGATGCATTAACTATGGAAGAGATTATAAAAAACAGTTTTATACTCTCAAAATAAAAAAAAAATTGTTGATATAATTTTTGAAATAGTTATTATTAAAATCAACAAATTTATGTGAATTAATTGTTTGATGGTATAAAATTTTTTACATTATCCGTTTTCTCTAATGAATATGCATTGTTTTACAATGTTAATTAATTATAAATTATTTTTATATATTTTTAAAATAATTATTATCAAAACTAATAAATTTATTACATATAACTTTTATTTAAATTATTGAGTATAAAATTGTTTTGTTCTAACTATCAATAAAGTTTATCTTGAAACACATATCCTTACACTTTTTATGTATCTTTGGATGCAGTAATGCAGGCTCCTAAGATTAGACTTTTTTTTTTTAAAAGCTAAACATATATTCAAAAACAGAAACAAAATGTTTCTTAGAGTACATACTAATTACAAATACCTCCATATTATATTGGAGCATATCAAGGCTAATCCACCTATTTCATGTTTAAAAGACACAGTGTAGGATTAACGTACCAATCCGAAAAGACACACCCCCTATTGAACCCAATGGAATATGATAACCATTTCTACGAGATTACCTTTATGCACATCAGAATGTCGACAGAATCCACCGGTACGTTATCAAATACAATCTGATTTCTAGTAAACCAGATACTCCAGTACCCGGCAAGCCAGAACACATACCAGCACTTCTTCTTTCGCTTTCCAACCACCCATGCTGATGACGAAAGGAAGAGCTGATGCAAATCCCCGGAATGGGTCCTTGAATTCCCAGCCAGCTAATGATATTGTTCCACACCATTTGAGCCTTGGCACACCTTAAGAACAAATGATTGCTATCTTCAATAGCACTGTTACAAAAGACACACAATGCATCGTCAGCTGGGATGATAACACCTCTCCTCAAAAGATTTTGGGTGGTTGGTAATCTGTCTAACAATAATCTCCATGAAAACGCAATAACCTTGGAGGGCAGACTATCTTTCCACATTCGTCTCAGAGCTTTGGGTTCCACCTCAATTAGTCTGGATGAGGTTTGTTGCAAATGCAGAACCGAATAAGCCCCTGCAACTGAAAAGCTTCCATCCGTACTAGACGACCAACTCCATCTATCAGCCATATAATCTACAATAACCACTGGCTGCAACACACTTTGTAACATACGGATCTGATCTTCTTCCCGTACGAATAGCTCCCTTCTCCAAACCCATATTCACCCCCCAGATGCTTCCTTTTTGTCACTAATAGTGATGGCTTTATCTACTGCTAGCCCATATAACCTGGGAAAGCTTAAGCTGAGGGGACCATCTTCTATCCAATTTTGCTCCTAAGATCAGACTAATGATAAAGAATCTAAATAATATGTACATGTAATCATGTATATTTTTCGTTACCTCCTTTATATTAAAACAAAAACACAAAAATTAGTAAATTATAGTTGGTAGACGATGTTATTTCACAAACATGTTACCAGGGTTGGTACGTAAATATGGATAAGTACATCGAAAAATTAATAATCTTAGACACAAAGTTCAATATATATATCCTAAAAACAAAAAATAACATAATAAGAAAAGATGATATAAAATCCATCTGTCTCCTATATAAAGTAATTAATGGTTCAGTTACCATACTTGAATTCCTCTTATTTAGGTCTTAAGCTAATTAACTAAAGGAGAAAGTTGACTTGTTTATATTAAATGATCTATAGTCTCTCTCTCTTGTATAAGTAAGGTTCTGTATATAGTCTTACATCTTTAAGTAAGTCCTTAAAAGGTATACGGAATAATTTTGTAAATCTTTTATTTTGATTTAATAATTATAATTTAAATATGACCTGTGATACTCAAGCGATTAAGATGAGAAGCAATTGGAATTATTTGTAGCTAATAAAAAAGGTGTGTTCCCTTGTTAATTAGGAAATTTATAATAATTATTAAAAAACATGTAAAGAAAAGAGAGACATTAAATGAAACAGCATAAAATGGTGAATAGTTGGAAATTGTTTGTCAAGTGGTGAGCAAGGTGATGAGGCGTAGAAATATGGGTTCCCAAGTTCGCATTGCAAAGGGCAAAGGGCAAAGGGAGTTTTGTACGTGTAGTGTGGATGGACCACTTGTGGTCTGATTGAAACTGGTTTGTGTTGAGGTTAAAGATAGTGTTGTGTTGATGAGGTAAGTTGAGAGCAAAAAAAGGAGAGGATAAGAGAGAGAGAGAGAGAGAGAGAGGAGAGGAGAGGAGAGGACGCAATAATAAGGGTGGATGAAAAAAGTGTAGTGTAGTGTTGTGTTGGTGTGAGGTGTGAGGTGTGAGGTGTGAGGTGTGAGGGGTGAAGGATGAGTGAGGTTGAGTTAGAGAAAGGGATGGATGGTTGACTGAGAAAAGACTATAGATAGATAGATGTACATGAGAAACATGGGGTGAGGATGACTTTGTACAATCATCATCACCTAAATCCAAGCAACCACTACCTAACAACATGGGCATCCATGCTTGTTATCCACACACTATAATCTCTCATGATCCAGGACCTTTTTATTATTATTTCTTTTCATGTGCCTAGCTATCTCATTATTTTATCATAGACATCTCACCAAACTCTTTAATCTTTTCCTACCCGCTACATTTTACGCACGCTGCTTTGTCCTTCTTCTTCTCTACCTGTCCTTGTCACGGTTTGGTACCTTCCGGCCCGCCTTTGCCCCTCATTAATTAAAACACCATATTCATCAGGATTTCATTTCCCAACTATGTAATGTACCAAACCAGGGTGAGCCCATATATTATTATTGCTTAATTACCACACCCATTTACCACTTTATCCTACACAATACATACATGCATACATGCATCTTATATCAAATTAATTCATTCTACAAACAATATCTAAATCTAATATCGGTGACAGTGAGGGGTTAGGTTAGGATAGATGATCCTTTCTGTCCCTGACTCAGACAAGTGGCAACTGGCCATTGTATCAAAAAACTTAGAAGAGGAGTTGAGACTTATTGAGCTAGTATTTATTGAGGAGTGTCGCCCAACTACATGACCCCAGATGTAATACATAAAATTGGTACCAACAAAGCTGAACCAGAGATACAATTCTATCCACACTTGTACGGTAATAGGGTATTAGCTCTCACTCTGCCCCTCCTGTCCCATGCATCTCTTCCACTTCAACTACTCAATTTTTTTTACCACTTTTTCTTTTTAAATATTTCTTATCCAAATCAGCTTATTTTCAACAAATCACTTTGCCTTTTTATTACTATAAATCCTGCAAGTAGATGCACATTCTAGATCAAATTAGTCGCATCACGTTACAATTCAGTCAAATATAGAAAAATACTCAAGAGGACCATTTATTGTCGTTTAGTAATTATTGTTGCCTATAAATAAGTGGTGGCGGTAGAAGATTTGAATAACTGAAGCAATTCAAGTTTAATCTTCTTTTTTTTTTAAGGGCAGATAGAATTTATTATATGAAACATCAAATAAAGTGTTTCACTTTTATATTTATTATCAATATTAACTCCTCTCCTCTTTATAGTGTGGCTTAGCATACAGTAATTTTATCTCATATTCATCATACAATCTAAAATTAACATACTAATCTAAAAATACTCACCCTCTATTAAAACTAAAATAATATAATAACCATTTTTATGAAATTAGCTTAATTAATGTCAAAATATCCAAAACTTTTACCGTAACCCTGTCAAAAACAATGGAATTCCTAGCAATTCATATACACCAACAACCAGCAAGTCAAAACACATACCTGTATTTCTTCTTTCGCTTTTCAACTATGTAAAAAATAGTTAAGTAAGTTCTTCCGAAAGTGGTAATTGTATTCTCGCTCAACTCAACAATTTGTATCACACCTGTTGAGCAAGTCGGCATAATAAAAAAAGATGATTTCGGTTATCGGCACTATTGTTGCAAAATACACATAATGAGTCATTTAATTGATTACCTACTCCTCGCCTCAATAAATTATCCATGGTGGGTAACCTATCTATCTGCTAACAGCCTCCAAGAAAATACAATCACCTTAGATGGTAACTTGTTCTTCCACATTCTACGCATCACCTTAGGTTCTACATCTGACTCTTGGGAAATTTCTTGCCCCTCTCAATATACTGTATGCATCCGCCATTAAGAACTCTCCATCCATAACTATGTTTCACATCCATTTATCCCTACCTAATCCCTTAGTTCCACATTCTGCAACAAGGCTTCCAAATTTTGTAACAAACTTACCTCTCACTCAAACAATTTCCTCTGCCACACTCACTTTCACCTTGGCAATGTGCCTACTACGCCCTGTTTTTTCTGTACTAAATATACACTTATTTTTCTTTATTTCATACAACCTAGAAAATCCTGAATTTATTGCCCACCACCTATCCAAAGTTATTTCAAAACAGACTATCACTCCACCACCCAAGTTTAATCCCTAGTATCCTATACATATGCGGATTTTATAAGAATTCATCATTTATAACTGTTAAAAAAAATAATTTCATTTAATATTATTTTTATTTAGACACTTTTGTCTTTGATTATTTTATTATTCTATGGCTATTATAAAGAAATATTGTTTAAGCTTATTTTATTTAGACACTTTTATTTTAATTATTTAAATAATTAAATTATTTATTTAACTTTCTAGTCCTAACTGATCTAAAAATAATTTTTAACTATATTCTTATTTTAAAATAAACGATTTTTTTTTTTACTTTTTAAAATAAATATAATTACTTTTTAATTCCTTGTGAATACATGTATTTTTTTTTACCTTAATTATTATAAAAGGGAAATAACCTTAAGAAATATAATTTCTTATATGCTTTACAGTATTTTTCTAACTGATTACATCACCGAATGGATCTATGATGAAGTAGAGATAAAAAAGAATAATTATGGATTAAATTAAGAGAAAAAAAATTAAATTAATGTTAAATAATAATTTTTATTTATGAGGATTTTGTTACTAATTAATATTTTAAAAATCATATAAATAAAAAATTTTAATTAAATAATGATATAAATTTTTTTACTTTGTTTATTAATTAAATTCTTAAATCAATCAATTAACTGAAAAAATTATAGAATGGGGACATGGTGATTGATGATAAGAAATATATTATGTGGAATTGAGTTAAGGCATAGTTGACTATAAGGTTAGAGCATGGTGGGACCCAGCGGTGATTGACGGTGGTTAAGGCAGGACCCACCGCCGCAGCAGCGCACATGTGCCGACGTCCGACGGCTACCAACTACCGCCCCAAAACATACTCGAGTTGGTAACGTTCAGGGGCCCGCCTCATAGGTTAGTTATTATATTCAATAATTCTACTTTTACGGATTCTAAATTTATCTTTATATATTACTAATTTCTAAAAAAAATTACATCAAAGTCATTTTTAAATTTTAATTTTTTTTTTCAAAATTAAGACTTAACTGTGAAGAAGACGATGAATTAAAATATAGACAAAATAATTTAATTAAATTTAGTTTCAATGTTTAATTAGTATTATATTTAAAAATTTTAATTAGTATACATTCTTAGTATAAAAGTATTTTATATTATTTTTAATCACAATTTTTTATTTATATTTTTTAAAATATTAATTATTAAAATCAACAAATTTACTGTAAATAAAAAAATGTGATTAAATATTAATGTAAAACGTTTTATATTGAAAATGCATACTAATATTACTTAAACTCATATTTAAATGAAAGTATCATTTTTCATATTCTTAATCTTATAAATAGTATTATAAAAATGTTTCAGTTGTGATAACATTTTACCCAAAGTTCTTACCAATATTTTATGCATTATTTTATATGTTTTTACCTCTATGTGTTACAATATCCTTTGTTTTATCTAATAATCATACTTATAATCATCATATTAATGAATTTAAATATTTATATTTAAATATTTAAAAAAATACAAATAAATATATTAACACACACATTATTTTGCACTATATAGTATCTTTTATTTTCAGCAATAAATTTACTATTTAAAATTTAGACCTGTGAGATACGCAATAATTTATTTACTAGTTTATAATATTGAAATAGCTTTTCTTTATAATTATTGGTGTCATGCAATGATTCAAGTTAACTTTATTTTAATTTTCTTAATTTTGCATTTAAATCTAAACTTTTTTAATTAAATTAAGTTAATTAACGAACTCCTAGGACAAAAACATAATAAATATAATCATATCCAATATTTTATACATATTAGATAACATATCAAATAATGATAGTATAAATATAAATTAGATTTAAATAATAAATAAGTCATTTTATTAAAATTACATAAAACTTTCCAATTTTAAAATTGATTTTAATAATAAAGCATTTATAGTATAAGACAATTTTACACTATTAATTAATTACAAATTATCATTCATAACTTTTAATATAATTATTATAAAAGTCAAATTTATCATACATTGTGGATTGCGATAGGATTAGATTGTAGAATGATTTAAACTCTTCTTTTTAATAGGTAAATGAATTTATTTATTAAACATATATTGATACTTCTTAGTCATAAGCAATGATAAAAAAGCATAAGTTGTTAGCTTGTTACATAGTGAAGACCCAAGAACACTTTCCTACAATCAAATTCCCTACCCCTTTTTGACCAAAGTACATTACTACAACCAAATACAGAATAGATAATTTATTTTAACTTGTTAAAGCAGTAGTTAGGGTAGACATACAATTCATAGAAGGACACCAGTGATTATTTGAAATATCCTTTTATCCATAACCGCGAACATTGCATATCAAACCTTTTCCACAAAAAAAAGGATTCCCCTTTGAATACAAGAGAGTTTTTAGTTAGTTAGATATTTCACATAATAGACAATCAGATTTAAACTCTTGTATATCACCTGTGTTATTATCCAGAGTGTTATCATACATAAATAGAGACAAGGTAACAACAATTAGACATAATTAACTATAAAACGTAACTACCTTAAATATACATACTATTTAAGTTTCTCATTACTAACTCACTTTTGAATTTTTATAAACCCTATATGTAATTAGTATTCAATTATTGTAATATTAACAACTCCTATTCCGTGGACATTTCTAGTTGATGACTAATATATTTTAATGATGAAATGTAAGTGTCAATGGAGTTAGAAAACAAGTAGTATTTCTGTTTAAACTAGCAAATTATAAAGTTTGTAACCTGTAAAACCCTTCTTGCAAAGCTTACAATTTTAACAGTTTCCAACTTGTTTAGTTTGCCCTGCTCCATATTGTTTGCGAGTTAAACAAATTGATTTGCAAATATAAATATATATATATATATATATATATATATAATTTTAAACTTTTGTCTAATCAAATTTTTATAATATAATTTTTAACATTTTAAATTAAATTTTTTTTCAAAAGTTATCTAAATTATTTAACATTATTTTTATTTTTAAATTTTATAATTAATATTCAATAAAAAGTATATAAAAATTAATGTATATGATTTTTAAAATAATGAAAGGGTCACGAAGACGTGGAGACCAAATCTGTTTAACCCGTAAACTAAATAGATTAGACTAAAAAGTCCATATTTTAAATGAAATCAAGTTAATGTAATATGTAGTTTAAATAGGTAATTCAAATATCTAAACCTGATTACCTAACTATAGTGTCGGGTAATTAAAATATAATGAGTTCTAACTTGTGTGTCTTTGAGTGCAGGAAGCTTATGATGAAAATAAATTGGAAAATTGTGTGCTTAAGTGATGGAGAAAATAATTAAGCAGCTGCATGTGTTTGAGTGCATGCCTTTAACCTATAATTATAAAGAAAAGCTATTTCCGCATAATCTCATTCTTGTTTGTTAATAGTTAATTACGAAATCCCTACTTTGTGGGAGTGGTATCGGCCATGGGTCAATTGAAGGAGGAACCCTCAAATTTTGTCCAACTTCTTTCTGCATAAGATTAAGAGAAGTGCATGCTGTCTACTCCCTTTGTTGTTTGTTTTTTCCTATTTGCTAAAAGATATCCTCCATTTTAGTCTTTCAAATTTCAATCATGAATAATGTTTGTTGCACGACATTCACCCTCCCACCCTTTACAATTATGAGACGATAATTAGAGTAGGTATATGCGAAATAAGACAAGACTTTTTTTTTTATGAGAAAAAAATCTATTTATATTGTTCTTAATAAAGTGAAAACAAATATCTTCTTCACAACTGATTTAACAACAACACGATTAATTAATTACTCGTTGATTTAGCATATTGAGGTTTTAATTTAATTCAAAATGGAACGAAAACAATTAACAAATAATAAAAATTAATTAAGAAACATAGTTAGGTGTCAGGCTGATCTCCTGATTATGCTTAACGTGATCTTCATCTTTTCTAAATTTTCTCTTCAATTATATAACTTACTTTTAATTTTTCCAAATTAGTTAGTTCTATTATAATCTCTCATAGATAATTCTTACGGTCTGCATTAACCACAAGAACAGTTCTAATAACCACTACAGAAAAATGTTGACAAAAATCGTTTTTTCCTAAAATCACTATTTTTTTAAAAACCCACAAAAATCATTAAAAATCCATGAATAAGTTTGTCACATGTGTTGTTAGAAAATATACATTTTACTCAAATTATGTAACCTAATCTCTTAATTACGATAACAAAATTGATTATAAATATTAAAAGAAATGAATTTACCAAAAACATACAAATTATCGATATTAGTGATGACGATGGTCCAATAACGATGTTAGTGTGAGTGGTAGTTCAATGGTAGTATTATAAGTTTGCAATAGAGGTTCAGTAATAGTTTTTGTTGTAGTGATTATCCATCAAATAAATAAAAAAAGAAAAGAAATGTAAAATCTATCAAATTTTCAAGATCATTTGTGAGATTGTTTAAAGAAAATTTTCTACTGAAAAATCACATGAAATCCTTTGAAATCTATTTTATATAACAATTTCCTGAAATTTGTATATTTTTTAATATCATAAAACTTTTTATAAGCTCTAAAAATCTTAATTCAATACCATCAAATTTTGTTGCCTCCTTCAAAAATCCTAAAAATATCAATGAAGATTAGCAAAACATGTTCATATTCTTGTAAAACCTTAAGACTTTTATATATAATTCAATACACTCTAAAAATTATCATAATAAAAAGAAATATTCAAACAAGAAATCAATTAAAAAATCAACTAATGTTAATCCTAATCTAACCAAATTTAGAATTCATGAAAATACTAAACACAAATCAAAGATGAGAAAAAGATAGATTGAATTAGTAAGAAATCTTTGACAATTAAACTGAATTTTTCAAAATTTGTTAATCGATTCTCATCTTCTTTCTCATTTTTTGTTCTTTGATGAGTCACTTAAACATGTATAAAGTGAGTATTTTTTTCTCAATATGATTTGCTTTATATTCAAAGTGACATTACCAAGACTTGAACCTATACCACTTGGTTAAGAGATACAAGTCATTATCACTTGTGTAAACTAATATTGGTACAAGATTTCATATTTGTCTTGCCATTCTTGTGTTTCTCTCAGTGAATTGAAAAATTATTTTTTTCTTGTACAAGTGTTATCATGTTTTCGTACTCATGTTTCTTACATTAACAAACCAAAATAAACATGTACTAATTATAGTTATCACAATAGGTTGGGGTCTGTGGGCTAGCTTGGCCCACCATGGGTTTGATCCAGACCAGGTTAAAAATTTAAAAAACTAGTTAATTATATCAAATAAGTGGGTTGGACCACTTACAACATGGTCCATCGAGTTGAACCCTGTATTGGGTCTGATTATATTTTATTATTATGTGAATATGATTTTTTGAAAGTTTTAAATCATTATGTTGTTTATTTGACTTGTATTCTATGATAATATATTTTCTAGTTTGTTGGTATCATTTAATTAATATTTTATAATTTAAACTAATATTTAACATATTGTAAATGTAGATTTTTAGTGGAGAATATCATTTAACTATTTTTGTTTCATTTTTAAACTTATAAAATTTAAAAATAATATCATCATAGATTATTTATATTTATATTTTTTTAAATAGTCAAAGTTTTTCTAAAAGAATATTTTTTGTTAATTTTTTAAAAAATAATTTTCGGTAGGTTGGTGGCCAAATTTGTTTAATCCACCAACTTGTGATGAGTCGGTTCAGATCCACTTTTTAAGCATGAAAGCAAGGTAGTCCAGGTTGGGGCTACCCCTTTACAAAGTGGGTTGGATCCAACATGCTAAGCTGACCCATTTTTATAGTTTTAGTACTAATTTTTAACAAAGGTGTGAAAGGTTTTTTTTTTCTCTTTTAACCATGATAAGGTAAGAGATTAACTATCATATGGTAATTACTAACATGGTTCGAAACCTTAAGTACTCACAATGTAAGTATTCTTCTCCCAACATTATTTTTTTTATCATTAAAATTTAGGTTAGTTAGGTCCTAGGGTTCATCAAGACCAATGAAAACATTCATGCTTAGAAAGCGCTTTACGAATGTAACATATTGTTCACCAACTAAATTATCACATTGGTAGTGAGACATTTTTGTAGATAATTGCTCCCAACATGGCATAGTTTGCTCCATAGGAATCCTGTTTTTGCTTAGTAAAAATAAATGAGAAAAGAAAATTATGATTTTTTAAGTTATTATTTAAATAAACAAAAATAGGGAATAAATAGGTGAAAAATAAATAAAGTGGAGAATTTTAATCATCTTCAACAATTCAAAAGGGAAAGATTTTGTTATCATTTCCTTTATTAAAGTTTTGGCATGACAATGAGTATTGTATAGGTTGGGGTTAAACTCTCTCTTCTTTTTATAGTAATGTGTTAATCCTTTTGATCGATTATAATTTTTTTTATTTTGATTATTTTCTTAATATTCATGTATATTTCTCTATTTGCTAAGTTTAATATTAATGCGCTGAAAGTATAAATAAATCTTCCATTGTTATTTAATCACAACTAATCATTTAAATGATTTTTAAAATATTTAATAATAAAATTATTAATATATATATATATATATATATATATATATATATTAAAAAAAGAATGTCTTCTTTCCACGTTGTCTCATTTTAATTTTATTATGTGGAAGTGCATATGCAAGTGGGTTATAAAAGGGACAGGTAAATGAATTAGATATATAATGATGCAATTGTTCTCATTTTATTATGTGGAAGACCGTTCGTTTTTACCGGGATTGACTGCTAATATATATTTCTTTTGTTTCTCTCAACTTTTGTTGCTACTGATTCTCTAGCCTGCTCCAGCTCCTAAATAACAGGAAATAAACAAAGTGAGTTGAAGTCGCAAAGCTGAATTTGACTATTGTCCATCTATCTTGGTAACCCCATGAGGGTATGCATAGAAAAAATATTAACAAGTGGGAAAGAGAAAGAGTAAGAGAGGAAGCAATAATTAGCATAGATAAGAGGAAGAATGTGTAGGTATAACTTACAAGTAAGAGGGACCCCAGCCCCGTGGAATGGCCATAAAATGTACACATATGTGTGCTGCTATGCTATTTATCGATCAAGTTGGTTAAGGTACTATCAAATATCAATATTACTATGACTATGAGTTGGATAAAAAGTACTTGCACCAAACAACGGCTTATTGTCAAAAATTTAGGAATCTCCAAGGTGAAGGACCCACTACAAGTTATGCATGCGATGTGGCATGTGGGTGGAGGTTCAACCAATTTAACACTTCTCACTTCTCACTTCTCAGTCTCACAAAGCAATAAATTAAAATCACTACCTCTTGGCTTGGCTGCTCTATTCCCTATTCATACCAAAACCAAAAATTGGATTGCGAGTAAAATAATAGTGAAGAAATAAAAATATCTGATGGAAGCTTCTAATGTCTCTACCTAACACTTTTGAAAAAGGAAAAAGGCGTGGTCGATGGTTGAAAAGGGACGCTCCCCATTATCTGTGGGAAGGGCATAGTTTTGGGATCTGGTTGAAAATTAGCTACCACCCCTTCTGTCCTTTCTGCTCCTTCTTATCTAATCTCTTACACCACTTTTCACAAACACAGATGTTCTTTTCTTTCGCCTTTTTTAGGGTATTCACTATTCACTATATACTAATTATTAAAAGAGAAATAAAAAATAACATTAGTTAATGAAATTAAAAAATAAAAAATAATCGAGAAGCCCAAGTGGGCAATCCAATCGAATTGGTCTCTGACCCCATGACATGACCCCGAGTTAATGCGGCAGATTAAATTTGAATGGTTGGTAGGATCAATTTACTGCCAATTTTATTTTAGTTGCTCCCACCTTTTAATGTGATTTATGCCATTTACCTATTCAAAAGTTCCTTCTATATGGTCAATACGCAATAATGTAGCTACTAGCTAGCTAGTATTCAGAAAGCATACTCGCACTCGCACGATTTAAACCAATTAAAGTTAGGAAAGATAATTACGCAACTACCATCTTATGCCACCACAAAACATTCTTTAAATAACTGACCATCAATGTAGATACAGATTGAAAACAAGGGTGATAACTTCTCATCAGTTTAACATCTCTCTAATTTGATTTGATTGCAAATGTTGTATGAAGACGTATCACCAAATTTAGAAGAGCATAGTGTATAGTGGATCTGTCATATGTGCGTCAAGGTAAAATAAAGTATGGAAAAACCTAGGTATGTTATGTTGGCATCTACAATGACTATACATACACCCAAGTTAAGAAGTTGGTTGGATCGTGGCCTGAATAATTTAATGTTAATGAGGTTGGTAGAACTACGGATTCTGCTGCTTCACTGTTTCCTATATGTATCCAGCTACCAAGCTGTAACTGTGATTTCATGCTGCTTCACTTTTCTCCACATAAATTATATAAATGTAAAATCATGTGTAAATGTAGGGAGCATTATTTTAAACCTAATTACGTAGTAACCGTCATTCTCATTCCATCTCAAAAATTTCTCCTCCTCTCCCGGCTTATCCATTCATTGTTTTGCATATAAATCTCTTTTTTCTTCATATTTTTCTCCATAAAAGACAAGCCCAAAAGCCTCCAAAAAGATTCCAAATACAATTTAAAGGGAAATAAAGATCATCACTCCAACTCCCAAAGGCTTAGTGATGTGGTGTCTATATATATGTCGCATAAATGCATTCATAATATTCATCATAAGAATAACAACTGATAAACCCAAAATCACAAGATTCATATCGTATCTTGGGGGCAGGGCTTTGTTTGATGCATCCATGTGAAGCCCAAGATGTAAGTAAATTCATTAAAAATTCTGGAAAGATTAACTACGACTTTGGATGTGATGATGCAGATAAAGTATTTAATTGTATACAGTGACACTAGTGTGAATCAAATTCATGCTCTCTTCTCTATCTCTATCATTAATTGATTGATTGCCAAAGAAATTAAACCAGCCTGATTCCAGATTATTGGAGAGTGAAAAAAAAGGGGAAATTGGGCAATAATGTTCATCTGTACCGGTACTATATATTATGCATCAGCAACTAATTATTTATACAAATCAGAGAAAAAAAGAAATTAGGAGAGAAAATTCAAAAATTAACGAATTTGATTCTCTCACTTCTCTCCACCAAGACTAACTAATTGGTGTGGATTGATTTCATTTCATTTCCAAGCTGGTGCAATCCCAAACAGCGTTGGTTTTCAAGCCCAAGAAATCATAGGCAGCAGAAGGAGGAGGTGTGTTGTTGGTAGTGACAGTGTTAACAACGTTGCAGCTGCAATCCTTGCTGTTCTGCAAACCCAAACTGCAAACGAAGCAAAGGCTCTTTTGAGGTGGTTGGCGAGGAGGACTAATGGTTAACTCAAGGTTCAAGTCAGGACAGCGTTCTAAGATGGACCCTTTAATAACGCTACCGCTTCCATTACTAGAACTTGTCTCTTGTTCTTGTTTAACAAAAGATATATTAGTGGCAGTGCCAGTTGCAGTTGCAGCAGCCGAAGCAGCTTCGTTAAGAGGTCTATGAGTTGCAGGGTCAATTCCTCTGTTCAAAAGCTTCCTTCTTATGTGAGTGTTCCAATAATTCTTTATTTCATTGTCTGTTCTCCCAGGTAATCTTCCAGCTATCAAAGACCACCTAAAACAACAAGAAGGTTGTTTTTTTTTTGTTTTGTTTTAATTTAGATTATTTGTTGTTTTTATTAATAGATATGAACAAGTAATTGAGGAGGGTACTTACTTGTTACCAAGGAGACTGTGGAGTTTGATTATGAGTTCATCTTCTTCCTCGGTGAAGTTGCCACGTTTGAGGTCTGGACGGAGGTAGTTGATCCACCGGAGACGGCAACTCTTACCGCAGCGGAGGAGGCCGGCGGCTTTGGGGAGGGAACGCCAGCAGCCCTCCCCGTGAGCTCGAATATAAGATATGAGTCTGTCATCTTCTTCTTTGGTCCATGCACCTTTGTTTGTGTGAGCCTTCTCACAGCATGGGGACCTTCCCATAATTAAGAGGCAATTCAGTTGAGTAGTGATTTGTGAATTTGCTTACTGCTTTATTTGTGATTGGATTGCAGCAACAAAGAAGCCGGCTCAAGAGGGAGTTGGGATGTGGTTTTATAGGCTTTTGACTCCAAAGGAGAGGGGACAGAAGAGAGAGAGAGAAGGGAGACCCTAATTGTTTCTAGATGCGAGTTGGTGAGACAGGTTAAAGAGAGTGGCTGTTGGCTCTTTCTCTCTCTCTTTCCTCTCCCTATCTGATGATATATTTATACTATATTTGCATCCATGATATAACTAGTTAAAAGACATTAACTATGGTAACCTTCAGGTTGGTGTAAAGTAGAATGTATTAAAAGTATGGGCAGGGCAAGACAAGATGTGATCTCTTGCCCCTTTTAGAAAAAGAGAAACATATTTTATCTATCTCATAAGCTTTACCTCTATTATAAAATCCAAACTTGCTAATTAATCTTGTGCTAACTAAAAAATTCAGTTCTCCATCAATTCTTACTTCAATTATTGCTCAATCAAATGTCACGCTGTGGTTATGTAAGGAGTAAGCTACCTCTGTATTTAATCCTTGAGGATTAAAGAAATCGCTAATTCATTTACTGTGCATGTGACATGGAATCAAATTCAAGTTAAGAGAGACTTTTATTATTCGATATTGACTTAATTAGCAGGATCTACCTTCCTTAACACATTTCAGTTTTATTATTATTATTATTATCATCGTTATTATCATCTTGGAATGTTACAACCTATCATCTTTCTAATTTTGTTTGTAACATTAAAAAAAAAATTACATGTTTGTACACGCACAAAACGGTGCGATGTTTTTTGACCGAGCATCATATTGTAGTTTAATTGTGTCCAAAAGTTTCTGCGTAGATTACATCATCTATTATTCTCATTTCTTACATCACAAGAAAACGTAATTTTGAAATACTCTAATAAAAGTTCGTATTGTGGTACTTGACAATTATTTACTAATTTGATTTTTACTTGTTCCGCGAAAATGAGGACCTAATGTAGTAGAGTGATTTACTCCAGGATAATCAACCGATACCAATACAATACCTTGCCTTAAACATAAGAGCTTCTTGTGGGTTTAATTTCCCTAAAAAGTTAGCAATTTCGGTAAGTTAGTTGCAACGGGCAATTCCCTGAAAGAAATGTATCAGTAGTTGGCTATTGATGTGCAAAACAAAATCATAGAGATGGTAATGGTAGTTGTGGTTCTTTATTCTATTGGTGCATAATGATGCATGAGAGAGAAAGGGAGGGATAAAATAGACTAGTTTCTAGAAGTGTTGGAAACTTGGTTGAAGGAAAGATGTTGAAATAAGAGAAGGGGAGAATGGGAAATGCCAAATGAGTGGGAGTGTGGTTGTGGGCTTTGGTTTACCTTCCACTTTTCGTTTTTCTCCTCCCCAAACCAACCTTGTGTTACAAGTTTAGGGAAGGTTGGGATTGGGGACCTTATTCATCTTTTTGTTGTCATGTTCGCCCTCCAATTGCATATTATTGTTGCTGTAATTATCCACTCTCTCTTTCCCTGTGATTGTGAACGTCAAGTGGATGGTAAGAGTTAACACTCATGGGTACAAGTTGCTTTCAGGGACGATTGTGGGGAAAAGATTCAGTCCACATGGGTGTAATTATTTGGGAGTATTTCACCCACCTTTTCACTCTTTTCTGACTGTACTTGCTATTCAAGATCAAATCCTCCACCATCTATGTTCAACTGTGGCACGGCACATAATGACATGAGTTACGGTGGTACCATACCCAGGTAACTAAACAAATTCGTGCATGGGTGAAAATTAGTCACTTTAACTGCATTAGTGGGAATGTGCAAAAGAAATGTATGATCTTGTGTATTCAAAGAGAATGAACAACTCAACTAAGATCATGAGCATATAATTGCATTGATTATGATAGTATTTTATTGGGTGAGGCAACAACACTACCTAACTCTATTTTATAGGGTACTGAAAAGATGCAATGTGCGTATAATACTAAAGTTACCAATAATAAATGATGGAGGAAGCGCACATAAATAAATTGAGCATGAGGCTGAGGCATGGTCGCTATCAGTTGGGTGTAATTATTACAAGAGATCAGCCTATAATGGCCTTCTTAGCTAACCCAAAAAGGAGGAGCAACCTAAGGGGTTTTCGGAACTCCCCAATTCTTAAAATTGAAAAGAAAAGGGACTCGTCTAATGACTGATAACTACTAATACAAACAGAGGAAGAGACTGTGGAGTACGATTTGCATTTACATGGTGACAGCCAGCACAGCAAAACGAGTTTGTCATGTGCTTAGGTACTCGTGGGAGCCTGTCCTAACTCCTAACTCCTAACTTCTAAAACCCCTTACCTACCTCTTTCGCTGTCCTCCACATGTATGCTCCAACCTTTTCTGCTATCTCTATACTGGATAAGATTTTAAATACTCATTATTCAACATTCAATAACCTTGCTCACAAGGAGAAAACTTCTTGTAACAGTATTGGCAGACACCAACCGCAAATTACGATATATCCCTCTTCCCTCATGTTCTTCTATACCTCTTCCTTTTCATTTCTTTCCTATTTAAATACCTCACCCTATGCATTTTTAATTGATACATATGGTAAGAAAGGTGGATCTTCTGAATCTTCATCCAATTTGAATTGCTACTTACCATAACAGCTACCTTCTCTTCTGTTTCTTCAGCCATATATATTTTTCTTCATTCAAAGAAAAAACAAATACACCTCCACACCCAGCTTCTATGAATATGATACCTTTCATTAATTCAACATACGCGCGTATGTATGTGTACACAATTATAGACTTGAATTTTACAATAGATCTAATTATATTTAATAAAGAATTAAATTAATAATTTTAATTGTAAAAATGTACTACCCAGTATTACTTGCGTGTTTCTGTAGTCCTTCAAACTGCCGTAGAGTAACAAGATATTCTTCCACAAACCTTCGTTCCAAGCGCGAGCGATTTTTCTGTGCTAGCGCAGTCTAATCACAAGCACACTAAACGTGAATTCTCTACGCTAGCACAGTCTAATTATAAGCACGATTTACATAATTCTCTTGGCTAGTGCGGTTCGAGTTTTCATACTTCTGATTTCCTGGCACGTTACATACAGAACAAATTAGCCTCTTTTTCTTTTACCATGTCTACCTTTCAGAGAACAACACGCAACTGGGAATATGCTAAAATTTGTATTTACGTATCATTACATTGCTCTCAAATTGAATATTCAGGGACATTTTTTAAGTCTATGTCTATTCATATAAAAGTCAGAATGGCTTGTAGCATTATTCTTCATTGGTACTAAGTAAAAAGAAACTGAAGCTGCAAAAATGAACCCTGTTTTACACATTACGTGGGCCAGGGTCATGTCAACGATACATCCAAGAGAGATGAACTAATCCAAGTCTACTTCCCTCTTTTGCGAACTTCATACAAGTAACTGAGGATCACCACTGCAGCAGTAACTACAACTCCTACAGCCCCTTGTGCCAGTATGGTCCCATCCTTAATAGAAATTGGCTTTGAACTTGGCACAAAGCCTAGCTCAGAAAGTTTCTTATGTGATTCAGCATAATCTCGAAAAAATGCATCCTCATCCTGTCAGAGTGACAGTTAAAAATGAGATAGCAGACAGATTCAAGCAATTCAATGATTCATTTAGATTGCTGCAAATAGCTATGCTCTTAACTTTCTTTAATGGGATTAGAGCATAACATAAACTTCGCATAATGTCGTAGACTCGTAGGTAAGTTATTCTAACACGTCACATACATGTGCTAACACTAACATGCCTGTTATTTAGTCAATGAAAACATTAATTTCATTAGTACAAAGAAGGAAAACAAGACAGGTTTAGTCAATTTTTGGGTAAGTAAGTAGTTTTATTTATACCTGACCAGCCAATGGGAAAAGGTCAAATCACATTAAGCGATTTAATTTGTTGGTTTTGCCACCCAACTAACATAAGGGGAGAAATACCAGTTTAACTTATGAAGTGTCAATATAGCACATTAAACTTCAAAGCACAACACGTATGAGAAAGAAGGATCTTAACTAATCAACTGCAATATTGATATAATAATTAATGTAATAAGCTTATAACCTTCATGGTGTTTATAAAAAACAAATAGACCCATAAAACAGTATTGAGAAACATTAATCAGTAATTTGGACATGGCACCAAACAAATTTCAAATGGTGATTATTTGAATTAATCTCAATTACCTTTGCATATAGCTCAACATAACGGCGAAATTCAGGATCCTCCAATAAAGCCTTGTCAGTTGGAAGTCTAAGCAGCCCAGCAGAATCTTCTTTCAAAAGTTCCCTGATGTTACGTGATATTTAGTTGTAGATTAAAAGCAATATCTTTCCAAATGTCTTTACAGAAAAGCAAAAATGAATAGTATTGCACACAACTCGAGCCTTACACAAAGTATGAGTTATCAAACTTCAGAGGGTCCTCTGTCCAAGGGCCATCAAACCCCGATCTCTCTGGGTGTGCTCTCCCCTTTATAAGACCACAGAAAATAAGATAAGATATCTAGCAATAATCAAACCAATTAATGAAAAAAGATATACACAAAAGGAGAATTACCAGAGTATGGCCTCCAGAAAGTGCAACAATATCTTGGTCAGTCAAGCCCATTCTATAAAAGATATCACGGAGATGTGGAACACCTATCAACAGCATTGACATTTTTATGCTTTCATAGGACATTCTTAACCTTGTCCACAGTGAAGGGGATACAAGAAATAGAGCATCTTTCAAAGTCCAGGTGAAGAGAATAGTTTTATTACTGACGAAAATTTAAAAACACCTTTTTTAGCATCAGGAAGCCGCCCTTCTTTAGGAGATATTTTTGAATCCTACAAGAATAGAAAATTACATGGAGAAAACAAAATTCCGTGATTTCATAATGACTAATAGTCTGACTATGGCACAGCATACCCTTCTACCAGGAACAAAATCGATTGTGGGACCCCCGGTAACCTCAACTGCTACAACACCTGCAAGCTGGAAGCACAAGGAGAAAGAAATGGTTTAGTCAGATTTCTATAATCTAATGGCAGTTAGTTTAATTCTGTACTTATGAATGCAAATCTAGTCTTATCCAAGGTATTACATATGTGTGATAATCTCCTCCCTCACCACTTCAATAGAATCTGGAGTCGTGCACTGATTGGATTTAATTAGATTGTATACATACACAAAAATCCAGTAAATGCTTTATTCTGATATAAATTATATTTTAGTAATTTTAGGGGAAAATATTGATTTTCAGAATATCAAATTGCCAATATTTGCCAACCGTTAACATTAGTAAATTAGCGTATAACAAAATCAACTGGTGTTTGTTAAAGGATCATATAATTATATATTATTTTCTTATATATGATTAGATAGTAATGGGAGAATTACTCCTTATTACCTATTATTATATTTATTTTTATTCATTATTAGAGAGTTCATATGTGATGAATATTTATCTTGATTCTATTTGATCATGTTGACTCGTTATAAATAAAAATATTGTATGTTCATTCAACACATATATTAACACACATTTACAATCACAGTCATATATATACACTTTACATGGTATTAAAGACTAAACCAGATCCTAAGAGGTCGAGTGTCTTCAGTGCCTACATTGTCTATGGATGGCCTATGGCCACGGGTGGATCCATTGTCAATGACCTACTATCATATTGTTGCCTTCATCACCAATGGATCCACTGTCTGGCAATCCACCGTCATATCTCCACCTTCCTTTTTAGAGACCATTTTGAGATATTGTTATATCATCCACAAAACACCGCTGCATGCGGCCCAAAGTAGAAATCCTATGTAAGCAATATTGATCCTATTTAACCATATTGACTTGTTATAAATAAAGACATTGTGTAATCATCTAACACATACATTAGCACACATTTACAATCACAGTCATATACACTTTACAATGTTCAACTTCATTGTAGAAACCTTACCACTTATTTGGTTTAAGGTTTGAATGATGAGATATATATTTCTAAGCACATTCTGTGAGAAGTAAAAATTCATAACTTTTAATTTAAGGCCGTTTGGAAGCCTTCGGAGTTCCAACATTAAACCAAACATACACTTTGGCATGTTAAATATATGCATGTCAAAATCTAGCTACAAAAGAACTGGACCACAACCAGGTAAATGCTTAAGCTATTAAAACGTGAAACTCTTTCCATTAACTAACACGGGATTGAGCTTCTACTGTATTCCTGTACATTTTTAACTAACAAACTGTACGCGTATTACTGCTCTTACTCCAACAGCTAATCAGAATTCTTGTTTTAGGGGTTTTTCCCAACATTTTGAGCCAGGAAAGATTTGTGGGTAGTATGAAACAGGTGAGTATCTTTTAACTAATTCAGAGGTCGAATAGAAATTTGTTAGGGAAATGCAAATGCATATGCTCCCAAATCACATAAATGACTAACCAAACAAATAGTTCAGAAAATGGAAATCTATAAAAGTGCAAATAAGTTGGTCTTTCCCCGTTGAAATGGTTCATCACAGAAAAGTCCCCATATCCAAATTTAAGGCATAGCATAATTCCTTGACAATTTTTCAAAAACCTTGGAACCTCACAGATAAGGTACAAGGCCCAAAAGGTGTATTTTTAGAGGCTACTAGACTAAATATAAATAACTACAAGAAAAGAAGATAAATTATCATATCATTAAAGAATAGAGAAAATAAACAAAACATCCCAGACAAGCTGATTAATTAGGCAAAGCTTGTCAATCTCCATGCAGGTGCAGCCTTCAGTTTTAAATTGTGGTTGTCGCCACTGCATGCAGGTACTGTAGCTACTATCATGCAGTTTTGTGGCCATTGAAGCATAAACTTATTTTCTGTTTGCACTGAAGGTAAATTGTCGTGACTCACATTCAAAATCCTGCATCTGTTGCTCCTCTCTCCCAAATTCCACCTTTTATTCATCAACTTGCCAACATCCTAAAATCTCCTCAACCCTTCAAAGTTCACTCTAAATCTTGTAATTTAAGAATGAAAAAGAATGAAGAACAATTTATTTGAGGACTTTGATTCCCATTGCTCTGTGATGCATCTGTTGTGGCACTCTAAATCTTTTTATTTGAACACATCAAAAGGTGTGATGTGGTTGTGATTTTTGAAGACAACCCCAAGTCCACAACCACAATATCACGGCCGTGAAATGGAATGTGGTCCACAATTTGAAACCATAAGTAATTAGAGTTGTCAAAAATTGTGAGAGGTTGAGTGATGAGTGTAACAAAGCACCCCATCACTTTAACATTCATTTAGCAACCTCATAATGAAATTCAATCATGATCACGCAACAAAATTAGAAACAAGAGTCATAAACTAATCCCACCTAACACTACGGCAATAACAAAGCCCGGACGGCATACATGAGAGATTTGAGTCAAAAACAGAGTACAAAGAGTAATTTGAATTGAACATGGCAGAAAATGGAACCCTGAATCATTTTTCATGCACATCCCAGACAAACTCAAAAGTCCATTGACCGTGTTCTACTATTTTCACATAACGAATTCAGTACACGATTATCAGATTCAGAACAGACTTTCATAACAACTGAACGAAAACAAATGATCACCTGGTAAAGATCAGCATAAGTAACCTTTGGATGTTTTGCCTTCACTTCTTCTGTGACATCAGAAAGTAAGCCAAGTCTTAGAAAGACAAGGAGAGCGACATAGTCCCAACCAATGATATACTATTTTGGAATAGGTTCGACTCAAAACATGGCATGATCATGACAATACAGAAATCAAATTCAAGCCAATATGCCTTGTTGTTAATTCAATACAGCGTAGATATGTTCAAATAGATAATAAGCAGGGGTCATTGGAATTCGTAACCACAAATATGCTACCTAATTAGCAAAATGAAAACGATAATTGAATGATAATTTCAGGAAAATATAAAAGCGAAGGAATAATTAACAAAAAGATACCACAGAAATCAATAGCCTTCTTCAAGCCATTATTGGAGCCGTGAGAATACTCTTCCTCGTTCCGGATCGAACCGTTAGGTCCACCGGTTTTAGTCTTAGCATCGTAAGTTCCGGCATCGTGCCAGCTGCATAAGATTAAGCAAATAATGAAATAGAATTTCACGATGGCAGCGTTGACCGTGAGCGATGCGAAAACTAAGAAAGAGAAGTCGCGAAAAGTCGAATCTAAGTATTAACATGAATGGTTTGATTATTGAAGAAGAAGAAGAAGAAGAAGAAGAAGAAGAAGAAGAAGATACGCTAATCGAAGCATGATAGGAGCACAGTTCCTGTTAGCGATGAGTGCGCGGAGATCGCGGCGAGTCTTGTCAACCTCCTTGAGATACTCAGCGTCGACGACCACCGGGAACGCCATTCTCAACGGATTCTGTCTGCTAACTGCTAACTGTGAACTGTGAATGGATGGATAATCGTGTGGATGGTGCTTTCATTCCCACTTCTCTCTTGCCACGTCACATTGCTCAATTGCCTAGCCACTACCCACAGCCCACGAAACAAAATTCATTCACAAATAAAACTGGGTCTTATTTTGTTCATAAAACTACCCTGCACGACACACATACAAAAAAAAAACGGTGTTAAAAAAGTCTTTAAAAGGATGTCTTACCTGTGGAGCAGCATAAAACAAGCTTTTATATTCATATTATTTTCATAGCTACTTTTATATTTAGGTTTCTTTTCGTGTGTTTTTTTTTTAGTAATGAAAATATATTTTGTTATAATTTAGAAAATGTTCTTTTTGAAAATAGAAAAAAAAATTATTTTTAAAAGTTAACACAATGTGAAAACTTAATAACAATATTATAATTATATAAAAAATAATATATAAATGTATTTTAAATTTATATATAAATAATTTATAATATTTTCTAAAATTGACTCAATTCAACAATATTATTTTTAAAAAGTTAAAATATCAAACAAAAACAAATATTTAGAACAAACATATTTTCTAAATATTAAAAACTTAAAAATAAAAATAATTTTCAAAAAATAAAAATAAAAACAAAAACATTTTCTCAAACCAAATGTCACATAAATGTCAAAGTCATATACTGTTTATTTATGTCAGAAAGACACAAGTGCCTAATTTTCTTATCATTTGTCTAAAAATTTTTTAATTATGTATTTGAGTAAATTCATTCTTATATAGTGATATTATTTTTTATGTATTTAAACAAAAATCTTGAAAAAAAAATATGTCGTTTATATTTTTTTCTTTAAACTTAACGTTATTTAAGACAATAAATCAAAATAAAATTTGTTCTAAAAACAATGAGTTTAATTGGTATACACTATCAGCGTAAAGATTTTTACACTTACATTCAATCACGGTTGACTTTACTCATTACTATTCTAAAAATCACATAAATATTATAGTTGATTGTTAGTGTATACCAATTAAACTTTAAAACTATTGCTTAAAATACATCTTCAGTTATCATATAAAAAAACATGTCATCTACTTATCATCAAACATCTCTAAAGCAATTTCTTATAGTAAATTATATTAATTTCTTATTTTATTATAATTTAGTTTCTTATGCAACATCTTTTTTTTAAGCCTTTCTTTTTTACCATGAGTGCATAACCATTTCTCAAAGCCCCTTTTAATTTGTAGCCGATAAGTTCTCTACTTTTTCCTAATAATCAATAACCTTCAAGTTTCATTACATTTCTCATTAAAGATTTAATTCTTTTTTGGTTTTTGAATTTTTTTTTAAATATCAAGTGTTGATTTTTTTTTATTTAATACCTTTATATGTTGCAATGTTAATTATAATTGTCCACGGCCAGTGAAATTTTTTTTTTCAAAAAATAAATGTTTATTAAAAAAAATATCAGGAAAATCTTTAAATTAAAAAAGAAAAGACCTGCAAAGCCAAATTTTAAGTTTGGCTCAATTGTGTATAGGAAAAGTATTAACACCTTACAATGTGTGGCATAAAGACAGTTACTTTTAATTAAACGTGCATAATTAAATAATTTAAAATATTTATTTTACCTTTTAAAACATAAAGATTATTTTTATTTTATTCATTAACTTTTTAATATTAAAAAAATATTTTATTATTGAGAAGAATTTATTATTTATAAAAAACTATTATTGTTACATTTTCATTAACTTTGGTTTTAGTTTGACAGAAGTGGTCTCCTGCTTCAATGCATCTCATCGTGTGTGAGGGAAAATCAAAGTGTACCAAGTTCTTTGAGATGATTTGAAAATTGAAGACTTTTAATTGTTTTTTTATTTAATATTCTTTTGTTCATTTTAAAATATATTTTTATGATCTATCAAATTGAAAGTGCATCCAAAATAATAATTATTAAACCATAATATTTTTCATAATAACTAAATCAAAGTAGATTTGAAGTAATCATAATTAAAGCTTTATATTTTATGATTTTATATTTTAAAATTTTAGTTTGAAAAGAATTCTTAAATCAAATCAGAAAAACATTCAAAATGACTATCATAAACTATATTATAATTTTTTTTACCATAGTCAAATTAAAAATACATCTACTATTATTAAATAGTCAAATCAAGAGTGTCTTTTATCAATTTTTTACTATTATTACTATTATCATTATTATTATTTTAAGAAATTTCAAAAATAAAGACACCTTCCCTATTTTCTACAAATTAACATAATTACTAAGGCTACGTAAAAAGGAAAAGAAAAGATCTACATCCACCAACCATAAGCATTTTACGCTCCTCATTCCTAAGTCCAAAAGTTAGTTTGTTTAACTACTAAAGCCACATTAAAGTTTCACATTTTAAGTTGATGAATCATACAAGCCTTCGCCAGTTTTTGTCATTGTCCTTATTGTCACAAATAGGCCAATCATGAGCCAATATCAACAACTCAAAAGTGAGGCAGTAGAAGAATACCGTCTTGGGAATCACATACCTACTGGCAAATGTAAGAGAAAAATGGAGATTTGGAGAACAGAGGAAAATATTATTGCGCTGGAATATGTTTCTATTGGCAGTTCCACTACGACCGTAGTTTCAGAGAGAATAAGAAAGAAATCAGAAAGATGCTACTGTCACGTTCTAAGGTGAGTGAGTTTCCCCTTCACTTGTCTCCGCGCTCGTCCCCTCAATTGTACATGACTTGAGTGTAAATACCATTTTTCAGCAAAGCTTCATGGCTAAACAAATTTGGCTGAAAAAGTAAATTTATGGAGCAATGGATGGTTTGGCCAGGAAAGATCATCATAATTTATCCTCTTTTCTGCACTTTGCTAAGAGAGATTGACTCGCTAAGTAAATTTCTGGGTCTGCATGATTTCATTAAGTGAAATATACTTCGCTTAAAAAAAATGCGTCAAAATAATTTTGTTAAGCTGACTCACTTAATGAAGGACAATGTGGTTCAACCTATTCTTTGCTCGTCGAGATTAACAATCTCGATAAGCGAATTTTGTAGGTTTAGATGGTTTTATTTTGCTGAGTGAATCAAATTTTGCTCAACGAGTTTTCTCTCAATAATACACTTGTTTTTAGGGAAAATTTGCTAAGTAAATTCCTAGTGGAGAGATGTATACCTTTACTTATCAAGAATTTCCTTTCCATTGCTCCATGTTTGGTCCAAAAGATTCAATTTCTCCATTTGCTCCAAAGTGGATCCAATTTCTTCACCTTTTTCTCTAATACTCCTTACCAATTTTCTTTTTCTTTTGTCTTTGTTTTCTTTGTTTTTTGGGTTAAAAAATTTTTATTTTAAGCACAAAAGTGAATGTATAAAAAATCCTAACAAAATTGGGTATCTATACTAATTTATTTATTTTAAGATTTGGTTGCTATTCTAAGCACTATTTTCTCCTATGTTTTTAAAATTAGACCAGTGATTGAATCGGTGAAAGTACTGGTTCATTGATTCAACTGTTATTGAACTAATGATTGAACCGGTCTCAATTGAACTGACTCATTCAAGAAGTCAATGATGTCTTTTATGTCGTTCAACTAATTTCCTCGAAATGGTGTGTTGCAGCAAGATTATTGTCTCAATCATTTATTGAATTGGTTATAAATCTCATACTTTGTGTCTAACATTTTGATGTTTTATTTTGTAACACTATACTCCTTGGTGGCTCTATTTTGTAATCCCGTGTGCAGACACTCCTTGTGCTTTTGACTTTAAACTTTAGCATATAAAAAAATGTAATTAGGATATTTTAAGATGTGATAATTAAAATATTTCATGTATAGACCTATTTAAAAGATTTTATGGTTGAATAAAATTTTAATTTGAATTTTGAGTTTTTTTTAAAGGCATGGGCGAAGACTAAACCAAATTCATTTACGATAATCAATGATCATCATACAACTCATAATCGTTATGATAAACATCAAACATGAAATTTGGAACAAAATTAAACAACATGGTTTCGTGGTTGAAATTCAAACCGAACTTAGCAAAGCCATCAACCAACGTGGTCTTATTAGAGTGTAAGTGATACCGCAATTTAGTGGCTCCTCTTTCGATCCACTATGGGAAAGTATTCATTGTCAATAGCACAACCATCTTCCAACAACGTTATCAGATTTAAAGTGTCCGATTCAGTAGCTATATTTAGGAACTCATGCTCGTAAGCCAAGGTTAAAGCTTAGAGAATAGTCAATAGCTCGGCTTTGTCTACCTCTCATAAAAGAATCTTTTTGCAAAAGTCAAGAATGAATTTACCTTTGTAATCACGTACAAGGCCTCCCACAACAATTTTGAAGTCATTCGAAAAAATAGTTGCATCACACTTAATCTTCAATATGCCTTAGGTTTGGAAGCCTCTAAAAGGCTCTAGAATTTTAAGTGTTTCAATCCTTAACTCTTCAAGTGTCAATTACTTTTAATCTTTGTATTAGATTTAATTATTTCTAATCTAATCAAGATATTTTAATATGTGATAATTAAAATATTTTATAGATAAAAGCTTTTAAAATATTTTATAATTAAATAATATTTAATTTAAATTTTAAGTATTTTAATTTATCCATTATTTTTAATCTTTATCTAAAAGTTATTAGAGAGAGAACGAGAAAGAGGGGACAACTCATATGAGAAAAATGGTTACAATAAGAAATGAGAAAACATGATAATAAATGTAAGATTTCAATAAATGGTTCAGATTAAACTTGATGAAGACTCATCTTCTCCCTAAGATCTACTTCCATGGAGAGGTTGGTTTAAGGGTGAAATGGATTATGGAAAGATGAGGTATAGAGTGATCATGTCACTCTCAAAAATGAGAGATAAGTGGAGGACGCTTGCCACAAGAGGAGATCCTTGATAAAAGAAATTTTTTCCCAAGGGAGAGAGGCTCACGACCAAGGAGGAAGAGAACTTTCTCTTACACTCACTCAAGGCTCAAACTCAAACTAAAAGGCTCAAAGTATGTTCAATAACCCAAAGATGATTAGATATAAGTGAGAGGCCTTATTTATAGGTTAGAAGAGATGAGTTAGGCTAACTAGAACATGAGTTAATTTAACCAAGATTAGACTAACTCTAGTTGAGTCACATCTAACCACGATTAGCTAACTATGGTCATGCATAACCAACTAATGAATCTACCCCTAATCTAGTCTAGATACAAAAAGTATGAAAATTAGAAAGGGGTGGTAAAGAGTAGTCAAGTTTAAGGCATGAATAAGGGGTGTGGCATCTAGTAATTAAGATATAGGAATAGTAGTCATGTCTTGAGCATGCTTGGAGGGGTATGCCCATAATAAGAGGGGTGAGCATAAAACATGCTTATTTTCTCTAAAAGTTAGCCCATTTAGCAAACTTTAGCATAATAACTATAGTATATTTTAGGAAAATAAAAAATGACCTAAAAAACTAAAGGGTGACTAAATACAATGGTCAAAAGGGAAGGTTGACTTTAAGAGTCAACTACTAAAAAGTCAAAGTCAACAAAATTGTAAAAAGTCCTAAATTCTAATTTATACGATGAAAAAAAGCTTATTCATGGTGTCAAAGTCAACCTTAAAAGGATTTGCCCTCAAAACTTAAGCTTTTCTTCCATACCTGCAAAGATAAACAAAGTAATAAGCAAATGTTTCTCAGTAAAAAGGGATGAAGTAGGAACAAAGAGTTCCTTTTGTGGGTTAGGGTAACAAAGGATGACACCATGAAATGTTTCGAGATGAAGACCATCTTGATGTTCTTCTCTCCACTGAGAAGATCCCTCATCCGCCCTTGATGTGCTAAGCCTTGACCCAATTATGATTAAAATGGTGAGTGGGTCTAGACTTGGTGGATTAGAGCACTCCTCCCAAGAGTTTTGTTCAAGTTGGACTTAAGGTTGTGGGTCTTTGTGCTCAAAAGGTTTAAGCACAACCTCTCTCTCTTAAGCTTTATGTGTCTTCTATCCTCCAAAACCCGAATAAGATTAAAAGGATATAAGGTGAACTTTTTTCCTTTATCAGAGAGAGTGATTTTATTGGTGAGACTATTGTGCAAAGTTTTTCTATCATGTTGTCATGTCATTCCCAACAACATGTGACTAGCTCTCATAAGGACCACATCACATAAAACTTTGTCCTTATAGTGCCCTATGGAGAAGCTAATCCCCACTTGCTCTCTTACTACTACACTTTTCTCATCTTTGAGTCCATGTATAGAGTATGATGAAGGATGGATAGTAGTAGTAAGAGCTAACTTTTCCACCAACCTTGTGCTACAACAATTACAACACGACCCTTCATCCATAATGAGAGAACAAATTTTTCCCAAAACTTCACATCGTGTTTGAGAAACTATCTCTCTTTAAGTATGAGTATCTTTACATGAATGAATACCCTCTTCACAATTCCCCTTAAAGTCCTTTTTTTCTTTTAGGAAAATGCAAAACAATGTGACCTTTATCTAAGCATTTAAAGCACTTAAGGTTCCTAGAATGATTATTCGTACTAGTAATATTAGGGTTGTCACTCCTACTCAAGAGTTTTCTCTCAATACACTTTCTTTTGGATGACTCTCTTTTGTGTTTATTTATAGAAGGGTTCCTTTTTCATAGGATGCCTCTTAAGGTCTTTCTTCTTACTAGAAGAAACATGAATGTCATGGGTTATTCTAGACTCTTCTGGGTCCCTATAAAGTGTATAAAGATTACCATTAGGGCTCTTATAGACATCTCTCTTTTTTATGCTTCTTTTCTTCCCTTCTTTCTAGCTCACTTTGCTCTTTTTCTCATTTTTGTCTCTTTTCCTTTCTTTCTAACTCTTTTTTCTATTTTCTTTCTCTTTTTCCTTTTGATTTCTTTCTCTCTTCTCTTTCTCTCATTTCTTGTTCTCTTCTCTTTCTTTTTCTCTTTCTCTCTTTTCTTTTTGTCTTCCTCTTGTCTTTATTTTTCTCTTTTCTCTCTTTCTTCTCTTTCTCTTTTCTCTTTCTTTTTCCTCTCTTGTCTTATGTGTTCCCTTTCTTCTTTCTCTCCTATATTCCTCTTTTTCTTTTTGTCTTTTCTCCTTTCTTTCTTTTCTCTCTTGTTCATACTCTTCATTTTCTCATTTTAACATTTTCTTATATTTCTTACATTCTTTTTCTCTTTTATGTTCCCCACTTTTATTAACACTCTTAGATGTGTGTGAAGACAATAAAAGTACAATGATTAAGGACTAAGAAAATGCAAGAAACACCCTTATCTTTTAAGGTTTTCTCATCTAAAGTGTTTTAAAGTCTTTAGTACTTTTAAACACTTGACTAAAAAGCCAAAAGTAATAACATGAAAAATTAAAGCAAATTTTAAGGACTAACGTGCTCCTAAAGTATAAGTTACAGGTACCAATTCCTCACTCACACTCAAACGAGAAACTAAATTATTACACACAAAAGAGATAACCCTTATGAGAATACAACACCTCCAATTAACATGGCCTAAAAATACACCCAATTTAAAATGAAAAATTAAATAAATGTTAAATGAAGTTTTGACTCCTCTCCAGGTGTTTTCCTGACAATTGTATGATTCTCCTTTTGGTATGCTACCAAGTGGCAAGTCTCCAAATTTTTATCGCTACACACATAGAGACGACACACAAGGCAAGAAAATGGAAGAAGCCACAAAGTAAACAAAGCACAAATGAAGGAAAGCTAAACTTTCAAATGAAAGATTATTTGACAAATTCAAAGATTATATGAAATGAGACAAGCAAAACTTAAGGTGTAGAAAGAAAAGATATCACACAAAAGAAATTCCTAAAATGGACCTAGAATAGAATAAACTACAAAAACAAGAAAAATGAATCAAAAGTTTCAATCATTTGCACCATTTAAAATCAATATGGCCAAATTATATGCAAGCATGTTCAAGAAAGATTCAACAATATTTTTTTAACACTCCTTTTAGTGATTGATATAATAGGTGCACTAAAAATATTTTGTTCTTTTTATTTCTCTTTTTAACAATTTTTACTAACGCATTTTTTTTACTTGTTTTCTTTTTATTTCTTTTCTTTTTTTTAAATGATTTTGCTACACCTCTTTTCAAATTTTGAAAGCAAAAAGGGCAAGGAGTCTAGGGAGAATATTCGCTTGAACAAATAGCAAAGAAAAGGCCACACAATTTTGGACAAAAAGTGCAAAATCAAGAAACAAAGTAACCTAATATGAACTAGTAATTTTAGGTGATAAAAAATAAATGACACAAGGAAAGTTTTATGGAAGTTGAGACCAACATGATTACTCAACAATCAGCCCAATTACATACCCAACATGCCTTTCAAAGCCAATAAACAAAAATCACCACAAAAACTAGCACCAAATTAAGCTACTAAAATTGTTGAATAAGTGAATGAAATATGGAAGAAATTGAGCAATAATTTTTTTTGAAGAATTTTTTTTGTGAAACATGGTAGATCTAATAGCAAATAGACTATAAGGACATGAGATCAAGAGTACTAAGTCTCTTTGATGCTCAATTCCATAAGAATCAACAACACACTTTTTATGGTAAAATAAAGAAGCTAAACAGTGGAATTAATGTGACAAATTAAATGACTAAACATGATCAAACTAAGACACAACTTGGATGAATAAAAACTGAAAAATAAATTACCTAAATGACCATAACCAAGGTGAAAAAAAAGAGAAATAGGGGCTGGAAAAACAAAGAAATAGGTGCAGTAAAATAGAATACAAACACAAAGATAGAAGAACAAGAAACCTATCAATAACACCATGATTCAATAGAAGGAAACAACAAAAATTGAACCATAAAATAAAACAAAAAAATATAAAGTGTAATATAATGGAAGACAATTTAAAGCAACACAGAACAAACTAAAACAAGACAATAATGGAGATTAAAATGACAAGATGGAAATAAAAAAATAAAAAGAATAAGAAGCAAAGGTGACGCACAAAATTAAAAGAAATTAGAAGAACTTCGCCTCAATGGAAGTTAGCTCATGATACCATATAATGAAGACTTATCTTCTTCCTAAGATCTATTTCCATGAAAATATTGGTTTAAGGGTGAAATGGATTATGGAAAGTTGAGGTATGGAGTGATCATGTCACTCTCAAGGATGAGAGATGAGTGGAGGATGCTTGCCACAAGGAGGAATCCTTGATAAAAGCTAGAAGAACTTTCTCTCAAGGGAGAGAAACTCACAGCCAAGGAGGAAGAGAACTCTCTCTCACTCACTCAAGGCTCACACTCAAGCTAAAATGCTCAAATTATATTCAATGATCCAAAGATGATTACATGTAGGTGAGGGATCTTATTTATAGGCTAGAAGGAGTAGGTTAGGCTAACTAGATCATGGGTTAATCTAACCAAGATTAGGCTAACTCTAGTTGAGTCACATCTAATCATGATTAGCTAACTATGATCATATATAACCAAATAATGAATCTATCTCTAATCTACTCTAGATACAAAAGGTGTGAAAAATAGAAAGGGTGGTAAAAAGTAGTCATGCTTAAGGCATGACTAGGAGGTGTGGCATGTAACAACTAAGAGGTAGAAATATTAGTCATGCCTTAAGCATGACTAGATGGGTGTGCTCATCATGAGAGTGGTGAGTATAACACATACTCATTTTCTCTAAAAGTTAGCTCATCTTAGCAAATTCTAGCATGATGACTATAGTACCTTTTAGAAAAATAAAATATGACCTAAAAAACTAAAGGGTAACCTAAATACAATGGTTAAAAGGAAAGATTGACTTTAGGAGTCAACCTACTAAAAAGTCAAAGTCAACAAATTATAAAAAGTCATAAATTCTAATTTATACAATGGAATAATTTTTTCAAGGGCCTTGGGCTGAATTGCATTCGAATTGTTAATTAAACAAACTCATGTGATTCTCTCACAGAGACATCTCCCGCAAACGTTCAACAATAGTTAACTCCACAAAATCCACCATCATCCTTACTCCATCATCATGACTCCTCCATCGCAGTTCATGGACTTCATCGTTGGAGCTCCGTCATCATCGATTCCCGCACCGCTACGCCCTACACCGTCATTCCTTGACCGAGAGAAATGCTAGAGAAAGAAGGCGATGTTCACGCTCATTAAGCCTTGAGATCAATTGTGCCAACCTCCAATAGAAGCATTGGTAAGAGGTCGCACATGTTATCAACCACCGCCATGCCAGCACCTCCAACAAAAAGCCCTTTTGCACCAACATCCAATGTAAGAATCGCATTGACACGCTTAAGAAGAGATACAAGATTGAAAAGGCTAGGGTTTCTTATTCCTCCACCATTGGCACTAGCTACCACCGTCCCCGGTCTAAATGCTCTCATTGGTAACACTTTTCTGACAAAAAAAGTCTCCCTGCCGACAACTACCAAACTTCCTCCTCTTTCGATGGTATGGATTAGCTATCACCTTCTCGATCTCCATTTTGGCACATAGAAACAATTGACATAAACTACTGCTAGAGACGACTCAACTTTCTGTTAGAGTTTCTCTGCATCTACCATTGTTCCTATCGAAGTGGCAAAAGCTGACTACCACAAGTCAAAGTGGTAGTGGTCAAGTAATAGCACAAAGAATGGAAAAATGAAGGAGATGCCTCTGTGTGAGAAAATCACGCTAGCTTATTTAATTAACAACTTAATCTGAACCGTTTATTGAAATCATACGGATATTATTATATTTTTTCATTTCTGACCATAATTCTATTTCTCACCTGAGTTGTCTTATAATATATATATATATATATATAAAGCAAATATTAGCTATTGAGAGAGAAAAGAAAAGAATATCCAAAAAATCTAAGTTATTGAGAGATAAAAGAAAACAAAAAAGTTACAAATAATAAATGCTAGAATAAAGAGCATGAATGGATTTTTACAATTTAATATCAACATTAATTTTTATTTCAATGACTGAGATTTACTACTCTCACTCTCATATAAAATATCTTATTATCATATGCAGATATGGCTATGAGACAAAGACGGATTTGGCACTCCCTGTCCCATTCCTGAAAAGTGTAAGGTAGAGACATGAAAAGGTATAAAGGAGGCAAATATGAATTTTAATCCTCATTCTCATCGAATATTTTCAAGTTTAGGTATACCTACAAATACCCTATTATGTTATTTTTTATAATTTGAATTTAATTATAATTTACAAGTTTTAATTATATTTAATTTATTAATTAATTAAGTAAATTATATATTAAGGTATTAATTGTACTTTAGTTTTAATGGTTCACAAAAATATAGATTTGTACACATTATGAAAGCGAGTAAAGACGCAAATCAACACAAGTCTTTCCTATCAAATCAAAACATAAACAAGAGACCTAAGCATGATTGTCATCCTTCCTCATATGATATGTAACACACACACATACATACATACACATACACATACACATACACATACACATACACATACACATACACATACACATACACATATATATTCACATGTTTAAATGTAAATAAATTAATCTAATGATTCAGAATATTTTTCAAAAATAGTATTTGTGAAGGAAACGTACCTTCAATTTAAATTTAAATTGTAAAACATTCAAAATATTTTTAAAAGATAGTATTTGTGAAGGAAATGTATCTTCAATTTAAATTAAATGGTAAAACATTCAAAATATTTTTGAAAAATAATCTATAATTATAATTAAAAAATAATTACATTTTGAGGTACAAATCTTAACTCCTCCCAAAACCATCAATTACTTTCTTTAAAATACACTAACCATCCTATTACTCTTTGTAATATACTAGTTTTTTATTTATCCTCATCTCTTTTATTTTATTTTTATTTTTTAGAAAATACGAAGAAGCAGTCTCTCTGAGAGTCTTTACCCTCAATGTAATTAAAAATTATTAAAAAATGCAGAACTTTTTTGTCCGATTTCCATATATATTCGGACATAAAACAGTGTAAACGTATATATAATCCGAAACCAAATCATATCTATGCTTTTGCTATTTCAATTTTCAAACCTTTCTAAACATGTACATGATTGACAAATAAAACCAATATATCTCACAAAGAACACAAGCACTCTTCAAACCATTTCCTCATACTGAATGGAAGACAATTTTAAAAGAAAAAAAGGGGGTGAAAAGGAATCAGAAATACAAATCTATGGAGAATTTAATCCTTCATGCTTCCGAGGTTCTCCACTGCAACTCTACCTGGAGGCGACCATTCTTGGAGTCTATAAGATAGTACTTCTCATTAATTCTTTTGTTGGCAACAACATCCCCAAGATTGATGTCTATATGACCCAATGCTTCCTAAAGCCGAAAGGAGCAGCGGATAATAAAACTCAGTCATATTAAAGTAACATGAAAGGAAAAAACAAACCGTTGGGATTAATTTCAGTGTAAAGCACTGTTGTTTTAAAAGAATGTATTTGTGCAAAGCCGGAATCACCAAATGTTTAAATAAAGTTGCAATGCTTGAGCATATAAATTTGTATATTAGCAACGAAAGGAACAATTTGGAACAACAATTTTCCATGAATGTAAAAGTAGTAAGGGTGTATAGTTTACTGCACAACATGGTGAAAAGATCCTATTCCTCTCTACCTGTCTCCGAAAATCAAAATAATGTTCCTCTGAACTAATGAAGTAAATTTAATATGCATTAGATTCTAGAAACATGAATAAAACTATATAAAACTCCCTTAAAGTTTGAGACATGTGGTTTACTTTCTTTCTTCCAATTAAAACAATAAACTTCCTGAGTAGATAACCGTGAGCATGTTATAATTCAGTCATATACTTCCTTGGTAAATTCTTTAACTAGAAATCCATGCAGGTAAGTTGCACATGACATTACTTTTGCATGTCTATCCCTCACTTTCAGATTCCGCAAGTAGATTAACTGTTTTCAATAATTTGAGGCTCCCTAGTCTATCTCTCACTTTTGCTTAAGGCTTAGGATTATTCTACTGATACCATCTTATTAATAATAACACTTTGCATAATTTAGAACAGTAGAGTTGCTATATTATGTACCTTTTGGTGGAGTAGGTTTCGTGATGAAGTGCTGACAACCTCCACATGTAATCTATCATTGGTGGGAGGCTCCTCCACCATAAAATGAAACTCATCTTCCCATCTTGGATCTCTGTTCTTTTTAATGCGCTGTGATTGTAACCACAGCATCATCAGCATTCCATACAAAACCAATATCAATCTGAATGAATGTAACCAATATCTGAAGGTTTTCTATTTTTGGTATCTTAATAAAAAAATTTATTAATTTGCTACTTGAGTTAGATATGAAAAAGTCATTAGATAAAACCAACCATGTCATTATACAAGTATACAACAGTTGTTTTAGCAACCTATTAAACTAACAAAGCAATGTCATATGCTGGGAAGAATGGTTAAACTACAATATGTTTGATTTGACAAACTGGAACCTATACCTCGTCCCCCACCCCTCCTAAGTAGCATCATCTATTAGCAACAGCCTATGATAATTAGACTTAGTTGAATGGAAAGAAATCACTCCGTAACTCATTAAGCCATGTGAAAACCCAAGCTTGTAAAGGGATTTTTCCCTATATTCCAGGGAAAAGGCTATGAAGCCTGCTATTTTATTTATTCCAGATAATCCAGAAGAAATAAAAAGTAAAATGCAAGTATTTCTTATGACTCTGTACCTTAGTTTTTTTCTCCTCCCCTCTGAATATGAGACGTACATGTGGATTAGTATGATACTTTCCTTCAACGTCTTGAGCTTCATGGACTATAACTACAAGCAAACCTCCACCAGCTGGAGTGCCTTCAGGAGCTTTTGGCACTGTCTGTGTCTCTTCAAACCCCTTAGTCAAATCCTCCTCCTTGAAGGGTTTATATGTCAATTCTACAACAATCTGCCCTCGAGACTTCTCATTTTGGACATCATTGAGATCCATGTTTTTTAGGAGGTCAAGAGTAAAACTTTTATGCTCTTCAGGGGAAAGTTCTTTTAAAGAGATCACATTCATACCCATCTTGTCATGCTTCCCAACCTAAGCAAAGATACAAAAAACAACACTCAGTAGAGATATCAAGAGAAGAAACTAACACTTGCAATTCAAGAGGCTTACCTGCTCCCAGTCATAAACAGTAATCTCTAAAACCTGGGATTCTGGATCTTTTACAACCATATTGAATTCTTCATTCCATTCAGGATTTAAGTTCTTGTGCTTCACAGTAGTCTTTTTCGATGGCAATTTATCCTCAGTAAGCTTTAGCTTCACATAAGGATCAGATGCACCAAGAATATCTTTCTTCTTTAACTTCATTGCATGCAGAACCTTTACATGTAAAATTCCAACAGGCCTCTTCAAGGCTCTAAGATCCCCAATAATATATACACAAGAGAAAACAGAATAGGGTTAAGGTAATAGATCATTATATTTTGACACACATTTATAGAAAATGAAGAAATATACTTTGACATATCTAAGACTTGAACTTCCAAGGTTTTAGGCCATAGATACATGTTTGCAACCTGATCTTTAATAAGCTCCTGAAAACAACACTCTTTCAATTAGTTCAAAAGCACTGAATACTTCAGTAAACCAAAAGAAGCTTAGTGCAATAACACAAACATGGATATGTTACAAAAACATAAACCACAAGTCCACAAGTTTTCTGGGTACACATTAATCTATAATAATAAAACTACATAAAAAAAGGTACCATAATCCAGATCGGATGGCATTTAAGACAATTAAAAAGTTTCAATTGAACAGATGTGTCACATCAAATGATATTTGTATAACTAAATCTACCAGAGAAGAAAATATCCAAACTAAAAGATGGCTTCAATAAAAAAAGGTAACAGCACCCAACTGAATCTGACACCACTCGACCACTTCAACCAAAACCTAATTATACCCTCACTTAACTGTAAAATAACACCTAATGCACCCACTAAGCATTCAACTTAAGACCTCTACACTACCTACCATATTTTTTCATGTTCACATCAACATTATACAAGCCAGTTCGATTATTAAAACACGAGTTCTTATTTCCTTTAGCAATCAAAATTATTATATCTGTCATGTGCAAACACACCAGCTTCATGCAGGAAATTATTCCATGATAATTCTCCCATCTTCTACAGATGTTTCGTGCAGACACAAATCAATGGTCTGTGCTTAGAATATCACTCATTTCAAAATAAAATCTGCTTGTGTAAACAATTGCTCATTTCTAACATGGTGTGATCGTCTACTATGTAGTTAGTGGCACTGCCTTAAAGAATGGAAGAAAAGTGTAAGCAACTTTAGACCTCAAACATTAAAACCATTAAGATAAGAAGAAAGGGGAGGAAGGGGGAACAGATAAAAAGGTACCATCTTATACCTGAACCATTCTATAGACGCCTGGAATAGACATCAGATCAGCCCCTATAAGCTTTAGCCCAAAGTCAACATGTGGCTGCATGATAATGTACACAAACAGAAAGAAGATAAGTAACACATAAAATGATTGTTGATATCAGTCTTGGGCAGGACGAAAACAAAACCAAAGTTTCCTCAACATTCAAATAACCTTTTTATACTTTCAACAAGAGAGATGCTGTTACCAAATCTCAGTCATTCATTGAGCATAAAATTTAATCAACTGCTAAGAACAAAAATCCACTGAACGAGCAAGAAGTAGAAAGGGTGTTTCTGACAACAGCTATGGAGGTGAACTAATATGAGGAAGATAGAACTGGGAGTAAGAAGAAAAGTAAAGGGTTCAATGATGTCTTGCGAAGACTTGAGCGGCGCAACGCAAACAGATGAAGAAAAGAAAGAACAAGATCACAAAAAGTGCTGAACTCCTATGCGGACAGCACAACTTCAAGAGATGGGGAAGGGATTGAGATACATTGAGTTTCAGCAGGTTTTATTTCTGCTGTAGATTAAATTTTATTTGTAATGAATGATTGGGATATGTTAACAGGACCTCTCCTGTTGCTTGTAAAAAGCAGAGGATCCACATCCATCATAAAATGGTAATAATAACTCCAGATATCATCGTCATAAGTATAAACTAAAATGTATGTACAATCACAAATTGCATATGGAAGAAACATCCCCAAAAAGACAAGCAGTCACAATTATATTTGAAGTTGATAAACTAATAATAAGGTATGAAAATAAGTTATTCAAACATGAACTCCTTGTTGACCACAGCTGAAAGCCTGATAATTAATCAATGATCATCCATATAATATTCCTATAATCTGTCAAAAATATTTTGAAAGTCAACTTTAAAATGAGTAAATATCAATGACTACAATGATTTTTTAAAATTCTAAACATGCCAAGTGCAAAGGTTGTTCCGTATAAACAAAAATCAGATCCGGAGATCCGGCAGTCGTGATCGTGATTTCTAGATGTTAGTGATCCTTAATATATGTCTAGCATTCCTAAAAACTAAAAGCAATTACTGATCTGGCAAACTGCATTCTTAAATGGCAAACTACATTCTTAAAACTTTCGAGACATTATGAGGACGACATAGCAATTAGAATGTAGATGCAACAAAAGAAGACAAAAGTAATCCTCAATTTAAGCATTTTCAATAGGAAGAGCATACATTATATTTGCACGAAGTAGGTCAGATGAGAATGAAAACCATCCCAGTTCTTTCCCAATAAGAACATAATTTCCAATCATCCAGCAACGGGTTTCTATCAATGTTAATTCCAACCAGGAACCACTCCTCCGGTGACAGGATATGCTCTCAAATATAAGTATATAACTACAGTTGACTACAACCATGACAAGACTATGAAATATTCCACCTGATGTGTCTTTCATTAAATGTTCACGTGTGTTTGCAAAAGTAATACAACTAACAATCACCAACCTTTTCCATGAGAGAGACATATATGTTGGCAAAGCAAGGAAAGCTAGGAACCAAAGGCTTCAAAGTGATACGAGGCAAAAGGAAAACTTGTAAATCCACAACCTGAAAAGAAATAAGAGCTCTGTGGGAAGGGAAAAAATATATATCCCCCTCTCCACCAAAATACACACAAACGCAACAAAGTTACCTGCACAGTTGCTTTCAACCCAAATGCCTTAACAGAAACAGTGACATTAGGATTTCCAGCCCATTTTACAGAAGGCTCCATAATTAACTCCTTCTCATCCGTCACATAAACTTTCATTCCTATGAATGTGCATTTTACAAAATAAGTATTAGGAATATTCATATGCCATAAAATATAAGCTATCAAGACATAAACCAATTATAACATTCAATCGCAAAGAAACAAGTCAAATAGGATGTAAAATGCTACAGACGGTCTTATGGGGAAAAATGTCAAACAATAAATCAAGTTTTCTTCAATTCCTAACCAGAAACTGTCCTCCAACTTGTTAGTTTGAGTTCAACAAAAGTACAATCTTAATTTTAAACATGAATTTAATAGACGAATATTGATTTAAGAACAACAAAACCCATGACATTGAAGTTGTACAGTGGCAAACGAGCCATATTTCTGATTTTGTTTGTAAATGCTCCAATCAACTTGTTTTTATAATCTGTTTCGTATGCCAAAAAGGCATTATCTTTGGGAACACTGGCAATGTCTAAAAATAGTGACGTTTACGGACCTACATTAGAGTCACTGCAGTAGCAGCCACATTTCACGCAGTCAAGATCTACTGACTAATATATTCTTCTTGATATATATATATATATATATATATATATATATATATACACACACTCTACTCTTAAGAGAGTAAAACTATATGAGAATTATTCTTAAATTATAATTATATATATATATATATATATATATATATATATATATTAATTTTATAATTAAAAAAATAAAATTCAAAATTCTTCCTCTCTCTGACTACAGAAAATCCTTATCACATATCCCTTTGTAAAACAATAGAATATAAACTCCGCGAAAATAGCTAACACAGTTCAGAAATTATTGGCAATACCCTAAGTATCACGGAAGAAAACTAAAACGTTCTTATCCATGAATGCACCAAGTCCAGATCTACTACTAACCTTGAAAAGTTGGTGGCAGTGAGCCCAGGGTGAGTGTTTCAAACTCAACCGAATCAATTTTGTATTTAGGAATCTGGTCAGCAATTATGGGTTTTGCAATGTTCTTCGCAGTCTTACAAATTGCCTAAATAAATGAAAAACGTCCTTAGAGTGAAACGAGGAGATTAAAAAGCCTAGGTGTTAACGGAGAAGAGTTGAAGCACGTCAAAAGTAGACACCTTGTCAAGATACGGCCACATGTATTCCACAAACTTGTTAAGCCAGTCAAGCTTGAGAAAAGTTGAAACAGATTAGTTGAGTAGTGAAAATGTAGAGACAAAAAAGAAAGAAAGGAAGGTAGTAATGGGTACTCGATCAAAGTCGGGATTTTTTATCCAAAGAGGAATCTCGGGAAACATTCGTTGCAAAGTGTCTTGGTCTTGCTCCATCAAGGGTTTGATTTCAGGATCCTGTGGTGTAGTGAATAAAGTGAAGCACGAAGAGAAAGGTTAAAAAGAATGATGATGGTGCATGGTGCTACAGACATACCTCAACATTGGTGGGTTGAAAGTAGATGAAGAGAAAGTAGCCGGCCACGAGACCAATCGAAATCCCAATCCCAAATCCGAAAAACCCCAAAATGGTACCAAAGAAACCCATCTCAATCTCAGTAATTCTAATTCTGGAGCAGATCGCGATTTCTCTCCCACTAGCCACTACTTCACCATTTCTACTCAGTTAGTGTAGAAAGAAAAAGAATAGTTAGGGCTTTTGTCCTTATAGTGAAGATGGTGGGGCAGTTTATTGAAACGGAGAGAGAAGAGCGAAGACCGAAGAAGAAGCAATGGAACGGGTAGAGACGGATGCAGAAAGCAACGCATCAATGATGAATATATTATACACGTGGCGTGCATGGGAAGTTGTCGGGATGGGTTTTCAGCCAGATCACCTGATGGTCACCGTCACTGCCAATGCTTCTACACATATACACGACACTTGGCTACCTTCTTTTCTTTAATAACAACTGCACCCACCTCTTTGGATACTTTCTCCCAATAATTTCTTTTATACTTTATATTATTAGTTAAAATTTATTAAAAATAATAAATTAGATAAATCTCTCACTTAATTTTATAACAAGTATTTGGTAACACTCCTCTAGTTACTATTACAATATTACGGCTGTCCCAACACTCACCTCCTATATTTTCCAGCTACTGCCTACAGGTAGCTGTTGCATTTGCAACTACGATTCACCACTTTGACCGGTAGCAAAAACATAAGCCACTTATTAGAAATCATGCTTCATTCCTGCCAGCAACATATATACCTATGATTCAATTTTATTAACAATCTACAAAAATTAAACAAAAACTAATCGGTAAGATAAACCGAAGTGGAGAAAAAACTAATGTAAAATACTATTTTTTAAATCTTTATTATTCTAAAATTGTCGTCTATCTATTTTATTTATCCTATAATAAGACATTTAAATTGGTAAACCATATAACACTATCATTGTCAAAATTATCCACTAAATCTTTTTCAAATCTAATGTATATTCTTAAAGTAAACTTTTATAAAAGTCAACTTCTTGATGTGAATGTGTCGCAAAAGTTGTTGATAAGAGTTATTATCTTGTTAAATTGCAAGACGGTCGCATTGCCTTTCAAATAACGTTATCTATTAAAGTAAATCCTCTGAAGTTGAAAATGTGAAAATCGATAATAGAGATGACGAAGAGACTATTATCTTGGGATCATAAATTGGTTTCAATAACAGGTCATGTGGTGCTTCTAAAAGTCATATTGTCCACAATATCAATCCATTTATTTTCTTTCCTTTTTTAAGACTCCAAAACATATCATCTCTAAACTTCACTTTTTTTAAACATTTTTTATGGGGTAGCAATGAATATATTACAAAGATTCACTAGTGTTTTGGGAGGGATCATAATGAAAAAGGAGAAAGGAGAGTTGGGATTGCGAAATATGTCCAAATTTAATGTAGCCTTGTTAGGTAAGTGAAAATGAAGGATGAGGGTGGAACAGGATAACTTGTGGGCTAGAGTTTTACAATCAAAGTACAAACGTGGGGATGGAAGTTAGGATGTGAGATAAAAACATTGTTCTACTTGGTGGACTAGTTTACATTCCATTAAAGAAGGTGGGCTTAGGCAATGAAATTAGTAGTCAATTAATGTTCATCTTAGCCTAGGGGCAGGCAAGGATATTGTCTTTTGAGAGGACAGGTGGATTAAGGAATGTAGCCTTCGAGAATCATACCCTAAATTATATGGACTTGCATTATATAAACATATATCTATTGCTTAGAAGAAGGAAGGGGAAAAGGGAATGGAGATGGACATGGAGAAGGAAGTTATTTGCATGGGAACAAGAGTTGGTGGAGGAGCTACGAAAGAGGTTAAAATTTATGGTAGCGACAAAAAGGCCCCTTATGAATGGGTTTTGTCTCCATATAGGACAGGCGTCTATTATGTATCTTCTACATACAAGTATTTGTCTACAAAGCCAGAAACGAGATTGATATTTTTAGAAAACAGCACTGGATAAAATGCATATCTCTAAAGATTCAAGTTTTGATGTGAAGACTAGAAGCAGATAAGCTTCAGATGCGAAGTAACTTGCTGAAGAAAAACATTCTCCAACCTGAGGAGGACATTTGTGGGAGTTGTGGTATGGTCAGGGAGTCTAGCTTTCACCTATTATTATATTGTACCAAATCTTATCATGTTTAGCAACATTTAGGTAGTTGGTATAGGAACTTCTTGTAGACATCCAAGGTCATTTTTACTACTTCCAAGGGTTGTAAAATGCCATTAGAATAAGCAAACAACATGGTCATTTGTGTGTTTTGCTGGTATGTGGTAAATTTGGAAGGCTAAAAATTATGTTGTCTTTAAGGAAAAAGTTAAGAACATCAATGATATTGTATTAGCACTGTAGTTGAACATTTGAGAATGGTGTCATGCATCTAAGCTTATATCCAACTCTTTTGCAAAATGATTGATGAATTCGTCTTTGTGTGGAGGGTTTCTTAATTCTCTGCTTTCTTAAGCTATACGAGGGTTTTTTGTGCCCCTATGGTGCATGTTTATTTCATTTTAGTTGGTTGTCGTGTCTTGTAACTTGTAATAGAGACATCTTTTGTGTTTTCTATTATTTAGCTTATAAAAAAACTATTAACAATCTAATATTAAAAACATGATTCATGATTAAATTTAAACTTGGAATTTCATCTAATTGGTTACTAATCATAGTCAGGACTTTGTACAACCAGTTGCACACCAACATCTTATGTGCTTTACGAGCATTTTTAGCTTTCATCATTGATCCCATTTATTATTTAATGGTTTGTGTGCAAGAACTATAACATATAGTTTGTCCTTTTAAGAATGTTTTCTTAGGGAATAATTATTAATCACCATTATGTCAACAATATTCCTACTTTGGTAAACATGAAATTTTGGATAATAAGAATATTAACTCTTTCTACCCATGATGGAATTGGTGGTAAGGTGTAGTCACGAGACGACAATCATAGTGATGGTGAGACAAGTGATAATGAGATGATATGTGTGTTTTAAAGTTAAAGGCAACTTTTATAAAACAAATTTTCTTTATTTTGAAAATTAATATAAAAGTGTATGTTTTGAAATAAAGTTATATTTCATGGTTTTCTAGCACCTTTTATTTTGAAAATATACTTATATATATCATAGGGGATTCACTTACTTTAAGAGTAAGTACAAAAGACTTATTCTTCATCTTCAACCTTCATTTTTTTAAAAATCTAATGATTAAGATTAGTTACTCGTTACAATTATTAGATTTTTAGAAAATAAATTGTGAGGATGAAGAGTAACTCTCTTTAACTTACTTTTTGGGTAAGTGATGCAATCTTGGATTGTTCCTTCCATGATCTTGCTCCAAAAAAGTTACAAGGTAAAATATAGAGGTGGAGAAACTAGGAATGGAGGGTGAATAGGCACCACTTGAATGAAGATAAGCCATGGTTGGTAGAAACTTGCCATAAGATAATGAACCTTTGATAAAAGTCATACAAACACTCTTACAAAGATGGAGAGAATATGAACATTATAAGACAGAAAATTCTCAATATGATTATATAATTCATTCATCAAAGTGCTAAAATGTTACAAGAGAGGTGAGTGCTATTTATAGACTTCGTAAGAGGTCTTGGACGTCCACATAGAGGCACACGATAAGTTAAAGACTAATAAAACTAGTTAAGCCAAACAATACCCTAAGAAAGTTGATCTATGTTCTCTCATGTGTATTAAGATCATAATAATGTGGATCTAGTTCATTAATTCAAATTTGAATTTGAATTAAGAGACAAATAGATGTCACCTAGGAGAAAGAATCAAGTTTGGATCACATGGAAGGGACATAAGGGTCCTACGTGCTACTCATGCACATGTGGATGGTAGAGAGGTGTGAAAATCAAACAAGGGGATATGGAAAATAAAGCACACCTCCTATTATTCTAAAAAGGCTCACTTTATAACACACACTCTACAAAAATAACTAATGGCACCTTCACCTACTAAAATAAAGAAAAATGGTTAAAAATACAAAACCACAAAATACTAAATGCACCCACCAAAATTACTAAACAAAATACACAATATTTACAAGTAATTTCTAAAAATAGGACCTAAAATATCTTCACTATGTTTCATTCTTACCATGTTTTCTCTTTATTCTTCCCCGCTTAACTCCATGCTAGGTGAAATTGCATTAGTAAGTGGATCTTCTCCCCTCCCTCCCCCCCACATATATATATATATATATATATATATATAGAGAGAGAGAGAGAGAAAGAGAGAGACATAACCTATGAAAGTAAGGTGTTTTATATGAGAATGGGAAAAGCAAAGTTCAGACATTGAAATAAAAGTTAATAATTGAGTTGAAATCTACACATTTACCCATTTTATCTCATTTAATATTTATTATTTGTCACTTTATTTTTCTCCATCCTCTCTTGATGATTGAGATTTTTCAAATATTTTTTTTTCTCTTAATGACTGAGATTTATTCCTCTCAGTCTCATATAGATATGTTCCAATACAAAGGGCGTATCATATAAGATTAAGGTATCAATGGCTTTCTCACTATATATATAATAAAAATACACAACAAAAGAAAAACAAGAGCGAAATGAGAAAGCAAATACCATATTAATTACTCGATAAAGTGCATTTCAACACTTAACACATCATCATTGTTATAACTGTTTAACATGTGTATACATAAGCTACAAACAATTCATGTGGTATATCTAAAAGTAACTAGAAAGTGATACTTCAATCTAGTATTGCCAAATGCAATCACATAAACACAAACCTTCAATAGACCCATATACAAACGTTCTACAAATGTCTGCACAAACATATATACACCAACTAGATGTGAACACTAGATGCTTTGCTCCAAACCCAACCACCAGATACTCTGCTCCCCATGTGACCATGAGATACTCCTATTAAGCACTTGCATTATACACTTTCAACAACATCTTTTATCAAACTTGCTCATAAAATGACAAACACTTTTTTCTATTTGATGATTATGGGTCAATACATTAATATATTTTGGGAAATACTTTCCTATATATATAATTACTATTTTTAAAACACACTTCTAAGTGACATTTGTTAAATATTTAGTAAAATATATATCATTTATCATTGAGTGTGTTGATCATCTGTAAATGTTGTTTCAATTTAACCAAAAGTTTCAAGTTTGAGTCCTAGATATGCAATTGTGTTAAATACTCAGTGTAAAAATTTGTCGTACATAGTGGTTGTATAAGGCTCCTGGAACAAAAATGTCTCTGGTTAAAAGTATTTGTAATTAAGCATATATATATATATATATAATATGTGTATATTTAGCGAAAGAATATAAATGATAAATCGTTAAACTAATACAAAAATAGTGAATCGTATTAAAAAAATTTAAATATAATTTTTAATGTTATCAATTAGTATTAACTTGGAATAAATAATTAATCGAGTCAAATAAAAATTAAAATACTTTCAATAATTGTTCATTAATATTTTCATTTCCTAATTTTCAAACTTTCTTCGTCTCTGTTCATCACTTTCATGGCACCAACACTCATGATAACATTAGTCATAAACTATCATATTTGCCATTACAAGAACAAATTCAACTCATCACCACTATTTTTGCCACCATAAGTCACAAATGCAACAGTCATCATCTTATACAAACAAAATTGCCAATAAAGCTGTCAAGAATGGTAATGATGATGTCATGCATAAACTATGAAAACTTTATCTAACCACCAATAAATATGACTTTCAACTACATAGCCAAAATCTAGTTGTAAACTCCAAACCCCTATTTGATGCCACATCCAAAGGCACATTCAACGCCTCCACTTAAACCTCCTTCCAACACCCTTTTTACCTTTTGTGCACCCCATCTAAAGTCTTCATCATAACTTTATCCAAAATCTTTATTAATGGCATGCATTTTAGTGTTTTGTTTGGAAAACATGGTGATGTTCACAATGATCTATGTTTCAAGTATAGGTGATGTTTATTGTGATACTTTATCTCCTTTATGAGATTAATTATATTTAATTAATCATAAAATTTATTTAAAAATTTCATAATATCTTAAATAATAATTATTGTACTTTTTATAATACATATAATGAGCATAATTACTGGTTCACCCTTGAACCACTTATTTAAGGGTTCACAGTAGAATACATCGTAATAGATATATCCATTCAACTTAATTTTATTTATTTTTCTAAATAAAAACTATGACATGTAAAAACATAGTTGTAGACTTGTAGTATCGTGACATCCCAACTAAGTTTACATCTCATGAGCAACGAATTATAGGATGGGAAAGTCTAATAAGTCCTCCACCATGGGGAACAAATTTTGACTGTTACATGTAAATTCTTTGTAATGTACAACTAAATTGAGTATGACACTGGCATGAAACCCACACCGAAACAAAATAAAATAAAATAAAAAATGTTTTTCTCTTTAAAAACTTTCAACAATCAACCTTCATCGCCACTCACCTTTCTCTATCTTTCTCTGCTTCCTCTTTGGAGAAAGTTGTCATAGATTGTCAATGCCACAAGCACCAAATTCGTCCTTGTTGGAAATCGACTGAACCTACATAATCAGGCTCACAAAAACAACCTTGATAAGGTCAACAAAAAAAATGTTTTAAGTATTTTCAAAAATTTAAACTATGGGAAAATTTAATAACAATATTGTAATTATATCAAAATAATATATAAATATATTTTAAATTATATATATAAATATTTTATAATATTTTTACTAAAATTGATCAAATTTAACAATATTATTTTTTGAAAATAGAAAATATCAAGAGAAAACAAACATATTTTTTTAATATTGAAAACTTAAAAATGAAAACTGTTTTCAGAAAATAAAAACATAAAACATTTTTCTCACACCAAATGTCACTTTGAGTGTTTTAAAAAAACATGGGTGTATGAAGTAATTTGATAGGTGCAGGTAGCAACACGAGTGGACCCAATATGTTTCTTTTTTTGTTTTGAGGAATAGTCCAACCAATTTGTTTGGTTAGTATTTTTGTTTTTTTTTCCTAGGCTTTCTCCCAACAAAAAAACAAAAAAATATATAGAACTATATCGTCATTACACTTGTGAGGAGCCAGTTGAGAGCAGATTCTCTCACATGAATCTTTCACTTTAATATTTTTACATTAAAATTACTACCATCAAATTTCCTCGTCTTTATTTTTTATTATTTAAGTTCTTTTAGTTTTAACCAGATACTGTAATTTCATGTTATCATAATGTCATATGAGATATTTCACTTTAATAGGAGTTCAATTATATTTGTACCTCCCTGATTTACTTATACCCTTTTTTTTTTTGTTATTTTTCTAAATTACCCACATGTTTTATGTAGATATCTTTGAATTTGAATTCCCAAGACTCTTAATTAACTTTCTTCCTAAAATTTCATCCTCTAAAAAATAAGAATTAGCAAAACTTTATATATAGGTATAATAGAAAGATGATCTACTTACTCCATAAATAAAACCCACATTCATTTTTTTGAAACCTAGTAGTTAAAATTAGTTGCTTATTGCAACCAATAAATTTTCAGGAAATTAACAGTGAAGGTCAAAAATAAGTTTATAGTTACTTTAAAATAAATTGATACCTCTTCTCTTTCTCTCACACACTATATTGCCCAACACATGTCTTTTAATGACTTATTTTGTCTAAAATGTCCTTATCTTCTTTATAGATATACAATAAAAAATTTAGTTTGAAAACGGGGAAAAACTAGAAGCTCAAACAAAATAAGAAAACTTTTTTCAATTGTGTATTCACATAACTCAAGATTATATATTGGTGTGAATTACAAATTATCACTACAACTACAAATGTTTCTTTACTTACCACTTACCATATAAGTGATATGATTAAACTACATTATGATATATGAACAAATATCTACCAATTTTAAGCAAGCAAGCAAACATTTAACAATGATAGAAATATTAAACATGTTAAATTTGAATAACTAAATAACTTACTATTTGTTTTAAAGATAGCAAGTATGTATATATGATGATATACTAACAACATGTCGATGAGATGTGTTAGGTATACATGTTTGAAATTCAAGCCATGAATAGTATCTTATTGTAATTACACGAGAAGTGAAAGTCTTAACCAACGTCAACATTGTTATAAATATGCCTCATAAAATGGATGAATCTAACTAACAACGATAAGTTATCAAACATAACTCTTGAAAATAAAAAAGGAGTTTGCCTAACAATTATTTCTAGTTTATTTTTTCTCTTGTATAATAATAACTTTCTACTTGCATAAAAAATAGTTAACAAAAAATGAAATAGTTTTTGAAAAAATAAAAAAACTTTGTTATGGAAATCATGGTGAACAAATATTATGCTTTTTCTAAGAAGATTTTATCATAAAACGTATATATCAATGTTTTGAAGAAAAAATTCACTATCTCATTATGAATAATAATCATATTCAATAAAAATAAGTTACTTAGAAGATAGTTGTTTGAAGATACATTTGCACATCTGTAACACATACCTTTAAGTTGTCATATCAAACTCTAAACATTGTCACATCTAATACATTGTAGCCTTTGCAAAATAAAGTAATAAAACGTATTGATTATTTTGCAAATTTTACGTTGTCGTGTCCATATTTTTTGCACACCTTTATCATTAATACATCAACTTGTATTTATTATTATTATTATTATTAGCGAATCCACATGGGTATGTGCATTCAAAATTCTATTTTAATATGTTATAACAATTCTAAAGTTTTAACCTAATATGTTTCTTAATAAAACAATAGAATATAGATAATATATTAGTCATGTCATTTTGTGTACAATAATTTTAGTTTAATATATCTTTTGTTTACGTTAATATAATAGAAATATGTTAGATCACCAACAAATATATCAGATTTGTAATGAATTTGAGAAAATAGAGAGATAAGAGAATTTGAATATAATTAAACATATTGTCGCACTATTTGAATATTTATGATTGAAGATATACATATATTAATGATGTCTAAGGAAAATTAATTTGTGGCAATGTAAAATTTGTAAAGATATGTATTTATTAATGTGAGAGAAGTCACATAATATTTAGAAAGATAACATAGTTATAAAATATGGACATCAAAACGTCATGTTCTCGTTATATATTATAAAAGTTTAACTAATATGCATTGATAATATAATTTTTTTGATACTAACATTCAATTATATTCTTTCATTTATATGACAGTTAAAATATTAATGGTTAAAGTTATCAAATTTACATAAATGAAGAATTGTGATTGAATGTTGGTGTAAAAATTTTTAACTGTGAGTGTATATTAATTAAACTTATCTTATAAATAAAAATGTGTCCTTTTTTATAAGGTTTTTATCTTATATTTTATTTTAAATCTGTAATTACATTTTAAATTTAATTAATATATACTAACAATATAAAATATTTGTTTACATTAACATTCAATCATATGTGTCCATTTTTTACAAGGTTTTTATCTTATATTTTATTTAAAATTATAATTACATTTTAAATTTAATTAATATATATTTACAAGGCAAAATAGTGTTTGCACTCATCTTTAGTCTTATCTTTTTATATAAATAAAAACGTGTCCTTTTTTTATAAGATTTTTTATCTTATATTTTATTTAATTTTTTTTATAATGATATTGAATCACATTTTTTTATTTATATTTTATTTAATTTTTTTTATAATAATATTGAATCACATCTTTTTATTTATATTTTATTTAATTTTTTTTTATAATGATATGAATTACATCTCTTTATTTATATAATTTTTAAAATATTAATTGATAAAATTAAAAAAATTAAGAATTGAGATGGAAAGCTAGTACAAAATTATTTACAATTTGAGTACATACTCTTATATTTTTATTGAATATAAAACATTATTGTATGAAACTTGAAACGACGTCGTGCAAGAATGGAAGTGTACGCGCCACACTGCAACAGTGCCACCGAGGAGTGTGGCCAGTTGAGTTCGGTTTGATGAACGAAAGTGACGAATCCACGGAACAAAATTATAATTTAAAATTGAAAATAATTAAAAAAAGGTAAAGAAAGTTACATATAAAAGCCTTGTTTTGTTCTGTGCCTTTATTCCTCCGTTTCTTCTTTCTTCTTCCTTACCCATTTGCTTGCCTTAGGGTTTTCCGGCAACAACCCCCTCTCGCTATTAATATTATCTCCGACCGAATTCTCTTCCGCGTTGATTGCAGTCCTTCGAAATCTCACTCAACACCCTGTTCGAAATAGGTGCAATAGCCTCATGCTCATTTTCTAGGGTTTCGAATTGTGGAACAGATTCATTCAACTCGATCCATGGTAGGGATTATTGGGTGGATGAAAGCGTGATTGGCGCTCGGTGTCGAGCGAGTTGATAGATTGCGGGTTGGGTGGATTTTGTATGGAAACTCGGAGCCGGAAGCGGGCGGAGGCTTCCTCAGCTGCCCCTTCATCCCCTTCCTCAGGTCCCACCACTCGTTCCAGCAAGCGTGCTCGTCTCTCTTCTTCTTCCGCTTCAGCCACTGCCACTGCCACCGCCACCACCGCCACCGCCACTGCATCTCTTTCTTCTCTCAACACTCGTTCCCGTGCATCGAGGACTAAGGAACCCTTGCCTCCTATGGACTCTGCCAATGAATCCTCTGGTTCCCGCCGTGATCGTCGCAACAAAGACAATTCCGACAAAGGGAAGGAGAAGGAACACGATGTTAGGATTAGGGAGAGAGAGGCGGACAGAGGGCTGGCATTGAACATGGATGGTGGTGGAGATGACGATGATAATGACAGTGAAGGTGGTGTGCGGATTTTACATCAGAATTTGACCTCTGCGAGTAGTGCACTTCAGGGCCTTCTTCAGAAACTTGGTGCCGGTTTGGATGATCTTCTCCCGACTTCGGCCATGGGTTCCGCATCTTCCTCTCACCAGAGCGGGAGACTTAAAAAGATCCTCTTTGGGTTGCGGGCTGATGGTGAAGAAGGCCGGCAGGTTGAGGCATTGACGCAACTCTGTGAAATGCTTTCAATTGGGACTGAGGAATCCCTCAGTACATTCTCTGTTGATTCCTTTGTTCCCGTGCTTGTGGGGTTGCTCAATCACGAGAGCAATCCTGACATCATGCTCCTTGCTGCCAGAGCATTAACCCATCTCTGCGATGTGCTCCCTTCATCTTGTGCAGCTGTTGTGCACTATGGTGCAGTGTCTATCTTCTGTGCTAGGTTGCTCACCATAGAATACATGGACTTGGCTGAGCAGGTTGTTACTTAGTTCATACTGTCCTGCCATTATTGAACTTTGAAAATAGTTTTGCAAACTTGTACAACAAATACCATGTGTTTCAGTGCTAAACTCTGCTGGTGCCTAATTGTTTTTAAAATCTAGACTAGATATTACAAAGGTTCTTCTCCGTATTTTCAGCTGTAGAAAGATTATCAAGGCAAATGAAATTCTTATTGTTTGATTACTGTTTTTGATGCCATGAACAGTCCCTTCAAGCTCTGAAGAAGATATCTCAGGAGCATCCTACTGCCTGCCTGCGGGCTGGTGCTCTTATGGCCGTGCTTTCTTATTTGGATTTCTTTTCAACAGGAGTTCAGGTAAATTGTCAGTGAAGTACCTACATTTAGAGGATGATTATTGTTTTGGTCGTAAGCGCTATTAGTTAGCAAGTGTATCTTGAGATTATTCTTTGTTTCAGCGGGTTGCATTGTCCACTGCTGCAAACATGTGCAAGAAACTTCCTTCAGATGCTGCTGATTTTGTGATGGAAGCTGTTCCTCTTCTGACAAACCTCCTTCAATACCATGATTCCAAGGTAAGGTCATGTTTTGTTTGCAGTCTTGTCACATAGTGGAAACTGCAATTGCCTATTTGAATCTATAAATTTGTCTTTAAAGGGATTTTAGCTTAAGAGACGGAAAATTTGTATTAATATATCCCATAGTATAAATCGTTTAGCCATATCTTCACTTTATGAATTGTCAATTTTTGTAGGTTCTGGAGCATGCCTCTGTTTGTTTGACTCGAATAGCTGAAGCATTTGCATCATCTCCTGACAAATTAGATGAATTGTGCAACCATGGATTGGTAACACAAGCTGCTTCTCTCATTTCTAACAGCAGTTCTGGAGGTGGTCAGGCTTCTCTCAGCACACCGACATATACCGTATGTGCAGTTTTTGCTTTAAGTCAGATGCATTTTGCCCGTAGTTGGTGGTCCTTGACTTGGGTTTATGCAGGGCTTAATCCGACTTCTTTCAACTTGTGCGAGTGGATCTCCTCTTGGAGCTAAAACTTTACTACTTCTCGGAATTAGTGGTATTCTTAAAGATATTCTCTCTGGTTCTGGAGTTTCTTCTAATGCCTCTGTTTCTCCTTCATTAAGTAGGCCACCAGAGCAGGTATAACTTTAGAACTATTCTTTTGGTCATGCATGTGTGGTTGTATCTTGTAATGGTTCATTAAACAGACTCTGATGTGACCTTAAATCCATCACACTCTAGATCCTTCTTTATATTTCCAATTCTATTTGTTATCTGTTAAAAGAGGAAATTTTCTAATTCTCTGTTCAAATATATAGATATTTGAGATTGTAAACCTTGCAAATGAGCTTCTTCCCCCATTGCCACAAGGAACAATTACTCTCCCTATCATCTCCAACATGTTTTTGAAAGGACCCATTATGAAAAAGTCTCCTGCCAGTAGTTCTGGGAAACAAGAAGACACAAATGGAAATGTTGCTGAGATATCAGCTCGTGAGAAACTATTAAATGATCAGCCTGAACTACTTAAACAATTTGCAATGGATCTCCTCCCAGTTCTAATACAGGTCGATATTTGTTGCAACCATCAATTACTTAAATTTTGCTTGATAAATTTATTAAACAAAAAATTGTTCTTATAAATGGATTCTTTGCTTCCTTGTTGTCTGCTTTGGTAAATTGATGGCATTGGCTTGCTTTTGGTACAGATATATGGTTCTAGTGTCAATGGCCCTGTTCGGCACAGATGTCTTTCTGTCATTGGAAAATTGATGTATTTCAGCACAGCAGAGATGATCCAGTCTTTGTTGAGTGTGACAAATATATCAAGGTATCCAGAAGTTTAATTGGGTTGATATTTTGCTTGATATCCTCACTGGTTAATGGGTTTAGAATATTTATGTATTTTCACTTTGATCATACAGTTTCTTAGCGGGTGTACTCGCATGGAAAGATCCACACGTGTTGCTTCCTGCCTTGAAAATTGCAGAAATTCTTATGGAAAAGCTTCCTGTGACATTCTCCAAGATGTTCATAAGAGAAGGTGTTCTGCATGCAGTGGACCAACTTATTGTAGCTGGCAATGCAACCAATATCACTACACAGGCATCATCTGCTGAGAAGGATAATGATTCTATATCTGGAGCATCTTCTCGCTCTAGGCGTTATCGACGACGCAGTGGGAGCTCCAATCCTGATGGAAATCCTTTGGATGATTTGAAAGCTCCAGTTTCTGTAAATGTTGGTTCACCTCCAAGTTCTGCGGATACTCCAACGGTAAATTCCAGTATTCGGTTATCTGTTAGTACAGCAGCCAAAGCTTTTAAGGATAAGTACTTTCCTTCAGATCCTGGGGCTACTGAAGTGGGTATTACTGATGATCTTTTGCATCTGAAAAATCTTTGCACGAAGTTAAATGCTGGCGCTGATGAACAAAGGACCAATGGAAAGGGGAAATCTAAATATTCTGGATTTGAACTGGAAGAGTATTTAATTGGAATCATTGCTGACATGCTAAAGGAACTTGGCAAAGGAGATGGTGTATCTACTTTTGAATTTATTGGTAGTGGTGTTGTTTCAGCTTTGTTAAATTATTTTTCTTGTGGATATTTCTCTAAAGACCGACCCTTAGAAACCCACCTTCCCAAGCTTCGTCAACAAGTACTTACAAGGTTTAAGTTATTTATAGCTGTTGCACTAACTTCCTCAACTGAAGATGGAAATGTGGCTCATATGACTGTCTTGGTCCAGAAGCTTCAAAATGCCTTGTCCTCCTTGGAGCGTTTTCCTGTTGTGCTGAGTCATTCATCTAGGTCATCTAGTGGGAGTGCACGCCTCTCTTCTGGACTAAGTGCTTTATCTCAGCCCTTTAAGTTGCGGCTTTGTCGAGCACAGGGTGAAAAGGCACTTAGGGATTATTCATCCAATGTTGTACTGGTTGATCCATTAGCAAGTTTGGCAGCCACTGAGGAATTTCTTTGGCCTCGTATCCAACGAAGTGAATCTGGACAGAAGTCTGCTGTACCTGCTGGGAATTCCGAATCTGGGACAACTCCTGCAGGAGCTGGTGTATCCTCTCCTTCTACCACCCGTCGTCATTCTACTAGATCTAGATCATCTGTAAATATTGGTGATACACCAAGGAAGGAAATAACTCAAGATAAAAGCACAAGTTCTAAAGGTAAGGGAAAAGCTGTATTAAAGCCTGCACAGGAGGAGGCAAGAGGACCTCAAACCAGGAATGCTACTCGCAGGAGAGCGGCTCTTGATAAAGACACTCAAATGAAGCCTGTAAACGGTGACTCTACTTCTGAGGTATACTGTGAAATCCAGTGGATGAGTTTGCAATGCTACAACCTCTTTCTTATGTTAATTTATAACTTTCAATTATTTAGTTTTTGTTGGATGGTTTTCTTTTGTTGCTCTCCACTTCTGCCAATGTATGATCAATGAATAAAGTGAAAAATAAGCAAAATAATTAATAGTACCAATTTGAAGTTTCTTTGTGTATTTTTCTTTGTATATCTGTAACCTTGGACGCACTGGATTTTATTACAGTAGATCCTTAAAATGTTTTACCTCTGCCATTTAGTTTTATAAATGGATTTTTATTATAATTATTTATTTATCATCTCTTATCTGAGAAACACCACCTAGGTGTTCTTTCAATTATTATGTTGAATTATTGTTTTTTTGCATCATTTATTTTGTTATCCGTATATTTAACTCAAGGAAGGTGTTGTAAGAATTCACTGCAAAAGTGTTTAGTTACTAAAAAATGGAGGAAGACCTAGCACGGTGGAGATAAACTATCTATTTTGCATAGAAGGAACATTGCTGTAATTGTATGTGGATGTGTAATCAAGTGAATACTTTGAAGTTGCCGATCCTCAGCCTTCTTTCATAAAGTGCATGTCAGGATGTAGCCACTCAAAAGTCAAAATTGATTACTATATACAGTTTAGATTTTGGGTATTTTATCCTAACATCTAACTTGTCAATTATGAAGTTGTAGTTTTTTATCAGTTATCACTCATTGTCAATTATGTAGTCCCTTACACATTTTTCCTATTTAAGTTATTCTTTATTTTTTTGTTTAGTTTTGGTTATGGCTCTGCTACATGCATGCTAAATAATGTTAGCTAGCTTCTTGTGGTTGTTAAGCTGGTGGTAGGACTCTTGAGTATAGAACACAACACATGCATGCTATATGCAGTGTACATGGCTCACTTGTCTGCTAAGCTCATCTTTTTTTTTTCTGCTTGCACTAAATCATAAATTTAATCTAAGTATTTTGAAGTATCTAAAATTCTAAATATTAGTCTTAGATTTTTCTTTTCTTTTTTTTAACCCTTCTATTGAAATTTTCCAATGTATACTGTAGGATGAAGATTTGGATATATCTCCTGTTGAGATTGATGAGGCATTGGTGATTGAAGATGATGATATTTCTGATGAGGATGATGACCATGAAGAAGTATGTCATCTGCTGTTTTTTCTTCTTTGGCTAAGATATTCTTACTTAGTTATGAGTATCTCTTTCAAGTTAAATAGTGACGGTGTTACTGTCATTTTGCTTTTTGACATCATTCCTTTTCCTCCCACATTTAACATTGCTTTTGATATGTTAAAATCTGTTAGCATAATCACTTTTACTACCAGCACTTGTGTCGTCATATCTTGTTTACAATTTTTTCAAGCTGAAATGCTGCAGTGTTTCTATTGTTTGTGTGTTTTTTCCCCTTGTTACAATAGTGGCATTGAAGTTTGAGTTTATGACCTTATGTGAACTATCCAAGTGTTTCATCACTAGTTCAATCCTAGTGTTTTATTTCCAATTTTTTAAATTTTAGCTAACATGATTGAATGTTATAATTAAATTCAGTTGTATGTATTTTTACAAATATTTTCTACTTGCTTTAATTTTTCTGATGCAGGTACTGAGGGATGATTCTCTTCCTGTTTGCTGCTCACCTGACAAAGTACATGATGTGAAACTCGGTGATGTAGCTGAGGAGAGTACTGTTGCGCCTGCAACAAGTGATGGCCAGACTAATGCTGCCTCAGGTTCTAGCAGCAAAGCTGGTACAGTGAGGGGATCAGACTCTTCTGATTTTAGGAGTGGCTATAGTTCAAGCTCAAGAGGTGCAATGTCATTTGCTGCAGCTGCAATGGCTGGACTTGGATCTGCCAATAGCAGAGGTATAAGGGGTGGAAGAGATAGGCTTGGGCGTCCATTGTTTGGTGGTTCTAATGATCCACCAAAGCTTATCTTTACTGCTGGTGGGAAGCAGCTGAATAGGCATTTGACTATATATCAGGCAATTCAAAGACAGCTTGTGTTAGATGAAGATGATGATGAGAGATTTGCTGGCAGTAGTGATTATGCATCCAGTGATGGAAGCAGGTTGTGGGGTGATATTTATACTATAACTTATCAGAGGGCAGAGAACCAAACAGATAGGGCTCCCGCTGTAGGTTCAAGCTCTAATGCTTCAAAGCCTGGCAAATCTGGTTCTGCATCGAATTCTAGTTCTGAAGCCAAGCTACATCAGACATCTGTATTAGATAGTATCTTGCAGGGTGAATTGCCCTGTGAACTGGACAAATCTAATCCTACATACAATATATTGGCATTATTGCGGGTGCTGGAGGGTTTGAACCAACTTGCATCTCGTTTGAGAGCCCAAGTTGTTACTGATAACTTTGCAGAGGGAAGAATTTTGGATTTAGATGATCTAAGTGTTATGAACGTTGCTAGGGTGCCTGCAGAGGAATTTATAAGCAACAAACTTACTCCAAAATTAGCTAGGCAAATACAAGATGCCCTTGCCTTATGCAGTGGGAGTCTTCCCTCATGGTGTTACCAGTTAACTAAAGCATGCCCTTTTTTGTTTCCTTTTGAGACCCGGCGACAGTACTTCTATTCAACTGCCTTTGGGCTATCTCGTGCACTGTATCGCCTTCAGCAGCTGCAGGGTGCTGATGGTCATGGGTCAACAAATGAAAGAGAGATCAGGGTTGGGAGATTGCAGCGTCAAAAGGTTCGTGTCTCTCGAAATCGCATTTTGGATTCTGCTGCAAAAGTCATGGAGTTGTATTCTAGTCAAAAGGCTGTACTTGAAGTAGAATATTTTGGTGAAGTTGGCACTGGTCTTGGTCCCACCCTGGAGTTCTACACACTACTTAGTCATGACTTACAAAAAGTTGCACTTCAAATGTGGAGATCAGGTTCTTCAGAGAAGCATCAAATGGAAATTGACGGAGATGAAAAGAAATTGAAAAGTTGTGAAGGCACTTTTGTTGGAGATGGAGAACTTGTTCAAGCTCCCCTTGGGCTCTTTCCTCGACCTTGGCCTGCAAATGCTGATGCATCTGAGGGTACCCAATTTTTTAAAGTGATTGAATATTTCCGGCTATTAGGCCGAGTAATGGCTAAAGCTCTTCAAGATGGACGCCTATTGGATTTACCATTGTCTGTGGCTTTTTATAAGCTTGTTCTTGGTCAAGTAAGTTATAAAATATGTCTTGTCTGGTTTTGTGTCTATAGTTGATCTTAAGGTTGATTTATAGTGTGGATACATTTGTCTATGATATATTGCAGGATCTTGATTTGCATGACATCCTTTTCATTGATGCTGAGCTTGGGAAGACTGCGCAAGAGTTAAATGCCCTTGTTTGCCGAAAGCATTATTTAGAATCTATTGGTGGTAGCTATAACGATACAATTGCTAATTTACATTTTCGTGGGGCCCCCGTTGAAGATCTCTACTTGGACTTCACACTCCCTGGCTATCCAGAGTACATATTGAAACCTGGAGATGATGTGGTATTTATTCAGTCTGTTTTATTTCCTGGTTTTTTGTTTTGGCTCTGTTTTGTCTGTTGTGAAAATTAGTTTTATCTTACTGTCAAACTTAGGTTGACATCAATAATCTAGAAGAGTACATATCCATGGTGGTTGAGGCAACTGTTAAGGCTGGAATCATGCTTCAAATGGAAGCATTTAGAGCAGGGTTCAATCAGGTTGTATGCTGATTTTAATTAGTTAATTAATTTAAATTTGATATGCACTTTGTATTGCAATGATATGCAAGTTGCTATAATATGGAATGTATGATTGTTTTTAACTGTGATTAGAAAGTTCTGCAATAGCATTTTTGTACCTTATTTACAGAATCTGTTGTTTTTCTTATTCCTTTTTGTGTTTCTAAACAATTTCATTGAAAAGTAAACTTGACTGGGTTTAATTTGATGATATAAAGAAAACAAAACTAATACACTAATAACTAACTTTTGCCTATAAAAAAAAATTTGATGATAAAAATATCCTGGTGTGAGAAGACTCCTCCTTATACAAATTGCAAAGGTATAGGGGAGCGTAATTGTACTTTCCGGTTTCAAACCTGTGATCCACCAGTCATCAAGGCACATACATTTTCTTTGGGGGCATTTATTTCTAAAAAACATTATTATTTTGTTTTATATGTTGAAAAGTCAACTGCACATATAGCCTGACACGAGTATGTATCATGAAATTACAAAATGTTCATCCTGATCTTTTACTTAAGTTTGCTACCAACCTTGTATTCCCCTTCCCCTGCACATCAAGAAAGAAAGTAGAAGATAAATGCACGTTTTTTATACATTGATTTCAAATATTCAGTTATTTAACGGCAAGTGAAATGAGATGCTAGTCTCTCTTATTTGTGGAAGAGATGGGCTGGACAATAGTTGGAAGTTGGCAAAACTAGTGGGATATTTTGTTCATTTACTTGAGTCCAAAAACTAAACATTTGTCATTTTGGCTTGTCAATTCAGGTTTTTGACATCTCATCTTTACAAATTTTTACTCCCCAAGAACTGGATTACTTACTTTGTGGCCGCAGAGAATTGTGGAAGGTATTTTTCAAAGCAAATTTATTGCTGCTGCTTACAACAATATTTGAAATGTTACCACGGACAATGTAATCATATATTTATTTGTTTTCTGCAGACTGAGACACTAGCTGATCATATAAAATTTGACCATGGTTATACCGCCAAGAGCCCTGCCATAATTAATGTATGAATCTTCCCCCAGAAGCACAATTGTGTTATTAGAAATTTAGGCTTGTTGTATTTGATACCCATCCCTATATGATATTTTCAGTTACTTGAAATTATGGGAGAATTCACACCAGATCAGCAGCGAGCCTTCTGTCAATTTGTTACTGGTGCACCTAGGCTGCCTCCCGGTGGACTGGCAGTTCTAAACCCAAAGCTTACAATTGTGAGGAAGGTATTAGAAAAATATTTTGATCACTTGCAACCTGTGTTCTAGTTCATTCATGTCTTCATGTAAATTTGTACTTTATATGTTGAATGTTAAAAATGTCCAGAATAGATATAACATGATATGCAAAGATTTACATTGTCAGTGAAACTATAGAAATAGATACACGACTTATTGAGGGGGTGCTGTGTTAATAAGTAATTACATTTCTTGCCTGGGTGCAGCTTTCGTCAAGTGCAGCCAACACTTCATCTAATGGGAACGGGCCTTCGGAATTAGCGGATGATGACTTGCCAAGTGTGATGACATGTGCAAATTACCTAAAGCTTCCTCCTTATTCTACCAAGGTAGAATAGCTATGTTGATTATATGATGATGCATGTCAAACCATCTTTTTGGTGCTGATATTTGATTTTCATTTCACAACAGGAAATTATGTACAAGAAGCTACTCTATGCAATCAATGAAGGCCAAGGATCCTTTGATTTATCATGAGTTTTTGGTTTTGGAATTAACCAACTTGACCCTGTATGTTAATATGATGAATCAGGGTTTACTCTTGAGGCTTAATTATTTTTTGGTTGCATGTACTTTCCTCCTTGCTTCTCAAATAATGGCCTCGTTTGAGTCACACTCATCAAAGGTGGTGACATGGTTCAGGTGAGTTCATTGTTGTTAAATATATATATTGTCCTTAGTGTAATTTGTGATATTTATGTTTGTACTATCTTGGTCATTTATGGTTTCTCAGCTATAGTCATAGGTTAGGGGCTGCATGCCTTCATGTACACTCTTTTATTAGCGCTATATATGGATTGAAGCTGAGTGGAGCAAGTCACGCCAGTATTTCAGTCTTAGTATTTGAGTGGGTTTGGTTCTGCTTTGCTTGCTTTCGATCGAATCCTTTGCTTGTTGGTGTTCTCTGCACCGGTGACAACCATATCTCTGGCGAATATCATTTTTCAATGCGTTGTGATGAGTGACACCTATCCCCAAAATTTTAGGGATCGAGGAGCTTGCACGCTCACTCATGCTTCAGTCTTGTTAGTGCTATTTGTTATGTGCACTTGCACGCTCACTCATGCTTCAGTCTTGTTAGTGCTATTTGTTATGTGCACGAATCCCACACATCGACTTCTCGTTGTCAAAATCTCTCCTATTCAGCTGCAATAGGTTCATCGACAACTGAGCAGTCCCTTTCAAGGATCAGTTGTGTTTTCTTCATTATTTGGCTTGTGGGTCTGAATATTTCTCTTTCTCAACTTCTCTCTTTGCCTGTCATAACTTTGAAAAAGGGTGCATCTACCTTGACTTTGTCTAGTTCATGCCCTATCCTATCTATTTCATGAACAACTACTATTATCACAGTGAAACCCATTGGTAAAAGTTATTTGTGTCATAGATTGACTTTGTGGTTTCTTGGACAAGGATACCACGATTATGACAACTTGTCTGAAAGCTCAAGCTGTTGTGGAGGATCTTAAACTTTGTCACAAAGATGAATCTTTGAAAGATGTAAGAAAGGGATATGACAACTTGTATATGATCATGATTCTTCATGGTATGAACCCAGTCTTTAATCACATTCGTGATCAAGTGTTGACAGAACATTATCTACCAACCATGGAAAGCTCAACTACATGACTCCTTTATGTTCCTACCCTAAAGAATGATGATAGTCTTCTCGAAACTATTGAATCATCTGCAATGGTATGTACTAGGGGAAGAGGAGGATGTGGTGTCATAGGTGGATGTCCTCAATGTACTTACTGTAAGAAAATGAGTCATACACAAGAAATGTGTTATTCCTTACATGGCTTTCTTGATAAAGCAAACCATGCATGTAAGTTTGAAAAACTTGAAGAGAGAAAGTTATCGGAAGAAAATTAGGTTGAAATCCAATAATCAAGCTCAGTATTCTTTCACACTAGTGTTTCAACTTGTATATCTCAAGTCATGGAGAATCAAAGTCCATGAGTTGTTGATTCAGGTGCTTCTAATAATATTTTTGGTAATAACTCCTTGTTTTCATCCATGTCATCTCCTAGATTTGCTCACTTATCTTAGATAATGGGCCAAAGTTGCTTGTCAAAGAATTGCTTATGGGCAGTTTAGTTGTGTTTTCTGTTTTCTTGTTTACCTGGAATAGTTTTCAGTCAGTTTTTCAAATTTTCTATTTCCTAGAAAAGTCTGAAAATTTTGGAATAGTTTTCAGTCAGTTTTTCAAATTTTCTATTTCCTAGAAAAGTCTGAAAATTTTGGAAAATGTATTTGGATACATTCCGTTTTCAAAAAAAAATTATTTCCCAATGAAGACAGATGGTGGCGATGACAAATGAGGGGTGATGGAGCCAATGCCATCAAAGGTGGAGAGGTGGTGAAGGTTGGGGTGGTAGGCACAAAAAAAGTGTGAGAGGTAGCGGTATGATAGTGAAGAAGTGGTGGAGGTCGGGTGGGAGATGCGGAAAGAGCATGAAAAGTATCGGCGACAACAATAGAGAGGTAGCAAAGCTCGGAGCAGGAGGTGTGGAAGAAGTGTGATAGATAATGGTGGTAGTGGTGTAGAGATAGCGAAGGTTAGAGTGGCAGGTGCGGAAGTGAGAGATGGCTGAGTAAGAGGTATAGAAGGAGCATGAGAGGTGAGAGCAACAATGACAAAGAGGTAACATGGGTTAAGGTTAAAGGCGCATGGGAGATGGAGGTGGATGCAGCAAAAGGGGTACGAAAACCCGACATGGTTGAAAATAAGATTATGTTTTTCAGTTTTCCAAATCTAGAAAACTACTTTAGATAGTTTTCTATTTTCCAACCATTTTTTTTTTAAATTGGGTCTCTGAACATGTTTTCAAGTTTCCCTTGTATTGAATAATTTTTCTCAGTTTTCCTGTAAAACACTCCTACTAAACAACCCTTTAAGTTTCAATTTCTGCTTCGTTAAACTTAATCTTTGCCTTGGACATTCCTAATTATACTTATAATTTAATTTTCTTGAATTAATTATAACCCATTCTTCAAGTTTTTTAGTTACATTTAATGCTGATTCTTTTGTAATACAGAAGCATGGTACGAGCCATGTGATTGGCATAGGACATGACATAAATCAAGAGGTCTCCACTATGTGGAAACTAGTCTTGCCATGTCTTGCTTAGCAACCACATCTCTTAAACTTTTGCATTTTGTCATCTAAGTCTTGCCAAATTAAAAATAATGGCTCCTAGTTTCAAGTCTTGTTAAAAACTAAAAACAGGAACATGTGAAATTAGTTTTGTTTTTCAGTTTTCTATTTTTGTTTTGAAAATTCAAAATACAATCAAAATATGTTATTTACAATTTTGAGTTATCATCATTTATCTCTTTCGTAATTCTCTTTTATCATCTCTATGTCTTCTCTCACTATTCTCAAAAATCTTCATGAAACACTTTATCACCATAGATGATGACAAACCATGCTTGTTGAAATGTAGACTCTTAAACACGATGGTACATGGAGATTGGTTCCTCTCTCGTTGAAAGTAGTTGGTTGTAGATGGATTTATGCAATTGAAGTTAGTCCTAATGCTGACATTGTATGTATAAACTTTGTAGCAATGTTAAATATCAGTCATGGCAGTGTTATGGTGGAATCACAGTGCTGGCCATGACGGCCTCTATTCTCGTTCAGTTTGTGGTTAGTATGGCGGTTTTGCAATGGAAAAAAAGGGTTTGGGCTAGAGGCCCAACCTAATAGCCACGGTCATTTAAGGGTTTTTAACCCTTGAACAGAAGACTAGCAACCTAGCAACCCACCTCTCCTCTCAACTCACAATCCACTAGAAACACTGCTTGGCAGCAACGACTTCCACGTTCAATGACTTACATGACCCTCTCCGTTGACTTGCGCGATCCTCGCCAACGACTCTGACGGCGGTAGAGTTTCTCACACGAGCTATAGTTAGTGACCATTTGTTCTCTTTTATTTTGCTGTCTTTTTCACTTTTTTTACATTTTGTTTATTGATTAATTATTTTATCTTATTTTGCATCCTTTAAAGTATTATTTTCCTGCCAAAATTATTGTTATTTGTTTTTGTTTATCGAAATTATCATTTAGTTACTAAAAATTATTTTTAAACATTCTGAAATTATTATTTTGCTTTTGAAAATTATTTTTACTTTTTTTCCCAAAATTAATTTTAGTTGTTTTTTAGTAAATTATTATTCAGTTACTAAAATTATTTTTAACCTTCTGAAAATGATTTAGTTGTTTTTGCTTTAAGAAATTACTATTTAGTTTCTTAAAATTATTTAGTTGTTTTTGCTTTAAGGAATTACTATTTAGTTTCTGAAAAGTATTTTTGGCATTCTAGAAGTTATTATTTAGCTTCTGAAAATTGTTTTTACCTTTTTTTATTAAGGAAATTATTATTTAGTTTCTGAAAATTATATTTAACTTCTGAAATGGTTGAAAACACGCCAACTGATTTAAGGGCTTGCTCTAGTAGTGCAAATATTATTTATATTCTGAAATGGCGGAAATATTACTTTGTTAATTATTATATTCTAATTTTTTTATATTTATTTTTATTATAGTTTTTTATTTATATTCTTCTAGTTTCTTAATTTATATTTACTATTTTGTTAGTGTTTAATTGTATATATATTATTATTTTTTAGTCACCATTACCCGCAATGTCATCTGTCATTGTCATATGGCGGTTTTTGGTAAAGGGCCATGGTCCGCCGTAGATAACATTGTCCGTATATCTTTGAATGGTCTTAAACAATCTCTAGGTTATTTTAGTCATGTTCAAAATTTTGGAATGAAATGCAGTGAAACAGATCATTCTAGTTTTTGTTGTCACACTTCCCCAATGAAAATGCGTTTCTCAACTAAAACAACATTATTCAGTCATTTTTAAAACAACTTGGATCCTTGAAATACTTTCTTGGAATAGAGGTATCTCAGTCCAAAGAAGGAATCATAGTCTCTCAGAGAAAGGTGCATTAAATACTGTAGTCCCAGAGACAGTCCCATGTATCCTAATAAGTTAATGCACGAACAAGTTGAATTTATTATGATCCAGTATAGAAGACTTTTTGGGAAACTCATTTATCTTATGATTACAAGACCTGATGTCTCCTTTGCAGTTGGAGTTGTTAGTCAGTTCATGAATTCTCCATGTGTTGACCTACTAGAATGCCGTGTGATGAAATTGTAGATACATTAAATAGACTCCAGGACAAGTACTGTTTAATGGACAAGTAGACTCACATTACTGTGGGTATTGTGATTCAGATTAGGCAGTCTTAGTGACAGGCGCCTTACTGCAGGAAACTGTATATCTCTTGGAGGCCATGCTATCTCTTGATTAAACAGCTCATTCAAGAACTAAAATTCTGTAAAATTCAGCCAATGAAACTCTATTGTGATAATCAGACTACTATTCATATTGCCTCTAATTGACTAAAAATATTGAAATTAATTGTCACTTTTTTAGAGAGAGGGTGCTATCTAAGGAGATTAGCAACTTTGTTAACTCAAATGATCAACTTGCTGATATATTAACCAAGCCTTTGAGAGGTTCTCGTACATATTCTCCGGCCCTTGTTTTATATATAATGTCCATAGTGTAATTATGTGTCATTTATGATTGTATTGCATGTGTCATTTATGGTTTCTTTGCTATAGTATAGGTTCTGGGGGGCCTCGTAGTCTGTACCTCCTAATTCCTTCTTAAACACTCTTTTATCAGCTATACATATTAATGAAGCTGAGTGAAGCAAGTAACTTCAGCATTTCCAGTTTTAACTCTTGTTAAATCTCACAGTTGATTCTTAATATTACTAGATCAACCATTTTCTTTGCTGTTACATGAGCAAAATCTGTTGATTGCTTAATTATATTAATCAATGTTAATCAAGAGCCTCTTCTTGTTTTGCTCATTTTCATTTCTCAATAATCTACTTAATATGTGAATTCTTGTTTACTGGCAGTTGAATCAGATTATGTCATTTTCAAGTTGTAAAGAGATTTGCGGAGATCAGTTTAGCTTGTTACAACATGTAAATAGAATAGAAATGTTGAGAAATTATCCTCCAAAATTTTTCTTCATTATGCTTTTAAGTCAAATTATTGGCAGTTAGATGTTATACATGTATGGAATGAATGGAAGATGCGAAAATGAATATAAATAATATCAAATACTATGCTTTATGATTTTCATTTATTTCATAATAGATTTCCTGTTACGAGCTTCATGCCAAAAATGCGAATGATTCTATGCCCTTTGTTATGATTGTAACAAAACGAACACTTGGCTATGTAAGTATGTATTAAGTTTGTCTCACTCGCCATTTTTTCCGCCTAAAAGATGACTGAAATGGTTTTGTTTGATATTTAAAAAGTTAATAGCTTTTTTAATGCAATTCCTATTTTAGTTAGTTTTTTAAAAAAATTTCTTAATTTCAGTTATTAGTTGATTTTTTTTTAACTTTATTTTATATTGATTAATGAACTTTTTTTCTTTACATATTCTATTTTTCATTCTCATTTATCATAATTTACATAAGTAATTAAGTAATTTATAATTTAAATAAAATTTAAATTTAAATATTTAATCATAAAAAGTTATAATTTAAATATGTAATTATAAAAATTATAATATAAATGTAATTATAATAATTTATAATTTGAATAAGTAATTAATTTAAATTAAAAATTATATTATTAAAAATATGTTATAATTAATTTAAATATAATTGTTAATATAATGATGAATAACGTTTTATTTATTATTAAATAATTTTCAGTACAACTAATCTTTTAGTGGCTTTTATTTAGTTTTTATCGAACATACCATGATGTGAATTCCATTACATTCTCAGCATGTAAACAAGGGGGTCTTCTTGCTATGTTAGGGATATCTCAACAGCAATAAGACAAACATGCCCGGATTCTATTTTGGGTTTTGTCGCATTATTCAGGTCGATTCATATGGAGGATAATTTTATATTTATAGTTATAATTCCGTAGAATGTTTGAAAATCTGTGGACGTCTTGCAAGTTACAAAGTTTGGAGTATGCAATTTTTTTTTTTTACTTAATTAGATATTTTGTCTTTTTTATGTTTTTTAATTGGTATACATTGTCAATGTAAAATATTTTTATACTGATATTTAATCATGACTTTTCATGTGACTTTTAAAGCAGTAAGAAAGAAAATAAATAAATTACCATGAAAGGTTGTAATTGAATGTTAATATATATCAATTAATCTCTTAAAATATTTGAAAATTGTCTCTAAATTTTTATAAATCTAAGAATTTTTGCTCGAAGTGTTAAATTAAGAGTCAGGAAATAAACAATATTTTCACATAAATGTGAAAACTGATGACAGCTCGCTTTAAAGGTTATTAATTGATTAATTAATTAAAATATAAATGTTAAAAATAATTTTCTTTATCAATATAAGTTAATTGGTTAATAATATTTATTTTATTGGTAGAACTATTCAATCTTAACTAATAAATTTATTGACTTTATTCATTAATATTTTAAAAATCATATAAATAAAAATATGTGATTAAATAACATATAATATTCTTTTACAGTTTCAATACATATCAATTAAACTCATAATCTTTTAAACAATTCTTTACATTACATAAATGTGAAAACTGATTACAGGTCAATTTAAAAGTTATTAATTGATTAATTAATTAAAATATAATGTTAAAAATATTTTTCTTTATCAATATCAGTTAATTGGTTAATAATATTTGATTTTATTTAATATGCAGTGTAACTATTCAATCACAACTTTTAATTTATGATAAATTTATTGACTTTATTTATTAATATTTTAAAAATTATATAAATAAAAATATGTAATTAAATGTAATATAATATTTTTTTACACTTTCAGTACATATTAATTAAATTCATAATCTTTTAAACAATTCTTCTTGTTACTTAAATTTATATAGAAGTCAATAAAAATTTACATAGAAATCAATGTTTTTTATTTGTACAAAAATTACGATTTTTTAATAATTAACAGACATAGTATAGGGATAAAATTATTGAATTTATAAATATGGAGGAACAAAATATGTATCAGGAAAAATTTCATTGAAGAAAACGACTTTAATTAGTACATAATAATTTCCAGTAAAGTTGTATATCAAGGGTTACGGATAAGGATGATTGTCCAGTTTTGGTAAATATGAGTGTTTGGTAAATATGATTTGATGTAACAAAAAGATTAATTTCCATAGTAAAAACGTAAAAAAAAAGTGTTGAAAAATAATTGCAAATTTTCATGTTATAAAAATAGATATTTTTATAATAAATTATAAAAATATATTTTTATCTTAAAATCATTGTTCAAATTTAAGTTGAAATATTCAAATATCATTTTATTTTTGAAATAAAAAATAGATAAAACAGATGAAATAAATGAGAAAAAAGTTTTCTTACAGAAAATGAGTAAAGGACGGATAAAAAAACCTAGTAAAGGGGCTGCTTCTTTCTAATTATTTAAAATTTTAATTTTTCATAAATAATTTTTTTAAAAATATTTACTATTTTTACATGTAAACTTAAAATTAATTTTTATTTTAGGCTTAAAATACGATTTTGATCTCTTATTTATTTAAATTTTCAAATTTGGTCTTCCTATTTTATAATAGAAACATCTAATTTTTTATTTTTTTAAATTTATAATTTTTGTTTCTCTATTTAAAATAGAGATAGTTAGCCCTTTAATATTATAAAAGATACGATTTAGTCCTTAATGTAAAATTAAAAATAATGGTTATTACGAAGTTAACTTTGATATCATTCAAATTTAAATGTGTTAACATTAATTTAGTTAGATTCAAAGCTTTCGGTTGAAGGAAACTTACAAATTTGGAAAATAAATGTCCTCTTGTTTTCTTAAATAGGATATGAAATTATGGATTTTATAAATTTTAAAGATTAAATATTTTTATTTTAAATAAAAATAAAAAATTAAAAATAAAAACATCAAAATTACATTCATTTCACAAAAAAAAAAGAAAAACAAATTACATTCAAGCTTTTATTTTAAATGATAATAAGCTTGACCTTTACCATAATAACAAATATTAAACTAGTTTTACATATTTTTACACTAGCTATCATCTTAAGTATAACAATAATAATAACAATCAAAATTTGTTTTTATACATACTCTAAATTATCAACCTTTATACATCGGGTGATGATGAATATGTTTATATAATGCTCACTACTGTTGACACTAAAACTTTTAGTAATTATCAGTATACTCAACAAAGTCGCATGTTTTAGTAAACTTTTATACAATGTTCTATTATGTATTTGTTTAATAGTTTAATAAAACGTTAATAATATTAATTTTCATTATGAAAAATAATTTTGCTTAAAATAAGTCATAATTGAAGAAAATATTCAAAGATTAGTTTATTTTATAATTATAAATACCAAAACATGCATTTTCTTTATATAAAAATCTATATTTCAAAAAGAAAAAGTCAGCTAAATTATTTCTTATTTATTAGGCTGAAATGTTAATCATTATATTTCAGTGATTTTTTATTTGATATATTAAATTTTAAAATTTCTTTTTAATCTTTTATGTTTTTAAAAGTTTCACTGTAGTTCATTTTTGTGTTTTTTTGTTAATAATGTTACCAGTGTTAGTGTCTTAAATTTTAAAGTAACTAATTTAAATGCATAACGTCAGTGGAAAGGATGTAACATGATCTAGCATAATTTAAACTCTTGATACTTCTATTCTTATAGTTAAAAAAACTCAATGTCATTTTTTGTCCATCATGTTTATATAAATGCATACAATAGACAAAGATGAATGTTAAATTGTGTTTTAAAAAATTTGTAATTCTTCGTCTAGTCTGAAATATATTCCAATAAAAGAACACTTTTAGAAACACCATAGTTAATACAACAATTTGTAGATTATTTTTATAATTAGGCATGTGATATAGTCTTGGCAAGTATACCAAGTTTAATTATAGTGTGGTGAAATAAGATTGTTGTATTTATATAGACTTATAAGACATTTTATAATTTCAATTATCATAAATAAAATATGTAAAACAATTATTTACACAATCATGAATTTGTAATTTTAATATTGAAAAGAAAATAGCAAGTATTTAAAATGTAAAAAATGTATAGATTCAACTAAAATTAGTGAGAATGATTGTTGGAATTAAATTTCATGTATTTTGTTCCTATGCATCCTTTAATTTTAGGGATGACAATCAGTAAAGTCTAGGTAGTATATTATAATACTTGTTTTTCTATCTACATTTGAAAAATGGATACATACTCAACACCATATTATGTGAGTAACAACTTTGATCTCCATCTTTTGTTGGGTATTTATATACTGCCCACTCGTACCGGCATTCGCAACCTGCACTTCTTATATATAAAGATAATATGTCAATATCAATATACATAAATAACAACCAACATAACATTATCTAAAGATAAACTTGATCGAAATTCATTGATAATAACTCAACAAAAAAAGTCATAAAATTTAAATTAACAAAAAAATTAAACTTGAGGATTAAATCAATAAATATATTGTGGTTATAGTACTCATGTATAATTTTTTCAAGTCTAAATCCATCCCATACCCAAATCCAAATTTAGGTTATCTATCAATTGCACTTGAAGGTAATTTTGCACTACCCAAAGGGTTTAAAAACATTTTGGCATTCCTATTTAATTTTCAATTTATAATTTCTATTACTCAATGTTATTAAATTTATTAAATAATTTCAAATTAATTCCTTAAAATTTTAAGATCCTAATTCAATTATCAATCCTTGATTATCTAATTATAAAGCTTGCATTAATCATAAATTTAAGCAACTTATAATTCCAAATTTATTCATAAGAATCATTTGACGAATTGATTCACATCGGATTTAGGGAATTTTTTTCAAGCAAAATCTAAATATCTATTCATAAGTTGAATGACCATATTATCTCAAGTATTAAGAACAAAATCAAATCACTAACATAAAATAATATATATATAATTACAGGAGAGCCTGATAGATTATATTCAATTCTAATAACGAGAATTTTAAATACGCATGGTGATGAGAGAAATCCTATTTTACAAATGAAAGACAAAAGAAAATGAGTTTGATAAATTCTTTTTGAAGAACACTTTGGTTCTTTCTCCTTTTTGTCTAATGTTTTTTTTTAATTTATTAGGGATAAAAAACAAAATTTATTAATTTATTAGGACCAAAAACACGTTAAGCCTTTATTCTTGAGTGCAACTACAATTATCCATTCATATTCTTTATAAAAGTTTACACACATATTCCTCGTTTCTTGAGTGTAACTAAATATATTTTCATTATTTTTTACTGTTTTCTCTAAAAATAAAAATAAAAAATGGCCAAAAACAAACACAGCTTAATATTTGTTAACCGTTTGTACTAATTCCTAGTTATCAATTTCACTTCTTATTTATACTTTCAATTATGCTGTTTATTCATTTTTCACTTATTTTATTAAGTTATTAAACAGTAAATTTGTAAGGTGTTTTTTGAGTCCTTCGAGAGACAATTTTATTTATTGAAATACTACTCATGTGTATTATGCATAACAAGTTTATTGGCACCTTGTAATTCGCATTAAATACTTGACAAGCTCACTAGTTAATTTACTTGACTATTTTTTTATTATTTCACTCATTTTACTATCCACATTAACAGTGTTTTGTGTAATATGTTGTCTAGTACTTGTGCTTGTTTGTGTTAGGTACTTTTATAATTATCAAATTCTCCAGTTAAATCTTAAAATCTTACGAGTTGACAAGTCTACTTATCCTTGCGAGTTAACTCGTGAGAAACTTTCTTCTTAGTAAACTTAGTCAACTCTATGCAAGTTTACTAAGTCATCAAGTAACAAATCAATTTATTTTGTATGTATTTAGAAGTTAATATACTTTTATTTAGTGTGATTTTTAAATTGAAGAACATCGCCTCTAAGAACAATTTTGAGTTGAAAGATATTAGTTGCATGTATTGATTGTTGGTGAAATCAAATGCTGGTAACACTCTCAATCTAATTGTTGTACACCAGTTGTTCAATCATTTGCATTTAATTATCATTCACCCTTTTGCATACTTTCATATAAAATTCTTGATCTAAGCACTTCACTACAACAAATATTTTGCATGATTTTCTGTAGAAATGACTTGATTGTATTGTAATCGATAAGTTAAATTGTTTTTAGTGCAATATTTCCTTCAACAAGCGAGACACCGTTCATTTTAAAAAAATAAATTTTTGCTTGTGGGCTAATAATGTTTCAAATTAGGTGTGTGGACGTGGAAGGCGGAAGAAGTAGCAATGAGTTATTGGTGGTGGGAGAGGGGTGAAAGAGTGTCTACAGAGATGCGTTGTAATTGAACTGAAACTGTTAAAGGATGGAGAAAAAAGAAGAAGAAATAAAGTGAGGAATAAATTGGAAAAGATGGAAGAAATTAAAAGCAAAAAGAAAAAAAAAATCATCGTTGATTTAAAATTGTAAAAATCTAACAATTATAATTATTGGTTCACCGATCAACCACTTTGTTTAATGGGTTCACCGTAGAAACTGCCTGATTTTTTGTTTGGAAAGCAGTGGACTTCTAACAAGAAAGCCGAAGAGCTATAAGGTGAATTGTTAGCGCTCCATTGTTTGCTAAAGATGAAAAGTGTATGGTTAGTTGTTGTTTTTTTTTTCTTTGAAAAGATTTGTCATATGTAAACGAGTTTAGAACTTTTTTGCATTGGTAATAAACGGAATAATTACGGAACTCTTTCAAATATCTAGCAAGTCTGAAGCGATTTATTCAAATGAACAATGAAATTAAGGTACTTTTATCATTCCAAGAACGATGACAAGTAATAGTTGAATATGAAACAATTGAAGTTTGGTGATAGGTTTTCTACATTTTTAATGTAAACAGAACAAACAAAATGTTGTTTGTTAAGTAAAGACACCGATTTCAGGTATCATGTGCTACAAAAGAAAAACTAACTAAAATTTAAGCTTACGGACTCCATCTGACGAATCAAATCACTAACGTAGCCACCCAACTCTACTTGGACCTAAAGACAGGTTTAGAAGCCGCAGAGAACTTGGACTGCAAGTGCCTTCGTCACATCTGGGCAAGTATCTTGGCCCTTGTTGAAGGTTTCCTTGACGAAAGGAACAACGCAAGATGGTGCTCCTAGGCAATGCTGCACAAAGTCACAGGAAATATAAAGCGTTCAGCTTCATATTGGTCGTAGCGTTAAACACAAAAAATAGTGTTGGTAATTAGAGCTGTACCTTCTCAACAATATGCTTGGTGGAAGGTGCATCACAATTGCCTAAAGTATAGTTTCCACAGACCCCCTCAGGATTACCAAAGCTTGCAAACTCCACAACCTTAATGGTCTTTCCGTGTGGACATTTGAGAATAACTGCTGGCCCCACTCTATCCACAACTACCTGGAATTTCTCTTGCTTATTTGCCCATGTCTTGACATTGGGGGGGTGATTCTCTGTGAGGAAACTGCATACTGTATCTCTGTCAACAGTTAGGATTTCTACCTTTTCTGGATGTGCTACCTCTTCCTCAAATATAACAAGCAAGTTGTCTTTTGGTTTGAGGAAAGTTCTTGGGATGTGGTACCTGATACAAGTAACAAATTCAACATGGTCAAAAAAGAAAGAAAGGGTTTTTCCATTGGCCAATCGCTGATTTACTTACTCTGACTGAGTAGGCATTCCAAGAGGAGATAGGTAGCTCATCCAGTAACGACCAATGCTTTTACCATTGATCCAAACCATTCCCTTCCCCATACCATTCATCCTGATGGCAACAGGTTCTTTTCCCTCTGGGGTTGCAAAATTTGTCTGAAAAATGAATACAAAATCATCAAAGAACTCAGACATGTTTGATTTTATCGAATCCCCTTAAAATAAAAACAACTTGCAATGTTATACTCTAGTACGCATTACCTTGTACCAGGAGATTGCCTGTCCTGGCCCCTTGGATTCTTTCCATTCTACTTTCTTTGATCCCTCCTCAGTGAAAATGCCAAGGTCCTCGCCTTGGACACCAACCTGCAAATTGGTACCAATTCAGTTATACATTCTCACATGTTCAACTGTGGTTTTACTCTCTGTTTTTTAATTAGTCTAATGTGATAGGTGGGACTGGGGCCCTGGGATCACTATGGTTTTCTACTTCCATTCCTCTTTCATGATTGGCAGTTAAAATGAAACATTAAAATATCAATATAAAATTCTATTATTCTGAAATCTAACTTATATAATCTTTCGACCATTAACTTTATCCTTTTTGGACCTGTACTCCATCTAATAATCTTAATGGCAGATTAATTGATTAATACCTTTGTACCCCAACCATTAGAAGTCAGGTCAATTTTTCCAGAGCTGAGACCAAGGATGAGTATAGACTTGGGTCCAGCGAATCTGTGCTCCATGTATGCTCCACTGTCCTGTATATTAAAGGGGATACAAGAAAAGAATGAACGATATTATCCTCCTTGAAACAAACAAGTGCTGCAACTACGGAAGAAGGAAAAATTTGAGCCTCTTACGGGGAGTCCCACGGTGCAAGCCAAGATAGCTATGTGATTAATTCCAATCTTGAAGGTTACAGGTTTCTGGAATTCAAAACCTTTCTCTTCATGGGAGCCATGATTTGATCCTTAAAACCGTCAAAACAATTAATTAGCCAAACATTAACACCCAGTTTCTCATTGACAAAAGAATAATATAAGTATACAGTTCTTTGCCATGCATGAATAAATCCAAATACATTGGACTTGATCCACTTTCTAGAAGATGGCTAATCATTAGTCAAATTCTGTGTTCTTACCGATGTATTCTCCATTTACAAAGGCAAGCAATGAATGGCCAAGACTCAAAATACGAAGAACGGGGGATAGATTCTTTTTTGGCAAGTCTTCTGGACCCAATTCTACGCTGCAGTAAATATATAAAAAGTCTCAGATGGCAGTTGAGTGAAGTACAAATGGATAAAGAGAGTATTGAAATATCACGGCGAAATTAAATACATGGGAGAAGACAACTCAGTTGTTGATGGGCATGGGAACATGAACTCACCTGGTGGTGTACCATGCATAATCGCTGGCGTCTTTAAGCAAGATATAAAGCTCTGTAGGAACCTTATCTTTGATAGGAATATGCTTGGTATTTGGAATGGACTCAGAAAACACCTCCCACTTATGATTGTTTGCTTCCGTTGACCTCTTGAAGTTCCTTGAATTATGCTGTGAAACAATCTGATTGAGGAGGCAATGGAAAATGGTTAGCTAAGAACTAAATAAGGAGTGAAGTAAGACTTCAAAACCGAGCATGACAATTCTTTACTTGTAAAAGCAAGGGTTAAGAAAATCAATTACCTGTTGAGTATTGAAGACCACAGTCTTGCAGTCAGGGAGGATGCTAATAGAACGTGGTGGCAGATAATAATCGGAACCCCTGAAATGGATGGTCGTTGGTGCTTTGGTGTGGTTGTTAGTGATGAAAGCAGCACATAAACCACTTGCTGGGTTCTCAAAAACTATAGTCTGCGTAATTTAAACTTGCAACATGACTTGAACTGTCTTTTGAGAATGTGAATTTTAAGGAGACTGTGTTAGATCAATGCTTACCTCATGATGTTGGCTCAGTTTTGTGACGGTAGAGCCACCCGTGAAGAGGGCCTTCCTGCATAGGTTCAATGCCTTGTGCACGTCCCTCAGGTGACTCCATTTTGGTTCTCTCTGAAGACCGAACTCATCGATAGGGGCTTCATCATAATATCGGGTTGTAGTGAAGGCAGAGCTTGTTCTACCAAAATTTGTTCCACCATGGTACTACAGCAGTTTCAGATTGAGTTCAATAAGAAAGACAATGTCCAAGATAAAAAAGAGTTCAATAACATGACAAGGTTATTACCATATAGTAGTTGACCAAAGACCCATTCTTAGAGAAGAAGCGAGCAACTGAGAAGGCAAGGTCTTCTGCTGATCTTTGGGATGGTGGATCTCCAAACACTCTATACCTGTAGTTGTAAATTACCAACAAATGGGGTAAGCCAGAACTAGAACAATGTCATAGTGCTTGTCTGGGAAATATTATTTTCCTTAACGAATATACTTACTGAGCAGTCCAGTTTTCAGTCCATAGGGAAGGTTTGTAAGGTTTGTTGGGCCCAGCAAAGGTATCACCACAGTGCCTTCCATTGCATGCATTAATCTGCCAAATGAAGGAAGCATGGTCAGGTTTATTTATCTCAGTGGAAGGAAAATTGTGTCAAAATATTTTCATGAACCTACCACTGGATCAGGAGCATCTGTCTGCTTGCACATGATCCATGGAACTCCAACATCCAGTGACACTGCCATCTTCGCCGCCCATAGGACATAATTATCTCCTTGCTCTCTAAAAGCACGTTGGATATGGTTGTACTCATTCTCAATCTGTAGTTTGTAAATAAAAATATTGTGATAAACTGATAACTGGTTTGCTTATACTATTGACTATTGAGCACCGTGCAGAAATTAAATAGACTTGGGAGAAGGATCATGTGCCTGTGCCAAGATGATGGGGCCTCCTTGGGGAGCAAAGAGATTCTCATCTTGCAACGTTTTTACAATAGTTGATACATAATTTTTCATGTGCAACTGCAAGTTAGAAATGTTTTTAGTAATCTTAGTTTCCCGAAACTAGAAGCAGCTGGCGAGTTATATATGGAGATAAGAACTGGGTCGATTACCTTAAACGGTTCATTGTTAGAGCGGAATATGATTTCAGGGATCTCTCTTAACCAATATGGAAGTCCTCTGATGTATTAACAGTGAATTAAGGAAATAAATTATCAGATCAGAGATAAAGATAGAGAGAGTACACAATAATTGAGCTGATTATAAAAATTTGACAAGAGTCTCATACACAATGTTGTAAATTAATAAATTTTACTAAATATATATTATCATCATTCATGAACATTAAATCAATGAAAGGGCATACCCGTGATTCCATTCAGCTTGGATGAAAGGCCCAAGCCTGAGGGTTATATACATTTCTTTCTCATGAACGAGCTTCATGAACTTTATGTAATCATACTCCGGGTCAATTCGGAACTGCAAAAAGGAAGAAAGCAGCAATAAGTGAAAGTAGGAAATAAATTTTATTAACCAGACAAATTTTACGTGCATGTGCATGTAATGGTTTTACCTTGCCTTGCTCAGGTTCATGAATGTTCCAGAAGACGTAGGTTTGTATCACGTTTATACCTCCATGTTTTGCTTTGTCAAGAATGTCAGGCCATGACTGAAAACAGAGAATTAGAATACATATATAGGGTCCAGAATGATGATGTTATTAAATAAAAATAAAAAGTAGTGTATAGTATTAGTAGGTACTTCGGGAGGGCTTCGTGGGTAATGGATGGAACCTGAGAAGAGAAGCTCCCGTTTTCCATCGATAATGATGGACCTGCCATCATAAGTGACAGGCTTCTTGGATTTGTCTTTGGCGATGGAAGCAATGGGCAATGAAACAGTGATGATGGTAATGAAAACAAGTTTGAGAATGGACATGTTAACGTTGATGAGATGAGAATGATGAAAAAGTGTTATATATTATTAGATGATGATTTGTTACGGGAATTTCATGAGTGACACGCGTATGAATGTATGTATATATAAGGTGTTGGGAGCAAAGCTTGGTTTCCCTTTTTGGAATTCAATTCAGTTACGAAGCATTGGTCATGGTTAAATTTCTTCTTCCTACTTCCTACTTCATCTCCTTCTTTCACTGCCAGCTACATGCCTTGCATGCGCTGTTCAATTCTTCACGCTTGTCTGAAATTAACCCAACTACACTTTTTTGTTTTAATTCTTTTAAATTTGCTACTACAATATTTAAATTACTCATTCATTACAAAATTTTAAGACTAATTTATTTCATAAGTACCTTATACATTTTACAATGACTTTTAGCTTTAGGTAAAGAAAATTTAGAATATTTTGAGAGGCCGCTTTAAATACGACCTAGCCCATATGTATAGATTTCTTTCTATTTATGGAGGATAAATTTTGTAATAATATGTCTCTGCGTCTATATATAATTTTTGGATAAATTATGAGAATTAAAATTCATTCAATAAATATATAAACATTAAAATTTATATAAAATATTTATAATGATGTGTTTTTAAAATAATTTAAGAACATATAACAAAATATATATATATATATATATATATATATATAAAATAAAAATTAAAAATTTTCATAAAGCTCAAAATTATGAATAACAATCACTAATTTCACATGTTACAGAATAAGACAAAGAGAATAATTATTGCAAAATAATATATTGGTTTTCATGGTTTATTATGTGTTCACGGTAAAAATAATTCAAACCAAACAAGAAATTAAGTATGATTCTTGGGTCCAATTTTTGTGATTTTGAAAATATGTTATTAAAAATTATTTAAAAAAGTTATAATACTTTGAACTATACTTGAATAGTTTGGTTTACTTTAAGAATTATTTAAATATATATTAATAATTTCTTGAAAATCAACCTTCATCTAAAACTACCTAAATAATAAGGTTTCACCATATCTCTAACTAGTAAAAATTGTAGTACTATCACTACACATTATTTATTTTCCATATGACTATGTATATAACATGAGTCATGTTATCTATTCTAAACTAGACATTATTTTAGAGGAAAACAAACAGAAGTAATGTATATTGTGGTTTGGTTTGATTTAGGTTAATAATTTTCAAATCTTAAACCACTGAATCAATATGCACGATTTAAAATTTTAATAAACCAAATAGATTCAATCGATTTCAATTTTTTATTAACTTTCAATTTTTTGGGGTTTTTGGGCATTTTTTTATTTATTTTTAGTTTAGATTGTTTCGATTTTGAATACCCACAATAACTATATGTTTAATAAATTTCATATACACAAATGTTATGACAAAATAATTTTGAAAAAATATTTATGAAAAAAAAATTTAAATTAATTACTAAACAATTTTATAAGTTAAATTAGCTTTAATTTCTTCAATGAAAGTCACTGCAAGTATTATTTACATGAGATAATGTTCACATCATTGTAAGCAAAACCATGGTAGATATCAAAGTTTATTCTGAGTATTTAATTAACAATACTTTGAAATCTATAAAATCATATTAATTTTAGGAACAAATTACATTAACACCTTCTCAACTTTTATGTAATTACATATAACTTCAATCTTCTTTTATTTTCTTACATGGACTCTTTTTAAGTTTAACAACTTTATACTAACATCTTCTATATGTTAGAAAATATTATACTAACATTCCTCTTAAAACTTACACTAACACCTATCCAGATGAAAAAAGTAATGCTTAAACAAATAAGGGTACATGTGTAATTAGATAAAACTTCATAAGTATTACTATAATTTTCTCTAATTTTTTTTAAAAAAATTAAATTTGGTTAAATATCTTTCTTCAAGTATTATTTAAAATTAAATATTTATATATAAAAGAATTTAACAAACTAATATTATAAAATTTCACATAAGTGCTAATCAAATATTATTAATCAAGTTATTATAAATATATTTGACTTTTTTTTAAAATGTTATGTAGATATTATTAATAAAATATAAATTTTATTATGCAAATTTCTCACATAGGTGTGGATTAAGAAAAAATAAATTTTCTTATTTATTAATATTTATACAATATTGCTAATTATTTTTTTCATAAATATACGATATATATATATATATATATATATATATAGATATATACACGAAAATTAAGTTAACAAATAATTTTATGATAAAATATTTTTAAATTAATTAATATCATAATTAAATTAATTATAATTTCTTTTATACTAGAAGTATCATTCACATGCCACAATCTTACCTAGTATCACCACTATATGCAAAATTATTGTGGGTCAAAATTTTTTCTTGTGATTATTTAACAATATTTATATATATAATACTCTATAATTGTATAAAATCAATTTAGTTTTTTTAAGAAAAATAAAATTTACTTAGAAAATATATAAAATATCTTTATATATACATATTTTTTAAAATAATATTCAATTATATAATTAAAATTTTTATATTAAAATTAATTTAAATCATGTAACTAGGTAATATTTTTTTACTTTATATTTTAAAAATTTATACTAAATTTTTGTTAATTAGTATTTATATAATAATTTTAATATACTTTATATAAATAAATCAATATATGATAAATAATATCATAAGTTAGATTAGTTTTAATAATTAATATTTATATAATAATTTTAATATACTTTATATAAATAAATCAATATATGATAAATAATATCATAAGTTAGATTAGTTTTAATTCTTTTGTGACAAACACTATAAATATTATTTAGATGAATTAATTTTACTTTAACATGACTTTGGCATTAAACAGAAAAAATATACAATATCTTCGGTACAAAGACAACTAATTTTTTGAACAATTATGAAAAGATTAAATACTTAATATATAATTATATATATTATTTATCGATTAACTCACAATTAATTTTAATTACTAGAATACAACATATTATTCTATCTTAATGTCTAGATATTGAAATGATGCAATTATGTATTTCCTATTTTATACTTAATAATCTTTATGTATTATTTGTCATATTTTACTTTTCATCAATGTACACTAAATTCTAAATTAAATCTATTTATTTGTATTGTTATTATTATTATCATGCTTATTAAAAATTAATTCAAATTCTATTTCGCATTCTTAGATAATGCTATACTATGCACATATTAATAAAAACATGCAACTAGTCAGTTAACCATTAGTGTGGGTGCTATGGTCAAATTTATGATTTATTTTTTTTAATTATCTTAAATATAGTCTATAAATTTATTTATAGGAATAAGTTTTTTAGAAAAAACTTATGCATTCTCATCCTTTATATATGGTAAATATATTGACTTTACCATTAATACTTTAAAAGTTATATAAATAAAGGATTGTGATAGAACGTTACTATAAAACTTGTTTAGACTGCTAGTGCATAAGTATTAAATTTAATGTTTTTTGTCTTTATAAAATTTATATAGTACGATTTGAATCCCTAATTTGTTTTTATCTCTTTTAATTTTAAAAGGCATTTGCTCTTACAAGAAAAAAGGACCAGAATGTACCCTTTTTGAAGATCACTGCTCTATCCTCCTACCATGGATCCTCTAATTGGACTCTAATGCTCAACAACTCTAAGAGTATAGAGTATAAAACATGAGATTTTATATATCCATTTTATTTGATGTTTGTAATCGTGATTTGGGCTATGATTATTATTATTATTTATTGTTCTTTTAACTCATTTTAATCATAGGAAGACCTTATAATAATTATAATAATGACTAGACCTTATGTCTTATGTAATTATGTGGTATTACTAGACCTTAGTAATAGAGAGGTTAGTCATAAACATCTTTGTTAGTCTAAATTGTTCAATCCTCAAACAGTACATAAGTTCTTCAAGCTCTGAGTCTTATAGACGATTGAGGTTAAAACATTTCTTTCTTCACGAGTCTGAGTATACTTTGTTGTCAAGTTATTAAAAAATGGTAGAATATAAACCTATTGTGCAATGAGTATTTAGATGATTGAGCTCAAAATATATATTCTATGAACTAAACTCTATCCTTAGTCAAATAAGCTTAAACTCAACCTTTGATAAAATAAACTTCTTAATAAAATAAGCTTGGATTCAAGCTTTGAAATTAAGTTGGAATTATTTTAATAAAATAAACTTGCTTGAACTTGACTTTTAATAGAATAGGCTCGAACTCAACATTTGATTATTAAACATAGAATAATCTTTAAATACAATAGGTTCAAACTTAGTCTTTGATAATAAGTTCAGATTCAACTTTTAATAGAATAGACTCAAACTCGACCTTTGGTAGTATACTTGGACTTAACATTTAATAGAACAAACTCGGAATCGACCTTTGATAATAAGCTTGAAATCATCTTTTAAATAGAACAAGCTCAAATTTGCTTTGATAATAAGATCGAATTCGGCTTTTAATAGAATGACTTTGACTTGGTCTTTGATATTAAGTTGGAATTGTTTTAATAAATAGGTTTAAACTCAACCTTTTATTATATAGTTGGACTCAACTTTCAATAGAAGAGGATCATACTTGGCTTTTGATATTAAGCTCATAATCATCTTTTAAACAATATAGGCTCGAACCGACCTCCAATAGTAGGCTCGGAGTCAGGTTAAAATAGAATTAGCTTTAACTTGATCATTGATAAGGAGTTCAGACTCAATTTTTAATCGAATAGACTTATACTCAACTTTTGATAATTTTTCTATTTCTTTATTTAATAATTTTTCTCAACTATTTTTCTAACTGTTCATCGTCACATATGTTTTGCATCAAATGTTGATATCCTAAAAATAAATAGTATGTACTACTCCAACTTGGTGCATGTCACGTTACACAAGCAGTGGTGTGATATTTCTTGAAAGAGTAAAATTGTCATAATAAATTTTAAGAAAAGGAAGTACACTATAGAATTTTTCATAATAAATCATTGTTGAAATGGTGGTCTAACCAAGATGAGTAATGATTATAATGATAAAATTGAAGATATGAATTAATTATGAATTTTATTGTAGTCATGATTTTATTTCAATGAATTATTCATCATTATGTGGAAATGGTCACAGGAGTGTGGATTAGGAGAAGTGTTAGCTTGAATTTTTGCATTGCACACATCACAACATTGTGGCATTGGCCACAATGGTGTGGCTTGCACTCATTTTATGCTTCTCCTTTGTGCATTAATTATATATCTATGGAAATTTTCACAATAATGTGTGGGTTGCACTCTTAATACGTTTCTCCTTTGCATTTAGATCACAATGATGTGGAATCAACCACAATAGTGTGGGATTTGCTCCTCTGTAACTTTTCTTTTGTGCGTTGATCACAGTACTGTAGCATCGACCACAACAATGTGGATTTCTCTCCTCTAAAGCTTTTCTTTTGTGTGTCAATCACAAAGTTGTAGCAATTGTGTAGGTTGCACTCCTCCTATGATTTTTTTCCTTTGCACATAAATCACAATGTTGTGTCATTGAACACAACAGTGTGGGTTGTACTTCTCTTAAGCTTTTCTTTAGTACGACAATCACAAAGTTGTGGCATTGGCCATAATGATTAGGGGAGCATAACCTTAGAGATGAGTACCCCCGTTTATACGAGCTTGTATTTGATAAGAATATAATCGTTGCAAACAAGCGGGAGGCTATGAAAACTTGGAGGTAGACTTGGAGACGAAGGCTATTCACTTGGGAGAATAAGGTGATAGAGAAGTAGCTAAGGTTGATACGACTGCTAAAAGGGGTATAGGATGAGTGGATTTACGTCTAGGATATACTTTGTTTCCTTAGCTTACAAGGTCCTCACATCGAAAATTAGGAATGACTCCGATGACTTCTTCAAAGCATATATAGGTGAAATGTGTACCACTAAAGGTACAACTCCTACTATAACAATTAGACAAAGATAAACTACCTATAAGACATAACTTGCTAAAGCATAATATCTTACATCTAGGCGAGGAGATTTGTGGGGTGTGTGGAGAGACAGTTGAATTAGGTAAGCATTTATTCCTACACTGCAATGTATCTTATATAATTTGGCAAGACCTATGTCATTGCTAGGGGATATTATCAGCACTATCGAGAAATTTTTGGACTTGGTCATCGACCACCTGAACATATGCAAAACATAGTCTTTTGTTTGGTTTGTGAGGCCCTGGTAGCTATAGAATACTAGAAATTTAGTAGTTTTTTTAGCACATGAGTTACATATGTAGGATTTACTTCATGCAATGCAACTTAGCTCATGAAAATGATGTCATACAACTAAGGTAGCAATGCATTCCTACACAGAATTGATGATGAATTCCCTTTTTTTTGTGTTCAAGTTTCCTAGTCGGATTTACTATTTTCAATTGAGGTATCTTAGGCTAGGGTTACCTTTCTTATGTTTGTTTTTATACTTTTAGGAAGATATATATTATGTTTTTTGTATTTTTCTTAATAAATTCTTTGACTTATACAAAATGATAGTGTATAACTTTTAGAAAAAAAAATGGTGGTTTACTCTTTCATTTTCTATTCTACTAACATTTACCACTTTTATTTTTCTTCTTTTATTTGTTGTTCTCTTTCTTACCTCTTAAAATCAGGGGTATCATACTATCCGTAAGGAAGTTCGGTAAAGAAGCAATAAATTAAAAGAGATAATGTTCTATTAAAAAAAATACAATTCTTTGAAAACTAACCCTACTTTGAAATATGAAGCAAAAATTGAATATGTGGTGGTTTCATTAAAATCAGGGTGATGGAAGGTTGATTCATGTAGGTCTAGGTTTTTAGGTAGTGATAAATTAATATTTATAGGTAAATTCATTGTGTATGAAAATTCTAAGAGATACGTGACGTGCCGTGTCATACACAAATTAACGTTGGTTGACTTCATTTAAGCAAGTTGTATATTGACTTGTTGGTTGGGCTTAATCTTGGAATTGTACATACTACTCCCTTTGCTTAATCACTGGCTGATGAAACTGAAACTACCGGTCCAGTATAACGTCACAATTATTGATTTGTGATCCTCCAACTACGCACAATCAACAACCCTTGATTGAAAAAAAGTTTAATTTAGACATGGGTCTTGTTGAAATTAATTTAAGCATGTCTGTCGAGTGTGATGGAGCTAGCTGGAAGGGATTAAAGTTGCTGGTGCATGATGAAATTTGTTGTAGTTAGAGATAGGCAAAAATATTCTTAACTGGATATAGATACGGGTATGAGTATTACTTGATGTAATGAATCAGGTATAAGTATGAGACTCTTCCAATTCACCCGTTATAATTTTAATAATTATATAATAAATTTAAAATTATATATTTAATTAAAAATATTAATTTGTAAACTTTAATTTATAATTTCATTTTATTAATTATTCTTTATATATTTTTTAAATTAAAATATAATTAATAACTTAATATATATATATATATATATAATTTATTTAATAATAAATAAGTAAATTTAAATTGTAAAAAACTATATAACGGATACCTGTAAGTATACTGAACTCTCCCCATATTTTCCGTGGATGTGGATGGAGAGAGGCAAACCCTCATTTGTCCTGTCCCATTCCGATATCATTCTCAGTATCTTATTTCATTTAATTATACATAAATTAATTAAAGTATTTAAATAATATATACCGATATTGAACAAATATTTTTATTTATATAATTTTTAAAATAGTAATTTTTTAAACTATCAAAACATATTAATTAAACTCTTAATTAAATGATATCCTACCACATCACATGAAATATCACTTCCTAACGAAGGAAATGAAGCGTGGTCCATTCTCTCTTTAGTTGTGGCATTCTTTCACATCATTCTTACACTTGTCACCATCTTCCACGTGGGAATTTAAAGGAAGATACAGAATTTGAGGCTCTGAATTACAATCTTTATATATATCTTACTAGTATAACCAGGTCGAAGTGTGTAAAGGACTCTAACAAGAGAACTGTAATACAGTAGTAGTTGAACTTCTGGATTTAAACTTGGTAGAAATTGTATGGTAGCAGTTGCTAACTTCTTCCATGTAGTGGACAGACTTTGCATTTTATTGTTCACAGGATCTGTGAGAATTTTGGAAGAAATAAACATGTACAAATTTAAAAACGGATACATTGATGTGAGGATTGCTTTAAATATTTAATATTTGTGACAGGCTGGGATTCTTTTTAACTTAGTCATAAATTACTCATTCAACAATACGAAATTAATTGTACTGTTATAAGTGATCGAACCATAATATTTTAGTTGTGAGCAATATTTATCTATACAAGTTAGTGAGACAAGTTTGATTTTTTAATTTAATTATTTTAATTATATGTTAAAATCTTTACATAATTTATAATTATATATAACTATTATGATAAAAAATTTGTTGTAACAATTGGCCCATATTCGTGAATAAATCTGTCCTGTGACTGTTATTGACATTGTTAGCATTGATTTTGGAATCCTCAGTATAGAAGTTTTTTCATTTCTACTGTGCATGGAATTAAAAAGAGACCAAGCTAACATTATAATTTTTTGGAAGGAATAGAAGATGAATGAAAGTTTACATGAAATGGTATAAAAGGTGAAAAAAAAATTCAAAGGAAGGAATACTCTGTGTGTCTATATCTCTATATCTATATATATATATTAAAACATATGTATTAGAAGTATAGATGAAATAGATAAATATCCACATATTTTTTTGAAGGGCAAAATGAAATCTATATATTATAACATATAGATAAAACAAAAAATTTCATAAGAATTTACATCTGCAAAAAATGTCATCCTCAATCATAACTAAAGAAAGTGTTGCTCGCGCTAAACATCCACGAGAAATAGCTTATTAGTATCTACATATTTAAAAGGCACCGTCAAGGGTGCATACACCAATTCAAGAAAGAGCAACTCCTATTTAAACCAAATCTATATAACATTCATTTCCAAGACACCAATTGAGTAAAAGACAAAATATCTAGAGATTCCATTATTTAATTATTAAAAACAATAAAGTTTTTAGATATCCAAATACACCATGTAACTACATGTCAAAACAAGTACTTGCATTTCCTTTTATGTTTACCAACCACCCAAGAACTAGCCAAATGAAATAAAAAGGATAATTCAACAGGTAGAGGTGACTTGATACCAATCCATTGCAAAATCTTATACCACAATACCTCAGAGTAAGGACATGAAAGAAAAAGATTCATACTTACCTCCAGGTGCTCCCTACAGAAAACACAAAAGCTGCATCTCTGACTGTATTATGACCCCCCTTTTCAGTAAGTTATTGTGGGAAGCCTATTCAGGAGAAGCTTCCAAGAGAAAGCCAAAACTTTCGAAAGCAGTTTATCGTCCACAACTGCTTAAACACAAGAGTATCACTTGAACCACTATCACTCAATCCTCCTCTTACCACCCTATACACATATGAGAATTGACTATTAGAACTAGAAAACCATATCCACATATCTTGTTAGTGCTGATTTAGCATCGCATTCTACAACAACCCCTCTAGAGATAAAATTACCTTGTCCTCCAAAGCAAAAGACTCCTCCTCCATTCCCATGTCCACTTAGGATTACCCAACTACAAATCAACCATTTCTTTAATAGTAACATTCTTATTCATTGTCAAATCATACCATCAAAGGTAAATGTTACACAAAAGAGCCCCACCAATCCAATTATGATTCCAGAAAAGCGAGACCCCATCCCGTAACTTTTTACAATATTTGCAAACCAATTTGGAGTCTCACCCAAAGTTGTATCTATATAAATATCCACATGAAAGAATCACTCACACAACTATACAAAAGAGACAAAAAAGTTAAAAGTAAGTTGGGGAACCTTTTCCTCATGCAACAACACTTATTCAACAACACATGTTTTAACTAACACAATTATATCATAATGGTTAAAAAGAGTTTGTGTAAATATAATGAAATTCTTAACTATCCATAAAAACCAACAAATTGCGTGTATGATATCTTTATTGATAAATCTCATTTTGAGATATTAAACCATTTTTTATTGTCTAGTAATGTTTTATTATCATTAAGATTTTTTTCATTTTTTGCTTTAGTGAGAATTTTTATTTTTGGATCTTACAGCATTTTAAATGGTTCATAATGAACCTACTATTTAAATTTTATTTATAATATAGTTTTTTTTATAGAATATAAGTTTTATTTTAAAAATAAAAATTAATTAATTAAATTATTAAAAATAAAACAAAATATATTAATTATATTTTTTAATATCTGTTTTATTTTTTAATTACATATTTTTTAAATTTCATATTAATTTTTTATTTTTTAAAATTTAAATTCTAAAATATATAATTTTAAATTTAAAATTTAAAATCTAAATTATATAATATATTAGTATTTTTAAATATTAAGCTTTTTAATTTTTAATAAATACACGTTCACATTTCTAAATATCTTTAAGGAATCTAGTTTTCCAACGTGAAAATATCCTATTTTCACCTCAAATGTAAAATCATCAAATGACAATCTTAAACTTAAAATCTCTAGTTAAGATCCAATAATAACGATGCTCTCAAATCATTTGTGATATCTACTTGGTATCCATCACATAACCAATTAAAGAGCTGAAGAATTGAATTAGCATCTGACATAAAAATATTTATCCAACCAAAACTACCATCTCAGATCAACTTTACAACCCGACATTGCCAAAATAAATGATCCGTATTTTCTGAATGCAATTTGCAAAAAACATAACCCTTTCTGAAAAAGAAATATTAATACTTATAATGAGTAATTGATCAGAGTAGGAAGTTTTTGCTGCAGAAGATATCAAGAAAAGGATACAACCTTGGAAGGAACTTTACTCATTCGCAATGCTTTATAAGTATGCTCATAACATTTATCACACAAAGACTTTGAATGTAATGCCGCATAAAACTGTTTTGGATTATCTTTTAGCCACAGCCAATAGTTTATAGAATGAATGAAAGTTTATCTAAATTTTAATTTATAATATTAATTTAATTTATATTCCTTATTTCTGTCATAATCTCTTTCAAAACACTTTTTTTTATTCTTCACACTTATATCTCATTTCCTCCTTCTCCTCAACCAATAATAGCGTTATATTACTTTCCTTTCATGTTTGTAAAATTGAATGCATGGGTGGCTAAACATTTTTTTTTGTTTACACTAAACAATGAACACTTTATAAATGGTACTAATTGTTACCTAATACGTACTAATTGTTTTTTAAAATTAAACGGACATTATGTCTTTGTTGCATGTATTAAAAGAGTGGTAAAAAAAAAAAGTCAAATTACCTAAACATTTTCTCATCTTTTATTAAATTGAACATAATTTTATTTTTTTATATTAATTTTGTTTCAAATTTAAAATATTATACTAACATTAATACCCCACAGAACGTTACAGCAACACTTGAGCACTTTTTAAAGGACAGGGACATAAGGATTAAGAAAAGAGAGATGTATCTGTACTGTTAATCTAATTTATACTACAAAAATGATTTGCATGGGGGGAGTGGTTGGGGTTGGGGGCATAGGCATATTTAATTTAAAATTAAAAATTAAAAAAAAAAAGGGGGTAGAAAGATGAAGAGGTGGCATAAGCAAAAGAATTAAGAAAGAAATAGGTGATGCCGTCTCATGCGAGTAAATCGAATTAAATTTGTGTCTCATTGTTGTTGAACATGCACATAGCTCCCAATCCCAAGTCCTGCAAAACACAGCAATGAGTGCCTCCAGGTTCATCAAGTGCGTCACTGTGGGTGACGGTGCCGTGGGCAAGACTTGCATGCTTATCTCCTACACCAGCAACACTTTCCCCACGGTCACTATATTCTCCTTTTACTCCTTACCACAGATAAAGCTTCACTTTTCTTTTTTTTCTGCTCTTCACCTCTGTCTTTCTTTTCGGATAATGACAAAATATTAGTTTTGCGAGAAATGGTTTTACTTGTCATTTTCATTATGTATTTCTACCTCCTGCTGATATCCTAAACTTTCACTTCCACTTCTTGATGCTATGCTTTTTTCTAAATAGATTAAAGGTTCTTTTTTTCCCCATCCAATTTCATGTACCCTTCTTAGAGACGACCCTTGAATTAGGCCTCTTTCTAATTTCTTGGATCAAAAGAGGAAAAAGAAACTGTTGTGGTTGAATCTTGGGTGTTCATTTCAATTTTTAGATTCTGTCTGATACTCTAAAATGCTTTGCTGAAATTGCTATCTTAGAACTTAGATCCTTCTTGTTTTTAGGATGGATGTAATAATATTCTTCCAAACAATTACCTTTACTGTTTCACTTACAATTGACTGAGAGATGGGTATGGCTTTCGGACTTCCTAATTGTGACGTTTTTTGTTTCTTTTTTATACATTTGGCAACAGGACTATGTTCCGACTGTCTTTGACAATTTCAGTGCAAATGTAGTTGTGGATGGAAGCACTGTGAATCTTGGGTTGTGGGATACTGCTGGTAAATATAGTTTCCTGCTTATCTTTCATACTTCTTGTGTTTTGGGAGTTTCTTCTCAGCGTGCTCATGTTTTCCTCTTATGGGACAGGCCAAGAAGATTACAATAGATTAAGACCCTTAAGCTATCGTGGAGCAGATGTATTCCTGCTTGCTTTCTCTCTCATAAGCAGGGCCAGCTATGAAAATGTTGCCAAGAAAGTAAGCTTGATATTTTTCTCTTTTCTTTTTTGTTTTGTCCCTCTCTTCTCTGGACTAATTATACCCCCTCCTTTTCCAGTGGATTCCTGAGTTGAGGCATTACGCTCCTGGTGTTCCAATTATTCTTGTTGGAACAAAACTTGGTTAGATTCTTGTTCCTTCTGTATCTAAGCTTGTTTACACTTTTAGCATATTGCAGTTCCATCATATTGTCAAGTTTCTTTGCTTAATGATGATATCAGTTGCCCTCTTATGTTGTATATCATTCATTGTTTTGAAGTGGGGAAAGTTACTTGTGTAAAACCCTAACCTCTAATTAAATGTCTTCACATCAATTCTAGAATCTGAAGCCACTGCCGTTACTTGATGGGTTGTTATTTAGTAAAGATGGAAAGAATAAAGTTACTTCCTACATTCCAAGCTTACCAGTGTCATAACTTTAACAGATAATTGGTTTGGATTAACAAAATATTCCGAGGAGCCTTGGTAAATTGTCATCATTGTTCAATGTTTACCTCCTGCAAAACTAAAAGGCCAGTTTGGTGGCTGTTCTCAATGCTGCATGAGTGGTTACTGATAAAGCTTGAGAAGTCTAGACTTTTGGAAGTGTATTAGGGATTAGGGAGTGTAAGATGAAAAAAAGTGCTAGTATATGGAATTTCTGCTCATCTATGGCCAAAGTAGAGCTTCTGTTATTAGTTTTGTCATGGTTGCTTTTGAAATGTGTTTCCTCCCGACATAGAGGTTGCTGGAGAACAAGTTGAGTTGAAGTCTTACATTGTATGTGAATTGAGAAGTTGAGTAATATATAAATGAGAAAGATTCACAAACCTAATGTCTTAAGATTTTGGGTTAAAGGTGGTGTCATGTTCTCTTATATGTTGACTCATGTCTCATGATTATACATCTCTCTGATGTTTATTTCCATCGGTTTTACTCAACAAGTGGTGTCGAAGCCGATGGTTGTGATCGGCTAAGTTGATTGTGGATTCCTTACATCGAAAACCTTCCTGACAAGAGTTCAAGTAGTGTGTCTCTTTCATGGTAGTTAAATCAAGATACAAATTATGTATCGGAAAACCTATTTTTTGAATCATGAATCGTAAGATTCATGTTCAAAATTATTAGTTATAAATTGCTTATTAATAGCTAACACATCATAAAACAACTAAATTGTAAGTCTTATAGAACAAAATTATTAGTTATATATGAGTTTGTGAAGCTTTTATTTTAGAAGGATAGAAACAAACAATTTAATAGCTAAATAGTGTACATGTATGAAACAAATGAGCAACAAATAAAGTAGGGAATAATAAAAGAGGATAAGTTTAGAAATGTTGTTTTAATTCCTTTTCATTGAAGGATTTAAGGTTATATGACTTCTGAATTTTTTTATGAGAATTAGTAGAAGAAGAACTAAAATAATAATGAATTGTAAGATTCACATGAATTGTTGAATCATGTGAATCGTAAGATTCATACTATTCATTCATATATCGTAAGATACAAAACCAATTTAGATATATCTTAAGATACGTATCAATAGATAGTCGAATCGTAAGAATCTGATCGTGAATCATAACATAAGATACTAATAACTATGTGTTCACACTTGAGGAGAAGATTTTTGAAGAAATTAAGTAATATATAAATGATATAAATGAGGTTCTCTTATATGCTGGCTCATATCCCATGGTTATATGCTAAGAAGCACATAGACCTCTAACTTTTGAAGTGTCCTCGTGCTGGACACTTTTCGAACACCGACACTTCCAGACACTTAATGTCTTGGACACTTCTAATAAGGTGTTCAATTAAAAAATTATTATTTGCTTAAAAACTTGAACTCACATTTATACACTACTTACATACCTAAACTGACACATCAACATAGATGGATACATACTAATGTTATTAAAAAAATAATGTTGACTTATTTTTTAGCCTTGTTATCATAGAAAATTTACTTAAATAGGTGAGTATACCACCACTTTAGTTAATTTGTTATTCTACTCATATTTTTATTAGAATCTTATTATTTATATGTATGTAAGTCGTGTCCCCATATCCTATATTTTAGATATTAACCGTGTCAGTACATTCGTGTCATGTCCATACCGATCTCCATGTATGTGCTACTTAGGTTATACATCTTCTCGGTGTTCATCTCCTCTGTTTTACCCAACGGAGGTTTAATTTAATTGTAAGGTTTTGATGGTCCATTATAAAGCTTCCATGATTAGTTTTCTTAGGCATTTCATGACAACCAAATCTTTGTATTATAGATCTTCGGGATGATAAGCAATTCTTTCAAGACCATCCTGCTGCAGTGCCTATCACCACAGCACAGGTGCTTGCTGTTTTTCACTAATTACTTTATATATACGATGAATAGCTTTTCTATTTTACTGTTTTGTTTTTTAGCCTTTATTTGTATTTTCTGTTCACAATATGTTCACAAGCTTACTTTATAGATTAGTGGTCTGATTTACTGTATTTTCTAAAGGGTGAGGAACTGAGGAAGCTTATTGGTGCTCCAGTTTACATTGAATGTAGTTCGAAAACACAACAGGTGTGAATATATGTTGTTTGAATCTTTAAAAGTTCTGAAGGTTAAAGGAAGTCATGACCTTATTAATGTGAGCCTTTCAATACAGAATGTGAAGGCTGTTTTTGACGCAGCCATCAAGGTAGTTCTCCAGCCCCCAAAGCAGAAGAAAAAGAAGAGCAAGGGGCAAAAAGCCTGTTTCATTTTGTGATCTTTCTTAATATGGTAGTTCGGGAGGATGACATGACTGTAGCCTTTGCCATTCTATCTCTTATACTATTTCTCACCTAGATGAAGGAATCACTATGTCCAACTGACCCAATCAAGGTTCGGTCAAAAGCATCAAAAGCTGTTTGTCTAATTGTCTCTGGCTGTGGGATCTGTACAGTTATAATTTCAATATGTTTGGCGTGCACACAACAATTGCATTTCTCTTGGCTGTTTACCTGTTGTATTGATTATTAAATGACCATTTCCAGCAGTGGACACTGGTTCTATTCATGTTGTAATCTAATCTAGGAAGTGATTGCATATGTGGCTTGGAATGTGAACTAAGTATATGTAATTAATTATGTTAGCTGTTGACTTGGTTAACTTTACGTAAAATCTTACGACAATTGCAGCCTGAGGCTAGTAAAATCGAATTTTTAAATGGGATCTCAACTGTTATGTAATGAAAAGAATATTATGGAGCTATCAACAACTTTGTGCCAGTGTTCACAAAAAAATAATTAAAAAAAAAAAATTGTGCCTGCACGGGAATATACATTATTTTGAAGGATTCACAAATGAAGGCCAAACTCATGTTTCACTTGTCAAACTTTACAAGATACTCAACGTGTGGAGTTTGAGAGTCGGCAAGCAAAGTGTGGATCTAATTTCTTCTTTTTGGACGTGGGGTGTCCAATAACTCGGTATCTTGTTTTGGCATTGATGCATTTCACAGCGGAAGTGGTACCTGAAGCCGAAAATAAAGTCTTAGATAGTCAAAGAGTTGTTGGACTTGCTTTAGTTTCAAATAGTAAACTAAACTATAATTAGTTATTTGTCGATTCAACATTTAAGTTTGATATAATATCCTAATGAAGAATCTTATGGTGAGGACCATTTTTCCATCTATGATTAGATGGACAGCATGCAATGGTTAATTATACCTCAATTGAAAGTGGCTAAATACTATGTAACATGGCAAACAGCTTTCATTCATTCCACCCATATCTAAAAGTTGATTGATCCTCGGAATCTTATCTTTTACATAAGGAATATATACTGTGCCCACTTCCCTTGGTGAATGGAACTTCCGGTTACTGGATTCTGTTCAATCTTCCTTCTCCAACCCCTCCCATATGCTCCATTAAATACCCTGCAACCTGCTTTGTTTTTTGTAGTGTTATAATCATTTTTTGATTTCCTTTGCTACGATTCTAAAATCACGTGAATGGCATCCAAAAGAATACTAAAGGAGCTGAAGGACTTACAGAGAGATCCACCAACTTCATGCAGTGCAGGTAAAGAGGTTGAATTGGATTATTTGACATTAGTTGTAGCTTAGTGAGACATGTTTGTTATGGCGGATTTCAGGCCCCGTGGGTGAGGACATGTTCCATTGGCAAGCAACCATCATTGGTCCAAATGACAGTCCCTATGCTGGTGGTGTTTTCCTCGTCACCATCCATTTCCCTCCTGATTATCCCTTCAAACCTCCCAAGGTATACACCAAAATCTGTTACTCCTCATTCTGACGCCCATTCTATTTATTTCAGCTAAACTTTCCTTTACAAATGACTATGGATAAGAAAAGTGTTTCTTCCTTTGCCATATTTGAAGGTACACACACATACACCAAGTGGAGCAGCATCACTAAACAAAATTATGCTTTGTCTTCAGTTTGGACTTTGGAATTTTAGTATAAAGCGGTGGATCTAATAGATGGCTACTGTTTTACAGGTTGCATTCAGGACCAAGGTTTTCCATCCCAACATTAATAGTAATGGCAATATTTGCCTGGACATACTCAAAGAACAATGGAGTCCTGCTCTCACCATATCCAAGGTCATTTTCTGGACCTTTCATCATTGATGTCATTAGTAGTCTATTTCTGTTTTATATATAATTGCTGAGTGCTGACTGATTGTAAAAAATTGTGATGTAGGTTCTGCTCTCTATATGCTCTCTGCTAACGGATCCAAATCCAGACGACCCCTTGGTGCCTGAAATTGCTCATATGTGCAAGACCGACAAAGTCAAGTATGAGTCCACTGCTAGAAGCTGGACCCAGAAGTATGCCATGGGCTGAAACACTCTCCCCCTATTGGCTATTGCCCCTTCCAATACGTCTTTTTGCTCTTCAAAAACTTCTCTTTCATATTATTATATATTAATTAATATATAGATATGACGATCATTATCGAACAACTTGCATACACATGAGAATTCTTCTCAAAGGCTTTACCTTTGTGATTGGAGCTTGCTCTGTAGGAATAAATGCTACTACCATGTCGAGCTTTCCATATACTCCCATTATTAAGATGTTGCAAGAAGGCTAAATTATTGTCCACTTCTTTTGGTCGAAGTTAAAACAAGATTTTCGGCAATACTGTTCTATATCCTTGCTATTGTTCTTCACGAAATCCACTTGTTTGCCTTGGCAAGATTTGGATCTGGATATTAACTCCCGTACCTAATTCAAGCTTCAATACATACCCAATCAGCACAATATCATGTTATTGGTTAGCTAAAACTATACCCATGCAATTTGCATTTTATTTTTTTGTTGAAATTTTGGTTAGCTAAATTGAATCATATAATCTAGCGTAAACAAAGGACAAAAAAAAAAAAAAACATGATTTCAATTATATCTTCAAGACTACATTTTTATGTGGGACAGCACTGATGAATTTAAGATTGGTATTTCAAGCTTGGTGTTTGGAACCTTAATGTCAATTTGCTGATTTTTAAAGAGTTAATTTGTATTGATAATAATATAGTTATTCACTTGATCACAAATGAGCATACAAGAATGAGATATGTCATAATACACTCTTATCAATTATATGAAATTTATTAAAAATCATCACTTGGATGATTGAAGACACAAGTCAGGTTGTTGTTGATATAAATCCCTTCTCTGACATTATAACAATATTAACAATTCTCTAGGAAAAAAAAAACACTATGAAGATGTTTGGAATAATGGAAAAATATATATTATGTGATTATACATATAACGTTTGAATAAGTTTGTTGATAAGTGGTATTAAAATAATAAGTGTTTATTTGACAATAATTTTATAAAATTGTTTTCAGTATTTTAATATTTATAAATTAAAAAACTTGTTTGATTAGTATTTTTTTTTAAATAATTTTCAAAAATAATTTTGTTTTTTTTGTTTTTAAAAACTAAAAAGGCAACACATTTTACTTTTCAATTTTATATTTTTGCTTTAAAAACTTAAAATATAAGGAGAATGAGTTGTTTTTTGTGTTTCATTAATTAAATTTTCATACTATGAACAATTTTTTTTCATTTTCACATCTCCAAAATAGTTTTTAAACAACATTTATTAAATAAGTTTTTTTTTTATTTTTTCAAAAAACAGTTTTTAAAAATTAAAAAAAAAATCAAACCCTAAATTCTGTTTGCATATAACAAAAAAATAAACTAAAAATACTCAAATTATAAAAAATAACTTATTTTTATTTTTTTTTTCAAGATCTAAGCTATGATACCCAAACAGAACATTTTTTATACTGACCAAGCATAGTAAGAAAGAGGCATGCTTTACATGTAAACTAGCGCGTTGACTCGTGCGACTGCACAGGTCCCATTTACTTTTTAAACATGGAAATATAATATAATTATAATAATAAGTTAACAAATTTATTCATATAATTTGTAATTATTTATCAGATAAAATATCTTTTTATCTCCTAATTCACAAGTATAAATATCATAAATTTAAATATTTAAATTGAAAAAGATTTTGGAATATTTACTTGAAATTAAAACTTTACCGGTATCCAATTTATATGTTAAAACCTAAGTCATGTAAATTGGGGATACAACATATAAGGATGCGGTTTTTTTTTTTTTTTTTTTATTTTATAGCGTTTCAATCCAATTAGAGACATCCTTTCTGCATGTTCAACGTGCATAGGAATTCTAGAAATGGTTAAAACGAACACGCACTAAATATTACAATAAAAAGTTGAGTTAGAAAGCATAAATAAATAACAAGGTTCTCTTTACTTGCGCGGAAAATGGAAATAAAAAAATTATTATTTTTTTAGTTTGATAATAAAGAAATTAGTAAGAAAATATATTAAATGTCACCACTTTTTTATTTTATGCTCAAAATAAATTATATATATATATATATATATATAATTAATCATTCTAAAATTATTCTTTGCTTAATAGGAGTGGTTTCATGTTTCACTCATTTTAGAGAGTGAATCTCTTAACATTTTACTATATTTTTAAATAAAGATATATTTCTTCTATCGTTGATATCTATTCCATTTAAAATTCTTCTACTATTGATCTTATTTGGTTGAAGTTATCATCTTTTTAATTTTGAGATAAGTGCATGATTATTAAACCATAGTTTTAACTTGTAAACTCAAACAAGTTTATGAAGGTAAAATGTATTAAAATTTATATAAAAAATGTATGAAGATAAATTTTATTGGTAATTGGTGGCAACTATTTGTACACATATATTAGTAACACAAATGCAATATTAACAAGGAAAAAATAAGGAGAGAGTAATTAAGGTGTAACCACTCTTATAACTTTGAATATTTGTTAAAAAATCATTAAGTCGTTTCAAATCTAATAAATTTATAATGTTATTTCAAATTTTATAATTTTTTATTTTTTATAACACAAATCTATTAAATTCAAAGTACAGATTTTATTATAATTTTAAAAAAATCTTAGTAGTCGTTACATTCTTACCTAGATTATAAAACTCACATTTTTTTATACAAATAATAATCCATCAAAATCTTAATTTAATATACTTCTTTAAATCATTACAATTAATCATTAAATTTTATCCATTTTTTAAGCATAGTATTAGTATGGATTATTTAATACACTTTCTTAATTCATCACAATTTAAGTTGTTTATATTTTTTATTAAGTAATCACTTAATTTTAATGATTCAGATGCTCTTAAGGCTTATCATCCTTTTTTTAAAGTGAATTCTATGGGAAACAAACTTAATGTGTGTTGCTAACTACACTTATTATTAGCTTAAGATGTTCATTTGTAAATGAGATAAAATTAAAACTTAAGATGTTTTGATAAAAAAAAATGCAAAATTTAAAGGTGAATTAATATGAAAATTAAAGTTTGAAGCGTATATTTGAAAACTTTTTATAAAAATTAAGGGACTGAATACTTTTTTCCCCTTTTAAAATTAATCTAATGTTTTTCTTGTAATTTAGAAAAGGTATCTTTAAAAAATGATACAAATACTTTTCTTTCAAAACGTATTCAAGTACACCCTTGAATAGAAAATATCTTAATTTATTTTATTTTTTTAGGGAAAAGTATCTTAATTTATATTGTTAGGTATATATACAGTATTAAATTAGTGTACGGCATAAAATAATCTAATGTCTGAGAGAAGGTGCATTAAGGAAAATATGTAGAAAAGGAAAAGAATAGGAATTTTAAATCGAGGAGGGGGGACCTTACTCAATGCTAATCTTTCAAATTTTGTTTCGTCCACTAATTAATCGCTTCAGTTGGTGATGCATCTTTTCAAATATAGAATAATTTCCTTTGACAAACTATTATGGATTATTTTATTTTTGGCACTATTATGGATGCTGTAGTGATTTTTTCAGCTTTATAATCATCCTCTATTTGTTTATCAAAATAAAGTTATCCTCGATTTTAGAAATAAAATAAATTTTATTTTTTCAGAAATATTTTTAAAATAGATTTTTTTTTGGATAAGTCAAAAAATATTATTAAAGAGTTGAAAGTATTAGGGATGTCTTTCCAAGATGAAAAATCTGACAAAACAAATATAATACGTCTAAAATATAGAATCAAAACAAAATCTACTTATTACCTTTCAATGCTATAAGATGAATTCATAATTCATTATGTGAAAGAATGTGTAGTTAACTTATCTGACAAACACTATTTTCACGAGTTTTGTTATGTTTGATGAACAATATTAGGAATGTTCAATATTCGTTGCTTAAAAATAAACACATTTCTAGCTTTCTAAAGCTGTCAAAGTCCTACAAACCAGACAAAAGATCATGTCTACCATTTCTTTCTACTACCATTAACCAGACCAAAACTTGACAAGTGAGACATTTAACATCATTTTGTAATGTCGTATGTAGCCCCCACTAAGAACATATATAATTGTGACTATACCCTGGTAGCCACACCATATTGCGCCCAACATAGATGCTTCTCAAACTATTGTCCTACCACACAAGTCGCATGCCACATCAGTATAGTGTAAGATCCCTCGATTCACCAGATTCCCCCTAGTAGTTAATTTGTCAGCATACAACCTCCATGCAAATAACTAAACTTTGGGGTGAACCCCTTTAGTCTATCATACTGTTGATCTCCATCTTTTATCAGTACTTTATAAGCGGAAGAGACAAAGTACACCCTAGACTCATCTGCATCCCACACCCATGTATCTGTAACCTTCAGTTTCAATGTGACTGTCCCCAACTCACTCCGTAGAGGAGGAGCATCTCTTCCACCCAAGCAAACAATCCTCTTCTCTACTCCCACCTCCACCCAACCCCCTCTCCCATATATCCTTCACGATAATACTCTTCTGTATTGCGAGCCCGTATAAGCGTTTATATTTATCTTGCAGCCTTTGATCTCCCGCCCAATAATCGCTCCAAAATCCCACCACGTCCCTGCCTCAAGACACCGCCTAGCTTTAGTGTCCCACCAATACCACTATCTTAGACTCTCATTCCTAATTAAGTTCAAATACACCCACCATTTAGAGCAATATTTCTCTTTGACCTCTCAACTACCATATGTGCATCAATATTTAGCTTTTAAAATCCTTGCCCATAGACTATCAGACTCCATCAATAACGCCACTTTCATTTACCAAGTAATGCAATATTGAACCTACTCAGATGATGTAGCCCCAATTCTCTTGACCTTTTCTCCTTCCAAACTGTTTCCAACGACATCCAATGTACTCTCCTACAGTCCTCCTTCCCACCTCATAAAAAGCACTTTAATAGAGAATGAAGTTTAAGATTATAGCTTTATGTGCCTTGTAGAAAGAAAGGAAGTAGTGGGCAAGGTCGATAGAACAACTTTCACGAGCATCACTCTCCCTGTTAACAAGAGGTATTTGTTATCCGAAATTGACAACTTCCTCTTAATCACTTCCATCATTGGATCCAAAATCTCCAACTTGTAGGAATTGACACCTATTGGTAATCTAAGTAAGTAAACACCAAGAAGTTCACCTTGCAATTCAGGACCTTAGATGCCCGCTCGAATCAATCATCTATCACATTAACTCCAACAAAAAATAAAATAAATTTTAATTATGTGATTATTATATTATTTTTTAATTATAAATTATTGTCTTAGTATCTATTTAAATTCAAATCCTCTGTCTTGTCAATTAATATTTTTTATAGAAATTATAAATATTTATTAATTTAAGTCACCTTAGTGTATATAATTATAAATTAAGTCATGTATTATTTCATAGAGATTGCAAATATTGATAATAGAATGTTAGTGTGGTGTTCAATGATTGAGAAAGATGAGGGAATAAAAGAAAGAAGAAATAAATTAAGGTAATAGTAGTTAAATTAGCATTTTTCAATCGAACTTATTTAAATCTCACAATTAAATTAGATATGTGTTGTATTTAAAATAAAAGTAAAGTAAAAAATATTTAATAAAATTAATTTAACTTAAAGGTATACTATTTAAAAAAATGTAATGAAACGTATTTTATATATTTTCAAAAATTGTAATTTGTAAGATTCAACTTTTTTAATAATAATAATAATAATTCTTGAGTATGAAAAAATTTATGTGCTGTTAAGCTCTCCTGAAAGACAAGAATTAATTTGAAGAATTTGTTTTTGCTAATAATTTTTTTTATAAATTAACACGGATGAAGATCAAAGTCCTAATCATATATTTAAACAGGAACAGAAAACATAATCATGCTACTCTAGTCAAGAAACATTTAACGTAGCGTTGTAAAACATGGGCAGACCCATGACTTTTACCAAACATGGCTATTCGCTACCAAAAATTATTCTTACTATGCCCCGTGTAGCAAAATGTTGTTAAAATGTTTTGACTTGAAAATTTCTTTTCTAATCGAGAGAAGAAGATAGATAAAACCAATATGCTTTTCTTTTGGGTTGTTATGAGGCGGAGATGACAACACACGTTAATCAACAGAAAAAAGTGAAACTCCAAATAAGAAGAAACCAAACCAAACCATCCCAATTTCTGTTGTACCTAATATCAGATAAGGCACAAGATTTTTCAGTCCTTTTCTCACCAAAGAACAAGAAGGCCTGACAAGGCATGCACTGAGGTTGAAAAATGAAACTTGAAGGCTTATGCTTTAGACTTTGAATTTGTGGGGCCTATTAAAGAATCGAATTTTAACGTGTTCAACTTTGATTCCGTTTTCAATCTAGTTAAGCAACTAATAAATTAAAATACAGTCCACCCAGCCAGGGCTGCTACCCTTCTTAGGGTTAGGGCTGAAACATCTCCTCATTTTGCTTCTGGGGATGTTTGTAGGTTTCTGTAGGTTTTTGGAAAAATAAATTATTTTTTTAATTCTCAAAATATATAATTTATGACTATTTTTTCAACAGAATATTTTCAGTTATTTTTGTCTCTTTTATCATGTAAAATTTACTTTTATGTTACATCCAAATAAGAGTGATTATTTTAATATTTTTAAGTAAAATTATCAAACAAAATTGATTATTAATATAATAAATTAATATTTTCATCGATCTAAACACACCTACATCTCTCTTAAAATAGTTTTCAAAATAAAAATATATATAACTAATCATTTAGTATTAAAAATTATACTAAATAGTCTTTTAAATATTAAAATTTTATTGTAAATATTAGTAAAATATATTAATATAGGGATTAAATCGATAGATATTAAAAAATTTAGAAACAATTTTATGTAATTTATTATTTTAAAGATTATTTAAGTAAATTATAACAGTAACTTACTTGAAAAGATTCCCCTTAGAGCACGGTACATATTGTACATATTGTCAAACAAGTTTAAAGTTTTATCTCGTTTGTACTGTATTGGATCATGACAATCATAAACAGATCTATCCATCTTTTGTGAATTTTACAATTTTGTTACGGAAAGTATGTCTTTAATTAGAGTAAAGTTAAATTTAATTTTTGGTTTTTTTTTTTTTTCCAATTTAGGCCATTGCAAAATTAAAAAATATATAATCAATATTTAAGGACAAAAAAAAGAAACATAAAAGTTACAAACTTAAAGTTGTTATTAAAAATCTGTTTAAAGTGATATTTTAAAATGCCAAAAACTACTTTAAAAAAGTTATTTATTAAACCGGCTAACCAGTTTTTCAAGTAATAAAAAATTCAAAACTAACGTGATGTCTTATTAAATGTAGCCTTAATAACAAAAATACAAGCATGGTAGTGAATATGTTTGAGAGGCATAGATAGCATCGTAGCAAAAATTTACCATCAAGCACAAAAACGATAATTTGCATTAATAGTGTAAGTGTTATTTTTGTTTCATTGTGTTTTTTTCAGTGTTTTTTTTTTATTTTAATACATTAAATTTTAAAATTTTTATTATGGTCTTTTTATGTTATTGAATTTTTTTAGTGTTTTTTTTTATTTCAATACATTAAATTTTAAAAGTTTTATTATGGTCTTTTTATGTTATTGAAAGTTTAATTTTAGTTAATCTTTTGTATTCAATTAGGTTTAGATAACTTTAAAATTTTAAAATAGTTTAATTAAAGAATTTAACACTTATATATTGTTAATGTAAAAGAGTTTTACATTTACGGTTAATTACAATTCTTTGTTTACATGACTTTTAAAATATTAATGGGTAAAATCAACAAACTTACCATATATAAAACTTTTTACATTGTATATATTGTGATTCACTATCACTGTAAAATTTTTTACACTGACAATATATACATGTTTTTCTCTACATTAAAATAAGAATGACAAAAAATCATTTCTATCATTATCTCAATCATATTAATCTTCTAAAATCACATTTGTTATAATCATTGTCACTTTCCGAGATACAATTCATCTTTAACATTACGGTCATTATAGTTAAGCATAATAATTATGTCAATAGCATATTACGTGTAAAGAAATATGACTAACAAATATGATGGATAGGGGTCAAATTTCTACAGTTTTTTATAAAGAACTAAACTTTCAAAAACATAAATTACCAAAATGAAAACTTTTAATCGTTAATGTACTAAAATAAATGTTAGGAGGTCCAGGTAGTGCTTATTTGATGGGAAAATTTTTGCACCTGCTAGTTATTTCATTATTCATCATGTATCCATTTTAAAAATTATTTGTGGTTTTTTTATATTCACAGGTATTCATGAGTATCAATAAATATTTTTAAAAACTAATTATTTTTTACATGAAAATTTATCAAAGAAATCATTTATCTGTTGTAAAATCTATAAATAAAGTTATACTATTTTTTACAAGATTAATCAAGTTTAAAAAATATTAATTAATCCAATATATTAATGCAAATAAAATTTTTATTTTATGTTACTGACATTTTTATAAAATATAATTCTATAAATTATAAATATGTTTAAAAAAATAACATTGACAACGATAATTTTTTTCAATTAATAGTTTAAGTTAATTTATTTTACAAAAATATTACCATTGTCAAATTAAATAAGACTAGTATTTTAATTTAAAAGGTAACAAGTATTAACGAATGTAGGTACTATAATTCATGTATTCATGTTCGTTAATGTTACAAGTAGTAGAAGAAATTCACACTTACAAATAAGGGTACTCATTTTAAATTACTTAACAGATGTTTTCATGCATTTCATATGTGGGGGTGTGAATTTTTTTGTCATTTATGAATAAAATGGATACTAGTATAATCTATAAGCACAATATTAATTAAAACTTAAAGAAAGCTATTGATTATAAAAAAATCATTCTTAACAAAAAATTCAAGAAGCATTTTTTTTTTCAAACAGAATTCCTTTAGACAAATATATAAAAAATAAAAACTATTTATTTTATTGAAAAATGTTTTTGAAAAATAAGTTTAAACAAATGTATCTATTATTATACGTACATAATATCATTGACTTGTTTTTTTTTTATCCATCAAACACATGTAAGATTATTGACTTATAATGGTAACTTTTTTGTGTTTATCATAATAAAGGATATATGCAATAGACTATTTGACTTATTTGTAGGAATAGGCAATGGGTTGAGTTGATCAATTTGAATCTAATTGGTCCAATCCAAATCAACTCACCCTTTTAATTGTTTAGTAATAATATAATGTAAAAATAAGAGCAAATTATGGATACATTCTATTAGATTTAATAAATTATAAATGCATTCTCTCCTTTTTTTTTTAAATTACATAGAACTCCCTTATTTTTATATATTCATTACATATGTACTTTTTGTATATTTAAAAACATTAGATTAGTATATCTCTCAAACCTTATACTAACATCTTTGAGAGGTGCAAAAGTAACTAATAATAAAACAAGAAATGCATATATAATTACAATAAATTTCAGGAAACACATTTTTTTTATAAGGCAAAATTTATTGAAGTAACACATATTTCACATGTCACAAGGGATGACAGATAAGATATGAAAAATTACAGAGCATAATAGAACAAAAAATCAGATAAATGGACATCCCAGAATATTACTTACCCCCACAAGCCAATTGATTCTAACCCCCCTACAAATACACAAAACATACTAAAAGCAACACAAAGACTTCACAAGGAACCAAAGTCAATTAGTATTATAATGGGGCTTGATCCTTATCCGATTCATGCATAATTCTGGGAGAGAGGACCACTCTACAAATGAACTGCTGAGATCGAACAAAGACTTTTAATCCACAACCAAGACCTTTGCAAAGCCTGATGCTAGACTTCTTCAATGAGAAAAGGGTTTTCCTTTAAAAACAATTGCATTTCTAGAAAGCCATATACCCCACAGAACTACCACCAGATACTACTAAATAGCTTTGTCACATCCTTTCCTGTTGACTTGCACATATCCAGGAATTGCCAAAAGCTAAATTCACAATTATCAAACAAAGAAGATGAATACCTGAGCCATCTATAGCAGTACATCCATACAGAATAACTAGAGCTACATGAGAACAACAAGTAACTTACTGACTCAGGTTCCGAATGGCAGAGAGGACAAATCTAATTTTCTGAGATGCAAATAGAGCACTTGGCCAATTCAACCCGTACAGGGATCCTGTTCAAAGCCATCTTCCAAGCGAAAGCCACCACCTTTAAAGGGGCTTTTGATTTCCATAACAAATTAAGAAAAGGAGAAACCTCTGCTTCAGATCCCCCACAAGCTAATTGATATGTTTCCTTTACCAGATAATGGTTAGAGGTTCCCAGACTCATTCCCCACTCCCACCCATCAATAACATCTTTCCTCAAGACTACCCCTTCCAACATAGCCTCCAACTCCCTTACTCATTCACCCTCCTAACTTAGTAGCTCTCGTCTCCAAGTAAACCTCCAAACCCATGAATTGTTGCACCATTCCCCAACCTCAGAAATGAGTGCCTCTTTTTTACTAGAAAGACTATACAGCCTAGGAAATATAGAATTTAGACCCTTTTGGTACCTTCCAGCCACCTTCCCATAATTTAAATAAGGAACCATCCCCTACCACTTGCTTGACTTTGCTTCGCTAGAGAACCAATCACCCAACCCAACTTCGGCAATGGATTTTAGAATGTCGTTCCACCATTAGGAGCCTTCTCTCCTTTGCATGATTACCAGATTCCTCCTAATCTCACACCCATATTTGGCTTCCATAACTTTGATCCAGAGAGCTCTGCCTCCCTGAAGAATCCTCCACCGCCATTTCCCAAGCAGGGCTTTATTAAACAGCCTCACATCCTTTATCCCCAACCATCTACGTCTTTTGTCATTGCATACTTGATCCCATTTAATCCAAGCCACTTTTGATCGATCTTTCGAACCTCCCCACAAGAACTTCCTTTGAAGTGATCGGATGACATTGGCCACTTTCTTCAGGACCCTAAAAAAAGACAGAAAGTACATAGGAATAGCAGAAAGGGTGGATTTGATCAAGCAAATCGGCCCACCATAAGATAGATTTTTTTGCCTCTATGGGGTTAGTTTTTCTCTCATTTTATCCAGAACTGGCTTCCACACACTCTCACTCCTCACATTTTCCCCAATTGGAATTCCAATATAGGAAAAAGGTATCGACAAAACATCACAATTAAGGATCTTTGCGAAGGAGCTCACCTCTTGCTGAGTCACCCCTACACCCCAACCAAATCTTATGAAAATTAATTTAAGGCCAGAAGCCAACTCATAACAGCTCAGAGAGCTCTTAAGCACATATGAAGCTCTGGGGAAATCATGAAAATGGAGTCATCTGCAAACTGTTGGTTTACTACCTGAAAATCCTGGTTATCTAGCTTGATTCCTAAAAGTAGATTTCCTGATAACGCCTTCTTAATCAATCCATTCAACCCCTCAGCAACGAGTAAAAAAAGGAAGACAGTCACGGGGTCCCCATTCCTTAATCCTTTTTCCATATGAAACTCTTTCATCGCGCTTCCATTTACCAGAACTAAGATCGTTGAAGAAGTCAAGCATCCATGAATCCAACCAATTGACCCCAAATCTGAAGCAATTGAGCATGTAAAGCAAAAATGGCCAACTAATAGAGTCATACACCTTTTTGAAATCTTCCTTAAACACCAGCAATGTCTTCTTACGCTATTTAGCCTCTTGAATGACTTCATTGATAACTACCACGTTGTCTAGTAAGTTCCTCCTTTTAATAAAAGGGTTTGAGTTTCTTCAATGATGCTAGGTAACACTTTTTGGATCCTGAGAGCTAACACTTTTGAGATGACTCTATACAACACACCTATGAGCGAAATTAGACCCCTTGGAAGTTTTCCGTATTGATGAAAATCAACTAGTACTTTCCTTAAATCCTTTTTTATCAACTCCCACAAATGTTTCATAAACATCATGTTAAAACCATCAGGCCCAGGGGCCTTAGCGCTATCACACTCCTATACTGACCTTTTTATTTCTTCCATAGTGAATTCACTTTCTAAAGCTTCTCTTTGGGTATCCGAGATACATTTGAATTCTACCCCATCTAATCGTACTCCCTCTTCTCCTTGAAATTGAAATCTATCATGAAAAAATTATGCACCTTTTCTTTTACTTTTATTGGGTTATCCACCAATTCCCCTTGAGCTACCATGCTTGAGAATCCATTTGTTTTCCTTCTTCGAGCAATGGAAACATGAAAAAACCTAGAATTCAAATCACCTTCTCTTAACCACTTGAGCTTAGCCTTTTGAGCTAGCAAAGCCAACTCCATTTTTTCAAGTCACCTATTGCCTCCATCCTCAATTTAACCCCTTCAACCCCAAGATTGCCCTCCTCAGCACTTTTATCAAAGCAATCAATCTGATGTTTTAGGTCTCTCAACTTGACCTCTAGATTTCCAATGTTTTGTTTGTTCCAGCACTTAATATCTGCCTTTAGGGATCTTAATTTTTCATTGAACACAAAGGCGCCCCACCCTTGAACGTCTAATTTGTTGTAGCTTTGATTAATAAACTCTTCAAACCCCTCGCACTCCATCCATCCATTTATGAACTTAAAAGGTTTAGGACCCCCAATCAATATTGGATTACTTCAGAATTATGGGGCAATGATCAGAATAGTCCCTGCTCAGGTTTAGCTGAAAGCTATTAGGGGCGATATCTAGCTAATCTTAAGATAGGAGGAACCTATCAAGGACACTACAAGCTTTACTTCTAGAACTAGACCAAATGAAGCGATGACCTACAACTGAGACCTATAGAAGCTCCATATTATTAATGAATTCTAAAAAATCGTTTCTTCCAGGGTGGATCGTTCCAATCAATCCATTTTGTCCTATTCTTTCCGCTGGGGAGGTAACTAAATTAAAGTCCCCTGCTACACACCATATACAACCTTGAAACCACTGTCTATGTTCCTGTAATGACTGCCACATTGTCTTCTTCCCCACCAACAAGCAAGGCGAATAAATGTTTACAACTATTCTCTCACAATGCTCCCTCTTAAACTTTCCTTTCACACCAAGGAAACCCACTCCTTGGAAGGTCTTAGAAACCGCAAAGTTTTCTGCATCCCAAATACAAACAAGCCATACAATCTATTATTTGCAGGAACTGCATGCCAGTTCAAGTTGAAAATGCATATAATATAATATAATATAATATAATATAATATAATATGACATGACATGACATGGACGGTTAAAATACAACTTGCACTTGCATATTGCAATGTATAATTTAATTCATTTTAACTTGCGAATTCACCCAAAATCAATTGAATCTACTGCACGTGCTTATTTATTTGTGTTTACCTCAATTGCATATATCAATTCATTATTAGATAATTATAAATCATCCTGATAAGTGTTTGTAAAACATGTGCTAGTATGTTATGTTATAACTTAGCAGTGATAAGTGTTTGTACAATTATAAATTTACCTCAATTATAGTTGTATTTTTCTATTGATTCAAGGGAATAAGGTGTTACGGATTATAATTCAAACACAAGATAACGTACCAACTTATTATTATTACAAAACTTAATAAAATAAATAAATTATTATAGTATCATAATAATAAAATGAAAAGTTATCATAATTGTTGAAAACTTATTCCATAAATTTAATAAATTGATTATCACATTGTATAAAATTAAAATATGTTTAAGATTTAATGATTTAATTGATTAATTAAACTATAATATGTAATTATTATAGCTAACTAATATTATTAAAATTTAGTTAGTCTATTGGATCATTAAATTACTGTCACCTTTTTTATACACTTATAATAGAACACAAATTCAATAATTTTAAAAATTAGATTAATAATGTTATAATTTAAAAATAGAAAAGTAAAATATTAAAAAATTATAAAATTATAAAATAAGGAGTCACAAAGTATAATTAAGAGTATGCTTGATTTCTTATTTCAGTTAGCTTAAATGATTTTAATTTTGTTTAGATAGCAAAAGTTTAAGAGTTTTTTAGAGTTACTTTTAGAAGATCTCATATTTTCAACCACTATTTTGTTTTATTTTTACATGTTGATACTTCGTTAATTAATGTATTGCCCCACTAATTTTCTCTTATCATGTTATACAATCTCTCTTATTCATTTCTCTTTCCTTCATTAATATAATTACAGTAATTTATAATATAAATATATAATTATAGAAAATTATAATTTAAATATGTAATATAAAATTTATATTTAATTATAAAAATTATAATTTAATTATTAATTATAGTGATTTATTATTTAAATATGTAATTACATAAATTTATAATTTAAATATGTAATTATAGAAATTTATAATTTAAATATATAATTATAATAATTTATAATTAAATATATAATTAATTTATATTATTAAATATAGGGCTTAATAAACTTTTTTGTCTCTGAAAAATACTTAATTTTTTATTTTAATTCTTTAAAATGTTTGTATTCCCCATAATATTTTTTTTTTTTAAAATAGTATTTGTTGTGAGATATTAAATATTCAATAATGACTAATATTTTGTCATATTAGACTATTATACAATAGGCTTAAGGTCTTGAAAAATATGTGTTTTTTATTTTAATCTTTTAAAGTTTTTCATTTTAATTCCATAATATATTTTTGTTTTAAAATAGTAATTATCGTTAGATTTTTAATATGACTAATATTTTATTATATCACTCATTTCACGTTACTAATAATAAGAATATATTAGCGACACGTGATTTTTTTTAATAAAAATATTATTGATAATAAATAAAAAGCAATGACATGGCGGGACATGTCAAATTGTGTATTTTTTTTTGTATAAATTATATAATTGTTTTTTTAAAAGTAAAAATTTAAATAATATCATACTCAAATAAGTTCAATTTATATGGAATTAAGGGCTTAATTGGTTTGATTTTTTTTTTAGTTTTTTAAAATAGTTTTCAAGAATAGTTTTCAGGAAGAAAAAAAAAACTTGTTTGACAAGTTTTATTCGAAAACTGTTTTTAAGATGTAAAAATGGAAAAACTTGTTTATATTTATTAATATTTCATTAATGAAAAGCATAAAACAATATATTTTCATTGTATTTTGAGTTTTCAAAAATAAAAACTGAAAAGCAAAACTACTTTTACCTGTTCCTGTTTTTTAGTTTTTAAAAACTAAAAAATCAGAACTATTTTTGAAAACTGTTTTAAAAAAAACATTACCGAAACAAGTTTTTTAGTTTTTAAATACTAAAATACTGAAAACAGTTTTATAAAACTATTGTCAAACAAGTGCTAAGTTTCTTGAGTCCAAGCTAGTCCTACATGCTAACCAATTTTTTTCTAGTTCTACATGTATATATGATTTGACCCATTTTGATAATTTTAACTAGATACATAAATAAATAAAAAAAATGTATGTGTACAATGGTAGATCTTATAAAATAAATAAGTGATAGAAAATTAAATAGATTTTATGTTGATTAGTATTTAAAAAAGTTTAATTTTCATATATTATCACTAAATTTTATACTATTAGAAAATTAAAAAATATTGAGATGAATTCTAAAATTATTATTATAAGAATTTAATAATTTTGTATGTTATTATAAAAAAAATATTATCAATTAATAACACATAGGCTATTAATTTATTATAATAATTAATAAAATTATCACGTAATTATTAATAAACTTATTAGGTGATTTATATAAATATTAATAAAGTTATAAATAACATATACATATACTTAGATAATAATAAAAAATTATATTATTAATTTATTTATTCTAATTAATTCCTAAAATATTAAAGATGATGAACAAGAGAAAATATGATATATTGTTATAAAAATATTATTTATCCTTACTTTCTTGCCAGAAAATGTTTTAATAAGAATAAGATAAAAAATATATATAAAAACAAAAAATGTGTTATTATATTATTATTATTTTATTGACATGCAATAACTAACGTTTGTTACATCATTATCTAATTACATAGACTATTAAAATAAATTAAGGAGATGAAGTGTAAAAATAACTTTAAAGTACTAAAATAAAAATAGATACTTTTAAAGAAAGAAAGGTTTGTTGAGCCTTTTAATAATATTTAAAAAAAAATCATTTTTATATTATTATTTGCAGCGACATGAAATGACAACTAATTAGATAAAATGTTAGCTTTGTTAACCTTGAATATTTAACGATAAATATTATTTTAAAACAAAAACATATTTTAGAACTAAAAAAAAACTTTAAAAAACGAAAATAAAAAAATAGATATATATTTTCTGGGAAAAAATAATTAAGGATGAAAATAATAACATGTTTTTATGAGTTATAAAGTGAAATGGAAGGAAAATATGTATATGATAATGACAAGTGACATCTAATCTCCAGTCTGCATTCAAATATACTTTTTAAATGGAAAAATTGAATAATAGGATGAGAATGGATTTTACTGATGTCCGATGCAGACGTTGTAACAAATAAAAAAGTACTTTTTTTTTTTATTATTATGATTGTTTGAATAAATAGGGAGGTAATTTGAAGATGATTGTTATTTGTTAAAAGAGTGTAGGAGTGAGTGTTTGAAAATTTATTGGAAGCAATGTGGTCATAGCATAGGCGCAATAATCGGACCATGCAAGATGAGCGGATATTAAGGGTTTCCCGCGAAAACGCCCGGTTAGGGCTAAAATTTATCAGGTGCACCTCGTACAACACAACTTTCCATCCGTACTTTTCGCACCAATACTTTTCCTTATCAACACCCTGCCATCTCTTACTTGTTTTTCCTTTCCAATTTTAACACCCCTCGCTCAAGAACACACACTTTTATTCCACACCTCTTTTCTCTGTGTGTTCTTTTATTCCCTTCTACGTAATCGCTTTTTAGTTGCAGTAGGTACGCTTGCTGATGCTATTCCGCGGTAATTAATTCAGTTATTATAAAACAAAACATGTTGTTCTCAAACCATGCCTGCTTACAACATTAATATTTAGGTACCTCCACTTGTCTTTTATTCAACATTTTTTTAATACCATATTCGTTTTTTACCACCATATTATATTCATTCAAGGTCTCCACGGTTTTTCTTCACCCATCCATGTTATTCTTATTCTTTAATGGGATGCCTTCTCTGTCAATAGGTTCTTCTATTTAATATTCAACCATAGCATATGCTGGTGTGCCAAGTGTTGGGGCATTAGGTTCAACTTCCAACTATGGTAGCTCTGTTTTGCAGAGAATGAAATGGTTCACTCAATAAGCTGAGTTCCTTGATACAAGGGCAAAACGCAATGACAGTTGAAAAGAGATTTGTTTTGGTCGGAATTAGAATCGATGCCTATAGCAGACAACTTCTCAACTGGGCTCTTGTCAAAGTTGCCGAACCTGGGGACTGTGTTATCGCAGTTCACGTTGTTAAAAATCCAGGTAACCAACCAACTTCAGAACTAATACACATGTTGGCATTTTTTTTTTCTTTTTCCTTAGATATGTGACTGTGTTAATGCAGATTATGTTTCCAAAAACAAGACTTCGATAGATGGCTATTTAGAAGTTTATGAAGGTCTATGTGGTGTGAGGAAGGTACATAGAAATTTCTGTATGTTTCATTTTTTTGCTTTTATTCGTGTGGTTGGTAAATGTGGCAGATTTTATTGACGTGGTGTGTAGTTTGATTTCACAGGTGGGTCTTACCGGTCAAATATTAACAGGAAGCTCCATTCGAAACATTCTTGTTAGAGAAGCAAGAAATCATGCTGCTCTGGCTCTAGTGGTAGGGTATGTTACATGATTTGATGAGCTTAGAGAAGCAAATAAAATCTGTGACATTTCTTGTTGTGGGTTTAGTTCTTCTAACGTAATTTGCCTCCTCCTCCTCCGATTGGTTTAAAAGACTAAAACAGATTTGAATTGCAGGGGTAGAGCCGGCACAGCCAAATATTGCGCCAAGCGACTACCACCCACCACCAATGTTCTAGCTATTCAGGACTCGAGAATTATCTTCAGGAGGTGCAACAATAAACAACTACCAGGTTCATATCTCTGTTCGTATTTCATAGAGAAAACCACACCTGAGAAGTAACAAAGGTGAAATAGAATAAGGCTTGTTTCCTTTCTCGGCAGGTGGTCTTATACTGGATCCAAGACCAAGTTTAACAACAACCATAGAAAACCTGAGTGACAAAGTAATCCAGTCTGCATTTGGTGATTCCATCGTGGAGACTGAGGAATCAACACACAAAAATTCCTTAGAATTGAAGGAAGAAGAGTTTAACGGATCAGAAAGGAGTAAGTCAAGGTCAATATCCATGTTTGGAGGTGATTTTGCTGAGCAGAAGCTTGGGTGGCCTCTGCTCCGTAGAGCCAATTCTGGAATGTCACAGACCCTTCATGCAAGGGACATGTCCGTAGTACAATGGGTAATGACCTTACCAGATCGTTCACCGCGTAAAACTTCTCCCTCTTCTTCCATTGAGGAAAATCCATTTGAAAGGGTCATCAGCGATATCGACGATGAGATCTCTAAAATTTCTTCACCTTCATCTATTGAGCTACCAAATGGCCTAGAGGAGATGCTAAATGTAAACTCACTCAATTGCAACTGGTTCAGCCTTGAGGTTCTCAAGTCTTGCACTAGCCAATTCTCTTCAGGTTGGACCATTATTGCTTACACTAACTGTAATCATTTTCTTTAGTTTCAAATAGCATAACCTTGTACTCCATTGCAGAAAACTTGGTTGGAAAAGGAGGGAGCAATCGTGTGTACAAAGGAGTCCTCCCTGATGGAAAGCCGATCGCAGTTAAAGTGTTGCAGTCATCTAAAGAAGCCTGGAAAGATTTTGCTCTTGAGGTAGAGATAATATCCTCATTGAAGCACAGAAGCATTGCCCCTTTACTTGGGATTTGCATAGAGAACAATTCTTTAATCTCTGTTTATGATTATTTCCCCAAAGGCAGTTTAGAGGAAAATCTGCATGGTAAAGTTTCAGTGGATTTTTGGTTTTGTTTTTCATCCATCGTATCAATGGTTGGAATATGGAAATGATGCTGATATGAATTTGGAAATGGATATAGGAAAGAACAAGGATAAATCCATCTTGTCATGGGAAGTGAGATTTAATGTGGCTGTCAGGATTGCTGAAGCACTTGATTACCTACACAGGGAAGCTTTGAAGCCTGTTGTACATAAAGATGTCAAATCTTCTAACATTCTTCTCTCCCAAAGGTTTGAACCTCAGGTAATAAATTTTTTTTGAAACTATTAGTATTGAAAAAATGTTTAGTGAATTGACAGTATTAGAATTCAAATTAAATAATATTATATGTGAAATTCCTTATAGTCACTCTTGATTGTCCTTTGATGCAGTTGTCTGATTTTGGACTTGCAATATGGGGACCAACAGGTTCATCCTTTTTGACTCAAGATGTAGTTGGAACATTTGGTTACCTTGCTCCTGAATACTTCATGTATGGAAAGGTAAGTGACAAGATAGATGTCTATGCCTTCGGTGTAGTGCTACTTGAACTAATATCAGGAAGGGAACCGATCAGTTCAGCAGCTTGCAAAGGACAGGAGAGCTTGGTTGTGTGGGTAAGACCTAACCCCATTTACTAGAATGAATTTTGACTTCTGCTAATGATATAAAATATAAGATAATGTTATTCTCACGTCACCTGGAATGGAAAGAGAAAAAAAAATGTAAGTTGAAAGGAGTGACAAAGAGAGAATGTAACAGCAGCATGAAAATAACATTATTCAAACTAAATATATAAATATTTTTTTATATAAATAGTAGTCTATAAAAAAACGTTAAACAATGATATGATTTTCAGGCAAAACCAAAAATAGACAGTGGGGATATTAAAGGCTTATTGGACCCAAATTTAGAAGGGAAATTTGATGAGACCCAATTGCAAAGAATGGTTCAGGCAGCATCCTTGTGCATCACACGGGCTGCTAGACTTCGTCCTAAGCTGAACCAGGTAATACCAAATAACACGCTGAAGCTGGCATATTCTGAAAGAAAGTCAGATTCCCATTTAAACTTGATAATTTGCATCATGCACAGATAATGAAGATCCTAAAAGGAGAAGAGAAAATTGAATATTTCTTAAACTCCATTGGGAATGATCTGGAGGATTCAGAAAACATTGATGATGAAGTGTATCCAAATTCCAGCGCAGAGTTACACCTGAGTCTTGCATTACTTGGTGTTGACGATGACAGTACGTCACATAGTAGCACGGACCAAAGCTATAGTGAACAGTTGAAAGAACGATGGAGCAGGTCATCAAGTTTTAATTAGTTTCAAGTTTTAATTTAATTACTTGTGCGTGTACAGTTACGTTAAGGAAACAAACACATAAAAGTGAAAAAACAAAGGAGCTGCGCCCCTTGATGAGGTGGTTTGTAGATTTAGATATGGCACTTTTCTTTTCATTTTATCCAGGGAATAATTAATATATGTACTCATTTTTTTGTTTCATACATGCACAATATCATATAGGCAAATATGTGAATATTTCGGATTACTCATTAGATAGACTTTCACTGAAACGGACCATAATCCAAAACAAAATTATACATATTCGATGATGTATGAAATTTCAACCATATAGAGATTATGATTATTATTTATATTGTTTGGTCTATCCTACTACGAAGAAGATGCTTAGTACAAAATAAATATGCATATTAAAACAAGAGTTTATCGAAAATAATTTTAAATTTTTATATATTTTTTTACTAATATTCGTATATTCCTTTTTTTTCTTGTTGCTTATATCCTTTAAAATGAAAAATGCTTATACTTATCTATTTTAAATTTTCTTTTGGCATATAAGTGTTTATTTGTCTAGAGTTTTATAAACTGTTTTTAAGTTTTTAATGAAAATTTTGAAAATAGTTTCTAAGAATTATTTTCTAGAAGAGAAAAAAAATGTTTGATAGGTGTTGTTTGAAAATAGTTTTGAAAATGTGAAAATAATTTTTTCTTTATATTTACGGAAGTGTCAATAATCAAAAAACAAAAAAACAATCTATTCTACTTATGTTTTAAGTTTTCAAAATAAAAATACAAAACTGGAAAATAAGTGTTTCTTTGGCAACAATTTTATAAAACTGTTTTTAGTATTTTAGTTTTTAAAAACTAAAAAACTCGTTTAGATAGTATTTTTTTTTAAAAAAAAATTGAAAACTGTTTTGGTTTTTTAGGGCTTGATTGATTTGGTTTTGTTTTTTAGTTTTTTAAAAGAGTTTTCAAAAACAGTTTTTAAAAGCTGTTTTCGGGAAGAAAAGAAAAAAAAAACTTGTTTGGCAAGTGATATTTGAAAACTGTTTTAAAGATGTAAAACAGGAAAAATTTGTTAATGTTTATTAGAGTTTTATTAATGAAAAACAAAAAACAAAATATTCTGATTGTATTCTGAGTTTTCAAAACAAAAACTGAGAACTGAAAAACAAAATTACTTTCAGCTGTTCCAGTTTTTTAGTTTTTAAAAACTAAAAAACTAGAACTGTTTTTTAAAACTGTTTTCAGAAAACACTATCCAAACAAGTATTTTAATTTTTAAAAATTAAAAAACTTGTCTAGTTACTGTTTTCTTAAAATAGTTTTCGAAAACAGTTATGATTTTTTAGTCTTTTAAAAACTAAAAAATAAGAATAACTTTAAGTAGTTTTGTTTTTCAGTTTTCTATTTTTCTTTTTAAAACTCAAAATACAATGAGAATATGTTGTTTTTTGCTTTTCAATAAATATAAATAAGTTTTTTTATTTTTATATTTTCAAAATAGTTTTCAACAAATTAGAGTTTCTTTAAAATAGTTTTGACTTTTTGGTTTTTAAAAACTAAAAAAAAAAAGGGAACAAGGATAAGTAGTTTTGTTTTTTAATTTTGTATTTCTGTTTTGAAAACTCAAAACACAAGGAAAATAGTTTTTTTTTTTTGCTTTTTATTGATGACATTTCTATAAATATAAATAAGTTTTTCCATTTTCACATTTCCAAACCAATTTTCAAATAATACTTGTCAAACAGTTTTTTTTTTCTCTACTTCCAAAAAAAATTCTTAAAAACTATTTTTTAAAACTCTTTTCAAAAATTAAAAAATAAATCCTTAGTTTTTTGTATATATATTTTTAAAATACGACATAAAAACATTATTAATTTTACAATTATATCATTATATTCACCTAATTTTTAAGTAATAAATTACTCATCTATTAAAAAGTTTAATATAGTTGCAGGAATTTTAGAAAGAATAAGAGAAAACTTAATCAAATAAGAGAGATAATTAAGAAATAATAAGTATAAAAGAAATACAAGAAAGGGAAAAAATATTACAGTCACTTAAATTTTATAAATAGATTAATGTGTATTTGTACTAAGCATGCAATGCAATGGGATGAGAACGTATGACATTCTCATCCTCATCTTCACTCTTGAAACTCATCTTCACTCTTGAAACTCATCTTCATCCTAATCTAATGGGTATGAGATTTATATCTTCATCTCCATCACATATCGAATATACTTGTACTCGTCTCATACTCACAAAAAAATTTAATAATTTTTTAATCAAAAATAATTTTTTAAAAAAATAATGATATTACTTAAAAAATTATCTAATAAATACAAAGTTTATAATATGTTAATTAAATGTCAAACCTTTCTTTTTTAAGATAAATGAATATTTTAGTAATTATATAAGAATGGGGTAGGAGGGGGTATGAGGGTGGTGACAGGGATGGGGCAGGTATGTATATCCCCGACATAACACTTATTTATAATCATATCATATCCCGAACTTTGAGGCGGGTTTAGGAATTACTGATGGGTACGAGTTTATTTTCAACCCTTAATTCGTGCCCTACACAATGATATATTTGTGTTGATATCTATTAAATATATAATTATTATTCCAGTACACCCTAAACCCTGCCTGGTTAAATCGGGGATTCTCCGTCAACTTTGGGACGGATTTAGGAATTACCGATGGTATGAGTTTATCTTCCATCCTTAATTCGTGCTCTGCACAATGATATATTTAATATTAAAAATATAATTATTGTTCTGGTATACCCGAAGTCTTGCATTACTTAGGAATCGAGGCCAAAAATTGTTTATAAACATTCTCTTCCCTTAGCCTCCTGAGGTGCATTTTTAGGACAAAACCATGACGAAGTCATTAAGCTCCAAAGCGGACAATACCTTGGATGCAGTGATTCTGATGATATCCCGACACTTGCGGTAGGTCGATTACACATTAGTAATTAAATATAAGTAAATTTCTACACAACACAATTGGTTTCTTTGATGAAACACATCACACTCATTTTATTATTTATTGACTATATATATAGAGTAAGATAGAAATACAAAATTTGAATTTGACATCAATATTCTAATTTCTAAAAAAAATTCTTAAATTAATCTAAAAAATAAATTAATCAAATATTTAAATCTAAATAATATCCTAAATATTTGAAACAAAATTAATTCTTAAATAAGTCTTTTTTGAATTCCCATCAGCCCAGTTTATTTAAAATTTAAATTATTCTCCAACAATTCCTCTTTTAATTAAAATTTTCAAATAACTGTCTCATTTAAATGTTGTATCTGAATCGTGATATTCACTAACTTTGGGTTATATTTACAGAGTTTGAGAATTCATGCTTCTATAAGGAAAACATTGACTTATAAGTTTCAATCTTTGTTTTTATAAGCCAACGAATTTTATTGATGTTGCTAATAGAGCAAGTAAGCACCTAATAGAGCAAGTAGGCACCAGAGGTGCCATCTTGCAAGATGACAAAAAAATATAATTACAACATCAAAAAAGAGAAAGAAGCATTAGACACAAACAATTGGATTATCACCCATTCTGGAAAGGAATGCGATGTTAATTTTATTGTACGACACCATTCTCATGCACTAAGTTGAGTTGTTTGAACTATTTCATCAAGATCAATGCGACTATCTTGAAAAATCTTTGCATTTTGGCCCTTCCAAATCTGCCATATGCTTGCAAACCATATTGCACACCATGCTCAAGCCTGATCCTTAGTACCAATAATTAGATCCTGCCACTGATAAAAGTGATTAGGGCACTATTGATGTAAAACTGATACAACCCCCATCAAGAGCATAACTTGTACCGCACCTGTGAAACTAAAGAACATGTAAAGAATAAATGTATGTGAACTTGATTCTTCAACCTCCCCACATTCACTGAAAAAGCCTCCAATTATTTGTTGTTGTTGTAAATTGTCTTTTGTAGGCATTCCATCATACCACAACTTTTAGACTAAACATTGTATCTTTTGAGGCATCCCATCCGCCCAGCAAAAATCAAAACTGACATTCGTCGAAGGCCCCTACACAGATGTTAACACCTTATAGGCAGAAGACACTACATATCAGTGTGATCCATCTACAACCCATACCATTCATCTTTGACCCCCTCCCATATAACTACCTATTTATATGATAAGTTTCTATCTTTGTTATATGACAAAAATTTATAAAAGTAACCTTGGGATAGATGCAAATGGTGGTGAGATAGAACTACCAAACATAATTACAAGCTAAATTTTTAGTTCAACATTGATGTGCAACTTTTAAAACAATATACTATATTAGGAAATCCTTATAGTTTTGTGCCTTTTACTAACTTTATTGAAGACGACATTAATATAGTTGTTATTTAGTTAGTTAGTATATTAATTGTTTTTGCTTCTTTGGATGGTTTACATTGGATAGTTTATGAATTTTTGTTATGTGCAGATGTTATTGATATTCTATCTGGAGTTTCTACTGAAAAAGATTATATGAAGGATGGTAACAAAACCAAAATGAATGTTATTGAGTTGGACAAACAAGGGTAGGTATGCTAACTTGAAACTTTATATTTGTGACATTTATATGATAGAATAATTATTTTTGTTTTATAAAAAAATATAGTTTCAAGATTGAATGTGCTTTTTTTGGTCCTTATGTTGATAAGCTCAATATTTTTATGACTTTAGGAGAAACTATTAACGCAATTGTCGTTATTCAATTTGCAAAGTTTAAAAAATTTAAATGTATCGTATACTGAATGTTATTTTGCAAATTATTGAAAGTTTTGTTTTACATTTCTTATGTTTTTTTAATGATGTTGAGAAGGTTGGATTGCAAAATGCATGTTTTACAATCAACAAGAGTGATATATAATCCACAAATTCAAGAAGCTGAAATAATTAAAAAGAGGTTTTTCAAAAATTGTATATACATAATAACTAGGTTTAAAATCAAAATTTTAACTATCTATCATTTGGTTTCTGTCACTCTTTTGCCCAAAGTTTAAAAAATGTTAACAAATTGATGACGTAACAATCTTAATTTGAAAAATGTGAAAAATATACAAATTAGAAGCCACAACAAGATTCAAACTTGGAACCTCCAAGTGATGGGCCAAACTTCATACCACTAAGCAAAATGTTTAGTTTGGTTTTATATTACAATTCAAATATAACTAAGCTTTAAATGATAACATGTCAATTTTAATTTGAAAATAAACAAATGAGAGAAGCACATCAAGATTCAAACTTCAGACCTCCAAATGATGCGCCACATTTCATACCCCTAAATCAAATGTCTGGTTTGATTTTATTTTGCGATTCAAATTTAATTAAGCTTTAATTGATGACGTGAAAATCTTAATTTAAAAAATATACAAAAGAAAGCTCACAACAAGATTCGAACCTGGGACCTTATAGTATCTAGTCTAGGGGTATGAAGTGTGTCCCATCATTTGGAGGTCCCAAGTTCGAATCTTGTTGTGAATCTCTCATTTGTTTATTTTTCAAATTTAGATTTTCATGTTATCAATTAAAGATTAATTATATTTTAAGCATAGCGCATCACTTGGAGGTCCCAAGTTTAAATCCTATTGTGACTTCTCCTTTGTATATTTTTCACATCTTTCAAATTAAGATTGTCACGTCATCAATTAAAGGTTAATTAACTCTTGATTTCAAAGTTTAACAATGTCATAACCAATTTGGGAGGCAAAAAAGTGTTAAAAAATTAAAGGGGGCAAAAAGTTAACAAGCAGGAACACCAATTATAATTTAGCCTTTTTTAAAAATTACTCCTTCAAAAGTTGTTAAAGAGTTAAAGATTGCAATGATAATGGATTCTTTATGGTGTTGGGAACAATCAAAATTATTCATGAAGAAGAATATTGACGGTACTTAGCATGTAAATTCAATTCACAAGTCTGTTCTCCCTTATTCAAAGAGATACTTTTGTGAAAATTGTAATTGAAACGTTGTTGATGTTTATTTAAGGTAAGTAACTATTTTTCAAAATCATCCTTTAAAATGTTTATAGTGCTAAATTTTTTATTTTTTATCGTGAGGCAACACTTTTGCTAGGGAAAAGTTGTGTTGATCTGGTTGAAACTAAAAAAAAGACAGTGATAACTAAAAACTTAAAATTAAAATTAAACAATTTTTTTAACAATATTCTTGTTAACATGTGTTTTATTATGATGTGTTGCAGCAATTAAATGGTTCCTTAATTCCTATTTAAATTCGTTTTTTGGTGAATAAAAATTTTCTTTTTAAAGTTATTTTCAATAGCATTGTGAAAAACCATTTCCAACCCTCTTTTCGAGTGATTAGACTTTGTCATAATGCTTATATGATTAAAAAGTATATTGAGATGAAACCAAAAAAGGTAATATCAAATTTTATTATCTTTCTATTATTTTTCATGTATAAGGTTTTATAATATAGCATATAAGTAAAATAACTTGATGTTTTCATTTGTTGCAGCTAGAATCATGTGGTGCACCAATTAATGGGATCGATCTTATAAACGAATTTGTTATGTTGATTCTAAAAAGAATTATAACTTACTTTGGTTTGGTTGTTGAGTTTGTAGAAACTGAAACAAGTGAGACCTCTATAAATAAGATGATAAAATCAATATTCTTGGATGATGTCAATAAGAAACATGTCAACGGGTTGGGTGATAGGTTCAATGAGTTGAACTCGATACTCAACCTAACCCAACCTGAAAATAATATTATATATTATTATTTATTATTTTAAATTTAAAATGTCTTTAATAATTAATAGTAGGCAAGTGCTCTGGACACACCCTCACTCCATCTTTCTTTTCTTAAATCCCTAACTATAATTAGTAAGTAACTCTTCAGCTTCAACAATTTTTTCGACTGTCCTACTGAGTCTTCCCTCTTCTCTTCTCTTCTCTTCCACTTCTCACTCTCTTTGATTCTCCTTCCTTTTCCTCTTCGATATTCAAGAAAATTGATTTTCCATCATAAAGACGTCAATTACTCAACTTTGTGAATTAGATATTTCATGTTCTTCTTCTCTAGTGTAGACTCATTGTCTGTGCTTTACATCACATCCTAATTTAAAATATTACTGATTCAATAATATTTTCTTTAAAGCACAAAAATGACACAATTAGTTTTGCTTGTCCTTTTCAATTTGCAATGTAAATTGAGCTATTTACTTTGAAAATGCCAAAACTGTAATACCAATATGTTTTGTGGATTTAAAATCAAATATCATGTTCTATGTATCTTTTTATATTTTGTTAGAAATGGAATCAAAAGCTTCATTCATACCCAATTAAGTAACATGTGTATTTTTTTATTGACATAAAAAATAGCTCTATTTTGTTCGAAATGCAATCAAAAGCTTGGTTCATACCCAATTAAGTAACATGTGTATTTTTTTATTGACATAAAAAATAGCTCAATTTCCAATTTCTGCTCTTAAGAATTTATTTTAATTGCAATATAAATATGCGACTAATGTACGTCCCAGAGACAATTTTAAGGAAATCATTTAATTGGAACATTTTACCTTGCAGGAGCACCAAGTATCATTTCCAAAATAATTTTTGTTTAGAATTGATGTTTGAAAACACTAATTTGACATAGATGGAAATGACATTAAATCACATCAGATTACAAATATTACATCAATTTCTTACTTTTCCCTCCCAGTTTCAAATACTTATATGCATATTATCTTTGTCCACAAACTAACCAAAGGCATGACCTAACAGTCCCCTCTAAATTACCACACTTATACAAATGAAAATACATAATTGTTTGCAACAAAAACTATGAGTATCACACGGTAGTTATTAAAACGTTTATTATTAAAACTAAGTCATATATTTCCTAGAAATTAGAATGGACCTTCCAAATAATTGCTCTTTGTGGGTAGTCTGATGCCTTGTCAATGCTTTTAAGAAAAACATTTTCTGCTATGTTGCATGGATGTCAGTACAAATATAATGATTTGTTTTAAAAAATAAAATATATTAGAAAAATTTGTATTGAATAAAATATTACATTTGTATGTATATAAAGTTGATAATTAATTTGTAGCACGTCTTCTTTTAATTGAGTACACAAATTAATTAACTTGTAGTATGTCTTCTACTCTTCTTTTAATACTATACTATTTGGTGCACAAATTGTCTACACAAATGGCAAAGAAAAATAGTATTAGGTCTATAAGTATAAATGCCTTAAGTCCTATGCCACTTATTACTCTTTCCTTAGGTGGTGTTATTCAACCTCTACTAATTGAAGCTTTATTGCAATCAAAATAAGTGTCTGAGGTTCCTACACAACAAGGGTTATCTAAACAATGCACTTACCTCAAGAGAAAACCTTTTCAAGACCCCTTCAAAGGTATGGAGTCATTTTACTAGGTAGGTTATGATGCATTTTTCAAGTACTGTGGGAAATCATACAAGGTAATAGTAAAAAAAATATGGAACCATTAAATTGTTCAAACATGTGAGGTTTGTATGAAGAACCCTCATAGGGAGGTTGACAAGAAACAAAAGACATTAGCTTTTGAAAAGGAACATGAGGGTAATCCTAATGCCATGAATTTAAAACTTGTTGAATTTAACCAACATTAGCCTCTTATTGCACTTGCTAAGATGATAATTATTGATGAACTTCCTTTTAGATTTGTTGAAAATGAAGGGTTTAAGAAGTTTATGGAAGAAGCTTAACCCTATTTTAAAATTTCTTTTCGTATAACCATTGCTAGATATTGCATTCTTGTATTTAATGATAAAAAGAAGTTGAAAAGCTTGTTATATGGCAATAAATATATGGTTTCACTTACAATTGATACATGGACATCAATTCAAAATGTGAATTATATGTGTATGATGCATCTAAGTTGCACAAGAAAATATTGAAATTATTTTAATTGCCTATCACAAAGGTGAAACCATAGGGATAACATTAAAAAATTGTTTGAAAGAATGGATGTTGAGATTGAAGGATTGGAAAGCAATTGTGAAAGCATCTCAAGTCCTTGAAGTTTTGGTATTGTAGTGTTAACTTAATTCATTTTATAGTACCAATCATGTTTAATAAGTATAGTACTTGTAGTGATTGTTTATATAGGCATGAGAATCTGTTTAAGTAGTAAAGAAATCAAAATTACTAAGTTAAGGTTTGATTTAACTTATAGGTAATTGATTACTTAAGTTGGTAATAGATTACATTAGCTAGAACAAGCAAAAAATCATCAAAGCTGAGTTTTCTCGGGAGGTCAATTATCTTAAAAGGTTAATCGATTGTCACAATAAAAGTTTGAGTTTTTACATTCATGCTCTTGGGAATAGTTGATTACCTGAAAAATTTAATTGATTAAACTAGAGAACAAGTCATTATGGGTCTGCTTTGAGATAACTAACCAGATATTTGAGCAGGTAATCGATCAATTATCTTAATCTATGACTCATATAAAAGGATTTTAAAACAATTTTTTCATAACAAAATATCAAATTAGAAAGACCGAAAAGAAAACTTGCAAATTGTGTTACATTTGCGATGCACGACCTGATTTTTATATATTTGAATAATTATTTTGATTGGATGGAGAATACAATTTAAACAGCCTAATAAATTAATGTTTTCACATGCATCATTTTCCAGTTTACGAAATTAAAGTTTATGATAAAATATATAGGCTTAAATTTTATTTTTTGTATTAGTAAAATTGCATGTTTTTATTTCAATATCTAAATGTTTATTTTTTTAGTACTAATTTTTTTTAATATTTTAAATTTTTATTTATCATTAAATGTTTCTATTAATAAATGACATGACTAATAAAAGTATTTCATCGTTTCAAGTTGTTGATTAAATATTTATATCATTTTCATGATAAGTCGTTTCCAAAAATAAAAATTTTAGGTACTAAAATAAAACATAAATAAAGGTTAGATACCAAAATCTAAAATGAATATTTTATAGGTATCGAATAAATTATTTAAACTTAAAAAAGTTAATTATGAATATTATTTAGGTGCTTAAGCCAACTCTGCATAAACAATAAAAAATTATCTTTATACTCATTTAAGCAAATTTTATTATGACCTGAGTGAAGACTACTATTTTTTTTTTTTTCTCTATAAGCATTCAAAACTAGAAACAGGATCTTTTTTTTCATCGTATAGATAGTTTTGTATGCACTCCCTGAAAGAAGTAAAGAATCAAAGATGCTATAGAAATTTTTTACATTAAGCTTAAACCCTGCTCCTCCATATAACACCCATGAGGAGCCAATTCTCTCTAGTAGTGAGGTTTGATTTAACTACATCTATTTAACAAATAATTCAATTTCTTCTTTGATTTTAATATTGATATTATTATTTTTTTGCTTTTTATTATATATTTTTAGCTTGGTTATTCCAGTTGCATGAACTTATTAATTTAATTTTGTACCGGTAGACACTTTTAAATTGAGAATTGTTAGTAAATACTACTAATTTTTTAAAATTTTATGAGTCAAGAAATTAAGATTAAAATTAGAAAAATCAAGCCTACAATTCTAGTTATAGACTTTACGATAAATATTATTCTCGGTGATAACAAATTAAAATCAATGAATTAAATTATATATCGCATGATATTTGATCTTGATTTAGTTAAACTTCAATAACACTCTTATCTCTTAATTACATTTCACCGTGCTTACAAATTATTTGATATTTTGTATCTAAGAATTTTTTTTCTTTTAAACTTGATATTTAATTTCTACGATTTTATCTAAAATTTGTAGTGTAAAAAATTCACTAAAACTAATCTGACTATTGCACATTCTATGTGAAAATAACTTAGTACTTTAATAAATACCTTAAATTATTTTTGTTGTAATTTTTATTTAATAATTATAATTATCGATACCTTTGATGATATAGCAGGATAATGGAGTGCATGTGGTGAGAGTGAAATGACTTATTATGTATTAGTGGATAAATAAACTAATTTAAATTTATATAAATTATAATAATTTGTGTTGTTTAATAAAGTAACTTAAAGTTTGTTCAACAGGTGATGTCATTTGTCATTACTTCCGAACATGATTGATATACCAATCTAGGGTTAAATAAATGAGAATCTTAAATTAAATTGGTGGGAAATAGTAGCCTGAGTTTAAAACTCGCGGTGGTAGTGGTTAAATTAAAAAAATTTACTAAATTAGGCGATAATAAGATTCGTTTTGTGGATTGTAAAGAATAAAATAAAGATATTCCGTTTTGTTTTGATGTAAATGGTAAGAGTGAAAAATATTTTGGGGACAGAGGACACGAAGAATGATAAATTTTGGGAATGGTAAGATGTTTGTTATGTTTTAAAAGACGAAAGTGATTTAGATTTAATAAATGAGAATATAGTAGAAGAAGTAGTAGTGGTGTGGCGGAGGCAGAATAAGGATTAAGGAGAGGTGAGGTGTTGTGTTGGGCCTACGCGGTACCGCAATTATTTAACTATGACCTCTCACTCTCAGAGAAACTAGCAGAATACGTATAAATGTTGAGGATTGGGAAAGAAGCGAGAAGCGAAAAGTAAAAAGTAATCAATCGGTGGAATATAGAAACCCTGGTACGTCCATATTCGGTATTATATCTAATTATTAGGGTTTGGTTTTGTTTGATACGCAATTGAATCGGTAAAATTGTGAACTAGGGCTGATTTGGGTTTCCAATGGACGACGGAGAGCTGGATTTCTCGAACCAGGAAGTGTTTTCGAGTCCGAACATGGGGGAGCTTCCGAGCAGCGGTTCGATGGACAGTTTCTTCGACGAGCTTCTGAAGGACACCCACGCGTGCACGCACACGCACACCTGCAACCCTCCGGGCCCTGATTTTTCACACACTCACACGTGTTACCATGTGCACACGAAAATCGTGGCGGCAACCGACGACAGTGCGGAGTCCGCGCAGAAGAAGTCGAAGAAGCGTCCTTTGGGGAACAAGGAAGCGGTTCGCAAGTATCGCGAGAAGAAGAAGGCTCGTGCGGCTTCCTTGGAGGATGAGGTTGTGAAATTGAGGGCTCTGAACCAGCATTTGATGAAGAAGTTGCAGGGTCAGGCCGCTCTCGAGGCCGAAATTGCCCGCCTTAAGTGTTTGCTTGTTGACATTAGGGGCAGGATTGAAGGGGAAATCGGCTCTTTTCCTTATCAGAAATCACCCAATTCCAACCCTGCTTCTTATGTCGTCAATCCTTGTAACTTGCAGTGTGATGATCGGGTCTATTGCCTTCACCCTTCTCCTGCTCCTGCTCCTGCTTCCAAGCTTCCCGACTCTGCCCCCTTCAATGGAGACGACTTTGCTGCTTGTGAATTCGAAAACCTCCACTGTCTTTCCAGCCACAATTTGGGCCCCAAGGATCTTCTCTCTTGTGGCGTTGGCCACACATCCTCTCATCTAACTTCTTCTGCCTCTAACAAAACCAAAGGTGCGCCTTCCTAACATACACTTTCTCATTCTACATCTTTCATTTCTTCTTTTCCTATTTATATTCCCTTCTCTATTTTCATTTCCCGTCCATGCTATCAACTGCCTTGTATTAAAGCACGCACTGCTAATTCTTTCTCTTCTTATCCAGTTTCGCTTTCAAAGCATTTTGTTTTCAGAGAGAGATTAACTTTCTTTGCAATGTCATCTCCTGTGTTTTCTTTTTTCCTTTGTGGGCCATCAATTCTTTGGAGTTCTCAATTCCGATGGTCACACATTAACACTTTATTTTTTTATTATTTCGTGTTGTGTTTATTGCTAAAATAAATTTTTGTTCGTATATTCTAGTACTTAAATTTGATTGCTAGATTTTATATTGGATTGTCGTTAGCTTCCCTGAGAAGGCCAGGTTTTGAAAGGGTACTTATTACTATTATTATTTACTAGTATTAGAGTTCTCTTGTAAATATGTAAAATAACTACATGTTACACGAATGTATGCATGAATTAACAAATGGTGCCATGTTATGACTAGATCCACCCAGAGGATTCAAACAACTGAAATTTAAAGATTCAAAGTACTAAATTATTGTGCTGAACCTTTTTCCAACTCTACCAAGAGAGTAGAGAGTAGAAACTAGATTTTCTTTCCAAATTTTTATTATTTAATTTAATTCTTTTTATCCCCAGTTCCCAAGGAATTGGGACAGGGTCTGGTATGATGACTTCCAAATGCTCTAATGGATGTTTATTTTAGGGGGATCTCGTGCAGCAACAGCTGGTTGAAGAATTAATAAAATGGTTGTGTTCATCGTTGCCATGGTAATCTCTCCTTCCAATATCTCGTTACCAGTTGCAGCATCAGCTATCCATCAAGTCATTTTTGAAAATCAATTTCTCTTTCTGACTCTCTGCTGCATTATCCTGGTTCGAATGGTTGTTCTACTATGGAAGATTAGTCATAGATCAATGTTTTATTTAAACGAAACAGAGTAGTTTATGCCAGCATAGGTTATGGGCAAGACAGATTTGGTGCTTCTCTATTCAATTAAAGTTTCCTGGTTTTTTTATTATGCATGGAGCTAGTTAAACTGACATCATAAATGTTTCTATGCTCTGTCAATTTTAATCTGTCTAGTATGTGAGTAGCTTTTGCTTTTTTTAATAATAAGAGGATTTTAAGTCGTGATTCGTGTTTTCTAAATTCGCAAGTTTCTCGTTGCTGGATTCCAGAACTTAGGGAAGATGGGGTATGTTTCATCTTTCAGTACTTAGTGCTGTGGACAGGTGAGACACCAATGTCATTTTGTGTAATATAAAATATCGCGTGAGTGAAATAATAAAATTGGCTTCTATGGTTTCCGGCGTTGTTTTTTCATTTGTATTTATCTTAATAATATGAGAGATTTACTTCATTCTTTAGCATTTTTGCTGGACAAGGGTTGACTAATTTGTATCCAGAAGGAACTGTTGTCCCCTAACTGAAGATTTTGCGTATGGGCTTGTCTTCTACAAGTTCGTGACTTGTTTTCTATTTGAGAACGCAAGTAGCTGTTACAATGATGGGAAGCATATCTGCATGTCTGCACTTAGAGAACCGAGTCTTGAATAGATTTCGGTAGGGCGCTTGGTGATCCTCTTTGTGACAAGGAATGATTAATAAAACATTATGATTGTATCTTCTATTTCGACTGCCATTGTGGACAAAATTTGTAATAATTTGCCTCGCTATTGTTGTTCGTTGTTCGTTGAATTACGACAATAACCAATGCCTCAAGTGCTTTAAGCTGAATATAGACATTAAATTAAAATCTTGTGAATCTAACATTAGCTATGTTAGCAATATAAAGAAAGTTATGTAAAAATGACTTGCATTTTTAAGATCATGTACTTGTTACACAATTTATTATATAAAACAATAATCTTCCCAGTCTATTTATATGGATTCTATTTTTTTGTCATTATAACCTTTTCTTAAAAAATTAAGGATATTTTAATCTAAAATAATTAATGTGAGGAAATGTAATGTATTAAGTCTTCCAAAAAGACTAAATATTATTTTTAAATTGGATTTTATAAATAGAAGCATAAGAAGTGTAATATATTGTTTTACTTGCATACTTAATTATTGATGTAGATCTTTTCGATGTTTTATATTCGTATTTCTTAACGAATTTCATTTTATAAATTGTCTTAAATGTTTTTGGTTTAAAAATTATGATTGATTTTTTTTTTGTTTTTAATAATTTTTTTTAACTTTTTTATTGCAATAGAATTTTAATTTTATTTTTTGGTTTCACTCCAGCATTATTTATTTTTTAAAATGGTAATGTGTATTTAGTTATGTTTATTATAAAGGCATGTGCTTAATTAATCTAATTTTATTTTTTCATGGATCGAGTTTCAAGGAAATATATTGAATATTTTTTTGACATAATTAAATTGTCCTTAAAATCTGAGACAATTATGCTTTTGGTTTCTAAAATTTAAAACAATATTTTAATCCTTAAATTTAAATATTAAAATTTTAATTCTTTTTGCTAGTGCTTATAATTTTATTTTTTATTTTTTTTTGTGAATGGTAAATCCACCTGAAAGTGACATTTAGTTTAGGTTTTTTGCATATATACCAAGAACAAGAATAGACTTAGGAATAGAGTTAAAAACATTGTTATCCTTGAGCATAGTCAAGCCAAGTTTTGCGAAGCTTTTGATTATTGTGTTTGATTCACGAGGGACAAAAGCAAAATTACACTTTTGGATTTTTTCACTCTGCTTGTAAATTTTATCTATTATAGGGTAATACACATGATCGATAACATATCCTTATCCAAGAATGATGTTCAAGAAACCGTTGTTATAGGCGGTTTCTAAGGATTTAAAGATGGTCAAGAAAAACACATTTTTCACTTCACACCAAGGGATTTTGCTGAGAAGTCAACTACAAATATACCTTTGCAATAACAAAACACAGTTCTAATAACAACACTCTCCTAGGAACCTCACAACGTTGTCGCACAATTTATCTTAAACATATCACCTGTTGGGAGTATCCACACTGACCTGTCAAAAAATCAGAATATTGCACCCCTATGTCATTCAACAGGACCTGCAGTGCAAAACTTTGTTGTAAATCATGTAGCAGAGGTTTTATACCATTGACGACTTGTAAATTTGTCTAGATTTTTCCATTGAAAACAACATTTCGCCTATATCACAACTGATCTAGGGTAACATCGAACACTTAGCTCCACCTGTTATCTTCGTAAAGTTTTTCAGAGGATAGGTACGTCTTTGATTTACCTTATTAATGAGGAATTGATACGTCTGCTTTGTAACTTTGTGATGATAGAGTGATATCCCAAGGTACTTATCCAAATTACCAGTTTTCTAGAAACCCAAGGCCTTGATAACTGTTTTTGGTGCTTCCAGTTAATATTTGCAAAGAAGAAGACATGCGTTTTATCCTGACTTACTTTTTGTCCACAACAGTCACAAAAGAGCTTTAGAATCTTCTCATTCATCGCCACTTTTCAAAAGATGTTTCGACAAATAGAAGGAGGTTGTTTGCAAAGGCCAAATGATATAATCGTGGCTCTTTTTTCAAAACTTTGATTGGCTTCCAATGCATTTGCTCAATTGCAAAGTTTATTATCTAAAAAAGGCGGTCAAGGCACAAAACAAAAATATATGGCGAGATGAGGTCTCTTTGCGGGACTCCCCTTGTCAATTGGAAAGGGTCTAGAGTCTCTCAATTCAGAGTAAACACATGTTTGGGAAAGATACACATTATATACAACATTGATATAAGAGTTTGGTAGTCCAATATCAACCAGGTATCTTTAATAAATTGTCGATTAAGCATATTTTTCTAGATCAACTTTAATAATCATACACCACTTCCGACCTTTCTTTTGCTTCATGAAATGGATGACTTCCTGTATAATAATTATGTTGTCAATGTTGCTACTCAAAGGTATGAAACTACTCTTAGAATTTTTGGTCCTGTCCATGTGTTTTTAAGAAGGAATTTTTCACAAACTGAGGCCATTCCATTAACAAACCTAAGAAGAAGGGAACAAATATGGTTTCATTTTAAGTTTCTCTCTCTCTTTTACTTTTTGTTTTTAATTTTTTATCTTCACATGTTATTTTATCATGCGTGAAGACTAAGTTTCAACCTCACATCTTATTTTCATTATTTTATTTTTCTTCATACATCGACCAAAATGAAAAAAGAGTATAAAATTTTTTTACATGTCAAAAGCTACGGCTAAAATCCATTTAATCATCAAATCTGCTCTCGACATTATAATGTGAGAAAAAAAGGCATTTAATTTTTCTCACCAAGTATTTTATTTCAAGCTTCATTTCGTGTAAAGACCTAGCAGATATTTATAACTTAAAAATAAAGGTATAGCACGGAAATTTCTTTTTGTTTTTTCCTTCAAGCTACATTGTTCGAGTTTGTTACAAATTGTCCTTTATTTTGTGCATTTATATAAACTCAACCATGTTGCGCGCGCACAAATTATCAGACATCTTTATCGATGTAGTAAAATTGAATTGGTCATTAATCTGACAAAAGACACTTCTTCAAAATTCAATGATTGAGCCATAATTGATCCTAATTAGAATTGATATTAATAAATAACAATTTAATAAAATATTACATAAATAATATTAAAATACGTACAAGAATTTAAAACAAAAACATCATAATGCATAAAGTTTAAATATAAACAGATAGTCTATTTAAAAATAATTACAAACTTATATTTAAAATAGAAAAATAACAAATATATAGACTAATTTGTATTTTTTCAAAATCTAAACTATTATTGAATCAACTACAAACTGATTTTGACCGGGTTGATTTTACCAAAATTCCTATTCTTTAATAGGTTGTTCTTCAAGCCAATTTTTTAATTCAGTTAAACTGGTTCCCTGACCAGTATTCTGATCCGACCGATCAGTTCAGTTCGATAATCAAAAACAGATTTTTATACGTGCATCAGAGATCAATTCTGCATATATAAGAGAATTCATGTTTGACAAAGATATTATGTTGCCATCACTGTTCCAGCTCTTAAATAATCGCAAGACATTCACATGAAACCAATTAGCGATTGTAGTAAAAATGAAATGCTCATAGATTCCGTTAAAACAACAAAGCAATGGTAGTAAGAGCATCGCCTCTGATCACGTGTCTGGTTAGTTAATCATCGGCCATCCACATGCTGTCATCATCTCCATCATTGTAAATGCTCTCTGCCATTTGCCAGACATGGAAAGAATTGTCCTCAGCTACACTTGAGATAACCCAAGGCTGATTTATGTTCCATGAAAAATCTGATATTTTCCCTTTGTGACCCCCGTGAGAGAAGAGTAGTTCAGGAGGACCACCTTCACCATCTCCCTCTATCTGCTCATCACCAACCCTGACCCATCATGAATGTAAAGCGTCAATGGAAGATTTCAACTCATTGTGTTTGCACTGACAGCTAATAAGCATAATCATAGTTTTTAGAATATATGATTCATGATTTGAATCTTATGATTCAACATGACTTAGCTACTTATGAAATCGTATCATAAAGATAAAACTAAAACGAATTTGAATCTTACATTCATAATCAGTGCAATGTCATATCATCAATACAAATCACATTATCCAACTTGGTTTGTTTCCATTGTTAAGCTTCACAAACTCCAATTAGTCATTTTTTTGTTGTATGAAAGTTATATGATTTCTAGTTAAAAATTATTACATTTCATACTCATCTATTTGCAATTCAAAAATTAGCGTGGTGATTCTTGATTTGATAACATTGAACACAATGCTTTCTGAGTAGTAGATCAACTAATCACATCAAAATGTCAGGGAAGAGAAAGAAACAAAGCATTCTGGAGGAATCTGCTCTTACCTATTAAGGTCCCAAACCATCAGCCGTCTGTCAGCACCAGAAGATGCCAACACGGTCTCGTGATTCGGATCCCACTCTACCTGGAATACTTCATCTCTATAAACAAAAAAAAAAAAAACAAATCAAATCAGTGACTAAACAAAATTGACACTTTATTGGATAATGACTAATCAGTCATCACATTGAAATTGTATCAACTATCAAAAAAGATTCTTTAGACCTTATGGTGGAAATCATTGTTAATTTTTTACCACAAGACAGTAAGGTAAACACACAAGCAGGATAGGACAATGCCGTACGTGTGGCTACTTAAAACATGTAGTGGCAGTGACAGCTTTCGTGTATCAAGGAGGCCAACAGTTGTATCTGAAGAGGCTGTTGCCAAAATCCATTCATTATATGGACTGAACGAAAGAAAGTTCACCTGATTCAAAAAGAAAAGAGTCAATATAACATTGTCAGTAACAAACAAATGATATTCCAGTTAAGAATGGGACAAGAGTCAGAAGATGCAATATATTACAACAAATGGCAGGTATATTTCAGTTTAACACAGCAATTACAATTAAGCTACGATAAAAAAAAAAAAAAGAAAAAAAGGCAAACAAACATACTTAAAGAAAAAAAAAACAGAGCTATATCATGATCCAAAAAAAAAACATCAGTTTTTACTTTTTAGGAATTCCATTGTACACACACAACCGTAACGCGGCGATGCTCATAACGCGTGCAGTCGGTATAAATGCAGTTTACTTAAATCCAGGACTTCCTGAGTTTGGTGATTTGCCCTGAGTTCTTACTCCAATTATTTCTCCTTCGCAAGCTCCCACCACCCCCAAAAAGAAATTGAGAGGATAGTCATTGACGTTTTTTTTCTTTGTAGGAAAGTTTACATATGGAAATATGAAACGTACGAAATCGTAATGATACTAAATTTATTTGGCATACTTGATGAACAAGAGGCTGGGCAAGGAATAGGAAGCAATCACGTTACCTCTTTTTCATGAGGTTTGACTGATTGTTGGGGTTTGTTTGTACGCAAGTCCCAAATGATGAGTTTGTTGTCATCTCCAGCGGACCCAAACATATTCTGATCCTTCAAATTCCAGGAGACATCTTCAACCGCGCTGTCATGACCCTGCGAGTAAAATGAAATGGGGAATTCCATCAGAAAGGTGGGCAAAAACAGAAACCACGGGAAGCAAAAGATAAAAACAACCATAATGCATTACCTGATAAACATGAAGCGCATCAAGAACGTTATCTGAAGAATCAGCGGGGACGTCCCACAAGCAAACCTTATGGTCATGTGAAGCACTCAAAAGGTAGCCGCTCTTAAAAGGGCTCCAAGATAAACCATAACCCTCTTTATCATGACCCCTTAACCTGAAATCAGGGTGACAGTGAGGCCCGTGTTGCTTGGTGAAATCGAAGACATAAACATCGGAATTACAAGTCTTAGCAGCAACAATGGTGGGGTTCTGCGGCATAGAACGCGCTCGATTAACCTCCCCGTCAACAGGAATCCTTAGGGAAATGTCGACCTACAAAAAAGAAGAGTGAGGAATAACATGGAAGAGAGGAGAGAGAGAGAGAGAGAGAAAGACCTTGGGAAGAAGGGGGTTAAGAGGATCGGTGGGAGAGGGAGAAGGAGCAGAAGAAGGTAGGGTGGCGTGGGCTCGAATGAGGAAGTTGGGGTCGCCATGGGAAGTGTGAGTGGCGAGAAGGAGTGTGTGGAGATTGAAGGAAGGGTGGGAGTGGGGTTCGGGAGAGGAAGGAAGCCAGTGAACGGTGAGAGAGGGCCATTGAAGAGGTTGTGAGATGAAGAAATCGTACAAGAGAGGTGTGTTCTTCTTCCAAACAGAGAACTCTTCTTCAACCTCGCCCTCTTCCGCCATTTTCTTCTGCTCCAAAACCCTCTCGCGCCAATCCAATTAATACTCCACCACTTCAACTGGGCCTCCACCCCTCATAAGCCCATCTTCACCTTACTTCAATGTGCCTTCCATGACTTTGTAACGCCTTTTCTACTTTTCAATTTATCAACTTGCATTTCCATCAATAATTTCTTCAGTTTTTAACAACTCAAAATTATTAATAAATTTCAATTTTTAAATTATAAACTTTTTCATTTTTTATCAAATTTAAAAATTATTTTTTTTAAGCCCTAAATTAAAAAATAGTCATTCATTTTTTTTTAAAATTAGTCCCTTGAATTTATTAAGACTTCCTTTTTAGTTGTCCAAGGTTGAAACTGATCATTTTTAGTTTTTTAAATTTAAAAATATTTTTCAATCCTCTTAATTTAAAAATATTTTATTTTGGTTCTCGTGATTTTAAAGTTCTTTTTCATTTAAATATATTTTATTATGATTATGTAACAATGTTGGCAACCCAAAGATTAAAATATACTATTTTGAAAATAAAAAAACCAAAATAAGTTGGGTTGAAATTAAGAGATTAAAAATAGAAATATTAAATTTGGATACTAAACAAATATTTTTAAATTGAAAGTTTAAAAAATTTTAAATTTTGAAGACAAAAAAAAAGGCCTTTTGAATTTGGAAAACTAAAAAGTCTTTCTTAAATTTGAGATATAAAAAAAAAAACTTAATCCACATTCATAGATAAAGAATTATTTAACAACGTTAATATATAATATTAAATTTCACGTGATACTTGCTTACGAAAACTTTGTTAAAGACTAAAAATCTATTTTTTAAAATTGTCAAATCAAAACTATTCTCTTCAATTTTTAGAGACGAAAAGTATAATTACTCCATATTTCAGATTAAAATATATTTAATTCAAAATAGTTTTGCTAATAGAATACTTTTATTATTATAATTATATTTAAATTAAATAATTTAATTATATATTTTAAAGGTTCATCAAGATAGATATTATTACGATGAAAGTGTGCTTCATATATCGTTTCAATTAATTTCTCGTTATCAATCGTTTTCAACTAATTTAGTATTATATACTAATTTTACGTAATTAAAATATCTGATAAACGAAATTATAGTTTATAATTTTCTATATTTAAATCATTTACCTGTCTTTAAATATTATACTATTTATTTTTATTATTACAATATTTCTATATTCTAATAAAATATTTTATTTTTAAAACAAAAATCAAAATTAACTAACTAATCTAAATTTATACTTACCTAGTTTTAAATGCTATTATTCTTTTCATAAATAATAAAGAGAAAAGCTAACCTAGGTTTATTTAAGAGTTTTTGTTTTATGAATAAGCAAAGGCCAATTTACTAGCCTAGCTAGTTTAGTAGTTTTTTTTTTTTTTTATAAGCAGTTTGGTAGCTTTGGTGCCTAGCCTCTTTCCAATTACAGGGAAACAATAATAAGAGAAAAAACTTCAATACAAATTTTTAAGTGCTTTTTATGTTGTTTTCTAATCAGAATAAGAATTTTAAATTATCTTTTGATTTGTCGAATAAGTTGTATTCTAACACAAAAGACTTTTTTTTTTTTTAACAGCAAAATTATATAGTATTATAGATAGTTGAAACACAACGTTTCAACATGATATACAATAATATAGTATTGCACTGACTATGCTCCACATGACCTATAACTCTATTTCATATTCAACATACACAATCTGGGGTGGAGGCACCAGTCAGAGAATACACACCCCGCCTTAAAACCAAAAGAATACAACAGCCATTGCCAAGACAATATTTTTGTCATCATTAACATATCAAGGGAATCAACATTGATCCTTTGGAAAATCACCTCATTCCTTGATAACCAAATACTCCAACATACAGATATCCAAAAGACATACCTGCATTTTTTCTTCCGCGTTCCCACCACCCAGGTCGGGGATAATAGAAACAATTGGTTCAGATCTTCCGGGAGTGGTGTCTCTACCCCAACCCAACTGATAACTTTATACCACAGTCTTTGTACTCTGGGGCATTGTAAAAATAAGTGGTCCTTGGTCTCTATCCCACTACTGCAAAACACACAGACTGGATTGAGCGCCGGATCCTGAATCCCTCTCCTTAGCAGATTATCAACCGTCGGCAATCGGTCCCTTAGCAGTCTCCAAGAGAACACCAAAACCTTTGACGACAATTTTTCCTTCCACAACCTTCGTAAATCCTGGGAGTCCACAGAGTTGATTCCTAGGTCAAATACTCCTTCATTCAACACCTTATATCCTTCCGCCACTGCATATCCCCCCCCACCCCTGAGTTCCACCCCCACTCGTCGGCATCCCGCTCGACCAATACCACTTCACTTACCACCTCCTGTAAAGCCAGAAGCAAGTGCTCTTCCCAGACGAACAAATCTCTCCTCCAGGCCCACTTCCATGATGATAAATGGTGACCTGTGTCATGCTTGTCCTTAATGCATATAAACTTATCATCTGCCAAAGTATACAATCTAGGGAAGAGTTCACTGAAAGTTGTATCTCCCAACCACTTCTGCTCCCAAAATAAAGTCCTCCCTCCGGACTTTACTATCCTGTTAATTCGAATTTTGAACCAACCAGGCAAGGTCGCATTTGGTCCATCAATGGCCCATATATCTTTCCACCACTGTGATGCTTGAGCAAAAGACGTGGGCCGCTCCACAAACCCATCTACCTTCCTGTACCGGCTTCTCAACAACGGTCCCCAAATAGCCGTTTCATCTGATAGTAGTCTCCACCTCCACTTTGCCAGCAAGCTCAAGTTAAATTTTTCCAGACACTTCACTCCTAGCCCTGCCTCATCTTTTGGTCTACATACTTTTTCCCATTTAACCCATGCAATTTTGGAATGACTTTCATTACCTCCCCATAAGAACGTACGTTGCATCCTCTTGAGGGACCTCAACACTGACTTAGGAGCCTTATAAAAAGAGAAAAGGTACAGAGGAAGTGCACTTAACACAGAATTCAGTAATACCAACCTTCCAGCAAAAGTCATATTCCTTGCCTTCCAACCTGTCAACCGCCTTTTGAACTGATCAATAACTGGCTTCCACAGTTGTTCCAGCTTAGGGTTTACTCCCACTGGTATCCCCAAGAATTTGAATGGTATTGAGCCAACAGTACAGCTTAGCATGCCAGTAGCCGCCAATATGAACGATTCAGACATATTTAGACCATGGAAACCCCCGTAGAATTACCTTCATATACCATACCGATTGTAAGTCCGCTTCACCCATCATGATGACATCATCAGCATACTGTAACACTGAATATTTCACATCCTCTTGTACCTTGAGTTCTTTGTACAAGCCTTTTTGAATGGTTGTTGTAAACAATGCTGGTAATGCTTCCGCCACTATCAAAAACAGAAAAGGCGATAGCGGATCTCCCTGCTTCAACCCTCTCGCTGGTTTAAACTCTGGGGTCGGACTTCCGTTTACTAGGATTGATACATAGCTATTTCGGACTATCGCCCTAATCCACAACCTCCATCTCCAACCAAACCCCATCCTTCCCAGCATATAATCCAGAAAATTCCAGCTGACCGAGTCGTAAGCCTTCTCAAAATCCACCTTGAAAAAGAAACACGGGTGTCGCCTTCTTTTTGCCCAGTCCATAAGCTCATTTGCCACTACTACGCCATCCAAAATTGATCTACCAGACAAGAAAGCCGTCTGAGAGGACAATATTAGCCTGACCAACACTTTTTTCAACCTCTCAGCCAGTATCTTCAAGATAATCTTCTGCACACTTGATATTAGGGAGATAGGTCTGTATTGGCTTAAATCTGCAGGTCTAGCCACCTTTGGAATGAGAGCAATAAAAGAAGAACTTACCCCTCTCGATAAAATCCCAGTCCCATGAAACTCCTGTACTGCCTTGACTACATCTGCCCCCAGTACTTCCCAACATGATCTGTAAAAATTCATTCCAAAACCGTCAGGCCCTGGGCTTTTCCTGCCTTCACAGGCCCACACAGCCGCCTTAATCTCCTCCTCTAGAAAAGGCTCCTCCAGCCCCTGCTTTTGCTGTTTTGATATTTGAGCAATAGTCACACCATCGATCGTCGGTCGATCCATCCATCTTTCCTAGAAGTTCCCAGTAAAATGTTCTAATATTTTGTCTCTAATATCAGACACGCTCTCCAACCACCCTGAATCCGATTGGACTGTCACAATGGAATTTTCATGACACCTCAACTTAAAACAATTATGAAAGTATTTGGAATTATTGTCTCCATTAAGTGCCCATTTCACCCTTGATTTTTGTGCCAATGCATGTTCCATTACCCTTGCTTTGGACCAATATTCTGTCAGGAGGTCATGTCTAGCTTTATTATCCACCTGGACGCCAACCACTAACTGTTGGTCAACCACCTCCATCTCCCGGACCCTTTCGGCCAGAAATTTGTCATCTTTTTTCCACACATCTTCACACCACTTTTTTATGTCTCCTTTAATTGCCTTTAACTTCCTTGCCAACTGATACATCTTCCACCCTGAGACCTATAATAGGTTCCACCTTGTGGCTATCAACTCACTAAAGGAGGCCTGTTCCAACCAGTAATCAAAGAATTTGAATGGCTTAGGTCCCCAATTTTGCTTACTATCGTTGGTACTTATCCAGCAATGATCAGAGAACTCCCTCGAGCCTACCTTCTGTGCAGTAATTCCCCACTCATCCATCAGCGCGGGGGAGAAGAGGAACCTGTCTAGTCTACTTGTTGACTGCCCATCTGGTGAAATCCATGTCACCCCTTTGCCAATGACTGGAATGTCTACCAGTCCCATTTGATGGATGAAGAATTCAAATTCATCCATCTCCCTCCTCGAATGATACGAAGATCTTCCTATAACTTCACTCCTTCCTGTGACCACATTAAAATCTCCACCAACTACCCATCTCACATTTGGAACCCCTTTTCTAGTCATCATTAGGTCGGTCCACATCTTTCTCTTTCCTTCTAAAGTGCAGGGAGCATACACGTTGACGACACAGTTGACCTCATCTGAATTCTTCCCTTTAAAGGCTACTCCTAGAAAATCGTGCCCCTGAATTTGCCACACCATCTCTAACAACTCTTTCCTCCAAATTGTGACGCAACCCCCACTCAACCCCGTTGATGGGAGCATTCTCCAACCGCATTCCACACTCCCCCAGACCTCCTTGATCTCCCACTCCATCAGATTAGAACATTTTGTTTCCTGGAACAAACATATGTCTATTTGGTTTCCCACTACCATCCTCTTAATGCGCCGCCTTTTCACCCAATCCCTTAGACCCCTCACATTCAATGATAGTAGCTTCATTTAAACTACCCCTTGCTCCCTCCTCTCCCTCTTGTCCTTTTCCGCCTTGGCTATATCTTCCATTTTTTGTAACTCTGCTATATACACCTCATCAGAATTCTCCCCAGTTATTCCTATCGCCTTCATTGCTGACCACATGTTCCGCATATCATTACCTCCTCCTTCCTTCTTTTGACTTATTTGCTCCTCTTAGTTCCCTTTCCTTCCCCATGACATTTCCTCCTCCCCCACCCACTCTCATTGCTTGCAATTGTAAATCTTTGTAGCACTTGACTCAGCCTTGTTACTGTCAATTGCAACATTATTGAATTGTGACTCATCTTTGACGGTATCATCTCTTCCGAGACTTTCCTTGTCTGTCTCCAACCTTCTTTCTCGCCCCAATTTGGCCCCATTCCACCACCCTTCTATTATCTCCGGGAGATGTTGTGTTTTTTGAAAATTGGAACTGCTTATATTACTGTCATATCCAGCCATTCCGTTGCCCGAAAATGTGTTTTTTCCGTTGATACGAGTTCTATTTCCTTCCGATTCCGGTTTCGAAACAGTTTCACCTGCATTTTGCTGTTTGCACCTTTCTACCTCCGGACTTAGCCTTTGAACAGAGCTCATTTCGGCCCAACAATCGTGACCCGTTTCAGAGGCAGACGCGTGTCCCGGACTCAACCGTTGGCCGTGCGGACACGTGTCCCCTGCATCACGTTGGTCAACTCGTGCGACGTGCTTGACATGCGCGGACCTGGAGTCTGGGCCCACGACGTCAGAATGGTCGCCTCGGCTGTCGTGCGGAGGTAGCCGTTGGAGCAGGCCGTCTGCTGTGAGGACACGTGGCGCCTTCTGATTGGATAGCAGAGAACCGCGGGACCCACGGTGTCAGCCTACTTGCCTCGGTTCACGTGCTGTTCTGTCCGCTGGCGTTGACCCTGTACGTCGTGGCCACGTGTTGCCTTCTGGTTGGCCGGGATGGCTGCTGACGGTGGGGACAGGCTATCTGTCCACCGGTCACTCCGCCGTTCACTGTTCACGATGTCAGCATCAGCGTACACGCGGTCGGCCGCACAGTCGTCGAGGTCTGCTGCACAGTCCACATGAAACTCCCTTTTCCTGCCCGCTCTTCCATTTTCACTCCAAATTTCCATTTCCGGTACTTCTCTCGCCTGTCCTCTGCCTTCCTGCCTGTCCTGCCTTTCCTCTTCCGACCTAACCTCCCATTCGGTGTGTATTCTGGCCGCCCCGGCTTTTGCCCCGGGGCGGCAACTTCCGGTACCAGGCCAGCCATTTGCTAACTGTTCATCAACAATTTTCCGGTTTTGTCCTCCGATTCCGTCTTCCGTATCTATCCCCCTCCCTCGGCCAAACAATTCCTCTTTCAGCTCCGCCAGCCGCTGTTCCGCCACAAAAGACTCATCGAACTCCCCTTCACCCATACAGGAGCTCATGTCGAAACCGGACTCCATATACCAGTCATTCCTCAATACCTTGTGCCATTCATCACCTTCCTCCGCCACCTTTATATGGAAAAGGTGATCGTCCACCATAACTCGCACCACCTCCTGTATTGGCTTGAAAGCCTTCCGGGAGATAAGCAATCGCGCTACATCGAACCTCTCCTTCATGGCCGTCCCGACGCCAGTCCGCACTAACTCCCCGTAGGGAGCCAACAGGCTCCGAAAGAAATTTTCCCCCCCACACATGAAGCGGGACTCCATAACAACCCACCCAGACCCTTCTCTTTGTTTCTACACTCCCCGGTTCCCACCTGTGTATCAGATGAAACCACGCTTTTATCCATTCCTGACCAGTTACTATCGCCTGTGTCAACCTTTGCGCGTCGCTTCTTCCAGCAGCACCTTATTCCCTCCCATCGGTGTGGCTTTCACATCATATATTCCTTGTTCAGCCAGGACCTGCTGTGTCCTAAACGCTGTTCCTTGGCAGTTCACCTCACCCACATATGCTGTCTTTAGCCTCGTCAACGCCTCCTCTTCAACTTTAAACACCAAGAGCCTGCCTATTTTTTCCAGTCGGCCTCCCCCTTTGTTTTGTTGGCAACCGTGCTTCATCCCCTCCTTCCCCTTGTTCTGCGGTTCCGCAAAAGAACCTACTACCTTTGCGTAGGACGTTCTATTATTTGCATTATGAGTTTCTATGATTGTATTTTAAGGTTTTGATTTTGTTTGGTCTGCGCTCATCCTCCCCATCTGCCCCTTGTTTGTCCCGGGTGTGATTTGAGTCGTTCGTCTTTCGAATCTTGGTTGATTGACCCATATCTTCTCATTACCAATGAATATATTATCCAATTTAATCCCTAAGATGTGCGCATCCTCCACCCCATGAAATCTCACAAAACCAAACCTCCTGCCATTTCTGTCCATTTTGTTTGGAATGTAGACCTCCTTAGCATCCCCATACCTCCTAAAAATCTTCCACATTTTCCCCGCATTGTATTTATCAGGGAAATGCGTGAAGAAAAACGAAATTAATCCTCCTTTGCCTTGCCATTTCGTCTCATTGTCACTTACCCGACTTGTCTGCCCCATTCCATCACCTCCACTATACCTTCTCCTCCCCCTAACCTCTCTCCACTCTCCCTTACTCATGTCTCAAAAAATCTTCCCGAAGACCATTAACAAATTAACAAATTATGATGACGAAAGACTGTTCTTTAAAAAAAAACTGTTAAAATGTTGAATTAACCCTTAGAGATGTTTTTGTTTACGTAAAAAAATTTCAGTATTGAATTGTTTTAATAAAAAGATACGGACTCTTGCATCTTTCTCTTTCCTATTAAAAAGAATTTCAATTAAAAAAAATAGTAAATAGAAAAAGCATGTTTTCTAATAATGGGTGAAATAGATTTTTATATCTAAACTAAAATTAGAAGAAAGAATTCTTAACTCACGTATTGAACAAGATAGAATATAAAAATATATAATGTTTTTATATTTTATTTTATATTTTATAGAATATAACGAGATTCCAATTTTTTTTTATTAATCATGAATCCTTAAGTTCAAACTAAGAAGGAAAATTCGGTTAGATAAGTTAGCTCACAGACATACATACTACATATCTAACATAATTATTTTTATAAACACTTTTATTGTAATTTTTGACATATGGGAAGGAAAAGGAGTGGTGAATTCAAATTTCTCTCCCTAAAAAAAATTAAGTAATTACATTTTATCGCAAGTGTTATGTGTAACACAAGTAAGAGGTTGGTTAATTTGTGTTTTTCATGTCAACCATGCCATGATTCGCAGTTGCTTGAGTTCTTGTGCTTGTAATCATGAGGTTAATTAGTTAGAACGGTGGATCAACTTATTGTTGATTAATTGTTTGAGGTAATTTACAGATAGTTTTCAATCTATAACTGATGGTTCTAAGAAGCAATGAGTGTATTAATTGTTATTCGTGGCAGGTAAATGAATTAATGAGAAATAGTGAAATAAAAAAGGGGATGGTAGAAAATTGAGAGGGAAAAGAGTTTGAACAACATTTAAGATGTTATTTAAGATGTTGTTGTGTTTATGTATTTATATTTAAAAATATTTATGATCAAAATTTATACATATATTAAACAGTTTTTAAGAAAAATTGATTTATAAAAATATAGAATATGTAAAAAAGTCATAAAATATTTAAAAGATAAAATAATTATAAAATGTGAACACGTCTCTTACTTCTATTATATAATATTATAAATTATAAATAATAAGATAATTATATAGGTTAAATATAAATGTTTTAAAATAAATTTTTTGTAAAGTTATAATAATAAAGTTTATATATAGAAAGGAGTGATTATAAGTTTGAATTTTTATTTTAATAAAATAAATTTTTTTCTTATTTTTAAAAGGTAGAATAAGTATTTTAAAAAATAGATATTAAAAAAAGAATTATTTTTTATTAATACTATAAATAGGTGAAAAATCTTTTTACCGATTCGTATTTTTGAAAAGTAAGTTTTTCCTTTCATTTAAGAAATTTTGTTTATGAATTCATATAAAAAATGTCTCTGATAGAGCGATATAAAAATTTGTTTTATTCGGACGAGCATACACAAGTCACGTTTAACAAGGATTTAGAAAAATTTAAAGTATGTTCTGTTGTTCTAGTTTTAAAAGGATTTGTAAAACTATTTGAGAAAGTAGTTCCTTTGGTTTTTTTTAGAGAAAATGTAGTTCCAGTTTTATCTGAATTTTCACATAATTTTTTTTCTCTCAACATTAGTGCTTAACTTAATTAATGAGAATTTTAAGTATGGTACGTGGTTACAATTTTATTTGATCCTCTATCTTAGAAACTTATTTCTTAATATTAAATAGGTTAAATTATGATTTGTTTTTCTTAATTTATTCAATAACTAACATTTTATTTCTTTATTTTTAATTGTTTATATTTTGTTTCTTCATTTTATAACTTGATGATATTTGAATTTCTGTTAAATGATGGTTATTAACTATTAAAATATTAACGTTAAATTCTAACATAGTTTGATTAAATGATTTATCACAATTATATATGAGTAAAACACTTTTTTTTCATAAAAATAAGAGAAAAATTCTCTTCTTTTTTTTAAATTAGACTTTTAAGCTTACCTTTTCTCTTTAAAATTAAAGTTTTATATTTTTTACACATGTATTAATGTAAGAAGTAATTTAATCAAGTTATGTAAAAAATTAATATTAATAGATTTTTGGTTACTCTCCTTCTAGTTCAAATGTCAATAAATTATAAAATAGAGAGATAAAATATTAACAATTAAAAATAAATAAAAAAACAAAACATCAATGATTAAATAAATTAAAAAACAAAAATTATAATTTAGCCTATTAAATATTAATTTATTTGTATAAACTGATATATTATTAACTGTATGTTTTTTAGAAGTTTGAGCTAAAACTTAGAAAAAGATAATAAAATGTATATTTAATATGATAATTCCTATTTTACTAAAAACTACAAAAATTTATAGAATGGATTATTTAATTATCTTTTAATTTAAAATGTTAGGAAGTTATTATGGATTAAATATTTTAATAACTAATGAGCTAATAGTATCTTGTAGGTTGATTATAATGCTAGCTATTCTAAGTAATTAAGATGTATTATATTTTTACATATATTGAATGTTTTATATTTAGAGTTTAATTGGTATACACCACTAATTAGGATCTCTTATATTTATTTGTTGAAATTTTATATTTATATAATTGATAGCGGATGACTACTAACATGTTATTGTTAGTTCTATTTTATTCATGTTATTGGTTGATTCAATTATTATATGTGACTGTGGGCATCGGGTGATGCGATTCAGGATGGTGACGGTGTGATGCACCAGTGCGTTTGGGGTGAGCATTGCGTTGTTGTTCTTTTTATGGTTTTGTTCTTCGCTTCCTGGCTTCGTCTTGTTGAGACTGTTATTCACGTGAAGAGGGAAAATATGGGCGACAATGGAGGGAGGCGTGAAGTGCCACAAAGGAAATATGCACCAAAGCAATAGATCCAACAAACACTGTCTGTCAGCACAAGAGGAGGTGAAGGAAGACGCGATGGAGAGACTCCCTTATTCTTTACAAATCTTCCGTTTACATTCAAAGCCAGACACATGTGTAATATCTTCTAACTATATGGAAAAGTAATACAAGATTTTATAACTTGGAAAATAGCCAAGCGGGGGTTAAAGATTCGACTTCGTTCAATTTATGGAGGTTTAAGACTCTTGGACCACGACACTATATCTAGACAAAATCTTTAGGGTTAATATTTCCAAATATAGAAGACCAAAAGATATGTGAAGAAGCTAACCTATGAGCACAACAAATCTACTCCTAAGCCTTAACACATGAGGTCAAACCACACCAAGGTGAGTGAAGTTCGGTCATATGCTAGTGTTACCAAAAATCCTAAACAACACAAAATATGGGTGGATAAAATTTGTGGAAGAAACAAAGGGATTCTACCTTTCTTCTCCTTTTAATTTGAGGTTGAACAACAATGAATCCAAGAGTTGAAGAAAGCATACGTGGGGCACGTCATTAAAAGAGGTGGTGCCTACACTACCCAACAAAAACTTCATCTGGAAGGGTTGTTTGGGATCAAAGCTACCCCAATGGGTGCATTCTTAGTGTTGCTAGAGACAGTAAAAGAGAAGGATATAAGTGACTATCTAAGTTGCAATCTGGAATGGGTTAAGGAGTAATTTGAAGATATTAATGTCTGATATCCATCAATGATTGACCACGAAAGGTTGGTTTGGGTAAAGTGTTTTGGGGTGCCTCCGCACACTTGGTTGGATGAGTAATTCAACCTCCTAGGATCATGTTATGGCAATATACTGATGAAACTACTTCTAACAGGGTGAGAATGGATGTTGCAAAGTTTCTCATATGCCCCAGGGTTCAAAAGGTTATTGATTATAGGCTTAAATATAATTTGTGCTCCAATTTATCAAATCGTGACATTTTGTCCCCAAAGAAAAAAACAATGACATTGTGTCCCGCTAATTTTAAAATCTATCAATTGATGTCTCATCCGTCAATAATAACGTTGATTGTTATATATGAAACCTTTGACTATCATGTTTAGGGTTTAGGGTGATGATGTGGTGGCAAATTAAGGTTAATTGAGGTTAATTTTTTGTTTACCACTGGAACTTGGAATTTACCGCGACCCTACAAACCTGAGGTAAGGAAATTTCGTTCTTGCGAAGCCGAGAGTGTGAAGCTGCGCAAAGGTTAGGGTTCTTCTTCTTCAAATGTTGCTTCTTCTTCATTCTAGACTTCAAAGCTGAGAGTGTGAAATTGAGAGTGCAAAGTAGTGACAAAGGTTGACAACAAATGAAGGGGGCACATCTGATATTGGGCAAGGTGGGGTTGACACACATGGAAAAGATGACCTGACATATTTATCCAGGTAAGCTTCTTTTGTTGACATCTTTGTTGTAACAGGTTTAGGGGAAGTGGTCTCATGCTTGTTTAATGACATTTTTAAAAGAGTAAAAGTTTGTAGAAATATTTTTTATTTGCGATGACAGTCCTAGTCGTACCATTTAGGGGTTTTTCAGCAAAAAAACAAATGGATTTTTTAAGGAAATTGAATTTGTCTGTTTGACTTCTAGGTCAACTCAATTTCAAAAAATTCGTTTTAATATACATCATGGAGGGATTTTAATTCATGAACCAAAGTCATGTATATAAATGAGTCATCTCACCACGAAGAACGAAGTTGAGATGTTGATGAGATGTCATTTATTGATTAAGTTGATTAAAAATTTTGGTTAGCTTGAATTTAACAATGTGTGGTATAGACATCATGAATTGAGTATTGCATGTGGATTGTTCCCCTTAAAATGTGATGTTGTCATGTTGATGTACTTAAGTTAGTTGAAGATACTAATTGATTTCTACTTGGAACATGTTGTTGATGTGTCTATTATATTTGAGGGGAAAGAAAGAGGAAGATGTGACCAATTTAGTGGCTTCATTATGTGGAAAAGACTGACGTTGATGATGTTAAAAATGTAAGAGGGTAATGAAAATAGGAATCAAAGTGTTAAAAGTGTAAAAGATGGTGAAACTGAAGAAGATACGTTGATGATGTTAAAATGTAAGAGGGTGATGAAAATAAGAATCAAAGTATTGAAAGTGTAAACGATGGTGAAATTGGAGAAGATGAAAGAGATGATGAAAATTTAGGATACATTGAGAATGAAAAACTCAAAATTGACGCTAAGTTCAAAATTAATTCAAACAACTTATATAATAACTCTATGTTAAATAAAAAATTTAACATTGAACTTGTTTTTATAATAAAAACACTCAAATATAAATCATATCTTCTCAAAATTAATTTTAATTATAATCAATTATATAAAATAAATTCAATTTAAAATCAATTAATTTTGTCCACGTTCATCCAAAAACACGAATAAACTTATTATTAATTTATTTTGCTCAGTCAATTATGCGAAATTAAATAAAACTCTGTGGCAAGCCTTAATTAATTTATTCATCTATGTTTGAAAGAATTCTTCAATCATTCATTTTGGCTTGGGTTGTCGAGGTAGGGTCCAGTACGTGATTACTCCTACGTACATGCAATAAGAACAAGACAGTTGTTTATCATGTAATGATAACAAAATTTTGTCTATGGCATAATGGACGATATATGTGGTGTGAGTGAGGCATAGTATAGACACATGCATTTTTACTTTTATAAATAAAAAACACATTATCCCTTAAGTTGTCATTATTAGTGACAATGTTTGTTCAAATTAAAGCTTTGATATTTGTTTAACAAAAATATAATGACAAGGGAGCACATAACGTGTCGTAATTGATAACACATTTTAGAAAAGGCTTTCCTTTTTCTTTCTTTTTTAGTCAAGTAGAAGAGTCTTTCTTTGTGTTTTGCCATCTTGCTAGCTTTCTGCTTTTATTTTTGGATTTTTCAGTGGTTTAAATAATCTTTTGTTTCTTTTTAGTTTTAGTCTTTAATTTTTTGTTATTTTGGTTCATTAAAAAAAATTATTCCCTAAGAAACAACATTAATAGAAACATCATTAAATCCAAAGACTTATTGTGTCATGTAAGAATTTGACGGATAGTCTAGTGTAATGTTTTATAAATTATATTTTTAATCCCTATAAACTTATCTAGTGTGAATATTTTAAATAAATTAGACATTGGAAATACATTAAGTTACTTGACTATAAAAATTGTTTAACTAACAATGTTATTTAAAAGTGGAGACTAAAACAAAAATTTTGCCTGACCACAAAAATTAAAATCAAATAAAAAATCTTTGAAGACCAAAATAAAAAATAACTTTAAAAAACCAAAAACAAAAATAATGTCATTTTCCTGAAGCCAATAGAGCATTTTTAAGGTTTTCCTCTTTGATCTTAAATTTTTCTCAATGCCCAAAGAGCATTTGTTTGGGTACAACATATTAGTGGGTCGAGTGTATTTTCTTTTTGCAACCAAAATACTAGATAAAAATTACGACAACCGAAATATATAAAATTTTAACTTATCTCTTTAATTGGTATTAAATAAAAATTGTATGTTGAGAAAGCAGAGTTGATAGTTATCCTCCACACTTTAACGGTGGCTTATGAGCATGAATTATGATATTTGATTATTGAGTCTGACTTGGTAACCAATGTTAAATTACCGGAAATAGGATATGCAAGTGATAATGTTTATTTTACCCTAGTATTTCTAGGAGTAGTTGAAAGACCTTGCAGTGCAACATACTTTTATGTTCCATGGGAGAGCTGATGAATTTGCTAAGATTGGATTGTCCACCAACCAGAAGATGTTTATTTTGATTGTTATTCCGCTTTCTGTGTTTTTATAAAGACTGGAGTTGTATTAGACTTATCTAATAATATTTTAGTTGACTCTTCTGTACCTTTGAAAAAACAAGAAATAATAAAAATTATAACTGAAAAACAAAAGAAAATATTGATTTATCTTTTCAATTTAACTAAATATCTTGTAACTATTAAAAATATTTTTTTTAATGATTACTGTGAAAAGTTAAAGTTACCTTATTAGTGAATTCAAATATGTTATACAAATTATTTATTTTTAATAATTTTGGTAGCAAAATTAATAATTTTTATTCATAGCCACTTGCAAAAAAAATTAAAATAAAAATTATAACAATTAAAATCATAACTATCAAAATTTACCTTGTTAATTTTTAAAATAATAAATATTTAACTATGAAACTATCACTCTTACAAAGAAAAAAAATTATGGCTAAAACCCTAACAAAGAGTTTTTTTCCCAAATAATTACCATAATGGAGCAGTCAACCTAATATTTACTATAATAATGTAGTTTGACATTTTAAATCATTAAAACATCAATTAAAATTATGTTTTGAGCCAAATCACATAAGCGCATATGAAAACGCCATCTGAAATGGCGTTTTGGGAGAATGTCAAAACGTCAATTAAAATAAAGTTTTGGGTGCAGGTTGTAAGGGAAAAGAGGAGGTAACACATGTGACTGTGACTAAAGAAAGGATAAAGAGAAAATTAGACTTATTTTCCCATTCAAACATTGCAAGTGTACAAAAAACATTTTTCCCATTCCCAGCTAAAACAAAAAATAAATAAATAAATAAAAAAAAAGGACAAAGAGAAAAGAAAGATCATAAGTAGAATTAGGCTTATTTCTGACTCTTAAAGTCTCCTTTTTCTCATGTAGATTGTGAATAATAATATTAAATTATTGACATCTAAAGCTATGTTAATTATTTAAAAATAGAGGTTAGTATTAAAAATAGAAAATTTAATATTAGAATCCTAAAATTCAGCTCTATCGCCTAATTAAATTAGATATTTTAAAAAGTATTTTTAACAAATTTATTGAAACAAAATCTAATTTTAATTATAATTGATTATCTTATTCAATAATAATTGATTATAATTTGACAAATTTATTGAAACAATTTTAACAAATTGATTATATTTTAATTATAACTGATTATCTCATTATTGATTTATCGAAACAAATCCCATTTTTAACAAATTAGATTAGCTTTTCTTAGGAAAAATATTTTTAAAAAATATTTTTATAACATAAATATAATATTGGCAATTCTTATTTTTAAAAGATATAATTAATTCTTATTTATTATAATTTATTGTTTTATTCAATTCATGAATATCTTTAAGTAGTATTTTTAAGAATTAATTATCAATATTATATTGATAATTAATTTTTAAAGATACTAAATAAAAATTATATTGGTAATTAATATCAATATAATTTTCCTTTTACAATAGGAATGCACTTATCACAATTTATTGCTATAATTTATCTCCTAAATTTAACTGCACAATCTATAAAAAGAAAAAAATTATTATCTCTAAATATAATTATTTTTTGTTAATTGATATATTAAAAATTTAATTAATATAATAAGAATTTTAATTGAGAACTGTTCGAAAAAATATTACATCCATAGTCACAATTTTTAAAATATTTATACCAAACATAAAAATTTAACCTTTTCAACCTAAAATCTTCACGAAGCTAAAAGAAATACTTAGAAACACCCGTTAAAGTCAAACCAATATTGGTCCATTTGTTTATTTTTTTTTAAAAAAGTGTTTTTCAACGAAATAAATAATTTTTATGTGTTTGTCATAACCGTTTTATAAAAGAAAAATATTTTTCTTTTTGTTAAGAAACATATTTGATTGACTTATAAAAAAAATCATATTTCATTTAATTAATTTTTAATATACTTTTAAATTGAAACAACTTGGCGATTAAAATTCAAGCATGGCAATTTTCCATGTACCCCCATCTAAGAAATTTTCAAGTATTCATGGTATCAAAGAACAATCCATACATGGGTTTCTTTCTACACTTTCATAATTTCTCCTACATCTCCATATTATACATCTAAAATAAAAAGTTCTAGAATAAGGTGCATGAGAAATTGCCTCCATGAATGCACCATACTCACCCAATAGTTTCAGAAAAGACATCCCTATATATCCAACCATTCCTTTATCAGGTTCGTCATTTCATGTTAATTTTTAAATATACTAATTGATTATAAAAATCATATTGACAATTAATTTATAAAGATACTAATTGATTATAAAAATTATATTAGTAATTAATTTTAAAAGATACTAATTAAAGATATTCGTAAATTGAATAATATAATAAATTATAATTAAATGTTAATTAATTAGATTTTTAAAAAATAAGAATTATCAATATTATATTCATGTTATAAAAATTTTTAAAAAATATTTTCAAACTAATATAATTTGTTAAAAATTAGATTTTGTTTCGATAAATTAAATATAAGATAATCAATTATAATTATAATTAATTTTTTAAAATTGTTTCGATAAATTTGTTAAGTTATAATTAATTATTAGTGAATACTAACTTGCATTTCTCAAAATTAAATATAAGGAATATTCTAATAATATAATTTTAGATGTCAATAATTTAATATTATTATTCACGATCTACATGAGAAAAAGGAGTCCAAGAGTCACAAATCAGTATAATTTGTTATTATTTTTCTTCTCTCTTTATCTTTTCTTCTTTTATTTTATTTTTTTTTTGCTTTTGTTAGGAATGGATGAAAAGTTTTTTGTGCCCGTGTAGAGTTTGGATTTTAGAGTGTGTAGGGTTAGCTTCCATGGTTACTCTTTGTCCTTTCTTTAGTCATACGTGTCACTTCCCCTTTCCCTGACTGCGACTTGCACCAAAATGTCATTTTAATCGGTTTTGATTCTTCATCGAGAATTTAACGAATCTACTGCAATTAGCAGGCCTAAAATACTATTTTCATATGACATTTTCTATTAGTCAACACCCAAAATGCCATTTTAGATGGTGTTTTACATCTGTGTTCACATGATTTGACCCAAAACCCCATTTTAGTTGGTGTTTTGTAGGTTTGAAATGTCAAACTACATCATTCTAGAAAATATGGGTTGATTGTCCTATTATGGTAATTATTTGAGAAAAAACTCTTTATTTAGATTTTAGCTAAAAATTATAACTACCATATACAGTTTCTTTCAAAAAGTTATATATAGTCCATAAAAAGTGGAACAAGATTTGAAGTTTGTCAAAAAAATTAAGTAGTTACAATAATAATATATTACATAGTATAGCAAAATAACATAAAAAAGTTAATGGAGACAATTGCCTTCACCATGTAAATCCGTTTGGGGGAGAAGAAAAGGAAGATAAGAGTATTTTGGTAATGATGATAAAGGGGTGGGTGCAATAGAAAAAAATGGGGGCTAAAAAAAGAAAACGCCTAATCTTAGCATAGATAGGTTTTGCAAGGACCGCCACTTCTTTTGAAAGTAGATTTTTTTTTAACAAAACATCATATTGGATTTGGAAGAATGGATGTTGACCGATGAGAAAAGAAATAATATTGGCCTATTCCAAAAGTTAAATCCATCACTCACTGAATATTAAAATAGTATTAAAATGAAAACATAAAAAAGTATTTTTAATTTTCTTATTTTTAAGAACTAATGTTGTTCTAGTAAAAAAAATTGTCCCGTTCGATTTTTCTGTTTGTTGTCTTATATAATGTGAGTGGTTACCTAGAGGTTACTTTATCAATGTTGATTACTTATAGTTATTGTGAAATCAATTATGAGGAGGTCATCGACCGTGCTTTTCCAATTATGTCGGTTTTGTAACATCTAAGTTCACATGCTCTCTAGGTTGTTTTCTTTAGGTTTTATACTTGTCTTGTAACCACCCATTGGAAGTTTGCAAGATGTCTTGTCTTGATAATTGTTAAGAGGTTGGATATGTGTGGTTTTTTTTCTTAGGTTGTGTTTCTAAGGTCGTATTTCTCAAGTTGTCAGCTACTTTTGTCTAGTCCACAAGACCCTTAGCCTTGAGCTTTGTAAGAGTGAAAAGACTGCACAATGAGCTAGGTTAGTCTGGATCATTTTTTTAGACGATGTGAGATAGACTAAAGGAGGTTCGTCTTGACGCAAGTGGCATGGGAAGTGATGCGATGTGTGACGAGGTGTGATTTTTAGTTGTCTTTTTTATAGTTTGTATCAATCACCTTTTGTAATAAGCATTTTACCAATGTAATGATGCTCTGACTATTAATGAAAAAGTAGCATGTTAGGTCTTTCATGTCGATTGTATGATGATCTGCAACACAACACATGTTTGCATCGGGACCATTCATTATTCTTGGCCGAACTGTAATGTAACTCAGGTTTACATTGGGTCATTTTATGATCTGCAATGTAACTCTTGATTACATTGGGACCATCAATTGTTCTTAGCCAATCTACTATGCAACTTAGATTTATATAGGGTTGATTTATTATTTGCAATGTAACTTTTGTTACATTTAGACCATCCATTATTCTTTGCTAACCTGCAATGCAACTCAGGTTTATATTGGGGTTGATTTATGATCTGGAATGTAAGTCTCAGTTACATTGAGACCATCCTTTCTTCTTGGTCTACCTACAATGCAACTCAGGTTTACATTGGGGTTAGCTTATATTTGCCATGTAACTTTTGGTTACATTGGAATCATCTATTAATGTATCTGATATGCAATGTAACTCATAGTTTACATCAGGATCAGGTCAAAATAATATTGATATAAAATGTGAGACTTGTTTACAACGAAGTTACGCTATAAATTGAAACTAAATCAGAAGTGTTAGTTTAAATTGGAATGAGGTTAGAATAATACATATATAAAATGTGAGACTTGTTTACAACAAATTTAGGTTGCAAATGGAAACTAAATCGGAAGTGAACAAGTAGAGTGCATAATTTTAAACGTAATGAAAAAGTAACAAATAACAAGTGACTAAAAACATGGGGCATGCTTGCTTGTCCCCTAACATTTGCAGCACACCTTTATTTAAAATCTCCTCGGATGGGTTGCTCATGGTTAACATCATCCTTATGGGCCTTCTTGGTCTCTTACGAGAAAAATGTCATTTTCTCCTTTTGTTCCTTGTGACTTTGAACATAATGGCATAAATGACCTTCCTTGATTAACTTTTCAATTTGCTTAAACATAACGACATAAATGACCTTTATTGATTAATTTTGAACATGCTCGCAACAAGAATTCTTATACTACCTTATTTATCGATTTGAAATTAGAGGGAAACGCATCAAACACATTATGTTAACATCATCTAGTACTTAACATCGCGAGATCATCAGAGGAGTAGGGTTCTAAAGGTCATATTTAGTTGGTCGTGCACTTTGGCTACTATTTTTGTGTTTGCAGAGGTCATGTTTTGCCTAATTTTTTTTTCAAAGATCGCATTTTTCTCCATGTTTCCTCTTTCTCTGTTTCCCTCTTCTGTATCATGACTTCTTTTGCATCAATGTGGCAGGTCACCCTCGATTGTATTTCAGCCATGGTCTCTGGTTACAATATATTAGGGACTCCTCGAAAGGCCCAACCCAAAGTCCTTTAAAAAAGGCTGCCATGAACATGTTTTCGTCGAGGTCAACAACCCGTATCATCACTTTGTTAAAGCATGTGAGATATTGTTTTAGGGTCTCGTTACGAGATTGTCAAACATCAAACAGGTTGGCCACCATATGTGATTTCTATCAATTGGCAGCAAATTAGGTGACGAATAACCAAGAGAACTCACTCAGATTGGAGATGGAGTAATTGGGAAGACCACTAAACCAATCTAGAGTTGTTTTGTCAAAGTTCCAACAAACATTTTGCAGCATAGAGCGTCACTACCTCCACTAAAGAGCATCTAGGATTGGAAGGTTCAAAGGTGTCGATTCAGGTATTGTGTGTTGTCAAAAGGATCAATTTTGGGAACGTGGTGGGATGGGCTCGACTTCGATCTGTTCAGAGAAGTACTAGAAGTCTCTCTAGGGCTTAATGGAGACTTCTCCCTCAGGTTGCCTCAATGCCGCCAACTGCATTTGAAATTCTTATGTTGCTTGGAGTTGAAGTTTTGCTTCTTCGTGGAGATGTATGATACGCAATTTAGCTTATGTGGCTCTTTGGTTGACATGTTGCCTCTGGATGTATGATTCACATTTCTTCCAAAAGATCTTCCATGATGGTCTCCTCTGAGGTTGATGTCTTGGAGGAGGGGTTGTTGTGCATCCTAATCATCAGAATCACAAAGAGGTGAGAGACGTTTTACTAGCTACCACTATGGGCGCCAAAATTTTCTGGTAGAAAAAAGTGTCCTGTTCGGCTCCCTATTGGTTGTCTTATATAATGTGGGTGGCTACTTGGTAGTTACTTGAAGGTTACTTTATCGAATGATTATAGGTTGATTAATTGGTAGTTATTGTGAGATCGGTTATGAGGAGGTCGTCAACCGTGCTTTCCTAATTAGGTCGATCTTGTAACATCTCAGTCCACATGTTTTCCAAGTCATTTTCTTCTGGTTTTATACTCTTCTTGGTAATAGCCCATTAGGGACTTGCGATGTATCTTGACTATTGTTAAGAGGTCGAATACGTATGGTCATATTTCTCTTGACGTGTTTTTCAGGTTGTCAATCGCTTTTCTTGAGTCCAAATTTAAAGGGATTAAAATAAATATTTATCCAATTAATGTATTAATTATTAATTTAAATTTGGATGTGCTGACTAGGGACACAGTAATATGATTAAAAAAGAATTGAGTATATTAATATTACGAAATGATTCATACGTTGTTTCATGTCCATATTATTTTTGGTACAGTAGGAAAGAAAAGAAACGCATAAAGTAAAAATAAACTTAAAAAGCATGATGCCATCCATAGCTAGGGCTAAAGGAACAACATCAGGCTCCGTATGAGGTCATAGTCTGTATACTCTGTAGTCGCTGATCCCCATACAAACATGGCAAATGGCAATACAATTTTTCTCACTACTAAATGTATCATCGTTTACTCTGACACTCCATTTAGTTATATATGAGTTGATTCACTATACTGAGATTGCTTATACGAGTTTACACTAAATTTAATAAAGATTGAACTGATATTCAATTCCTTCAAAGATATACACGCTACCATTAGATATCGGGAGAAAATTTTAAATAAATTAATCATTAATAATTTTTCTGTCTTGCAAATTAATCTCTAAAATTTTATAAATAACACTTTAAAACACTTAAAAATTATTTAAATAGTTGTTTTATACAAAGACAAAAATATCATATATTAAGTTGTCTAAATTTTTTGGATTAATTTGTCTGAATTTTTTTTTTAGAACCTTAATATGAATATTGATAACTTTTAATTACTAAAATGTGACTTCACATAATAGATAAAAACACTCAAATCAGAAGTGTATGTTTCCAAAAAAAATAGTGGTATAGGCACCCCTTTCTAGTTCCTGAGTCCTGACCACTTCCTTAGATTATCCTGGCCTGGTAGATACATAAGTATTAATTTGGTGCAGCATATATCACACACTTTAAGGTTTAGGTACTATTAATTAATTAGAAATAAGAGAAGTTGGTAAAAGTCATTGGCATGTGGTCAAAGTCGGTACGTGGGACATGCAAGGACAATTATTATTAATTAATGATAACCTCGTTTTGATATATCGACCCCCATGTTAGCTCCCAAGTTCTTTTCTTCTACTTTGAATCTGTGAGAAAACAGAGAAAGACTAGTCTGAACTTATATAATTTGGATATCAATAAGATTAATCAAACAATTAACGACAAAAAAGGAATTAGGGGGTACAAGTATGGGTTCAAACTTCAAAAGACTGAATGAATCATCCATATACATCTGCTTCCAGCTTTGTACACTTGCTTTACTGACTCACTGACTGGTAAAAACCACATGAAATGTTGCAATTGGGTGTAGTCAAAGTTGCACGAGAACGTACCACTCAAAAGTTCTTCTCTTAGCTAGCTACCTCTTTCTTTCAAGTAAAAGCATGCATGGGTTCTTCCCCCACAAAAAAGACAATTTCATACTTCACATGATTTACGTGTGTCGGTCTCCAATGTATATGAGAATTCGCCCTATTACATATATAATATATTAACCCCACTAACCAACCATACAATTAATTTCATATTTCACTCTCTTAATTACCAACAAGTCAAGCACATCATGGTGCCGCCCTTAATTTGTTTATTCAATTTTCACTTTTCATGTTACTATTATTGTGCTTCCTATCCTATTATCTACGTATACCCTGAAAATAAGTTACTGAGTTGGACATTTATTTGGTATTTGCAACCACATAATGTCAATGAAAAAAAACTGATATTGTGGAGGAATAGGTGGTCTTTTTTTTATTTTTTGAAAAGCTAAGATTTTATTCAATAGAGAAATCAAGACTTTCTTATCGTACAGAACACAGACGACATCATACTCCACTCCTATTGGAGCTTGGTGATAACCCCATCTCCGCTTAAGACATGTTTAATAAACATTCTCTCGGATTCGCATACCAATCTGAGAATACACACCCCCTATTAAATCCAAAGGAATATGACAACCATTTTCACGAGATTACCTTAATAGTCATCAGAATGTCAACTGCCTCCACCTGTATTCTATAAAAAACAATCTGATTTCTAGTAATCCAGATTCCCCAACAACCAGCCAGGTAGAAAACATATTTGCACTTCTTTTTCCTCTTTCCAACCACCCATGCCGACGATGAGAGAAAAAGTTCAGTCAGATTCCCCGGAATAGGTCCCTGTATTCCCAGCCAGCTAATTATATTACTCCACACTGATTGAGCTTTGGTACACGTTAAGAACAGATGATTCCTACTTTCCATAGTGTTTCTACAAAGGACCCATAGTGTCCTGTCTCCTGGAATCTCAACACGTCTCTTCAGTAAATTATCAATGGTTGGTAATCTATCCATCAATAATCTCCATGAGAAAGCAATTACCTTGGAAGAAAGACTATCTTGCCACATACGTCTCAATTGATTCGGTTCCACCTCGGAGAGTATCGATGAATTCTGATGCGTGCTCAGTACCACATAAACCTCTGCAACTGAGAAACCTCCATCCCTACCAGGCCTCCAGATCCATCTATCCAAGCTGTAGTCCACAATTACCACTGGTTGTAGGACTGTTTGTAATAGACAAAGCTGTTCTTCTTCCCAAACAAATAGTTCCCTCCTCCATGCCCAACTCCACCCCTCAGATGGTTGCTTCTTCTGGCTAATAGTCGTACCTTTATCAGCCGCTAACCCATATAACCTGGAGAACATTAAGGTGAGAGGGCCCTGTCCAATCCAATTCTGTTCCCAAAACAAGGTATCCCTACCGTTCCCGACTTTTTTCATGACGTTGTCCACGAACCAATCTGGTTTCACTGCTTTCGGCCCGTCAATGTCCCATAAATCCCGCCACCACTGTGACGCTGCATATAAACTCTGCTGCCTTTGATTATATTTATATGTTTGTCCATATCTACTCTCCAGCAAACTCGCCCAAATTGCATTTGGCTCTGATAGTAACCTCCACCTCCACTTTGCAAGCAAACTCAGATTGAAGTTCCCCAGGCACTTCACCCCCAACCCCCCTTCTCCCTTGGGTCGACACACCTGGTCCCAGCTAACCCATGCTATTTTATTCTCCTGGTCATTCCCTCCCCACAGAAATGAGCGTTGTAAACCGGTGATGACTTTTAGGACTTTCTTGGGCACCTTATAAAAAGAGAAGAGGTACAGTGGAAGGCTAGACAATACTGAATTTAGCATAACTAACCTTCCTGCAAACGACATTTGTTTTGCCCTCCATACTGCCAATTTCCTCTGGAATTGTTCGATGATTGGTGCCCACATTTGTACCCTCCTTGAGTTTGCACCCACCGGAACCCCCAAAAACTTAAATGGCGGTGAGGATACAGCACAATTCAAGAGATTTTTTACAGCTCGTGTAAAAGAATCATGCATGTTTAAACCAAAAAATTGGCTTTTACTGTAATTCACCTTTAGCCCCGATGACAGCTCAAAACCACGGAGAATGACCTTCAAGTACCATACTGATTGCAAATCAGCTTCCCCCATCATTATAACATCATTCGTATATTGCAGAATTGAAAACTTTGCCTCAGCACCAACATTGAGCTCTTTAAACGCCCCTTTCCCTACAACTGACCTAAACAAACCAGCCAAAGCTTCGGCTACCAGAAGAAACAAAAAGGGAGAGAGTGGATCTCCCTGTTTCAATCCTCTCCCCGGCTTAAACTCCTCCGTAGGGCTTCCATTAACTAAAATTGAGACATGGTTATTCCTTACAATACTCGACATCCACTTTCTCCAGGCACTCCCAAACCCCATCCTAGCCAACATGTAATCCAGAAAATCCCAATTTACCGAATCGTACGCCTTCTGAAAATCCACCTTAAACAGAAAACATGGTTTCTTTTTCCTTTTCGCCCAATCCACAATTTCATTTGCAACCAGCACCCCATCCAGGATCGATCTACCTTGCAAAAATGCTGACTGACACTTTGAGATTAAGTGCCCCATGACTTTCTCCATTCTCAGTGCCAGCAGTTTAGATACAATCTTGTGGATGCTTGAAATTAAGGAAATTGGTCTATACTGATCTAACCTATCCGGCTTTACCACCTTAGGAATGAGTGTAAGAAAAGAAGATGTCACTGCTCTTGGTAGAGCGCCTAACTGATGGAATTCCTGAACTGCCTTTACCACATCTTCCCCTATTATTTCCCAACATGATTGGTAAAAATGAAATCCAAAACCATCAGGACCCGGACTTTTGCCTCCCTCACAAGCCCAAACTGCTTCCTTTATTTCCTCTGCTGAGAAAGGCTCCTCAAGGCTTTGTCTCTGTTGATCATTCAGCTGATAAAAGAGACCCCATCCAACTTTGGTCTCGGCTATCGATCCTCGTCGAAGAACCTTGAGAAATGATTAAACACATGATGCCGAATATCCTGGACGCCCTCCACCCAACCCCCATCTGACGAGAGTGCCAGTAAGGAGTTAGCATAACATCTCTCCTTAAAACATCTATGAAAGTATCTTGTATTTCTATCCCCCTCTCGAGCCCATTTTACCCGAGATTTCTGAAATATGGATTGTTCCATACGCCTTACCTTCCCCCAATACTCTGATAATATCCCTTGTCTCTGCTGAGCACTCCCAATTGCTCCTAGGCTTAGGTGAATGTCCGCACTCTCTAATTCTGACACTTTCTCTGCCAAGAACTTCTCATCTTTACTCCTCTGTCCTTCTTTCCACATCTTAATCTTCTTCTTCAAACCTTTTAACTTACACGCTAGCTGATACATCCTCCATCCTTGCCCATATTCTGCTGGCCAGAAGTTTTTTACAAGGTCCATAAATCCTGGCTCCTGCAGCCAATGATAAAAAAACTTAAAAGGTTTAGGACCCCAATTATGAGTATTCACTTCTGTGATTATCCAGCTATGATAAGAGAACTCTCTCGAGCCCACTCTTTGAGCTATGACTCCCCACTCCTCCATCAGATCGGGAGAAAATAAAAATCGATCCAACCTACTTGATGACTCCCCATTCGGACTTATCCACGTTGGTCCTTTTCTGATAACTGGAATGTCCAATAGACCCATAGAATGAACAAAGAATTTGAAATCGGACATCTCGATTGATGAATGATAGTCTGATCTCCCTTTAAACTCGCTCCTATCCATCACCGCGTTAAAATCTCCACCCAATACCCACTTGACCTCCGGAAAACCTCGTTTAGTCATCAACAGGTCGTCCCATACCTTCCTCTTACCTTGAAGCGAGCATGGAGCATACACGTTAACCACACAATTTATTGCAGAAGAACTCTTCCCTCTGAAGCCGATTCCAAGAAATCCCTGCCCTTGTATAACCCACACAACTTCCAACAAATGTTTCTTCCAGATTGTCAGGCAGCCTCCATTAAGCCCTATAGACGGAAAAATTTTCCACTCGCACCCTGTCGACCCCCAAACCTCCTTCACTTCCCACTCCTTTACCTCTCTGCATTTTGTCTCCTGGAATAGACAAATATCGATGTCATTGTTTTTTAACAATCTCCTTATCCTTCTTCGCTTGACCCGATCCCTGAATCCCCTCACATTTAAAGAAAGAATCTTCATTTAAATATTCAGGTTACTCCTCATTTCCCTTCTCTCCTGCTCCTCTTTGTCCCTCATCCTCCATATCTCGTAATTGCTGAATATATATGGTGTCTGATTGTTGACCCGATAATCCGATTTCCGTCAATGCCCTCCACATTTTCTCCTCTTCATCCTCCATATTACATTCTCGTAACTCTTGTTCATTTGGTATCTCCGTTTGCCATCGCCTTGTTACTTCACCCTCCTCCACACTATTCCTCCTTACTTGTTGCCATATTGACACATCTCTCCTTTGCCCTTCGCCACCTCCGGACACCTCTTCACCTCCAACTAAAACCCATTTTTTGTAATCATATGGTAATGTAGAAATAGAATCATTTTTTCCGAAATCGATATTCACCATGGTGGCCTCCTTCCTTTCGTAACCAATGTCTGTTCCGGAAACTTGCCTGCGGTGCTGAATAGAAATTCCCGTGACTATATCCGCAGCCCCGCGTGCACTGTTCCTGGCCCCGGCCCAATGTTCTCGCGCGCTGTCCCCACTTGCTACTTCTCCCCGCTGGCTGCTGGACCTCGGGCCGCACGAGGACGCAGTTTGGGCCTCCCACCGCACGCGTCCTGGCCCATCTCCAACGGTCGAGTCGGTGTTGACCGGTTCGCGTGCCAGCTGGTGTCGCTTCTTGAGACGCTGTCCTCGAGCTCCGTGCCCGCACCCGTCCGGCCTCACGAGAGCCAGCCACGCGTCCTGCCGTTCTTACTGACGTGACATGCCGTCAGACCTCGTGCTTCGTGCTGACAGACCTCGCTCCCCACGCCAAAACCCGTTCTCGTCTTCGTCTTCCCATTTTCCCCCCCGTGACGCCTCCTGCTCGCCAACTTTCTCTGAAAAGCCTTTCCTCTTACCCGATTTATCACAACTTCTGAACCTGCCATTCTCCCCTGATCCCTGCGTCTTTCCCCATTCGGTCGACCCTCCTAAGCGCAAAAGATGGGATCTTGTCCCCTTTCCAGTTGTCTCCCCACCCCGCCTCCCCTGAGCTTCCGGGTCGGATTCGTCACTTGTAACGACTTCCGCCGGACATACGCGCCGCTCCCTTCCCGGTGAGGTTCGTCCGCCTGAGATGGACCGATTTGTTTCTCTATCAGCCGTATCTCCTCCGGCCCCGAAAGCCCGACCACCATATTCACCGTTCCGGAGTTGCGCCTCGTCCCATCCCTTCCATGTTCCATTTTGACACATCTCCTTCTTCTGCTCAGCCAGCCTTCTTTCCGCCTCAACCGACTCGTCGAACTCCTCCTCCCCCGAACAGGAGCTCATTTCGGACCCATAGGTAGTATTATCACCCCTGTGGTTCATCTCGTTCCTCTGCTCCACCTCCGTCACCCTGATGTCAAACTCCCTTCCGTCAATACTCACCCTTACACACGCGTCAAGCTTCCTCATGTCCTTCCTAGACACCACCAGTTATGCTATATCGTAGCGTTGCTTTTTTAGAGTGCTTTCCTCTACGTTCAGCAATTCTCCAAAAGGAGCGATTAGCGTGGCGAAAAAATTTTCTCCCCATACATGTAATGGAACCCCGTAGCAGTTCACCTTGACCCTCCGATCTGTGTCTACCGATCCCGGCTCCCACTCCTGAATCCCTATAAACCATTGATCGAACCACAACTTCTTCCTTTCCATAATCTCCTGTAATGTCTCCTCCCCTTGTACTTCCAACAGAACCTTGTTTTCCCCCATGGGAGTTATGCTCACATTGTAAATACAGTGAGTCATTAGGAATAGCTTTGTCCTGAAGGTCGTCCCTCTGTTACTAACTTCTCCCACATACGCCTTCTGGAGCCTAATCAAGTTTTCCACGGGTGCCGAATATACCAGTTTCAGTTGTGCGTCCTCCTTCCTTTCTGCAACTCTTCTCACTTCTGTATTCCTAGCCCTCTCATAATCACTTACTACAGCAGCGTATGATTTTTTGTTACCACTGTACCTCCTGTCTTGCCCTGTTTGCCTAACCCCTGTAGAGTGTGCATAGTGATGTAGTTTCTCCATCCCTGTCTTCCTCTGTCGGTAGTTCGGCTCTGTTCGCTGATCGTATCGTGGTAAGTTTACCCACAACTTTGTCTTTCCAATAAAGATATTGTCCAATTTCAACACTAGCATTTTTACATCCTCAACGTCCCTAAACCTAGCAAATCCGAACCTCTGTCCCATCCTGTTTCGCTTGTTTGGAATCACCACATCCTGGACCTTGGCGTACCTGCCGAAGATCTCCCACATGTCTTTAGCCATATACTCTTCTGAAAAATGTGTGAAAAAAACTGAAGTTATACGTCCATTGCCTATCCTTCTATTCGTTAAGGATTCTCCACCTCCGTTTACGTATTTTCTTCTCTCACCTCCGTACACCCTTCGTCCATTTCCAATACTCTCAACTCCAGGCTAGGAGACCTTTTTCGCCATTGACCAATATGGACGCAAGTATTTGGAACAGGTGTTGTCTATCAACTAAATGTTAAATATTTACGAATGACATCATAAATTAGCATCTGTATAATGTGCTGATAATTATTAAGAACCGGGTTTGTTAACCGACCAAAAAATATATACTCTGAACTGTGTGCCTGATTTAATCCTCTGCGGCAGTAGATAATTAAGTTGCCAGCTAATGAACCTAGCCAGTAGCTATATATGCTACCCAAATAATATTAAAATATGTATACAGTATATATCAGTTTGTTATATCAGATAATGGCGCTGTATATCAATAAAATCCTCGATATATTGTATTCATTTGTGGTGATATATATAGAATCCATCATAAAACAAAATATTTATATTTGATTTAATAATTAATGCCGAAAGTGATCAGTATGGTATAAAGCTATTAGCTATATATCATAGTGATCAAAGTTAAGTTGTGTTTTTTTTTTAATGATTCATATAATTTTAAATAATTAAACCAAACAAATCAATTGCACCAATAGAGAGATGATTATGGTGATTGTGAACGAAAGACCACGCAATTTATAATTGGCCAAAACCAGATGGCAACGTTTATGCGTTGTGGAGGTGGTTCGTGGTCCTGTCCTGCGATTACCAAAAGCATTGAAGCATTTGCTTTAACCCATCCAAGTCAAATCTTTGACATCACTGAAACCTTAACAAAAAATAAATGGTTCTTAATACATTTTATTTTTATATATTGGTACGTAATGGTGTACAAGCAGGAGAAAACAAGCTTTGAATATATATGAACAATTAATTTTGTGAGCATGGTGCTGCTTAATTAGTGGCATCTCAGCTTGCCCTCGTGCGTCATGTATATAGTATTGAGGAAATTGACTTCCAATTTAATTTACATAATTCTATTTCTGATAATATACCATTAGTCGTGTGAGACTAAATTAGCAAATGCTAATTAGCCTATCTACAAAGCCCAGAACTCATAATTAGTAAAATACTGAAAAGTTTTAGTAAAATATGCTCGATAGCTCTAACTTCATTCCAAATACTCAATCTATATATAGATTTAAGATAAATGGTTACATATGTTTAATTTAAAGCGGAACAAATAGCTAGTGCTAGCATGTTTTTAATTACGGAGCTAGCTAGTTGACTCTTTTGCGCGCATATGCAACAATGTGACTCGTTAAGTTTATACGTGGCTTTCGAATTGTGATTTGCTGCCTTTGACTTCTCATTGCAACTTGCAATGTTTACACTAATTAATTTACCTTCACGGCAATCTTATATAGGAGTTGATGGTACAATCACACTACGTACTTTACCTTGATTCGACGACAATTCCCTTTGTTTAATGATTAATTGTATTTGTGGGAGATGTATAAAATTAAGTCTTATTAAAGTTAAAAATTACGACGCTGAAGGAATAAAATTGTTACTAAACATTTAACATCATTAGGGGATTGGGACTGCCCTTCACGGCACAAGTTCCATATATCGGTTCAAAACACGAGTATTTGAGAAGTTAGTCCAAAGACAATAATATACATCTCCGCGTCTTTAACGAAGGCACAAGATCAGAAGAAAACCAGAGGTATGGGTCTTGGTTGAGACTTGAGAATATATATACATAATATATTATTGGCAGATTAATATATATAAAACCCACACAATGTGGGAGAACTTTACTCTTGGTGGCATTTGCACAAGTACAGCCCAAGATGGTTCATTTGATGGGTCCATGACCACACCTTAATGTTAATATTCAATTATTCATGATCATTGTCCGTGCTTTCTCCATCTGTCTGGCTTTACATAAAAAACAAATTATTAATTAATGTTTACAAAAGAATATAGATAATACAACAGATGATGGATGAATGAATTTTTCTCCAAGTGTGTGTGCATGTGTCTATTCGCTTCACATATAAATTATGTCGTGATTTGGGATTCCAACTAGTGGGTCATGGTGGAGATTTTACATGTGGATATGCAATTCATAATTAGATTATGCCTGCTAATACCCATATGCTGCTGCTTGTTACGGTGGGAGACAAATTGGTTGATTAAATCCTAAACTCTGTCAGCTATCTGCGGGATTCTCAAACAAGGGTAGCTATATTGCCTGCATAAGCATATATAACAAACACAGATGACTTGCGTGTTCATTCGGCTTTTTGCTTTTGCTTTTCATGGACGGAAAGGTCTATCATCTATGATTATATATGAATGCACGCTTTCATCCACACAACTATTTTCATGGGAGGACCGCTTGCAATTTTTAGTTTACGTCCATGCCTTTTAATTTTACATATAATTGATTTAATTAAGTTTTTATTTCCTCAGATTTTACTCAAGTCAATTTTGTTCTATAAAAATCAAATATATATATTTTTACCTGAGTTTAATTAAAAGTTAGTTAAGTTTAATTTTTAAAATAACATAATTTCAAATGAAAAAAAAATGTTTTCAATTAAGGATTAAAAGTGAAATTTCAAATTTTGGAGACTAAAAATTTAATTAAGTTAATATGATTTTACTTAAATTCAAATTAAACCCAAATAATTTATATTTATTATTTAATAGATGGCTTAAATATTGGCCCTGTAAGTTAATGATTTTTTAATTTGGTAAGTTTTTATCTCTCTATTTTTTTTTTAATTTTTCAAAAATTCTGTTGTTTACTACCGTTAAAAAAATCTATGTGTCTAATGACGCATTTCTAATCCTTGAAAAATGAAACAAATTATATAGACGAATATTTATTAATTATTATTAAATAATTTCTAGTTATTTAAAGCTGGTAGAAAATTTTACATAGCATATTACTGGACAAATATTTAGCCATTAGATAGAAAAATTTTACAATTTTTAGTCACAAAAATGTTTAATAATAATATTTATTCATGTAACTTTTAGTGATTTTTAGTTATTATAAATAACACATTATTAGTTCTATTAACTTCCAAAACTTCTAAGACTTTGAGAATAGCCAAATCTAAGGGATCTTCAATAAGAAAAACTATCTTTTTTTAAAAATATTATTTGAAACAAATTTTACATATTAACTAATTGTTAAGTTAAAATATGAATAAATATCTGTCAAAACAACTGGTGGGGAATCTCTATGACATTTTCAGTAGAGATCTGGATCACTGTTACCAATTCAGAAGTTTGACTAGTAGCATGAAGATACGCCAAATAAACATAGTCGTTTGTATGGTTTGCAGGAATTTGGCAAATCTTAAAGCCAAGGAATGTTGGGATCTTCAAGTCACACAAAGATAAATGCCCAAAAGATTCTTCAATCTATTCAACTGCATTAATGGAAATAGTGTTGTACATGAAACATATTTCAAATTCTTATGTTGAATGGATTATGAACCCATTTTGTTGTGCTTGAGCGAATGTTATTTCTTACCATAGTGTTGTTTTGGTTCTAATGGTGTAGATTCAACGAAGTCCATAGTTATCAAAATCATTAGTTAACTCATAAAACTGTACGAGTTTACAAGTCTTTCATGAGTTAAATCGTATGTAAAATCGGAAGAATAGTAAAGTTGGAGTAAACTTATAACATCTGAGTAAACTCTGTAAAATCGAAGTAAATTCGTGAACAAATTTATTGAGTGATGTTTTCTATGCTGATTCTAATGTTGAATGTTTTGAACATAATTTGTTTTTTGAAGTGATTTATGTTCATTTTTTAATTAAATAAATTCTTACGATTCTATGAGTCGAGTTTAGTTTAACAAGCTCTCACGAGTTTATGTAAACTCTCAGTTTTGATGACCTGAACTAAATCACATCTTGTATATTCATCTTTCTTTTATTAAAATTGTTTAGCTTATAAAAAAATTCTCAAATTTTGATAAATTAAAAAAATATATCTGTGTTGCTAAAATTGATTTTCAAGATATATAAATCCAAAGATTAGCATATGCTAATAACTTAGAAGCAAAAGGAAACTAGACGTTGAGATTACTCTTGAACAAAAATATACTTTACATCCAAAGGGTTAAAATTGCAAATGTATATGTTATTCACTTCTAATAATTGTTCATTAGAATATTTTTTCATTTTAAAATGAATATAAATAAGAAAGATGAAGGTACAAAGTTATATGTTGAATACCTAAAGTCCATATTACTCTTGGACAATGTTATAATATAACTTTTATAAAGAAGTCCATAAATACTAAATGAGGATATGAGCAAAATGTTTTATTTTATCAATAGTAATTAGTTAAAAAAAATATTTAATCTTGTATCTAATGTTTCAACGAAAATATTGATAAATAAAACTCTACATGACACATAAAGAAATATCCTTCATTAGTTACAACAATCAATAGTTCATATAATGAACACAAACATCAAATTTTCTGATAATAGAAAGTCCCTCTTATAAAAAAAAAAATAATCTAGGTGCATATTCTTTGTAATATTAAAAAAGCTTTCAATTTACTTTATTCTCCAAAAAATTCTATATCACTTGTATACATTGAGAGTATATATATATATTTATCATAAAGACATTGTAAAATTTTCTAAGCCATCTAATCCTCTATTGAAAAGATAGAAACTAATACAATACAGTACAAAGTTTATTATTTTTTACGCAATAACATTTTTTACTCATTGTGAATACTAGTGTTAAAATTAGAAAATTTGAAATGTAAATCTTTAATTGACTTGATATTACATGAGTTAAGAAACATACATGAAAAGAGATATACTTTTGAAACATGAGATTTTCATCGTTTACGGTTTATACTAATATAAAAGATAAAATATGTAACTCAAAATATATAATTTTAATTTATTAAATTCAAACATTTATGACAACAAACATCAAATTTAAGATTACCAAATATCAAATTTAAGAATTAAATTAGAAGATTATAATTTAAATATATATAGTTTTAAAACTCTTTAAAATAGTTTGTACACGTAAATTGTATGCCATGTGCGTGCATGTCACACAATCATTTAACATCACATATACAATGTTTCATTAAATTAAATTAAAGTACATTTAAAACCAATTTACTTATTTCTTTAGATAAAACGTAAAATCATTCACAAATCTGAAACAGTTGATATAATATAAAAAAAAAATCCTATAAATATCTATTTGAGATTAAATTAAAAAGTTAAAATGAACACACTACCTATGTATTAACACAAATTTAGGGAATTAATAACAAAATATCTCTTTTGAAAAATTTATTTGTAACTACCATAAGATGTTTGTGTTTCAAGTTATGGTATTATATTATCAAGAATCTCTTAGAAATAATATAAATGGAAATATTTTTTGGAAAAATTTAAAATTATGTTGATCGCTTTTCATATTTATTGGATATTTTTAAATTTAAAATAATATAAATAAAAGAAGAAAAAATAAAAATTATATATGTATTATAAGTAACTTTCAATATTCTCATCAGAATATATCTTTCTCACATTTTACCATAGGAATAAAAACTAGAAAAATGAGAAGTTAAAACATTTTTAAGAATAAAATATGTTAAATAATAAAACTTTAAAACTTATAACAAATATATAAATCTTATATTTTCATGTTTACACTCCTGAATAGTATTTTAATCCATAAAACAAACTCCTCCTAAATATATTGAAAAATATTTTCTTAATAATGTTCATGAAATTTATAATAGTTTTAGCTAGTTTTTGATTGATAAATTTTATGAATAAAATGTTTTATTTTAATTTCAAATAATTTTGTTTAAAAACTAAATAAATAGTATAAATGTTACATTTTATAAGTGTTAAATGGTATTTAAATTATTAAGATTACAAATAATAAAACACAATGAGTTATAAGTCTTAAATGTTATTTTAAATAAGTACATTAAAAATGAATTTAAGGCAATTATTAAATGAAGAAAAATTGCACCCAAGTAACAATTCCTAATTCCTCTCTAAATATTTTCTTGGTTATAAGTTATGAAGGCAATATTAAGAAGTAACCAATGTGAGAAAAGACAGCTAGGAATTCGGAAAGAGAGTTTAGTAACGTAGAAATAAAACCAACCAAAAGAAATTGTACGCTAACTTTTTTCTGGCCAATAAATCATGCTTTCAATCCATTCCTTTTCAAACGAGGGAACTGACAAATCTGTGTGAGTATTGTTCAATAAAAACTGACCCTTTCACAGGTTCCTGTGACTTTCTCACTTGCCACCTACTTGAAAATTCGAATTCAATTCCTTTATTTATTCAAAGCAGAACAAACGCCTCTGAAATCTCTGACCCGATAGTTTAGTCACAAAATATGCATGTGGTACGTTGTTGCTTACCACATCTTGCACCTATTTCTTAAATGCTTATAGGACAGGTAAGAACAAAGTTATAAAGATAAAGCAAAAGAGAGAAAAACTCCACGACACCCTATACCCTCTTTCTCTGTTCTCCCTTTCAGTTACTTTTTCTGCTCAATCAAAGTCTATCCATTAATTCAACCTCATTTTATGTTGACGTATATTATATTTATATCAAAACTGTTAATTTATTCTTATCCTCAAGCTTCTTCTTGACTACTTTTTCTGTGTAAGCAATTTGTTTTTATTCAAGCAGTTTCATTGTTATATGTGTATGTGTATATATATTTGCACACTACCAGTCAAACATATCTGTCTACGCTAATGCCATGCCCAATATCCCGCCGTGAAAACGTGGTAAAATACCCTTCTCAGCCTTTGAACATTCAACTTCCAGCAAATATCTTCATCTTAAGGGAAGAGCTTCCGCTTCTCATCATTTTAAAAGCTTTGCTTTTGTTGGTGCTGGTGTTAAGATTATGGCGATTCAAGCACACCCTCGCTATCCAAATAATTCTGCTTCTCCATTCTGTAACACTGCTTATTGTGCTACTGGCCTTATTGACTCTCATACCAATCTCCAGCACTGGTATCATCATCAACAACAGCAACAGCATCAGCATTTCCGAGAGTTATATAATGTTAGTCAAGGAGCTGTTGATCCTAATCTTCATATTTATAATTCTAAAGCCTTTAATTGTCCTATGTTTGCCGTTGAGCTCGAGAAGAAATGGGAGGAGATTGATCAGTACATCAAATCCGAGGTTAGAATTCATACCCACCTTCCTTATATTTAAAGATTAAGATTGTAGTTACTAACAAACATCACTGTGATTATATAAAGTTAAATTGTAATTATTATTCCCTGCTGTATGTGCTGATTATGAGATTTAAATGGGGCAGGATGACAAATTGAGATATATGATACGAGAGCATGGGAAACAACAAGTGATAGCATTGTTAAAAAAATTGGAATCTCGTTCAGTTGATATCCTGAAAGAAAAGGATGAAGAAATTGCGCAAGCTACGAAGAGAAGAGTAGAGTTGGAAGAGTATTTAAGAAAGTTAGAGGCAGAGAATATAAAATGGCAGAGAGTGGCTCAAGAGAAGGAAACCATGGCATTGTCCCTCTATAAAACATTGGAGGAAATGAAAGAAAGTGGGTATTTGCAGAAGAATGGGGTGATGGCAAATGATGCAGTGTCGTGTTGCGGGGGAAAAGAAGAGATGGAAGAAGAAGCATCAGGAGAAGGAGAAAAACGTATAGAATGTGAGTTTGAGTTTGAACAGAAAAGGAGAGGAGGAGGGGTAATGGTTTGTAAAAGCTGTCATTCTAGGAGCTCGAGCTTTCTGTTTCTCCCATGCAGACACCTTTCTTCCTGCAAAGTTTGCAACTCTTTCCTCGAGGCTTGCCCCGTTTGCACAACACCAAAGAAGGCTACCATTGAGTTGAGACTATGATTTTCTAGGCTGATATCCCCGGAAAAGTAAAATAGTAAATACAACAGCTGTGAATGTGATGGTTGGATCATGGATCTGTTCAATAGATATGTAGACACAACCTCACCATAGTTATAAGCTCCTGTTCTTCGCCTTTTATGTATTTAGATCTAATTTTTACTTTGAAATCACAGTCTAGACCAATACAATGAAATTTTACTGTATTTCTGTTAGCTTTTGCTTTTAAATTTTCTCTTTTCCCATAAGATTAAGTAGTAAATAGTAACTTTTGTTTTTCCCCACTTAGCTTCAGAAATTCATATTCATAAAATGTTATAGCGCCTTTTTTAAAAAATGGTCTGCAATTTGGGCGTGGACATGGAGTGGTTAAGTCTATTCATCTTTTGGGAGATACCAATGACATGTCAAAAAGCCCTACCCTTTAGTGTAGGGCCAATCAATGTATAAAAAGCTCCACATTGTTTCACCTACATGATATTAAGTCTTTTTATTTCTCAACTCTCAGAACCTTCACTTCAGATCTAGTTTATGAGTTAAACGGTCTTAGTTTATGGTTTCATATTTTTAAAAAAATAATATACATTTATTTTAACACTTTATATTGAATATTAATTTTAAAATATTTAAAATTTTAAAAGAAAAAATATATTAGATTATTTAGATAACTATTAAAAAAATTCTTAATTTAAAATGATAAAAAGTAATTTAATTATATTAAAAAATTATTAGAAAAATTTAATTATATATATTAAAAAATATATTTCTTTATATTTTAACTTTCTTTAGGTTTAATTAATATTATCTTAATTTTAATTTTAAGTAATTTAAATAGAAATTCTTAATTAAAAAGTTGTTTTTAATTATATTTTTAGATGCACGTTCAACATTATCTTTTACATGCATGTTCCATAACACTATCCATGCATGTCTCACACTTGTAGTGTGTTTCATGTTATTGTGGGATAAACTCCTAATTTGTTTTTTTTTTCCACCATTTCTCCCTATAACAGTGTGGGATGTGTCACATTGGTGTGGGAAAACCTCTTATATACTTTCTCTGCTTGTACATTTTCCACACCTTTGTAGGATATGTCACATTTATGTGAACAAACTCCTCAAACACTTCCACATCTATGTGATATTTCTTTTTGAGATTCTAAGCATCCAAGAAAATGGAGAATGAAGTGGTAAAGAAGAGGAGGTGAAACGTGAACAAGAAAAGAAACTTATGATAAAAGTCAACTAGGAAAAAGTTACTCAATAGAGAGGATCTCAAGCCCTTTTACTAGAGAATGTGCTCTTTCAAAAAGATTATTTTCATTTAAATTCAAAAGTGAACAATACAAGAAAGGGGGAGAAGGGATATATAGCCAAAAGGGGGAGTTTGGGCACATGATCCAAGGCAATGTGGGACTTTGACTTAATTAGCATTAAGACTAATTAAGCCTAGTCTTAGCATAACCTCAAATTAGTGTCTACTAAACCCAAAAAGGGTGCAAAAAGCTAATCCAAGGTGTGAGGAGAGAAAAGCCAAGATACCTAGGCTAAAGGACCTCTCACTAAGCCTACTCCTCAAACTAACTAAAGACACCTCTCTTCCTAAGCTAAAGGGAAATTACCTAAATACAATGGTTTTAAAGGACATAGCTCACTCCCTAAATTTCCTAAGACAATTACAAATATTTACAAATTAAATACAAATGAAGACAAAAGTTTTAATTCTTCAATCAAGTTTCATCCATACCTTTTTTGAATCCTCTTAGCTATGATGTATGTTAGGTGGGATTGCATCATTAATGTATTATGAGTGGTAATTTTTTTTCTAAATATTTAACACATCATATATCTAGAACTAGAATTCAAAACTACTAATTAAGCTGAAACATCGTGTCACTACACACTCGGAGGCCTCTAATTTTGATTATAAGTTACTTTAAAATATAAATAAGAAAGTTAAATTATTCACTTACTTCTTATAGTCATTTTATTTTAGTGTTTAAAATCCTATAAAAGAAGAAGAAAGAGATTTTTGTAGGTCATAAATTATTCACTTATTTCATATAGACATTTTTTTTTTGTGTTTGAAACTCTATACAAGAAGGAAAAGATTTTAAAATGTGTTCCATTCTTTTTTAGAAAAGAAAAGGAAAAAATGAAGTACATGTCTAAGTTGAAAAATACAAGTGTAAGTTATAGCAATCCTTCCTATTAAATTATACATATTTGTTTTTAATCTTTCGATACTAATCTCCTTTAAAGTTTAAAATATTATACTTAACATTTTTTTTAGATAAATAAACTTGCTTCATTTCATGAATATAGGAATAAATACAATTGAGTATATGCACATCTGGGAACTAGCATAAAACATGTGTTGTCATGCCATTGTCATTCAAATATCTAGCATCCAGATAGCAATGTAATTCTAGTAGAGTGGAGGAATGGTCTGTTGTTATACACAAAATCAAGATGAAGTTTAATTTTTGGCAAAGGAGAAATTTTTCAATTGGAGGAAGGGTCTCCTTGATCAACCAAACATTCTTATCAATTTTACTCTTCTACATGCATGTCCTTTTGTAAAATGCCAATAGGGGTTGCAAAGAAGATTACAAACTTGCATAAGGATTTCTAATGTGGTGGAAAAGAAGGAATAAAAAAGGTAGGATGGGTCAATTAGAGTTAAGTTTCCACACCAAAGAACAAGGAATGATTGGGCATTCAACAAGTGACCACTTTTAATAAGGTGTTGAGTGTAAAATATCGACAGTTAAATTGGACAATAACAGAACCAATTTAAACATGTCACTCCAATTTTGGTGGAAAGGTGTTCTATCACTATCATAGGCTAGACTAGAAAGTAGTTGGTTTTGAAGGTAAAATTAGTCGACGACTTGCTGGAAAGTTAAGGTGAAAAAACTGAATTTTGGAAAGATCCTTGGGTAGTGGTACCACTAAAGTTGATGTTTCCGCAGTTATATCAATTATCATTGCATAAGGACAATAATATTACTGATCTTGGATTTTGGAACGATGATGAATGAAGTTGGTCTTTTAGATGGAGGAGACGATTGACTTTGATTGAAGAGCATAGTCTTAGTCTCTTGATTATATGATGCGAAGTTGCCCATTAAATAAGCTACAAGAACATGTTTAGATATGAGGAAACATGAAAACTAAATAAATATGAATATGTTGTCAACAAAGTATATAGGCAATTTGGCAAATAATGGTGTGGTTTAGCAAAGAAGTCATATCTGTACATAGCTTTGAAATATTAACGTACTCTCCAATGTGCTAGGTTTTGGCTGGAGAGCTTTGTTGGGAAGGCTTCCAACAAGAGACAGTCTATACAAAATGGGGGCTTTTGCAAAATGCTAATGAGTGTTTATGCATTTTCTGGGGGGAACAAACTAGGGGTACTGTTCATCTATTGCTTCATTGTGGATTTGCATATGTTGTTTACAAGGAGTGTGATGCTTGGTCGAGAAATGTTGTTGTGTTGCCATATTTAGCTGAGGCACATCTACGACAACATATGTGGCTGGTTTCTAACAAAATGAAACGTGCATGGGGAGCTGTTTGGATGACAGTTGTTTGGTCCATTTGGAGGCACCGAAATGATGCACTTTTCAACAATGCACAAATATTTGTATAAAAGGTTTATGATTCACCTGGTGTTTAAGTCATGGTACTAGATTATGGCTAAGAATAATAAGGCTTCCTTATCCTTTTATGAATGACAAAATGCACTTTTATTACTCTGGACATCTTTTGCTTAGTTGATGCTAACTTTAAATGTTTACGTTTAGATTTGTTAGATCTATGATTTTGGTTTGGTAGGCCTTTCTCGTGGGTGTTGTTCCAAGCATGTTATAAATCTATCAAAGGGTTGTTATTTTGGCTGTTTTTGGTATTACTTGTTATAATTTTACACACACATCATATCATATATATATATATATATATATATATATATATATATATATATATATTAAATCTTTGTTTAGAATTTCAAGAAAAAATAGCTTATATCCGTATATAATCTAAAATGACACTGAGGTGGGATAGACATAATTAGTAGTTACCTATCACCCGACCTGTTATGAAAGCTTGTTACTCGGTATCCGCTAAAAACTCACAGATATCCATTATAAAAATATATGCGGCCTTTTTTAATATCTGTGAATATTCATGGGTATCCTCGAATATTTTAAAAATGTATTTTTTAGAAAATAATTGTTTTTTATAAGAATTTTTATCAAATAAATTATTTATTTATCGAAAATCTACAAATAAAATTATACTATTTTGTACATGATTAATTAGATTTAAAATAGAATAATATAATATGTATACAAAATATTTAATACAAATAGAATTTTGCTTTATATTATCAATATTTTTATAATAAATAATTTTACTAATTTTGAAGTTTTTATAGAAAAATTAATATTAATAAAATTTGACAATTAATATTTTAATTTAATTTATTTTATAAGATTATTATTTTCTTCAACCTAAATATATAATATTTTAGTTTAATAAGTAGCAGATATGATTTACTATGATAAGTACAAATAGAAAAAACTTATACCTAAAATAACGACTATTCATTTATACTATTCATAAAGATATTTTGACGAATTTTTATTCACAGATATTCTTCCATGTGATGATATTTTTGTCATCCTCATGCATAACTCACCCTAAAGTTTGGTAAATATGATAGGATCAGCACCAATAATTAGAACATGATATTCAAACAAACCCATGCAAAGAGTTCACCCAATCAACAACATCTTCACAATCCATTTCTAGAATAATATGGCTGATGTCTAAGGTTCAAATCCATGTTAGAGTGCCAAAGCCTTAATTTCCTTGGGTCTCGAAGTACCTGTTTGTAAATTCTTCCTGCTTTGTGAATTCATCTTTGTGGTCTTTATTAATAAAAGCAACTCCAAAGTGCTCATTATGAGTGAAAATAATTGCATCCAAGTTGTGCTTTAGATACATAATTGGTGGTTTGGTTCATTTGACATTTTCGTGTGGATGAGATTGAAGATTTGCTCTTGTTGCACAAACGTCTTGCATTTTTCCAGTTTAGGAGTGTTTAGGAAGGATGACAACTAGACAAGACAAGTGTGGGTTTAACCTTTTTCATTTTCATTTTTATAAAGTGTGGGACGAGTTTATGTTTGGATATAAAAAAAGCAAATATGAAATTTTAATTTTCATCACCATTCTTGTTGGATATTTTCGGGTTCGGGTATACCCATAGGTATCCGTTATATTATTTTTTTCATAATTTAAATTTACTTATTTGTTATTAAATAAATTATATATATTAAAGTTATTAATTATATTTTAATTAAAAAGTATATAAAGAATAATTAATAACAAGAAATTATAGATTAAAATTTAAGAATTAAAATTTTTAATTAAATATAAAAATTTAAACTTATTATATAATTATTAAACTATAACGAGATGGGTACATTTTCGGGTACAAGACGAGTAGTCACATAGTCATACCTGTACATGATTCAACACATTAGGTAATACTCATATTCATACTCATACTCATCAAAACAGGTAATACTCGTCAAGATCAGAGAGGTAGCCACGAGTATGAGTATTTTTCTATCCCTACTGCTTAGACAGTTAGAGAGATGTCCACCTGGAATTGGATTTAAATGTCCTCCCAAATTTTAGAATTTATTTGATGCCATAAGATCCAAAGGATCATTATGAAACACAAACCATAAACCAAACTTTATAATACTTCAAAGTGGCAAAATCTCAATTTTTAATTGTGTCTAAAACTAGTGGTTTGCCGGTTTTTATATGCGTAATGAAATGTAATTAATACGTAGTCACAACTATTAATTTTATTTAACTATTTTTTTAAATGTTATTTAATTTTTCAATGACTACCTTGTATTTAAGGAGGTTTAGTGTGTGCAACCAAAACACTATATATAATACTTTTGGTTCTCACTGTTATACACATAGAGCTCCTTCACTCTCAATCTCTTGGGTGAGTTCTCTATTTTCTTGTTGCTAGTTTTGTAGTCTCAGTAATCTTTGAGAGATTTCTTTTGTATCTTGAGAGACTTGTGATATACCTTGAATAAGTCCTTTAGAATAGTGTTCAATACACCTTAGGAAGTGGTTCTGTTTGTGATCCACATCAAACGTAATTTAGTATTTATGGAGACTAACTAATAGGGATGAAAAAAGTACTTGTACATAAATGCCGCCCCAAATCTGTTTCGATTTTGATAAGTATTACTGGGTTTGATCGGATACGAATACGAGTATTACCCGATTAAGTAAATAGGATAGGGTACGAGTATCTCACTACCTGCTAGATACCATAACACATATTTGTCTCGTTATAATTGTAATAATTATATAATAAATATAACATTATATATTAATTAAAAAATTTAATTCTTAAACTTTAATTTATAATTTATTATTATTTATTATTCTTTATATACTTTTAAAATTAAAATATAATTAATAAATTAGTATATAATTTATGAGTTTAATTGGTATACACTGTAAGTGTAAATATTTTTACACTGAAATTCAATCACAACCCTTCATTTATGGTACTCTACTAATTAGTACTTTAAAAATCACATAAATAAATGATTGTGATTGAATGTCAGTGTAAAAGTCTTTTACACTAACAGTATACCAATTAAACTCATAATTTATTAATAATAAATAAGTAAATTTAAATTGTAAAAAATAATATAATGGATTACCCGCATATATACCCAAACCCGAAAATATCCAATGAGGATAAAGATAAAGATTAAAATTTTATACTCACTCTTTTTATGCTTGAACCCACCTCGCACTTTTCAGAGATGAGGAAAGTCAAACTCGCACTTGCTCTACGTTGTTACCAGCCCTTCTTTTCATTTTCAACAATAATGACAACAATCTAAAAGACTTGCATTCGTTGTTGTTGGTGTTCCATATTTGGTGATTCAAAATAAATAAATAAATAAAAAGAATTTTGAGAAAGTGGCACCTCGTGATTTGGGATTTTGACTATTGTCAAACATTCATGATGGAAGATTGAATATGATCAATGTGAATGCAAACATTGAGAGTGCAGAATGGGGAGAAGTTTCACAATTGCAGTACATAAGACATTTTAGAATTGCTTGAACACCTTCAGAATGTTGTGCTGAATAAAAAAATTGATCATTCTAATATCATGATGAGATAAACATCTTATATTTAGTGAATCATAATTTTAGTTGAGAAATTATGGTTATTAGTTGGTTAGATATTTTAAGAATCAAATTTGATTATTTAAATTTGATCAATGTGGGGTTATTTGGATTGATGTAAGTCTTTAAGACATGTGCCATAGAGATATATGAAATGCCACATGGGTGTGAGAAACACATAGAAGGAGAATGTGCATCAAAATTCTCCTATAGAGCTATGTATAATACCATATGGATATGGAAAACACCCAGAAGGAGAAGACGTATCATGAGTCCTCTAATAGATCTGTGTAAAATCCCACAAGGTTATGTGATACATGTAAAGGGGAAAATGCATCAGTAATTCTACCACAAAGTTGTGTCAAATTCCACATGGATGTGTGTAACAGCTAGAAGGAGAAGACGCATTAAGCATTTGTCCACGAAATTGTGTAAAATGCCATGTGGTTGTGAGGGATGCATTGAAAGAGAAAATGCTTTAGAATTCTCACATAATATTGTGTAACATTTCACAAAGGTATGGGTTAAACCTGAAAAAGACCGTAATTCAAAAAATGCATGAGTTGTTTTAATAACCTCATATATAAAGTGATATGCAATTAACTAGTATTAAAATAAATGTTTCGGTTATATATAAATTATTTTATTTTATTAATTATAATAAAATGTATTTCTATGTTAATTTTGAATTATTTATTTTCTCTTTGGCAATAGAGATGCATGTGGTAAAAGAAACTACTGAAATTATAAGTTTGTTATTAGAATTTGTAACTATAGTTATAAGGAAGAAAACATGATGAATATGTTAGAATTATCATGTCTTAGTCAAAATGAGGACAAATATAAATAACCGATAGATTATATGTAGTGTACATAAAGCTTCTGAATGATGAATGTGTCATTATATGCTTGTGTGTTAATGACATGTTAATCTATGTAATGATTTAGTTATGAAGACTAAATAATTTTTGGCATCTAAATTTAATATCAAAGACATGAGTGAAGTAGGTATAATTTTTGGAATTAAAATAATAAGGAAGTGAGATAGTACATTATTATCCCAAGAACATTATATGGACAAACTTATTAACAAGTTTGACTATTATGGGTATAATTCAGTTATAATGCTAACTCTCAATTAAATAAGAAAAAAGGAAAATCAGTTTCTCAAACTCAATATGCTCAAATAATTGAGAGCTTACTACACCCAATGAACTTCTTGAGACATGAAATTGATTATGTAGTAGGTAGATTGGGTAGGTGCGCCATAATTCCAATAAGGATCATTGGAAAATACTTCTTAGACTCATGAGGTATTTGAGAGGTATCATGAACTATGGTATTAAATACAATAGATTTCCTTATGTATTGGAAGGATGTAGTAATGCAAACTAGATATCTAATTTAGATGAGACAAAATACACTAGTGGTTATGTGTTTACACTTATAGGTGATGATGTTGCATGAAGATCAACCAAATAAACTGTTTCAGCTAATTCAACAATGGAGTAAGAGTTTGTTGCTCTAGAAATGGTTGGTACTGAGGCTAGGTGGTTGAAAAATTTTTTAGCTAATATTTCTCTAGAAATGAAACCAACATATTTAGTGTTTATATTGTGATTCATAATCAACAATAATTGTAGTGAAAAATAAAACTTTCAACAAAAAGAATAGGCATATACAATTGAGACATAATATGGTAAAGTAGCTACTAAAAGGATGAAATAATTTCTATAGATTATGAGAATCAATAATGGATTTGACTAATCATGTGACTTAAACCCTTAGGAAAAAATGATTTTTTAAAAACATTGAGCAGAATGAGACTTAAGCCACTTGAAAATAGAGAATGATGGTAAATCAACCTTTGTGATTGGAAATCCCATGAATAAAGTTAATATATGTAAGAATAAGTCATATGTCAATTGTGTTAGCACTAAAAATTGACACAAATAAATTTCCTTCACAGTCCCTGCCTAATGATGTGAGAAGATGATAGATGTTGCATTAAACTTTACAATCAAACTTTATGAGAAAGCTTATCAACTGATAAATTTTTTAATGATTTTCATATCCCTTTTGAATGATGTATGATTTGCAGCATACACTTGATGAAATCACTTATACAAGTGTCAAGTGGGTCTGCTTGCATGAAATCTTGGAAAATTTTGGTAAGTTCTCATGAATACCAAGCACGTGTATGACCTAAAAGCGCAACACAAAAAAATGGCAACATATGTGGGGTGTAATGTGATTGGTAAACCACTATCATACTTTAATGGTTTTTATTCATATTGCTTGGTACACCAATTACACTGTGTGTTAAGTTCTACTAGTCTAGGTTTGGTGATAACTGTTTAAATTACCTATTTTCACATAGGTAAAATAGAGCAATTATCATAATTCTTTCTCATTTAAGGCCTTGTTTTCCTTTATTTCACTTAAAATTAGATTTAATTAGGAAATTTGTCTTAGGTTTACATTTATGCATGTTTTACCTTTATTATTCCAATTTTAGTTATTCTGAGATAGACTGTGAGAAGGACTAAAGAAATGACAATAGAATTGCTCATTTGTGTGTGGCGGTATCTCGGTGCCACCTAAAACCTAAGTGCCTAGCATTGCCTAGCAGAGAGGACTGAAATTTACAATCTCGGCACCCAATGCTGATGCTTTCGTCATCCAACGCTCGGGAAAATTGGGGAACAAGTTTCTTAAAGCGACATTCAACGCTCACCTTGTCAATGCTAGTGTTGGTGTTTCGATCTGAGGTCTTTAAAAGGGCATATTTTGTTATGGAAAGAGGTTACACACCTTGCTGACTGAAGGCATGCTCCGGACCTATATTTGTCCATTTTTTGCATCCATTCACCCCGTTGGTTAGTTAGGCTTGTTATTTTTTTAGATTTGATGTAACTGAACTTGAAATCTTGTGTATTTTTATTCTCTTTAATAAAAGTTTATTATTTAATGTTGGTACTTTTCTTTACCTTTTGCTTTATTTTTTTATCTTTCTTGGATTTTACTTGTTGAATGAACTCGAGAGAGAATTTTGGCTTGTAAAATAAGAACTCCCAATAGGGTTTATTGCTCGGAAGAGAGTAAAACTCATTGGCCATCTTAAGCTTCTTTTCTTAATGTGAGTTATTTGACTTTAGATTATACGAGAAATCGATAGTTTAATACTCAAATAGCTTAGTTCCTTACTTGCAAGAGATTAAGGTTAAAGATACTTTTATGGGTGAGGAGAACATGGATAGTGATTGAAGATTTTAAGTTCATTTATGCACTTGAGAGATGGTGTTTAGTGAAATCAAAACTCAACTGAACATCATACTATAACCATTTCTTGTATTTATCTCTATTTACTTTAGGCTTTAGGAATAGTTAGTATAAAAATCCTTCCTTTTTATTTATACAAGTAAAAAGTATTAAGATTTTTGTGGTATGATCCAAGTCCCTATGAGATTGACTTGATATTTATTGGATACTACGTACTACTATGCACTCTTGGGTAGTAGTGTAGAAAATTTGCACTCATCATTTGATTCATATTGTTTGCTATATCAAGCTTAATGCATTAAATCTCATATGAGAACCAAAAATCTCTTTTTTGAAAGTTGTTTCTTTACCTTTTGTAATATGTGGGAAATTGTAGTAAAAAAAAGATTTATAATATTACAAAAAAACAAAATCTCAATTTTTAACTGCATCTAAAATCGTTATAGTTGTTGGTCAATTTTTATGTACATAATTAAATATTATTTATACGTAACAACAATTATTGATTTCCTTTCATTATTGTTTTAAATGTCGTTTATTTTTTCAATGGCTATCTTGCATTTATAGAGGTTAGGTGTGTGCAATCATAGCACTATATATATCATACCTCTTGTTCCCACTGCTAAACACATCGAGCTCCTTCACTCTTACTCTCTTTTCTTTGAGTAAGTTCTTTTTTTCTTGTTGCTAATTTTGTAGCCTCTTCATTTTCAACAACAACAATACCAAATAAAACATGCCATGTTTGGACAAAATGTTAAGTAAGCTACACCTTTTTACTTTGAGTCAATCATTCATGTGTAGCTAAGCAATTCCTTAAGAGATGCCACACAAAAATGCTTGATTTTAGGCAGTACCTTCAATTTCTAAACTAGCATTCAACTTCCTTCCACCTTGTAAATATGCACTAACTATAACAACCGGTTGTAGTTTTCAAAATTTCCACCAACTTCTTGAAATCAGATGCATCTTTGTCATAGATTTTTAAAAACACTTTTAATAAAAACATTTTCTAAAAATATTTTCATAAAACAAATCTCACAAATTAGAGTTAGTTCACAGAGATAAAAACACCAAAGTTTTATATTGGTTCACCTTAACCGGATGTTACATTCGTTTTTTAGCAATCACTAAGGTTTTACTATCTTTAACAATATATAAATAAATTTTTTTAACTTTCTTAAAAAATATGATAATATTCTTTAAATAGCCTCTACAACCACGTAAGTGTTTTTTCAATAGTTTCTCTAAGCTATATATCAAAGTATGCTTCCACCAAGTCTCTTTTGACTATTTACTAAAACATGGTTTATATTATGAGTTTAATTGGTATACACTTTTAGTGTAAAGATTTTTACACTGACAGTCAATCACAACCTTTCATTCATTGTAGATTTGTTGACTTTACTCATTTCTACTTTAAAAGTTACATAAATGAAAAGTCATAATTAAATGTCAGTATAAAAATTATTTATACTGATAATGCATAACAATTAAACTCTTATACTATTCTATATTTTAAATTAACATGAAATCAAACTCTAGTCTGACTCTTTCTTCATTTGTTATATATATTGTTCAAATGCTTAGACACTCCTATTTATCAACTTTTTCAAAATATGATCATTCTGAAATTCTAACACACGAAAATTTGTAAAGTTGCACTTATAGCTTCTATGGTTTTTTAACAAACATTAAATGCTCTAGTCGACTTATTAGACTTACCAGGTTGCTTTGTTTGATTTTGGTGGACGAGTTGATTTGAGAAGTAACCTATGAAATGTTTTTTGGTTTTGATTTTGGTGTCGGTTGATATGTTTCTTTGTCTTTCATCTGTTTTAATTTTTATTTTTTGAAAATAATTTGTTAACAAACAGTTCTTAAACAATGACCTGTGATTAATATAATGTTACATCATCTTGGTTACTAAGGTAAATAAGTGCTGACTTACCATGTACAATAATCACATCTTATTATTGATTAAAAAAAAAGAAGAAGTTGTTAAACATTTTTGTTTTTGTCATCTCCATCTTCTTTCTTTTCCTACTAACAACCACTCAAGCATAATTTTATTAGTCACATAATCATTTGACAATATTTTTAATAGATGAGATTATTTTCAAAAACTAATATTTAAAAATATGAAAAACAAAAAATATTTCAATGAAGAATAAAATCAAAATGAAAAAACAAATATTTAGCATTGAAAAATTTATTAAGTATAAAAATATTTATCCCAGGAATTACAATTATTAACAAACATACACACACGTTGAATGGTTAAAGTGGTACCTGAAATTGCCGTTTATGTTAAAAGTTATACATCCAGATTAGTTCCTTCTTCTCTAGTTTTAAGAGAAAAAAAGAAAAGAAAAAGAAAGGTTCCCGGTGTGGTGACTTAAAACTAAAATAGAAAAAGAAAAAAAAAAGCCCCAATAATCTTCTTTCCGTGTGTTGTTTATGTTTCTGATTCTGATTCTGAACCTGAACCTACACTGCGCAAAGTTCTCTTCCTCTATGCTTACGCTACCCTAAATCTTTTTCCTCTGATCTCCTTTCGTCACCACCATCTCCGCCGTTCTCAGCTGCCCGGTTCCGGACAAGTATGTATAGGGCTTTTATACGTTCTGTATTCTGCTTTTAGCTTATAGCAATAGCAATGGAGAGTGGGCAATAATTCCATTACGTATTACCACGTGTGCTACCAACGTTTGATTTCGAGACTTATACTCTGATATTAGGGGGTCCATCGATTTGTGATTTGACTTTTGCTAAATGATTTTATGACATCAATTATTGAACTAATAGTTAGGTTCCACTTACACTCTGATGTTTATAATGTTAACTTGTTGTGTATGCAACAATGTGCATAACAGAATTGATCGTGCAATTTAAAGATTTATGGTACACTTCTCTTTTGCTTGTTTCTGTAGGATAGAATATACTAAGGAACTTCATTATCAGATTTTGACTTGCGGTACCATCACATCATAGATTTTCTTTTTCCATTATTTATTTATCTGATTGAATAGTTAGGTTTGGTCGATGGCTGCGACTTTTTGCATGGGTTATGCTTATATGTGCGGGACATGGGATGGGAGTACCTATGTGAGATTTGGATGGATTTCTTACAGGAAACAATGTATGCAGGTGAATATTTGATTCATTGGCAATCCTATACTTATTAGTCAAGTTTTAGAATACAAAGAAGCTGCCATGGCCAAGAAACCAGGACAAAGATCCAGTAAATTATCTGTGTACCTTTACATTCCTAACATAATTGGTGGGTATTTAGTTATCCTGGTGGATATTTTGTTTTATTCTCTGGGTTTACTTGCATATCACAGCAACAATGGTGTGATCTAATACTTGTTTTGTTGATAAAAATAATGTGATACAATTCTGATTTAGAACAGATACCAGAGTGATACAGAAAATTTATCCAGGCCATTTTTCTTATTGACTCATTTTTCTGGAAAACGTGAGTCCTTGGTGCTCTCTATTTGATTATACCATGTGTTAGCAATGGTTGTTTTAAACAAAAACAAATTAATGTTTAATATTTAAACTAGTGTAACACTGTTTACTGTTGGATTGTTCAAGAGATTATACTCAACTTCTGGCTCATAGTTCTTCATGAAGGCATTGTCTTAACTCCTGACCGTGTCTGTGGTTATGCAGGATACATACGGGTTCTGCTGAACTGTTTTGCCTTCTCTCAATGTTTATCGAACAAAATCTTATTCTCTATTCTCTATTTTTTAAGGTAGGACACCATTTTATGGACTCTCTCTGATATTAATCCTTTTTGTCATTTATGTTTGTGGGATGTGGACATAATTTGGCTGCATATGTGTTGCCAGCTTTGTATGTGATGCTGTTGATGGCTGGTGTGCCCGCAAATTCAATCAAGGTATAAACTTTTTTATTGATGTCATATCGTAATATATTTATCTGTCAAGTTTTTCTTAGTAAATAGATAAAATAATGTCAATGTGCTCAACTAAGCAAATCCTTGATCACAATTTATCTATTGCCACAAAAGATGCTACTGAATTTTGCAATTTTGCATACATCATACTAACTTTCTTGGGCAAAAGCTGGTCAACAAATTAAGGGATAACTATTTGACTCGTTGTACTTAGAACATTCTGAATATGATCTGTGTTAATTCTTTTGCATCCGTATCTGTGTTAAGTTTCATGAGAACAGCTCAAGTTTGGTACTCTTCTACTTATTATTGAGTTCTTCAAAATCATCTGGAACTATAAAGCTAGGAAATCAGTTTAAAACCGAGGGAATGTCAATATATCACAGCTATAATTTGCTTAGATGTTTCTCTGAGATACATTTTACAGTATAAGTTTGAGGTAGTAGTGTAATACTGATTTCACACAATCCTAAGGTTCATCCCCTATGAACAAATGTATGTATTTTTCTACTAATTTTCCTTTATCTATGGGTTATTTAGTGGCAAATTTAGATTTAAATGTGAAGAGTCCACCACATGTGAATTTATCTTGTGCTACCCTCCAAGTGCCAAATATAAGGCTGTTTTGTTTTGTTCCCATGATCTGTTTGATTTTTTCCCATTTTTTAATAAAGCATTTGGTAGGCCTTAAGTAAGTATTAAACAAGAAAATAGAGGGATAATATGGTGTATATGCTAATGAGAGTTGGCTTAATTGATATGATCAAACATCATTTGCAAAAAGGTCTTAGTTCAAATTCTACTGGTGGTCTTTCATAGGTATGCCATGTGTAAGTATCACTATGAGCCAAGCCTGTAGCATGCTCTAAATGTGAATTGGATAATTACCATCTCCCTAATAACATACATTTAGTATTAGTAAAATAGGATTTGTAGGAAAGTAGAATCTAATTTTAAGGAAACAAAATATTCCCTCATTATTATTATTTATTGTACTCTGACACAGGGAATTAACTCAAATATTCTCCCATTTTTCTCTCTTTCAACATGGTATCTAGCGCCTTAAGAGTCTAACTGCCTAAGACGATTGTTGTCTACCACTCACAACGACTTTGTTTATCAACTTTTCGCTTCCTTTGCATGTCAAGTGGATCCACTGTCCCTAGAGATAAAAATTCTTTTCTTTAGCAAACTATGTGTGTCTCTGATTTGTCGTATGTGTACCAACATTTTTTCAGTTATCTTCATTTTTATAGAAACTTTTCTAGTGCCGGCGTTGCTGCCAACAACGTTTTCTAGTGACATTTCCGACCAATGCCTATGTCGATCTTAAACCTCTCTTTATCTTATGTCCTTTTTTGGTGTGCCAAACAACATGATGCTTTTTTGGTGTTGTTTGCCTTGCCTTTATTTGCTTGCTCAATAATAATAGTTTGCACTGGCTTGTCCCTTCCCACATGCACTAGTATCGTCTTTGTCCTAGATGCACTAGCTTGTCTTTGTCCCAGATGCACCTGCCCCATTTATGTTCTTGTTGCTCCAATTCCAACTTTGTCCAAGTTACAATGGTGTTGTCTCTGTCTCAAAAACAGAGTGGACTTAGTTTCTAGTTTAAATAACTTTAGGTCTCCACATATATTGGTTTGAAGCTTCCAGATGTTGGTTTATGCAAGTCAAAGCTTTGCTTGCTAGTTGCCATAGATTTTCTTAAGTTAATGAATGTTCCAGCTCTTTGGCAATGCTATTTTTCTAGCAATATTCTCCAACTTTGCCAATATCCGGAGTTGATTTTCAAAATATATTTTTAGTGGAAATCTAATTTTATGTTTTTTTATTTATTAATTGGGAATAAATTTTCTTGTAACAAGCTAAGGGGGAGTGTTGAAAATTATAATAAAATAATACATTTATTATTAGTAGGAAAGTAGAATATGATTTTGAGGAAGCAAAATATTCCCATTTCTGGTATTTATTGTACTTTGACACAGGGAATTAACTCAAATATGCTCCCATATCTCTCTCTCTTAACATAATTATATTAATCCAGCATTTTTTTTATTTTGTATTTTTATTTCTTGATTCAGTATCAACCTTTGGAGCTGTGCTGGACATGGTAACAGACAGGTTATTCCCTGCTCTCTCTCCCTATGCATGCAGACCCAATAAATGTGATGATTGATGCTGTTATAAGTTATAACTTCTTTATGTTGTTCAATTCTTGTGTGCTTTGAATTAATGTGGCTTCCTTAATATCAGAATTAGCACTGCTTGTCTACTAGTAGTTCTTTCCCAACTGTACAAGTAAGATATTTTTCCTTTCAAGTTGTTCATCAGTCGCTGTAATTTTAAGCATGTATACCTGACTTTTGGGTTGAACTTGTGTAAAGGCCTGGCCTTATCTTCTTGTCATTGCTCGCTTTAGATATTACCAGCCACTGGCTACAAATGTACAGGTAATGTATATGTATGTCAACTTTGTATTTTTTCTCTCCTAGCTCTATGTGTATGATTCTGCAGTTACTGGGTTTTGTCTTGATTGAGATTTGAGAGTTTCATATTTGGATATTTTCACGTTAAATGCAGCACTTTCTTGACTGGAAAGACTAGTCATAAAGATGTAAAAGACAGCAGCAGCTGGCTTTTCAGGGCATACTATGGAAATAGGATGTTTATGGCTTACTGTTGTGTCTCCTGTGAGGTAAGTGTAATACCATCTTATTCATGTTTACTGAATCTTGTATAGGTTCTGTACTTAGTCGTGTTTTATCCGTTATATTTTATAGGTTCTTTACTTAATCCTGTTTTATCTTGTGGAGAATCAAACAGAAAATTTGGTGGATGTAAGTTCTCCCTACTGCTGTTAGATTATCTAAGATGTTTCATTTGCTGTGATCATCAGAGTTTCTCAATTGTTTCCATTTCTAGGTTATATCAAGTCATTTGCAAAGAATATCGTTACTTTCGCTCCTAATGGGTACTAGTTTATTTGGATGGACAGTCAAGCAAATTGTAAATGTTATCCAGGTTTGTATATGATATGTTTATTCTGGGTATTATTCTTATGATGAGGTGATATATATATAGAGAGAGAGAGACTTGAAAAATGCTAGCAATACACACTCTTTTGAAAACACTCCCAAATCCCTATTATTGGTTGAAATTTATAAAAAAAAAATGATATAAGTTCCACTTACGTTAAAATGACATTTTCTCTTAATTTTGTAATTTTGTAATTTTCAATAAATCCTAATTCCTAACCAATAAATTCAACTCTTTAGATTTTTACCACCCCACTTCATAATGAAAAGATGGGGAAGAAATTTTTCTTAAAGGGAAGCAACACATCATTGGAGAATGGAGATATATAAATTTGGTATAGTAACAAAATTCACGGGAAGGGAGAAGAAAAGAGGGACTAGGGAGAGAGGTCACAGATTGGAATTCTTTTTGCTGATAAAAACTAATAAGCTAACAATTAACATTTGCAAATATAAAAAACACACACATTAGAGAAGAAAAGAAAATATAAAGTCCAAAAAAAATGGGTGGCACAAAATTGTTCATATTTTTTTATTTGGAATATGTATCCTGCTACTCCTGCTAGTATCACATTAGTAAAAGTTTGGAATCTTCAAATTTTGTAAAGTCAGCACAAAACTGCATAAACTGTATTTTATTTAGTACAGTTTTAACAATCTCTTCTACTGCAGATAATGACATTAGTGCAATTTGCAGAAGCTTTCTAGTTATGTCTAGGATTGTATAGGAAGTTAAAATGTGGATTAAGATTCGGCAGATTCAGTAACAAGCAGGGTTCCGTATATATTCAGCAGATAATGATAATTGAAAAGAGTTTTCTTTACATTCTAGTTCTAGCTATATATAAAGAGTCTTGGAATAAGAACTGATTCACTGACTCTTGTGTTTTTCCGATGCTTTTGATTATTATCTAGTTGTTCATTAATTTGACAACTACATTTTAATATGCCCTAATACCCTTGTGATTTCAGATGAAGACAGCAGCTGATGCGTGTGTGCTTTATGACATTAACAAAAAACATAAGAACTGATGCATCTTCCACGATCAGAATCCGTTGCCTTTGTCTTTTAGTACCAAGTTATGCACTCAGTTTATATGATCCTAGATAGCAATTGGACTTGAATTTGTTCAGTTTTCTATCATTTGTAATAGAACTTACTGAACTAAAGAATCTATCTTTCCATGCAGCAAAAAGATTTTGTAGCACTAGGTTGAGTGCTTTTTTATTTACTCACGTTTAATCACACTGCGATGCTAAGAAAGATTTGTTCAATTTTGAAATTCCAAATCCCTTTCTAGGAATAGGATTGGGTGATTGTGAACTTTTATTCTGTGTTTCACGTGTGGGATGGGCAAATTCATATTATAGTGTGACACGAGGATTAATAAAACAGCTGAACCATTCATATAGTGCATAATTTCTTATATATGTTTGCTTGGCCTTTTCTTTTTGCATCTCCTATTTTTGCATTTTGCACTTCCCAATCCTAATTTCTAAAGACACCCTCATTTTCCTCCACTTCTCTCACCGCCCCCTAGCCCTCCCACACTCTAAACTGCAGCCCCACCCTGCAGCACCCTACCCACCCATCAGCAACCCCCATCCGCAATATTGAGGAACCAGTTTAGTTGATTTTGGTAATAGAATTTCTATCAACAAGTGTTTTGTTGTTGAAACTTTGGTATAAAAAACAACAGAGGAACCTTTTTAACCTTGCACAATGTTTTGGTGAACTTGCATTAATATTTTGCTCTTCATATGCTAGAAAACACAATACATCTGTAGTTATTCTCGTGCTACTTCATTGAATTAAAAATGTTTGAACTTCTCATCCTAAATTGAGCATTGCAAGATTTGTAAAGGTGAAAGTATATAAAAAGAAGATATGTGTGGATCATGTGATTAATTATATAATTAGGGATATTGTGACTCGTATTGTACCTTTCACAATCGCAGGTCATGTGATTGTAAATGTATTTTCTATGCACCTTTTCATTATTATGGATTTAGACATCTATACTTCAAAATTAGTATCTAGGATCATAAGATCCACAATATGTATGTATAAGCATGCACATATTGTGAATTTTATAATTTGCAATATAGTGTGCATATTTGATATTGTAGATTTGTTGACATAATATTGCATATGTATATTATGAATTTAGTGATCCACAACCTATATTAACTTAAAATGGTTGAGGACAATTTTGAAAATTTAAAAATTTAGGGGTGCAAAAAGAGGACGAGAGTAAAAAGAAAATGCCCAAAAATAATAGAATGCTAAAAAGTCTTGGATTTCAGTTAGGGGATTCTTTTAAAAAAAAGTCATTTTTACTTTTATGATTGGTCAAGCAACTAAAAAGTACTCCATAAACCGTGTAGGCAATGGGTAGCTTGAAAGAACCTATGAGACTTATTTTTATTATGTACTCATAAGGGGTTGGCATAAGCCTGAATATTCTTAAGTGCTATGTAATTTGTCTTGTGTATCTACTTAAGGATTTTTCAATTGTTGAATAAAATATTTTTTTTTCTCAAAAAAAAAGTTCACGGATTGAATTTAGATTAAAACAAAATTCAATCCAATCAATTTAATCGAAGTTAATTGGATTAAATTACAAGGAAATTTACAAAAAATATAAGAAACAAAACATTCAACATAAAGATGTGTAAATAAAACATTTAACATAAATTGAGTTTTTCAAAATAACAAACTAAAGTACATTAAGTAGTCCCTAAAAGAGCAAGAGTAAATCTTAAAAGGTTGAAACTACTCTTCATGACTTATGCACTTTTTTTTCAACTAAATAATAATATTGTGAGAGACAAAAATATTGTGAGTTGTGAGATTGAGTATCGAGGTTTATTTTCATTTTATTAAATTTAATGTTTGCTATCTACACCCTAACTCTTGAATATATAAAATAAAATAATAAAAATTAAATATGTTTAGATTGGTTTATAAATCATCAAATAAAAATCAGTGAACCAATCGATTAAAGTGTAATTTGATTGAATTTCTTTTGATTAAAAAAAATCAATCCAAACTAATTGAAATGGTTCAAATGATCGGATTTGGATTGAGTAGATTCGATAACACCCCTAAAAAATAATCAATACACAAGATTTTTCATTTATAATATGACAATTTTTTTGGGTTGTTATTTTATAATAGGTGGTGCATGTAGGTTGCAACTACCTATTTCTTTACGATGAACAACATTTTTTTTTTCGTTACTAGCATTGTTGAATGTCATTATCCCTTGTTTAGTTGAGTAAGTGAACATTTTTTTAAGATAAAATGCTTATGTCATTGTTAGCGGACTGAGCTTCAGACCCAAACACCCTCCCTCTTAGTTACAAGATTATTGTACTTAGTAATTTTTGTTGTTTACTTGTTGGCTTTCCCTAAAAATGGGTTGGACCCTATTTGGTTATGTTAGCCCTTTGTTTGTATTTAAGGAAACTTTCTCCTTGGATTAATGCATGAGTCTATTCAGACTTAGTTTCTATGGTAGTATAGACCTAGTTTACCCTAGTTTTCATCTACAACCTTACAATTGGTGCTCTCATTAATAGTCATCATGGCTCCCCCAAAAAATGATAGCAAAGACATTGTTGATGCCTTGGTTGCCCTATCAAAAAAATTCTCATACCTCTAAGTGCAACTTGAGTCTCAAAAACAAAAAGAAGATGAAGGTCACATGAAATTTCAAAAAACAATAGAATCTCGTCAAGATACCTTGCAATCATCATTTATGGTGTTGCAAGACCAGCTCAACACTCACCTTCCCTTTGTCCCACAATTCCAGCTGCCATTCAACCATAACAACACACAAAATTCCCCAGGACCTGAGTATGTTTCCACCCATTTCTCTACACGATTTCTCCTTCAAATGCATATCATACCACAGTCATACTCACCCAACCGTTCTTTGTAAAATCAATTCCACCTTCCCCACCCCCACCAAGCCCCTTTATTTAACACCCTAAACTGTAGCTGAACTATTTTGATGGTACTGAAGCCTTGGATTGGTTGTTCCAATCCGACTAGTTTTTCCAACATTACAACATTCCCCCATACCAACGTTTGCATATGGTTTTTGTCTACATGAGGGGAGATACTCTAAGCTGATTCAAATGGATGTCGAAAAACCATCAGTTTTCTGATTGGGACTCGTTCACTCGTGCACTCGAGCTTCGATTTAGGCCTTCTTTGTATGTTAATCATTAGGCAGAGTTGTTCAAGTTGAGACAAACAGGTAATGCTTTCAATTACTAGACTATGTTTGAAAAACTATCTAATATGGTCTTAGATCTAACTCATTGAAACATATGGGTAATTTTTCGATTACCAGACTGCATTTGAAAAACTATCTAATATGGTCTCAGATCTGACTCTCAATGCACTGCTTAATTGTTTCATTTCTGGTTTAAACTCTTATATTAGAAAGGAAACTAGATTACTAAACCCTAGTTCTATGACCCAAGCCATTGGGATGGCAAAGTTGGTGGAAGATAAAATTTGTAATTCTCGTTTCAGATACCTCTGCCACCCACAACCCCCATACACTACCTTACATGCCCACCTCAAACACTCTCACAACTACCACCATTTCCTTCCCCTGCACTTCCACAACTACCAACAATTCCTTCACATGCCCTTCCCATTAAACGAATTTCTTCCTCCCAAATGCAACAACGAAAAGCACAAGGATTGAGCTATTATTGTGATGAAAAATTTGTAGCAGAGCATACGTGTTCTATGGGAAAAATTTTGCTGCTACTAGATAATGATGATGAGAATGATGCAACTGAACCCATACCTAAATTTGAGCTAGATAAACCACCCGACCCTATACACTTTCAACTATCTACCCAAGCTTTGTCAAGCTACCCATCTCCTAAGGCCCTTAAGTTTATGGGTCAAATTAAAGGTTTACAAGTTATGGTGTTAGTAGACACTAGTAGCACTTATAACATCTTACAACCCCGTATTGTTCACCACCCCAAGTTACCTACCCAACTTACCCATAACTTCTCAATCGTGGTTGGAAATGGCAAAAAATTATCTTGTGTTGGTTTCTGCCCTAAGGTCCCCTTACAACTCCAACATCATAACTGTGAAATCCCCACATACCTCTTCCACATTGAAAGGGTAAACATAGTTTTGGGATTAGAATGGTTCTCTATGTTGGGACAAAATACTGCAAACTTTGTTATTCCTAGTTTCTCATTCCATCACCTGAATGAGCAAATTACACTTATTGGACACTTTGACATCCACCTTATCAATGCTTCCCTCCACCAACTTTCACACTCCTTACATACCTACTCAATAGCTTTATTTTACCTCCTGTAAATCACATCCCAAACCACCCCTCCTAATGATCATTTTGCGACACTTCTTTTAGACCCTCAATTCCAAACACTACCCTAAGACGTCTAAAACCTAATCCAATCCTATCAAACAATGTTTTCAAAACCTTTTGGCTACCCCCAAAATGCCCACATAACCACCACATCTCGCTAAATCCTAAAACTTCCCCAATCAATGTAAAACCCTATCGTTACTAATGTTCTCAAAAGGAAGCCATGACCTCCATTATCCAAGAAATGCTTGAGTAGGGTATCATTAAACCTAGCAATAGCTCATTCTCATCCCCTGTTTTACTGGTTAAAAGAAATGGCACTTGGAGATTCTGCGTTGATTATAGGGCACTAAATGTTGTTACTATCCGTGATAGGTTCCAATTCCAACTATAGATGAACTATTAGATTAACTTAGGTTTGCTACCATATTTTCTAAGTTGAATTGAAGGTCAAGTTACCCCCAAATTAGAGTTTACCCTTTAGACACACACAAGATTGCCTTTAGGATTTGTGACGGACACTACAAGTTTTTAGTTATGCTGTTTGGGCTGACCAACGCTCCTCAACCCTCCAATCTGCTATGAATGATCTGCTAAGACCATACCTATGTCGATTTATGCTTGTTTTCTTTGATGGTATTTTAATTAGGGCTTAGTCTTGCAGAATGCCAAATCATTTTAGCCTTGTCAGTTGTCACATGCATAAAAGAGATGTCAATCATTTGCATAAATATGATTGCAAAAACAATAGGTTGGTGGACATGTTACTCCTTTGGATAGAAGACCTTGTCTTGTTGGCAAATACTCCCTAAGAGATCTTCATACAATTTTTGGGGGCACTTTGAGCTTCCATACTCTCATTGACTTTCAAATGATTGTTATCCAGGACAGTCTCCATTAAATAATGGTAGACAGATCCAATAATATAATGACCTATAGTTCCAAACTTCTGAAGTCATTTGTCATTTGCTTAAGCATTAATCAATGGAATTGACGGAATTAGATCAATATTTTCCCATGCCATTAAGAAAAAAATGATTTATCAAATCAACAACTTTTAAATATTCCAAGTTGAGTGTTGAATGTGATGAGACATAAGGGTTTGCATTGAATTTAGTCAAGGTTACTAAGAAAAGTATTTTGCTTTAAAACTTGTGAAAATAATTTTTGGTGTTTGGAAGGGGACAAATAAGATGATTTTTAAATAGTGAGATTTATGGTCTTAGAACATTTTCAAAGGTCAAAGTTTAATATCCATACTTTAAGTATTTTAGAAAATATTAAATAATTTTTTATAGTCCTTACAATGTCAAGTCAATTTTAAGATATTCATGCACAATTTTACTTTAATATTTGAAAAAGTTAAGAAACACACATTTTTATATTTTTATTTTTAATTAATTGAGTTTAAAATAATATTATTAATACAATTAATTGATTGTTATTGAAAAAAAAAATTATTCTAGAAAATCATATTTTGCAGGAGATATCCATCTCTTTTAAGAAGCACACATTGTCATGTATGTCAATTTCTAATGAACTTAAGCAACCCGGTAAAAAACTCTCAGGAGAGATAACCTTACTTCTCATTTATTTTTTTACTCTTCTCTATCTTTATCTCTTTCCTATTTTTTTCCTATCAAACAATACTATTTTCCCAATTTTTACTAATTTTTTTATTGTGTGTCTGTATGTGGTTGTGCGTCTCTCTATCTGTGTGTATTTACAATTTACGATTTAGGCTTTAAAATAATCATCTACTACCATTTCTCATGACCATATTAGATAAATAAGATTAATTTTAGTTTAAGGACTTATTTATTTAAAAGTTTAAATAAGTTTTTTGTTCTTAAAGTTTCACAAAAAATCACTTTTACTCCTTGAAATTCAAAAATATTTTTTTAGTTATTCTTTTTCGACTAACACCATTAAAAAATTGTTGATGGAAAATACATTTTTATAGTCATGAATCACTTTCCTCAATCTTTAATTTCACATCTGGTACAATCCAATATACTGAAACTTATAAATGAATAACGTTAATAAAAAAAACAAATTAATTTCAAAAACTAGAAAAGTATTTTTGAATTTCAAGAACCAAAAGTAATTTTTAGTTAGGGTAAAACACTTATGTAAAACTTATTTAAATTATTTTAAAGAACTAACTATTTCTAATACCTTAGGTAAGTCGTTTGCATCCTGAATACCAATAATTAAAGGTAACCCTTCACATTCATTCTTCACACTTTTACTTGTGTTACATGTACATGCACAAAAAATTAACAATTACACAAGTTCTTAGAGTATTTTTTGTGGATTCCTAATATAGCGTAAGATTAAAGAATTTTTATAAAATTTTACTCAAATAATAAAAGTTTAATTGGTATATCCTGTTAGTGTAAAAATATTTCAAATTCTTAGCTTAATTTTTATTATCTTATGACAAATCCACATTTTAAATGAAGAACTCATCCTTAAAAAAAAATATTCTTTCACCATGGAAAACCCTCATACTATAGTTGTTCTCGTTAAAAATGATTATTATAGTTAATAGCTACCATTGGAAGATGCACAAGAGAATTCCAAGGCATAATTCATATACATAAATAGTATATTCGTAAAATCAATGGAAATCTTGAAATGAAACAACTACATAGTTATCGGCTGTGGAATAATAGACCTTACCAGAGATATATACATTCACAAGTGTAGTCGAATAACAGACAATCAAAATCACATGTTGCATAAATAATGACCTTGCTCCAAACAATCGAATTTATCTCTAACGTCCCTACTTTTTCTTGACACCAAAACGATGTTCATAAAATGGTACCTGGCGGATTAAAGTGTACTAATACAGGCTAAACCCAAAAAATTGACTAATGAGGATTGCAAATCCGAGGGCTATTGCAACAAGAGAAGAAGCCCAAGTGAGTTTCTCAGTTATTCTAGGTACTCTATCTTTTAGTGCCTCACTACATGAACCAATAAAAACTGTATAGCTCCCCATTGCAACAACAGTTCCAAATAAGAACATGATAAGAAATGCAGCACCAGCCAAGCGCGAAGGTAGAGCAAGGGCAGGCAACACCATCATCAATGCATCTGGTTGAAGTCCATGAACTATTCCAGTGGCAAAAGTAGCAAAACCAATCTTCTTCTTTCCTACTGCAGGATTACTATCACGTGATTCATAGACACCGACATCACATTCACCATTTTCTAAGGCAACACATGGGGTAGGCACTTCTGAAGCTTCCTTAATTCCCATTGCACCAATTACTAACAGGGTAAGACCAACCACTCTGGTGCCCCAAGTGCGAATAACTTCAATGTGAAGCCCATCCTTTAGTAGCAAAAATAGTAAGCCAAAGATAACTTGACCGGCATCATGGCCACAACCCCAAAGGGCTCCAACTGCAGCACTCTCCATTCGAGTTCGGCCTATCGACAATGGAGCCAAAGCTGCAAGATGATCAGGTCCTGATAGTGTGTGCAAGCAACCAGCAAAGAAACCGGTCCAAGCACTGCTTAGAAGCTCAGTCTGGATAAGTTTTCCACCAACTGCAGCAGCCGCAGGGCCACTGGTTTTGGCAGCATTTTGAAATGTTGCAAGAGCTGCTGGAGCAAAAGCTGGTTGGATTAAGAGCAAAACAAGAGCAGAGAGTATTGCAAGTGTCCGAGCTGTTATTGCCTGAGAAAAAAAACATAGCAAATGATATGTTAAGTTTAACTGGAATGTTCAAACAACTAAAAGGCATAAAATATAAACCTTGTAACCTGCGGCTAAAAAAAACTTGGAATAAAAAATTATCATGACTAATGATTATTAATAATAATTAAGAACGGCCATGTCAAACTAACCTATTTCAACAGTTTAACCTTTCAGTGAAGCATTACATGTAAATTCAAATTTCAGCTAGGGTATACCCAATTCAACAAGTATGTCAATAATTACGTTTTACTGGAAAAAGCTAGAGGTGGGCAAAATTATTGAAAACTAAACGCTTTAGTGAACTGTAAAAGAAGTTTAGACAAACTGAACTATGTAAAAGTTTGGACAAATAGAATTGAACTGCATAACAATCTAGGGGAAATGAACTGAACAGAACTGCTCCGTATTTTTCAAACTGTTTAAATTGCTTTAAATAATCATGTTTTTAAATTTTGTAAATTTCATAAATTATATTGCAGTTCAGTTCAAACTGTTCAATTTAGGAGCAGGGCAATTTTAAAACTGAACAGTTCAGTTTAGTTTTTCATTCAATTCAGTCCAGTATGTTCAGTGTTGTTGTCTTTTTTTTTGCCCAGCCCAGCCCTACCAAAACATGTGATTGAAAAGCTAAGTTTGGTTATGATCAACAGGCCAGCAACAAACCGTGTTACCGAAAGAGAGCTGCAGATTAAAAATGTACCAATAACAAAACTGCTATATAAAAACAGATTAATTCCTCATTTGGTCCTATACCTACACAATTTTTAAGTTTTAATCCCTATACCTGGAAAATTTTCATTTTATTCGCTACACATACGCTATACGCATTTTAATCTGTTTTAGTCTCCATGGTCCAGAATTATAAAGACCAAAGTGGATTAAATAGTTATATTAAAAAGAGTATTAGTAAGGACTAAACTAATGTTTTCTAGGCATAGGAACTAAAATATAAAAGATTATGCAGGGATAAGTACCAAATGAATAATTAAACCGTAATGATATGTCGTAAATAAGGAATGTAACACCTTTTTGTTTCAATATACAAATTACGTAACAGGATCCGTTCAGATTATAACAGATTGATGAAAATATAACAAATCCTCATTTGTTGGTAAGGTTCCAACTTCCATGGCATTTACAAAAATTGTCAAGACTCAAGAAGGGTAAAGGAGTGATTCAGCCCATTTGGATAAAAAAATAGTAACAGAATGAAGAGCAGTAAAATTACAAGGACTCCCTAAGTCGAAAGACAAAGGTAGAAGGGTTTGATTAAAATAAAAACGACGATGATATTGGATGTAAACAGCAGACGAAGGAGAAAAGATCTAAGGAATGAAAACAGAAAGCACATACCTTTGGCATTTGGAAATCATGTCCAGCGGTGATGAGATTGAGGGGTTGGGATTGGGTTTTGGAGGTATGAGAATGGATGAGTTTAGCAGAGGAAAGGGATTTGGGAGCAGAAGAGGATAATGGAGGAGGGTTTTCATGCTTTGAAGAAATTGAGAGGAAGGAAGAGGGTTTTAAGGAGAAAAGATTGAAGCTTGGTGAGTAAAATCGAGTGAAGGTCTTGAGATTGGTTTTAAGAGGAGAAGAGTGTAGAAGCCTATCCATGGCCATGGCTTCGCTTCAATTGGAAACCAATTGGATAAAGTCTCTTCTGTCTTTCTGTCTTCTGTCTTCTGTCTTGTGCTTTTGCTGTTCCTCTGCCCTCTCCACGCTTCACTTCCTCGCTACTCACTTTTCTTCTTATTGTTTTTTAATTACTATTGCTATTTCTTTATTTTTATAACTGTTTTGTTTCAACAATGTCAGTTCCATCGTGCCTAAGCTAGCTATACCACAAACGTTTGGATCTATTGGTTAAAATTTAAAACAAATTAGGTCAAAGATGTTTTATACAAAAACATAAAGTGTTGATTCTATTATTTAAGAGTTATAAAGTATAATTTGTTATTACTACTAAAAACAGATATGCTTATTGTATATGTATTTGCATTTTTAATATATTATAATAAATTTAAATTTTTAATTTAATATATTTTATAATAATATAATAAAAATATGAGTAATTCATTGCTTCATTTTGTCTATAATATGATATAATATATGTTTTGTTAGTTTTATATTTTTTTGTTTATGATTACGTGATAGAAATATGTCAAATCATAATATTACAGATTTGCAATAAATTTGAAAAAATTGAAGGATGAAAGAATTTGAATAAAATTCAAAATATTCTTTCTATTAAAAATATTAATGATTAAATGTATACACATCTATTAACAAAACTTATATTTGTGAGAGTATAAGAAGTCACAAAATATTTTTAAGGGTAAAATAATCATAAAATATGGATATCAAAATGTTTTATTCTCATTATATAATATACTAGCAAAAACACATACTCTATCATGCATGTGTGTTTGGCTTTTTATTTTAATTTGATATATATAATTATGTATTTGAAATTAAATATAATATTTGTATAATTTTGTACACTATCTTAAATTGGCATATAGTGGTATATAAAAGACTTACACCATATATACAAAGACGAATCATATAAGTTGAAAAATACTAAATTCTACATAATTATAAAATATATATAAAAACAGAATGTATCTACTAATTATGTACCATTATCATGACGGCAATTCATGATTTTATAAAACACCTAGGTAGGATGAGATACTAAATGATAACAAAGAATTTAGGTTCATTTGATGTTATGTTTAAAAAATTTTCTGAGTTCTTTGTAAAACATCATGTCATTTGTTGAACTTTTTAAAATTTTTCAATTTTTTTTAAAAAAATATTATTTTTTATTTGAATTTTTTTTTTAAAAAATTATTTGTTGAAAAATCTAGGAATAAAATTATACTAGTAAGTTTTTACAAGATTAATTGAATCTAAACATAGATTAGTATAATATACATATATATACAAAATATTTAATATAAATAGAATATTTGTTTTACATTATCGACATTTATATAAAATTAACTCTGTGAATTATTCATTTTTTATAAAAAAAAAGTAGCATTGATAAAAATAAAATTTGATAATTAATATTTTAAGTTAATTTATTTAACAAAAATATTATCTTTTTTAAATTAAATTAAATATTGTAGCATTTTAATTTAGTAGGTAGCGGATACTCCGTAGTACGAGTACTAATATACTTGTACTTGTATACTTATACCGACGAGTGATGGGTACTCATTTAAATTACCGATGTAAGTATTTTTACGGATTTAATATGCGGGTATCCACAATCGTATATGTTTTTTCATTCCTACCCACACTTCACAAAAAAAAATATTTTACCTATTTAATTAAATACCTATTCACTAATAATTATGTTGTAGATATTTTGTGACACAGGTGAGAATTAGGATCATGATTCTTTTCTCTCTTCCAAGAGGATTTATTTATTTCCAACCGAGACATAACATTGTGCATGAGAAAGATTAGAAAATAGAAGAGATGGTGGAAATTACACTTGTGATTGCCTATGTTGTGGGTCTTGAGCAAACTGACAAGCTCACTCTCAGGACTCAGTGTAGGGCTCTTAGCCCCTACCATTTGTGATTTTTTCAGAGTGAGTAATTGTTTTTTTAATTATGTTGTTGACAGAATGCATGTTACATATCATTATGAAACATGAGTGATATGATCATGTTAAATATTGTTACTTAGATTACGTTTTATTACAACTAACCTTTAGTAATATTATGATAAAAACTCAAAAATCAATGTAAAGGCTAAGTCGAAATATTTTTATAATTACTAAAAAACATGCGTAGTTGGTATATTAAAATAAATATTTCTCATTTGCATATTAATATAGTAATTTAAAAATTATTTTTTCACCATGGATAGACTTTATTTTTTTATTTCACCTTAATTTAATTAAAAAATGAATTACTTTAGCCTAACATTTTTATTTATTAAGATCATAAGGTTATTTTGGGGCTGATTGACCAAAGTGGGCTTATTTTTTAAAAAAATTACCAATATGGGTCTCTTTTATAAAATATTACCAGTATGGGTCTGTTTTGGTAGTTGACTCGGTCAAACCGCAACTCTAAATTGCGGTTTTGTTGCCACGTCAGCAACGTGATTACGTTGAAGCCAGCGTGGCAAAAACGAGTATGAAACCGCAAGTGAGAATTGTGGTTTGACTGGTCTTTGACCAGCACTGCCTTGTTGTCCAATGGGTAAAAAAACACAGAAAATGATGCCTATAAAACCGCAAGTCAGAGTTGCGGTTTGACTGGGGTTTAACCGGCCCCCCCTTTACCGGACAGTTGCAAAAAAAATACAAATTTCTACTCACATAAAACCGCAAGTCGCATCTGTGGTTTGAATTAAATATTATTTTTACAATAAACCGCAAGTGCGAACTGCAGTTTGTATTAAATATTAATTTTAACATAAACCGCAGATCAGACTTGCGGTTTACGTGGAGTTGCTATTTAAACCCCCGTCGCCCCACAGAACCGCACACCCGTTCGACCCAGAGAACCGCACACGTAGTTGCACCCGACGTAAAATAAAGCTTTACGTTACAGTCCAGTTGTTCAGGTAAAAAACGTAATTTGTAAAATTTTTGTGTTTTTCAATATTTTAAAAACAAATTGCTTTTTTAACTCTGTTTTTTATGTTTAAATTTACTTTATTATTTATTTGTAGGTACATTTATGAATATTGTGTTTGCTCCAATTGTCACCTTCATTTATAGTGATAGAAGAATGTACGAAGGAGACGAAGGTGTTATTTTTTAAGGGAGTAGAAGAGCAATTAGAATTATGCGTCCTATGAGTTTTACTTGATTAAAGAACAAAATTCAGGAAAAGTTAAAAATGCAATCAAATGAATTTATATCATCTGTAACTTGTAGATTTTTATTTTCTGGAAAATATGTGTCACTACAAATTATTGATGATGAAGATATTGAAATTATGTTGAATGCTTTTGAACAACAAAATAATGTTGATATAATAGAATTGTATGTTCAGAAATCATCAGTTGGTACTAGTTCAGGCACTGCAGTAGACACTGGTATAATGAATTCTGACATAGTTGAAGTAGATGATGATGATGTTGTTGGTGAATCATGTGGTGAGGAAACATCTGATGAAGAAAATGATGTTTCAATTGATGGTAATTCATCTGATACTGATGACGATGAAACTCGTAATATGGAGTCATTGTCGGTAAGAAATGTGGAACAAGGTATGTTTAATAATAATTATTATTTTGTTTACGGTTTACTAGTTTAATTTGTTGAATAAGAGACACATGAATAAGAATATTGTTACACTTGCAGGGCAATGTCCACCTTGGACTGATGCAGCTCATTATACACACATTAATTGGTTGCATCCTGATGAAGAAGATATTTTAGGCCAAGAGTTGCATGAGTCATGAAATGTTGGAGATGCATTGTACAAAGGTCTACAATTTGAGACAAAAGAAGATGTAAAAAATGCACTGATACAATATTCAATGCGAACACATCAAACGTATCATGTTGTGGAGTCAAAAAGTTCGAAATACATTATCAAATGTCCCAACTATAAAGATGGGTGTCCATTGATGGAAATAAAAGGAAACCTTAAATCAATAGATACAAGATTATAATATGTATAGAGAATTAAATATAAAAAGATAGAGGAAAGAGAATTTGTGTACCTCAAATATATTGAATTGAAGTTCTTTATCTTCAAGAACAAAAAAACCTATGAATGATTATTGTAGAGATATGAGTTCAATAAGAACTCTTGAGGGTTTTACTACCTACTTTCTAGGGGATTATTTTAGAGAATGTGTATTGTTGTTGTAATAATTTGCTTAATGGGATGGCAAATTTATAATCCCCGGGGTAGGCAAAGACCCCTCAAATGGGCTTTTTTTATGATTGACTCAACCCATCACAAAGTCAATCTTACTATAATCCCATTCAAATAATCATAAAGATATTATAAGATATGATTATCACCAAATCTTAAATTGCCAGATAATGATAAAATATAATTGATTAATACCAATCTACTATTATTTCCAACATCCATTCTATATGAGGGCAATTTTGTCTCGGAAAACAGTCAACGGTTACTCAATGGGGTGGAGATCATCTATGTCTCAATCCGGCACTCTCACAAGACCACAAAAAATTAAACTCAACTTTCATCAGTAACTTGATATCAGGTTTGCTTACTTGTCTATATATAACATAATATTTAAATTAAATTATTATGATTTGTTATTAACTTTTTAATTTTTTCAGGAATGGTTGGTTCAGACCCATCTTTAAGAATTAATTTGATTCAGGAGAGAATTTGTAGTCAACATGGATAAAAAATATCATACAGGAAAACATGGAAAGCAAAACAAAAAGCAATTGTGCATGTTTATGGGGACTGGGATGAATCATTCGCTACTCTTCCAACATTTTTGAAATTCATTCAAAGTAAATCGCCAGGTTTTTTCTATCAAATATGTCATGATGATCTTGTTGTTGGCAATCAAGGTTACCGTCAATACCAACAGTTTCAAAGAGTGTTTTGGACATTTAAGCAGTGTGCTGATGCCTTTAACTACTGTAAGCCATTGATACAGGTTGATGGAACACATTTATATGGAAAGTACTCGTCCTCGTGGTCTTGGTTCCTATCCCACATACGACTGCATGTGACACAAAAACAAGGAATATGTCTAATTTCTGATCGGCATGCTGGGATTAAGTCTGCTGTGCAAAATGAGGCATTAGGATGGCAACCACCATATGCTTATCATAAGTATTGCATACGCCATATTGCAAGTAATTTCAACACTCGATTTAAAAATATGGCACAGAAAAAGATGTTGATAAAATTAGGTATAACTTCTTTTTACACACATGACTAATTTGTTTTCAAATGTATTTTTATTATTATAAATGATCGATTGTATTGTGTTGTTTTGCAGCTTACACTCCATGCAAGCATATATTTGACCAAAACTTTGAAAAATTTTGTCAACAAAGCACTGAAGTAGTTAGTTGGATAAATGACATATCGAAGCAAAAATGGAGTATGGCATACGATACAAAAGGTTACAGGTATGGAAACATGACAACTAATTTGTCTGAGTGCGTTAACAAAGTGTTCAAGGATTGTAGGAATATTCCCATCAGTGCTTTGGTAAGGTCAACATATAGTAAATGTGTTGCATATTTTGTCGAAAGAGGATCCCATGGTAGGTCCCAATTGGAAGCTGGAAAGGTCTATTGTGATAAATTAATGCAAGCATTGCGTAAAAACCAACAAGACGCTTGTTCTCATATAGTTCGTCAATACAATATCGAAACGACTAGATTTGAAGTCGAAGACGCTTTTAATCCAATGACTCAACGTGGAGGAAAAAAATGGGTAGTTAACTTGATCGACAAATACTGCCAATGTGGCCGATTCCAAGCTTTCCATTACCCTTGTTCACATGTAATAGCTATGTGTGGTGCAATTAGTTTAGACTATTATCAATTTGTTGATGAAGTATACACGAATGACTTCATCATGCGTGCATACTCTAGTCAATGGTTTCCTCTTGGGAATGACGACTTGATCCCTCATAATGAAGAAAGTTGGACTCTTATCCCAAACTATTCTGTTGTTCGAGGAAAAGGACATCCAAAATCAACGAGGATAAGAAATGAAATGGATTTTACTGAGTCACAAACACACAGAAAAAATAAATGTCGCCGATGTGGAGAAGAGGGTCATAATCGAAGAAGTTGCCCTTTGCACGCTGACATAGGATGCTCTCAACCAACCGATGGTGATATGTAATTACCTTAAATGTTATTGTGTTTTTCAACGTTGTTATATTTTATAATTTGTTATTATCTCTTTCGAACTTTTGCAACGTTGTTATATTTTATAATTTGTTGCCATCTTTTTCAAAAACATTATAATAATATCTTTATAAAATAATATAAAAACTTTATTGAAAATAAAAAAATATTTCATTGATCATCATCATCATCGTCTACATTTTGGCATGAGTTTGATCAAATTGTCTACCTAATCCTAGACTAGCGGTAGCATAGGGAGAATCTCAAGGTATATCGAATTGCGGTTCGCCGATAGCTGCTGTCATTGCGGGTTGTTGCTCTGGTGGCATCTCCGGTGTGCGAAGTGATCCAAATATTTGTTGAAAAATATGGCCTTGGGGCATGTTAGCACCGTACGGTGTACCACTTTGGTAAGATGGTCCTACGTCTGTCTGAGACGGATAATAATAAGTAGTAGGCATATTTTCACTTAGTTGTGTCGGTGTATAATATATGCCTTCTTGACGTTCAGGCAAGTTAGGAACAGGGTAAACTTCGGCCTGAACGACGTCCCTCCGTCTAGTTAGACCACGACTTTCACGATATGACTGTTTCACGTGAAAATCTGGAACATCAACCTCGGGCATACTTTCGGGTGCTGGCACTGCCGCTCGCGTGATTCGATCTTCATCTTCCAACAAGACCATTATTTTATCAACATATGAGACTAAATCGTCCACTGACCACTTGTTTCTTCCCTCCGGAGACACCATATATGATAATGTCTCTCCAACTTCACCCTACAATAAAAATAGAATGGAAAACATTAAAACCATAAAAATGTTATTGCAAAAATTAAAAAACAAATTGGATAAGTATAACAAATTTTACCAACAACGATGCTCTTGCATTTCTTCGGTCGATAAACATTTTGGTTTTGGCACGATACCAAACCATGTACTCAGAGTTAAATGTCAGGTCTCCAACCTGAGTTCCAGTTTCTTCGACCCTAAATTGGTCTATGTTGTTCCATATTGCAATGGCAGGTTGCAACAACATAAGCCAATTTTCAGAACCTTTTCCTCGCATAGTCAACCCATGTAATTTTTTGGGCTGCAAAGGAGGACGGGGTATGGGTTGGCGCATCCCAAACTGCCGCATTACTCTATCTGGTTGATGTCATTCACAAATATTGAAACAAAGCAATGGCACAACACATTTCCACGCGTTAACCCCTTCTACGCATATCGGGGGTAACTGTGCCAAAACTTCGTTTGGATATGGCATCCAAATGACCTATATAAAATAAAAAGTAGTTAGTACGTAAACAAAATTAAAAAATAATAACATACATTTTCTTACATCATTTTGCTTCATTGTATCCAGTAAACGACGATGATGTTTTAAATCATCGCTGGCTCCAATGTGTTGGTTTCCCCGTCATAGCCACCTACGAAAATTATATAATTAATATTAAATATTATATAACTAATTGACAAATAATATTTTAAAATATAACTAACATTATACTCAATAAAAAAATTACTTTGATCCAATGGGTTTGTTTGGTTTGTATGGGGGTAATATAGTCGGTGCAACTTTTGGGAATCTTTCCCATGCCCATATCTGTATTAATAGGCATAAACTACCCATGGATTTTATTTTGTAGTTTGTTGCGACGCATAGTTCTCTATAGAAAAAACCAAGTACAGCAGCACCCCATGCATATGCACTGCACTCACCAAAATCTCGCAACAATAAAAAATACCTTAAAGATACTTTACTACTAGACTTATCTACAAACAGGGCACCACCAATGAGGCGTAAAATATATGCCCTAGTAAACCTCTGTAAATTTTCTTCATTATTTTCAAAATTTGCGATATCACCAAAATTATGAGTTAGCCAACTAACTCGAATAGAACTACCATCAATTTCATCGTTATTTGGTGAAACGCCAAGCAGTTCTTCACATAGTTCAACCCAATTAACATTGGTTGAAACTATGACAGGAATGCCAGTTACTCGTAAACCCAACAAAATTGCAACATCTTGAAGGGTGATAGTGCATTCTCCACATCTCATGTGGAAAGTATGAATTTCCGGCCTCCACCGCTCAACAAATGCATTAATTAAACCTGCATTAATACGAAGAAAACTCATCTGCGCGACCGTGTAAAATCTCGCTTGTCGTAAATATCGTACAATTTGAGGAGGAATTGACTCTTCTCCATTGTACGTGGGAACTGCACGTCTGATTAAGAGTTTTCTGTCGTGCTCCCCATTCCATATATGTTGAGAAACGTGTTGATTTTGCATGTACAACACGTCATTCTCCACAGGTGTTCAGAATGAACACAATCAATAGAAGGGCGAGAAGAAGATGATGCCATGAAAATTGCTACAATTTAATAAAAAGATTATGTTAACATAATACCCAAAATAATATATAACAAAATATAAAATTAATATATAACAAACATATATTAAAATATTATATACGAAAACTAACCTCAATATTTAGAAATAATTTCCAGAAAACAAAAGTTTTCTTTGATTATCACTATGTGGTCTCCAACTAGGTGTGCGATTCTCTGCGGCGAAGGGGTGTGCGGTTCTGTGGGGTCACGGGATGAATTTATAGGAGACGAACTCCACATAAACCGCAAGTCTCATCTGCGGTTTATGTGGAAAATATTATTTAATGCAAACTGCAGTTCGCACTTGCGGTTTGCGTGCGTAAAAAACTGCGTCTCTTCCTCAAGATCCGCACCCGTTCGTAAAAATCCGGTTAACCCCCAGTCAAACCGCAACTCTGACTTGCGGTTTTACAGGGACGTTTTTGCAACTGTCGGGTAAAGAGGGGGGCCGGTTAAACACCAGTCAAACCGCAACTCTGACTTGCTGTTTTACAGGGATCGTTTTTGCAATTGTTAGGTAAAGGGGGGGCCGGTTAAATCCCAGTCAAACCGCAACTCTGACTTGCGGTTTTACAGACATCGTTTTCTGTGTTTTTTTACCCATTGGACAACAAGGCGGTGCTGGTCAAAGACCAGTCAAACCGCAATTCCCACTTGCGATTTCATACTCGTTTTTGCCACGCTGGCTTCCACGTAATTACGTTGCTGACGTGGCAACGAAACCGCAATTCAGAGTTGCGGTTTGACCGAGTCAACTACCAAAACAGACCCATACTGGTAATATTTTATAAAAGAGACCCATATTGGTAATTTTTTTAAAAAATAAATCCACTTGGGTCAATCAGCCTTATTTTAGCTTAATTTATTGTTATTATATCCTATCATCATGGTGTTTCACGTTAATTTTAATTAAAAATGAATTAAATCTTTTACTTTTCAAATTTTAGAAAGAATATTTCATCTTAATTATTAAAAATGAATTAAATATTTTAATTTTGATATTTGAGAATAAATATTTCTACTTACTATGTTAACATAGAAATTTGAAAATTATTTTTTAGCATGCGTAATTGTTTTACGAATTATAACAGTTAATATAAATTATTGTTGTAAATTTTGTAATTAATTGAAGGTTAAAATTTAAGTGTAATTCCCTTCATTTTTTTAAATAAAAAAATCTTTAATAAATTAATTTATTAGTTAATTACAACAGCACAATTTATTGATTTATATTCTATTAGTTAGTAACTTTTATCTCTTACTTTTATTTGTGGATAGGTATTTCTATTATTACGATTGCAATCATTACCATTATTTTGGATAGCATTGTGGTGATAGCAGCATTAAATTGTTATATATTTTCACTTAAGGCAAAAAATAATTTTATAATTATTTTAATTAGTATTATATTTTTTATTTATAAAATATCATAACTGTTTATTTATTTAAAATCTAGTATTCCAATATTTCTTATGACTATAATTATTTAATACCAAAAAGTTTATAACAAAATATTCTAATTTAAATTTAATTTTTTTTAATAAAAGAAGAATAAAGTAATGTTATGATTCTATTAGAGTTCCTTTGCCGATATATTGTAGAAGCATTGTAAGATTTTGTGTGAATTAAAATCACACATTCAATACTGTAGCAATATTTTGATGAGTCCCTTCTTTTTTATTTAACTTTGATCACTAACTCATTACGTACTTCAACTTGTATTGATTTTATTTTTTCACTTTATATGCAACAATCACACACACAAAAAGAAAAAGAAATAAAATCAATTGAGCGGAAAAGATATTTTCTAGATCACAAATTAAAATTTTGATAATTTTGGTATTTTGAAAAATCTTCACAAAATGAATTCTTCAATCTTCAACAGTGTTCTTACATTTCTCTAATTTAGTTATTGGATAATATGAAATTTTCTAAAAATTTTCACACTTTTGCATCTCAATAATAGTTGAAAAGAAAAAAAAAGAAGTTAAATGCATCTCAAAATTAGTTGTCTTTATTAGTGTATATATATTTATTGATACAAATATCTATACTTTTCTATAAAATATAAAAATTTAGAAAAAAAATCTCACTAAAAATAGTTGCATTAATATGACAATAGCACAAAGGTGCAGCCTTGGAAACACCAAACCTGAAAAAAAATATAGAAAGTTTTAGATTTGAAACAAAAAATAGTGAGCAATTTTTATTTAAAAAATAAACCGATGAAACTGATGGAGATTTGCATGAACTTGACATCGAAATGATTCGTGCTAACGTGGATTTTTTTGCCCATTCGATTGTACTCTGGTCGATCGAAGAACCTGTTGGCCTTTGATGATGACGGCGGCGCCGGTTGCAGCGTGAGTTTGTTCTCCACCACTGAACTCATAGATTCTGGTGCATGGAGAGGAGAGGGAGCGGAAGGAACGAGAGATCAGAATGAAGTTGCACTCAGGATAAGCTTTATAATGAAAAATGGTTCCTGGATTTTCATGTCTAATTTGAAGGTAACACCAGACATAGCAAGCCGAAACACCAAATGGTAGATAAGAACATACAAAATAGATGCAAAGAATTGGAAGCAATTGCAACATCTTTGCATGGAGCCACCAAAGAGAGCCAAGGATTAAGATTTGTCGTCAAACTAAGTTTGGCAAGAGAAAGAGGCTTTTGTTGGCAATGTTCACTCCCTCGATGTGTGGCAACAAACTTAGCAGAAGCAATTTCCGTTCTGATTCCCAACCTATTTACAATATCTAAGTTGGGTTAATTAATATGGGTGACACCTCTTCCAGCTGAGGTGGCGGGAGAAGGTGTGGGTTGTGTTGCTTGTGGCCACTGCATCGCGACATAGTTTTGTTAAATGATGGTTTTGAAAAATGGATGTTTATATTTATAGGATACATAGTGGCGTATGGGTGGGAGGGAGTGGGGAGTAGTGACATTTTTAAAGGGAAACGAACTGATGCTTGTATTGTAGGGAAAGTAACCATTCTAACCCAAAAAGAGAGAGAAGTTAGCAAGTAAATTTCAAAACTTGTCTAATAAAATTAATGAGGGAAAGAGAATGTGCTGTTACAGGTTTTTAATGTTGGGTGTAGTTGTAAACTTTCCGTCTCCATTTTAAATAACAACCATCTTTTATTAATTGGGCAATTTTTATTTATAACTAAATATGCTGAATTAGATAGTTTTTATTATTTAAAAATGGACAAATTAGGTATTAAAAAAATTACAAATGAAAAGGTGTATTGCCTTTATATATAGTTATAGAAAATAGGAGTATTACTTTTATATATAGTTATAGATAATATACAATATATAATATAAAATGTAATATATATATTATTGATTAATTATATATATAAATTATAAATAAAAGATAATTAAGTATGTTGGATATAAATATTTTAAAATAATTTTTTCTATAAAGTTATAAAGTTGATTTAGTAACAAAGTTTGCATTTGGTAATAGAGAGATTGTGAGTTTGAATCACTCCTATGACAAAATAATTTATTTTTTAATTTTAAAATAGGTACAAGGGTAAGATATGTATTTTAAAAAACAGACATCAAAATGAGGTATTTTCTTTATTAATACTAGCGAAAACACAGGCGCTGTCATGCCTGAGTATTCGCATCTTTATTTTAATATGTTATAATAATTGGAGGGTTTTAATTTAATATCTTTTGTTAATTTTATATTTTTTATTTATGATAACATGATAAAATCACGTCAGATCATCAATGGATATGTCAAATATGCAATGAATATGAAAAAATAGAAAGAAGAGAGTTTCAATAGAACTCAAAATATTATCGCAGCTGTGTATTTGCATGTTTATTAAAAATATTTATCATGAAATGTATGCATATCTATACTATTAATAAAGGGAATACCCCATTTGATGTCTATTTTTTAAAATACTTATTCTACTCTTACATTATTTTAAAATTAAAAAAATAAATTAATTTTTCATAAGAGGAACTTGAACGCATAACATTTAATTTCCCAAATATATATTTTTCCCCTAGACCAACCTTATAACTTTAAGCAAAAAATTACTTTAAAATGTTGATATCCAACATACATAATTGTCTAATTATATCTATAATGTATAATATATGATATTATATTATATACTATATCTATACTTTTATACTATTAATAATAGGAATACCCTCTTTTGACGTCCTATTTCAAAATATATATTCTACCCTTACACCTATTTTAAAATTAAAAAATAAATCAATTTGGAATAAGAGGAACTTGAACCCACAACCACTCAAACCCAAAATTAGTATTGTAAAGTATGTTGGATATCAGTATTTTAAAGTATTTTTTGCTTAAAGTTATAATGTTGGTCTATTGGTAAAATATATGTTTGGGAAATAAGAGGTTATGGGTTTAAGTCATTCTTATAGCAAATTAGTTTATTTTTTTAATTTTAAAATAGGTGTAAGGGTAAAATAGGTATTTTGAAAAGTAGACATAAAAAAGGGGTATTCCCTTTATTAATAGTCTAGATATAGTATATAATATAATATCATATATTATACATTATAGATATAATTGGACAATTATGTATGTTGGACATCAATATTTTAAAGTAATTTTTTGCTTAAAGTTATAAGATTGGTCTAGTGGTAAAATATATGTTTGGGTAATAAGAGATTATGAGTTCAAGTCCCTCTTATGACAATTACTTTATTTTTTTAATTTTAAAATAGGTGTGAAGGTAAAATAGATATATTAAAAAGTAGACATCAAAAGGGGGTATTCCCTTTATTAATAGTATAGAAGTATAGATATATTATATAATATCATATATTATACATTATAGATATAATTAGACAATTATGTATGTTGGATATCAGTATTTTAAAGTACTTTTTTACTTAAAGTTATAAGGTTGGTCTAGCGGTAAAGTATATGTTTGAAAAATAAAATGTTATAGGTTTAAGTCCCTCTTATGACAATTAGCTTATTTTTTTAATTTTAAAATAGGAGTAAAGGTAGAATAAGTATATTGAAAAGTAGACATAAAAAAGGGGTATTCCCTTTATTAATAGATAGATATAATTGGACAATTATGTATGTTGGACATCAATATTTTAAAGTAATTTTTTGCTTAAAGTTATAAGGTTGGTTTAGCGGTAAAATATATGTTTGGAAAATAAGAGGTTATAAGTTCAAGTCCCTCTAATGACAATTAGTTTATTTTTTTAATTTTAAAATAGGTGTAAGAGTAGAATAGGTATATTGAAAAGTAGACATGAGATATTTCCTTTATTAATAGTATAGAAGTATAGATGTTTGCACAAGATTTAATGGATAGTAAGAGTGGTATGGAAAAAGATCATAGCAGAGATGTACCATTTAACATAGCTTGATAATTTACATGAAAAAAGTATAATCCTGCCCCTTTTTTATTCCTTATTTATTATTATATATACAAAATATGTAGTTATTAATTAGCTAGACTAAATCAGAAACTTCCTTAATACAAAATAAATAGTAATGATTATAAATTATTTCTGTTTGTATCACACTCCCGCAGTCGAAATAGGAGATTCATGAACGTTAAAGACTGTTCCGAAAATCCTGAAATAAAATAAGAGGCAATCCTTTAGTGAAATTATCCTGAAATAAAATAAGAGGCAATTTCTTAGTGAAAGTTAAGATTTCTCCACTTTTTCTCTAACAAAGTGAATATCTATTTCGATATGTTTTGTGGGTTGACGTTGAACGAGATTCCAGAAAGATAAATGACACTCACATTGTCACAATAGACCATCGTTGCCTTTTGAATGAATGAGACAATGTAGTTCCAACAGTAGATTATGAATCTAGCATGATTCAGAAACAACATTAGCTACCCCTTATACTCGACCTCTGCACTAGAATGAGATAGAATAGGTTATCGTTTTGACGATCATGAGATCAGATTGTCATAAAAAATACACAATATTCTAACATAGAATGTCTAGTATCAGGACATCCTTAGTGTAAGAGACAAGGTCTGGAAGTGAGGAAAGAGAAAGATGTAAACCAAGATGAAGAGTTCCCTGAACATAGTGTATGACACGCTTCATAACATTCATATGTGCATCTCGAGGGTCATGCATATGCAGGCATACCTGTTGAACATCATATGAGATATCTGGTCTCGTAAACATGAGATACTGTAGAGCACCTATGATGTAGGATACTAATTAGGCTAATGTAAGATACAATCTGGCAGTATCAATTTACTATAATTAGCTAGACTAAATTAACTTTCTTAATACAAAATAAATAGAAATAGTTACAAATTATTTCTATTTCTATCATTACCATTAACTTGCAACAACTTTCTCGCATAATGCAGTAAGCATAAAAAAGGGGAAAAGGAGGGTAAACGTAAAATAGAGATGAGATTTAGGGTTAACTTTCAAATTACTACGTCCAAAAAGTTTCAATTTGCCCCTCTTTTTACTTGTGTGGATTTTTTCAGACTAAAGGCAAATTTTAATTTTTGAACTTCTTAAAATATACCCAAAATAGTATGCTGTTAGGAAGGTACAAATTTAGTTGATGGATGAGAGTTTGATACTTGGACAAAGTTTCTGTCTTAGCTCCCTTCAATTGTTTTATAAATGCATTATTTTTTTAAAATTAACAAGACAATAATTTATTATTATTATTATTATTATTATTATTATTATTATTATTATTTATTAAGGGTGATAATGTTGTACTAGTGACAAAGTTTATATATAAAAAAAGGGGGAAGGAGAGTTATATGTTTGAATCTCTTCATTAACAAAACTAGCATTTTAGCAACTAGCATTTTGTTTATAAAAGGTTATTATTATTATTATGATGATGATGATGATGGGTGTTAAATATTAGTCTTTACAAATTGTTAAATTTTAGACTAATTACATCTATGGTTTAATTTAGCCATATGGTTATGTTTTTATTAAGGTTTCTTTTGTGAAATAGGAACGAAGTATAAAATTGTAATTGACTCTTAACATAGAATAGGAAATTGTTTTTTTATCATATTTAGTATGACTGATGTATGTGTCTCGTCAATTGGATGAATGTGTCATGTGAAGTGGATGAATGTGTTTTGTTGAATGAATGTATCTGATAAAGTGCATGCATATGATGTAATGTATGGATGTGTTTGGTCTAGTAGATGCATCTAGTTAAATTGATGTGTTTGGTTGAGTGGATGAATGCGTCTAATCGAGTGGATAGATGCATCTAATCGAGTAGATACGTCTGTCTAATGAATGTGTGAATCTGGTCTAGTAGATGCATTTGGTTAAGTGAATTCATGTGTCTAGTCAAATGAATGTGTCTAGTATAATGAATAGATGTGTCTGGTCTAGTAGATGCGTTTGGTAGAGTGATTTTGTTCAGTATAGTGGATTTGTTTGGTCGAGTAGATTCATGTGTATGGTCTAGTAGATATGTATGATCAAACAAATATGTTTGGTATAATGAGTGGATGAATGATTGCTTTTGGTATAGTGGATGAAAGTGTTTGATTGAGTAGATGCATCTAGTCCTATGCGAAGACATAACTGAACACCCAACTTCTATTTTTATTTGTGTTTGGTGGAATTTGATGACTTTTTATTTTTTCACACAACTTATTTATAAAAGGTTTGTTATATGTGTAGTAATGCTTACTCCTTAAAAGGTTTGAGATATTTGTTTCAATATTGTAGTACAAATATATTATTGAGGGTAGAAAATAAAAATTGTTTTTATTTGCTATTAAAAATAAAACTTGTTAGGGGGCATGTGCATATAAAAAGTATGTAGTAAAACAAAATTATGAATATTAATAATGGCATGTGCATATAAAACCAAATAGTAATAGAGGAAAATTAACATTAAATAAAAGGAGACATTACAAGATTATTACATAACATCTGAAAATCTAAACCACTAACAACAAATACCATAGATTAGCATAACATACTTATAGTCTACTTACAATAGTGTTGGTAACACTAACATACAATTAGGAGGAATGAATGAATTCGCACCCCAATTGGTTCAAGTCCATGGAGGCGAGACTTTCGACTTTTGTTAGTCTTTTTAACAAATTTTGTTTAATTATTTTAATATAAACCCACTCTTTGACTTTTGTCATATATTTTTAAACTCACAAAAAATATACCAAAATACTTGTTGAAACGATAAAACAATATGAAAATAACAAAAGACGAGAATAGAGAATCAACACAAAATGGATAACAATGAAAATGAAGACTATGGAGAAAGAATAAGTAATAGTAATTTATTAAATGAATGTGTCTAGTTAAGTGAACCAGTGTATCTTATTTTAGTAAATGCGTATGATTGGTGGATTCATGCATCTAGATGCTTTTGATCAAGTGCAATAAAATATTCTTATCTCACTCAAAATATATCAACCGAATAAAAATATATTGCGCATCAACTAATTCAAATATGTAATTTAATAAATCAATTGAATAGGAAACAAAACATAGAATGAAAACAATGCAGCTTTCTCAAGTCATGAACAGAAGAGGAAATAAAGAAGGGTAAACACATAGCATAGATGAGATTTAGAGGAAAAAACAAATTTAAGAAAGTTAAGATTTGGAGAAGTAAATTATAAATTGTCACTTTCTAGAATCGAAGAAAACTTACGCAATGAAGGAGTTTTTTCATCTTCCATGTATTTTCTGATTCCCATGATTTTGCAAAACACAACACACAAATCAACTTGAAAGAATGAAAATGCACCAGCAATGGAAAGAACAAAAGAAGAAGAAGAAATAAAATTGGAACTAGAAAATAAGAATAGAAAGTGATTATGAAGAGTAGCAACAATGAAAATGAGGAAGGAGAAGAGAAATAGCAAATTCTTCATAGATAAAGAGTTGTAGCATTTGTATCATCGCCCTTTAACTTAGAGGGAACTATGATCTGAGAAAACTCAACTTTCTCAACACAATACATTAAGCATGAAAAAGGAAAAAAAGAAAGGGTAAATGCAGCATAGGGATATGATTTGGAATTAACTTTAAAATTTCAAATTGTTTTCCAAAATTTGAATTTGAAGTTTTAAAAGGTAGAGTATAGCTTAAATGGAATGTTGGTAGGGAAGTAGAATTTTAATAGGATGGGTGAAAGTTAAGAGTTTTAGAGACACTTAATGAGACTTAAAGGAATGTAGCGTAGCGTATAGATTAGATAAGAAAGAGGTAAAAAGTAAGTAGCGTGGAAGTTGAAGGAGTGGGATGTGTGGTAACGGAAAAACAAAAAAGCGCCACGTGAGCAAGGAATTGGAATTGGAATTGGATGAGGAAAGAAGAAGGGGACTGGTCCTCTCCATCCATGCTAATCCACACTTACTCTCCATCGATGGAAGTTAACCTGTCCTCCCCTCTGAGCCACCACCACCGTGCCCTGACCCTACCCTCTCCCTCTCTCTCTCTCTCTCTCTCTCTCTCTCGCTCTCACTTCGTCGGTTCCACCCGCACTCTCCGCCCTCCTTCTCCCCCCTCCCTCCGCTCCCCACACAAACGCACTAACAACTTGTATCTCCTCCGCCTCCACTCTCCTCGCTTCGTCTTCAAAGCCTCCTTTCATTCCCACTCCATCATCGTCGTCCTCCTCCTCGTCACTCTTTCCGCCGTTTCCTGGCTCCATTTCACTCTCAACTCCAAAAAGAATAAATCTCTTAAACAGGTCTCCTCTTCCACTCTTTCCTTTTCATTTCTCTCTCTCTCTCTCTCTCTCTCTCTCTCTCTCAACTCTCTTTTTCCCCTTTCATTCTCATTATAATTACCTCGCAGAGACGGGGACATGCTAAATTTGCCTTATCACCTCAAGGAACTAATGTTGGTAACCAGATTATCGGTTTTACGGAATTTCAAAGGGATAAGAGCCTCTCTGAGATTTCGAAAGAGTATCGTGTCTTTGAGGACAACAACGACGTCGACATCCACCTTCCCTATTTGAAATCTTCAGAAGTGGCCCTCGCCACTGACACTTCAGACCCATCCTCCAAGCTACTCCATGACTCTTTCTTACCCACTTCTTTACCGCCTCTCCAGTTTGCTGAGGAAATGGCTATTCAAGTGGAAGAAAGTCATGATGAAGTTGACTCTCACCCCGACTTGCTTTTCAATATGGCCCCATCTCACCATACTGCTTCTTCTGTTTCTGTAAACAATCAACTTGCTGCCATCAACAGTGATCTCATTTTCGCTGAATCTGCTAGGGAAGGACTATACATGTTTTTTGAGGATAACCAGTCTCCAATCACACCCTTGAGTAGTTTTAAGTCATTATCTCCCCGTGCTTCTTTTATGAATAAGAAAGGATTGCCCTCCTCCACACTAAAAGGATTAGGATTATCTACAGATATGTCTCTACAAAGTGCAGGTAATGACATTAAACAAAATGCATCTTCGTATACTTTCCTTCATGATATAATTAGTCAAATCTTTACACAATTTCACGGTTAACAATCCAAAATTTAAAGAAAACTTTTACGTAAATCATGTTTATTGATTCAGAACACGTCAAAGGAGCAGTTAAAACTTCTGTTCACAAAGAAGGCTACCCACTGCAACATGTGAGTAAAAAATTGAGGAAAGGCATCAACTCTTTAAATGACAGGACAAGGAACAATATGGATCACAACACTAGCAAAGTTATGCCCCTGAATGCTCACTCAGTCAAGGTTCATGTTGATCACAAAAATTATCAAATCGGGGAGCATGATGTTCAGGAAATTGATCCTTCAAAGCATCTAAGCAAATATAGTAATTTGCTAAAATCTGGGAGGTAATTTGCTAACCTGAATTTTTATGAGAATACTGAAAGACAGAATCTTGTTTATTAAGAAAATGAGAATTCTGCTTATTGGAGTTTTACACATGAAGTAAATTTGCTTTGACTGAAAAAAGGAGTTGAAACTTCTCCCGCACCTGTACTTATTTGTTGACAATATCATGATAAAAAATGTCCATCTGAGCTACTTTTACTATTACTTGTGAGTTTGAGGAGCTTATCCTGAAGTACAATGATTTTGTTAGGTTACGTGAATGTATAGAATTGCTTAAAGATATGGAAACAAAGGGACTATTAGACATGACTAAGGTACATGCTTCTTTCTGGCTGTTACTTGATATTCTGTTCTTCAATTTTTCTGTTCCTCTTACTTGACGTATTTACTGGTTATAGGTTTATCATGCCAAGTTTTTTAACACCTGCAAGAAACAAAAGGCTGTTAAAGAAGCTTTTGATTACATTAGGCTTATTTCAAATCCAACACCGAGTACATTTAATATGCTTATGTCAGTGTGTGCAAGCTCCCAAGATTCAGAAAGTAAATATCCTAGTCACCCTCTGGAATTTATCTTCTCTGTCGTCTTTTCATTTCAAGACATTTGTATTGTGTATTCAGGGGCTTTCCAAGTTTTGCAGCTTCTTAAGGATGCTCGACTTGAACCAGATTGCAAACTTTATACCACTCTGATATTAACTTGTGCAAAGAGTGGGAAAGTCGATCTAATGTTTGAAGTACAATATCTCTCTTCAATTCCCCATAAATTAAATGTAATTTATTTTATTTTATAGATAAATAAATTTCATATCTATTAAAAATGTTTAATCTGTATGCTTAGGTGTTTCATAAGATGGTTAATTCTGGAGTGCAACCTAATGTTCATACCTATGGAGCACTTATTGATGGTTGTGCTAGAGCTGGGCAAGTAGCTAAAGCTTTTGGTGCTTATGGAATAATGAGGTCAAAGGTACAATTATTGCAAAATGTCTTTCTAAAGAACTGTATTTGCAGTGATATGAGTTGAGTTTCTCCCAGGCTTTTAATTGTACATGCTGATGTGATGTTTTATGCAGTAGAATGTGAAGCCAGATCGTGTTGTGTTCAATGCACTTATAGCTGCTTGTGCCCAATCAGGAGCAGTAGATCGTGCTTTTGATGTGTTAGCAGAAATGGCAGCTGAAGTACAGCCCATCGACCCAGATCATGTAACTATAGGTGCATTGTTGAAGGCATGCACAAAAGCTGGTCAGGTGTGGTTTCTTTCTTCCCCAAGAACTCTGTTTATTGTACTTTACTCTGAATTTATTTAATGTCAAACAATATTACAGGTTGAACGAGCACAAGAAGTGTACAAGATGATACAAAAATATAACATCAAGGGATGTCCAGAAGTTTACACCATTGCCATTAATTCTTGCAGCCAAACTGGAGATTGGGAATTTGCTTGTACTGTATACAATGACATGACCCAGAAAGGGATCCTCCCAGATGAGGTACTATATATTTTTTCTAAATTCTTGGTTATGTGAATTATTAAAATATTGAGTTTTAGTGGATTTTTAAAACATAATAATAATGCTTTTAATTGTGTGGTGGCTTCTTGAATTGATTCTAGTATGCAAAGTTTTATCCTTTCTCTACAGTTGTTTGCTTACAGAAGTTGACTCATCATGCAGATATTTCTGAGTGCACTAATAGATGTTGCTGGTCATGCTAAAAAGTTGGATGCCGCCTTTGATGTCCTACAAGAAGCCCATAAAGGAGGAATAAATATTGGAATAATGTCATATAGCTCATTGATGGGTGCCTGTAGCAATGTATGTCTGGTCAATTAATATGATTTAAGTTGAAAAGAAAAGGAAAACGAGATAGGCCTGAATAAAACTGAAAACATCATTAATGCATCTGGTCTTACCCAGGGCAATCTTTTAGTCATGAAACCCAAAAAAATTGGATTATATCATCCATAGATTTTGTAGAAAAGGTAAATGAACAGAAATGGATTGAAGGTCTATTTATGAGATAGTAGAGTGCATTTGAATTATGATTTGAATAAAATTAATTTAGGAAAGTTAAATTCATTTAATGATTGTCATTAGGTTTTCTAACTAGGGAAGGGGAATTAGTCAAGGTATGGGCTTCCCATAATTACTAGGTTTTTATGGCATTTTAGCTATTGATTTAATTAAGAACTATGTTTGGATGTAGAATTTTTTCTTTTCTGTGTAGTATATAAGGGTTTTGTGCTCTAGTTGATGACCCTGAATCTAGAAACTAAATATAGTGAAGTACAAGTATGGCCTAAGAGTAAGACAATACCGTGTACTTTTATGTTTCTTTTCCATGTAGGTTATGTTTTTCCAAATCTTTTGCCACCTGCATTGGATTCACCATGCAGAAAAACTTGTAACTAACTAGTGACAAATGCTTGTTCCAGGCAAGAAATTGGCAGAAGGCATTGGAGCTATATGAATATCTTAAATCTCTTAAATTGATGACCATAACAGTTTCAACAATTAATGCTTTGCTTACTGCACTTTGTAAGTTTGACTTCTTTCTTTCTTTCTTTTATTGATTATTACATTCATTCAGATTCTTCATGCTTCAGAACTAAATGTTTGATTAGGAAGCTATTCAATAACTTGGAAAAGTAGTTCCTTTAAAAAAAAATTGCAAAACTTGAAGATCTGTCAATTCAGGGAAGTTTAAGTTAATAGGTTTTCAGTAAACATATCTGAAGATGGAGAGATAAGAGAGACCAAAGGAGACTCATCACATGACTAGATAGCTAAAGTTAACACTTCTTTGAAAATTTACTCTTCATTCATTCTTGGGAAGTAACTCCTAAGCCATTGCTTAACTTGGGACTAGTCAAAGTTAGGGGACCATTGTCAATAAGTGAAGCCACAAAACGAGCCACTATTTTACACACTCAAATAAATACCTGAATTTAAAACTCTGATTGCTCATTTCTAAAATACCCCTAGGAATATTTTCTTAACCAAGGCAACCAGTCTAATAATTTGTCACTTATGGTGATCAGAAATAAAAAATGAGAAGAATAGAGAGAGAATAAGAATGGAGAGATGGAAAGACAAAGGAAGAGAAACGGAGAGAATTTTATTGTGAAATTACTAATCTGCCTCACCACAATTACAGTTAATGAGCACTTTTTATACACGTAATTGAACTTCTAACTCAGAACAGAAGCAAAACTTGTAATGAACTTGACAAATTGCTAACTGAAACTATGACCATAGTGCCAAAATAGGACATAACTATTAAAGATAACAAGAACAAATTAAATTATAAGACAAATCCCAAAATTTGACTTTGGTTAATGTTTCTTTTCCTTGAGTGTTTCTTCTAAAAGACACAGGTGACAACCCGCTCTACCTTACTATTTGCTTGAAATATGGTTACTTCCAACTTTATATTCAGTTTCACAGCTGCAGCAATCTCTTCCCCAGGCTGTGCAGTTGCATTGTTTAAGTTTAGCTGATTAATGGGGAAAATGGAGTTTAAACGTTTAAGAGTTCTATATAGGTGATGGAGATCAATTTCAGAAGGCTTTGGAGGTTTTATCTGAAATGAAAGGATTAGGATTATGCCCTAACAGTATCACATTCTCTATACTTATAGTGGCAAGTGAGAAGTAAGTGGTCTAGCAAGATTTTTCATCAAATTAAATGATTAGTTTAGGTATCTTTTCTCAATCAATTTCCTATTTTGTCTGCCTTGATAGAAAGGATGATATGGAGGCAGCACAAATGCTCCTTTCTCAAGCCAAAAAAGACAATGTACCCCCTAGTCTCATCATGTCTCGTTGCATAATTGGTAAGTCTCATAAAGTTAGCTACAATTCTCACCATATATTGCTCAGCTTAATCAAGTCTTTCTTTTGGTATTGCTTTGAAAAATTCTTTGATGTTTGCTAATACATTGAAAATTGATGTTAGACTTTTCCCTTTTGTATTTTTCTTAATCTAAAATAGACTTTTTTATGTTTTCAATTATATTCAGTTTGGCCTCTTATCATTTAGAAAGTTCAGTATAGTCCTTTAAGTTTTTAAATTGTGTCAAAATAATCCGTATAAAACAATGTTTTCGATTTCGGGATATGAATTGTTAAAAAGTTATTGTCTCATTCTGTGATGTTTTTAAATACATTGAAAAATGATGTGTTAAAACCCAATTTAGTCAAAACGGTCCTTCTAAAATGGTTGTTTTTTATTTCAGGATATGATTTGGAACCCTTTTTTGAATAATCTGAGATGTGAAATTTGTCTCATTATATTTACTTACATGAAAACCATAAAACCCAATTGATGTTTGAATAAAAAAATTCCTAAACATGGTGATTTTCATGGAAAATAAGTCTTATGACTTATGAGCAATAAAAAGAAATCTGATATTAGTTTGTTCAATTTTTGGGTAGCTCATTGGATTCACTTTTACGCAATTTTCACCATGTTTGTGATTTTTTTTATTTGAAGTTTTGAACAAATTTAAAATCTTGAATCAATAAAAAAAGGTACAAAATCGTGTTCTAAAATCAACAGCCATTATTATTTCGGAAGGATCACTTTAAAAATGTAAAAGACTGACTTGAATTTTTTAAAAGATAAGGGACTAAACTGAATGTAAACACAAATGACTAGAAGTGTATTCTAGCCTATTTCTTATAAAGTCCTAATACTTAATAGTACAGGTACAGTACAACACATACAGGATATGATTAGAATTTGATTCGCTAATATGAATTAAAACAAAAAATATGTTTTACTCAAATTCACTATGTTTGTACTTTGTACATAGTCGTTATCCTTCCTCATTAATATGTAATGACATTGGTGGCTGGTGATCACAGTTTTTTTTTTAAAAAAAAACACTTGTGATCACAAACGACTAAAAGTGTATTCTAGCCTATTTCTCCTAATACTTAATAGTACAGGTACAGTACAACACATACAGGATATGAAAAATTCTAGATATGGTATGATTAGAATTAGATTCGCTAATATGAATTAAAACAAAAAATATATTTTACCCAAATTCACTATGTTTGTACTTTGTACATAGTCGTTATCCTTTCTCATTAATATGTCACATCAAAATATATTCTTTCCCCAATGAAACATGTCATAAAATTTCATATTTCTCCCAACGTATTCACAAAAACATCATTAGTCCTATTCAAAAGAAGTTGTGACTCTATGTAATTGTTAACCATAGTCAAAAGAAGTTTTGGATCTATAAATTTGCCTTCTTTTTGCTATATATTTAAGGATATAAAGGAAGAGAATAGACTTGTATTGGAGCTATGTAATTTAATCCTATTCAAGGCATTAGAGGTGTATTCCAAATGGATCAATTAATAATTTTATATAAAAAAGTAAAAAAATTGGAAAATAATACTTGGATAGTGTGCATGTATTGGTATTGGATACATTAGACAAGTACATCATGAGTATATGGGCTTTATAGGTTCTTACATATTCTTTACAATTTTTTGTTTTTTATGTAAATTGTGTGCATTGCATAAGAAATATTGCTATAAACCCGTTTCATATAAAAAATACAGAAATGCTGATGAATTCTTTTTCTTCCCCCTAAATTTTATATTTTAAAAAAAATGCATTACCCTCATGACATGCATTGAATTTCCTTTATGGCATTAGTTCTTAATTTGCTGGGAACTTCTAGCAAAAGGTCGTGGATTTTGGTTATTTTGTGGCCCAAATCTATTCATATATTATTTTTTGAGAGTTCTATGATCTGCAAATCCTGATAGCACTTCGTTTTCTTCAAAAGGAATGTGCCTGCGGAGATTTGAGAAGGCTTGCTTTGTTGGAGAGCCCGTTTTATCTTTTGACTCAGGACAACCACTAGTTGATAATAAGTGGTATATGTTTATTTAAATTTTTGCAACTTTTTAAGACAAATTCTTTATTTAATTGTTCATTTATGTATGTTAAATAAATATTAGATATTATTTCTTTATTTATGATTAGATAGTAATTAAGGATTTACTCCTTATTACCTATTATTAGATTGAATCTTAGTCATGGTCAGAGAGATCCTGTGTAATCTCAATTTGTGATCCTATTTGCCCTTTATAAATAAAGGTATTGTGTGGTCATCCAAAACACACGTTGACACACTTTTACATGGTATTAGAACAAGTTATTTCTTATTTTGGTTGTGGTTTCACAAAAATTGTGTCTCACTAAGGACCACTGTCCTTGGTGGGCTCTCCACTCACTATTTCCTTTCAATAATTTGTTATAGTTTTTTCTTGTCACTACCCACCACCGGAGATCCATGACCTTTCCAGCTAATAACCCCGTCAATATTATCGACAAGGTCTTAAAAGAACCACCAATGTTCTCTCATGCATGCCCTTTTACTTGTGCAACCTGTTATCAAGGTAATAGCATGCTTTTTTCTTGTCACAACCCACCGCCGTAGATCTGTGACTTTTTCCAGCTAATAACCCACCAATATTATTGACAATGTCTTAAAAGAACCACGAAGTGCTCACATGCACGTCCTTTTACTTGTGCAACCTGTTATCAAGGTAAACAGTACAACATTGCACCTTTGCCCTTGTTTGGGGCTACTGTGTTGTCCTCTTGTTAGTCTATACTAGAGAATAGAGACCATTCTTGGAGATTATCATGTAATTCACATGTGCAACCAATTCAAAACATTGCTGCACATGACCCCAAGTAGGACCGTAGCGCGTGAAATTCACGTACATGATGCTTGACACATCTCCATAGCCTTTTATCTTATTTTTCCATCTCATGGCTTGCTTTATGCCTTTATTCATGTTCATGGGTGAGCAGTACTCCTTGATTGTTGTCACTACGGTCCTTCATTGGCTGTCACTGAGCTACGTTTATTTGACACAACCACATGATCGGGACCACTTTCATTTTTATTCTTATTTTAGATTAGATTTATTAGATTTACCACATTATAACAAACTTAATTCATGTCACACATATAGCTCTAGTTTGAGGGGGAATGTTAAATATTAGATATTATTCCTTTGTTTATGATTAGATAGTAATTGAGGATTTACTTTTTATTACCTATTATTAGATTAATCTTTAGTCATGATTCAAGATGCACATTACACATATAGCTCTAGTTTGAGGGGGAATGTTAAATATTAGATATTATTCCTTTGTTTATGATTAGATAGTAATTGAGGATTTACTTTTTATTACCTATTATTAGATTAATCTTTAGGCATGATTAAAGAGATCTTGTGTAATCTTAATAGTGATCGTATTTGCTCATTATAAATAAAGGTATTGTGTGGTCATTCAAGATGCACATTAACACTTTTACAATCTATAGTCATTCTTTTTTTACATTTTTATATTTTCAATTTATGTGTCATAATGTTGGATTTGTATAGTGAAACTATTGCATTTCTACAATGTTTTGTTTGAAATAATCCTTTTTTCTTTCGTTCTGATCCAATTAACTCTAAAAAAAAAAACTAATACATGAGGGAAGTCTGTAAGTCTCCATTCCCTGATTTTCATGCCCATTAATTTTTCAAGGCTTCTCTTCTAGATTATTTTCTCTGTGGAAGTTCTTAATGCTGCTTTTACTCTAAAGGACGTCACTGGCCTTAATGGTGTATCGTGAAACAATTCAAGCTGGTGAAAAACCTACAAGTGAAATATTGTCACAAATTCTGGGATGCCTGCAACTCCCTTATGATACATCTGTGAAAAATAGACTTGTTGAGAACCTTGAAGTAAGTGCAGAAACTTCAAGAAGCTCAAACATCTGTTCATTAATTGATGGATTTGGTGAATATGATCCTCGTGCTTTTTCAATACTTGAGGTCAGTTTGAAGCTGAAACTATATTCAATATCTTGTGTCTTATTGTTTCTAAGGGAACCTGGACCATCATTATATGATGCGGTAATAATTATGCAGGAATCTGCTTCACATGGAGTGGTTCCATCTGTGTCATTTAAAGTGAGTCCTATTGTTATTGATGCTAAAGAATTGCATGCTTCTACTGCTGAGGTGAGCTCGTCTAACTCCTACTATGACTGTTTATGTTTCTTAAAAGGTTTGCATTTTAATTTTTAACTGTGAAAGGCTGGAGAAAGAGAGAACTTTGTTTGTGGGAATTAAAATTGCTGAGTTTCTATTATAGGAATTAGGTTGGGTATATGGGCAACATGCCCAAGCCCATCACGGAGTCATGAAGCCTACATACATATGCTTACTATATTTGAAGATTAACTCCCAAGTTTAAAATTCATTCACATCGTTGAAGAAAAAAGTGCCTTAGAGTTATTTTACATATAATTAGCACACCAGATAAATAGATGGAATTAATTTACCTACATCAAAGTATTTTTTTACTCTTGGTTTTTGAGAGATTTTCTACCTTTTTTTTCCCCTCTGTGTACAGTACTCTCTTAGGTTTTATTTTTTATAACCACATCTGATATTTGATGCAAATATATGATCTACTATGATACTGATGTGCAAATTTGCTCCAAAGTTTGAAGGATAAATCCAACTCTTGATTCCCTGCTTCTTCATTTGTTAATGTCTCTACATAGTACATATGTGTGCAACTGAAACATTTGCAAATGTTGACAGGTATACCTCATAACAGTTTTGAAAGGTCTCAAGCATCGACTAGCAGCAGGTAATATCACAATCATTTAATAATATCAGTGCTTCAATTACTTGTTGAATTTTTCGTTTGCAGAAAAATTTGATCTTCTCTTATCTTTATTATTCTTTTGTGAGATCAATTGAAATTTTAAAAATTATTTAATTTGCTAAATTGATTTATTTCTGTGAAATTATGTCTTTATATTGTATTTGAATATTAGAATATTTGATTTCCTATTAATCAAATACCGTTTTTTTTTTTTCATATCATAAATAGCATGAGGTGTGGGCTGCATTGACACACATTATAACTGTAAATAATTTTTATAATATATATTAAACATACCCTATTAACTATTGATTCTGATATCTGGGTAAGGAAATGAACTAAATATACTGTGTAAGCAGATTTTTTATTTTTCCGAATCCTTTCCAATGATCGTGTGGAAAGGGAAAGCTGGCAACAATGAATAACAAGAATATGCTTTATTTTATTTACTTGATTATCATTATCTTCTTTAACACAACATGATTATCACACATAAGCTAGTACCACATTATCTATTCTTCTATTTAATGATTTGGCCAACAATATAAGGACTTGTTTTCTGGAACTCTGCAATAAATATTGTGAACAAAACCTTGCTATTATGACATTTTGCCAGATCAATCTTTTGTTGATCAAATTTTGAAATTTCCAATTGGTAATGATTTAAGTCTACAACCTGCAGTTTTTCTTTTAACTCACTATATCAGGATTCTCTTTTTATTTTTTAACAATCTTTGTTTAAGTAAGCTTTATTAATAATTACCAGAAGTATATTTACTAGTTTCCTAAATCAACAGGAGGCATGTGGTGGAGAATATTTCATTATAGTTTACTGACTTCTTTGGTCGGGATCCCTGTGAAAATCTTCTTTGCAGGTGCAAGATTGCCCAATATAATCATTTTATTGCCTGTAGAGAAAACAGAAGTTGTATCTTCTAAGGGAGAGAAGATTATTAACCTTGCAGGAAGGTGAGATACTCAATTACTAATGTATCTATTGTCAACATGTTGTTAACCGTATAGTTGCCCAACATTTCTGCAACCATCCATTTCAAATGCACAATATGAGCTACTATCCGATTATGTTGAGTTAGGGAACATACATTATGTTTAAATGCGTGAAGTTCAAGCCTATATATATTTTTGCTTGCTAAATCAAATATATAAATTTTAACGGACATAAACTTACAAGTTGTCCTGTTGGTATTTTGGTTTTATTTACCGATGAAAACATAGCTTGTGTATTAGTTATTGCATGTGTTATATTTTCATTGATGATCCATTACATTTGTTGTACATTGGCATATTATTTAGCTGCTACTGTTTATATATTTTACTGAGAATGATTTTAGTGAGTCATTTACCTATATTTGAGTTAGATAACACACATTATGTCAAAATGCGTGAAGTTGAAGCCTATATATATTTTTGCTTGCTAAATCAAATATAGAAATTTTAACGGACATAACTTACATGTTGTCCTGTTGGTATTTTGGTGCTATTTTCAAATGAAAACACAGCTTGTGTATTAGTTATCACGTGTTATATTTTCATTGATATTCCATTACATTTGTTGTACATTGGCATTTTTTTTAGCTGCTACTATTTATATACTGAGAGTGATTTTAGTGAGTCATCTAACTATATTTGAATTTTACATATCAACATGTTAATAACAAGATGTATTTGTACATTGAATATCTTCTTAAGTGGTCAGTGGTCAAATGGTGCAAGCAAGTCAAATTTCAAGTTTCTTAAAATTTCTTTAGTTTTAAGCAGATGGTTGACACCCGTGGTAAGATGTAGTTACTTGCAGGTTCCTCTGGGTATTTTTGCAGTTTGCATTATATTTTAAGGAAGATTGTTTGTCCTAAATGTCTGTTTACACGTGACTGAAAAATTGGAAGGTGCTGCTGGGTATAGTTATTCAATTTTTTTCTAGTATTAAACTTTCTCTTGCACAAAGTATGTTGAAAACATTGTTTGAGAAATTTATGTAACAAATATGCAATATTTTGGCTTCAGAGCTGGCCAAGCAGTTGCAGCGTTGTTGAGAAGGCTTCAGATTCCTCACCAGGGCAGTGAATCGAATGGGAAGCTTAGAATTAATGGTCTGACTCTGAAAAAATGGTTTCAGCCGCAACTTGCATCTCCATTCAGTGTTAAAGCGGGATCTCCAATATTCAGCGGAAAACCAGGTGGTGATTGGAGCTCATCCTTATCACGACTGGGCAGAGGTATTAGTCATCAGCAACGTAACATACGAACTGGCAATTTGTCTTTGGACTAAGTGTGCATGTATTCATTACCAGCCGAAGACAAGCATCTGCTTTTTGCCTAATACTTTCTTCACTAAACCATCTTAATGTTTTCTCAATATATAAGTTGAAAGCTCCTCCATCCTAATGGTATAATAGAAGAGTGATTTAGACCCAAGAAAGCAGAAATGCTTCTTGAGTGCTGAGGCCATTGAATGCTAGGAGCAGGAAGGTGTACAACTTCTCAGCAATTTCATTCTGGTGAACAAGGTCATACCCGCGGTAGAGTATAAATTTATGGCACATAACTCGTTCTTTTGTGATTGCCTGCAGCCAGCTATGTCATGGCCTTTGCAACGCGGATACATATATGTATATGTATGATGATAGAGATGCAGATATTTTGTGTATGTACTATCTTACATGTAATTTTTTGCCAGATCTCTGCAGATGTAAACTGAAAATACGCAAATTGACTAAAAAAAAAAAAAAGATGATTTTGATATTTTTATTAGTTTTTCTATTATGTTCTTTCATCTTATTTGAGAATGATTAGGCCACTTGTAGCGTATGTTGCAATAAGTTTAAGTAGCATTTACATTGATTAAAATAATTTATACTTGGTGCATCTTCAATTGGAGACCAAATTCTTATTTAGGTTTCTTAAATTATTTTTGGAGTCTCATAGGACATTTTGTGGTTATGACATGTTATTCTTAAAAACTCATCAATAAAAATTTACTAAATGCTAAGAAGTCATAAGAAATGACTTTATTCTTAAAAATTTATTTCAATGGAAGTTTTTGCATTGAAACATTCACAGAACATTTCTAACTGCACTTAGTGATACACCGATTGTGATCTTTTTTGGTTTCAAAAGTGATTTTGTACGGCTGTCTTTATTAAAAGTCGTTTTAGTGTGTTAACAGAAAATTATTTTTATAAACTATTATTGATTTCGACTGTTAAGTGATGGAAGAAGTGATGCAAGGTATAAATCATTTTATTTTAAAATAATTTGAATTGAAATCCTCATCTTATTACTAGATCAATAGGGCATTCCGATTTTCATATTTTCAACTCGAGAAATGAAGCCTTTCACCTGTTGCAGCAGGATAAATTTGAGTCAAATGTAGCTATTTGAAGAATGTTTGTGAGGAGAATGAAAAATTATATAGTAAGTGCATGAATACAAAAACGTTGAGAAGTTGAGCATTTAAAGTTATCACAAATTTTTGCAAAAATTTAACTCGACTCGAATTTATAATAAAGTTTGGCTTTAGTTTATACTCTGTTGAATCTAATATTGGATGTATTTATGAATGTCATATAAAAATTATTCGTAATTGTAATTATCTTTTGGCGATACTATAATTTTGATTAAACAACAAGGCAAGTAACTAATTTTAAATTTGATATTTAGAAAGAAACTTTGAAAACAATCTGAAGCAAAAGTAAGATAAAATAATATTGGTATGTAATTTGAAAGTAAAAGTAGGATTAGACTATTCCATATATAAAAAAACTATTTTACGGAGATGGATAAAAGTAAATAATTTAATTAATTTTAATTAAAATCTGATAAATTTGAATTTTATTATAAAGACTCATGAAATGTAATAATAATATTTAATGAAATAGTTTCTTTGACGAATGATTATATTTTGAATAGCTTAAACTTGTTATTTCACTAAAACTAAAAAAATTGAAACATTTAATAAGGTGAAGTGGTTTATTGGGTGCAATAGAAGTTTTGAATAAGAAGAAAGAAAGAAATGTTGAAGTTTACAGAGAGAAGAGTTGATAAATAGAAGATTAAATGGGTAAGTGCGGAGTGTGAAAGTGAGAAGGAAAAAGGCAACGAGAATTTGAGAGGTGAGATAGATGAATGCAAGGACCAAGGAATTGTGAGGCCTGGCCCCCATTGGATGATTGAACCCTTCTGCGCGGTTTAGCTAATGAACCGCCACGTGGCCTGGCCCTTTGCAACATTGACCTCTGTTTTGCCTTTGCATTAACCTTAAACATGTTTATCTTTAAGGGGAGAAGGCACTCATAACTGAACGGTTCTGATTCCCTGAAACTGGAGATTGGAGAGTTTATAGGAGTGGCTTCACACTTCACTTGTGGGTCCCACTCCTCACATTCCTTTTTGTATTTGTTGACTGTTGAGCAGCCAGCACTCACTCCTCTCTCTCTCACACACTCTTCCAAATTCCAAATCATGACTATGGCTGAGGACCACCCCAATACAATATAGTTTACTTAGGTACCTTGTATAATAATTCTATCTCAGTGATCTAACATTGACATCTATACAAGTTGATAAGAAAACAAAAACAAAATCACCACACACTTATATACAGCATTGCTGGTCAGAGTTAAACTTCACCAGTTAACCCACAAGATGCAAGTTGTGAAAAATACAACTATTTTTTTGTGCTTCTGCATTAGATCCTTTTCTGGTGACATGTTTTAATTATTACTTAGTTTTTACTCTCCACTACTCATTACACCGTTGATTCCCATGTCCCACTACTTAGATATGTTTTTAGCCCATTACTGAGATAACACAAACATACCACGAGCCTATAATCGTATCCTATATATGTATTCATTCAAGACACCCAATACAAATTAAATTCCATTGACACACATAAACTGAGAGATCCAAATGTTCATTGAAACTAAATGTTGTTTAAAATGTTTGATATTATGAAAACAAATAAGATTCCGTTTCACACATCAAATTCAAATCAAATTTGGTTTCAAATCACACTTCTTATATTTAAGTTGTGATAAGAAATAGAGTGATGAACAAGATGATAGCTAGCAATAATGACTCAAAGTTGTGGGATCAAACTAAAAAAGCCAGTACCAAAAGTAAAACAATCACGATATCAATCAATAATGATTAATAATAGTAGTATGATAGTAATGATAACAAAATAATATATTCTCATGATTAATAATTTAAAAGCCAACAAATTCACTGTCATAGTAAATTATTATGACTGAATGGCATTATTTATTTTTATGAACATAATATTGTTAATTGAATACGATAAAATAAATAATACATTAACAACTATAAGTACAAAATCAATCATTTGTTTTTTTAAGATTAATTAAATATTTATTTGTAACAATATTTTTATCTTTTTTTATTTTTTAACTTATATTTTAATTTTTTTTCTATTTAAATAAAAAGATTATGCAATAATAGTGTACAATTTTTACATCATCATTTTGTTACAACTCACCATTTATAATAAATTTGATGACTATGACATGAAAAAGACATCAACTTATGATTTATTGACAATGTAAAATTGTTAAAATCATCTTTAAATTCTTTAAATAATCAAGAATTTAATTTAGATAATACATGTCAACAAAAATAAATAAATATTTTTAGTTGCTTATGAACTAAAATAATAGTTGCCGTAAATGATAATCAGAAACAAAACTACATACTACATAAATCATATAAAATTTAAAGAGATAGTACATTATTTTTTTTATAGGTAAAATATAGGAAAAGTAGAAATATTAGGAGGGAGTCTACTTTTTTTAGACGTGGCTATGCCGACCATCTTTCTATGCCATTTTTCTTTTAATATCCTCATTTGTTATTTTTATCCTCGAAAATTTATATTTTTTTTAAAATTTCTAATATATCTATATTATCATTTGATTTTAAATTTTTAAATTTATTTTTTTATTTTCTTGTCTTGTTGTGCTTTATCTTACTACTCTTGTGTGTCAAACACCAATTATCACATTCTTTCCTATTGTAAATTCTTAATCATTCTTATAAGTCTTTAGGACATTATTTGTTGATTTAAGCACTATTTGAAAAGGAAAACACAATTTTATTCAGGTTTAATTTTCTTGATTTAAAGTTTACACTTTAGGATTTATGATTTAGGGTTTGTTTGCGTTTTTATTCATACTAACATCGATTCACGAGTGTTATAGTATTTCAGATCAGTTGATCTGGAACTTACAATAATAATACGCATTTGATCCACTTCTGGATCATGTTGCCCGGAATATACTTGGTGAATCTCATTTGCCTTTCGGATCATGTGGTCTGGAACATACTAGCTAAATCCCATTTGCCTTCCAGAACATACTTGTTGAATCTCATTTACCTTCTAGATCATGTTGTCTGGAACATATTTGTTGAATCCCATTTACCTTCCAGATCATGTTGTCTAGAACATACTTGCTTATAGGGTATTAAAAGCAATTGCCTCTTTCTATCAACAAGTGTGTGGGCCTAAGCCCATTGGTGGAAAGCGATGAGGAGGTGCACGGAGCAATTGGAGAACATGAGTATGAATCAAGCCATGGGCCTTCACATTTTTTCTTGGGTTTTTTAATTAACACTTACTAAAATTTCATTTAACATCTACTATTTTTAATTTTTTTTCAAATACTAGCTTTACCCCTTTTAACCCTAACTTTAAATGCTCACTTTTCCTATAATCTAGTCTCTCTCTTTCCCTCTATCTTACTTCTTCTCTTTTTCCTATTCCATAATAATAATAATAATAATAATAATAATAATAATAATAATAATTATTATTATTATTATTATTATTATTATTAAGATTAAGAAGAAGAAGCATGCAATATATAACAAGCTTCTTCGGTGCTGGAGAAGTAAAATTTGTAAATTTTTTTACTTTTCCAACAGTGCATCGCTGGAGAAGTAACAAAATTTGCAAATTTTTTACTCTCCGACGGTGCACTGCCGGAAAGTAAAAAATGGAGAGTATATTGGTATTTTTCTCACTAATAGGTGAGAAATGAAAAAATAGTAGGTGGAAAATCAAAATCCCTTCTTCTTGCTCAGCCTCTAGGCCTGTTCGTGCAGAATCGACAATTTGGATTGTAATCAAATAGTGGCACTAGATTTTATTCTTTCTTCATCGCGGGCTCTCAATGATTCTCAACAACATCATAATGGGGCAAATTTTCATGAGTCTGGCTCGATTAAATCATCATATGATCACCATTCTACTAGTGAGAAACGAAATTTTATAAGTGTGGGGTTCGATGTCACAAAGCCATGTGATTTCAAACGGTGGAGGTTGTTGGGGTATGAAGAGATGTCACATGAGGAAGGTCAAAGTGTAGAAAGAAGTGAGGAGACGTAGTTTTGATGGAAGCTTGGGGAATGGGAAAAGTGAGTCACTTATCATTTCCTATTTTTCCATACCGATATAGAAGTGATTGTTACCCAACTCCGATTGTCTATGGAGCCTAATTCTGTAGTTCACAACTCGGCCAATGAAGATTTTGCTAGGATATGAGAAGCTATGAAAGATCTTGGTGCTGCAGGGTCCATCAATGTCATGTCATCCTTTATATCTTTGATTCTGAAGGTGACTAGAGCTGGTAATCTATCTGATTATTGGCCTATTTCCCTCATTTTGAGTGTTCAGAAAATTATATCCAAAATTCTTTCTGTGCGGATTAAGAGAGTCTTGGGGGATCATAGATGAGTGTCAAATAACTTTTTTACCTGGAAGATCCATTCTTGATGGTGTTTTGGTTACTAATGAATTCATTAATTGGGTTCATAGGCTTAATAAATCTTGCTTCCTGTTTAAGGTAGACTTTGAAAAGACCTATGATTCGGTTAATTGGAAAGTTTTAGAGTATATGTTTGGCATGCTGGGCTTTGGTCAGAGATGGAGAATGTGGATAACTAATATAATTCAGAATAACCACATATCTATTCTGGTCAATGAGAGTCCGATTTCAGAATTTCAACCAGGTAGGGGTACCAAGCAAGGAGACCCCTTATCTCCGTTCTTGTATTTAGTGGTAGTAGAAGGTATTGTAGGATTGTATAGATTTGTTATTCTGAAAAGATCCTATAAAGAAGTCAGAGTGGGTGAACAAGCAAAATTCTTTTTACTCCAATATGTCGATGATGCTATTCTAATGGGGGAGGCAAATTTTCAGTCGGTTTAGACTTTGAAGGTTATATTTAAGAGGTCTTGAGATGATATTAGGTTTGAAGGTGAATTTCTTTAAATGTCATTTTTATGGCCTGAACGTGGATCTGATGTTCGTACATGTAGTAAGTTGTTTACTTAATTGCTTTGTAAGTTCCCCACCATTCAAGTTCTTGGGAGTTCTAGTAAGGGTTAACCTTAGGTTGGAGGCAACATGGAGACCCCTAGGTGATCATTTCAAAAAGAGACTTTCAAATTGGAAAGAGAAGAACTTGTCTTTTGGGGGTTGTCTGGTAATGTTGAATTTTGTCCTTTCTGGCCTCCTGTTATATTTCTTTTCATTCGATAAGGCTCCTAGAAAGGTTATTAATATTCTAAAAGGGTTGTAACATAAATTCTTGTGGAGTGGGAATGCTAAGGAGAATAAAATGGCCTGAGGGGAGAAAGTGTGTTAGCCTAAGACTGAATGAGGGTTGGAGGTTAAATGTTTAACGAGATTCAATATCAGTCTGCCTTCTAAATGGAGATGAAGGTTTTTAATTGAGGTAAATGCCATCTTAGGTCCTTTACTTCGGAGCATATATGAGGATTTTTAGAAGTTACTATACCAAATGGGATCTAGGTCCTCATGCTCAATTTGGTGGAAGGATATTTGATCTTTAGATGGTCCTACGACAAAGTCACTAGGTTGGTTTATAAACAACACCAGAAGGCTAATAGGGGATGAAGGTGACACTTTATTTTGGAATGATAATTGGCTAGGAGGTGCTTCATTGAGAGTGGTTTTTCCTAGGATGTATGATCTAACAATGAATAAGAACGTTTTAGTTAAAGCAATGAGAGGTAGTGGTTTGGGCTTATCCCGATGGAAATGGGAATGGAGGAGAGGCTGTTTGTATGGGAGGAGGAGCTTCTCATCTCCTTGGAATTTCAGAATTTAGTTGTGGACCATCATCAACGAGATCGTTGGTCTTAGTATCCGGATAGTAAGGGTGAATTTTTTGTAGCAAAGGCATATAAGATTTTAGATGGAGGTCACAATAGTGGGAATAGGTCAATAGATCACTTTATTTTGTTTAAGTGCTTTGAAAGAATAAATTGCCTTCTAAATTTTTAGCTTTTCTTGGAAGTTATTACTAAAGAGGCTTCCTACAGTTGATAATTTGCTGAAGCAAGGAGTCATCATTCACCCTAATTTTTAGTTGTGTCCTTTGTGCAAGGATCATGCAGAGGAGATTAAACATATTTTCCTTTCATGCCCTGTTGCTCAAAGATTGTGGTATAAGGTCTTGATGTGGATTGACATTCAGTCTCCACTTCCTAATGAACTTCCTTAGTTATTCCTTTTAATGAGTTCTTGGGTGGTCGGGAAAGCATAAATGTAAATGTAGGTATTTGTTTGGGCATGCAGTATGTTGATGTATTTAGATATCTAGAAACTCCATGGTTTTTAATAACAGAGCAGTGGAGTCTTTAGATATTTTCAATGCTATTCAGGCTATATCTTGGAATTAGTTAAGGTATAGATTTGGTTTTAATAAGGGATGTATGTTTTTTGACAATCTCTGTTTGTGTCTTTTGAATTTGAAGTAATTATCTAAGGAGGTTTGTTTGGGGCATGCACTACTTCAATGTGGTGTTACAGTTCATAGTAGGCATTCTTAGATGATCTTTTGTTTTGCATGTATAGGTGTCTTAAAACTATTATTTCTCCCTTTTCCTTTACATAATATACATATACTTTTGCCTTTCCAAAAAATAAAATGTTAATTATTAATATATTATTTTTTGTTAGTGAAAAAATTTAAATCCACGACATCTTTTCCATTTCTCCCTATACATGACTTTGCCACTAGACAAACCACTCCCTGATACATTACTCTTAAAATTTGAGATAACCAAAATAAAATTAAACTAACTGTGCATAAATGTTGGACCTTCAATTAACGAAAAAGAATTACATACTGATATTAAACTAAGTCATTAACATTCCAGTTAGTTACTAGAAATGCAAGTAAGGACATTTGCGACGCATTCCTAATATTGGAAAAATGAATATTTAATATAAAGACAATAATATGAGTATCGGTTGAAGTGTAAAAGAAGAATATTGAAATATGAAAAAGCTGAGTATAGATAGTTGTGGAAAATTGAGGTTATAACAGAAGAAACAACATTAGAAAGAAATGAAAGAAGAATATGTAGACGCCATGGTGCAAATTGTGGCGTACATCACACATACCTTCAACCTTAACCATGCAAATGTTGCTCTTCAATATTTCTTTTATGGTATGGAATAGGTTATATTTAATAAATAAGGGTCCCTTTAATCTTCATATGTTGCCTGACCCATTCCATGAAACTCGGTTGGGCTCACACATCGTTTATGTTTTAAACCCATCCAACTGTAATATTTAGAAAATGCTTTCAACACCACTACATTTCTTCTTACACCTAACACTTTTAATAACTTTTAAATGGATCATATACAAATTGGATATGAATTGATTTTATATATTTGAATTTTTTGTAGATTCCTAGGTAACATGGCATGAGGGAAGGTCACTAAGGTTCCATTCTGTTGTGAGAAAAGAAAAAGTAAGAAAGTGTGAGGAAAGAAAAGGAAAGGAAATGAAAGAAACAAAATGAAATAGAGCAGAAATTGAAGTTGTTCGAAAAGTGGTGTGAAAATGTTGAAAAATTATAAATTAAAGTCATTAAATTACTAAATTAACCATCTATTTATAACATCCCTTTTATAAAGAAGGATACTTTTAAAGATATTTTTTTTGCACTTTCCTTCTTTTTCATATTTTTTTAGTGAAAAGTTAAACATGTGAATTTCATAAAATTAATGACATTTCCTTGCTAATTTCTTTGCTAATGAACAAGAGAAAAAAAAACTTTTCTCTTAGTTTTGTGCATATGTAACTTTTCACCTTCCTTGTAACTTTGGGTGGAAGTGACTATGGAGGGGCACAAAGGAATAAATGAGAGAAATAAGGACACATTAGAGCATTTTTGGAATTTTAAAAATTTATTAAATGGGTAATTTATTAAAAGAAATGTGGTTGATGATAAAAACATGTGCAATAATCTTGTAGTTATGGAGTAACTTTTTATAAGGCATTTGGAACTTGTTACTAACTTGTCACTATACTTGAATATATCATAACCCCTGAAAAGATGAAAATCATTATCATTTTATTTTTCATTTCTTGTTCCCATTAATTAAGAAATGTCATGTCATTTAATAAGGTAGATAAGAGATAAAAAATTTATAAAAAAAAATTCATTAAATGATATGACATTTATTGATTGGTGGGGAGAGAAAAAGGAACATAAAATGATGATCATAATTATCAAAATTGTGAGTTAACTTTTAAAATATAAAGTGAGAACAAACTCGGTAGAATCAAAGTAAACTCGTGAACAAATTTTTGGGGTGGTATTTCCCTGTACAAACTCTAATTTTGAGTGTTTTAAATATAATTTGTTCTTACATCTCAAAAAATTTTGAACTTAAGTGTTTCGACTCTAATTTATATTTACTAAGCTTTTGAGTGTATAAATATTAAAATCCTATAAAATTCATATCGTATTTATTTAATTATTTTTTTCAAAAGTGTAAAAAATAGTAAGAAATAAAAGGAAATTGAAAAAAAAATAATGAAGAGGATGAATTTTGATAATAGAGGGCTTCAATTCCGAGAACCTAGTTTAATTCGGTTGGGTCAAATAGCTCCCTTCTTATTGTTGATTTATCAGTGAATTATTATTGATAAATAAATTTGATGATGAAACCTGGTGAGCAAATCGAAGTTAATTTGATAGACAATAAAAATTGATTGAACATGCAGGCATACTACGTTGTCTGTTTTGGCCAAATAATGTTAATATTATGAAAGACAATTTATCGGGCAAATGTTGTAGACTTTGGACGTTGTCTTTTGTCTAATATAGATGCCGGTACAGATGGGGAGATACATAAATAATATGGAACATCTTTTGTTGTGCTAAAAATGTTGAATTCACACTACTCCTTCAAATTTTTCATGGCACAATCAATTAGCTACGATGGTCATTTGGTCTGTTCCATAATTTCCTTGCCTGTTTCGGTGTGCGGAAACAATCTTATATGTCATTAATTTTTCTGTCTTGTGTGCTTTTTCTATCCATCAATTAATATCTTTTAATTATTCCACTTTGGTCAGTTTCTGTTTTTCAAATCAGTAATTCAGCTGTCATTATATTATCATTTCAATATTATCTTATTATTGAATAATGGTTATAGTTTTATGTATCATAACTAAACTTAAATACTATTATTCTATGTTTATATTAAAAATAAAATACAACTATATAGTTCATTGAGAATGTTCAATTGATAGTATAAAACTTTTTTTTTTTAAAAAAAAGTAACGAAATATAAAATATTATTTATAGAAGTATTATATCTTAAAGTATACTTTTATTTCCTATTAAGGTTTTCAATAGACCTACTAATTAAGTTTCATATATATTTTATATTTTTAACTTTAGTTGCTTACAAGAAACTCATTTAATGTTCTTAATTTACTTTAAATAAGCTTACAATACTCCATTGTTTATAAGCAACTCATATACATTTTCTCTTTTTACAAATTTTGTTCCAACGGTGGGTTCTTATAAGCAAATGAAGTTTTTATAATTTTTTACTTTAATTATCTTATTTTGACAACTAAAAAAATTTAATTTAATTATTATAAATAAATATTAATTTAATACAAATAAAAATAGTTTAATAAAATAATAAATAATACATAATATTTTAACATGCATAAAAATTTAATAAAATCTACACAATTATTTTGAATGTGAGTAAAAATATTCAATATAAAAACATTACATAATAATAAAAAATACATAATGATAAAACCTTTATAACATTACATAAAAATTATTTTTTATCATTCATTGATTTTTTTTATTAAGTTTCAATTTTTGAACTAAGCATAGCTTCTTTTGTAGTTTGACTTTATTATCTGGTTTCTACCACCATTTTAGTTATTGCTAGTTGTTTTCTGTATTTGTAAGTATAAATGCGTATTTTTAAAGCAACCCACATTGTTGGTCATCAAAATTCAATGAAAGTTATTAATAAGAATTGTTTCTTATTAGTAAGATACAACATAAGAATCTACATGTTCTTAGTGATCAAGTTTTCGGAATTAGAAGATTTAAAATAATTTATTTGATTTAATTTTTAATAATTTGACTAAAAAAAAGTGATAATTCCAACACTTTAGCTTGGTAGAAACAAATTGACTTGTTTATTTTCAAAATTCAACGGCTTAATTAGCATGCAAAAAAAAAAAAAAGCATGAAAAAAGAACAAAATTAAAGGTATAATGCTTATACAATAGTTTGTATAATAATTTATACAACATTGTATTTTATGTCTATCTCTCTCCTCTATTTAATAATTTATTATATTTCATATTTAAATTTCTCTTCTTTTTTCTTCCCCTCTCTCTTAAGGCATCTCCAATGAAGATTTTTTAAGTTTTTTAAACTACTTTTTGTGATCCTCATAGTACTTTTTGTGATCCCCACCACTATAGTTTCAAATTTTGACTGGATGATTAATCCAGTCAAGGTATTATTGGACAAACCATTGGGTTATTATTTGACTTGTATGACCCAATCTATATAAAAAAAAGATATATAAACATTTTACACCTATATTGAAATAAACAATAAATATAAATACTTATTAGGGATGATAACAAGGTAGGATGAGTTCCCCCTGGTCCCCAAAAAGTGCGGGGTAGGGGTAGGGATAAATATAAAGCAGATGAGTATGAAATTTTAATATCTGTTCCCATCCTTGTCGGTTATTTTTGGGTTTGAATATATCTACGTACACCCCGTTATATTATTTTTATAATTTAAATTTACTTATAATTTATTAAATCATTATATGTTAAGTTATTAATTATATTTAATTTATTAATTAATTAAATAAATTATATGTTAAGTTATTAATTATGTTTTAGTTTTAATAGTTCACATGAGTATAGATTTGTACACAGATATGTGAGACTAAAAATATGCATATAAAAAAAATCTCAACTATATAATGTAATTAAGTATATACACTTTTGGAACACAAGAAATTGAACAAGTAATATCGAAATCAAATCAAGAATCATATACTAATAACAAAGCAAAGTTTGCAATATGAAAAGAGAATATATAATAATAATGAAGAAAACTAGTTGAACATATTAATAAAAAATAAGATAATTTTTTATTATTTTAAAAAATAATTTAAATGGGTCACGTTGATTCATCGAATTCAACAAGACCAAGTCATTAATTTGACTGCATTAGATCATCGGTTCAGACCTGTTCATGTCATGTTACACTAGTTGATAACTCGACCTATATGATCATTAACATGACCTAAGTGGATGGACCACCAATTTGCTGTTGAACTGATAAATTTGATTTTTAAACTATACATATATTATTTGGTAAGTTTGATTTTTAAACTATTCATGTATTATCATGTCACTCTTAAAAAAATTATTTATAAATTTGCTTTAATAGTAAAAAATTTTAACAAAGTATGATGGATGGTAATTGATAAAAAAAACATATTTTAATATTAAAAAATAGTTTCTTATATAATAAACTTATATTATATATGTAAAAGAACTCACTCTCCCACCTAGACTTTCTTCCTCCAATGCAGCTTTCTTGTTAAAAAATAATTTTTTTAGCTAAAAAGCACTTACGGAAATCCCATGAAGGTGACCTTAATTGCATATTTTGTTGTACAAAGTATAATTTCTCATCAAATTTAAAACACTCAATCAACAAGGTTTAGTATGTTCATTGAAAGTTTTGTTCCTTAAATATATGATGAATAGTTGGAGATCCCAAACCCATGTCCTGTTGTAAAAAAACGGAAATATTAAATACATGTCCTTCTTATACACGAGTACATCACCAAGAAGCAACGTAGTTGCACTTTTTACAAGTTTAAGCAGCAAGCTAACAATATCATATCCCCAAGTACAACAAACAATCAATTTACAAGGGAAAATTAATTAACTCATAGGTAAATAATCAGAACACACCACCAAATGTTTCTAATTAACTCAAAGTAGGTATGTATGTCAAATCATTACGTGAGATTCCAATATAGCTTAGAGAAGATCCTAGATACATAAAAGTAGTTCTGCATGCCATTGGTAAAATGACCATCCAACCTTATTATATTTTGCCTTGATAAGACTGGATTTTAGTATCCTTAAAGATTTAATCCACGTATGCACATTCCTGAAAATCGACACCGCATTGCGATGTAGCCATAAGTTCCACACAGCCATACCAACAAAAATAGTTTGAGGTTTAGTTCCTCATAGCATCCCATGTGTTGCCAGAAGTTTGCGCGACAATCGTTTGGTAGCCATGTATTGAAGCCGAACCACTTGTAAGACTTGTGCCAAACCTGAAAAGAAAACAAACAACAAAAAAATACAAGTACTTTCTGCAGTTTCTATTTCCAAACCACAGAAACAACAATAACATGAATGATCATGAAGGTTAGAAATAATATTTCTACTTTAGAATTTGAATCCTGTTATGAATCATTCACCACACAATAACCAAATTAAAACTTTCGAGTGGGTCACAACTACTTGAACAAATAATTTTCTCCGGTTCAAGATTGTCACTTAACAAGTTATATGCTAAATTCACATTATACACTTCTATAAATTCCACCATGCCACATCCACCTGTATGTCTACCACATATATACACACAAATTTGTAACCGTGATTTAGAAAATGCTTTGCATTATTTGCATAACAAAATAGTTATGAATTTCATTCCCCTTTTTACAAAATTGTAACCATGAATTCTCTACTTCAAATTCGTTTATGGTTGAATCAGATTGTTTTTTTAATAACAGATTTGGAACATTCATCTAGTTTTCATTTTGATCAAATGATTGATACAAGGTCTGAATTGAGAAATATTTAGTTTATACAGTAATAATGTATTTAGAATAATAATGTATTTAGAATTTTTATCTTTCTTGTTATCTATATGTAAGTTTTATTGTTGATTAATTGTTAACATTAATTTATGCACTTATTCTTTTATGCTTCTTGTTGATAATAATAGAATTATTCTTTGATATGGTTACATGTGGATTTTACTCTTACTTTAAAAGACTCTTCACATTCAAATCTTGATCTGTATTTTTGATGATTTGTTATTGCTAATCATTTATTATTATTCTTTATTGATTTTTATAAGTTAGATGGATTTATTTTTTATGTATTTGAGTGTACTATATATTGTTATTAATATTATTATTTTATTGTAAGCAATAAGGATACAGGTGAGTGGGGTGTATATTAGGTTAATTTATGAAGATATTCATGGATGTCCAAATATATGAGATGTTGCAAGTGTGTAACAATAAAATGTGGATTTAGGCTGAAATCTATTAAGTTGAAAACAGATATCTAAAGTTGTTGAGTAAAGGAATGACGGACGTAGAAGATTGTCCATACATAGGTGGAGTGAACAAGTCCAGGAACAGATGGAGGTGGCTGAAGGTAGGTATCTAGCCCCATACAGGGACACGAAAATTGATGTTTTCAAATGATAAATTAGATCACATGTCCAATTTGGCACTGTTCTCCCCCCAAACCCAATGCTCATGCTGTTACGGAAATGGGCATGCATGTCTGTGCTTTCATGAGTGTTTCTATTTACAATGGAAAAGGATCACCACCATCAATGTTTCACAGCAAATCTTTGCAGATTAACCGCAATACAATCATGCTCATAGCTCATCAGCACATGATGCTGATGTAAAATTAAATTATTAAATCATATTTTTATAACATATATTCATTTTCTTTTTATTCTTGTCTACCTCAATCTACTTTGAAAACAATAACACTTTTTATCATTGATTTTTTTTTTTTTATAAATATTTTAACTACGGAGAGCATGTCTCATGTGACATGACAGAACTAATTAGCAATTTCCCTACTTATTTTAGTAAACAATTAAATTTCAGAGTGGATTTATATGTTGCCCGCTTATCAAGCCTCAAGAGTATTGTTTGAAGTTTTAACATGTTCAATTCGTGGACTAAAAAATCAAAGTGTAAAAAAAAAAACCTCATAAGAAAACTAGTGTAAAAAAATACTAAAATAAGTAAAAATAATAATTTACATAAGTGATTATTTTGATTATCATGATGTCAAATCAAATGACATCTTCTAGACATACATAGGACTTTTAGAAGGAGCAATTCAATTTTGACACCATCGTGTTTTGTCAATTGAACACAACCTAGGAGATCCTATTCTAATGATACAACCAAATAGGATCACTTACAAAGAGATAACTAAATAACTTAAATATTTTTAAAATAGGAGGCAAGGAGCATGTTGGATTTCGGTATATCCAAAAACTGAAAAGTAAGATGACACATTTTAAAGGAGAAAACAATACCTCGTCAAAATAAACTAATTAACTAAATTAATTACACACAGATTATCACAATTACTTATTAGAATTACTATCAATAAAGTTGAACTAGTTACACAAGATATCTGTTCCATAAAGACAGAGCACAATGAATAAAGACAACACATGACTCTCAATAGGTAATACCTATAAAGTAAAAACTTTTACTTTTATTATAAATAGTCAGTTACCAGGTATATGTTTGTAAGCTAATTTATTAAGTTATCTTTACTTTTTACTCTCTCATAATCTAGTTATTTCACTTGAGCGTTGAAGTCTTCTTTTACAAGTTTTTCTTTTTTGCCTCCAAAAAACATTTTCGGCAAATTCACCGTTAATAATACTCAAATACATTTCGACAGGAATATAAAGTATCAATTAAAATTATATTGCCAACAAAAATTGTGTCTCTTGTGCCTAATCACATTTTAATAAAGAACTAATTTAAATCTTACAATAGTCATTTAAAATGATATATCTGAATATCATTTTTTTAAAGGTACTATTTGATCTAGCACCATGGTGGTCAAATCGATCAAAATCATCCAACGATAAATTGTTCTTTTTTACTCATTTTGATGTAAAAAAAAAAATGATAGAAGATGGAGGTGCCCACATCACGGAACTTGCATCCTCACAATCACTCCTTAAGTACATGCACTTACTATGCTATGCTTCACTGTTAAATACTTCAATTAATGGAAAACAGAGCATACCATAAAACGAGGATGCACATACAATGCATTTTGGTAATGCCAATCAACCTTTGCAACAGGGCTCATGCCTCCTGCTTTTTCCTCCCATAAGAAATTCAAGACTTTACCTTCTATTTGAATTTTGGTTTTTGTTCGTGTGTTTCTATATATATGTATATATAATTCTCTTTATTTGTTATTTTTACGTCATTGATTTTAAATTCTGATTTTACCTTTTAAAGAAATTATTTAATTTTCATTCCCCCAAGATTCAAAATTATTATTTTTTAATCTATATAACATTTATTTTAGGGTTTTCTTATTATATTAGTTTATAGTTAGTAGTATTATGTAATAAATATTAGAAATATTAAAGTGTTATCTACTCAATCATAAATTCATTTGTAGTTAGGTATGACAATGAGAGAAGTATGATACTTCCATCCTAATCCTTGCTTTGAAAATTCATCTTTATCTTCATATATTCAGTAAGTATGAAATTTATATCCCGTTCCATACTCTCAAAAAAATTTATAATAACTTTTTAATAAAAAATAATTTGTTTAAATATAATGATATTAATTTAATATATGCAAAATTTGTAATTTGATAATTAAATGTCAAATTTTTTTTCAAGACAAATGAATATTTTAGTTAATTAAATAAGAGTGGGTTGTGGCAGATACGAGGATGAGTATGAATATGAAGTGAGTATGTATATCAATATCTCCTATCTTCGACTTAACAAATTGAGTATTTTCATATCCGATCAAATTAAAAATTTCTTATCAACTTTGAGACGAGTTAAAAAATTATCTGTAAGTTTAAGTTTATTTGCCATTTGTAGTTGGATTAATGATTCTTAAACCATTACTTTTTTTAAAACTTATATGTGATTTAAGTCTTCTAAAACTGGATCAAAATTAATTTTGGTTTCTATTTTTCAAAAAATAGTGACTTTAGTTCTCATATCGTGAAAATGAGGTGTGCATTTTATCTTTGCCCTGTATTTTAAAAATGCCAATTTTTAAACTACAATGACTACATTAATGAAAATTTGATGGATTTAAAACACATTTTATGTTTTTATAAATTTGAAAACTAATACATTTTTTTATGGTAATGTAAAAACGTTGATAAAGTTACATTTTTTTTTTTTTGGATTTAAGCACATTATTCGTTTTTAATCAGTTGATAGTTTTAGCAAAATTTTCTATTAAATAAGCCTAATGAATTACTGGATTTTATGCTAAAATTATGAAACAGGTTAAGAGTTAGCTAGGGGTTAAGAGTTTAAATTTTACTTGGAACTTTTACAGGAAAAAAAAAAGGAATCCTTACGAAGTAATGCTAAAACAAATGTCTAGAAAAATAACTTTGACATAATTATTGCTTTGTTAACTGTATATTAATGTTAAGGTAGAGGATATGCTCTTCAATGAGTATAACTGGAGAGGCATAATCCTATAATAACAGAGTGACAGAAGAATAGAGAGTTGTAATAGTTGACTTAGCCTCCCTGTGAACCGTTATATACATTTGATTAAATTAGACTAACGTATGTCAGTTTCTTTTCAACTTCAAATATTATTTGGAAGACTAAATTAAAATGGAGAATCTCAAATTTGTCTGAACTCAAATTGCGAAAAGAATATATACAAATATTGAAGACATCACATGGGATGCAATTGAACTAAGGAGAATCTCAAGAACAAAATCAATGGACTAGACCGGATATTATTGCTCCTATCTAACTTTGTCATCAGCTAGAAAATTCAAAATAACGAATGTCCAAGGGGTCAATTTGATGAAACCATTGCTGGCTTTTGAGCAACTAATTAATTAAGAGAAGAAGTTAGAGTAATGAAGTAATCTTCAGTACATGGAATAGTGAGACCACCCATTGGGTGATTGAATCCGAATTCTTCTTCAGCCCAGTCCAACAAGTCTCTGAATAAAGGGTGGCTTAGGTATGATATTGGAATTACAAACCTCTTATGGTTCTCTCCAACGTACACTGCCAAGTGGCCTTTCGGAACATCAGCAACAGCTGCAGCCATTTTGATTCTTTGTGAAAGAGTTCTCTGAAGTTTCTGCTTGGCATGAGCTATTCCCACAAATCTGTTGCCAGTCTTCATGATGGAGAGAAGTCTAAAGATATTATCAAGTGATAGAAATTTTAGTGGTAGAGCTAGATAAGACTTGGATTCGAGTTGTTATCCCATGAAAATACATATATATAAGGGGTCATGCCACACACATACCAAAACTGCTTGATAACTATGGAGAATGTTTAGAAACATATCAGGTGTAGGACTTGGGGTAGATTCACATGAGTGTGCCTAATCAGGACCAAAACATGAGGACCCACTAATATTTGGAGCCAGAAAAAAAAGTGTGGTACTAGTTAAAAGTTGTACTACTTGTTGATTATTGCTTCTTGCTTTGAACGAATAATACCTTGGCCCTTTTTATTCTAGGCACGTTCTTGACATGAAATGCCAACATAAATTGGAAAATATGTTGAACTAGTCTCACCTATTAAAAGGAGCTTTGAATTTAGACTGGTGCTCTTTACTGGCAATTTCTTGGCATCACTAGACAGCCTCTGTTGTGGATAATAGATAGGTCTATCTAGTGGTTCACATAATATCTGGATTAGGTTAAATGTAATCCTTGATTTAATTTGGTCAAATTGGCTTAATCTAACAAATTTCATTTCATTTTTTGAATTCTACTTTTTTAAAATTTCCATTATCCGATGCCACACCTACCTAATATCATGTTGGACTAATTCAAGCAGGGAAGCTTTATTTCTAAAGTACCCGCCGCACTGCAACTGTAATTAAAATTAAAATGAAACAATTTTCATCAATTTGTGAATGATATAAGCGCATCAACACATACAAAATAAGTTCAATAGTTAATGGGTAAGCGCTACGGCATTATTCCAAAACAAAAAGCCAAAATAATAGGTCCTCAATTATTTGGCAGAAGATTGGTTCCCTGTATTAGACCCATAACATTTGTATTCTGCTATAACTTGGTTATCCATTTGTATAAACTGCGACAATTACATACTTTACTTTCCTCTTCAACCAGTACATAATTTAGTGTAATAAATAATATATTTGCATACAAAGTTACCATCACATCAAACTCAACTTTTACATAGTAGAATGTGCGTTGTTTGGTGTTGTAAAGTAGAGTAAAAGCCAAATTAGGTGTTGCAAAGTGCTTCTTATGTAACTTGGTGCGACCAGTGGATTGTCAACTACATTACTTTCTGCACATTTTACAACAGATTCTGTGAAATGAAGAATTCTTCCCTTAATTTAGCTCTACTTCACTTCAATCTGTTTTTTCACCTATTCATCTTCCATTGAATTCATAAAGCAGTTCAATAATAGAACCACTCAATAGAAAACTCAAAACGTCCATGTGGTTGCATAAAAGTTGTTTTCAACACGGCACGTGAAATACTCTCACTATTCCAGAACTGGACCCGAATTTTGAAAAGCCAATTACTTTAAATTTTTACTTATAAATTGGAAGCGTTTGTGAAGTTATGGTATTATATTTTGTGGATTTTTAGTAATAATAAAATTAAAAATATTATATATGCGAAAATTTAAATTTGTATTTTAGTTATATTTTGATTTTTTTTTAATTTTAAGATATTTTAAATATGAAAGAACAGCATAAAATGAAATTCAAAATATAATTTAAAAACAGAAGGTATTGTACATACTTTTTTTCCTTAAAAAAAGTTTTACAAATCTTTCTTAAAGTTTAGTGGCAGCCCACCCATGAATAAGCTCTATTTGTGAAAGAGTTGTATTAAGAAGATATTATTAGGAACGGAAGACAAGAAATAGACAAGGAACGTGAAAGAAAATTTGGCATTTCAGAGAAATAGATTATAATTCAACTAGCAGTCCTTTATACCTCCGAAATATTGAGATTCAGTTACTTAATGCAATAACTAGATTTTAAAAGAATGAGAAGTGTATATTAAGAGTAAGTATAGTTTTACAAATATGTTTTTAATATTTTAGTGTTTAAAAACATTGTTTCTTGAATGTTTTCTTAAAATAGTTTTTGAAAATTGTTTTAATTGTTTAGTTTTTAAATAACGAAAACAACTAATTTTACATTTCAGTTTTATATTTTTGTTTTGATTTTGAAAGTTGAAAATATAAGGAGAATAAATTGTTTTTTTTTGCTTTTAATGGATGACATTTCTATTAATATAAACACATGTTTTTTTATTTTCATATTTCTAAAACAATTTTCAAAAAACACTTACTAAATTTTTTTTTCTCTTTTTTCAAGAAAAAGTTATTGAAAACTATTTTTCAAAGTTATTTTAAAAACCTAAAAACAAAACAAAATCAATCAAACCCTAAGTATGGACTAAATCCTTTGAATTGAGTTTAAAAGAATTACTAATTATTTTTATAATCCATTTTCTTGAAATTTAATAGATGCTAAGAGTAAGTAATATTAACAAATATATTTAAAAAAAATGAATAGGTTACTTGTTTTTGAAGTAAATGAATCCCTTATTCTAGAATAAGTGTAAATTCTTATGCTTTACTTTTTTTTTAATTTAATTATTATAATAAAATGAACGATAAGAATCAAGAACCCTTACACTTTAGGTAGATTACTTCTTCTCTATATATAATGAGAGTTTGCGATTTTTTTTTTCCAAAAACTTTTTTTGAGATTCTTTGTATAATTGGTTAATTTTTTTTAAATCATAAATTACATTGGATTCGAAAATTTCTAATGTCTAATTTAATTATAGGATTGAAAAAAGTTTATGATTTCTAAGAAATTTTGACCACGAAAATTTTTTAAAAGAGAGTTTAAAGTTTAACTTGCATTCATTTTTTTTATTTAACTGAAACTTGATTTTAGTGTTTATTATTTTAGTTTAAATGTGGAATCCAATTTTTCTCATTCTAGAACGATGAATTCAAAATATAATTCTATTTTCAATTTAAATTGGTCGATTTGAAACGAAAAGTGTATTCCGAAGAGGGAAGTTGGAACACGTTGTAAATTTTTAATTATTCCGGTTAGGGAGTTCGCAGGATGTAACGCTGACCACCACTATTCCTCTGTTAGACACCATGATCTCCCTGGCATCGTTTTGAAACAATACATGCAGGTTATAATAAAAATCAAACAAAATTTGGAAGGTGCAAGAAAAACTTTGAAGGTGAAAAAAGAAAATGGCTTCAGTATTTAACCTTTATTAAGTTGGGCCTTTGCAAAAAGAAGCACAACACATTGTTATTAAATTTGACCACCACTATTTAACCTTTATTAAATTTGAAATCCCACTTACTTTTTTTTAAAAAAAAAAATTGTTATTTCTAAAATACCCTTATGTGTAGAAAAGTGTATTTTTTTTCTCTCTACAGAAAATGATCTCTGTAAAAACAAACAAATTTACTTATGTACTGGGAGAATCCTTGAGGATTTGGACCTCCCCCAGTCAAGTCGAGCCAACAAAGTTTGGGCACATCCTTGAATGTCTTTGTTGTTTTACTCTTATGTGCTGGTGGAATTATGTACCAAAAGAACCACCAGGGTCCAGACCTTCCCTAGATCAGGGTCCGACCTCCCCCAGATGAGACCGAGTCTACCAAACATACCTTAGGCCAGATTCATCCAAAGGCAGGGGTAGACATGCAAGTTGGGGTGGAGCCCTTTTGTATGAAAAGACCTAATTGCTCCCAATAGGTAAAAGGTAAAACCTTAAAATTTTCATCCTGTACAGGACCCAAGCTTAAGAAGTAATACACTATAAATAGCAGGTTTCTGCTATAGGTTTGACAGTACATTATTATATTACTTTCTTGCTGACACATAGTAGTTTTCTAGTGCGTTAGTCAACCCACTCTCAGACTTGAGCGTTAGAATATGTTTACAGGTACCTACTTGTACCAATTCAGAGGAGCTATTGGTTGGAGGCTCGAAGTCTAGGAAAGAGAAAGACAAACTTGATAAATGTGTGCAAGAACAACTTCTCTTGATGAGGCTGTCCGGAAAAAGAAAAAAAAAATTCCTCATTTAAAGATTGTCTGCAGAACATAAATAAATAAAGATATACCTTTTGAAAAGTCTAATCCTAAATAAAAATACATTGGGGTGTTGAATAAAGTAGAAAGTGCAGAAAGATATTGCCTCAAGTGGATATACGTATCTTGTGATTGTTCTAATGCTAACTTAAATACATTTTTTTATATCAAGAAGAAGAAGGAAATCGATTTCCAAATTAAGAGACAATTGAACTTTCAATTAAAACTATAAAGCTAAGTTTTTATAAGGAAACATATCATTTTCTCATTCATAGGAGTTTTTCTCAATTTCTTTTAGAGTTTAAATTGTTAATATAAAATAACTTTATATTAGTATTTAATCACAATTCTTTGTTTATATAATTTTTAAAATATTAATAGATATAATCAATAAATTTATCATATATAAATAATTGAGATTGAATACTAGTATAACTTTTTAATTTTTTTTCTCTTTGATTTATGCCTTATTTGGTAGTCATGTCCTTAGTAAAGCAATGCAGATGCAGACGTTCATGATAAGCTTGCTTGTCCATGTTGTGCTTTGAATTTTATTGTGGCCATGATTTGTCTCAACCACTTGACACTTCTACATGTAAGGTAGAGGAACGCAATTCCCCGGTATTATTGCCTCAAATCTTTTTTTTTAAAAAAAAAATAAATATTGTATGTATGTGCCAACAATTTAAAATGCCTTACCTAAATATTTCTAGTATATAATGGTACTAGTTTACTGTTCAATATGAACCAAACATAGTGTCTTAAGTTATTTCTAGAACACTAAGTCAGCCATTAAATTGCGTAGACAAGCAATGCAATATTGGGTTTTGATCTTACTGGTGTTCTTTTTTTTTTTTTTAAATTATCAAGTGGCTACCTTTTAGGATGTCCAAATTTGGAATACATTCAACTTCACTGAATTTCTTCATCTTTCATAAAATACATTCTGGACAGTACCATGTGATCTTCACACCCATGTTTCTCACCAGACTCCATTTGGATTACTTTTCATCAATCATTTTGTATCCAAGTTTTCTATAACCTTCTCTTTATGTATATACAGAGATAGTCATGGTTATGTAAAAAAAAAAAAAAAGTAGAGATATTCAAGATGAAGTCACAAACAATTAAAGTCCTTGGCATTTTTTATGCATTAAATTTTTCTTACGCAAGTTTTTTTCAAATCATTCTCTTGATTTGCAACAACTTTCTGTATGCCTAGTTTTCATAGGCACGGTGATGACCGAAAGGACTATCTAGCAGTCTGTTGGAGAAAACCAAAAGAAGAGGATTTTGATTCCTATATCATATTGAACTAACAATCAATTCAAGACCTGCGGAGTGATGTTGGACAAGAATTTGGATTTGATAATCCAATGGATGGCTTCAACAATTCCTTGTAGAGAATATGTCTTCCCATATATCACTTACAGCTTAAAAAAAAAGAAAAATAAGAAGATTGAAATGTAGATGTTCAACAACCAATATAGAACTCAATGATCAATTTTATACCAAAGGCATAGCAGAACATTAGCAAATTTTAACGTAATCCTTTTTTATTTGTCCTTTCTACAGAACTGGAATAAATATTTACTCAGACAGCATGTGTGCTTTCTTTTTTATATTGATTCTTCACTCATCTATAGCTAGTAGCTTTCTGCATAATCCAGTTCTCAATTTGAGCACTAATGGTTGGGACATAAGCACAAACACAAGAGAAAAGTTTTACCAAAAAAACTAGTTGAATAGATAGGAGAATCTCAAAACTTAAGTACCACATCAAATAGTATAAGCTATCCAATGTGGGACTCCTAACATATTCAATTGTAAATTTTAACTTTTTATATCCCAAGTAAGGAGGATAAAAAAAGAAAACTAGTTACTTCCCAAATCAATAGTAAGAGTGTCAAAACTCTAAATTTAAAAAGATTTATCCAAAAATATAATATAAACTTCCCACTCAACATTTGTTGAGGCTAAAAACCTGAGAAATCACCAGAACTCAAGAAGAAAGAGAAGTGAGTTAGTTATGCTCGATACATTTTCTCTTTTTGTGTGTTTTCCACATCTTGCAATATGGATAAACTCGATACATCTTCTCCTTTTGTGTGTTTTTCACATCCATGTTATAGTTGCACTATGGGTTAAGCATGATACATATTCTTCTTTTGTATGTTTCTCACATCCATGTGATAATTCTCATAGCTTTGTGAGAGAGCCCTAATGCTCCTTTTACACGTTTTCAACACTTGTGATATTTCACACAATTATGTGGTACGATCCTAAGGCAACTTTTTCCTATGCATGTCTCCCATGTTTACTACACAATTGTTGCTCTTGTCCTAAGGATTTATTAGGAAAGCAAATAAGTTTTCAATCATTCTCAATCATTAAATCACACTTAAAATTCATTCTACAACTCAATACATCAAAACACATACATAGAATGAATATCCTCAAAATATAATTCTTTATCAAGAAGTATTTCCCTTTCCTATCCATCCGTAATGTTTTCCACATTGGAATGTCCTAGCTACAAACTCAGTGATATATTCACGGTTCTCTAAAAGGTTGGTAAAGAAGTAACAAATTGCTGTATTGCAAAATTATTTTCTCTATAAATAAGTATTTTAGATTGGTGGAAATTTTTTAGCAAAAGATCATATGTAATTTTCTAGAAGCATGATATGTACTGACCTAAAAAACTTATTCAAGAATCTTCGGCAAGTCTACCAGGATTCAATATAAACTTTCCAACATTTGTTGAGGTTGCAAAATTAACAAATCACCAGAACCCAAAAAGACAAGAAAAAAAGGAGAGATAAGTGAGTTGTTGGATAAAAACCAAGTAGTTGTTGGAACCCAAATTGCTTATATTATTCTAGTTGCAAAGCTAGGCTCCAAAAACCAAAAACCAAGTAGTTGTTGGATAAAAAAATTAATTAATAATTAAATACAATTAATAGTAGTAGTTACATATTAATTGAATTTAATTAGGCAATAACTATGATGGTTTCTAGATGAAGTTACAATACTAGACTTTGCATATCTGTAATGTTTTAAAGTTTTTTTTTACCACATGTTTAACTTCCAAAATATCTATGCAGAGTAACTACATTTTAAATATCAGATGTACAAGTTTTGAATTTTAATTTCGTAAACAGAAGTAAGTAGGAAAAGGAGAAAAATATAGGCCATGTGTGATAGAGCAACTGTAAGCAATATATTAGTTGTGACAATCTATATATTTCTGCCCAGGAAACACCTAAAACAATCTGAGTGATGTTGCTGCTAGATTAGGAAACTGGAAGGTCCATGACCCTTAGGAAATGGAAATGATTTTCCACTGATGATGTAATAGGAAGAAGCACCAAATTAACTCAACATTATTCATGATGTTGCAATCATGAACTAAAGGAGCTCCAGTTATAGAAAAATATAACAAGTGGCTGGAGCCTAGAGCTGTTTCAGAATAAATGTGTTCTGTGTTCTACCTTCAGATAAAAAATATATACATTGAAATGCAATAGTAACGACATCTATTATCAAGTTTGGTCAATATCTCCAAAAGATAAACAACACTTAATCCCTATTAAAATATAATAGGCTGATTGATTTATGTCAACTAAAATTGGATAATGATATTGTTGTATTTTTGTATGTATCAGAAATAAGAAAGATTGGGCAAAAGCAAGAGTGTTTTGGAAATATCTTGAGTTATCATTCTCATTCAAGTCAAAATTCCAACATCAATTGGATTATATAGGAAAAAACAATATGGAAAATTTCAAAATAAAAGAAACTTCCTTCTGTACAAAATTTGGCTCAACTAATCCAAGTCACCATTATAGCATGATTTACAACACATTCAAGCAAGAAGTGAGGTTTAGAAACTCATCCTCCCTGCATGTAATTGTAAGACCACCAGTTGGATGATAAAATCCAAACTCTTCTTCTGCTTGACTTAGCGATTGTTGAAATGAAAGATGGTTCAAGTATGACACTGAAATCACATACCGCATTACTTTATCTCCATCATAGACAAGATAGTCTTTTGGGACTTCAAGTCCCTTGCGAGTTCCTCTAGCTGCAGAAAATGATGCATGTCTAATAATACCTGGCATGCGAAAACCCATTGTTTTTTTTACCACAAACAAATAATATACTAGGTGATTCAAAAGACTTTTATGAGAAAGAAATATTTGAATTCTGTTGCTTCAGGATGCAAATACTCGGTTTGCTTGAGTACACAAGAATTAGTGTATATATAGTACTATAGTCGCTAATGGGCCCTCTACAATTGCAATCCAATTCCACCAGAGTGATATTCAACAGGCGATTGTAAGGTCTACTGAGCGACAAGGTATCACAATATCGGATGATGTGGTTTTAGAAATTTCTTTAAAGGATGGAAGATAAATGGGAGTGCACACCATATATACCCCACCTTCCGAGATAACGGCCAACAGATTTACCCAACTGAACACATATACTACATCAGTAGTGAAATCTAGTGCTTGTTCATTCATTGAGCTATAGATATTTAAATGATGGACATGCTTCAGACATCTCACATGTTTCTTTAAAGAAGATGATTATATTATAGAGTGTAGATATATATCTACCTTGTACCAACTAATATAAGTGGCAATGAAACAATGTTTCCACATAAAAATAACCTGCATTGAGTACATGATCACGAGAGGAGCGGAGCCAGAAAAAATATTATATACATTTCTTAAATATTTATAATTTTTTTATCATTTTTATTATTAAATTAGTTTACTTATCATATTTTTATTTTTATTTTCTTTTTAGATACTAATTAACATTAATTTTTATACATCATTTATTTTATTTTAAATATTGGAAAGCCATTCAATTTTTCTCATTGCAATTTAAACAAATTTACAAATTTGATAGGACCATGGCTCTACTAGTCCTGTCCTCCATTGGGTCCCTCCCCTGATAACGAGAGTCTGTTAACAACACTTTTTTACATCAAATTCTAAGCAACACAGCATGAAATTTTCATAAATCAAGTTTGTGTTTCCTGACACCACAGATAAGTGTCAAAATGATCAATTAGATTTTCTTTTTTCACAGAAGCATCTGTTTTATTTCAAGTAGGGTAATCTATAACAGAAGGTGGGGCTTGTATAATTGTATTCTCTACTGTAACATATTTTGTTGAATCATGAGACAACACCATATACCTTGTCTCTCATTCCTCCCATAATTCCTATCTTATAGCCCTCCACCAATAATTCAAGCATGCTATGGGTACATATCCTTTGATCTCTCTATATATATATATTCATGACTGCAAGAATATAGGACCTACACAAATCATTCACATCTTGAAGCCTTCAAAACTCCAAATTTTATTTTAAAATCTTTTTCTAGACCACTATCTTCTCTAGTTTGCAACAAACTTACAATAACAATGTGTTTTCCTTTATCTAGTATCAGAAGTGGTGGGCACGTCAAAGGGCTATCTTGCAGCCTATGCTGGAAAGCAAATTAATGAAGCGGTTTATGATCCCTATATCATACTTAACCAACCTTCATTCCAAGAATTGTTAAGTCAAGCTAAGGAAGAGTTTGGATATGATCATCCCATGCTAGCTTCAGAATTGCTTGAAGTAGAGATACCTTTCAAGATATAATTTCTTGCTTACATGGACAATAAAATCATACTGTACGAGACTGACGTAGATCATCACTGGAGACATTTTGTAGGCATTGTCTTAACTTGTAAAGATATCCTTTTCTTGAGAAATAGGGAAAAGAAAGACCATCAGAATGACAAAATCACAATATATATAATTTTTGTATATAATTACAATGAATTCAACTACTCAAGCTGCTTCTTTTTTTCTTTTTTTCAGATATGAGTGCTACTTGTGTTCAAGATCAATTGCCGTTGTACTAAAATTTTAAATTTCTCATTTATTAAATAGGTAAACATCCAAAGTGGAAAATTGAAAAGAAAATACGTACGTGATTTAGCTAGGATACTGAAATTTCTATATTTACTAGCATATAAGCTATTTGACCAATCGCTTTAAAGATTGCCTTGTATCTAAGTAATTCATACATTGTAAGAACGTGGGAAAGCTCACATAATTTGGCTTGGTTCTATCAACTGGATAATCAATAGAAATTCAATTTTAAATTTGGTATCGTTAGGTTACAAGTAACAGTTCTACACAACATTTTAAGTCTTGTGTTGTGAGGACTATATAATGGGTGCCCCTTAATGTGTGTGAATTATGCGTAAGGACAAATAAATATATCTACCAGTAGTAACGTAGTCTTAAAGTTTGTATATCAAAGCCAAATAATAGATTGTGGTTTCCTATTAACTGAAATGATTCAAGCAAATTTTAATATTTGGATTTTATGAAACAACAAAACAATTAAAATAAAATAAAAGTTGATGTAATAAATTTAGAGAAAACTCATAGAATAGGAAAATCTAAAATTGCAACTTTACAGGTTTTTCCTAATTCTTAATTCTAATTAGATCATATTATAATGATGAATAAATGAAAGATATTTGGTGGCTCAGTTGGATAAAAAAAAATAAAAAAAATTCATGGATTCGATTCTCATTTCTAACAAAAACTTACATTACTAACACTAATATTTAGCTTATAAAAAAAATAATAAATAACAACTTCCTATAGATTACTAAGTGTGATTGATTGTCAAGAAATAGTATTCCCTTAACCAATTTTCCTAATTGATACTTATAAACTATAGTGATAAAGGGGTTTAAGATCCAGGGATAAGTTGAAGGTTTACTTCTTGTTAAATTCACTATAGATTGATCAGTTATAGATTGATCAGTTCTAATTAGCAATAGACAAGCATTAACAATTTAATCCCAAAAAAGAGGAATCCAAATAAAAGTTATAAAACATTGAATTTTAGGGTTCACAAAATTTACTGTAGCACAACCCTACCTATAAGAAAATTAGTCAACCATGAAGAACCTATGTGATATGTTTTGAGCCTGTGTGGAACATAAGATGGCCACAGTATTGGTTATGCAATTATTTGCTTATTGGTTGTAAAGTATTTTTCGAAAGGTGCAACCAGGTTGACATGAATTCACTAACCTCAAGTAATTCTTTACCAAAATCATGTCGACAATATCATGTGACCTCATTTACCCTTGTCTCTCACTAGATCCATCAAGCATCAAATTGCCCACTAAACATTCAGTTTACTAGAGAATTGTTTCCACATAGGCTCATCTATGTATCTATATATACCCATAATGGCACTGTCAAGCAATACAAGTAATCATTGTATAGTTGTTTGTGCATTTCTATTCTAAACAATGGGTTTTCGCCTACCTGGTATTAGAAGGTCACATTTTGCTCAAACTAAAGCAACTTCCAAGGTTGTGGAGGTGCCTAGAGGTTATCTTGCTGTCTATGTTGGAGATAAAATGAAGCGGTTTGTGATTCCTATTTCATACTTGAATCAAACTTTATTTCAAGAATTACTTAGCCAAGCTGAGGAAGAATTTGGATATGACCATCCCATGGGTGGTCTCACAATTCCTTGCAGTGAAGATGTTTTCTGAGACCTTACTTCTCGTTTGAATCGGCTATAAATCATACTGAAAGAGATTGACATAGATTAGTCGAAGCTAAGTGTACAAAAAAACTTTCTATTTCTTTTATTCTTTTATCCTTCTTTTGAAAGTGGAAAATGCCATATGAGTAAGATAGTTATTAACAGAGATGTTGGATTCCTTTTTGGTTAAATTTCAACAAATTTTCGTATACATTCGAGTAAGACATTTTTTTGTTCAATATATTTCCTCTTCCTTTGTTGTTCTGCTGGTATCGTGGTACAACTAAAGGAAAATAAGATGTGGTGATAGTATGCACAGTAAAAGTTGAAACTAAAATTGATAGGATTATAACAGTAAACAATATGCACATGACTTACATGGGGTGGGGTGGAGGTGTAATCAATAAATCCTATACATATGGATACTTATTTGGGATTCTTGTTGCAGATCCTGTCAATAAATCATTATTTATAATTAGATTAGCGAATTATTTAATAGCTTTATGATCTGGTGTTATGAACTAAATTCAACCTGAATTCTTGTATTTAGCTTACTTGAAAACTTATTCAATATAATAATTAACAATTAAAAACACTCGAAACATTTGTTGGTAAAACAAATTAGTGCAGATAAGTTATTTTTAATAAGTTAAATGTTAGTTATTATTGTGTTGTTTTTTGTTAGTGGAGAGATTCAAAATCACGACCTCTCCATCTCTCTACTTTACCACAATATTAACCTTATAATTCCATACTTAAGGTCATGTTTAGGGTGGTTTTGAGTTTCTGATTTTGGTTTTGAAATGTATTTTGAAAACAGGAACCTGGTCGGCAATAATAGTTCTATTTTGGTTTTTTACTCATTTTCAAAACAGTTTTTACTCAATTTTAAAAACAATAAAATTTGGTTTTTAGATTTTTGTTTCTATTTTCATTTAAGCTCATTACTTGACGTCACTTGTCACCATTGACCATCATCTTTGACCGGCGGCCACTGACCTTCACCTCTGACCAGAAGTCACCAATTGCCACCTTTGTCTGATTGTCATCGGCCCTCACTTTGGACCGGCAGTCACCAGCTCCCACCTTCGACCAGAGTCACCAGTCGTCACCTTCGATTGACGGTCACCAACCACTACCTCCGATTGGCGATCACTGACTGCCACCTCTAATCAGCAGTCACTGGCCGCCATGTTCTACCGGTGATCACCGACTACCACCCCTGATCATCGGTTACCCAACCGCTACCTCCAACCACCAGTCACCGACCACCACCTTCGATCGCCAATAACCGACCGTTACCTTCAACGACTGTCTCGATTGCCACCTTCAACTAGTGTTTTAGTTAAAATTTGAAAACAATGTTTTAAATTTGGAAACAAAAACAATGTTATTTTTAAAATTTTGAAAACTTAAAACCAAAACTAATTTTTACTTTTAGAAATCTCAAAACTAGAAACCAAAAATCACCCTGTATTACTATTTTGAAAACTTAAAACCAAAACTAGTTCTTGTTGATCGAATATCTCACTGTCTCGTATTACTATTTTACAATTTACAAAAAACAACAATATACAATTAACAAAAAATCATGAAGAGATTGGTAACACAAAGCTTTTGGGTTGTGGATGTAAAACTCACAAAATGTGGGTGAATAGCTTTTTTACTAGGTAGAGAGGGCATCTTTACTCTTCAAGTCTATAAGTTTTTTTTTTTAAAGTCTGAATATGTATATTCTCATTCAAAGAAGCAAAGTGTTTCACAAACTTTACAATAGCACAAAAGGAAACCCATATTGGCCCCTTCTCCCATAGAATCCCAACATATTGCCTAACCTGTTGGACAAAATACATATATATAATCCAAAACAATCTGACTTAAACTAACATCCCAAAAATATTTTTCCCTTACATCATTTTCAAACATTGTAAAGGATTAATACATCAATCCGAGAACTTACATCCTTTGTGGAAACCAAAACAATAATGTACTCATTTTTAGGAAATAATCTATACAAAACCAAGAATGTCAAAAGACTCCAAAGTTTTATTACTGAAAACTCAGGAGTTTCTTGACATCCATAATCCCCAAGAAATTACATGCCAAAACAAGTATCTACTACTTGAAAATTTGAGAGTCATCATAATAAGACCATGTTCACCATTTCTTAATATTGAGTATGCTACTAAAACTGTGAAAGAATAGTTTCCTGTTGGAGCTCACACCCAATGATAAATTTTGACATGGTCCAAGTAGACATTTTGCAATAACTTAATCATTTTTTGTAACAGTTCTTCCTCCCAAACAAAAAAGCCTCTCCTCCAAACCCAATTCCATAAATTTAAGCTACATGTAGCACTCCTCACTTTATATATTGGACTATCCTTATCAACTGCTAAGGAAAACAACCTAGGGAATAGATCTCTCAGTGCTCCTCCCCCTACCCAGTTATGCTTCCAAAAGAAAGTATATTTCCCATTACCTAATTTCCTCCTTAGATTATCAGAAAACTACCCTAAATTTAAAGTCATATTATTATCTAATTTCCTACACATCCTTAAGATCCATATTTACACCTCAATAATGTAAACCAAATTGCTTCCTTATCATTTAAACCTTCATCTTTATTTAGCCAACAAACTCAGGTTAAAGCTCATTAAACACTTCACCCCCAATCCCCCTTTATTTTTTGGTAGACAAACTCTCTCCAACTTACCCATGATATTTTATTTACATCCTTCCTCCCCCCCCTCCCCCCTCCCCCCTCCCCCTAAAAGAAATTGCCTCTAAAGCCTAGTTAGACAGTAAATAACTTTCTTAGGAGCCAAATAGAAGGAAAAGGAATATAAAGGTGGGCTTGTTAGCACTGCATTTAACATTACCAACTATCCACCAAAGGACATATTGTTTGCCTTCTAATCTGCCAACCTCTTTTTGAAATTGTCCACCATTGGTTTCCAAAAAGAAGCACACTCAAGTTTACCCCAATTAGAATGCCTAAAAAGGGGGTGATCCCATAATACAATTTAATAAACACTACATGACATGTGAGAAATTTTGGTTGACATTTAGACCATAGAAATAGTTTTTGTGGAACTTTACCTTCAATCCAGACACCAATTCGAACCCTTTTAAGATTACCTTCACCAACCACACTATTTGAAAGTCCACTTCTCCCATAATGATGACATTCTCTGCATATTTCAATAAAGAAAATTTGGCATCTTCCTCCACCATAATTTGTTTATACCTGCCCTTTGTACAACATTTCTAAATAAGTCAGATAGACCTTCAGCCACCATCAAGAATACAAAAGGTGATAGATATAGGTTGGTTGATACACAAGAAGTAAATTAGGAATATGTATTACAATTTTGGGTTTAAGGTGTCTTCGTTGAGATTATTTGATATTGAGATATTACTTAGTTTTTCTATATACTACTCCTGACAAATGCATTAGTCGTGTATAGTATCTGATAAATATATCATGTCGTCGAGGTCGTCCCCTAAGAGATTTTATTGATATTCAAAAGATTCAATATCCTAAATTAAGTTTAATGTTTCCATAAACATTTGAATAAAAGTGTAAATATGAATAAGAATAAAAAGGTGATTAAGTATAGAAAACAACAATAATTTAGGATAAGAAAATCAATAGAGATAAATGTTGGGATCTCGGTCTCTTTTTAACTCTTTGTAAATTATGAAATCGTTATTTCTAGTTATTCTTAAAACTCTTTTCTCACAAAATATTCAAACATTGATTCCTCAATGAGAGAACCTTAATTAGATTAATAAAATTATTGATTCCTCGATTCAATGATTAAATAAATTATCAATCAAAGGAAAGATGCATAAACACTATTCCATTCCTAGACACAATGTTTATACGGTGTTTTTTTCAAAATTTTTCACTTGAGAACTTTTTCCAATTCTCCCCAAGCATATTAGAACAAGTTAAAAGGTGATCAAACAAAAAAAAAACATTAAGAACACAAAAGAGCACAAAATGAGAAAATAATCTTCGATTAAACGATTTAATAGTTACAAGAGAGTTGACAGTACATAGATCTCCCAAGCACATAAAAATGGAAAAATACTGGAAGATTAAGAAGAAATTGAGGAAACAAGCTTCATCTCCCTTTGTGCTTCAACTTTGTTTGTTCTATGTTCTTTCTGTCTCTTCTTCTTTGAATAATGAGTCTCTCCTCTTCAGTTTTCTTTTAATTTCATTGGTCATTTAAGGATGTTTCGATCAGTGCCACCTCTCGCTCAACAAACATGCTTGAATTCATGATCTCAAGGTAAATCTCACTAAGCGTCAATGTCTCGCTCAACAACAACCTCTTAACTCTACTTCCAAACTTAACATCTTATTGCTAAGCGAACATCTTGTTGGGTAACATTAGCGCGCATGCATTGTTTTCTTACTTGGTGAGACTTCTCGTTAGGCGCAAAAGAGTATCTATCAGGATTCCTCAAGATTCTACCAGCAATTTCTTGTATTTTCGCTTAGCAACATGCTTTCTTTATTGGGATGGTCCTAGAGCTCTTCATTGAGTGACAAGTATCACTAAGCGAGAAGACCTTGAATGATTATCATCTTGATTTCTTATAATTTCCAATTTTCCATAATATAATGTAAAACCTGTCAAAATTCCAATATTAAATATAATTTTGCAAAAAAAAATCTATAAGGTTGCTATAATATATTCTTTTATATTTACAATTAAATGTATCCAAAAACTGTTAAGAAAATAAAAATAATTAACGAATTTTTATATAATTGTCAAATATTATTTTATAATTCAAATAACTTTTAACCTTTTAATATAAGTATGTAACTTTTATTTGCACATCTAGTGCTATTAATATATTTTGTTTATAAAAAATAACTAAGCTTTTAAATTTGGACAGAAACCCAAGAGGAAAAAATACGGTTCTTTATTCAAGGTTAGATTCATTCTCAACAGGGGATAGTCACAAAAGTCACCCTATCAAATTTATGGTGTTTAAGATTAATATATATTTATTAATAAAATATTAATTAATATATATAGATTAAAATATATTTATTCAATAGACCTTGTACTTAAAGAATGACAATAGGTGAACAGATACGAACTATGATTATTTTTTATCTGACATGTTACAAAAACATTTATCGTCTACTTGTTAAAAAAATTTGTCGAGTATATATTATAAAAATGCATGAGTATTTAAGTACTTGTGAGTATTTATAGATATTTTAAAAAATTATTTTTTATACAAAGTTTTATCAAACAAATGTTATTTATTAGAAAATTTAAAAATACAATTATTTTATTTTTTACAATATTAATTGGTTCTAAAAATAAATAAATATAATATATACAAAATATTTAAAACAAATAGAATATTCATTTTATATTAGACATTTTTATAATAATCTATTAATTATGCACTTTTCATAAAAAAATAACATTAATAATAATGAAATTTGACAATTAATATTTTAAGTTGATTTATTCACAAAATATTATCTTTTTCAATTAAATATGTGTAGTATTTTAGTTTAGCGGGTATCTACTAGTACATGTACTATTATACTTGTCAAAGAGCGGATAGAAAAAATATGTACTTGTGGGTGACAGATATCCATTTAAATTATTTATACAAATATTTTCACAAGTTTTATAATGCATGTATCTACAAATATAGATTTTTTTGTCATTTCTACTTATACTATTAGAATTTTGGACTCTTTAGTAGAATTTAATTCATTACTAAATATAACTAAACTTATAATTCAAAAAAATTAAATGGATGGAATATTTGGAGTTTATTATTTAAAAAAAATATTTAAATATATTTTTAGTACTGGTAAAATTGTACATTTTGATTTTTTTAGTTAGGATAGCAAAACGGGTCGGCCCTGCTTGTGGCTCGCCAAAAACGATGTGGGGCGGACTAACCTGTCATACCAACGGCAAGCTAAACTATAAGGTTTGCTCTGCCTGTAGGTGGACTACCCCATCAGTTTTGTCCAAAATTTTTATTTCAAATTTTGATTTTTTTTCTAAACAAATTTTTTTTATCCAAATAAAAATATCTTAACCAAATTAATCTAAAAATTATAAAATAAAGTAGTAACACTAAAGTAAATTTCTAATTTTTATTTATAATCTAATTAAATTTTAATATAATTTGATTAATTATAAAGTAAAGTAGTAATACTAAAGTTTTATTGTTTAATATATCAATCCTCATAATTTTTATTTTTTATTTTTATTTTAATTGATTAATTATATTTTATATTATAATATAATTAATATAAAAATTATTGTTAATATATTATATTTAGAGTGGCAAGTCGGTGGGTTAGCACGTCTCATCATGTTTTTGACCCATCAAGTTTCCAGGTTAGACGGGATAGTTTAAAACAAGTTAGCATGATATATTATTTTAATACTTAAATATATTTTGTATTCCTAATATATTAGTGAATATTACATTGAGTCTTTATAAGATTTTGTTTTGCCTTGCCTTGAGTCTTAATAAATTTTTTTATTTTGTTATGTATTTCTAAAATGTCGTCTAAAGCACTCTTTAAAATAAAATACAAAAAAATATGAGTTTAATTAGTATACATTATCAGTGTAAAGATTTTGAATCTTTAGACACATTGACATTTAATCACAACTCTTCATTTATGGAAAATTTGTTACTACTTTAAAAGTCACATAAATAAAAAGTTATGATTGAATGTCAGTGTAAAAATCTTTTATACCAATTAAACTAAAAAAATTTTAGAAACTTAATGTAAAGTTTTATAAGCATTTAACGTAAAATTTATTAATATATCAAAAACATAAAATATATTTAATTTTTTTTTAATATATACAATTTAGTCTGTAAATAAATAAAAAGATATCATTTAATTTATTAATTATTTAAATAGAGTTATTTCATTATTCTACAAAGCAAAACTTCTCTAATAACTCAATTTTTAACACTCTATTCACTTACACCTAATCTTTAGATTTTTATTTTGGTATTTAAAAAATTTCTATTTTTTTTAAAAGAAACTCAATAATTTTAAATAATATGTACTTGGTGACACAAAACTTTTGTTAATCATATCATGTGTTTAAAAAAAATTAATGACAACAATAAAAGATATGTACTAAAATTAAATGGAGTGTTTCTGCGCTAAAATATCTGCAACTTTAATGTACTACAAAATATTTATGCCAAAAAATAATTATAAAATTCTTACTGTATGGTAATTCAAATTCAAGTGGTAGGTTTTTTTCTTTTCTTTTCTTTTCCAACTCATAAAAAAAAAAAAGTCATAGGTTTTTTCTCTAATTATTTTTATTGTACATTAAATGGACTTGGTTGGGCATTGTGCTGTCACCATGACAATTACTTCTTACTATCCATTATTTTCCTCTTGCACCTAATTTATTTAAAGCAGCATTAAAATTCCAAAATACCTTGGCATCCCCTCTTCCCCACCATAGAGCGTACCACCACAGCTCGCCTCAACCATTTTCTGTTACTATATGCTTCTATATTATGCCATTCCATAATATGCTCTTGTTCCTTTTCTTGTTTTCCTCCGGATAAGTGGATCAACTCTTTTTTCTTATGAATGTATTCCCTTTTTTTTTTTGCAATTTCACAGTCAATTGCGAACATAAATGATCAATCCCTAAAGAGATGTCAGATGTGTCTCAACAGAATACTTATTCCGAAATTATGCCAATTCGAGAATGTAAAATTATATTCCAAAGCACTAATTTTGGAATTGAACAACTAAATGTTCCGAAGAATTTTAATTCTGGAATTGGCATATATTGGTGCATGTAAAATATGTTCTGGAATTTTACATAAAAATGTGTCCCAGAGTTCAAATGTTGGCATTATAAAAATGTCTTCCAGAAATTGAATTGAATTCCGGACAATAACTATCTTAGAAATTCTGGAGTGTGTGCGTATTTGAATTTATCAACATAATGAATGAAACTTATAACTTTTGTTCCTTTACATTTTCCACTTTTGCATGAAAGCACAGGGAAAAATAGAATGTCTACAAAATTGCTTGCTTGAAGTAGATACTTTAATGTGTATGGTTGAGAAGTATGCAAGTGAGAAGCGACATGATATTTAAGAAGACATCTTCTTTGCAAGGAATTGTAAGGCCACCCATTGGATGATGGTACACATATTCTTCTTCTGCTTTGCTTAGCAAGTCTTGAAACGAAGGTTGGTTCAAGCATCCAATCGGAATTACGAACCGCTTCTTTTTTTCTCCAACATACACGGCAAGATATCCTTTTGGGACTTCTGCTCCCTTATACATTGTTTGTCTAGCTCTTCTAACACCAAGCATACCAAAACCCATGGTTTCTATTTCTTGTTTGTTACTCCACACACACAATGATATCCAACAGCTTGTAACACAAGCGTTTCTAGTCTGATGCTCTATGGCATATTTGTGGAATGAGTGCTATATATGGTGCTTGTGAAATCTCCTTGCTTACCAAATTCAATTCTTAATCGCCTATTTGGGTCTAGTGAGAAACAAGAGATCATGAACCATGTGGCATTGTCTTGTACGTCTTTTTCAATAATTACTGAAAAATTTTAAGTGAATGGCCTACTTTATAGAGAAGAGTTGCCAGTACAGTTATGCCTGGAAGATGGAAGAGAATTGTACAGCAAAGAACCTAATTATTGTTGAAACTATGTAATGCCCTGTTTCTTACTTTCAAGACATGCTCCAGACATCTCACATTCACTTTCCCATACCTCTATTTTGATTGTTGATAAAAATTTGCAAATTTTTAGGCTACAGGAAACTTAAACTCATTGCTTGCAATTGCACTTGTACATTGCCATTCATTGTGTTCACAGCTTGCATGACAAGTACTTGTGAACAGCACGGAAAGTACTTCTGATTGCACTCTCCATCCATACCCCACAGTTTGCTACGGAACAAGTACAAAGCAACATGCAATTTAATTGGAGATTGAAACATGGTTGCATTGGTATATTCCTTTCTTGACATGGTTTTATTCGGATAAAGTATTTGAATAAATATACCATTCTTCATTTTCCTTTTTCACTCCAACTTGAATGGCGGTAACCATAAGGGTGGGAAATTCAGTAGTATTAACTTTTACTTTTACCTCTTAAAGTAAATATTATCACACGCCTTAATATGGATCCCACCCTTAAGATTTTATTCCATGTTAAGAGTAAAACAAAAACACAAGATTAAAAGTGGTTTGCCTTTACTAAAAGGGTGAAACCTAGGGCTAAGAAATTATGATATTTCTATTATTTTCTGTCTGTAACATCTATTAAGCCATTATCGTGTTGGCTTCAACCGAATCTTAAACCAATAAAACTTTTCCAAATTCTATCATGTTTAATGAAAACGAAAATCATTATAGGTGTTATGTCAACCTGCCAGTTTTAATAAATTATTTGGCATCATGGGTCATAACAGAAGACAGACAATGAGCTGGGACCTATATTTATACAACTCATAGATTTACAAGTACACATTATAAATACATTTCTAAGGAGATATAAGGTTATTCTAATCACAATGTTTATACGTGGAGAAGGAGGTAGGAAAGAGAGATCGCGAATTCGAATTTTTCCTCTAACACAAATTAATTTATTAATAATATTTTCCTATTAAAAAAAAAACAAACAAACATAAATACATGTCTCACTTGACACTTTTGAACGACATATTTCAATAACTCAGTAACAGATGTTACGGGTTTTTTTAATGTGTTATTTCTTATCATTTTGCTTAATTTTACAAAGATCATTGAAGGAATAACTGAATAAAAATGAAACATCCATAAAAAATTACATTAAAAATTATACATAATCATTTTAAAATATCAAAGGAATTACATGAATGTTATATTAAATATATATCACGAAAAATAAAATACAATATTATTGCTATTGCGTATTGATCCCATTGTTGTTTTACAAGATGTTGTGGTCAACATTTTCGCTCCATATTCAAGGCTGTGGACTGAAGTACAATAGTGTGTTTATATTGACCACAATTAGGTTTAGCAACTAATCTATAACACTAATATAATTACTTCATCTTATTTTTTTAATAAGAATTTGATATAAAATTAATACATAGCCTTTGATGTAAACCTGGCAGCGATTCCACACAGAGATCAGCTACAAGGGAGGCAATGTGAAAGATGGTTGTCGTGCTTTTTGTGTATGTATTTTAATTCATTCGGATAGATAGAAAGTAAAAACAATACAAATTTGGACTACAGAGTTTATCATTGAGTTGTCATGAATTTCTTTTACAAAATTTGGGTTAAAATAAAATAAAAAGCAATAACTATTGTACAACATATATATCTCTCACCATAACTGCTTTATTATACCCTTTTGAAGAAGAATATAAACTATAGAGGGTTAATTAAAAATAATGAAATTAGATTTAATTCAATCTAATAACTAACTAATATCTGATTTGTAAAATGAAATTTATATCTTATTAATGTATTATTATTATTATTTAGTTTAATTATATTATTAGTCGATATAAGAAATCTAACAATATTCATTTAACAATATTCAACCAAGAAGTTATATCTAAGAACAAACCTTCATTGCAAGTAATTGTTAGACCTCCCATAAGATAATAATAACCGAACTCGTCTTCATCTTGTCTTAGCCATTCTTGAAATAAAGGTTGGTTCAGGAATGATATGGAAATCATGAGTCTCTTCATTTTCTCTCCAACATAAACTGCAATATAGCCGTTTGGGACTTCCACAAACTTGCTAGCTGCTTGTCTTGTAAATGATCTCTTTCTTCAAGAACAAAGAACTACAAAAAGATCTGAGAGGACTAGTTTTGAATTCTGCTTATTCGGTGTAAGAATGACTTGTGCAACTTGTATGCTCAATGACAGATCTGCACACATATGGATAGAAAGATAATGCAAACCTTTCTCTCTTGAATTGGATGGTTAGTGTACTATTTGATGGGGTCAAGTGAGAGACAGGGCTGATTAAGTTTCACATTCTACGTCTTGGAGAGGTTACCACCGTAGATTACTTGAGAACTAGTAAATTTTGCTTATGGAAAGATCTTGGTGGCCTACTTCTCATGTTTTAGACATGCTCTAAAGTCTAACATATTACATATTAAATATCGTGTTCGTGGTTTCTATTAGCCAAGTTATAACGGAGTCTCATAAATAATAATAATATATTATTTAAACTTTGAGAGTTGTTGATTTACTCTATTGCTCTAAAAGTTAATCAAATGAAAAACAGTTGATAGAGCCAAATCAAAGTTCATGGGTTGTTATGTTGTGGAGTTAATGAAATCGAGTCCTTTTTGTCCCTGCAAGCAACCTTAAAATGAAGTTTAAAGGGAGTGGAATCACACAGTGATGGATGGAATAATGTAATTGCTCCATTTTTTCTTCCTTCTCCATTGCTTAACAAATCAAACAACCAAAATGCGGGATTTCTCTATTATAAAATTGAAATTATGCTGTCTTCATAAATAATCTTTATATGATAAACTATACCACAAATGAACATGAAAATTCTTTTGCTAGGGAGGTTATCCATTGACATTGAAACTAATGGGAACAATAAAACTTCATTTTAGGTACATTGTAACTGCCTTGGTAGGGGCAAATATCATGTATGATTGAGACCGAGAATTTTAATTTTTAGATGTATGTGTAAAATTTTAAATTCTTTTAGAGCGATCCCAAATAAATTGATGTTTCTCTTTGTCCCTAGCAAAATACAAATAGCTCTTCCCTGCCCTGACCGTGAAGCACTTGTCTGTTCTGCTGCAGAATTTAATAGAAAACTGATTTCTTTTTTTTTTTCAGCAGACAACCTTTTAAAACTGTTTATGATTCTAGTTGCTAGGAGAAGTGAAGATTGAAATTGATATTCAGCAATTTAGTTCATTGTCATTACTCAAAAATTGGTAACAATTGTTAGACAAGATGGTACTGTACAAAATGTCCCTACTAATATGTTATCTAGCAGTCTGCAGTGAGATTTATTGTCCATTCAATTGAGAAGTTAAATGTTGGAAGACATCTTCGCTGCATGGAATTGTGAAGCCTCCGGTGGGATGATCATATCCAAACTCTTTCTCAGCTTGACTCAGTGAGTCTTGGAATGAAGGTTGGTTTAAATATGATATGGGAATCAAAAATCGCTTCTTTTTCTCGCCAACGTACACTGGAAGATAGCCTTTTTGGATTTCAACAGAATTTGAAGCTGCTTTGCGAGTTGTGAATGATGTCCGTCGAATAGCAGGTATACGGAAGCCCATTGTTTGTTCTTGTTTGGAGAAGAAGAATCTCAAATATATACGGAAGCCCATAGCAGGTATAGCAGGCAAACTTTACTACGTCAAATTCATTGTTTTAATAATTTTAATAAATTTTTTTTTTCTTTTTCATTGTTAGCTAACTTAATTAATTATTTTATTCACTTTACTTATTTATTTCATCACCAAAGTTTTTGTGTCTCGTGCGATCCACCGGGGATGATGTCATTTTAGGAATGAATATACTTGGCGGATACATGATGGAAACGAACCACCACTACATTTTTATTCATAGTTGTTAACCATCATTTGTTGCATTTGTAGCGTTGGTTAAAATACCAATAAGAGTTTTTATCAACTTTATCCTTTAAATTTGTGTTAATTTACAATCCTATATCATTTACACTTTTATTTAAAAAAATCAAATCGTATTCTGATAGCCAATAGTTAGTGAACTTTTTGATGTTTCCTTGGAGTCGATACTCAACTCACTGCTTGCTACTTGTGCTATTCAGCGCACTTGCAGACATTGTTATTGATGTTGTTTTAGATGCTTCTATCAAAAGTAAAATTGTGTAGAAGTTTATAGCCCCACCTTATCAAAATATGGCCAACACAGAACACTAGCAACGAAATGAGATGTGCTCTACTGAAGCACAATGAAATTTTTAGCATGCTTTAGACATGTTTCCATAATTTTGAAAGCACACAGCTTAACGTTGAAGTACAACTGGTATCTAATATTGCATGATGAATTATAAGGGAAGGATAACTATAGATCATGTGTGCCATGCAGTATATTCCAAAGGTTTGTGATCATACATGTTTTATTTCAAGTGCATTCAGTCCTATATGTGGGATTTTACGATATTTTGGGACTTGGTTAAGTTTCTTTAAAAGTACTTTTAGAATAAAAAAATTTAAATAGTTTTTATAATTTATTTAAAAGATGTAAAATATTTTTAAAATTAAGTTTAATTCATATATAAAAGTAATCTCACATAACTTTTTTAAAAAAGTGAATTTTTTTAAAAATTAACTTGTAAAAAGCCTCATACTATTTAAATAAATTTATGAAAAAGTATTCTGATTTTTTTGTTTGTATTTATTTCTCCACATACCTTTTTTAACAAATTAGGTTGATCCTTGTGAAAATTTTATAGGACAGCACCACAAGCCCTTAAGCAAGTAGCCAAATTGCATTCCCTACATCTATATATATTCATCGGCTTCTAGCACTTAGGACCAACGCAGATCATTCACATTTAAGCCTTTAAAATTCTAAAACGTGCGGATTATTTATAAGTCTCATTTCTCAATTTTCTCTTTCCATAAACACAAATAACTATAACAATGGGTTTTCAATTACCTGTTATCAGAAAGGCATCCCTTGCCGCAAACCAAGCATCTTCAAAATTTATCATTGTGCCAAAAGGCTACCTTGCAGTTTATGTTGGCAAGAAAATGCAGCGGTTCATAATCCCCTTATCATACCTGAACCAAGCTTTATTTAGAGATTTGCTGAGTCAAGCTGAGGAAAAATTCTATTGTGACCACCAAATGGGTGGTCTCACAATTACTTAAAGAAAACATGTTTAGAAACCACTTCTCGCTTGAACGGGAGCTAATGCCGTCAAAATGGAACTTAATAATCCAATCAAACAAATCATAAAATTTAAATTATAATTATTTAATAAAAATTAATTAAATTTAGATATCAAATTAATAATTATGCAGTAGTTGTTTATTATTTAATATGTTAAATAAAATAAATGTATAATAATTTATATTATATTATAATTTTAATTTTATATATTATAGTATTTATACTTACTATCCTGTATAATTTTTGTGGATAAATATCCACTTTGTTTGAGGGTTTTTTTTCCTGATATCCACTGAGTATATTCTATCATCCTACATTTTTGTATCATAGTTTCTTACCATAAAAATATTTTCTATTTTTGTTATCTTATTTAGTATGTGTAAAAAAAATTCATCTAAATTAAGAGTTTGCTGCACAGAGCTTTTAGTCAGATCTTCTGGTCATTTATCAATCTGAATAAGAAATTAATTAGGTAAAAATATGTTGATTTAAATCTTATAATTCTTAAGCTACTGAAATGAAATAACTTATTAACTCTAGATTTTATAACTAGGTTCAATAAAATATAGCTACTTTACAAAGAGATGCTGGGAGAAGAAAGATAAGTTCAAATTCAATGGATGATGTAACAGAGAAGCAAGGAGAAGTCTTCATGAACCTTAACCACTCAGTTTACATGTCTCTAAGTTCTTTGTTAACCGTGCCAATTTAGTACGTGGCACTGAAACATCCATATAAGTATTTGTGAACCACATATGAGGGTGGGCTCATTTGCTTATAACAAACAATCCTAATTTATATGAGTAAATCAGCAACATCATTTTTCACATGATCATGTTAATTGGTTTTACAGCCACAACAATGATATCACCTGACTTTTTTTTTTAGCAAAAAGAAAATTAAGTATCTTAATCCATAAATCATTGCTCTGATTTTTCTTCCTTATTTAATTTCTTTTTAACTAATTAAACAACAAAAATAAGGAATCTGTACCTCTTATAAAATCAAAATTATGTGGTCTTCATAAGATATTACATTTTAAGCATACCTGCTATGAACCTAAAACCAGCATGCAAGGTCTTGTTTTGACCAAAAAAACGCTTAACATATCTGCCTTGATCTGTTTTATCCTAACATATTAGCAATGAGAAAATTTTTAGATAAATTAGAATTGGTTTCAGCTGTTAAATATTATTCCTGAAATCTTATATATACTGCACTATCAATGAATTTTGGTAATTTAAAGGTATGGATTACAGTAAAATCTTTATATACTAAAGCAATATGTCAAATGAAAATAAAATTTCTTTAGCATATCCTTTGAAACTAATAAGAACAATAAATCTTCACGTTAAGTCCATTACAACTACTGTCTTGGAAGTTAGCACGGTTGAAATCTCCTGTATGATTCCCTGAATTTTAATAATATTTGTCTGTGTATAAAGAAGAAAGCATTATAATTGATAAACGAAAACACTTAGCAACAGAATCGGTTGTCAATTTGTCATTACTAATAATTGTTACAAGTTAGAGAAATGCCTGTTGTATAAAATGTCTCTATAAATCTCTCTGAATCTCTTAAGTTTAGAGATTTATTGTACTTTGGAAGACATCTTCGTTGCAAGGAATTGTGAGGCCACCCATGGGATGATCATATCCAAACTCTTCCTCAGCTTGACTCAGCAAGTCTTGGAATGAAGGTTGGTTCAAGTATGATATGGGAATGACAAACCGCTTTTGTTTTGCTCCAACATAAACTGCAAGATATCCCTTTGGTACTCCAACAAACTTTGAAGTTGCTTGGTTAGCTGTGAATGATGCCCGGCGAATAGCAAGTAAACGGAAACCCATCTTTTGATTGTTTGAAGGAAGAAGAACTACAAAAAATTTAGAGAGAAAGAACCTAAGTATTGATGCTTGAGGATGGTAATGGATTGTGTTGTTTGTGAAGGTATTTATATATATAGCTTTTAAAATTCCCTAGAAATCAAATTCCCAAAGAAAGAGACTGGTAAAGGAAGGATACACAATGAGATATCACGTGGTGTTGTCTTCAGTACTTATCAAGCATAAAGTAGTGTGAGTGTAGAAGTGTGTGACCCCACCTTATCACACAATAGCCAACATAAAGCCTCCACATGACCATATGCGTGTAACCAAATGAGATGTGCCCAACAATCTAAGTGAGAACCTAAGGTTTGTTGATCATCCATCAACTGGTATTCCATATTTCTGCAAACATGCATGCTTTGGGCATGTTTTCTTCACATGGCCTAATGTCGAAGTACAATTGGATTCTAAATTCTGGCTGGTGAATTATAAGGCAATAGATAGAGAGAGGTCATAAACCATTATATTCCTTAAGTTTGAGATCATACATCTACCTTACTTTAAATGGATTCGCTTTGGAACGTGGGACTCGAACAATCTACTACAAAATGTCACATTGATCCTTCATAAAGTCTTCAGAGGCAACACCATATGGCCCTGTCTCCCTATTGGTCCCATTACTCTTATCTCATAGCCCTCCTCCCTCAAATCAACTAGCCAACGATCATTTTTCATCTATATATATTCACAGATGCAAGCATTTAGGACAACAAAAATCATTCAATTCCTAAATCATTTGAATTTGAAAAACTTGTATCCTATTTGCAGGTCTCTTTTCTTAACTTTATCTTCTCCAATATCAACACGTACAACAATGGGTTTTCGGTTACTTGGAGTTGGAATGAAAAAGGCATCCCTATATGCAATCCAACCATCTTCAAAAGGTGTGATCGTACCAAAGGGCTACCTTGCAGTTTATGTTGGAGATAAAATGAAGCGGTTCGTGATCCCCGCCCGTATCATACTTGAACCAACCTCCATTTCAAGATTTGTTGAATCAAGCTGAGCAAGAATTTGGGTATGACCATCCAATGGGCGGTCTCACAATTCCTTGTACAGAAGATGTGTTCTTAAACACCACTTCTCCCTTGAATAGGTGTTAATTATCCCATGAAGATGAAATTCAATAGGCGATAATCCCTTGAAGTTAAACTGGCATATGTAGTACACCAAGCTTTGACACGTTTTTGTATCATAGTTTATTACCTTAAAAATATTTCCTCCTTTTCTTTTTATCTAACTTGGGCAACTGCAAAATAGTTTTAATCTAAATGAGAAATCTTGTACATGATGAACCTTTGTCTCACTTGTTCTTTTCTTTAACGTGGAAAATTCATTAAATCGAAGACACTAATTAATAAGCTTTTATATATATATATATATATATATATATATATATATATATATATATATATATATATATATATAATTTTCTTACATTAAAAAAATTAGGTTTAGTTTTTAATTTTAAGTAATTTAAATAGAATTTTTTTATTTTAAAGATAGGTTTACTTATATAATTTAGATTCAATTTCTCTTGTTTAGTTTCACACTTTTGTGAATTGTGTCACACTCACATACACAAATGTATGATGAACTTTCTTTTTCAATGCATCTTTCACATTTGTGTTGGCAAACCCCTAATCGCGCTTTCTCTTTCAATGCATATTTCACGTATCTATTGGCAAATCCTGAACCCTAAACTTTCTCTTCTAGTATGTCTCTCTATGAGGGATGTCCACGTAGGTGTGAAAAAATGTCTAATGCACTTTCTCTTCTAGTGCGTCATACTACTGTAGGATCCAATATTGGCGTGAAAAAATTCTTGATACAGTTTCTCTTCTAACTTGTCTCTCACACCTATGTTAAATGTGTCATAAGTAGGAAATATATTTTCTCTTCCACCACTATCTCACACATATTTGGGATGTATCACATTTTTGTGGGAAAACTTCTCATGCATTTTTTCTTCCACCATTTCTACCACAATAATGTGGCATATCCACATTATATTTAGATATAAAACATCATTTAACACATTTTTATTTTAAATATCAATAATATACAAATTATTATTACAAAATAATACATATTTTATTTATTAATTTTATAAAATAATATATTTTTTCATTAACAAATGATACCTAAATCAAATTAATTTAACAAAATATTTTTCTGTAAATTAATTCTTAGATGATATTATAAATTTAATTAGTTGTAATTTATTTTATAAAAACACTATGAGTAATATTTCCAATAGATAGTATTATTGACATCGTTGTATGTAAAATCACTTTAGATGTAAAAGTTTATTTCATCAATTTGACACGATTACATTTATTCACTAAAAATATAAAATTAAATTTAAAATTCTAATAGAATTATTTTTACTTTTTATTTAAAATATTATTTTTTCATGAGTATTTAACACAACTTCTTTTTAAATGTTAACAACATTTTTTTATACTTAAAAATCGTATATAATAGCTTTATATACAGATAGCAAAAAAAATAATGTTTGTGGATACCTGAAGATAAAATCTACCAAAATATTCACATGAATAATATAAATGAGTATATGTCACTTACAGATATGGATATTTTTGTCCTTACTCCTTTACAACCACTAGTATAGATATCATAGTACTCTACCCGTGGGTACCCTACCCACTAAACTAAAATATAATATATATTTTTTGTGAAAGATAAAACTAAAATTATATATATATATATATATATATATATATATATATATATAAAAGTTGAAGAAGATATTAATTTTGTGAAATAAATCAAATAAAATATAAATTTTCAATTTTCATTTATATCAATTTTTTTTAACTTCATAATTAATCAAATTATTTATTATAAAAATATGAATAATATAAAGCAAATATTCTATTTGTATTGAATATTTTGTATATAGATGTATTATATTATCTATTTTAAATCTAATTAATCTTATAGAAAATAGTATAATTTTATTTGTACATTTTTAATAAATATAGAATTTATTTGATAAAACCTCTCATTAAAAAAGATATTTTTTTCTAAAAAATATACCTTTTTAAAATATATGTGGGTACACGTGGATATTTGCAATTAAAAAACTTGAGAAGGTTCTTATAATAGATACCCAACAAAGTTTTTAGCATATGGCAGGCAGTGAGTTTTTATAGTGGATTAAGTAACGGTGATCAGTACTCATATATCATTCCTATTTATATTATTCTATATACTTATTATTCCATATACTTATTTAGTTTAATATTAAACTTATGCGGTCAGAAATTTCATATTGAAAATGTCTAAGTTTTTATATTTAAAATTCATTTAAATCTAATTAGATAATATGGCTATTATTTATACTCTTATTTTTTGTGGCATTCCCTACAATTTTTAATATGATTACATTTTAGTTTTTTTCAACCTATAAATGATTCTTTTCTTCTCTTTTGATTCCAAATATACATTATCACTCAAAGACAATTATCAACAAAGAAAACACTATAAAATTGATTTATTTTAAGATTTGAAATTTTATTAAAAATTAATAATCTCAAATATTAGACACAAATGATAAAATTAATTTCAATTTTCTTAATAGAAATCACAAATATCATTTAAGATAGAATTTCTAATTGACGTCGGTACTGTGTGGGTGAAATATTATGGACAATAAAGTTCTTTTTTCAAATACTTAACAATACTCAATAATCATTATTTTTATTGAAATTTAAAAGATATTCTTACTAAAATATATTATAAAATAATTTTAAATAATTTCATATATTTTTACTAATATCTCTATTTTGTAGTCAAATTTTTGCAACTAAAAAAAGTATTTAAATCTAATTAGTTTGTATGTTTAAAAATTTAATAAATCCATGTAAAAAATTTGTGTTAAACTCTGAATATATTTTTCTGCTTCAATGTTTACTTAGTTTTTTGTTATTTTGAAACCTTGATGAACTAAAAATATTTAATTTTATAAATAGATGTATTTTAATTGACATGTGTGTAAACATAATACTAAAAAAATTGAAACTAAATAAATATAAATTATTAAATCATATTTGAGTGTTCAATATTAAATGTGAAGTTAGGAAACTGTATTTTTAGGTTGGTCATCTCATGGATTGTTGTAGTAGAACAAAATTCACTCATTCATATGCTTGAATATACATATTGGGTAGCGACTTTTATTTTGATAAGAATTGAAGATAATATTAAAAAGGTTACAACAACTCAGACGGTACTTATCAACTGAGTTACACACGTTAAAAAGAGAAGAAAGTTAAGAATGTTGGTAAATAATTTAATTATAAAAAAAATGTTGCTTGAAAACAAGGGAATAGGAAATAGAAAAAAATACCCACTTGGGTATTGGGTTGGGCTCGCTAAGTGATGATGGATCAGAGACAACCTCTACTTGTTGGAAACGATGTCGTAAAAGGCATGAACTGTAGTGTGTAATTTTGACAGAGACACACAAACCCTAGAACCCGATGCTCAGATTGAGCTTCTATTTGAGACGAGGTCGTTGATTGATATGACCAACAGCTCATCTTCGAAAAAGCACGGTCAAGATCAGCCTGAATTAAGTGGTCCTACACCCAAATTCCAGCGAACCAAAATGGGCAAATCTGAAGACAACGATAAGAAGGTAACCTTGTTTCGATTCAAATTCGGATAAAACCCGCTAACCCATTTTCCAAATCGCCAAATTAACAATCTACCCCAAACCCTGCGCTTTTGGGACTGTGTAAAGATTTCACCTTGTTGATTCAAAGTCGAAACTTCGATTTGGAACCATCATCCAGCACTACAATGATCTTTAAATTACTTTCTAGAACGTCAAATATGATTTTAGATTGTCAAAGTGAAAAACAAATTCCTCTATATACTATACTAAACTAGGTTCTTTGTATTTTGAACAAGTATAACCATTTCTGGGTTTTGTGTAGAACTTGGGTAAGAAACTCAAAGATGTGGAAATAAGCGTTCCAATAGTGTATGGGAACATAGCATTTTGGCTTGGTAAAAAGGCTAGCGAGTAAGTATCCTACATTGCCGCCACCTGGTCTAATGATTAGCTTGAAGTCACTAAGATGTGTTTTTATCTTTCAACAAAGTGAGTAAGAAAGTGACCATATTTATGTTGTGCAAGGTATCAGTCACATAAATGGACAGTATATGTTCGTGGAGCAACCAATGAGGATCTTGGAACGATAGTAAAGCGTGCTGTTTTTCAGTTGCATTCTAGTTTCAACAATCCAACACGCGTTGTGGAGTCACCGCCTTTTGAATTGTCTGAGTCAGGATGGGGGGAATTTGAAGTTGCTATCACGCTTTATTTCCACAGTGATGTTTGTGAGAAGCCTTTGAACTTGTGAGTTGTTGGATACTGCTTTGGATTTAGTAGGCTGGTTCTGGGGAAAAAAAGTTTAATACTCTAAGATTTCTTGATTCAGTGTAGTGGTTGAATATATACTAGAAAATACTAAGGGTAGGCAAAATGTCAACTAAATTTCTTGCACCTTTCAATCATCAACAATGTGCTTGTGCTTCTGAAATACTGCCGGAGTGAAGCTCCCTGCCCTGCTAAGTTTAGTTAGATAGATGCAGCAATTTGACTAGAGTGCTTAATTTTATTATTAATGGTGAGCTTGGATATACAAATAACATCAATTTGCTAGTTACTCAGCTTGGTAAGACTTAAGAGTATGCAGTTATACATGTCTCAAGTGCTTGAATATTATCTAATGATATACTGGATAACCATACAACCGGTATCCATTGTTATTGATAATGCAGATTGCAAACCATTTTTTGTGAATGTCAAAATAATTTCGGAATCTTGTATTTTATTGAAGAGTAATATATATACAGATATCATCACTTGAAGTTGTATCCAGAGGATGAAAACAGTTCCATGTCCATAAAGAAGCCTGTTGTTGTGGAGTTTTATGATGAGATAGTTTTCCCTGATCCTTCTGAGGCATTTTTAGCTCGTGTGCAAAATCATCCTGCTGTGACCTTTCCAAGATTACCTGCTGGGCTTACCTTGCCTCCTCCCAGTATGTTACGTAGCAATTACCCTGTTATCTGCAGATTTCCTTTTTCCATGCTTGAGTTGAAAGAACTTGTAAATGCAGTACCTGTTGAGGATGCAAGTAAAAGGAGGAAAGGTGATACCAAAGATCATTCCTTAAGTCAATGGTTCACAAATTTCTCGGAAGCGGATGAGCTCTTGCAGCTTGCAGCAGCTCGTCAGCAGGTATGTATGACAATAGTAAAAATATTTATCATATTGAAAATATATAGTATATTAGATTTTGTTAATGTCAAAGCTATTGTTAATAGCTGGTGCCTTGATGATATATTTAATCAATCTAAATGAGCCATGGCAATAAGCATATGCTTGCATCTTTACGAAATAAAAAAGTATGTATCACACATACTCACCTGTTTGGTGGTTTTAACTACCACCCAAGCAATCTAGATTATACTTGCACCTGATAGTTTCTTTGTAGAGAAATGTAATAGCATTATAACAATACCATCAAGATTTATGATCTTCATACAAGGTTAATTTTTTATCAAAAATGAAATATTATATAAGGATAGTTGGAGAGTTTTTTTTCTTCAAATTTTCTGCCCTTCAGAACATATACTCTTGACTCATCTGTCTAGATTCAGACTACTGTTCTATGCTTAGGATTTTATTTTTGTTTGTATGATGCTTATGGCATGTTTTTGTGCATTAGTTGAACTCAAAATAACTATGCCTTAATTATTAGAACAGAATGCAGAGACATTTTTCTTAGATTGTTGGGTGTACTGATATACGCAAATAAGGGATTCTGGTTTGTAATTGAACTATTTAATTCAACTTCTAAAGAAAGGGGAGCTAGCACTAGCAGATGGGAGATAAGGGAAAAGAGAGAAGACAGATAAGATACTGGTTAACATTGTTTTAGTTTTATTTAATTTAATGACCATCATGTAATATAACTTGCTTTTTAATCATTAAAGGATTTAATTAGCGCATTCATTATCATTAATATATTGTGGGTTCTGTGTGGTCTAATAATTTTCTGTGTGGGGCATAAATATTTAGAAGACATGTCATAATGCAAATTTATAATAATAAATAACTGACAAGACTAAAGTATATAATGCTGACATTTTTCTTCTTTTACTTGTTAATTTGAGAGCAGCGGTGTAGATGAACTTATTTTCATCCAAATCACTGAATTTTTGTCAGTACGCCGAAGTCTGCATTACAGTCCCCTTTTCCATATATATCCTTGATAAGCTATTGATTGCCTGAGTTAGTATTGTTTGTACATTCTCATTTATGGTAGTGGTTAAATTACAAGGAGGAGCTAAGAGAAGTTGTTGAATCTTACTTTCTTGTTGATTAATTTGTAAATATGTTATGGCTTTTCTTGAAGGCTTTGAATGTTCTTCCATCTTTACCTTGTAAGAAAGCTGTTCCAGGTTCCAACTGACGATATTTTGTGCTTTCAATGGGTTAGGTTCAAGCTCATATTGCTAAACTCAGACGACAGATAAGCTTGATAGATGGACAGCATCAGCAGTTTAAATCTTCCTCTGACCAGTAGATGTACAATTAGGATCTTTGAGTTTTATTTTCTAATTACTGAGAGCAGAAGAATGGGATGATTAAATATGTTTCTAATCAGCTAGTTGTTTCTTCAACTGAATTGTAACGTATTTCATTTTTTGTATGTGGTGTTGTAATTTAAGAGTAGTACAACCTTTGCCAATAAGCATCAGCGGCCAAATGTGTATGATTTAATTATAAAAGATTATAAAGTGTACTCCTTTTCATTTATATACAAGGTCAAATGTTATTTTAGTTCATTATGTTTTCGTGTTTTTCATTTTGGTAAATTAGCATTATATTTTAATATTTTTTCATTTTGGTAAATTAAGTTTTACGAGTTTCACTATGGTGATTTAGGTTTTTGTAATTTTAATTTAGTCTATTTTTTTTTTATTAGTTTTTGATAACTTTTGAATTTTGAAATAGTTAAATTAAAATAGTGGTGCCAAAGATTTGTCATTATTTTTATTTGAATTCTATTAACTTTTTTGCAATTACATTTATTAGAAATATCATAACTTCCTATGATACAATTTATGTTCAATTCACAATCACCATAGCTGTGAATAATAATTGTTTGTGGCAAGGAATGTGGATAAAGTCTCATACAGATTAATTGAAGATGTGTACACTTGTACAGATAATTTTATAAAAGACCAAAATAAAGTTTTTAAAATTTAATGTATTAAAAAAAAAAATGTATTAGATCAAAATTAACATGTAGTCTTTTATATAATATGTAGACATACTCTCCTATTTTATTAAATTATTAAATTTTGTTCCGTATTTATTAAATCAGCATTTTATATTCTACCTATTAAATTAAAAAGTGTTAACTATTAAAAATTAACTATGACTGTCACATATCAAATAATTAGTAGTTAACATGGTAGATTACTAATAGAATACATGGTGGTCAAAATTCGTTTTAACGCTTCTCATTTTAATTGTTAACACTTTAAATTTTTAACAATGTTATTCTTCATATGATTGCTATTACATGACACATGACGATCAATGTTAATTTATAATAGTTAATTCTTTCAATTTAAAAATAAAGCATAATTAATTGTTGATTTTTAATAATAGAGGGATAAAATGTCTTTATTTTAAAATAACGAACAAAAATTTTGTGAATTTGATTATAATATGGGGGAAAATGCAACTAAGCTCAATATATTATTCAATAAAATTTATCAAATGTACTAGATATATGTTACCATTAAAGAACATTTAAACAGACAATTTAATTAATTATTTATTTTAAAAATTCAAATGAGAGTTTGACTTAAATCTTACTTTTTGCTTAAAAAAAGAATATATAAAAATTCAAAATACCCTGTGCAGGATAATAGGGGAAAAGGTTTGAAATTCTCTTACTTCTTGCACCATCTTTTTCTTTTTTTGTGTCTTCTTGCAGGGCGGTTATTCTTTGTTATGATATGCGGTTCTTTGTTATGATTGGCAAGTCACGGTTTCTCTAAACTTTGTTATATATTTATACATATTTTTAAATTATATTTATTTATTATTATATTTTTATTTATATCAAAATTAGAAAGCTAGAAAATCAAGATTTTTTATATGAGTACGTATAGAAAATAAAATTTTACTGCTTAATTGATGGATTATTTTGTCTTATCATGATTGTTTTAATTTCTACAATTACATAGGAAATTAATGAAAATAATCATGATAAGGTTGAAAAATATGAAAGCTAATTTTTTAGGATATAACATAGTAGTATGTATTAAAAGAGATATTGCAACAAGTTTCAATTATTAAAGATTTTGAGTCATTCAAAAAGTGCATATCATCACAAACTAAAGGTAATTTTTGTTTTTTTTATATTATTGTGATAATAAACTTTATGTTAGACTTATATTTAAAATTATATATATAATAATATTACATGTTTAATTTATGCAATTGTTCCTAAAATTTAGTTCACCTATAAAAATTTATTAGCTTTTAGTTAATTATTTTTTCTTAACTTGCATTGCACAATTTTGAATATATTATATCCAAAGAATACTATATAATACAAAAAACTTAAATTAGGTTAGTATATTATTTTAAACATAATAAAAGATAACTGTAAAACTTATATTTAAGTTTACTTCAACTACTTTGATTAGTTAATGCTTTCACCATCTATGATTGCTGAATTAGTTACCAAATTATGCAAAAGGGTTTAATATAGTTTCTTGAATTTTAACTAAGTTTTTGGATGTTTGAATTCGAAATAGATTCTCTCGTATTCAAATTTCTTGCTGTGTTCTTGTCATGCGAAAGTTTAATGTTTAATTCTTTCTCAGTATACATCAAGCAAAAGAGACCACGGAAAAAAGTGATAGAAATTAATTTGTAAATGAATATTGATAAGCATGAGAAAATTCATTCTACTTAAATTTAGAGTAAATTATCTTAATAACTTTTAAGATTAATTTAGTGAAATTATGCAAATATTTTGATTTTTTTTTTTTTACCTTTATAGTTTATGCCAATGTCTTTTAATCAAGGGAGAATCTAGGTTTAAGTCATGGTGGTCAAATACATTCCCTCATTTTAATAAAGTTACATGGATATATGTTAAAATTTATATTTTACACCCTTAATTTTACATGTTTGAATTCCTCCCTTATTTCAATATAAAGAAAAATAATTTTCATCTTCTATTTTAATATTTATACCTCTTATTTTATGTGTTTGAACTTTAAAAATTTATGAATTTATTTTTTTTATTATCTTTATTTATATATATATATATATATATATATATATATATATAATATGATAATTATTAAATTTATTTTTTAAAATAGATTGTCACACTAGTTTCAAGTTCTAGATCCTCCACTACGTTTAATTATATGAAAAATATTATATTAACACTATATATTATATTAATATTTTAAAAAATTTACATCGTATTTTTTATAAGTGAGATTGTTGTAATGTTAAAAAAACAAAAAAGAAAAGTAAGAAAACTACGTACTTTCACAATATCTCAGAAAAAATTAATATAATTTATTTTAAATTTATCTCCAATGATTCTTGATATAGGGTGTGTGTGGATTAAACTTTATATATGTAAGTTTAAATTAAAAGTATGACTATAAATTCAATTTTGGTAAAAAAAAGAAGAAGAATTCATTGAAATGTTATTTATGTTAGGATTTTTTAAACTACATTTGATAAACTAAATTTGCTTGAATAAAATATTATGGAAAAAGGCCGGTATAAAGTTTATAATATGTTTAAACTTATAAAAAAAGTGTTTGTAAAAAAAAAAATATTTCTAAAAAGTGTTTCGATATATATAAATTTCATAGTGCTATTTTGATTTTATAGAATGAATCTTGAGAAATGAAATTTGTTATTTTTAAACAATGAATTTTGAAGGAAAAAACATGTCTGGAAAAGCACCAAAAGGAATTTCAAAATTGCTCGAAGGATAAGATTTTGAAACTTTTTAAGTTTGTTAAATGTGAAGGTCCATTTAAGACCTAATGATATCATTTTACACCTCAACAGCTACCTCGATAATCGATATTGCTAAGCTTTCTAATGCTTTTTTTTTTTTGTCAATAAAATAATTATTATCTTTTAAAATTATATAAAACAATATTAAGTATTTTTTTCAAACATAACTTGGCCGTGCATCCCAGATTTCCTACACTAGTTTTAATTAAAGTATTTTAAACAATGTTCTGTTGTTTTTCATTAATTGTCTTTTCATATATAGTTAATTTAAGCATAAATAACATGCAAATATAAAATGTTAGGTATATATATGGGAGTATGAGTCTAGGTATAAGTATAAGAACAAGTTCTGTAATGCTCTATATATAACCTGATCTATTGTTATCATTCCCGAACATTTGGAAGGTACAAAAGTTAAGTGTGAATAAAATTAGTAATTGAGGGGCTAAATAAGGCCAGCATCATCAAAATAGCTAGCAAGCATACCTTTGAGCTCCAGGGAGGAAAAAAAACAGTATAGTTTCTCAGTTGAATTGTTAATGTATTGAAGTGGCCTAGTGAGTAGGGTCCTTTTTTAAAGGCTGGCTTTTTTTTCTTTCTTTTTGTTGAATTATTACATATACATACATATATATATATATATATTTGAGATTTTGAGTGGGTAATATGGTAGGAGTAGGCCTTAGGGCTTGCCGTTAATGGGAAAATCCAACGTCCAGCTGTTTTATTGTGGTGGGTTTTGTAATTCTAATTTCTAAGTGAGGTTCCTACATTCATGTTCTTTTCAGCAGGTACAAGAAGCAGACCAAAAATTACCAAGTAGATAGTTAGCAGGTACATTGGTACAACAACGTAATGCATGTTAGCCAAGGAATGGCCCTTCAGTACGTCGGTTAGTACAAATAATATTTAAGGAAATTTTGGCACTTGGGCCCCAATTCGCACTACCTGGTTATGGACCTAGGTTTTTGCTTCTGTTGTGCCAGCTGTGAAGGACATTTCAATCTATTTTATCAATTCATAACAAATATTTTTTTTCTTATAAAGCAAAACAAGTTCTCAATCAAACAAAATTTGGGTTTGCTGCTTAAGTTAGACAGAAGCTTTCGTTAATTGAATAGGATAAGACTTTTGTTTGTTTCTACTATTGTAAGAGTCTTATCATAGAATTGACATATAACTTGCATCTTCTCCCCATGAATAATTTTATTTTTTTTAAAACGAAATTCATATAGTTTAATCATCCTCTTTAAACTAACAACTTCTGTTGATCGGTTCAGAGATCTCTTAAACAAATAATTAGGAAGGAATAATATATTTTTAAATACCTTCAGAGTTCAGACTTTTGGAAAGATATTATTATCGATAAACAATAAAAAAACATTCTTTGGAATCATACTTTTAAAAATTATAAGAACAATGTTAATAAATAAAGGATTAGAATGCTACAGATGATATTTAATAAAAATTTATAATTTATAGTGTTGAGAAAGAGACGAAGGTAACTGAGAAGAATTTGCAATTGAAGAGAACACTAAGAGTTGTTGAGAGCCTAAACAAAAAGGGTTGTTGTGAGGTTGGTTGGTTAAAAAAAATGAGAGGAGATAAGTAAGTAAATATGGTTGTTTTCAAGTGGTTGGAATGATCTCACAGGGCCTTAGCAAGTGGATTTTGGGGGCAAGAGTAACGTGGCCTTCATGTGCCAAAGTAAAGGTTAAGTCCCCATCAACTTAAAAGAACATCCCTTGCTTGATTTGCTCCTCACAGCACCGCATTTCGGTGAAAATGGTGGGCCTTTCAAATTTCAACTCTCTCTCCCTATTTTCATACTCCATCTCTTTCTCCAATTAATCTCATTCACAGAACATGAAGGGTCTGTCCAAGGAAGGCGACATCCGTTTATCTGGTTTCCCATCTTCACCCTACCTTACACAGTATATATAAATACATATTTTCAATGGCCACGTACTTTCTTACAAACAAACCGACACAACTATCCATTTTTTTTTTCTCCTTCATTGGCCTTTTTGAAATTTCTCTGTACAGTGTAGTAAATCCATAAAATCCCTCTTTCTTCCTCTGCTCCAATTTTATAAGGACCACGTAGATAAAAGCCGTATCATAAATTTAATGTATGAGTGGCTGTTTTAACGGTAGAATTGAATAAACAAGGCTAATTAATTTTAGGTTAGGTTCTTGAACTTGTGCTTGTGAATCCATGTTATATATGCCCTACAAATTAGCTTGGGGTTTGGCATTGAGAGGGACACAAAGTGCAAGACAGATCACTAAAATGCCGGACACTCCCGTATACGAGTCACTGAATAAGATCACATTATTATTATGGGTAACCAAGCAAAGTGGTGCAAGGTTAACCTAAATAGTGGTTCGCATTGAATATAATTTATGTCTTATTCTAGTTATATGCTATCTCGTGGTCATGGTTTAGGCAGGACCACATGGGAAGCCTTGCATTGTTGAGACACCGTGCATTAACCATTCTGTCCAATTACTTAGGTAGCCAAGCCCAACCATCGACTCTGATATATCATATATATGTTACATGGTCCTCCTAAGGAATCTCTATATGCAAGGAGATCTCTGTCAATGGATTGAACATTGAACTATAATGTTGCGGTTGATGCCAAATCATGATTCCAACCTTAAATACCTTCACCACTCTTCCCCACTTCTATTAGAGACTTCATCATTCACACTTGAGTTTTCAATTACTTTTTTAATTATTATCTTGTGCCTATCTTGTACAGCTTTTCCACTAATAAATACGAATGTCTTCCATGAAAATAACTAACCAACAAACCACGTTGTTTAGCATGACAACTGCAGGTTACATCGACAGCTTAGCTTGCCGGGTATGCATGATTTCTTCTAAATTGACTTTGTATTTTAATAAATCAGAATTGATAGGGATTAGGTTACTAGACAAATATATATATATATATATATATATATATATATATATATATATATATTATATAATAATCAATATTTGTTCATGAAATTGGAAGGTGATGAAGCATCTTCTAGGAAAACAAATATTTATGTTTTTTCCCTCTGACTGGCAAACCAAAGAAACATTTATACAACCTTTTAAATCTCATTTGGTTTAAACTGAAATGTGTTATTCTTTTTCTTCACTAGCTGTCTGTGGTACTTCTGATATTTGAATTAATGACACCTTATAATTAACACCGCTGGGGTTTTAATCTAGCCTATCCACCCACATTATTGTAGTTAGGAATTCTGAATCAGCAGACAACTTGTAGAGTTCTGTTCTCATGAGTCACGATACTCAAGTATGACGCGCACTGTTTTGCATTGAAATGTTAGCAAAGAACTTTTACGAAATTGAGCTTATCCGAAAATAATTTATAATTTTTGAGCTAGAATGCTGCATGGACGACCCCATGTTCCTCTACAACTTGGAGAGAAAGACAGACAGTGTAGTTGTAATAAACGATTACAGCATAAAAAAAGAAAATAATAGTAATATTCACATACGATTAGTCATAATTTTGTAACTTGTTGAGGAAGTCAGTTAAAATAACTTTTTAGCTTACCAAATCAAATTTTATGATCAAATTTATAGTCGTGTGATAAAAATATGAGAAAACATATTAGGTAAATGATGCTTTAAGCTATTTATCTAAAAATACCTAATCAGTGGTTATCATGTTGGATGAAATGGGCGAGAAAATGACCCGAGTATTAGGCTATATTTTTTTCTTAAATATTTCAATTATTTGCTGAGGCGGGTGTTGCACTTGAACTTGAAGGAAGAGTTATGATACTGAGGCCAAAACCGGTAATTAAAGTATGATATATAGCACTGTAACAGACACATGGGTTTCTGTTTTACGAGTCACTTCACAGTCCTCAGTCTCACTCGTCAGTATCACAAGCCGAACAATCAGAAAGGCCAAACCATGAGCAGGACCAGGTTGTGCCTATGATTCCATAGAGAGATTGTGCAGGATTTTATGGAAAAATTCTTCCGCATTAATTCCATTCACTAGTTCATACAGTGGCATATCATTTACACTCTAAAGTAACAACTTGTTTACGTACGGTTTGTGTTAGTAATATACCTAAATGTTTATTATACAATTCATAGGGGATATGTGCAAATCAAAATAAAATGGTCTCATATGTACTGAAATGAAGAGATTCTATATAAGCCACACGTTTATTGAGCCAAATTTTAAGTAGCTACAGGGAAAAAGGAATTGAAAACTAATATCTGTTGGTGGGTTCTTAAAAAGAGTCGAAGGTACATTTAAAAAGTAACACTTTCATGATTGTTAATTTTGTCAGGTCTACAATTAAGCGGAGAATATGAGAAATAAGGTTGTGGTATGAAAAGAAAGAAATGAATGTAGTGGAAGAGTTATTTAAAGAAAAATAAAATTGAAAAACGAGGATAGGAGAAAACGAGTAAAAAAGAGAGAAGAGAAAGAGGTTTGATAATAATTATAGAGAGTATGAGGTGTGAGAAGATGAGAATAACAATATTTGAGAGGAATGAGAGGGGTGAATAAAAAGAATGAAAGGAGACAGATAGGTAGGGGGAGAATTGAAGATGTACTAGAGGGAAAGTGGGACCATGATGCCGAGGGGAGGACCAACATACAATAGTATAGCCAATGGGTTAGGCTCCCACCATGTCCTTGCACAAATACACAAACCCCAAAACACCCGTGGCCTGTCCTTGTATTTGCCTTGTGCCCCACACTCTCACTCTTCCCATAAATACCCACTAGCCTCCCTTCTCAGTTCTCATCCATCCCTCAACCACAAAACTCAAACCAATGGCCATTAGAAAATCAAACAAGCTTCCCCAACATGCAGTTTTGAAGCAAATCCTAAAGAGGTGTTCAAGCCTAGGAAAGAAAAATGGGTACGATGATGAGGGGCAACCTGTTGATGTCCCAAAAGGACACTTCGCCGTTTATGTAGGTGAAAACCGAAGTAGGTACATTGTGCCAATCTCATTCTTGGCTCACCCTGAGTTCCAATCCCTCCTTCGACAAGCCGAAGAAGAATTTGGTTTTGATCACGAGATGGGCCTCACTATTCCTTGTGAAGAAGTTGTCTTCAGGTCTCTAACATCATCGTTAAGATGAAAAACAAGGACTTTTGGGGGTTTATTTTTATATATCATGGTTCTGACTGAAGAGGATGGCCAAGATGAAGCACACCATCTTTTGCTTCCTTTTTTCTCCCTTCGTCATTGCCATTTTTATTTTTTATTCGCCTCCTTATTAGTCTTCCTCATCTCCTATTTTTATATCCCATATCTCATTCTTTCTTCTTTTCTTTTCTTTTCTTTTTTTTTGTGGGTTTGTTCGAACGACCTGTTATGATGTCAATTATGTGACTCTAACTTTGTTTCCATGAACATCAACATTTCATGGGTAGAAAAATTAATTGTACAAAGGTTTGAAGTTTTCCTCGCAGAGGTTTCTAAATAATATACCCTGTGAGAGAAGTTTTATGTCAATGAAAGCCAGTTCATGCTTTTATCTCCTCTTCACTCCTGCTTTTATCTCTTCTTCTTTATGCCTGAAACTTCAAATGCACTAGATTATGCCAAATTTCGGTAACATTACAAATCATGCTTTTATTTCAACCTTCAGAAGAATTCTATTTCCCATCCCTTACACAAATCTAAAGAGTCAAGAGTAAAGGTCAACTGGTGGCCAAGGATTACAAGAAAAGAAACAAAGAAATGAACTTTATACTGAGTAAAATTAAAGTCTTAATACCATGTACAAAAAAAATAAATCAAAGTATTAAACTCATATATTAATTGTTAAAGCTTACCAAAAAAAATATATTAATTGTTAAAGAAATTAGGTAGATTTTTCTTGTTACAAACTGTGTATTATTCTTCATTGAAGCAAATAAAGATATTGGACCAGTACCTATGTTGTACGGATTATCTCGGTACGGCTGGACTGGGCTTAACAGTAACCCTAATAATTATCCCAGCCAGGAAATGGAAGAATGCACTCACGTCGTAATATTTCCTATATTACGTACGTACAGTAATTATATATGTATACTTTTTAATTTTTTAATATAAATATTTATTAATATTCATCATTTTTATTTTTCTCTTCTCTTTTTATCTCGTTAAATAATACTAGTAAAGTGTCCACCCGTTTTTTTCGTTATTTAAAGAAAGGCCAAACAAAAGTAAAACCATCCTGTTATAAAAATAAAAGTAAAACCATCTCAATTTCTTTTGTAGTTTGTAAATATTTGTTCAAATCATCAAGGCGTGGGTTTGAGCAACGTATCAAATTAAAAAAAATCAATTAATAAATAAATTCATATGTTCAGGAAGAGTAACTAAAAGTAAAAAATATAGGAGCCTTTTGTTACAAATTGAATCCTGGTAACTTATTAATACGCTAAAATTTGGCTGAAAAATTTAAGATTAATTATTTTTAACTTTAAATTAAACTCATTCATTCTATGGATATATATATATATTTATTGTGAATATGCATTTACTTAACTAGTTAAATTAAATTGAAAAGGATTTAAATGTTGAAAGTAATTGTGATAATAAGAAAAAGGCATTGGATTGGGAGGACCATGGTTTGAAGGCAATGTAAGGAAAGTGGTTGTTAATGATGAAGACAGGACATAAATGATGTTTGTGGCCTTGGGCAGGCCTAAGATAATAACCCTGCAAGTACTAGCCTTACAACCCATTCTCTTAGCCATGATCAAAAGCCAAAAGTTTATACACTTTTTTACATGGCTTTGGAAGTTGAAAGAGACCAAAAAACCGCCTAACTGTATTACAATTATTTAATCACGCCATTAATTAATAGCTTAACTGCACACTCAAGCACTCCTCAATAATTCCTTGCAATAAAATTATACTACTTTTTCAAATTCTATACAAATTATGAAAATTCAATGCTAAAAATTTCTTTAATTGATTTTTTTTCAGTAAGGCAATGCTTGGATATAATTTCATGTGTATTTCTAATATTGTTCTATGGTTAGAATTTAAAATTTTACTTTAGTTATATCTTTAATAAAAAGTTTTATAATTCGAATTACGAAAAGAAAATCCAGTTAAGATTAAATAACAATATAAAAAACATCTAAATATAAGAAACTTTATCTGAAGATATGATAGAGGGGGCGAAAAAGTTAGAAAGAAACTGGTATTTTGCTTTTGCAGGAGGAGCAGCAGAGAAAATATAAATAAGGGTGCCTGTGTTTAAATGGTCCTCTCTGAATTATTAATGGCTCCTTTTGTTTCTTTTGGTTTGAACCACAAAAGATTTCTGACACTCACAAGTCACAAGTCCTCTTATAAGTTAGAAGTGCCAACTTGGGAACTCCCTTAGCACCAAAAGATCATATGTATGTCTTCTCCTTTCCCAGTTCCCACAACATAATCCAGATTTTTATGTCCCTCTTCACAACAAATATCTTCGCCCATTTCTCTCTTGTCCATCCCTTTGCTTTCTCTCTCTCGAGGTCCTTCACACAAGTATAAATTAACGAGCCTTTTATTTGTCTGAACCATAAAAGATTCACTCAATTTAAAGAAGCCAGCAGTTCAACTTCAAACACATGCAACTTGGGACTACATATATATGTGGCGGGAGGATATTCATTTATGCAATAGTTTCAAAATTATCATACTCACCTTTTTACAAACCATTATTCAAACATAAGTTATATCTGTTTTTCTTTTCGTAATATATATTATTTCTATCTCCAATAATGTTGTCCACGCATTGAACGGATTTTCTTTCTATATGTTTCAGACTTTCACTCCAACGGTTTCTCCATATTAAAATGCAAATAAAGTCTCAAATGCTGAAAAAAGTAATTGATAAAATAAATAAAATAATTGTCATGTTAATTCAACAATGATACACAATAGATATTTAAGAATAGAGCAATCAACAATAAAAATAAAACATAAATGGTATAGACTAATTTGAATTGAAGCATAAAGCACTCTCCTTAAAAAATAAAAGTTTTCACCACACTTGTAATTTTGAAACTTTATAATGTGTTTCTTTTCAGGTCAATCCAATCCAATAGATTCTTTTAGTACGATAAAGAAAAATAAAAGAATGAACATAAGTTTATATACCTTTAAATATTTTTATTGGTTAAGAGATTTTTTTGGGAGTATCAAAAACAAATAAATGCAGTGAAAAGTATAATATTTGAGTAGAAAAATAATAGAATCATTTGGTGCTCAAACCTGCTGTAGACGTGATTTATTAGTGATAATAATTTAGTATTTTCCATGCAATGGCATGGGTGTGATGTTAGAAAGAGTGGAGGTCCGGCTGATGATGTATTTGCAGTTTCCCCCGCCCCTTCACTGCTAACTTGCTTATGAAACAAATTCTCAATAAAATAATTCAGGATGTTATTATCCTTTCACTTTGCTGGGATATTTGAGATCTACTGTGTGCAACTTCTCTGCTGAAAAATTGTCCCTAGAATGCCCCACCCATGTGGTATCTGCTATTTCGTGGAAGGCTCCCATCTTCAACAATTATTTTACAAACAGAGACCAGTAATATTCAATCAATATTACCTTTTTGTTTTATTGTAGTAACAATTATCTATAAGATCGTACAAACAAAAAAATCTTACAACATATTTGGTTTCTTAGAAAATAAAAGGGTTTATATTTTTATTTTTAAAATTTTAATTTTAAAAGGAATTTATTCTTGGTTTGGTTTCTATTTTAAATATTATAGTTATCATTATATATTTTTTGAAGACAATATGAAAATAATATGCTATTTTTGTATAGTTATTAAAAAATGCTATTGTTGTATAGTTATTCATATATACCAAACCTGTAATCACATGACTTCTTTTTTTTTTTGTAAAAGAAAATAATTACATGACTGGATAGTTTTACAAGAAAATAATTTAAAGTATAATATTTTTTTTAAAATTATATTTTTCCTACTATAATGGTAAGATATAAGGATTAGTGTACAACATAATATAATTGTAGAAATATAAAAGGATGGAACATTGGAAGAAAGTGGTTTTGTAGCATTTCAATTTAACTGAAAATACTATAAATATTGGGTGGCGGAGATAGAAAAGAGTGGGGGGGAAAAAACTAAACAAAAATGTAAAAGAGAAAAGGAAGAGTTTTGTGTAGGGAAATGTTTTATAAAAAAATGACATGTTGAAACAAGTTCAATGTTTATATATATAGTAAACCTGCATATGGGCATGTTTTGTGTACTAGTACTAGTGCATAATGGCATATCAACCCCGCATCTGCATGTGTATAAAAACATAAATACAAACAACACCACAACCTCTCCTATTGATCAACCTATACTCCCTAATGTGCGAACCTCTAGGTCTCGGGGATGAATAGGAAACATTTTTCATTGCATCAAAATAATGATTTTATTTTACTGTAAAAGTATTAGTCCAAATCTAGACTTTAAGTCCATCCATGGTATAAGTTGTCATTAATCTGAAACCACTAACCTTAGCGTGGGGAGTAAAACATTTTTCACATCAAACACTAGATATAGAGATAGAGGGTTATTTGGTGAAATATTTATTTCGTACTCTCTTTTATTTTTCTTCTTGTTCTTGATTTGTCTATAAGGAAAAAGTTCGAGTTATCAATTCTTATTTTATTTTTTCTTTACTTAATTATTTGTTTAATTTTTGTGATAATTATTGAATATTAATTTTGTTGGGCCAAAAACAAAGAAAATGACCTTAAGAAAAAGATGGATTGTGCGGTGCTGTTAAGTGTTACCTATATCATGTTGGGCTGCCAAGACAAATTTGAGGGAGAGATGGCACCAATTAAGATATAGATTTGCTTCCATTTGCAGCATGGCGTGCTATATCATAAATATTACTCATATCGCCCCATCTCTTCATTTTGTATTTTTAATTTGTATCAAAATACTTATCACTTTATAGAATCGAGATAATATTAATTATTTAATTATGTTTTAAAATAGTACGTACCTTCATTTGTTGGTATCTCACATAAATACTATATGATACAATTCATAACTATATATTCTAATTCTTTAAGTAGAAGATTTTTTTTAAAAAAAAATAATTTATTATAATAATTCATGTACGTTGTTAATTAATATTTTTATCTTCCTCAACAATTTTATTTTCGTCATAAATGCTAGTCATAAAAGTGAGCATTCAAATAGCTTTTCTGAAAAGGTAAGTCAAGATTTTTGCCAAGAGTGGACTTGTTTTATCTGACATATTCCAGAGTTTAAAAACATTTTTTTAGAGGGGTTTAAAAACTTAATTACTGCAAAATTAATTGAAGTTCAAAAATATTTTTTCAAATCTTATACTGAATGCACGTATAAGAGTTAGAGCAACCTCATGTACTCAATGGATTTCCTGTTAAAATATATTTATTAGCAATTTAATTTATTTTTTCATTACAAATTACTCTAAGGTTAACTAAGCATGTGAATAATTAAAAGAAGAGAAGATATATAGGATTATTATTTATTATACAGCGATGACATATTTGATAATTAATTAATGTTAAGCATATATATATATATATATATCTTATAAAAAACCAAGGAATATTGTGTTGTTGTTGTTGTCCTTGGATCGAAAATTTTCCGTTTGGTATATTGACTATATATAATGATGAAGAGGAGAGAAGGGACAAAATTGTCTTCTCATATGAGAAGTAGGAAGTTTGTATTGGGTCCAACCGATTTGCGAAGTATAATGCGAGGCGCAGGGAGCTATGGAAGAAAACGGTGACTGTGACGAATGGGCACCAAATGTGATCCAATTTGTGATTGGGATGATGGTATTTGGTAGGTATGAGCAGCACGTGATAGACGCCCCACAACATAAGGGCATCACCACACTCTTAGGAGTTAGGCCATCACATGACCTCTCTCTTCATTCACAAATCAAACACCAATCATCATATACGTAGAATGCATGAATCACTCCTTACAACCGCAAATCCATGCATTTTTATTTTTGTTATTGTACTATCTTTCATTTTTTAAGAATGTTTTTTATAAATATAAATATACCTTACTATGGTTAATATCTTTAAATATTAGTATATGAAGATTTGGAATCATAGTTTTCCATGTATTCCATATGTTTATCGGATTATCATGTTGTTTATCAAAAGAGACAAGAACAGAAACTAACATTCATATTCGGGTGGATGAACAAAATTTCCACACTTCTTTTTCCCCATATCTCATTATTATTCCATCTCTATCCTCACTTCTAGACTATGTATCTGTGTATAATGGAATTTTGTCATTTATATATATTATATCAAAACTTGCTGTGACAGAATTCACACCCCTGATAGTGACTGATTTTCTTAACAACCAGAAATATTCTCATTTATTAATTACATGTAGAAGTTTTATTTCTCAGTAACTTGTTTTTTATTGATAGAAAAATTAAAGCATCTTGTATTATAAAAAAATGAAATAATATATCGCAGACATCACATATTGCATGCTTCGTCCGGTTAAAATAAAACTATAAAAACTAGCTAATATTTTTTAAGTGCATTCTTACTTTTTACGATTTCTAGATGTGAAATGAATGAGAAATGTGTTAGGAGAAAAGACAAAAACAACCAGTTTTTTTTTTATTTATATCGATAAGAAAAATATACTATAAAATAAATAATATATATATATATTTAAGTGAAAAAAAAATAACAAAAATATTATTTTATTCATATATTTCACATCTCATGCTTACATATTTATGATAAATTTTTTAGATTATTAAAACACCTACAAACCATATTTCCATATCATAACTCCCTCTCTCACTCTAGGTGGTGACCTGAACGACGAAAATTATTTATCTTAAATTGGTGTCACAATTCTTGTCTCAAACAATTAATATATATCATATCATTTAATGAATTATATAAAATATAAAAAAGATTATTAAAGATGTGTATTGATGAGTTGAAACAAGAATTGAAATATTAACTTGGAACAGAGGATTTTCATTCCTCTTCTGGCTAGGTGATTCTTTTTGTCTACGAAACTTTGTTTATAAACCTATCATTCTAATCCTAGAAAACAAATCTTGATTTTATTGATAATATTTAAAATCTAAAGTAAAATAATATTTTTTTAAACAATATCTCTAAAGATTTAAAATTAAAATAATTTGAATTTTTTTCTAATATATTGGTTAGAATTTTTTATATGCAATTAACCAATATTATTATAGAATGGGTGGGAGATATATTAAAAGTTATTTATATATGTATTATTATTAAATTAAATATTTAAGTATTAAAGAATAAAAACATTAATATCAGAATAATTAATGTCCTTTTTTCATTATTGATAGCATGATTTAGATTTATAATAAAAGTAAAACTAAATCCAATATGAATCAATATAAAAAGACCGAATTTTGAATAATAGAACATGCCATTTGCAAATGCAGTGGATTGGGTGCGCTTAGCGGAGAGAGAAGTTAGATGTCTATTTTAGAAAAGACACGACCAAGCTCTAGCACCCAAATCAATTAATGACGCCTTCTTTCAAAAATATATCCCCGTCACCTTTTTAAAAACTGAAAATGTTACTTTTTCCACTTATTTCAATCATTTACACACTTAAAAGCAAATAAAAATATTAAAAATTAATAAAATAAAATTAAAAAATATACTTAAAAATTGTAGTTTTACATCAGATGATTTATTTTTTATCTGAGAGAGGAGGTGGAGTTGTAAATTTTGATTTATCTATTTTCGGAAAAGTTGAATCCTTTAGGCTTTAGCATGTGGGAAATGATAGCATGAGGGCCCAAGAGGAGGAAAAATGTTGTGAAGAATCCAAATAATGAGAAGACAAGATCCATTGAGGCTGACCCAAGTTATGCTTTCCGTAGAAACAATCAGTTGGTCTCGGATTGGATACTTTTAGACCATCATTATTCAAAGCCTGGTAAGTGGGCCCTTTCTTTTACTTTTCTTATTACATACTTAGCCATAGGCCATAGCCAATTAACATGCTGATTAGAACAGGATCATTATCTGCCCTCAATCACTCCTCTAAGCATCACACAATAAGCCTTACCATTTCAAACCACTCTCCAATCAAAATAAACATTCATGGATTAGGATTATGTATAGACAGTAAATCATCTTGCTTTACGGAACAAATCTCTTGCCGTTAATAGCGCTCCATCTGTGCTTGCACATGCACTACTTTATTCTTTCTACTCACTGCTCACTACCTTTTCTTTTACATTGTCAGTAAAACAAATCCGTGATGTTTCAAATTTCCCATTCTGTTTTTCTTTTACAACTCTTAATATTTTACAAATTAAGTGCCCATCATACCAGTTGAATTAAAACAGGTGGTGTCAAGCATATTTTCATTTTTCGTTCAATGATCATCTGAATTGTTCGTTGTTGATTGAGATATTCGAAACAAGAATGATATGATTTTGATACCAAAATGAAAATGGGAAGAGGGAGAAGCCAAGAGCCGATAGAAATAGAATTCACTGCGTGCAATGTGTCAAATCAAAGGTGAATCCAACAACTGCGACTTTAGATTTTCATTCAATGTATAATTTTTCGTCTTTTGCCTACTTAGATCCTTAATAGGATGGGTGATTGACTCAAGTGGTTTGTTTTTTAAAAAAAATTATCAGTATGGGTCTGTTTTGAAACATATTATCAGTGTGACTCTGTTTTGGTGGTTGATTCGGTCAAACCGCAACTACGAATTGCGGTTTCATTGCCCCGTCAGCAATGTCATTACGTGGAAGCCAGCGTGGAAAAACGCCCCAGTAAAACCGCAAGTCTGAATTGCGGTTTGACTGGTCTTTGACCAGCACCGTCTTGTTATCCAATGGGTAAAAAGAAACAGAAAACGATGCACGTAAAACAGTAAGTCAGACTTGCGGTTTGACTGGGGTTTAACCGGCCCCCCTTTACCCAGCGGTTGCAAACGAACGGGTGCAGATATTGAGGAACAGACGCGGTTTTTTACGCACATAAAACCGCAGATGCGATTTGCGGTTTGAATTAAATAATATTTTTTGTCGTAAAACCGCAAGTCTGACTTGCGGTTTTATGGGGGTTTAACCGGCCCCCCCTTTACCCAGCGGTTGCAAAAACGACCCGTGTTTCTACTGACATAAAACTGCAGATGCGACTTGCGGTTTGAATTAAATAATATTTTTTCGTCAAACCCGCAAGTGCGAACTGCGGTTTGTATTAAAGAATAATTTTAATAAACCGCAGATCAGACTTGCGGTTTACGTGCAGTTGCTATTTAATCCCCCGTCGCCCCACAGAACCGCACAGCCGTTCGACCCAGAGAACCGCCGATGTAGTTGCACCCGACGTAAAACAAAGGTTTACGTTACAGTCCAATTGTTCAGGTAAAAAACGTAATGTGTAAATTTTGTGTGTTTTTAAATATTTTTAAAAACAAATTGCTGTTATAACTCTATTTTTTATGTTTAAATTTACTTTATTATTTATTTATAGGTACATTTATGAATATTATGTCTGCTCCAATTGTCACCTTCATTTATAGTGATGGAAGAATGTACGAAGGAGACGAAGGTGTTATTTTTTAAGGGAGTAGAAGAGCAATTAGAATTACGCGTCATATCAGTTTTACTTCGTTGAAAAACAAAATTAAGGAAAAGTTAAAAATGTCATTAAATGAATTTATATCATCTCTAACTTGTAGATTTTTATTTTCTGGAAAATATGTGCCTAATAGTAAGATGATCCTACGTCTGTCTGAGACGGATAATAGTAAGTAGTAGGCATATTTCCAGTTAGTTGTGTCGGTGTATAATATATGCCTTCTTAACGTTCAGGCAAATTAGGAACAGGATAAACTTCTGCCTGAACAACGTCCCTCCGTCTAGTTAGACCACGACTTTCACGATATGACTCTTTAACGTGAAAATCTGAAACATCCACCTCAGGCATACTTTCGGGTGCTGGCACTGCCGCTTGTGTGATTCGATCTTCATCTTCCAACAAGACCATTATTTTATCAACATATGGAACTAAATCGTCCACTGACCACTTGTTTCTTCCCTCTGGCGACACCATATACGATAATGTCTCTCCAACTTCACCCTACAATAAAAACAGAATGGAAAACATTAAAACCATAAAAATTTTATTGCAAAAAATAAAAAACAAATTGGATAACTTTGACAAATTTTACCAACAACGATGCTCTTGCATTTCTTGGGTCGATAAACATTTTGGTTTTGGCACGATACCAAACCATGTACTCAGAGTTGAATGTCAGGTCTCCAACCTGACTTCCAGTTTCTTCGACCCTAAATTGGTCTATGTTGTTCCATATTGCAATGGCTGGTTGCAACAACATAAGCCAATTTTCAGAACCTTTTTCTCGTATAGTCAACCCATGTAATTTTTTTGGCTGCAAAGGAGGACGGGGTATGGGTTGGCGCATGCCAAACTGCCGTATTACTCTATCTGGTTGATGCCATTCACAAATATTAAAACAAAGCAATGGCACAACACATTTCCACGCGTTAACCCCTTCTAAGCATATCGGGGGTAACTGTGCCACAACTTCGTTTGGATATGGCATCCAGATGACCTATATAAAATAACAACTAGTTAGTACGTACACAAAATTAACAAACCATAACATACATTTTCTTACATCATTTTGCTTCATTGTATCCAGCAAACGACGATGATGTTTTAAATCATCGGTGGCTCCAATGTGTCGGTTTCCCCGTCGTAGCCACCTACGAAAATTATATGAATAATATTAAATTTTATATAAGTAACTGCCAAATAATATTTTAAAATCTAACTAACATTATACTCAACAAAAAAATTACCTTGATCCAACGGGTTTGTTTGGTTTGTATGGGGGTAATACAGTGGGTGCAACTTTTGGGAATCTTTCCCATGCCCATATCTGTATCAATAGGCATAAACCACCCATGGATTTTATTTTGTAGTTTGTTGCGACACATAGTTCTCTATACAAAAAACCAAGTACAGCAGCACCCCATGCATATGCACTGCACTCAGCAAAATCTCGCAACAATAACAAATACCTTAAAGATACTTTACTACTAGATTTATCTACAAACAGGGCACCACCAATGAGGCGTAAAATATATGCCCTAGTAAACCTCTGTAAATTTTCTTCATTATTTTCAAATTTTGTGATATCACCAAAATGATGAGTTGGCCAACTAACTCGAATAGAGCTACCATCAATTTCATCGTTATTTGGTGAAACGCCAAGCAGTTGTTGACATAGTTCAACCCAATTAACATTGGTTGAAACTATGACAGGAATGCCAGTTACTCGTAAACCCAACAAAATTGCAACATCTTGAAGGGTAATAGTGCATTCTCCACATCTCATGTGGAAAGTATGAGTTTCCGGCCTCCACCGCTCAACAAATGCATTAATTAAACCTGCATTAATACGAAGAAAACTCATCTGTGCGACCGTGTAAAATCCCGTTTGTCGCAAATATCGTACAATTTAAGGAGGAATTGACTTTTCTCCATTATACGTGGGAACTGCACGTCTGATTAAGAGTTTTCTGTCGTCCTCTCCATTCCATATATGTTGAGAAACGTGTTGATTTTGCATGTACAACACGTCATTCTCTACAGGTCCAGAATGAACACAATCAACAGAAGGGCGAGAAGAAGATGATGCCATGACAATTGCTACAATTTAATACAAAACATTATGTTAATATAATACCCAAAATAATATATATCAAAATACAAAATTAATAAATAACAAACAAATATTATATATGAAAACTAACCTCAATATTTCTAAACAATTTCCACAAAACAAAAGCTTTCTTCGATTATCCCTATATAGTTTCCAACTATGTCTGCGATTATATGCGGCGGAAAGGTGTGCGGTTCTGTGGGGTTGGGGAGGGGAGATTTATAGGAGGCGAACTCCACATAAACCGCAACTCGCATCTGCGGTTTATGATTTTTTTATTAAAACCGCATTTCGCACTTGCGGTTTGTGTGCGTGAAAAATCGCGTCCGTTCGTCTGCAACCGTTGGATAAAGGGGGGCCGGTTAAACCCCCATAAAACCGCAAGTCAGACTTGCGGTTTTACGACGAAAAATATTATTTAATTCAAACCGCACCCGCGTCTGTTCCTCAATATCCGCACCCGTTCGTTTGCAACCGCTGGGTAAAGGGGGGGCCGGTTAAACCCCAGTCAAACCGCAAGTCTGACTTGCGGTTTTACGTGCATCGTTTTCTGTTTCTTTTTACCCATTGGATAACAAGACGGTGCTGGTCAAAGACCATTCAAACCGCAATTCAGACTTGCGGTTTTACTGGGGCGTTTTTCCATGTCGGCTTCCACGTAATGACGTTGCTGACGGGGCAATGAAACCGCAATTCGTAGTTGCAATTTGACCGAGTCAACCACCAAAACAGACCCACGCTGGTAATATGTTTCAAAACAGACCCATACCGGTAATTTTTTTAAAAAACAAACCCACTTAGGTCAATCAGCCGAATATGATACCACTTGACATATCCACTTTTATTAAATTAATCATTCTAAAATTCTTTGTCAGTCAAATAATTCTTACAACAGAGACATCTTATTTTAGTGTATAATTTTTGTTGGAGATTTTTATCTTTAATTTTTATTAAGTAATTATACATATATAAGGGCATATTCAATCCATAAGTGTCACATAATTATTAATTGTGAAGTAATTCATACTCAATCTTAATCTAATAAAAAACAACTTAAAAGAATCATAATTTTATAATTTTTTAAATTTTTTTAGTTGTGTGTTATTTTTCATCGAAGATACTTGTAAAGTTATTTAAAAAAATTAATGAATTGTTTCAAGTAATTTTTTCATTAAAACAATGACAATTCAAGTTATTTAAATAATGAATGAGTTGTTTCATCAAATAATTGTTGTTTATGATTAAAAAATTAACTTTTCACTAAATTTGTACAAATTAATAATAATATATAACAGAAAAAAATTATAAAATTGTGATTTTCTTGGAATTACTTATAATTTCTTCTATATAAAGTTGAGTAAAAGTTGTTTAGGAATTATAGGACATTATAGAGATTATTAAACACTTAATTTGTACCGATTTGGTGAAAAATTATTTTTTTTTATTATAAGCAACAGTTGTTTGATGAAACAACTCATCCACTTTCTAAATTTTGAATTTTCATGTAAGACTATTTCAATGAGAGAATTGTTTTAAACAACTCATTAATTTTTTAAGTCAGTTTACAATCATCTCCAATTGAAAATCTCATAATTACTTACTTCTATGTTTTGTTTAATTTCCTTTTTTATTTTTAAAGGATAATATACAACTTAAGGAACAAAATATCTCTCTTTCCAATTTTCTTCTTAAATTTATGTCATACATATTATATTATATTATATTATATTATATATATTTTATATATATATATATATATATATATATATACACACGTCCAATCCCAGGCGTTTTCCTATTATCTTGCTTTCTCAATTATTGCAAATATGAAAATCCTTTTGGATAAAACTTACTTAGATGAGAAAGTTCAGGTCAAATCACATGGTTAACTGGTGTATCAATATTTAACACCACATCTTATAAATAGGGCGTAGTTCACCTATTTTCAAAAATTAAATTGTCAAAACTACTATTTTTTTTAATGACTATAACCAAATTAGCTTGACTTTTGAAACATCAAAATCATATTTAATCCTTTTTATCATGCATATATTGTATTATAGTTTGCAAGAATAACAATAACAATAAACCATTTAAAATTTCCTTTTTACATATCTTTTATACTTAATTAAAATTTAAAAGAATAAAGTCAATTAAATAATAAAGAAGTAAAATCCATAATTTTTTAATAAATTTTAATATAAATATATTCGAAAGAATATGGTAGAAAAAGTATTATTATAAATATACTTAAAAAAGTATATTGTCAATATTTTTCTTCATATGGTCATTGATTAAGAAAATTTTGTTTTGATTTAACTAATTTCATTTAAAAAGGACTGTTAGTATAGTATTTCATTTTGACTTTGTTTATCATTCCACTTCAACATAATACTGATTTTCTTTTAATTTATATGTTGTGTTAATAAAATCAAATTATTATGAATCTTTTAAATATTAAATTTGATATAGTATTGATTTTAATATATTTTATATCTTTTATATTTAACTTCTTCCCCTAGATAGTGTATGATGTCGGTAATGACTAATGAACCAAATGTCAGAATTTTCCGCTGGAGATGCAATTGAGAGCCGTAGAAAGTGCAAAGCACAAACACTGAAACATAAGAGATTAGGTTCGCATTTCCACGTATAGACCTCCTAACAATCCAGCATCATCAAGAAACAGACGTGATTGATCCTCCTTTCAATTTATTTCCAATTTTTAAGGATATTCGCACCCATCCACTCTATTAGTATTTATTAATTATGGCAGTTAAGAAATTTGACAGAAACAAGTTAAAAAGAATTTAGAATAGTATAAATATATTTAAAGATAATATTGGAATAATTTTTTATTGTTTTGAAAGAAATAAACGTTAATTAATTTTAAAAAACTAAAACAATTAATAAATTAGAATGAAGAAATAATAATTTCTACTTTTTATTTACTTCAAGCTCTCAATAACATTGAAAAACTGCTTGTAAAATTTTTTCAGATTTATAAATTTTTTTTATAATAACTAAAATTTATTTATCAATTTTTTAGATTTTATTTCTCATTAAATAACTTTTTCTTCTAAAATTAGTCATTTTCATAAATTATCGATCTATCAAAAAAAATTTAAAAAGAGAAACTATTTGACACTCTTCATAATAAATAATTTTAATCTTTTATAATTTTATTAACTTGTAAATTATTTTACACCTTTATTAATAAAATAATTGTTTGATAAAATTCTATGTAAAAATAATATTTATTAAAAAAATTTAATTAATATGTATCGAAATAAAAAAAATTGTATTAACACTTTATTACAATTTTTTATTTATATAACTAATTAAAATATCAAATAAAATTAATAAACTTGTAAAAGTTCATACTAAATTATTTTTTTAGAAAACAATTCGCAGTCATATGTTGAAACAGCAGGTATAAAACAACTTTTTCAATTATTTTTTGAAACGGATACCAATGCCAGATGAGACAGGTTAAGTAGTAGTGGACTTTCTTTATAGATCAACACAAAGTTGCTGCATATATATGCCCCAACGTGGACCCATTTGTCATGGACATTATCCAATGCCTTGAAAGACTTCATAACATTAAAAATAAGATAATTTTTATTGTTTTTTTTTTCATTATCTTGAGAGTTATTGATATATTTTATAATTAATTGAATTATAATTTTTTTTTTATTTTTTTCATAAATTTTATTTATTTATATTTTTAACAAGAAAAACAGAAGTAAATAAGAAAAAAGTGATGTATTGATACAGATTCAAAAATAATTTTTTTAAAAAAAATATAGATTAAAATAACTATTTTTAAGGCAATTTATAATAAAATAATTTTTTAAAGATTTATGTATAAATAAATAAATAAAACTTATTTTAATTCATAAAAAAATTGTAATTTGATTGGTTAAAAAAAAGAGTATGAATATTTCTTAAATTATAGAAGACACAATAAAATCTCCTAAAATAAATACAATTTTGAATTTTAAATGGGATGTTAGAGTAATATAATTTAAAATTGACTAGGTGTGAGACAAGTACGCTGCAAGGTTTAAGAGAAAATAAATCATTATAAAAATAAATTAATGTAGTATTGTATAAATATTGACCTATAATTAACAAACTAAAAAATATTAATTAATGTAACATTGAACATGTAGTATCGAGAAGATATTGTATGTAAAGCCTATCTTGGGTATTGGATTCACTTCTTATAAGAAGTCTACTTGATATCTTATTTAACATAATCGAAGAAAGTGCTTTAGATAGAGAAAAGAAATATGACTTTCCTGAAACACATCAATTGTTTTGAGAAGAAAGAACAAAGAAAGTTATTCTCGTTTTTATACAAAATTACAACCATAAATTCACCAATGCAAATTCGTTGACCGTTGGATTGGGCTGATTTTTGGGCAGCACGTTCAGAATATATGTTTCTTCATTTGACCGTTTGGATCGTTAAAAAATGTCGTATGGTAGCACTATTTTTGGGGGTTTGATCTTCTTATTCTATATTTGTAAGTTTGTTATTTTATTGTTTGAAATTGGTGTTGACATTAATATTATTGTTGACACTTGATTGAAATTATTTTGTACTATTTATTAATAACTGTGGAGCTATTTCTTTGGATTAAACAACCATGGTTTTTTCCCTTTGAGAATTTTTTCACGTTAAAATTTTAGTGTCTTATTTTGAAGGAGTGGTGATTGGTTAGTACTATATCTTTGTTATTGTCACTCATAGACAGGGAGATTTCTTTCCGCTGCTTTGTTTACATTTGTTACAAACTTATCTTATTATCCCTACCAATCCAACATATTTTATTGTTCTGGTATCAGAGCCTGATGGGGAAATAGGAGTTTATTGTTTTGGATCTAAGTTTAGTTTTATCATTCAAATTATGGTTTAATGTTATTCTATTCCGGGTCTATAGACTAATGCTTTATTTTCTTTTCTCCGTTTTGTTAATATTTATGTTTTGTTTATAGATTTTTGCTTCTGTCTACCTCTTTCGTTATTATGACTTCTTTGAGTAATGATTCATGGTGTCTCTGGTATAAGGCCTGGGGCTGTGTATGGCAGTAAGGCCCAAGGAGAGGCGGTAAGTCCAGTTTGCCTATGTGCTTTTATCGGCTGTCTCTACCATGGATGGTTATTTCAATGATGTAGTAATTCTTAAGAGATGACATTTTGTAAATTTTGTGATTCTATACACTCTTTATAAATAAAAAATAAAAAAAAGTCTGTAACCTGGATATCTAAATACCTTTGAATACTAATTTTGTGTTAAACTTAGATTTAGATCCAGATTAATAATTTCTCATGGAACCGCATGAAGGTAATGATGCTATAAGATTTATAAATATGAGTCAATTTCTTCGCTCCCTCTCCCGTCGCTTCTCTATCAAATCTTCTTCATCCTCTTCTCCTTCTTCTGACAATCTGCTCACAGAACAAAACCAATCTGTGGAGGAAATACCTCCTAAAAATAATATCTTCGAAGAAGAAGTATGCTTCGAGGATATCAATCAAGCCATCGATAACTGGGAAATCCCTAAAATCCCTCAGGATAACTTTACATTCCTGACGAATCCAAACATGTCCGTAGTTCTGACTACATTATTAGGACTGCAAAAAACAATATCCCTTTTGGATCCCCAAGCCGGTGAAGAATTCCATCTTCTCACTAAACAATCCATAGCTTAACATTCTAGAAAGTATAAATACCTCCATATAGGATGTGTTCAAGTAGCTGTCAAACCCCTTGTTAGGGAAGGTCTTAACGCCTCAATCCTCATGTGCCTTCGCGATATTAGGCACAATGGCTTTCATGATTCCTTCATGATTCCTTATAAGAGTGTAGATATATACACAAACTCATCAAGTTATAAATACATATAAAATTCTATTTGACGTAAGAGTGAGATGGAAGCAAACCTGGGTGAGGACCAACATATACATCCCCGGATTTTTGAAATAGAAAAAATTCGACCTTGTTCCCGATCTCAAGCACAACTAATGTGAATTTTTTTTGTCAATTAGTAGGACTAGTAACGACTATCCATGAGAATGGAATAATTGTCATCCTTATCCACCACTAAGTCAATTATATTGTTCAACTTATACAATTAATTGAATTCAAAAATTAAAATAGCAATATTTTCGAGACAAAAATGGGATTTCTGTTATGACTTGGAGTGTTTGTTTGATTAACGGAATAAATTTAACTGAAAATATTTAATTAAAATGGGGTGTAAGACCATGATAATTGATGAGTAGAATATTTTCAGCACGGTAAGAAAAAATTAAGCGTGCGTGGAGAAGAGGATAAAAAGAAAGAAGATAGATGTTGGAAAGGGATGAAGGTAATTTACAAAACAGAGAATAGGATAAAATTAATAAAGAACGTTAGATGTAATGGATGGAAGCTTGAAGTGTATAGAGGTGTTGGTTTGATAAAAAAAAAAAAAAAAAAAAAATAATAATGAAAATGAAAAGAAGGAAAGGAGGATTGTATTTAGCGGTGTATTAGGAAATTGGGTGGCGAGAAAGCAAAGGGGATAGTGGTGTTAAGTGGTGAAAGGCAGTGGGAGTGTGTCTCAAAATCAAAAAGGGGTAGGGGTCGGTCCAAGAGGGGAAGAAGTTGTTGGAAGAGAGACTCGTCGCAGGGTATAACAAGAGGACCGTGGTTGCAGAAGCCGTATTCCTCTTCGGCCTTCACTAGAAGTGTCTTGAATATTGGATGGTTCAGGTATGTGGCGCGCACGATGAACCTCTTTCTGCTCGCCCCCACGCACACCGCCACGTGTCCTCCTGGAACTTCCCACGCCTTCCTCCGCCACCGCATTACCATTTCTCGGATGCTGACAATGCGCTGCATTTTGCTACACTTTCCCCTCGACCACAACATTCTCTCCTCTCATGGCCTGGGCCTGGGCCTGGGCCTCCGGGTATATATGCTTTCGGGTAATGTCAAATGCCACTCTACTTTCATATAATTACCAGATTCTGTTGCCTCAATGTGCCTTCCAATTCTGCTATGCTTTCTACAGTCTACTACCTCTCCTTTTACTAACATTAAATCAAATCTCCCCTTTTTATCCTTACCATCTATACTCTTCATCATAACCTTTTTTTATTATTTGTTTAATATTCACTGTGTGTCACACTTATTCAATTATTTTGTGAGGTTTTTTATAAACCAATTGATCAATGCTTCCCAAGAAAATGCCACACGCAACAATATAATGGCTGTAAGGCGTCCCATTAATACTTTGGGTTCAAACAAAAGAAAAGGAAACAAAATCTAAGAAAAGAAAAAGAAAAACAGAAAGAGGAAGTCAAATGAAAATCAAAGTGATCCTGTTGCATAAAAAAATTGTGAAAAAATGAAAGAAAGCTGTAATGTCAAATTTTTACATTTACGAAATTCTTTATTATTTATTATTTGTTTTTTATGAAATCTCCCGTTAAGAATAAAGATAATTTTGAAAGATCAATTTTTTTTTTTCACCTTCCATACCTGTTTTGAGTAATAAATAAAATATTTTTCTTATTATTTTTCACTTAAAAAATAAGAAAGGGGTAACTTTCCTCTGATTTTTCTTATCATATACCTCTTCTAATGTTGTGAATCAAAACAATTTTTTATTTTATTTTCAAGTTGGAACAAGAAGTAAGGACAATTAAGGCTCAACTTTGTAGGTTAAGTTACTAAACAGGCTCACGTTACATGTGCATGCCTGAATTAATTATTATGTTTCCCCATATCCAGCATTGAGATTATGGGAACTCAAAACCTGATCTTTGTCTTCCAAATGCATTAGATCCCAACTACATAAGCCTGTTGCAAATTTGTAGCTTCCATAATCCTGCGATTTAGATACATAAATATTTTGCAAACACTTTTGTCAAGTACTAATAAAGGGCACGAATATGGGAGTGCATTGCATGCGAATCGTTATGATTAGGTGAATAACAAGAAAAAGATAGCGCCTTGGCCTTCTATGGACATCGACCAACAAGAAAAAAAAAAAAAAAACATTTTGCTTTAGATTGATTATCTACAGAAATTGTTTGCTTTTAGAAACCGTCATTTGATTCCATAATGGGAAGTTTCGTGTAATATAAGTTATGTTTTCGACTAACAACATATGAATTAATTAACTTTAAACGAAAAGAAGAATGGTAGCGTCCAAACCGTCAAGAGAAAAGATATAAAATTTCGAGGAAATGAGATTCGGTGATAACACTAGGGTCAAATCAAATTAATACTTCCAGCTGTTTATTAGTAAAATAAACAAAGGATTGTGAAAAAACAGACAAACATGGAGGGACTAAATAAATTGCATTTCATTTTCTAATGTTTCATTTTCTTAATCCCATGATTTTCCTGTCCCCGGAATCATTTTAGCAGAGTAATCCTGATTATTTTCAAACATATGCTGGCCCCGCATGAACATTGGACAATAAACAGAAAAAACAAAGGGAGCAGCAGTGGAGGAGAACGCTAACCGTTTTGCATTTTCTTTTCAAGAAGCATCACAAATATAATGTGATTGCCATAGGATCCAAATTCTTCTCTAATCTCTGTCCTTTTCCTTGTAAAAATATTAGGAGTTTAATTCAGCGACGTGAGCCCATTAGACATGTGTTGAAGTAAGTTGGTGGGTGGTTCTCTACTAGGTATACCTCTTTTATGTTTGGAAACAACTAATCCGGAATGTAAAATTACATTTCAGATTAGTCATTCCAAAGAGGTGTTCCTGCCTTTAATAAAATATCCTAAGAGGTGTACCAAGAATTTAATTAAGTACGGTTCCCTACATTGACCAATTCTCTCCCCAAAATAAACATGGGCTTCTAAAAACGAGAAAATAAATGGGGAATTTCTTCATACACCTTCCTGTTTTCTCTTTGCACCTCCATAACCTTAAGAAATGTCTCAAATAACTTTAAGTAAAAAAAAAGTTAAAATTACTTCTCTTTAGCTTCTTCCTTCGTATCGCAGGTTCGACCTCTAAATTGTTATTGCTGGAAGATAGTTACCATGGAGATGTCTTTGCAACTAAACTGTCAAACGGTGTTTCCCTACAGAGGCAGTTGTGTCAAGCTTAACCTGTTTTCTCACGTATTACTTTATCATTCAATAACGTTTTCCAGTGGTTACACAATAATTACTATGTTGTTCTTTTTATAATCTTACTCACTTTTATGTATCAAAATATTTTCTATCCAGCCTTGTTCTTCGCCCTTTTATATCTGATTATTTTTTTATGGTTTCAGTGTTCACCGTGTAACGTAGGTTGGTTTGTTTGTGTCGGTGCAAGTTTGTTACTTATCATGTTTTCATTTTGTTAATTTGATTGTCAAGTTATTGTCTTATTGAGATTGCTCTTTTGAATTTATGAATTCGATTTTCTATAACATTCCACTCAAATATACTTGTAATTCAATTATCACCTACTTCTAGAAAAAATACTAACATATCCTCAATTATTTTACTCTTCCGCAAAGGTTTGTCAAAGAATAAAAAAATTTGCAAAATTTTTAGTCTCCGACGGGATCTCACCGAAGAGTAAAAGAAATTTCAAACTTTTTTTACTTTTCGGTGAGATTCACCGAAGTGTTAACCAGTGTAACAGATTCAGGGTGAACCTTGGGGGAAGTTGGGACAGTGCAAGCTGAAATTGGGTTTGGTCTAAGGTAGGCTTGGGGGACTTCAAAAACCTCTTTCAAGCTCATCTTCTGTAAGATCTTGAGGGAGCCTTGGTTGAATATCAAGAGTTAAACGGAACAAATGGGATAGAAAATTGAGTGTGGATATGAAATAAAAAGAGGTCAACTTTGTGGATGTGATGAAAGCAACGGTTACTGCACAAGAATAAGTTTGTAGTAGATTTTGAGTCCTAAATCTAAAGAAATTTTGTAGCAAAGGAGGAGAAGGAGAAGAATGTTGGCGGCAATGAAGGAGCAACAACAATGAAGGAGTGGCGGAGAGAGACAAAAGAGTGGAGAATGGAAAAGAAGAAACAATATGAGAGAGAGATGACGGAGAGGAAGGAATGTATGAAGAATGGAAAGAAATAATATGAGAAAGAGAATTTAAGTTAGAGCTACAAGGACAAAATGGGTATTTGAAAAAAAATTGAAAATAGTAGGTGTTAAATGAAATTAAGATAGGTGAAAATTCAAATTCCCTATTCTTTCCTTAGGTTCACTCTTAGTATATACAAGACTTCAAAATGATAAGATACACCTTCATTGCCTTTAATTTTCATACTGCATAGAAGCACAACATTAATCAATTTTAACTTTTAAACATGTACTTGCCTAGGACTGGTGGCATACTCTTCGTTTAGGATTTACTCCTTGTCTCTAAGTGCACCTTTCTACCAAATACTCTTCTCTCTAAATGGTCCAAGTGTGTGATACTTACACAAGATACTGTCAAGTAACAGAGAATCAAGCAAAAGTGATAATAAGTCTAATAAAATAATAATAGTAATAGTCTCACTTTCATCATATTCATTTTCCTATTTATACCTATTTTATGTTTTTAAATCTTGTGAGTTTTATCTTGTTATTACTACATAAATAATCTGTAATTAATTGAGTTATTTTTTAATTGGTGTTTGTTATAAAGTCGAACTAAATTATTTAATTAGGCTTCACACCAAACATTTACAAGGATATTTAATATCATAACTAGTTGAATACTTTTAGAAGTATTCGAGAATGAACTTTGTTGAATCCTTAAAGAAAATTTTGATGAAATACTAGACCAAACTTCTTATAGAAGTACTAAAAAATAGACCTAACCGAAATATACAAGGAAGTATTATGTATTATTAGTATTTTATGACATTTATTTCTATTGATAGATAAATACTAAAAAAACAAAGAAAGAAATATCGTGAGTTTAAATCATTTCATTAATAAATATCAACACAATAACATCTAATATTTGTTTATAGAAAATGAATACTATAATAATCTCAGCAAGGCCAAACCCCTCACGTCCCAAGGATATTCTTGATATTTAGTATAAAACCTTCTCAAAAAAACATTTGACATGCCAGTACACTTCGGTTGTATTTAGCTGTCGAACAAATGTAGAGAAAGCCAACGACTATTTACAAACCACCATTTAAAAGTTAAAACTCGACCTTGAAAACAAGGATAGGTTTGGCGCGATATGTGGACAAAGTATTTTACTCTTTCAACTGTGCAAATTAAAGAAAAAAAAATGTTAGTTACGCTAGACTTGCTATAAAAATAAATTTTGTACAATGTACATTTTTTTGGTACATGTGTACCAGGAAACATGGCATACTTGGTTCTGTAATATATTCCTAAAATAAATCTCAAGTCAGGTTGAAATCTAAAATTTTGTGCAAACTATTCAAAAATAAAAAGGGAAATAGAACAAAAAGATAAAAAGAAAAAAATAACCTTTTAATATTATAATTATGATAAAAAAACAAAAGAAAGAAATAATATAGAAAAAATAGATAAAAGATAAGTGAAGTCGTTTTGAAGTGTCAACAATTACAATAATAAAGTTGAAACCTAAAATTTTGTATAAACTGTTAAAAAACAGTAAAAAAACAAAAAGATGACAAGGAAAAATTAACCTTTTAGTATAATTATAGTAACACAATAAAACCACAACATCAACTCTAAATCCACATAAATAACATTTTATTAAAAAATAATGTTATGATAAAAAATGGAGGTGTGGTAGGAAATTAAAATATAAATTAAAAAACTAAAAAAATAAATTAAAAAAGTCCAAACTTTAAATTTTAATATTATGTTTCTCATGATTTTAATTAAGTATTTTTCGTGTAAAAAAAAAAACTATGAAGTACTACTTTGCTTTGTTTGTAACTTGTTTTATAGTAACCTTAAATAATATTAAAAATTTTATAATAATTTAAAATAAACATTAAAATTAATGTTGACTGACCCCTCTAACCCATGATTTTGAGTGTGTTTTCCAGACTGATTTACCAGAGAAGCAAGTTTCAGGTAAGCAAATTTCAGCTTGTGTTGCAAATTTCAGGAAATTTTATTTCTCACATACGGGTGAAAAAAATATTAATATACTTTTCATTTTTTATATTGTTAGAGAAGCAAAAAGATTTGTAATTTTTTTTACTTCTCCGCAATGCACCAGAGAAAGAAAATAATTTGCAAATAATAATAATAATAATTAATATTATTAAATTATAAGTTAAAGACATAATTTTCTCTTATCATGTTTCAATCTTAATTATGATTATTTATATTTTATAGTGATTGATGTTTTCTTTATTAATATATGTTTTATTATATATTTAATTTAAAATAAAGTTTAATTTTTATATAAATACATTTAAAACTATTAATTACAAATGTATAATGGTCAAGCAAATGAATACATAATATACACAATAATAAGAATAAGAAAAATAATAATAATAATATAATTATTATCATTAAATTGTAAATTAAAGACATAATTTTCTCTTATCATGTTTCAATCTTAATTATGATGATTTATATTTGATAGTGATTGATGTTTTTTTTTATTAATATATTTTTTATTATATATTTAATTTAAAATAAATTTTAATTTTTATATAAATGCCTTTAAAACTATTAATTACAAATACATAAAGGTCAAACAAATGCTTACATAATATACACAATAATAAGAATAACAAAATAATAATAATAATAATAATGGAAGAAAACATTAGGAGAGGAGAGAAAATACACTATAAAAAAAGAGAGAATATTTAAAATTAGGATTAGAAAGAGTAAAATTGGTATTTGAAAAAAAAAATTAAATATAGTAGGTGCTAAATGAAATTTTGATAGATATGAATTCAAAAACCCGAATTTCACATACTAAATAGAGGAGTACTTTCATCACACTTTTTAACATACCTCTCCTAACACATTCTATGGTTGAAATTTGTTAAAAACTAAAAAATTAAAAAAAATCATTTAATGACAATTAAAACCCATATAATTTATTATTTTCGATAAATTTCAACCAATCTTGCTATCATTTTTCTACTAAGTATATCCATCTCAATTCTCAACGTAATACGTGGTTTTGCAGCAGCAAAAATTAGCTGCTTCCTGGTCATCATGAAAATGAACACCTTTGTCAATCAATGCACAGCCACATGTGCCAAAACACAATTTAGCTTGCGTGTCTTGTTCCAACTGGACTCTCGACCATCCCCTTCTTTCTCTCATTTCCCAATCCCTATTCATCTTCTTTCTCTAATCAAACTCTCATGAAACCTTGTTTCAATTTCATCATGAGTTCTGCAAATCTACCTTTTGAGTCAATGCTGTCGAACAAGGAGGTTTCTAACAAGGAGCATAGCACCTAGAGTCGTTCTTCAGTTGCGCCAACGATATCCATAAGGATACATTTGGCAAAAGCAAGTAAGGACCAGCAAAACCTAGCCCTTTCTCATTAGTTGGAGATGGATTTTATTTTTTATAGTTCCCACAAAAATATTGCCATTCCCCTAACCCATTTCAGCTCTGATCAAATATGTTCATATCACTCACCCTGCCCGCAAACCTTCCTAAGTCACGCCAACCAAACAAAAGTGTAATGGGAAGATTATCACTTCAAACTTCCACAAACAGCACATGAAAATACAGACTGACTCAATTTAAGAATGAATTAGAAATTTCAAAAAGCATAAGTATTAAGCAAATGACAACTATGAAATAACAAGCATCTTGCATTACAATATAAACATGGAACTCAAAAGAAGACATGGTATTTTATTAAAACAAGGCAAAATCTTTAACATTTTCAAGGTGCACTAAATTCAATGCTTCAAGATTATCCAAATGCTTAAACCAGTAAAAAAATGGGAGAAGACATGGTACAGTTCTTTGTCATGAATTATTCAGTATTCTACTCCATCCATGGACAGATAATAGCACCGGGGGTCTCTCAGTGCTTTCAGTGATGAGCATTTTCCTGAGCCTTCTCCTGAGCTTTTTTATGAGACTTAGCTTTTGCCTGAAAGTAAAACATGCATGATAAGAGAATAAAAAACCAATGCCTAAACTACAAAAAGAAAAGGAGTTCCGCGAAGTGCATTATAATCATTAGAAGGTAAAGCATCCTAAATTTCCCACATAATCAAGAAATAACAAGAAAAAAGGGAGGCGTTCAGCAATATCTAGGTAGCGCCAAATCACAGCATTATAAGTTAATAACATGACACAGCACAACAACACATGCCATTGAATTAAACATGGATTGAAAAATTATATAAAAAACTCAGCAGATTCAAAACATGGTATATAACTATCAAGCATTTTCCAAGCATGAGGGGATCATTTAAGAAAATATGAGTAAACCACTCAACCAATTGACCTGGCAAAAGGGCATGATATAAGCTAAGGCTGTAGATTTAGCCTGAGAGTAGGATCGGTCAGGAAAGCTGAGGCTTTGATAAATCAAAACCAACAAAAAGAAAATTGCGTTGTTCAGTCCAAGAAGCAAAATCACTTAAAAAAGGCAATGAATCTGATTGTAGGAGAGGGCTATAAATAGGGAAAGCCCAGGAAAAGAAGAGTGGTGGAGAATGAAATAGAAGGGAAAAGGGTAGCCAAATTAAGCAGCATTGTAAAAGAAGTTATTAACCGGAAGCAGAATCAGGATGAATAAAGCGTGTGAGAAGCAATTGAGATGAAGATGGAATATATAAAAATGATGTACGAAAAGGGAATAGTCGAGATGGTGAAAGTGAAAGTAAAGCGTGGGAAATAGAGAGGAATTGGGAATTGGGAAGAGTACCTTAAGGTACTTGAGCTTAATGCTTCCGTAAACAAGGCCGAAGGAGAAAGCGGAAGCTCGGGCGACCTGAAAATGCATAAGGGGATTAGAGAGAGAAAAGAGAAAAAATGATGAGAAACTAGAGGGCGATTAGGAACAGGAACATACCAAAGCTAGGGTGCTGGTACCAGAATAAGGTCCTGGTGGTGGAGCCATTACGATCGAGAGTCACTTGTAGGCCAAGTAGTGAGTAGCGACGGGAACAGAGGAAGGTAAGGCAACCACTGCTTCTGCTTCTGCTTCTGCTTCTGCTTCCGCTTCTGCTTCTCAATTCTCCAATATCCAACCCTAACCCACACACACGCTAACGTTTAATGGACTGCCCCAATCCCCATCAGGCCCACTTCGCTTCACATCCAAACTTTTTCTTTCTCCCTCAAATTCTAATCTACACTACTTATAAAATACACTTAATTCAATTTTTCGTCTTCAAATTTATTTTATTTTATTTTTCGTCTTTCAAAATTAACAATATTTTTTCTCTCTGAATTTAGTCCCTCAAAACAATATAAACTTTAAATTTAAGGCATCGAAAAATTATTTTTCATTTTCAAGGACAAAAATAGAATTTAGTTAAATTTCAAAAACTAAAAAATTAATTAAATATTTAAAATATTACATTGTTTTCAAACAAATTTTGTATTAATTTTTTCTCTTTATTATTTAAAATTTATTATTTTAGGTCCCATTTATAACTCTCTTAAATAGTAATTTGACGTAACAAATGAACATGATTATACCAATTGTTATAATCTAGATGGTTTATTTGGGCATTAGAACCTATTTTTTTTACTTAGACCAGTAGAATCTAATTTAACAACAAATATAAGTAAATTAGCATTTTAGTTGCTTCGGTTTAATTTTGTTAATATTCAAATGAAACAGTAGAATCACTTAGGTTCTTTCAATTGCGAGGAAAGAAAATAAAAGAAAGAGTGAAAAAAATGAAAGAAAATAAAAGAAAGAGATAATGAAATAGGGTGAAAATTGGAGTTGTCCAGTTGTATTCAAAATTATGTAAAAAGCATAGAAAGTACTAAATTAAAGTTATTACAAAATGACTCATATAGCTATCACTTGCCTTTCATAAACAATGATCATTTTGGAAGAGTCAATTTTTTTTTCACTTTTCTTCCTTTTCATACATGTTTTGAGTGAAAAGTTAAACATATGTAACTCATCATATTATTAACACTTTCTTTGCTAATGAACTAAAGAAAGTACAATTTTCTTCTTATTTTACTGCACATATCATTTTCCACTCTTCACTTTCTTTTCAACTAAATAAAGGGTTAGTTTAACATTAGAAGAATCAACAGTTTCAAATTATTAAGTGATGTATACACACATTCTCATGCTACCTTTTAATTAAGTTACAAATAAAGACTTATTAAAATAATTAAATTTAAAAATGATAAAATTGACACGATTTTTTTATGGAGAAAACTAATGTTTTGTATATTTTACATAAACTTAAACTATAGTTTTTCCCTAAATTTAATATATCACAATCTTAAAATAGTATGATGTATTGATTGCTATAATTAAAAAAAAAAAAGTATGTCAAGCACCAAGTTGTATTCTTTTGTTGTGTATGCAATATGATTTAATCAATGGTTTGCAAAACTCATTTTCAATAGGAAAGATGGAGATTATTTTACTACTCTTTTTGCCTAATATATTATATTATAGTTGACAAATATTCTTAGTCCTTCTGCATAATGCCAATCCTTTAGATATTTGTACCTCAAAGAAGTCTTTTGCTGTAAATTAGGAAATATCCTTAAAAAAAAGTTTGTCAATTTCATATATATTTTAAAATATAAATTTAATTGAGGTGTTTATCAGTTCAAGTCAATTCGACGAACCTAGTAAACTGAACCAAATCAATTAGTTTGGTTCGGTTTTCTCACTTGATAGGGTTTGGACCCGACCCAAACCGCCTAGAGTCGATCATGTCCGGTTCGATTTGTGGTTTTCACATTTCAAAACCGTCACCCAACCCGAACCAACCCAAAAGTATATATATTATATTATTATATATTTATTTTATAGTTTTAAGTTAGTAAATTTAGTAACTTGTTTTAGTGTTTTGTTTAAGGTTTCAATGTCTAAAACATTTTGTCTTTACTCTTTCGTATTATTTTATATTTTTAAGTTCGTAATTTTAAGTTATTTTATATATTTATTGTTAAGTTTGTATTGTACCGTCTTTTTTAATAGTTTAGTTTGACTAATTTAGTATATATGAAGCATTTGATATTTTGTTATGAAATTATGAATTTAGTAAACTAATGGATTTGACTAGTTTCAAGTATAAAATTATTTTTTTACAATTTAATGAAAATAATTTAATTTTTTAATAATTTTTTTATTGGAACCAATTCGATTGTCATTGATTTGGTTTGGTTCAGTTCAAAGTAAAAAAAATCCAGAAAATCGAATCAACCCAACCCAATTAAAATTAATAGGTTTGATTTTCATTTTTTTCTAAAACCCAACTCCTAACATTATGATACTAAAAAATAGAATGGTGGTTGGTAATTGAGATAGGATAGTCACATGATGCATCCCTAAGGTTGCTCTCCCAATATCATTTTTCAAAGAGGATTCCACTATGAGAAGATGAAGGTGGAAGCTATAAGAATAGAGGTGGAATGTGTCACTCAATGAGATAAGTCAGGATTGGAATGAAGTTTGTCATAAAGGAATGAACCCTTGATAAAAGTCATGGTAGGTGCTCTCATTAAATGGAGAAGAATACACTAAAGAAGGAACTCATAAAAGAGAATTTTATTATCATTCAAGTGTAAAATGTTACAAGTAGTGGTGGCGGGTATTTATAGAAACCCTAGGCTAGCTATGGGCCAAGATGGACGTCCATTATTGAGGGAGGTTTAGTTGAATTAACTAGGTGTTAATTTAGCTAATGAACTAATTACTACATAGTTAATTTAACTAGATCTAAACATGACCCTAAATAAGTGGATATATGTTCCTTCTAATTCAAATTTGAATTTGAAAGTGTCATATAGGCTTCCCTCCAATTCAAATTTGAGTTTAAAAGAGTCATGTAGGCACCATATAGGAAAGAGAAAGGAGGTTGCACCTAATGAAGGGAACAGGGGGTCTCACTTGCCTCTCATGTTTCATGTATTGCTAGAAGGGTATGGAAAGCAAACAATAAGGTGTAGGGAAAAAACCACACGTCCCTATGCTTTCCTAAAAAGGCTCACTCTCATGCACACACTCTACATAAAAGACCAATGACACCTTTTATCCTAAAATAAAGAAAATAGATCAAAATACAATGCTTAAAAGAAAGCTAAACACATCCATAAACTAAGCGTGAAATACAAGTAAGGTGTGCAAGCTAAAATACAAGAGACTATGGTTTTTCCTCATATTGATCAATCTTACTCCCATTATACACAGTAGAGGTAGACCTATACTCTCTCCTTATCTTTTTTTTTTTGTTTCTTTCTTTTTTATCTTTCTTTTTATTCTCTCTTCTCTCTCACTCTTTTTCCTCACTTATTTTCTCTTATCTCTCTTTCTTTTTCATCCCTTCTTCTTTCTTCTCCCTATTTTTCTCTTCTCTTCTCCTTTCTTCCATTTCCTCTCTTTCTTTTTCTTTCATCTCTTTCTCTTTTACTTCTTTTATTTTCTCTTCCCTTTCTTCTTTATATTTTCTTACGTTGTTCCCCTCCACCTTTCACTCTCTAAATTCATACCCAAACCTATCAAGAGTGTTGGCCTTAGGAGAGCCCTTTTGGTTCACGCTCTTGTTACTACTTGTGTGTGATTCCATTTGATATTTGAAAGGATGTTTGAGAATCTAAGGTTGGCCAAAAAACAACACAAGACATTTCTCCCTTTTTTTGAGTTTTCTCACCTAAGAGGACAAAAGCCTTTGGAACTCAATTTTTTACTAAACACTTAGGCCAAATAAAAGGCAAAAAAGTAAAAGTGTAAAGTTCTTAAAACGTGAACCTAAGGTATGAAGGTGGTGTACCACTTCCTCCTTCATAAATCATTATTTGCCACTGACTTTTGGAAAGACAATTATATCTGGCAAGGCCAAGTGCCAAAGCTTTAGGAAGCATGCAAAAATGGAACAATACAGTGTTTGGGAATATTTTTAAACGTAAAATATATATGCTTAAGCAATTAGATAAGTTCAACAGGTGTTTGGCTACAACAGCATCTACGTTTTGGGTGGACAAGCAGGGCCTGACATGGAAACTATACCAACAGGTCTTATGGAAGGAGGAATTGTTGTGGTTTCAAAGATCTTGAGCTAAGTGGTTGTCCTACAGGGATAAATATTCTAAATATTTTCATGGGGTCACAATTATCCGTAGGAGGGAGAACCATATTGAAGTGTTACACGAATTTGATGGAAATTAGGTTGCGGAAACTAAAGAACTTGAGAGGCTCGTCAATAGCTTCTACACTAACCTATACTCCAATGAGCAACAGTGTACACCAGCCAACCTTTGGGGAGCATTCCTAACTCTGTCAGAGGATGAATTAACCTGTTTAATATGCCAATTTTGTGTGTGGAGATTCGAAAAGCCATTTTTACCATGGGCAATTTCAAGGCCCCTGGTAGGGGAATACTTATCTAAATTAATTGAGGAGGTTTTTTATGATCCTCAAAAGATTACTGCTATTAATTCCACCATAATCAAGCTCATCCCTAAGGTTGACCCATTAACATCAATGAAGTAGCTTCGACCTATCAGCCTATGCAATGTTTCCTACAAAATAATTACTAAAATACTCACCATGTGGTTGCATACAATAATGGAGAAATTAGTAAACCTCTGTCAGACCAACTTTATACCTCTCTGGAGCAGTTATGATAATATCATTATTACCTATGAGGTGGTCAACTCCACGAAACATAAGAAATGCTCTAGGGATGGATGATTATTAAAGTTGATTTAGAGAAGGCCTATGACAAACTCAACTGGAATTTTATCAAAGATACTATTTAGGGTATTGGTTTCCCTGTTTCCTTTACTAATGTGGTATGGCACTGCATCTCCTCCCCAACCATGCGCATGTTGTGGAATGGAGAAACGTTGAACCCCTTCAAAATGTTTCAAGGGGTATGCCAAGGTGACCCTATTTCTCTGTATCTTTTTGTCTTATGCCTGAAGCACCTATTTCACATGGTTTAGCTGACGGTGGACCAGCATTATTATAAACCTATTCAAATATCTAAAGGAGGGCTGAAACTCTCTTACTTAAATTTTGCAAATGATCTACTCTTATTTGCAGAAGCATCCTTGAGCCAGGTGACTGTCATTAACCAAATTCTAAAACTATTTTACAGCAGTTCAGGTGAGAAAGTAAGCAACGACAAGACCCAAGTCTTCTTCTCTACAAATGTTCATAAACCAAGACAAAAGTAGATATCACAGACACTGGGGTTCCAGAGGATTGACAATTTAGGAAAGTATCTTGGAGTTCCACTTCACCATTATCGTGTCTTAAAATAATCATATATGTTCCTTGTTAACAAAGTCCAATAACAGTTGAGCAGTTGGAAGAGGAAAACCTTATCTTTTGCTTACAGATGTAAAAATAATGAATGTATTCATATAAATAATAAAGTATGTTTTTTTTTTGTGAGTTTAAAAAGCTCTTAGGATATAAATATGCTAGAAATAGTATTGCCAAATAAGGTGATTCAGGATATTTCTGCAATTGTAGCACCTCGAGGTGATATGCCGGATGACTCTCCTCGGTGAGCAGGGGAAACAAATGGAACTTTCTCCACCAAATAAGCCTATGAAAGTCTTGTCCCCCAAAACCCAATAAATCATAGGCCCATCTCTCAGAGGTTATGGAAACGGGATGGCCCGGAGCGCATTCATGTGTTCCTTTTGAAGGTAGCAAATACGATTCTCCCCACCAATGTCTTGAGGTTTACTAGACACATGACTTCAAATACTTTTTGTTCTCTCTATGGCCAGGAGGCCTTGATGCATGCTCTTCGGGACTGCTGTTGCTCTAATATGGTATGGAAGAAGGTTGGTGTACTTGACATACCAAACTTTCTCACTTAGCAGGATTGTGTGCAATGGCTTATGTCAAATCTTCATTTGGACCGCAATCACAACGATTATCGATGGAGCCAAATATTTGGTGTTGTGATAGATCACCTATGATGGAGACAAAATGAGTTCATATTCCAAGTTTGTTGGAGATCTGATGACCAAGTTGTATACTTTGTCAATTCCGTACTTGCTGATCTCAAAGATGTGCACCAAATACATTCTACTCTGAAGGACAATGAAGATGAGTATGTTGATTTTAGGGGTCGAGGTGCTTGAAGACCCCTAGGCTTAAGCACCCTATAAATAATTTGTGATGAGGCGATTCTTAATACCTGCAGGAAGATGGTTGTTGGTGATGTAGTGTGTAACTACAAAGGTCATTTTCTCTTGAGCTTCACAAACAAGATTTTCTACTGTGACGTGGAAAAGACATTGAGTTACAACATCATTTATGGCCACAGGGAGGAGAACTTGCTAACTTATGGTTTCGCTAAATTATGTTTGACTTTAGACCAAAAGTCTTATATTTTTCTCAAAGTTTCATACTCTTTAATAGATGTCTATCAATTTGATTTAAATTATATGCTTGTTACATATTAATTTATTTTTTATTGAGCTCTGCTATACCTTTCAAAAAAAAAAAATTTATTTTGTATTAAGCCTTAATTTATGTTAGGATATACTAAAATTATATAGTAGAAAAGAATTAGTTATTCTCAATAAATAAATAAATTATTGAAATTTGATGGGTGGAAATAGAAGAAATACGAAACAAAGGAAAAATTATGAGAAAAATAAATGCATTTTGCTTATTTTGTTATCTAGTTGTAGGAAAAAAAAGTTTTTTTTTTAGGGCTCACATTAAAATATTTTTCCCCAGGAGAGAGAGGGAGGAACATTTTAAATTAAAAAATAATTTTTTCAATATTATATATACATATAATTTAAAGATGGCTTTTTAAATTTATAAATATATATATTTTTCTCTCATTTTTTCTATCTAATTAATTAAGATGTTTTTAAAATTTAAAATCTTAACCCGTCCAATACACGAATTATTACACTAGTTAAGAAAAATAAATATATATATATATATATATATATATATATATATTACTTTATCTCTTATCAAACACTTTTTTGTATTATATAACAAAATTATTTTAGGTATTTTTCTTAATAAAATTATTTTTAATTCACTATCTCTCTTAACTTATCAATTTTTATATATTTAGTTTTGACTTGATTTTAATAAATTCATTATATGATATCAATTATTTATTAAAATTTTAAAATATAATTTATTATTAAAAATATTTATTATAATTAATTTTTATTATAGTATAATTTATAATTTAAAATATATTTTATAAAATTTTAAATATAAAATAAATATTTATCTTATACAATGCACATACTAAAATATTAGTGTGTATATATTTATTAAAAAGTATCTATGTTTTCTCTTTTTTCCCTTTTTTTTTTTACTTTATTAGCACCTACTTTTTAATAAATATACTAACACTAATATTTTAGTACGTGCATTGTATAAAATAAATATTTATTTTATAGTTAAAATTTTATAAAGATATTTTAAATTATAAATTATGTTATAATAAAAATTAAAATAAATTAAATTTAAAATTTTATTTTTACTTTATTTGAACCTACTTTCCCATATGAATACAATGTAGTAAATATTCCTTACTATAAGAGTAGGTGAATAAAAGATGGCTTTTAAAAGTTAAAAAAAAACATTTTGTAAATAAAGTACACTTGTAATCATTAATTAAGAATTATAATAAATACGTTTTCATAGAATGATAGTGTAAAATTGGTTAAATGGACACAAGTCTTTTTCTCAATAATTTATTTTTATGATAATTTTGATTTTTTAACAAATAGTGAATAAAATTTATTTATTATTTTATTAGTATATTTTCATCTATATTAAATTAATAAGATAATTAAATTGATCAGTAAAAATAGTATAAGTTGGTAGAATGTGATATGAAGATATGAAGCTTGGGAGATATTTATAAAGAAGCAAAATGAAAAAATTGAATAAGTAGTAAGTAACATGAAGATGCGATGAGAGAGAAGTGAGAAGGAAGGCATAAATTATAAATTTTCCTTTTAGAGGAAAGAGGAAAGAGGAAAGAAGAATCCAAAGCTTGGGTAGAGAAAGGGGGAAATAAATAGGAAAGAATATGTGAAGAGGAAAATAAAATGGTTTGTTTGGGGAAGTCCGAAAACCTAGAACAGAACATTTGGGTGTGTTGGTGACTTTTCCATAGTCTTGGGTGTGGTAACTATTGAGCATGGAAGCAGCAACGGCCATCATATCGTGTTCGGTGGCGAAAGCGAGACCCTGGGGGGCCTCTCTCACTTTCCAGGGGGAGGCTGTGCGGAAAAGCGTCGGAATAATCCCGAGTCGGACTGGAGTAAAAGGGTGTTTGCGCGTTTACTCAAAAAAGGGGATTTCAGAAAGGGAGGAGGAGGAGAAGCTGAGGGAGGAGTGCGGCGTGGTGGGGATATACGGTGACCCGGAGGCATCGAGGCTATGCTACCTGGCACTCCACGCGCTGCAGCACCGTGGGCAGGAGGGTGCCGGTATCGTCACCGTCAACAACAACGTCCTCCAATCCATAACCGGCGTCGGCCTTGTCTCTGACGTATTCAACCAGTCCAAGCTCGACCAGCTCCCCGGCAGCCTCGCCATCGGCCACGTCCGCTACTCCACCGCCGGCCAGTCCATGCTTAAAAACGTCCAGCCCTTCGTCGCCGGCTACCGCTTCGGCTCTGTCGGGGTCGCCCACAACGGCAACCTCGTCAACTACCGCACCCTCCGCACCAACCTCGAGGACAGCGGTTCCATCTTCAACACCACCTCCGACACCGAGGTTGTCCTCCACCTCATCGCTACCTCCAAACACCGTCCCTTCATTCTTCGAATCGTTGACGCCTGTGAAAAGCTTCAAGGCGCTTACTCCATCGTCTTCGTTACCGAGGACAAGCTTGTCGCCGTTCGCGACCCCTTCGGCTTCAGGCCTCTTGTTATGGGCCGAAGAAGCAACGGTGCTGTTGTTTTCGCTTCCGAAACCTGCGCCCTTGATTTGATTGAAGCTACTTACGAGAGGGAGGTTTTCCCTGGTGAGGTTCTGGTCGTCGATAAGAACGGTGTTCAGAGTCTTTGCCTCATGTCTCATCCTCAGCCCAAGCAATGCATTTTTGAACATATTTACTTTGCTCTCCCCAATTCCGTTGTTTTTGGGAGGTCCGTGTACGAGTCTCGCAGACAATTTGGGGAGATTTTGGCCTCTGAGAGTCCCGCGGATTGTGATGTTGTCATTGCGGTTCCTGATTCTGGGGTTGTGGCTGCGCTTGGTTATGCTGCCAAAGCTGGGGTTCCCTTTCAGCAGGGTTTGATTAGGTCTCACTATGTTGGCAGGACTTTCATTGAACCCTCTCAGAAAATTAGGGACTTTGGTGTCAAGCTCAAGCTCTCTCCCGTTCGCGCTGTTCTTGAAGGTAAACGTGTTGTGGTTGTCGATGATTCCATTGTCAGGGGTACCACCTCCTCCAAAATTGTCAGGTTGTTGAAGGAGGCTGGTGCTAAGGAGGTTCACATGAGGATTGCTAGTCCCCCCATCATTGGCTCTTGTTATTATGGTGTCGACACTCCAAGTTCTGAGGAGTTGATTTCGAATAGGATGACTGTGGAGGAGATCAGGGACTTTATTGGCTCAGATTCCCTCGCCTTTTTGCCTTTTGATAGCTTGAAGAAGTTGTTGGGGACTGATAGTCCCAATTTTTGTTATGCTTGTTTCTCTGGGAATTACCCTGTGGAGCCCACTGAGCTTAAGGTCAAGAGGGTTGGGGACTTTGTGGATGATGGTTTGAATGGGAGTTTGGAGTCTATTGATGGCGGTTGGGTGCAAGCTAACAGAAATCAAATCAAGATTGGTACTGCTACCAGTACTGGTGTTTGACAATTATCCTATTTCTAATAGGCATCTGTCAGTGGACAAAATTTAGATGCAGCTCTTCTTGGTGCTCTTTTTCAATAAGAATTGGAGTTTTACCTCAATATTTTACCAAAAATAATCTTTACATTAAAGGTCAACAACCATTCCTGAAGTGAATCTCTAATTCCCACTGGAGAATGTATTAAAAGCGCTTCAGAAACTGTATCTAAACCTTGTCCAATGACTGATGAGGTGAGAGAGATATCGTCATATGATCCTGCTTCACCGGTGAGCTTCACTAGTTCTTTTGGATTCTGAAGGCCATGATGCTTTTCTCATATATGGAGCTTTTTTGTTATTTATAATTTAGAACAAACCCATGGTATAAGAACTTTTGATGTTTTTCTTTGCTATAGTTTTTTTTAAGCTTCACTATAGTTTTTCTTTAAGTTTCACAAGTTCTTTTTTAATAGTTTTTTTTTTCAAATACGCCATGATATTGTCTCGGCTAGCTGATTTCTATCTGTTTTGAATTGTATATATTTGTTCGTGAGGGTGAAAGAAAGAAAAGTAAACATTTTAAATGAGCATAATTTTATTTTTACTTGGCAACAAAAAGGTGTAGAATCAGAGAAAATTAAAATACCATTCCTGTTACGCCAGGATTAGTTAAAAGTTCCATATGCTATCAATAAAAGATTAGTTAAAAGATTTTATGTTGCACTATGTTAAGCTTTGTTTTAATCTTGCACTCCCTAGTTTTTGCTCTTTTAAGGAAACGTTGATTTGTTGAAAACTGCAACTTTGGCCGTTTTATGCATTCATGGTGCTATAATTTCTCTTCATTGTTGAACAAATAAAAGCACTAACCAAATTGTAACACATGACTAACTTTTTCATTATTGTAACCTACTGTTGCTATAATTTCTCTTCATGGTTTAATACATAATTGTCAATGTTGTGAAAACTGAAACGATCGGTTAAACTGGTTGAACTAAGGACCGCACTAGTGTCCAGTTCATTGTTTTCAAAAAATCAGACATGCTAGGAATTTGGTCAAAACAAAGTGAACATGTTAAAATTGTCTGATGTTGGTGAATGACCAATGATTGGATTTAGTTGTTGAAAGTAGAGGTCAATGATCAACATTTAGCGGTAATAGTTAGTGAGTGATAGTTAAAGGTCACTATCAATGATTAACCGTCGGAGGTGACAATTGATAGGCATTGATCAAGGGTGGTTACGAATATAGCTTGTGGAGGGTGGTTATGTATATAGCTTGTGGATGAGGCATATGACATAAAAGTGTATGCAATTTGGGGAAAAGTTGATAGGTTAATGAGAAAAAAGTTGATGAGGCATATGACATGCTAGGAATTTGGTCAAAACAAAGTGAACATGTTAAAATTGTCTGATGTTGGTGAATGACCAATGATTGGATTTAGTTGTTGAAAGTAGAGGTCAATGATCAACATTTAGCGGTAATAGTTAGAGAGTGATAGTTAAAGGTCACTATCAATGATTAACCGTCGGAGGTGACAATTGATAGGCATTGATCAAGGGTGGTTACGAATATAGCTTGTGGAGGGTGGTTATGTATATAGCTTGTGGATGAGGCATATGGCATAAAAGTGTATGCAATTTGGGGAAAAGTTGATAGGTTAATGAGAAAAAAAAATTGTTTCAAAGGTGATTTTGATAATTAGAAAATAATTATAATTAATTAAATTATTGTTAAATAATAAATTTTAAGTTATGCTATATCATTGTCTCTTATGAGTCAATTAACATTAATTTACTACTAATCGTACATAAATTTAACTATTTTAAAAAGTAAGGAACATTGACTTAAAAGTAGAAGGAAAAAATGTTAAAAATTGGTGAAATAGGAAATAGTGCAATTAGGTCTAAGAATTGGTTGAGATATGTTCATTAAAACATTGATTTATTGAATGTAACAAACCCTCAACTTAGTTTTGTTCTGTTTTGCTTGGGGTGTTAAAGATTCTGGGTGGTTCGATTTTAGAAAAAAATGAAAATCGAACCAATTAAATTTAATTGAGTTTAAGTTTATTCGGTTTTTAGATTTTTTTTGTGTGATTTTGGATGTAACAAACATAAGTTTGCATTGTCAACAATCACACAACTAACTTTATTTATTCCCTAATCTTTCATGCACTTCTTTAGATTTTTTCTTATGGTTTCCCCTTTGTGATTAGCAAGCAAGTTAAATTACAATATTTTCTTTTGTAGTTTTCTTTCATCATCAATAAAATGAGCACTGACACACATGTAGCTCATGTTTTGGATTGATGTACAAGTGTCAATGGTAAAAGTAACCATTTGATTATTTGAAGACAAAACAATTTTCAATATTTCCTTCTCATGCAAATCCAATTCCATGCAATCTCTAGCTATAGTGATACTCAAGGTGATCTTAAATCTTGGTTGAGCTATAGCCATAAATTCCCTAAAACCTTGGTTTTTGACAAATTTAGAAGGCAACTCATAAAAAATAATAATTTTAGCTAGTGTTAATTAAGTTTCATCTTGCCTAAACTCAACAAGTTTGAAACTAACAGTCTTGACATTTTCAGTTTGTTGTTCAAGTACAAGTGTTTTTTGTTTGCAATCAACTTTCTTAATAGGACTTTTATCACAGTTTTTTAATATGTTTCCATAAGTTGCTAGTTCCATGAACACTACTATCACATGCATATAATTGTGGACAATACTTACAATATGCTCTTCCTTTTTCATATTTATAATGTTGTCAAACAACAAAAAGTGGCCTACTTGGTTTTCTTTTGGACCTTCTTCCTTTCGTATCTTCTTTCGGTTGAGTTTGTTGTCCAACCTCTTCTTGTCCTTGTGTTTTCTTAGTTTGTTCAACTTCTATTAAAGTCGTTTAGTTTGACTCAACTCAATTTGTTGTTAAGTGAAAGCAACTTCACTTATCATTTTAATTATTCTGAAAATAGATACAATAAATCAGAATTCAATTTATGAATATGAAATAAATACAACTATGATAAGCTAGGCTACATATGAAAATTAATGCAGAATTCAATATAATCTAAACCTCCAGCTTGTATTATCTATGCATATGAAAGCTAAAAGTAATAAAATTTCTATAAATATAGTTGAAACTATATGTTAAAACTAATTTTTATGGCATTTATTTTATGTTTGGCAGCAAGACAGCTTCAGCAAAGACAATGTAAACACAATTACGATTTTGTTGTCTAATACCACATTTTTAGCGATTCAAATAGATCCTAAGGCTTCATACAACAGCTTGAAAGCTGCAAAGCAACACTGCTATAATGGTGCTGTTTTGCACACTATTATGAACATGGATAACACAACATTATTTCACTTTGAAGATTAACTATCACAAGAGTTTAACTTGATTGGTTGAAATGATACATGAATTGTTAGACAAAAAAAAATTATTATGCACTTTGAAGATTAACCATTACAAGAGTCTAACTCGATTGGTTGAAATAATGTATGAATTATTTAGACAAAAAAAAAATTATTATACACTTTGAGGATTATCTAATTTCAAAATATTTTACATAATTTAATATCTTCAATTAAATTACAGATTTGAAAGCTAGTAATTTAATTACCTGGTATATTGATCTATTATAATGTATAATCAGGCCTTATATTGCTGCTGGCACAGATAATTTTATGCAAAACATTAAAAAAAGGTATTAGCCAACATTAAGAAGATATTCAAACCATGTTTAGTTACATATAAAAAAAATGGAATCCGATGACAATAGTCTCGAATTGTAGATTTCTTCTATTTAGAGTGAAAGGCGTCAGGGTCCAAACAATATTCTATAAGCCATTTTAGGCTGGACTGCAAAATTACATTGGGGAAGTTACAGTAACGATGCTACTTCATCACTAGCTGACATTTTCTATTATTCAATATCTTTTTTTGGCTAAATTACCACTAGTACCTCTTTATTTAGGAGTAGCTCATTTTGTGAGTCTCAATTTTTCTTTCCGCATTATGGAAAAAATATCAAAAACAATTTTACATAAAAATATAAAAAACATATACCATGACAAGAATCAAACCCAGATCTTAGAGAAAGAAAACTAGAGCCAATCCACTAGACCAAAGGTTAGAGCTTTTTTTATTTTGTAATTCTAATGTTTTTTTATTTTGTAATTCTAATGTATTTAAACTAATAAATAGTAATGTTAATTTTAAAAAGTTGAGCAAGACTGGAATTGAACTCAAGTCTAGAAGTTTAATCACTAAAGTCATACTACTAGACCAAAAGTCAATATTAGTTTTTTTGTGAGATTCAAATTTAATTAAACTAATCATGTAACAACATTAATTTTATATTAAAATTGGACAAAGTAAGATTTGAACCTAGGACCTGTAAGAGGTGTAAGACGATACCATTAGATAGTAAGCAAATTTTGGTTTTATTGTCTCTTTTCCTTTGTTTTGATTTACTATTCTTGGTCATTTTAAATAAAGAAAATTTTTAAATTCTAAAAACTACTTAGCTTGATTTTATGTTAAATCTATTTGAATAAGTTTATTTTTTTTAATTTTTAATTTTATATTTAAGTTTTAGTTGATACTTTAATTTATAGTTTTTAACTTTTAATTTAAATTTTAATTTCTATCTTTTATTTTTAATTAGATTTTATATTTTATTTGTATATTTTAATTTTAAATCTATTGTAGGTCATTTTATGTTATATATTTTATTTGTGATTTTGAAACTAAAATTAACAATTAAAAGATGAAATTAAAATTTAAGGTTTAACAACTAAAACTAAAATTTAGTTATATTAACAACAATATAAAATTTAAAATCTAATTAAAAAAAAAGACATAAATTAAAATTCAGAATTAAAATTTAAAATTAAAATTTCTCCATTTAAAAAAGTTGTAAATTTTAATATATTTTTAAAATTAATCTTGCCACGATTAGTTTAATTAAATTTAAATCTCACAAGAAAATTAATATTGGCTTTCGGTCTTGTGGAATGACTTTAGCATTTAAACTTCTAGACCTGGGTTCAATTTTAGCCTTTCTCAAATTTTCTATATTTTTAAAATTAACATTGCTATTGATTAGTTTAAATATATTGAAATTTAAAAATAAAATAGTCACTTAATTACGTAAGTCAACGTTAATTTTTAACAGTCAATGTCCTAAATTTGACGGAAGGGCAAAAATTAAACTTTTGAGAAAGTTGGAAGGCAAAAGGTGCGCAAAAAAAAAATTGAGGGGCACAAAATGGGCTATCCCCTAAATAGAGAGGCACCGGTGGTAATTTAGCCTATCTTTTTCTACAATAACTAGGACCAACAAAGATATCAAGAATAAATGTCAATGCAAGACGATTAATTAGCAAAAAAGTGTCACATGATCCACATATATGTCATTTGATTAATAAGCAAAAGAGTTCAAATTTTTCAGAGTATCACACTTTTATACACACATTACTGTACAATCTAGGACAAAAAAAATAGGGAGAAAGAAAATCTATGTAGAGCTTAAAAGATGTTGGCAAATTTGGAACTCCTTTTAGTCCTTTGTTTAATGACCCACCAAATTTTAGTTTGATTTACCGAATTCGCCGGGTCGACCTAAATCAATAAATACCGCTAGTTTTCCTTTCCCTTTTTAGCCGGCCATCCTTACCATTTGAACTGACTTTTTCAATGACTATAGCTTGGCTAGTACAACTATCTCCCCTCCATGTCAATGACAACCTAAATTTTTGCTTGATTTTCTATTGTGAGACAATCATTGTATCAATTATTTCATAATTTAATTTTTTATATTAAAAGTGGAGACCAAGAATAATTATCTTACAAATTTATCTTATTCTTTTTTAAGGATGATATCTGCTTTGAAAAGTGACCAGTTAAGGATGAATTCTACGATGTTTGAGACTTATGGTTAAAAACATAGAATGACGAAGAACTAAATTAAGTAATAGTCTTTCATATGTCATTTATTGTATGTCTTGTGATAAATGACATAAACATGAAATAGAGAAGGAGAAAATGTGTAAAATCTCAATACATATTAATATTAGTTTATATATAGTACAAAATGTTCCTTGTCAATAAGTTTGAAATGCACAACATGATGGAATAAAATGAACTCATAGATCAATACATACAAAATTATGTTATGTATAGAAAACCAAGATCAAGAGGTAAGGGAAAGAAATTATATGTGTATCTCTATATATTGAATTAGAGCTTTTTTTCCCTTCATGAACAAAAATTGTGTGTATGATTAATATTATAGAGATATAACTTCAATAAGAACCCTTGAGAGTTTTACTATCTATCTTCTGTGAGATTATCGCAGAGAATGTGTGTATCAATTTGCTTAATCACATTACAAATTTATAATATCTCAGGGTAGGGACCCCTCAAATGGAGTTTTTTATTATTGATCTTACTAACCATATTTCTCATAAAGTATAGAATAATAGTTCAATAAAATGATACTACAATGGTCCCAGACATCCAAAAAATTCTAAGAGATATGTTATTAAAATAATATTACATCACATATCTCATAAGAGAGTTTTCAAACTCTCACTGATCTAAAGCATAAAAAAATTAACAAAACCACGAGTCATAAAATTCCAACAGTTAAAGTCTTTGATCAGTGAATAAAAAATGTTCTTTTAATATCATTTTTACTTAAGTTTGAAAAATTATACAAGCCAAGAAAAGATAATTCACATGCATCTAAGTACTCATCATAGCTCAATAATAATTTTAATTACATATAGGCTAGATAAATGTTCTACATATTTGACATTTAACTAATCCAAGTTTCAGAAAATGAGTGACTATGTAAAAATTCGAAGCCAATTAAGAAATCCATAAATTCGCTACTTGGATCACATAGACACCTAATTTATATAAAATGAAACTCCTATTATTGTGGCCACAAAATGTGAATTGACAGTTAGATAATTGGTCTAAACAAAAAATTCATAAGTACTTCAAAAGTAAAAAATTGTACTTGATAGGAGTATTATCATCATAAGCACTTTTACAAAGTAAAAAATTATATTCGATATGAGTATTGTATCTACGATATACTTATAAATTTTGACCAAACAAAATGTGAAATTTTTGGTAAAAGAAAAGCACAATACATAATTGCATGCTAAAATGATTAATGTGCTATACCAACAAAATGACCTTAACATTCATTAAAGATGTTTATTAAGATATAATGGATTTATGTATCTCAATTAAAATAGGGGGAAAAAAATAGTGAAGTTTTATAGAGTATATCATGTCACAATTAAATGTACATAAGAAAATATGACAATACAAATAGATAAGTCTCGAGACATGATACAAGATTACATACTTTGTAAAGTTTTGACAAATTAATATATGAATTTGGATAAAAGAGATACACAATACATAATTATATGCAAAAGGATTAATGTGCAATACCCATCAAAATGTCTTAACATTTGTTAAAGATGTTTATAAAGATACAATGAATTTTATGTATCTCAATTAAAATAAGACAAAAATAAATAACAAATTTCTATAGAGTATGTCATATCATAATTAAATCTACACAAGAATATATGATAGTGAAATAGATAAGTCTCAACACAAGACATAACACAAGGTTATATGCTCCCAATAATCCTTAATATACAAAAAAAATAAAATAAAATTAGTATTATCATTAAAAGTTCTAGTGATAGTGAGTTTATGATTTTATAAGATAATAATAAAAGTAAATTAAAATTCATTATTTTCTACTTAATGAATTCATTATTAGAGAGTAGTAGAATAACAAAAGATTAATGAGAGACATGGTTAAAAAAGAGAATATGAAGTCCACAAATTCATCTACAATAACAAATCATTCTTGTAAAATGGTTTCATATTTCACGACATACTAATCAATCATTTAAAAATATTGATCCTCATGAAGATCTCGAAAAAGTAATTACACAAGCGAGAAAATTAATTTTTTAATAATTTTAAGTAGAATATAAGATCATAAGCAAATTCTCAGGTAATCATAAAAAAAAATCAAGTGCTACAATAAACATTTCACACACTTAAGAATAAAATATGATTATATGCAACACAAGAATATGAAATTTATCCTTACAAATATTAAGGATATAATAACAAATAGTCTTTAATTCTCATTATAATTTATAATGGACATAAGTTTATCTATATATCCCAAAATATAACATATAGCTTTTACAAAAATTCCATCAACAACATTATAAAATTTGGTATGAAGAAATTAATCCTTTCAAATTTGGGATTCATATATTGTCATTAGAAAAATTGGATACTAATATTTCATGTCAACAAAGAATTATTATACAAGAAAATATTCTATAAGAGACAACAAAAATCCTTAATATAAATCCCAACAACATGATCACAAATAATATGATAAACAAAATAATTTTATCAAGAAAATTTATTTTTGCTCATGTATGATTAATTGGGCATTTAAGGTAAAAATCTTATGCCAAGACAATTCAGTTTTTAAGATATTAATCAGAATTTTAATACACAAAATTGTTCCACTTGATAAAGAAAAAATAGTTGTCATAACGAAAATACTCTGAAGGCTAAATAAAATTCAGTTATTTCTTTGTTACACTAGAATTATGTCAAGTAACTTCATATCGATAGGGTAAGTTCACTGTTTATGTAATAGTACTACATATCTAGCAAATTTGCACCACAAGAAAAATACAATTTTTTTAAAGAAAAACTTTTCGATTAAAGGTTATAAGTCATTATGAAACAATAAGAAATGAGAGTATAAATTTTGGTTCCGTATAAATATAACCTAAATATAATAAAATTAGGGAAATAAATTGAACATCACAACAATAGGGAGACATTATGTAACTGTAAAAGTTCAATTAAAAGAGAATCTCTAAGCAAATTACATTGCACTATAACTTATATCAATAAAATCCTAATCCCCAATAGGGTATAAAAAAAATTAACATAAGCAAAGAGAAATACATTGTACCACACTAAATTACATTAACAACAATATATTCATAAGGTATAATTATCATCAATGCAATAAAAAAGTAATTTTATCACAAAATTTACATAAATGCATCAGCGATAGGTGAAATTATAATTATGTAAATTAAAAGATAAATTATAACTATTGTCCAATAAATTTGTTCAATTTTAATCATATATAATAATGAGAATTAATAAAAAAAATTATGCACACAAGAGAAGGACAATTAAGATTATGTATAATTAATAAAATGATCTAAAATTAATATATAGATGATAATTCAATATTAAAGAGAATACAATATAAATGGAAATACAAATATTGTAAATAATTATCACAATGAAAATAGGTCTAAAATTCAAGATCGTAATAATAAAATTTTTAATCTAATCTTGAATTAATCAAATAAACTTCTTATCCAAAAATACGAATAATATTAAATAAATATGGTATTTGTAAAAAAAGGGTATAAAAATGAGTAACCTCATCCAATGCTCCCGAGAGTTAAATTAACACACACAGATCATCTCAAACAGGATGTAATAAAACGATAAGGTTCTCACTTGACCAAACAACCACAGAAGTATGAGTATATAAAAAAGAGTCCATTCAATCCATCGAAAAAATGAATTTACCACAAACCAACCTAGGTTACTCACACAAATGACTCATGTTGGTCAAACATAAAGAGAAAAACCCTTAAATAAATTTAAAAATAATTTACCTAGTAATTGAATTTAAAAGAAAAAAAGGTTTTAGAAGGGTAACATTTAAATGGAAGTTTCAATAGATATTTTACTCAAGTAAGAGTAATTGAAAAAAACTTTAATATGTTATTTTATAAATAACAAGTAGTGTAAACCATCAATCTTTTTTTGTGCAAAAGATAATAATAAACTATATTATAAAATTTCCACTAAAAATACAAAAAAACTCCAATTCAAATTTAATTACTTATAAGAAAACAACCATAATTTGTATATAAGTTGGCTTTGGTACCATTGATAGAATAAAATGAACTCATAAATAAATAGATACAAAATTATGACATGTATAAAGAATAAAGATAAAGAGATAAGGGAAAAAATTATTTGTGTACCTCATATATATGAATCGAAGTTATTTTCTCTTCATGAACAAAAAGTCTTTGTATGATCAATTGTAAAGATATAAGTTCAATAAGAATTCTTCAGTGTTTTACTACCTACCTTCTAAAGCATTGTTGTAAAGGATGTGTGTATTAATTTTCTTAATAAGATAACAAATTTATAACTCCCTGGGTAAGTAGAGACCCCTCAAATGAGCTTTTTATGATTTACTTAATCCATCACAGTCAATCTTACTATAAGCTCATTCAAATAATCATCAAGATATTATAAGATATGATTATCATCCTATCTTAAATTGTCAGATAATGATAAAAATAATTAATTAATATTCATCCATAATTATTTTCAATACAACATTATTGGGTGGAACAAATGTGCATAGGATTCTTGTATGTGAAAATGCTAAAAGAAGGAAATTCAGGGTTTGCAAAGTGAAGAGAATACCATGAGGAATGTTCCTAGTTATTGGACTTTAAGATTAGTTCATGAGTGACCCTTATAGTCATATTAATAAGGTAAATAATGTTTATTACTAACTAACCTGAAGGGTGAAAGGAGGATAGTGAAATAAGTTATCTTTAGATAGGGATATAGTGTTTGACTCATTGATTGCAATGGTTGGTTTAACTTAAAATTGGCAACTCTGGTTGTCACTAGCCCGCCACTACTACCTAAGAACCTTCCAATATGCAATTACCTATTCTTATCACTTCTTCAAAATCCTTTCTTGCAGCATTATCTCCCTAAGGTCGAAACCTAGTATTGTTGCCAACATCACCATGCAAACTCAGCCTATCCAATTACAACTCCTCCACTTTTCACTGAGCTAATATCCAAGAATTGTTAAAATAGAAGTGAATGCCCAAAAGTGAGGACCTCGTCATTCGTTTTAATTTATAAAATTAGCAAATACGGTTAAAACACAACTAAACCTGAGCTGAGGGTTTGTAAACTTGAAAAAACAAAATATTTGATGAATTAATCTTAATTGTTCATTATAATCCTATTGTGCATATTTATTAAATTAGATACTCTCTATTTTTTCACACATTAAGAGGATCCATATCCATGAGTGTTCCTAATGTCTTGTGTATTCCAAAGTATAGCTAAAATTGAGTTACCTGTTTCCAATTCCAGTTTTAATGATTCATAAAAAATACAAAACTCCTGGTTGCCCCTTTCCATATCTTTTCCCCATTATTTAAATATAATTTTAGTTAAAAATAATTATCTATACTATTAATAAATGAAATTCCTCTTTTGATGTTAACTTTTTAAAATACCTATTCTACCTTATACCTATTTGAAAATTAAAAAATAAAGAACTTTTTTAAAGGAGGGATTCGACCTCACAACATCTCCCTCTCAAAATGTAAACTTTGCTACTAGATCAATCTTATAACCTTAAGAAAAAAATTACTTTCAAATATTTATATCCCATATAAATAATTATTTTAATATTTATATAATATATATATATATATATATATATATTACTAGCCAAAATACACGTGTTATTCACATTTCTATTTTGATATGTTATAATAATTTTAAAGTTTTAATTTAATATGTTTTACAATAACATGATAGGATATCAATAATTCACTATTATTTGTATCATGTTATTTATATGTTTTATTATACACAAAATGACACGGTAAATTATTTATATTCTATCATATTATTACAAAACATATTAAATTAAAACCTAAATTATTATGACATATCAAAGTAGAAATGTGAATACACAAACACTGTAGCGCGTGTGTTTTTGCTAGTGCTATTAATAAAGAAAATTCTTCTTTTGATGTCTATTTTTCCAAATACATATTTTATCATTTTTTAAGAAGAAAAAGAAAAAAACTACTTTTTTAAAAATAAAAACTCGAACCCATGACCTCTCACTATCATTTTCCCATATATAGACTTTGTCACTAGATCAACCTTATACCTTAAGAAAAAAACCTACTTTCAAACATTTATATTCAACATACATAATTATTGTACTATTTATAATCTATATGTATAATAACCAATTTATAATATTATATTATATTTATTATATTATATCTATACTATTAATAAAAAAAATTCTCTTTTTATGACAACTTTTCGAAATACTTATTCTATCCTTTTTAGAAAACAAATGAAAGAACTACTTTGTTAAAAGGGATATTCAAACTCATGACCTTTTGCTCCCTTATTTCCCCATTTTCTTAAACACAATTAATATATGTATACATTTGATCATAAAATTTGGCATAAATATAATTCGTACCCCCAAGTTTTATCAAATCGTGATATTTTCCCCCCCAAGTAAAAACTATGAAATTTTGTTCCAATAATTTTAAAATTTGTCAATTGGTGCCTCCTTCGTCAATTGACACTGTTGACTTGCTTACATGGCACGATTAAGAAGGGGATTACATGCGTGGCATGCAAGTTACTAAATGACATGACAATGTTACTTTCAAACATAAATGTAAAAATCCAACAATAGAAACATTCCAAGAAACGAATTGGGACCTCTTGTACCTAAAGCGAGAATCATACCATTAGACCGACCCAATGTCCAATTTATGGACATCTTGTCCATTTTTATGCTACATATACTTGCATTTCAAACATAAATGTAAAAGTACAACAATAAGAACATTCCAAGAATCAAACTTACGACATCTCATACCCACAACAAGAATGATATCACTAGACCAAATGGCAAATTGATGTTATTTTACCCCTTTTTATGCTACATATATGTACAGTTTCATTTTTAAGTGTCCAGTCACATAAATCTTCTTATTATTATTGTTATTGTTATTATTATTATTATTATTATTATTATTATTATTACTATGAAACTAGACACTAAATAATAATAATACACATGCACCTATTGTACTTTCATAAATTTTGTAGCTTATTCATTTTATAATAATAATAATAATAATAATAATAATAATAATAATAATATTTTGTATATTTTTAATTTTTTAATAATAATAATAATATTAGCATAAATTGCACATATATGTAGCATAAAAATGGATAAAATTAACATAAACTAAACATTTAGTCTAGTAGTATGATTATTGTTTTTGGGTGTGAGAGGTCCCAAATTTGATTCTTTTTGTTGGATTCTTACGTTTATGTTTGAAACTAACATTGACACATCATTTAGTAACTTGTGTGCCACACATGTAATCCCCTTCTTAAATGTGTCACGTAAGCAAGTCAATGGTCAAAGGTGTCAATTGATGAAAGGGGCACCAATTGACAGATTTTAAAATTATGGGACAAAATGTCATGGTTTTTTATTTTAAGGGCAAAATGTCACGATTTGATAAAACTTGGGGCACAAATTATATTTAATCCTAAATATTTTTAATAAAAGTGCAAATACAGAGACACAACGATATTTTGAAATCTATTCAGACTTTCTCTTCATTATATTTTCTCAAATTCATTGCAAATCTATTTATTTGTTGATGATATGACATATTTCAATCATATTATCATAAAAAATAAATATAAAAATTAACAAAATATATTTCAAAACACGCTAAACTAAAATTATTATATGAAAAATGACACAGTGAATTATTTATATTCTATCATGTTATTACAAAATATATTAAATTAAAATCTTAAAATTGCTATAATATATAAAAATAGAAATATGAATACACGTACAGGCACAACAACGCCTATGTTTCTCTAGTGCTATTAATAAAGATAATTTTCGTTTGATGCTCACTTTTCAAAATACCTATTCTGCTCTTTTTAAAAACAAAAAAAAAATTACTTTGTTAAAAGAGGGACTCGAACTCGTGACCTCCTACTCTCCCATTTTTCCATATATGTGGACTTTACCATTAGATAAACCTTATAACCATAAAAAAAACTACTTTCAAATATTTATATTCAACATACATAATTGACTTACTATCTATAATCTATGTGTAATCAATAACTATAATATTATATTATCTATACTATTAATAAAGGAAATTCTTCCTTTGATGTCCACTTTTCAAAATACCTATTATACCCATTTTTAAAAAAGAAAAAGATAAAATTACTTTGTTAAAAGAGAAATTTGAACCCACGACCTCTCTCTCTCCCATATATAGACTTTGTTACTAGATCAACCTTATAATCTTAACAAACAAAAAAAACTTTAAAACATTTATATCCAACATATATAATTGTCATACTATGTATAACCAATAATCTATAGTATATATACTATTAATAAAATGTATCCCCTTTTGACGTCCACTTCTCAAAATACCTATTTTACCGTTTTTAAAAGACAAATAGAAAAATCTAATTTTTTAAAAGAGAGATTCAAAGTCATGACTTGTCCCTCCTCAGATATGAACTTTCCAACTAGATCAACCTTATAACTTTAAGAAAAGAAACTACTTCAAAACATTTATATACTATTAATAAAGGGAATTTAACTTTTCATCTCTGCTTTTCAAAATAACTATTCTACAATTTTTAAAAAAAAAAAAAATACTTTGTTAAAAGAGACACTTGAATCCACAACTTTCCACTCCCCATGTATAGACTTTGTCACTAGATCCTTATAACCTTTAAGAATAAAACTACTTTAAAACATTTATATGTTATTAATAAAAAGAATTCCCCTTTTGATATCCGTTTTTCAAAATACATATTCTGCCATTTTTAAAAAACAAAAAGAAAAAACTACTTTGTTAAAAAAAAGACTCAAATCCACAACATCTCACTCCCCATATATGAACTTTACCACAAGATCAACTTTATAATCTTAAGAAAAAAAACTTGAAAATACTTATATACTATTAATAAATAGAATTCTCCTTTTGATGTTCTCTTTTCAAAGTATCTATTCTACCATTTTTAAGAAACAAAAAGAAACAACTACTTTGGATATAAGAAAGATTCGAAGTCATGACCTTTCGCTCCCCTTATATGAGTTTGCCCCTAGATGAACCTTATAACCTTAAGAAAAAAACTACTTTAAAATATTTATATCTAACATCTATAATCTATCTATATAATCAATAATTTATAATATTATATTATATAATGGGAATATGACCTTTTGGTGTCCATATTTTATGACTATTTTATTTTTTTAAACATTTTATGACTTCTCACACCCTCACAGATATAACTTTTCAGATATTAGTCAATGGACATCTTCACAAGTTTTACCTTACAACAAATCAATATTCCTTAAGAACTGTTAATATATATATATATATATATATATATATATGTATGTGTGTGCGTGTATGTATATGTATGTATACCTTTGATCATAATTTTTTTAATAAAATAGCAAATACATAGGCACAATAGCATTTTGAATTCTATTCAAATTCTTTACTCTTTCAATTTTCTCAAATTCATTGCAAATCTTTTATATTCTTTGATAATCTAAGATGTTTTTATCATATTATCATAAACAAAGACATATAAAAATTAATAAAATATATTTCAAAGCATACTAAACTAAAATTATTGTATGCAAAATGACATAGTGAATTATTTATATTTTATCATGTTATTACAAAACATATTAAATTAAGATCTTACAACTATTATAATATATTAAAATAAAAATGTGAATACATAGGTGCGACAACTTTTGTGTTTTCGCTAGTATTGTATAATGGGAATGAGAACTTTTGGTGTCCATATTTTATAATTATTTTATTCTTCTAAACATTTTATGATTTCTCTCACTCTCAAATATAACTTTTTCAATATTAATAAATTAACATCTTCACTAGTCTACCTTACAACAAATCAATCAATCTTCCTTAAGAACCGTTAATATATGTATGACTTTGATCATAAAATTTTCAAAAAATAAAAATGCCCCGACACTAACATTTTGAATTCTTGTCTACCATATTTTTAAGAATCCTTAATTTCCACAACAAAAATACCTATTATAAATTGAAATTGATATAATCATAATTAGGGATGTTCAATGGGTTGGGTGACCGATGACCCTATCCAACCCAAAGTGATTAAGTTGTGTTTTTATTAGATTGGGTGAAACCCAATCTAATCCAAATAAGCACAATCCCCTATGGGTTGGGTGACGGGTTCAGTGAGTTGAACTCGAGATCTAACTCAAACTAACCTGATAATAATATTATATTATTATTTTAAATTAAAAAATATCTGTAAGTCAAAACGGTCACAATGAGGAAAGTACTCTATATTGCAAGGGCACACCCTCGCTCCAAGTTATTAATGTTTATTGATAGATAAAAAACAAATAATCAGCTCTCAGTCAATCATTTAAACTTTCTGGTAATTGATTTTCCACACTATCAAAGTCAATACTTTATTGTTTATTGTTATGTTACAATAATAATATATTCTATTCTTTTAAAAAAATATCCTAAAAATATATAAAAAAGGTTTAAACATTTAATTAATTTATTTTTCAAAAAAATATTTTTTAAAATAGTGACTCAATTAACTCAACACATTCAATAATATGTTGAGTTGGGTTAAGTATAATAAAAAAAATACAAAAAGCCAACATAATTTAATGAGTTGTGACTATGATTTACTTAAACTCAACTCAACCTAACTCATGAAATACCTTTATAATATGGAGTTTAGTTTGTTTTTAAAATTGATGTTTACATCAATAATATTTGTTAACTTATGAAAAATTATAATTTTTATTTAAACAGTTTTTTTATATGTTTTTATTGATTGTGTTTTCACTAAGCCCGAATAAAAGGAATTCTTGTGACCAGTGGCATCGTGCAAGCTAGCAAATTAAAAGTAGAAAGTTAAAAAACTGTCAGAAGTGGGATTTGAACCCACGCCCTCTCACGAAGACCAGAACTTGAGTCTGGCGCCTTAGACCACTCGGCCATCCTGACTTCGACTTTTGCTTTTTAAAAAATATAATATTTAACTATATATACTCACTATATCTGTTCTGCTTTCCTTTGTTTCGTTTTCCACACTTACGTAACAATCCGTTAATTAGTAATTACCTTTTCCATTTCAATATATGTTTTATAAAGTCGTTAATTATTTGAATGTTATTTTTACAGTTTATGGGCACACTCCATCATCGATCCTAAAAATTAATAATAATAAATACGTAGAAAAATTAAAAGAAAAGAGTTATTAAACCTTGAAAAAAATATGTTTTCGATATTTAAAATTAAAGAATAATTGTAAATTTAAATCAGATTTAATAGGAACTTCAAGATGATATATGAAAAAAAAACCTTTTTTAACACTATTTAAAAACCAGTACATTAATAAATATATATATATATATATATATATATATATATTAATATTAGATTTTCAATTCAAAACTTTCTTCTTAACCATAAAAAGGAAATATCAAACTAAAATAATCAGTTATATTTAAATATATATTTTTAATTAAAGAGAAAAAATATGACTGGTGACACATTATTAACATATGTAAAATAGGTTTACATTATCACTTAATTACAAATAGTATATGTGATAAATTTATTAATTTTTATAGAGAAAAATGTTAATAGCACTACACACCTTTTGAACATTTTTTATGATTGATGAAAATTTATCAAAAATATAAATTTGTACAATCTCATTTATCCTTAAATGATTTTATTTCTCAATTTTTTAGTTTTCAATAAATTATAATTAATACTAGAGTGTATTAGAAAAATTGTTATAAACACTCGTCTTATCTTAAAAGTCATACAAAACAATAATGATAACCACAATACATAATTGATGACAACGTAAATTATATTCCACTGTAGGGTGTTACCATAAAATTCTAAATTAAATGTGTAAAATTTTATTGTTAGCTATTTTGGGTAATTCTAAATTAAATGTGTAAAATTTTAAAAAATAAAATAACAACGGCTAAATAAATTCATATCTGTTGGTAAATCTCAAACTCACCCCGAAGTCGACAGAGAGTCCCCGATTTAATCAAACACGGGTACGGATATGGGGAATACCCGATTTAGTAAGACGGGGATGAGGATATGGGGAATACCCGATTTAGTAAGACGGGATGAGGATATGCATACTCACCCCATCCCCGTACCCGCCTAACTTCACTCTTATTTTAACGACTAAAATATTTATTTGTCCTAAAAAAAAGACATGTTTGACATTTAATTAACAAATTACAAATTTTTGCATTTATTAGATAACTTTTGAATTAATATTATTTTATTAAAAAAAATTATTTTCTACTAAAATAATATTATAATTTTTTTTGCGGATATGAAACTGGTACAGGTATATCCGATAACCAACGGGGATGGGATGGGAACATAAATCTCATACCCATCGCCTATGAACAAGGATAGTGATGAGTTTCAGAAGTAGAGACAGAGATGAAAATATCATACATGTCCTCGACCCGCCTGTTGCCATGCCTATCATGAATTACATAGCTTTCGGACAAACCCATGATATACATTAATCAAATCTAAAACAATTGAGTTGAATATGAGACTATTTTGTGAAATCTAATCCTGCCAACGTGTTTGTTTGAACTCATTTAATGGATAAAGTATGTACATTTATTTACTAAAGTTTAGTATTTTATTGGTTAAAATTTTTCATCAATATTATTATAAACACACATTACTGAATAAAAATGTCAAATAACTAAATTAATACGTTTGTGCACCATACATAGATAAAAAATTCAATATTCTCACAAACACACATCATGCAAAATTAAATAGTATACATTTTTTTTTTCTAATTATAAAACCAAATATCCAACAAACAACACAAAACACTTTTTTTTCAATCACATTTGCTTTAAACCTTCAATTAGATTTTTGTATGTAAATGTGTTTTGTACCTAAAGGCCGGGTGGATATATATATATAAATAAAGTGTTTTACAAATTCATAGAATGAAATCTAATCAATTTAATCATTAGATTTCATATTTTATTAATTACATTAATTGTGCAAAAATTCACATAATTTTGAAATTGTGTAGTAGTTTATACCATAAAATTTTAATCTGCAATGTGATGTTTAAAAATGTATAAATATTCATTATTATATTTTAAAAAGTGAGTTATGTGAAATTTGATGAACATGATCCATGAGACAATATTATAAAATTCAATGGCTTAATTGGTCAATTTTTATTTTATATAAAGTTATTAAATGTGTAAATTCATCCGTGTGATATCAAGGGTGTGCTTAAAAGTTTTACACTTATCCTTGTATTTTTAAAAATTAAAATTCATGATCCCATACATTTATCATGTTTGAACCAACTATGTTAGGTTGAATTCAAATTTCTAAAATACCATATGAAACTAGATGGGTCACCTTCAATTCAAGAGGTGTACAAAAGAATAAAATATATCTTTGTTGTAACATAAAAATAAACAATAAACTATTGACTCTGATAATGTGAATAATCAATTCTCAAAAGAGTTTAAACTGTTAGCTGAGAACTTATTATTGGTTTTTTATCTACCAATAAACATTAGCTAATTGGAGTGGGAGTGTGCTTTTGTAGTGCAAAGTGTTTGCCTTAGTGCGTGATAATGTCAACTCAGGAGTTATAAATTAAAATATTAAAGATATTTTTTTAAATAATAATTAATAATAATATAATATTAATCCGATTAGGTTGGGTTGGGTTTCGAGTTCAACTCACTGAACCGGTCACCCAACCCGTAGGGGATTGAATTTGACCTAATCAAATTGAGTTGGGTTTCACCTGATCTAAAAAAAAAGGAACTCAATCCCCTTGGATTAGATTGTGTCGTCGGGTCACTCAACTTAATAAACACCCTTAGTTACAACTATAAATATATGAGTAATATAACACATAATGTTGACAATAAATTGACCGAACTTAAACCTTATTCAAGACTTAATTCAACAATTAAATTAGATTCATAAACCCAATGAGTCTTGACGTAAAAGTTTAATTCGTTAAATAAAAAAGTTAAATTTAAACTATGTTTAGCTTGATTTGATTGGTTCATGAATAAGTCCAATTTCTATTTAATATTATTTTTACATAAAATAAAATAGTTATTAATTTTACACACATTAAATAATATATTTTATATTATTACATAAAATAAATAAATAAAATTATATAAAATGCCTATAATATCGAATCAAGTTTAGCTAACGAGCTTGACCAAACTATTGGTAAACTTGAATTGAGTAGAGTTCAAATGAAAATGCATAGGGATTTAACTCGAGTCTAGCTTTGAGTTGGTAGTTTCTTATCGAGTAAAACTTAATTCAACTATGCTCAACTCATTTTCCTTCTTAACAACAACAAACATAATTCACAAAGCTGGTAGATACTTGTCTTTTTAGCATGTTGATCTGATTTTAATTCCTAACCCTATCAATAAAATATGTCTTATAGAAAGGTAAAATCTCTCTAATTCTCTAAACCCTAAATTCTTTTATTCATCTTGAACAAAAAATAATAATTATAAAGTATATAAAAGAAAGGTTCGTTCAATCTCATTATTTTCTGTGCACATTTGGGCTTCATATAGTATTTTTGTAGAAAGTGTCTCGAAGCCCATTTATACGAGAGGGCTATAGACTAATTTATGTGATTCAATAAGGTTGTTTTTTCTCCCTAATGTTATTTGCACATCCATTACAATATACCTTTATGTTTATATTTATTCAGTTGTTACAGATATTTTTTTAAAATATTTTTATAATTATATTTTTAACGTTATATTTTCATGATTAATGAATATTCCTCCCTTTTCTTTTATATAGCATTTATTACAAAAATAATATTTTTTTATAAAACTAATATAAATTCTAATTTTATTATTCTTTGTCATTTTTAAACGCTAATTTTGTACTTAATTGATTGTTTTTTAAGTTATATTTTATAGGCTTTCTCTATTATTCTTTAAATTTTATTTTTATTTTACACCTTTATTAGTTCTTTACTTCTATGTCATTGGTAATTATTTTGGGGTTTTATTTGGAATTGTGCGAGAAAGCATGAATACTTTTTATTATTTTCTATTAAGTATGTTTTGGATTAAGAATATATATATATATTGTTATTCTTTTTCTAGATTAAGAACAAGTGATAAAAAATCACGATGTAGCTGGTAAGATGTTGTTTTATAAAGTAGTTTTTGGAATAGTAAGAAACTTGTCTACAAAGTAGGCTGTCAAAATGGGCAGGCTAATATGATCCATCAGACTCACACAATAAAATAGGATAGGTAGACTGGTCAAACTCTTATTTTATTCAAACAAGAATTTGAATTGTCACTTATTAAATTTTCAATTCCCACCTCTTAGTGGGTAAAATATCAATATACCCTCAATGATTTTACTCTCCAACAATGCATCGTCGAAGAGTAAAAAAATTTGCAAATTTTTTTACTCCTCTGACAGTGTATCATTGGGGAAGTAAACACATTTGGCGTACCACTATTCGTTGCATAGTAGGTGGTTTAACTAGCACGGAGTGCGATACAGAATGACAACTTTTATGGTGCGCCACCATTGGTTGCATGTTACGTTTAGGATAAAATTTATACTTTTTAATTGGTTGCATGGTTTAGTATAAACTTTAGGCTTTTTAATTTGGTGCATGTTAGATTTAGGGTAATTGACCGTAACCATGCACGAGTTTATAATTTTATTGGGTTAAAATTTTTCATTTACTTAAATTTGTTTGTAAAATAAATTATTGAATATTGAATTTATATAATTTATTTAAATTATTGAATTTATTTAATAAATTCTTATAATAAATTTATTAAATTATTGAATATATTGAATTATTAAATTTAATTATTATCTTTTAAAGTATATTAAATTTATTTAATTTATTAAAAATAAATTATTACCTAAATTTCAAATATCATTAAATAAAATTTCAAAAATTACTAATATACCCTTACTTTATGTCTACAAAAGCAAACATTTTATGTTACATTTCTTCATCGTAGTCTCTTGTCTCATCCTTCTTACTTTATTTTTCTCCATAATCATACTACATTGTTTTTTCAAGGATTTGTTCAACATTTCTTCCTCAAGCAAGTTTATGTTTCACAGTATAATTAAGTATAGTAAAAATATCATTTTAGACAGACAATTATGTTTGTTAACAATTTATGTGGTTTTTTGGTCACAAAGCGTGCAGATATTTTACTTTTCGACCCATCATTGCTGAAGAATCAAATACCATTTTTGTTATGAATCTTATAAATAAAACCCGAGATAATAATATATATATCTTTCTAAAAAAATTTTATCACACATATTTATAAAAAATATTTTATCACACATATACCTTTCTTATATTTACTTGCTAATATAAATTATATTAAAATAATTATATTTAAAGTGAACATTTTAATAAATTCTATATTTGGTTGAGTTATCCATTATTTACAAAAGAATGATTTGATAAAAAAAGTTGTCTTCTTTAAGTATTTGTTGTGTATCACTATGTTGTCTTTATGGTCCCTAATGAATTAAGTTTTAATGATCAAACATACCCTTAGTCAATAAAATTAAACTGTGTTAAAATTTTAACGTGATTAATAATACACTATCTCTATTTTAAAATTGTAGTTGTTATTTAAGATTAGTGTACAACAATTAAAAAATTGGTATGTTTGTAAACTAAAGTATCTTTACTTAATGTACTTTTTTATTATAGTACTTGTAAAATTTAATATATTATAAATATAACTAAAGTAGAAATACAATTTTAGTAAATATTACAAGTGTGATATAATTTTGTCCTATATATGTTTTAGTAGAGTGACCCTTTAAGTTGGCATAGTTTACAAATTAGCAAAGAAATCTTAGTAGGGATAGTATACCTTTTAAAACATATTTTTTTAATCCATAGAATTGTAATTTTTTTATATATTATCTTTCTCATAATTTTAACATATTGTGTGCATATTATACCATCAAATTATAATTTGTTTATCCGTTATCCATAGAATTGTAAGTTTTTTATACGTTATCCATAAAATTGTATCCATGGACTCCAACGATTATTTAAAAAAAATAATTGATTCCGTTTTCATAGGAATAAAATATTTAAAACAATTATTTTACCCTTTTTACTACTTATGTTCCCTTCATACTCCCATAATTATTTTTTTACTTTTAGGGGTTAAAACAATAATTAAAACACTATTTATTTTAGGGCTTAAATTTGAAATTTCAAATTAAAACAATATTTTGAAATTTCAAAGTTCAAATTTTAAATAAATATTATTTAAATTACTGTTTTAAATTTCAAATTTAAAAAATGAAATAATTATTATTTTAAATTTGAAATTTCTATTGTTTTAAATTTTATAGTTAAAGTCATTTAAAGTTTTAATTAATATTATTGTTTAAGATGTTTAAAATTTAACTAGTGTTATTATTTTTTTAGTTTTCAATTCAAAATTTAATTAGTGTTGGTTTGTCTAATTTATTATTTAAGATTTTTTTAAGTAAAAAAAAATTATTTTATTTATTTTTTATATTGTTTATAATGCTTTTATAAATATATATTGTTTTAAATTTTATAGTTAAAGTCATTTAAAGTTTTAATTATTGTTATTGTTTAAGATGTTTAAAATTTAAAATTTAATTACTGTTATTATTTATTTTGTTTTCAATTCAAAATTTAATTAGAGTTGATTTTTTTATAGTTTATTGTTTGCGATATTTTTTAACATATTCAATAATTTAATAAATTTATTATAAGAATTTATTAAATAAATTCAATAATTTAAATAAATTATATAAATCCAATATTCAATATTTTTTTTACAAATAAATTTAAATAAATGAAAAGTTTTAACCCTATAAAATTATAAGCTCGTGCATGATTGCAGCCAATTACCCTAAATCTAACATGCACCCAATTAAAAAGCCTAAATTTTATACTAAATCATGTAATTAAAAAGCCTAAATTTTACCATAAATCTAACATGCAACCAATGGTGACACCATGAAAGTTACCATGCAACGAATGATGGTACATCAAATGTATTTACTTCTCCAACGATACATTGTCAAAGAAACAAAAAGATTTGAATCCAATCTAGTCCATTTTATAAACCTGCAAGTCAACCAAAAGGGTTAAACCATTTTGACAACTTTACTAGAAAATATTTTTCAAAAGTATAAAAGGATTTTTCAAGACTCTTACATTCAAACATAGTTTTAAAAAGTAATTTTACGAAAGAGTCTACTCTTTTGAAAAGTGTTTCCAAAAAGTATAAATACATGTTCTAAAACAACTTTTTAGAATATTTAAAGTAACTGGGTTTGGAGAGATATAAAAAAAATAAGAAAAGATATATATTAATAACTATATTGTAAAATCAAATAGGAAATGAGTGTTTAAGGTATTTTAGAAAATGTTTAAAATAAAATTGAGAAGGAGTTGTATGTTATTCGTTATATAAAAATGTAAATATAAAGTTTTTTTTAGAGTAATTGTATTTGACTACTCACGTGATACTTGCTAGGTAAACGTTGAAATCTTTTAAAAATTGTTGTTTTCCTCATCCATATACATTTTTTAGACAAATTTAAGATTGTATGTTAAAAAAATAGTAATTTTTTCCTACTTGGAATAACACGTGTAGATTTTAGGTTATATTTGATAAAATAACTAATAATTGTATTTCAAGCTAAAAATTAGTTTAATTGAAAGTTAATTTATTGATTAATAAATGTTTGGTAAATTTATCATTGAATATATCATATTTATTAATCAATTTTTTATATAATTTTTAATTTTTTTTATAAAAATATTGTTTTTTATAGAAATATTTTTTTTTATCATATATGTTAAATATTTTTTACGAGAACATTAAATATTTTTTAAGTAATAATAGTTTCAGCTTTTTCAGTTAAATTTAGTTCTTCTAATTTTTTACTCAAATCCATATTTTTATAAAAAAATTAAGTGTATTGTTAAAAGAAAATTTCAAAGAGATATTTTAACTTTTAAGAGAAAACTCATGCAATAACTATAGCGGTATATTAAACAAACAATAACCGTATAAAAAATTTATTTTATCATTGAAGTCTAAATTATTGAATTCATTGGAGTCTTAATTCGTCTTAACCCTTCAATAAATATCATGTCATTTAATAAACTATATCTATCTAGTAGTAATATATTTTTTCATTTGCACTTTTATTATTACACATTCCACCCTTATACATATTTAAAAATTAAAAAATAAATTACTACTAGATCAACCGTGTAACCTCATTTACACTTTTATTAATATCTATTTTACACCTATTTGAAAATAAAAAATAAACTATTTTTTCAGAAGGAGATGTACCTCCTTAAATGTCAACTTTGCCAATAAATCAACCTTACTAAGGGTTGATCCAACCCAATCACAACTCATTGGGTAGGGTTGAATTTTCGTTTTTTCTTATTAAACTCAGCATAATCCAACCTGTTATTAAACAAGTTGAGTTGGGTTAATTGGGTCACTATTTTAAAAAATATTTTTTTAAATAATAAATTAATTAAATGTTTAAACCTTTTTTATATATATTTTAGGATTTTTTTAGAAAAATAGAATATATCATTATTGTAACCTAAAAATAAACAATAAACTATTGACTCTCATAGTATGAAAAATCAATTCCCATAAGAGTTTAAACTATTGGTTGAGAGTTCATTATTGGTTTTTTATTTACTAATAAATATTAGCTAGTTGGAATGAGGATGTGCCCTTGCAGTATAAAGTGTTTGTCTTACTGTGTGACAGTCTCGACTTAAAAGTTATAAATTAAACTATTAAAGACTTTTTTAATTTAAAATAATAATAATAATATAATATTATTATCGAGTTGGATTAGGTTAAGTCTTTGGTTCAACTCACTGAACTCGTCACCCAACTAGTAGGGGATTGAGTTTGGTCAGGTTGGGTTAGGTTTTACCTACTTTAAAAAAAAAAAACCAATCATTTAGGTTGGATTGAGTCATCAAGTCATTCAACCCAATGAACACCCTTAAACCTCAAGAATAAAATTACTTAAAAATATTTATATCTAACATCATAATTGTTCTACTATCAATAATCTAATATATATATATATATATATATATATATATATATATATATATATATATAGAGAGAGAGAGAGAGAGAGAGAGAGAGACAATACCCCTTTTTCATTTGCAATTTATTAATACCTATTATATCCTTATACTATTTGAAAATTAAAAGGCAAACTATTTTGCCAAAAAGGGAATTTGAACCCACAATCTCTAGCTCCCTAAATGTCAATTTTGCCACTAAACTAACCTTATAATCTTAATAATAAAATTACTTTAAAACTTTTATATCTAACATCCATAATTATTCTACTATCAATATTTTATGGTCTATAATATATATATATATATATATATATATATATAATAATATGAGTTTAATTGGTATAAACTATCAGTGTAAATGATTTTTACACTGACATTCAATCATGACTTTTCATTTATGTGACTTTTAAAGTAGTAATGAGTAAAGTCAACAAATCTACCATGAACGAAGGATTGTGATTGACTATCAGTGTAAAAATCTTTACACTTACCGTGTATATCAATTAAACTCTTATAATATATAATGAAATAGGACATTTTATAACTATTTTACTTTTCTAAACATTGTATGACTTATCTTATGATAATAAATGCACATCTTATGTTCTACCTTATCATAAATCAAACTCCTTTAAAATCATTAATATATGTTTATAAATAGAAATGCGAATACACATACATGACAATGTCTATGTTTTCGCTTTTAAAATATAAAGAAAGTTATAAAAGAAAATTTATTAAATGACATGACGATTATTAATTAGTTAACACCGGAATTGAGACACTAATTTAAGATAGACAATTTAAACTATTATATATGATAAAATTTTAAATATAAATTAAACCGTTATTTAAATCTAAACTTAAAATAATTTGACATTTTCATTCTAATTACAATTTATGGTTTGTCCAACTTTTAATATATTAATTATAAAAGTTAACAAAATTAATTTAAATGATAAGTTATTATTAAATGCTGGTTTAAAATGATTTTCACAACTGGTTTAGCGTTCACTTTCTCTTATAATAATATATTAAAATTATATTAACAATAATTTATAATTAAATAATTATATTAAAAATATAAAACTTTACTTTCCACTACCGGACAAAACATAAATGAGGTGTGGGGGATAAAAACAACTGTGCTAAGGAAACTTGATAGGCAAGTAAACAGCCAATGTTGCTTTCTTTCATTTATTAGTTTATAGAAGCATCAAAGCGGTGAAAGCAACTATTGGAGGAAGACAAAACTCTGACATATTATGAATATTTTGTTACTAGGATTCACTCAAATTGGAGTGAGGAGAGCACATTTTAAAAAAAATATTATTGTCATCTCTCTATTTATAATAAGCTGATAAATTAAAAAAAATATAATTATTGTCATTAATTAAAAACTTTAAAAATTTTGATAACTTAACAAAAATATAATATTTCTAAACAACGGCTGTAACATTTTATGTTCATAAAATATAGTTTGATTATTTTCTCAGTTTCTACTAACTAAATGTTTAAACTCGTACCCTTTCACAAGGGCAATAAAACTTGAGGTTTTATTAATATTTTTTTTCTGGGTTGCAAGGTTTTGTTAATAGTTGGAACGGGGATTTAGAAATAAAATATCCACTTCACAAAGAATAAGATACATATCAATAAAAACAAATCTCATAAAATCATTTCCACCTTCTAAAAGAAACAATAAAATGTTTGCAAGGTTCTTCAAGCCTCAAATCAAAGCTCAATGTACTAGTTTTGTCCATTGTGGATTTCAAAAGAAAAACAAAATAATAATCAAGCACTGAACATTATAAATAAAGATGACAATCTTCTCATTCATTTAACAATTTTCGAGGAGACTGTTCTACTTATAATCTCGAGTTGAGAAAATTCCCTCCCGAAAATAAAAAAATCTGTAGAGTCGATTTGAGAAGGAGACGAGGACCTCCCACGATGTTTCGGTATTTATTAAAAATTTATTTTGTTAAATTATTTTTTATCATCCGAGTTTTTAAAATAAAACAATATTTATTATCGAAGATCCTTATTTTTTATTTTTTCAATTCATTACCATTCCGATATTTTATGGGGGCCTCACTTGAGGAGAATTATTCCACGATAGGATTGGAGATGAAGATAGAAATAATTGAGGCAAAGATAAGAAGAAGCATTACTCCACAAGACTCAATATATATATAGTAATGCTTCTACAAAACACAGAGAATATTACATAAAAATATATGCATCTAATATCTTTTAAATTTGAAACAACATTTTCTATCTGATGAATGAGAAAAAAATATTCATAAAAACGATGAAAAATATAAAGATCATTAAATTACAAATCATACGGTCTAGTCAGGTCAGAATTTTTAAAAAAATTAATTAAGTCAAAACATTTTATAAAAGATGAAGTTTTAGGCAATTGTTTTCACACCTCGCCATATTTAAAAAAATATAAATGATATTTATTTATATTAATTTTTAATGATGTTTGAAATCATATATCTGTTTATAGTTTATATATATATATATATATATATATATATATATATATATAATGTGTGTATGTGTCAACTTTATAAGTTTATTGAAAAATAAACTTATTTTTATTTAGAAATCTTACAAAAATATGTTTTAAATGAATTATCATAAATATTATATTAAACTTTAACCTTATTTTTGGAAGTGAGTGTAATTCTAATTACAAATATATTTTTTTATTTTTTTAATATTATTTTCGCATGAGTGTAAGTATAAAATTTGAAATAAATATTAGCAATAAAAAAATAAAATCAAATTTAAGAGGTGATGATGTAATTTACTGAGACTAAAATTTTATAAAGTTTCATCAATGTATCTTTATTTTCGTCAGATGGTTTATATTTTATAGTTTTAGATGTATTTTTTTTTTTTTTACATTAATCTATTTAGAGATAAATTTTAACCACAGAGTGTTATTACTTTTAGAAGTTATCTTCTGGTAAAAAAATAAAAGAATTTCCCCTTAAAATAAACTAGAGCTGTTGAAATAAAACGCCAGATCACAATGTTGCAAGTTGCAACAATAATAAAATTATTAAAAATAAAAAATTATAATTGACTTTCAGTATAAAAATCTCTTTACAAATTCTTAAATAAATCTTACAGCTAACATCTAACAAAAATAATTGTAAGTATAACAAAAATAATTGTAAGTATAGAGGCGAATGATACTATAGAATCACCTGAAAAAAACTAACTCCTAATTTTATTACCTATCTTCTTTTTGGTAGATATTTTTACCACCATGTACGTTTAACTTAGTCTTATTATTGCTTTACAAATTTCAACAACTGCGTTTATCAAATGTGGATACGGTAGACCGTATACGTGAGAAGTTGTCGGTATGGTCCTCATCCTTGAATTATTGATCCTGACTTCGATGTGATGCATTGCATTCTTTAGATTAAATTATTCCGAACGGCTTTGAAAATTAGAATAGATCCACAACAGAATGGCCATTCTTTACAAAAAAAAAGTTTGAACAGTTTTTCTAAAAGTCATCATAAAACAAATCATGTCCAAATAATGCTTACAATTTAATATATATACTGAAATTAAATATGCTCTATAATATAATTTAGATATATAAGACAAGAATTAGACTTGTATATGGACTTTCCGTCCAAGCTGGACAGGTAATTGCGAATCAAACTTCAGATCATAAGAACTAAGGAAAACTTTTTTGTAAACATGCGAAATGAGCGCAACGAACCAACTATCCAGCTGCTGCAGCTCCTTCCCAAACTATTGTTTTAAGTCGGAATTTGAGTTGGCATTACCATTCTGGTGCTGCTGCTGCTGTTGAAGATGAATGTTTTGTTGCGAAGAAATTGGAGGCTGCTGCTGAAACATCAGAGGGTTTACAGAATGTTGAGGAATCAAACAGCTAGAAGCATGCGAATCCCCACTCAGTTCAGCTGTAGCAAGCTTTAGTCTTTGAACCTCAGCAGTAAGCGCTTCATTTAGAGCTATTAGAAGAAAACACAGGACACAGAATTAATCCGAAGGAATCAATCGATGAAGTCACACACGTATCCAAATGATACAGTGTACAAGGGGCAACTGCTAATAATTGTATGAAAATGTAAGTCTAGCACACATGTAAGTCTAGCACACAAGTATGTCTTTTATTAATACCTCCAATAGAAAAGGACTAAGTTTCAGAAAACATAATAAATCAAAACCATACATGCATTCCCCCATGTACACACAACGGTCACCTTCAAAACCAGTCATTCACATAACGGGTTTCTATGCAAAGAAAATTTCAAGCATAATCATATTCAGCAGAAGGGTGCTAGAGCGGATAAACGCAAATCAACTAAATTTTATAATGAAATTGCCTCATTAATCGATATCTTGACTATAACAGATGACTTGGGTATAAAGAAAAGGAACTTGACTTGGTTATGTTATGGCACACACAAAATGTTTCTCAACTCTTGCCAAGAAATTTGGAAACGAGTTACTGAGTAGGTCACCTAAACACTAGAAATGAATCGGGTCATCCCCTTTGAATCTATCTCTAGAATTCCTAAATGCCAGTTCCATAATTCCATTCACTTTAAAGCACTCCAACCGTATATTTTCTAGAGGTAAACTTCAATATACAAAGTCCATTAGTGAATGAAAGCATTTTGAATTCAGTTGACCAGCTACTAGCAAAACGTTTTGATGATACATTTACTATGAGTACAACATTATCATCAATTTAGCATCATATATTCATATTGATGCCATAAAGTTTCCCTAACGTAAACAAAATTAATTAATGGATAAATCAAAAACTAATATTATCCGAAAAAAGTTGGTTGGTGAAGGCTCATCAACGATTTCCAAATATGAAACACCCCCCTGCACAAGAGCCTTTTGGGTTTGAAACCTAGGTAATTATATTTGGTTTTAATGTGTGCTGAAATTCAACTTATATGAAGGAGAAATGCTAACAACAAACTCTTTAAAACACTCCACATAATTGGTTAAAATTCATTGAAAACAACAAATTATGTGAGCCTCTTCTTCTATGGTAGGTGAAATCAGTGACTCTCTCTCCTAATTTTGTAGATTTCAATAAATTTGAATCAATAATAGAATGTGTTAGGAGTAGTGTGTTAAAGAGTGTTTCTAACACTCCTCTTTAAGGTTCTGGTCTTCATACATAAAATTTAATGTACCAGAATAAATTTGATGTAAACTAAAATCACAAATTAAAATGAAAATAAAAGCTAATCCAACAACTAGAAGGAGCTACATGAACATTTTTATACATTACTGTTCTCCACTGTAAAATCCTTTGTGGGTATGTTCATCATGACACAAACTGACGATTAAAGAGTTTATCAACTCCTAAGTATAAGTAAACAAAGGAAATTTTATTATTAATTGCATGCTGTTCCAACCGTACAAGCTAATTGCTGAATTGTTCAGCTTAAGTCCTAAACTCTAAGTATCATTATACATGATGACATGAAATATAATCGACAAAACTACTAGTTCAGCCAAAGCTATAAGTGAACAATTATCTTTGATGTATAGCAATTTTCAGCTACAAACCAATAAAATGAAATGGAGAGAAAATTTGAAAGACTGTGAGTAAAGGACAGAAATACCATCTCGAAGCTTGGCTTGTTGTTCCATGGATTGAAGGCGAAACTTCAACTCACTATTCTGGTTAGTTAGTCCAGCAGAATCTCTCTGCATTCACATAATTAAGAGGAATTAAATCAAATCAGAAAACAAAGTAGTGATGAGAATACTAAATTAACAGAAACAGAAACAGGTCCAGCACCTGTAACAGAGTAAGCTGTGCAGATAGCGTGGTGGCTTCGGTCTGTAGAGTCTGAACCTTGTGTTCTAGCTCTGAAATGTAGCGCATCTTCCGCTCTTTGGATCGCGCAGCTGATTGGCGGTTGGCTAAAATCCTGAAAAAGACCCAAAACTGTTAAGATGAAGCATAGATATAGGAGTGTAGCCAGCTAAAAGAAAAGCTAAGATGAAGACCTTTTAGCACGTTTAGGATCGGTTAAGGCAATCTCAGCAAGCTTTTCATTGGCCATAATTTTCTTCAACTCAGGGCCACTGAACTCCCCATTTCCAAACTCCAAACTGAAAGCTGAGGAATTTGCATCGATTCCAGGTGTAGGGGAAATCAAAGCGGTTCTGGGGGAAGGGGAAGGAGAAGGAGGCAGTTTGGGGGAGTCATCAGCGAAATTCAACTTGCCAATGAAACTATCCATGGAGACACTCCTATAGTGCCTGGTGGTGGGTGCAATATCAGGTGGAGTACTCCTCTGGGTGGCCCCTTCCCGGACCGCGGTATCCCCACTTTCATTAACGCTACTTTCAGCTTCATTATCACTACTGTCAGCAGCGCCATTAGTCTTAGTACCACTGGCTCTACTATCCAAATCATCACGATTGTCGGTGCCGTTTTTATCATCAGTAGCGGAAGAGTTGAAGGCATCAAAAGTATCCAAATTCATGTAAGCAGAGAAAAGATCATCGACGACTTCCCCTTCGGGGGATTTCTTGTCACCGGATCCCTCTACATTATTAGAATGGTCAACAGAGCGGTCCCAGGGAGAGGGGGAGGGGGTTTCACGTTTGACCAACTGAGCAGGTTTGGGGTTCCGAAGAGGAATAAGAGGCGGCGAGGATTGCAAAACGCTGGAAAATCCAAAGGGAATATCGCTGTTGGAGCGTCTATGCGCTTTGCGAGGGGGCAGAGGTAAGGTGTTGGCTGTTCTGGAGAAAGGTGAGGGCGGCAACAGGGAATGAGAAGTCACGTCGCGATCTTCCATGGACACGTCAGCAGCTTCCGACACGGAAGTCGAGGAGGAATCCCGGAAAGGGGACGGGCTAAGCGGAGGGAGGGAATCCAGGGAGAAGAAGGAGGGTTGCGACAGTGATCGCGTGTGGCTCGGCGTAGGGGAAATGTTGTGCTGCTGACGCGACACCGGGATCTGAGAGTACGGCGAAATGGGCGGGATCTGGTGCTGGTGCTGGTGCTGGTGCTGGTGCTGGTGCGGGTGCGATGGTGGTATACCCGCTCGCTTGTTACTGTTTCCACCATCCAACTGATGCCTCCCTCGCATTTGCGCCGGGTTGAATTGCGGTATGCTAAGTTGCTCCATGTTCAGTAGTGGCTGTTTCACAAACTGAACCCTCTGCATCATATCATTCGTCGCTTCTTCATTTTCACCCATTCTCCTTCACTTTCACCTTCAACCACAAATCACAATCAAGGTCATACTGATACAGATTAGAGGGATTGCCATGCCATGATGCTCACCTTGGTCCCACTGTTCATCTACAATTGATTAATATGCCAGCGCAATTGTGTTACTGTGCAACTTTCTCTGACGGAAATGCCCAAGGAGCAGCCGCTTATCTCTCCAAGATTCACTCCCTCTCTCTCTACACCAACAAAAACAACTCTCTCTTTCTCTCTCTACATCCACGACGATGTCTACTACACGGATTTCATGACTACTACGCGTGAATTTCATTTAATAACACTTTCATTTCGCCCCCAATTTGCATTTCGTTTGCATTTCAATTTCATTCCGACCTCATTTGTTTTCTCATACGCCAGGTTTGGTTTTTCTGCCCTTTGTCTCCGCACCTTATTTGGCCTCTCTTTACCCAATCCACAATGTCTTTTTTTTCTTTTTCTTTTTCTTTTTCTTTTTCTTTTTTTGCCCTCCAACTCCAACTTATTTTCCCTCTACAGTTCTGGAGTAATAATCCATTTCAAGTGGTCTTAAAAGAAAACTTAAGTGATCTTTTATCTCTTTTAATCAATTCTTTTTTCATTCACTTATGTTTTTCAAAGGATTCACTTATAACCTATTAATTGTATCGGATTTTGTTACTAATGTTTTTCCTTTTTAGTATTCTTTTGCCTAAACTGATATTTTACTTAGCCACGCGCTGCTAAGCAACGCAAAAGGAAAACGCTCACCGTATCCTTTATTCTTTTATTTCCTGTGGGCAAATTTTCAATAAATACTTCTTTCTTTTTTAGAAATGGAAAGAAAACGATCCCTCTACTCTTCTTACATTCCCTGCTTTAATTTGCAATTTTAAGACCAGATTTTGATTTGATTTTTTTTTAATTCCAGTATTTATCTTCCACATAAATCAACAAAAGTATCCAAGTTGACATAGACGGGGCATAAAGATTTGTTCAGATTCTCATTCCTATGATTCTGTCTGATCTTAACAAAAATACTCTTTACGTTTACATAACTAGTTGAGATATAAATACATCATCGTCATCAACAACAACAAAACAAGTTGTGTGGACATTGAAAAAAGAAGAAAAAATTCTATGCGGCAAAATTTTGCTATCAACATAAATCATGGGTGTAGGATTTTCAACCCTGTCCAATATCAGTGGCACAACATTGCCAAAGACTCAAATATAAAAATAGATATTCAAAAAACAGATACTTGTGCATAGTGGGCGGATTGCGTGAACTGCTTAGGAAGCGGCCCATTATTAGAGAGTTCATCTCTGACTTCCATAACTTCTGACTAGGTGACTTAATGCCTTTGTTTTTTTATCTGAAAATTTTACTTATTGGTTGATTAACTTTTTACTTTTATTAATAGAAAGAATTCAAGTATCTTTTATCTATATTTTGATTTTAAATTAACTTTACAATTCTCAATTAATGATGGTGTCATAACAGTGAACAAATATTAGCTAAGATGTTATGTTCAGATAAAAAATTAATAATTATTTTTATGTTTTAATATATTTTTATTTTTAAATAAAAATATTTTTTGAGTTGTTCATAGTAAAAGTAAACACTAACTAAAATGGTGGCATGATATTTGCCTAAATAATCATGTTCTAGCGAATAAAAGACGACCAAGATTCATGTGGAGTGATTTTTAACTATTTAAAAAACAAATAACAACTAGTTTCTAGATTTTAAAAGTTAGTTTTCGTTTTATCTTCTAATTTTTAGTTTCAAAATAAACTTATTTTAAAAGTTTCCAACCATACTAAAATTTAAGAATTTTTTTTTGTATATGATTGGCAATTGTCAAGGATAATAATAACAATGAATAATCTTAAAAAAAAAAAACAACCATGCTAATTATGACCATTTCTTAGAAGGTAACAAAGGTTTTAATAAAAAATAGAAAAGGTAAGAGAGGTAATTATAGTAATGATGGTGATGGTTATGGTGATAGTGACCAAGCAACAACAATAGCTTTAACAATGGTAACATGAAGGACTTGGGTCCAGCAAAAAAGATCCTCAGAATGTAAATAATAAGAGATAAGCAAAAATATATTTTGCAGCTATCACAAACAAAGGACATCAATCATCTTTTGCAGAGATTCAACATGGGAGTTGCCAAAATAGTCAGCACACTTTTGACTAGTCATCACTTATCTAAGGAACAGTCCCCTCATACGGAGGAGGAAAAAGAGTTCATGGCTAAGATTTCATATGTTTCAACCATTGAAAGTTTGATGTACGCGATGGTTTGTATGAGGCCAGACATTGGCCATGCAATGTAGTTAGCAAGTTTATGACAAATCTATGTAAAGTTCATTGGGAAGCAGTTAAGTGGATTTTGAGGTACTTACAAGTATTAAAGATAAATGTTTGTACTTTAGTAAATGAGAGTTAAAAATACAAGATTGAGTAGATACAAACTTTGGAGGTGAAGTTGATCACAGAAGAAGTATCACTAGTTACATTTTCATTATTGGTACTATACCTATTAGTTGGATGTCATAGATACAAAAGATTGTTGCTTTATCCACTACAAAGGTTGAGTATGCAACAGTAACAGAAGTCAGTAAAGAACTGATATGGCTTCAAGGATTATTAAAAAAATTGGGATTCATCCAAGAGAAGAGTGTTTTGTATAGTGATAGTCAAAGTGTTATACATCTAGCAAAAAATTCAACATTTCATTCTAGAACAAAGCATATTGGTCTCCATTATCACTTCATAAGATCTTTGCTTGAAGATGATGTGTTAATATTTAGAAATATTTTAGGAAGTAAGAATCCAGCAAACATGTTAACAAAGGTTGTAACCATTAACAGATTAAAGTTGTACTCAACTTTACTTGACTTAGGATAACTACTTAAATTACCTATTTTTACATAGGTAAAATAAAGCAATTATCCTAATTCTGACTTATTTAGGACCTTGTTTTCCTCATATTTTACTTAACATTAGAATTAATTAGGAAATTAGGTTTAGGATATAGTTTATGCATATTTTACCTTTATTTTTTTTTATTTGTGTTTGAGACAGGTTCTGAGAAGGACTGAAGAAATGACCATAGAATTGAGCTAATGGGTGTTGTGACAGCGCATGGGCGCCCAACGCTCACTCTGTGAGTGCCCAATGCTTGAGAAACTTGTTCCTCAAGTCGATGAGCGCCCAACACTCACTTTATAGGCACCAACACTTGGATTAGACTGCACAAAAAGCAAATTTTACTGCCCAAGGCCCATTCTATGGTCGTTGGGCACTCGGAAACAAAGGTGAGACTATTTAAAGAGCGTTTTTGTTATGAAGAATAGGGGTTACACACCTTTTTGTCCAAGGACACACTTCAGGCCCATCTTCATCCATCATTCGTGTTCATCCATCCTAATGGTTAGTTAGGTTGTTATTTTGTTAGGATCTGATGTAATTAAGCTTGAACTCTCGTGTATTTTTGTTCTCTTTAATCTAAGTCTATTATTCAATGTTGGTGTTCTTCTTTACCTTGTGTGTTATTTTCTTTATCTTTTGTGGATTTTACTTGTTGAATGAACTCGAGAGAGAATTTTCACTTGTAAAATGAGAAGAGCTCCTAGTGGGTTTTATTGTTCGGGAGAGAATAAAACCCATTGTCCATCTTAGGCTCATTTTCTTAATGCACGCTATTTGACTTTAGACTGTATGAAGGATGCATGGTCTAAAACCCAAAAATCTTAGTTCTTTACTTCGGAGGGATCGGGGTTAAGGATATTTTATGGGTGATGAGAACATGGGTATTGAACAAGGATTTTGAGGTCGTTGGTGCATTTGAGAGATGGTTTAGTGAGTAAAACCCAACTAAATATCATACGTGTAACCATAACTTTTATTTATTTCTATTTTATTTACTTTGTGTTTGATACTTTTGGTTATTTTTATCTTTAGTTTGCATAAGTAGAAAGTATTGACGTTTATAGGTATCAAAAAATTCATGTGGATCGACCTAATATATTTATCGATTACTATATACGATCACTGCACTTGTCATGAGTATTGTAGAAAACTTATTTGCTCATCAGCTTCCTTGAATAACAAATAAGATAAGGTTGCTACTTGAACGAGGTGTGAAGACAAATTGAAATTAGTGGAAGATTGTTAGACTTTGTCAAAATAAGGAATAGAAATGAAAGGAATAGTGTATTCCTTCATTTCATAAAACAAGGAAAATTAACAACGCTAAAGAATGTTTAAGAATAGGAAAAGAAAATGTAATAATTAGATATGTTACTTGCATGTATAAATAAAAAATGCCATCAACCTATTTCATATTCCAACATTGAGAGGAAAAGAGAGAGGAAAGAGAGAAAAGAATATTATAAAAAAATTATTTTTATTCTCTGATTGTTATTTGGATTGTGAGGAGTGTTTGTAAACACTTTATATTTTCTCCTTTTATTATTAATATATCTGCATAAATTATAATATCTCTATTATTTAGTGTTATTATTTCGCAGTTATAGTGCTTTGTGCAAATTTAATTATAAGAAATTTTACATAATTTCTCTACATTTCTTGTTACCATTTATAAGGAAATCAATTATCTTATCATCATAATTACATGCCCAAAAACAAGGCACTCCAACTACATATAAGCACACATGGTACCACAAGTTTTCCAATTTAATCTCATACACTACATTCATTTTCTAACTTGAGCGTCAGAGTCCTATTTACAGACGAACTTTTCGGATAATCACACTTTCTTTAATTTGGTAAAAACATCTTTTAATGTAAATAATTTATTTCAAGGACATTATAGTATCATTTAAGACTTAAAAACCTTTAAATTAAGATGAAAAATTATAATGCTTAGAGATTAAAATATTTAAAATTAAAATTTTATCTAACCATAAAATCTTCAAAAAGTTTATTAAATGAAAATTAAATCTATAAAATATTTGAATTATCACATGTTAAAATATTTTAACTATTATCACCACCACAATCTCCTATTATCATTATTATCATCACCATGCTAATGTCACTGTCATGATCTATGTTGTTGTCACAACCACCACAACCGTTGTTTCATGCGATAATAATAACCATGATAGTCGTGGTGCAACACAGATTGTTACAATGACATTAGTAATAGTGGTGATGGTAGCGGTATAATGAAAATGGTGATAATGGTAAGAGAATTAATCATAACATTCATTTTGGCGGGATGATAATAAAAATAGTAATAATAGAAATGATAATTTAAATATTTTAAGATATGATAGTCAAAATATTTCATAGATAAAACTTGGATAGTTAAATAAGATTTTAATTTGAATCTTAATATTTAATTGTCTATTTTTTTCATCTTTATTTAACGGTTAATTCAATATTACATGACTTTAATAATGTTCTTGAAAAAATTTTAAAATAAAAGATAATAATTTTTTTTTCAAATAATTTTCTTTGTTACTTGCATTCCAATTAAAAATAAAAATTACATATGTAACATGTATTTTGACTCTTTGTTATCATCTCTGCACAATATTCCTCAATGCAAGTTCATATTTATATTTTTAGAACACATCTTTATTTGGATTTTATTATATTTTAAAATATTTCAAAATTAAAAATACTTTTGATAATTTTAATCTATTTAGATATTTTTAAAATAATAACTTATATTTATAATTTAATTTTTATATGTCATGTTAGAAAATTCTTTAGCTATATTGTTAACTTGTTATCATTAATAAAATATTATTTAATATTAAAATTAAGGGTGTACACGGATGGTATTAGATTAAATTTTGGGTAACATTAAATTCAATTGATTATTTTTAATCATATTGGATTGGACTAAATTTGAAAAAGTTAATGATTTGATACGATCCATGGATTACAAGGACATTTTTTAGATTTTTCTTTTTATAAAACATAGAAAATAAAATAGTAAACATAAAAGTTTGTAGATAAGATATTAAACATACATGTTTCTTCAAAATAATATATAAAAGTCAAAATACATATAAAAGTTGTTTATAAAAGATAAAATGCAAATCTTAAAAGGCTAAAATATAGTAAAATTTAGGGTTTGATTGATTTGATTTTGTTTTTTATTTTTTAAAAAATAATTTTAAAGAATTGTTTTATAAAATAAGAGGAAAAAAAACTTTTTTAGTAAGTGTTGTTTGAAAACTATTTTTGGAGACATAAAAATGAAAAAAATTGTTCAAATTTACTGATATGTCATTTATGAAGAACAAAAAATAACTTATTCTCCTCGTATTTTGAGTTTTCAAAATAAAGATATAAAATTGAAAAGTAAAACTACTTATAACTTTTTAGTAAGTGTTGTTCTGCTTTTTAGTTTTTCAAACTAAAAACTAAAACGGTTTCAAAAATTACCAAATGAGTTTTTAAGTTTTTAAATACTAAAAATAGTTTTATAAAATTTTAGTCAAACTAACATTTAATAACTAACAAGTTTCATGGTCACAATACTTAACAAAATACTTAATAACTAACAATCTTCACGGATCAATGGATTTACAAAGTTTAAATATATGAACCGGTCCTACTAAGGTCAGATTATATCGAATTTGATCTGATTATGTTGGGACTAGTTCACATATCTAATTAGATTAGTTCAAATGAACGAATCAATCTGAATATGTAAACACTCAACTTAAAACTCATGTATATTTTTTATTAATATATTAAATTTTAATTTTATTTTCTTTATCATATAATTTTTATTTGTATTTTTTATCTTGTTCAAAAAAATGTTAAGTATATTATTATAAATGTATTATGTTGATATTTTCCAGCAAAATGACTTTTTTAAATAATTATGCAAAAAAAGGTTAAGTATATTAAATTTATGCAACAAAAAATCTAATGTCTAATAAAATGACTTTTTAAATCACGTTACATATTTTATTTTTAAAAAATATGAAATAAAATAATAATTTCAATCTACTTATAATATAAATATAAAATAATAATAATTTTACATAGGTATAATTAAAAAAAATGGTCCATTTTAGCTAGAGATAGTACGTTGTTAAACTTCCTCAAAAGACTATATTGACCTTTGAAACAAAAAAGTAGCACTCGAAAAAGGGTTTTTATTCATGGTTTAAATAGGTTTTTGGTCTAAATAATTATTCGAATTTTGTTTTTGGTTTTCAATGTTTTTTATTGTTTTTAGTTCCAATAAAATTTTAAATTTTTTTTCTGTCCTTGTTATTACTTATTTCAGTAAGTTGTGATATGCTTGTTAAATATTTTAAAATACAATGTGTGGGGAGTTTTATAAACTGTCATAATTAATTTAAATTTTTTAAAAGTATAAATTGTGTTAGGGTTTAAAGAGAAACTCACCTAATACAACTAAAAGTGTAAAAAATTACACTAAAACAAAACAGAAAACAAGAGTAAAAAAACAAGAGAAAAATTATATTGATTTCTCAAGAAAGTAGGCAAACATCAAGTTAGTTATAAGATTGTTATATAGGAGTATATACATACTACAAACAACCCACACGACATAGCTAATTCATGCTACTTGTGAAAAAAAAAATGTGGTGAATCTAGAAGCTACTAAATGAACATTTTAGTTAGGTGCCAACAAACACATATGCTAAACGTTCTACACAAATCCCATTAGACACTTCTATCAGACTCACTCTCAAACCATCGAACTCTTACATATGAAGATTTTGTGTCAATAGCAATCATTTATACCTTAACTTTGAATCAAGGATTGCATAGCTCCTAGGTCCTCACACTTATCTTTCTCCTAGTTGACCTCCACTAGCCCTTTATACGAATATCACCTTAATCTTGAGTTTGGCAATCAGTTGCTTGCCTTTATCTAGAAGCTCTTCCTCTATGCACACTGTCATTACCAAATCTCTTCACTCTCTTGTATTTTATTGAAGTTTCTCGACTCCTCTGAACCTTCATCTCTTCAACTACACTAAGAGTATAACATATGAGATCAACATGACCAAACCTATGAATAGGTTTAATGATATTATTTCCTTATAATGCACATGCTAATAATTGGAAACACAAAAACAACAAGTTTTGTGCCCCCTAAGTTAGACATTGCTAACTCAACATCATTGTCTACATCCACTTGACGCTTTTCTCTAATGCTACTAGTGGACAATTCCACCTTAATGTGAGTCTTCTCTCTATCTTCATAAGAGTTTTCACTCAACATACCCATCCTAATCTCATTAAACACAACATCCCTACTCCTATTGATGATGCATTTAAACAATCTAGGTTTTAACATCCACAACCTATATTCTTTGACTCCTTCGATGTATATGAGAAAGATACATTTTTCAATTCATGCCTCCAGCTTGACATGCTCAAATGTCAAGGCTCCAAATTCCCTCATATTTGAGTAATCTGCTAACTTTAGACTCCAAACTTTTGTCGATGTCTTGAACTCCAAAGCAAACAATGAACATTTGTTTATTAGATACACCACAATATTAGCATTTTTCCCTAAAAGGCCTTAGACAGACCCACTCCCAAGATCATACAATTAAACTCTCTCAAAAAATGTTCGTGTCCATCCTTTTAAAAGGTCCATTATGTTAAGGAGTCTCTGCAACAATCTTATGGTTCTTTACTGTCAATTCCTACATAACTCGTTAAACTCTTGTGAAACAAATTTAAACTCATTGTTTGCCCTTACCACCTTTAGTTTGACTTATTGATTCTCTATCTGGATGTAGCATTCCTCGAACCTTTGGTACGTCTTCGTCTTGTTCATAAGAATATATATTTAGGGTCTCCTCGAGAAGTCATCGGTGATGCTAAAAAAATAAGACCTCTACCATGAGTCCATGTTCTATATGGACACCACAAGTTTGCATCGACATATTCAAATGGTTTGTTGGACATGTGTTTCCCAGTCCCAAAGTGCACCCTATGAGACTTTCCATAACAAATTGATTACAAAAATCTAACTAATGTAGCTTATCACCCATCAACAACTTTTGTTTCTCAAGCCCTATCAAGCCCTACTCACTAACGTGGCCTAGCCTAAAATGTCATAATTTAGCTTTATATTGCATCATTTGACTAACAATGGATGCATGTACAATGAAAGTATAACCATATAGGACGTATGACCCATTACACTTTTCATCTCCATCAATCACAAACACTCTGTTGGATACTTTATCATCCCACGTTGAATCATGATAAAATAACCTAAAACATCAAACATACTTATGGACAAAAGGTTCCTTTTAAGCTCTGTAACATACCTCATACCTACAAAGACATCTCATGGTTGTTAAACATCTCAAGTTTGATCATTTTCATGCACTGCACTTTATTGGTCTTGTTGTTCTCAAGGAGAACCATCCCACCCTTCTTTAGTTCTAAAGTATAAAAAAACCATGCAAACAAGGTTCGCATATAATATTTCTCTCTTCCCCATTCTGTGTAAATACTAGGGATGACAAAAAAATCCGCGTCCACGGATACCTGTGGATAAAACCCGTGAAAATATCTGTACAGATAGTCTAAATGGGCACTCGTTACCTATGGGTACGAGTTTTTTTCTGCCCGCTCCTTAACAGGCGTGGGTACGAGTATCATAGCACCCGTACCCGCAGTTATCCGCTAAACTAGAATCATATATATAAGTTAAAAAAGATAATATTTTTGGAAAATAAATCAATTTAAAATATTAATTATCAAAATTCATTGATATCAATCTTATTTTTTTATGAATTAATAAAATTATTTATTATAAAATACCGATAATATAAAACAAAGATTTTATTTGTATTAAATATTTTCTTATAAAATATTATATTAATACACTTTTAGATCTAATTAATCTTGTAGAAACTAATATAATTTTATTTCTAGATTTTTCAAAGAATAAATGATTTATTTGATAAAAATTCTTATAAAAAATATTTAATTTAAATTTATTTTTTTTAAACTATCCATGGGTACTCGTGGATACCCGCGGATATTAAAAAAACCTGTAGGTATTTCCATAATGGGTACCCGATGGGTTTTTTAGCAGGTAACGGGTGACAAGCTTTTGTAGCGGGTCGGGTAGCGCGTAACCACTACCCGTACCCGCCCTGATCCGTTGTCATTCCTAGTAAATACACATTTCTCCCTTAACTTTCATATCCCAACTATCATATTTCGTCCTATAAGTAAACACATTTTTTAACCATGAATACAAAACTTGATAATCTATTTATGCATCCATCTTTCAAGCACTCACGATTCTAAGCACTTTCACCCACGAAAAAAGAAATAGAAATGATGTGATATTTGATAATCACGTGCCTAAAGGATCCTTTTTAAGGTCACTTGGAAGGGAAATGAATTTATGAAGAGGAAAGGAATGGGGTGAGACGCCACAAATACTAGGTTTAATAAGCCAAAGGGGAGAGGCCACAAGGAAGGGGTCCCTTGATAACTCTTAGAAGCTCTCATAAAGGAGAAAGGGGGACACTCAAAGGTAAGAACCTCACAACAAATATGGTCTCTAGGATTAAATTCAAGTGTAAAAAATATAAGTGAGGGGAGGAGCTCCTATTTATAAAGGTAGCTAACCTCTTGAACAAGATAACCTAAAAAAGAAGGGCTAGGATTAAAAGGAGAGGTTTAAGGGAGGAAGATTGAGAAACAATTCCCTCCTTAGATCATCAAACTTGGTGCCCAAGTTTCTCAAACCAAGGGTCAAGATTGCTTCTTATTAGCTTAGGGGGTTTATGTAGGAAAAGAGGGGTGTAGATATCAAGGCTACGCCTTATTTCCTTCATAAAGACCCAAAAAGCTAAATTCACCCTCTAAAATCCTAAGACACCTCCTAAAATAAAAAATGGACTAAATACATGTCCCAAATTAAATTTCTAATGCTCCTCAAAATTAAAATAAAGGAAAATTGCATTTTATTAACTAAAGTCCCTAGCCTAATATCTTCACTCTTCACAGGAGGTGAAGTCTTCCTTTGTCTGCAAGGGCTAGGTCTTCTTCAATCCTTCTAGCCATGACCCTAGTGATAGGTCCTTGACTAGGCATGGTCACATCAAGAAAGCTAAGAAAGGTGTACCTTCCTAGTATCTTCAATGTTTCACCCAACAGTTCTTCTACAAACCACCCACAAAGAACTTGTGATCGACATAAAAAAAGGATAAGCGTCATCGTAGGAGAAGCGCAATGCAAAGATGAAGAGGCGGGAGCGCAGTGACAGTGGAGAACATTTTTGGTATTTATAGGAAATTATTTAGGGGTATAGCGGTGCCTCTCAAAAGGCAAGAAATTATGTAGGGTTTCACACGACATGACCCTTCAGACAAGACATTTTGGAACCAACAATAAAAGCGCGTCATGTGGCAAAACTTGCAATTTTTGCAGTATGAAATTCATGCCCTCATTACAGTTGACACAATCTTGAGCCATTGAAAGAACAACTGATTGTTGTGGAGCAGTGTGATCTCAAGATCTATCAAATCACATAAGATCAAGGAACAAGACTTCAACTTACCAAGCCTCTTCGTTACTCTGACCTTGAGGCTGAAGGGCATGTGGGTCGAAGGGTTACCTGACCTGACCTATAACCCCAAACGATTATCAAGCTCAAGCCCAAAGGATAAACAATCGTGAGGAGAAAATGGACTATGACCATTACCTTTCCATAGGGAAAACAACCACAAAAACCTAGGATATAAAGAGAAGAAAAACCAACCACAAGGCAAATTCTGAAAACTAGAAATATATAATTTGAAGGCTTTTAGGTGACGTTTGATTTGAGAAAATATTTTTATTTTCATTTTTTGAAACTGTTTTCATTTTCAAATTTTCAACATTAAAAAAATATGTTTGTTTTCAGGTGATATTTTCTATTTTTAAAAAATAATGTTGTTAAATTTAACCAATTTTAGCAAAAATATTATAAATTATTTATATATATAGTTTACAATACATTTACATATTGTTTTTTTATATGATTACAATATTGCTATTAAGTTTTCACATTGTGTTAACTTTGAAAACACTGAAAATAATTTTTTTCTATTTTCTATTATTTTCTAAAAATATTTTCAACGAAAATGTTTTCTATATTGTAATGAAACATATTTTTACTACTGATGTTTGTTTTTTTTGAAAATGAAAACAAAAAACACTTAAAACAAACGTCACCTTAAATTCTCAATTGAAAATTATGTTACTAAAACTCATCTTATCTTAAAATTCATGCAAAACAATGATTAGTAATTTGATGACAACGTAAATTGAATTACATTGTAGATGCATTACCATGAAAATCTAAATTAAATGTGTCAAATTTTATTATTACCCATTTTGGGTCAAAAATAAAATAACAATAGTAAAAACAAATCATTGTCAACTATAAAGCTATTCAATGACGGTTTAACCAAACCAAACCCATGATGTACACTGATCAAATCTAAAATAATTGAGTTGATTTTAAAACTCATAACCATCAAACCCTACTATAATGTCTGTTGATTCTTGCAATTTCTAAAAGTCATCTTCTCTATTCTTTGGACAATGTTTTGAATATGACAAAATTTCTAACCTTGAAACATCTCTTGTACCTTTTTCCAATTAGTCTTCCTTTTTTTTATCGTTCTTGAACTTTTTTCCCCTTTTCTCCTTTTGCCTTTCTTTTTTCCATATTCAGACCAACCTTACATCTATTGTTTTGAAATCTTGAAGCTTCTAAAACTTTTAAGTATGAATCGAGGTTGTGATTGTTTGTTCTTTCCCGCATTGCAAAGCATATTTTAAATGCTCAAAGGACTTTGGAAATGAATTTAGAAGAAGTAAAGCCTTGTCCCCATTTTCAAGTTTCATGTCAATATTCTTCATATCATCCACAGAATCTTGTTAAAATTTGTTAGCTATTCTTTCATTGTTTTTTATTATGTCATCCTGAACAAATACTATTGTTGCTTCAGACATAGTCTATGTCTAGAGATTTTACCATATACAAAGACTCCAACTTAACCTACATCCTAACAATGGTTTCTCCCTAAAAACTTCCCTCAGTGTCTTGTCCTAAGGCATAAGATGACGACATTTCAAACCCTATCAATCATCTTCTTCTCATACAAAGTTAAAGACAATGACACATTCACCTCTCCCCATTAACACTTCCTTAGACCTTTGTTGCATCGAGATGACTGCCATCTTGATTCTCTACAACCCAAAGTCTTTGTTCCCAGAGAACTTTTTGATATTAACTTGGTTCCCATGACTTCTAATCTTTCTTGAATTACTTTGTCTCCCCATAGACGGTGCAAATTGTCGAGGTTCTAACAAAAATTCACCAAGATAACTCAGAAAGTGTAAAAAATAACACCGAAAATAAAAGACAAAGCAAGAGTTAAAAAATGAGAAAGATTGTATTGATTTCTTGAGAAAGTGTGCAAAGATAAATTTAGTCATAAGAATGTTACACAAAGGTATATATTGGCTACAAACAACCACATGACATAATTAACTCCCATAACCTATGAAAGAGACAAGTGATATATTTAGAAGCTACTAAAAGGACGTTTCTGTCTAGTGCTTGCAAACACAAATGCTAGGCACTTCACATAGCTATTGGTTCTAGATGTTTTGCATCGGACACGACAACCCGACACTCTCATTAGCATAACCTTAAGACGCTCCAAAGCAAACACAATCCTAACCTATCATACATATCTATCAAACTCGCTCTTAAGCCATCAAACGAACTCTTGCGTTTGAAGATTATGAGTCAATATCAACATTCTATCATCTCTGAATTAACCTTTGATTACATGTAAATTTAAAAGTGAAAAATGTATGTGATTTTTTTCATGAAAGCTATATTGAGCTAGAAATAGAAGGTTTATTAATCTAATAATAAAATAAATAAAAAATAATTGACATCTTATGTCATCTAAACAAATATGAAATGAAATGAAATTCTTCAAATTCTATTATACTTTATCCTATTTTAAATAATTAAAGCAATACTAACTAATATTATTTCATTCTACACTACCGTAGATCTCAACAAAGTTGACAACTACATGATTTAAGAAAAAACACTAAATAATATTTTTATGTTAAAAGATTTTTTTCTAAACTATATACCCAAATTAAAAACTCGATAACTAATATTATTTCATTCTACACTACCGTATATCTCAACAAAGTTGACAACTACATGATTTAAGAAAAAACACTAAATAATATTTTTATGTTAAAAGATTTTTTTCTAAACTATATACACAAATTAAAAACTCAATAAAAAATCTGGTCCCCTACTTGTTCGATTTTTTAATTTTGGCTCCTCCAAAATTTTATTGTGAAATTTAGTCCTTTTTTTATGAAAAAATTTAATTTAGGTGCATTTGTCAATTTGCGAGTGGTGATTGTCAATTTTCATGTCAAAACCTCTCCTCCTAGAACCTACAATCAGAAAAAATAAAAAGCATGTGTCGATTATAAAATTTATTAAAAACAACCCCTAAAACAAACAATTTAAAAAAAACACTAAACCTTATACAATCTACAACTATAAAATCTTTTGGACGGAATGTTTTCTATCCAAGAAAGAAGTTACTAGTGGATTAGTGGTGTTTCCAACCCAGACATACACACCAATCCATGCCTTTTGATTGTGTCTCTGAGTTACATGATAACTCACTAAATTCCATTTGACTACAGCAATAAGGACTAGAACTATTTATCAAGGAAGAACGTTAGCACCTTCGTCGCGTCTCATTGTTACCTTTCTTTATCACCTCTCTTCTTAACCTCTTTTCGTTGCCTAAACGCACTTCACTTTAGCTTTCCATGGTTTGCTTTTCATTTTCTATCATTGACACATTTCTTCGCTTTTGCCTCAACGAGCTTTGTAATGATATTAGAGTTTGCAATTTGGAAATGGGAAGTAATCGTGCATCTACCTAAGAAACCCTTAAAAATATGCTTCAATCTCTTTAATTTTAAAAATTAATCAATTTTAATTTGTCAAATCACTTAAAAATTTATAAGTGGTGGTCAATTAACTCAATCTTAATGGTCGACATTCACTTAAAAATATCATTTCACACATTTTTTTTTATTTAAAACATAATATCATTGTTTTAAAATTTAAAAACACAATATCTAAATTTAAAAAAATTTAAGATATGAATTATATTCAAACCAAATATTAATCACTTTCTCATATTCTGTAAATAGTATATTGTGACGTGTCATCTTACGTTGCTTTCCCAGCACACGTGACCCTGTACCATGCCTCTGTACTAATAATAACGCCACAACTTAAACAGGCCATGGCCGAGAAAAAGAAGAAGAATTCAAAAAGGCCCTTATCCAGTTTCTTGAATAAAAGAGAAGGGCCAATAATGATCCATCACAATAATGCCTGTCGATCTTCTTTTGAAAACAATACTCACTTTTGTCTCTCACTAAACTCCTATCCTACCCTTGCCAAAAGTTACACATTTTATTTTAGACCCTCCATTTTTTTCTTTTAAAATAAACTGAAACAAAACAAGTTATTCTCTCGTAAACTTAAAGATGAATAAAATGCAAAATTAATTATTTGATGTTTAAGCAATAGAATGAAAAGGTTTAAACCTCTATGTATAGTATGCAATGTACATAGTTTAATGATCATTCACTAATATTATAAAAAAATTGAATCGTGTAATAAACTTAAATATAAATTTTGTTTTATTTAATATTATTATTCTTAAAATATTATTCATTTAATTATAATTATGATTCTTTTTTACTTTGAGTACATAGTCATTCTTTTTTTTTCTCTTCTCTCTCAATAGCTGATGAGATTTTTCAAATATTCTTCTCTTCACTTAAAATATTATTCATTTAATTATAATTATTTATTTAATTCCATTTGTTCCACTCACTCTCTTATAAATTTAAATTTGGTTTTCTCACTAGATACGTCCTATTGGGGTTGAGTAAATATCAATCATTGAAATATATACGAGAGTGAGATAAGTAAATATCAATAATTGAAATAAAAATGAATGGTTGAAATCATTCACTTATTCTCTTTCTTCTAATATTTGTTTTTAATCACTCTTTTCTCTCTCTCTTCTTTCAATGATTATATTTTTTTTATATTCTTTTCTCTCATCTCTCAATAGCTAAGATTTGCTTCTCTCACTCCCATATAATTTTGTCTTTCTCACTGAATATGTTCCTTATATGGGGACATATGTAGTGAGAAAGTCAAATATATATGAGAGTGAGATGAACAAAATATCAACCATTGAGATAAAAATTAATGGTTGAGATCATCCACTCATTATCTCTCTTCTAGTATTTATTATTTGTTACTCTTTCTTCTCTCTCTTATCTCAATAATTGAGATGTAAGTTATCTTATATGAGAATTACAGGAACAAATTTCAACTACTTAAATAAAAATTAATGATTGAGATCAAATTATGCACATCCACTTATTCTATCTCTTCTAGCATTTATTATTTGTTACTTTTTTTTTTCTCTTTTCTCTTCTCTCAATGGCTGAGATTTACTTTTTCTCACTAGATATGTCTTGTCCCCCATATATATAGAGAAAGGAGATGAGTAAATTTATATGAAAGTGAGAGAAATAAATCTGAACTATTGAGAGAAGACTATCTAAAAAATCACAACCATTAAGAGATGAGAAAGAAAAAACAGGGATAAATGCAGGAAAGAGATAATAACTAATTAATTTCAATAACTAAGATTTGTTTCTCTCACTCTCATATAATTTTTAGCTTTCTCTAGTTATGTCCCTTCTTTTAGTGAGAAAGCCAAAAAATCGGCTTTTTCTAGATATGTTCCTAATTTTAGTGAGAAAGCTAAAAAAATGACATATCTAGTGAGAAAACTAAATTTATAAGAGATTCGAATTCTTTGCAATCACTGTGTGACTATAGGAATATATAGTTATTATCTAATGACTAAAAATTTTAATACTTTATATCTTTTTATTATAAAATTTATTATTGTGATTGAGATTTTATGTCATCACATAAGCGACTGTAACAAATTTATTTTAATTTATACAAGAAGAAGGAACATATCTCAATCATTAAAAAAGAGAGAGAAAATAACAGATAATAAATGTTAAAAAAGAAAATAAATGAATGTGTATGAATTAATTTCAATTATTAATTTTTATTTTAAATATCCAAATCTTTTCTTCTCTTTTTCTAAGGTGAGATTTGCTTTTCTAGTATCCCTATGTATAAATCAAGTGAGAATAGAACAAATATAAACAGATCCACTTAGTGCAACCTGATTCACACAAGTTAGAACTCGGAAGGACCGGAATGAGCCATGTATATTAGACTAATGGCTACTCCTCAGAGCAGATATGCCTCACTCCGCAGTAGGCAGGATACCTCCTCACTCAACTCAGCCCACAATTCACAAATCACTTCCACTGAGTCCTCCCTCTCGCCGTCTCGATCATTCCGATCACGAATCGACCTCGTCTCTCGCTCTTCGTGCGGTGGCTGCAGCTATTCCGGCGAGTTTTGAACCCTACTCTCCAACTCCGCCGAGTCTACCTCTGTGTTTTGAAAAGGATATATCCTTTTCAAACCTCTCTAGTCTTTACTTAAAAAACTAGTTCTAATGATCTTTTCTTAAAATTGAAAAGGCAATGGGTTCCCATTCTATGAGAAAATGATTCCGGCAGATCTTGTGACCCTTCTATCTCAACGCATTCATATTATGACAGCACCTCCAGTGCATATTATCGCATGAATTTGAGCTGTTAAAATCAATAATTAAAGCCATCAAATTCAATAAATTTCGATATTAGTATATTACTCATGAACTCATTTTCTTTACTTAAAGGAACTATCTTGATACATGTTTTCTGTTTAATTTTGGTGGAATAGCAGTAATTGTATTGTGCAGACTTAACTTTTTGCTGCATAATGTTGTTGCCATTATTCAATATTCAGTAATGTTTCTTCCTTTTTTCATCAATCACTTTGATGATTGTAAACTTTGCCGATGTTTCCTTTTTTTTTATCTTGTTTTATGCAGAGTTGCTATTATGCGACATGCAGTAATGTTTCTCTTTCTTTTTCACTGCAGTTTTACGCAATTGAACTTTGATTGCATCGAAGGCTTCAGGTAAACGAGAATTATTGTTGTTGAATATTCCAAATTGTGGATGAATATTCCGAAATCTGAATTTTGTTAGTGCCGCTGTTCAGAAATTTGTGTTGAGAATCTTGATTGAATACTAGTTTAATCAGTTTATTGTGTTCTAAATTTTGGTTGAATATTCCGTTATTTGGGGTTGTATTTTACGCTAAGAATTAATTCTGTAAAAAAATATTTTTCTAATTTAAAAAAAACCCACAATTTTTTATTTTTTGATAGGTTAATCTATAACCCTCCAAATCTTGATGGATTAGTCTAAAAAATTTTACACTTAACTTTTTTATTTTTTTTTATTTTGATAGATCAAATGTTAAGGTTGTTAAAAATATTATTAAGACTTAATTAGTTTGATTTATTTTTTAGTTTATGAAAAGAGTTTTTAAGAATAGTTTTTAAAATATGTTTTTAAAAAGAAAAAAAAAACTTATTTAATAAGTGTTATTTGAAAACTGTTTTGAAGATATAAAAAATAAAAACTTATTTATATTTATTAAAATTCATTAATGAAAAAAAAAATTGTATTTTGAGTTTTAATAGAAAAATCAAAAGCAAAAAAACTGTTATATATTCAATCCAAATGTCTCCTTGGTCATCTCACCGGATTCTTGTCATTTTTTTTTATTTATTTTATTCATCATTACCTCTATCTCCTTCACTTCTCATAAAAGTCACTGCATACTCGTATCAACATGACATACATTAAAGTATAATGTTGGTTCTCTGTTATTTAAATTGGGCTTCATCATAAATTCATAATGCATTCTCTGACTCAACTCAGCACTTCTGCTGCTTTGAACGTCACTGTTCAATTTGCCATTGAACCTTGTATATCTGGCATGAGGTGAAAGAAGTGGAACATGGATCTTTTTATTAGTCTTATATAATGTGTGACTTTGTTTAATATGGTCAGTTACTTTTTTCCCTGAATTTATTTTGCTTTGTTACATAAACTTGTAAAATCCTTTTCTGAAAGATTTTCCCCATTTTTATAAATCTCGAGTATTAATGTGTACGGTCTAGTTTCTTCTGCATATGAAGTTATTAAGATAGTTTTGGTAACCAATAAAACAATATTTATGATTGTCTTAATAGAACAGGTATAATCAGCATTCAGATTTAGTCTGTATATATGAGTGTTGTTGAGATACATAGTTTGCGGTTAAAACTTAAAAGTGGAAATTTGGTATGCTTGATCTACTTAATGTATGGAAATAAAAAAGGCAGGAACAAGCAGTTGAAAGAAGTAGATGACAGCATTGGAGAATGACTAATTCCATTATCTTCTCACTTGCGAACTAAGTCTGACCAGTCCTAGATAGATTTGAAGTACTGTTATTACTTGTTAGTGTGCAATCTAAAATAATTTCATTGTTTCCGAATATTTGAAACGGGGAGGGTTCACACCTGTGTTCTCTTAGATAACACAATATTGTATAAAAACTAATCCCATCCTTTCCTGTATTTGTACTTAGTTATCAGTGGTTGTTCTTCGGAAAATACTAAATGGAGAGTATTGATTTGTTACTTTTCTGAAGCTAGTTTCTACATAGGAGCACCACTATTGTTGTGTGGCGATTGCACAGTAGAGGTGTATAACTTCCTAGCAAATCTAGCGACTGAGTTCATTGTTAAGGGCAAGAATCAAATGCAAGTAACAGAGTTAGAATTCTGGCAATTTTTAACTCCTCTCTTCAAGCTTGGGTGGAAGCATTGGATTGGTGCAGCTGTTTTCTTATGGGGTTGGATTCACCAACGTCAATGCCATAAGATTCTTGTATGCATCATCTACTTAATTGATATATAAATCTTTGGTTTTGGTCAGTGACACATGAATATCTATTGGTTTGAGACCACCTCTTCATAACTTAATAGTTGCTATCTCTTTTTATCTTCGTGATATTAAATATACATGATTTTCTTAATTTGCTTCACATGTGGAATTTTGTTCCACATTTTGTAAACTAATACTACAAGCAATGATTCTTTAAAATGAAAGGTTGAAGTTTAGAGAAAATATGTCATTTCAATATTGAGGAGGAATAAGTTACCTAAAGATCGTTGCAATCAAATTCTCGATCGGCTGTCTGATTTTTATAATTTTGACAGGATTCTTTACGACATTCAAGAGAAGCAGATGAATATGTAATTCCTCATGGTGATTGGTTTGATATCGTCTCCTCTCCACATTATCTCTCTGAAATTGTAAGCCTTTCTCTTTGTCTCTGTAACTTATACCATGTGACTGATATGGATAAGCCTAATATTTGATGATGCTGAAGGTTATATACTCTAGTTTTGGTCGCTATTGGAGGATCCAACCTAACAATCTGGCTACTTCTTGTTTTTGTGGTAATATTTCCTTTGCAGATTTTACAAGGTTTTAATGTTTTAAACAAATGATATTTGATTGTGATTTGCTTTTTTGCGGGTTTTTTTTATTGGGTGTAGGTGGCAAATTTGTCATTTGCAGCTGTGGAAACACATAGCTGGTACCGTCAGAAATTTGAAGATTATCCGAATAGTCGGTTTGCTATAATTCCATTCATTATGTGAGATTGTGAAGCAGAGTAATTATCACAATTGATCGCAGCAAAGAACTTCATTTTTCTCAAGGTGTACTTGTTTAGCTTAAACTGTTTTAGTTCAGAGAATCTTATATTTAAAATACCTAAATAATTTTTGGCTTTGTTTTTGGTGTAAAACTCCAAACATTCAGAGTCGTCTGTCTTAATTACTTTTATCCCACCAAAATAAACCCTAAATAGTTATTATTGAAGTCATTACGGAAACTCTAGACAAAATTGATGTCCCTTTCAATGACAATGTGATGCCGAGATAATTTTATTATCTTAAAAATTAATATGATGACAGTATAAATTTTCGAATTTGGATTGAAATGTGATGTTGGTTTTCTTATTTATTTTTCAAAATTTATATTTTTGTTTATTAAAATTTGTGAATTTTATAAAGTTAGAGATTAAATATTATTTTAAACTAAGGTATAGGACTATGAATTTTAAAAAATAGAATATTAAAATTGTATTTAAGTCTAAATTTTGTAACAAATATCATTTCTGATTCTGAAATGACTGGTTTGTTGACACTTGACATAAACACATTTTCCTTTCAAATAGATTTGGCTCTCACGAGCTTCAACCTACCGAACATCCACCTCAGGTTTGATAGTTCAATAACTACATGAAAGTAAAATAAGGCAGGTAATTCTACCATAGCTCCTAACTCTAACATTTAACAGATTTATAGCTTTTAAATTTGTGTCAAGTTTGAACTGTGGACCTTTACCGATGTAAGTTTTTGCATCCATTATTTTAGCTCCGTCCGGGGATTAAGTTTTTTATTTTAATTTTGAAATGTATTTTGAAAATAGAAATATGTTTTATAAAAATGGTTCTGATTCAGTTTTTGTTATTTTGAAAATAATTTTTTCATCCATTTTAAACACAATAAACTTAATTTTCAAATTTTTGTTTATGTTTTTATTCAAGTTGATTCTTTAACATTACTTGTCTTCACTAGTTACTACCTTTGATTTTTTATCACTGACTGTTATCTTTAATTATATGTCGGTGATCGTCATTTTTAATCTTCACTCCAATTTTGACCGCCATCTCTTACTATCGGTCATTGACTATTGATCTTATAAGGAGAAAAGATTCTAGTGAATTAATATTTAAAAACAATATTTTAATTTAAAATTTGGAAACCTTGTTTTTAAAAACTTAAAGCAAACTAGTTTTTATTTTATTTTATAAATTTCAAAATTGGAAATAAAAAATCACCCAAATGTAACCTTAGTTTGGTTGTTGTTATTTATACTTTTGTCTAAATGATAGATATATTTTTTTAAAATCTCTTATAATTATTTTTTCAAAATAGCCTTTTCAGAATTAATAAATATCTCTCTCTTTCTTTTTTACATAATCTTTATTATTACAATACTATTTTTTTAAAAACTAATATAAATTTTAATTCTAGTTTATCTTTGTTATTTTTTAAACTCTAATTTTGCATTCTTATATGATTGTTTTTAAGCTATAGTTTGCATCCTTTTTCTATTATCAATCATTTACTTATATTTTGATATTATTTGAGATTATTTTTTGTTTTTTCCCAGACAAATTTGTGGTGAATAAGAAAAACTATGTGTTACATTACAACATGGTATGTTTTGATAATTTCCTCCTATGTTGGAGGTGGACATAGAAAAGAGAAAAATAGTATATACACATGTTTTAAGACTTCCGCAGCTACTAAAACAATGAAGCATCTCATTGGAGTTGGCCCAGTAAAAAGAAAACAAACTCACTTACAAAGTCTTCTTTTTGCCTTTTAAAGAAGGATAAAATATGTTATACCTACTTTCTTTTTTGTTTTTTTTTTTAAAATTAAGAACGAGAGATGAAATGTCATAAACATCATTGCTAATTTGGTTTTTAAAATACCAAAAAGTAATTTTCAGCAAAGTAAGTGACTATTGTAGAAAGTACTTTTCGAGACCGTCTCTTACTCCTTCAAAAAATATAAATACATGTTTAGAAAGTACTATTTATGACTTGAGATTGCATAATTAAAAAAAATTGAATTATGCCTTTGAATGTGTAAAAATAGAATGACAATTAATTTCTCAAAGTGGGCATAGTGATGTCTAATGATTAAAAAGGGTGTGTATGGTGGTTGATAGAGTTTGTGGAGAAAGGAGAATGTATCCTGATATGGTTTTGGGAGATGTGGAGAAATGAACAAATACTTTATATTAGAGATAGATGTATCTTGAACAGAAAAAGAATAATTATAAGAAAATATTTAAAATAAAAATAAAACTGAAAGTATATTAATTGTTGTATAGAGATATAAATAACATGATAAATTAATTTTTAACTTTTTAAATACATTTTGAATTGGATTTTCTTGATTGTAAAAAATTATTGAAAAAAATTATGTTATGATTTTAGTAACCAATTCCCTTATTAATGTGATGATTGTTTAAATAAAAATGAGAAGAATTCACAAAAAATAATAAAAAAGATGAGAGAATTAAAATTGACAAGAGAACTTGAAAAAAGAGAAAAAGAGATTTTATGTCGTATAGTTGAGAGTAGAAAATTGATAAAAGAGAAAAAAAGATTTTATGTTGTTTGGTTGAGAATAGAAAAGAGAGAAATACATGTAGGATTTATTAAAAACAAAACTCTTCATTAATGAAGATGGAAGAGATGATAATATATATGCTTAAATAAGTTTTTTATCGCTAAAGTTTAAAAAAAATTACTTTTTAAAATTCAAAAATATTTTTTTAGTTCCTAATTTACTTTTAATCTTTCTTTTCTAGTCAACACTGTTAAAAAATTGCTAACAAAGAGAACATCTTTTTACTCGTGAATCACTTTCCTCCTCAATTTCATATTCGGCACAACTAGATACAACATAACTTATAAATGGACAACGTTAATATAAAAAACAAATTAACTTCAGGGATTAAAAATTTATTTTTGAATTTCAAATATCAAAAGTGATTTTTGCTGAAACTTTAGGGACAAAAAACTTATGTAAACCTAATATATATATATATATATATATATATATATATATATATATATATATATATATATATATATAGAGAGAGAGAGAGAGAGAGAGAGAGAGAGAGAGAGAAAATAACTTAAGTGAAAAAAATGATTATAGTGAGAAATGAGAAAACATAATAATAAATGTAGGATTTCAATAAATGTTGAGATTGAGTTGTTAATTAAACAAGCTCACATGATTCTTTTACACAAAAACCTCTCTCACAAACTCTTAACGGACCACTCTCTTATCACCCCTGTGAAATCCTCTAAAAGGTTGCCATTACCGTCACTCCACCATCACCGCCACCCCTCCCTATCGTTTCCACTACTGTTAGTATCGTTGTCGATGGTGGTGGTGGTGGAGTGAAACATACATAACCCGTCACAATTTAAAACCCTACTCAAACTGAATAAAACAAAAACATGAAATTGAGAAGAGAAAAAATGCAACAAATATTGAGTGGTGCAATGAGAGAGGAGACAAATACAAAACAATGTAAAACTCGGTGGTGTTTTAAATTCAAAAGAGGACAAAACACTTATTCTTTCATTGTAATTGTAGAGTGTTCTCAGTTTAAGTTCACATCACACATACACATACTTCTGTCTCTTTTTTGTTATTGAGAACAAAACAATTGACATCACTACCACTGTCATTGTTAACAATGGTGGTGACAATCTTGTAAAAGATTCCACAAGCATGACAAGAGAAAACGACATGTTAAGAGTTTATGGGAGATGTTGCTGTATGAGAGAACACATGAACTTGTTAAATCACCAACTCAATCTGAATTGTTTCTTGAAATCATACGACTATTATTATGTTTTCTCATTTCTGACTGTAATAATTTTTCTCACCTAAGTTGTCCTATCTCCTATTTCCCTCTCTCTTTCTCTCTCTCTCTATATATATAAAGGTACATATATTTTTAACAAAAAATATTTGTTTTCTCTTTATTTTTTTAATAAAACAAATAAAGAAAACATATTTATTTATTTATAATTATTTTAATTCAAAAACTTTAAAACTTATTCATTTTTATGTCATTTTCTCTTCTCTTTTATTTTTCTCTATCTTAGTTCTTTAAAAACATATTCAATGACTTTATAAGACAAGATCATCTCCTTTTTTTTATCAAATTAATTCAATATTCCAAATCAAATTTTGTCACATATTTAAAAAATACTTTTTAATTTGTTTTTTTTTATAAGTCAAAAAATTTAATTAAAAATAGAAAGCACAACAAATGCCTTCTCTGGAAAAGTTACAGAACATAAAAAGCAAAAATGACAAAGGTATGCATACAAATCAAATTACCCCAACTAGAGTTTTGAAAGGTTAGATAGTCAACTCACACCCACACAAAAAACAGGATTCATTAACCATTTTGCAAAGGATTAGATGTAATTTTTGCAGCATAACACCACTCTAGGAACTAAGTTAAGTTGCCTGAACAATGTCATGAATAATTGTTGTAGCCTTGAATACAACTGAATTCCTTGCCTCTCAAATCTACCATATTCCAGCGAACCGCATGAAAGTTGAAGCTTTCCTCTGAGTTGAATACCATGTTACCACCCCCGTAAAGAAGTGGTAGTAACCTTTGATAGAATGTCCTTAATTACATTAAATAAACCCTAACATTATATATAACTGTTGTAATTAAAATCTATCATTTTGCAAACTTCATGGATTAAAATGAAATCATTTAAAAATTAAATACCAAAATAGAGCCATTTTAAAACAAAACAAAAAAGTTAGACCATTTAAAATATGTCACATCATAATTATAATCAATGTTAAGGAATATGTCACACTTTTCTGTTAACATTTAACTTTTTTGCAAAAAAGAACCAAAATGTAAATTTTTGAAAACGTAATGGACCAAACAAAAAAATACCAAAACATAATAGACCAAAAATATAATTTAGCTTCTTTATTTTATAGGCTAGCTAAAATGAATTTTAAAATTCTGCATTTTGCAATGAGGATGGAACTAAAACTAGGAAGCACAGCCCATTAGCGTTTTAGTTAATAAAATATACCAAATTTTGTATACGTATTTTGTATATGTCAAAAACTAATCAACTAAACTTTCACATTTCCAGAAACGAGTACTGCCAAATAGAACATAGTCTAAAAGGGAAGGGAGTAAAAAAATGGACAAACAAATTAACAACATTCATATATCTCCCTTATTTAGCCCACAAGATTTTATATAGGCCAAGAAGATAAATTGTCAATCATCAAACAACCAACAAAGTTTACATAATCAAATCAACTGAGCTACTAAGGAACCTGAAAGATCAGCTTATACCTCGTCTGAATGTGAACACAAGTCTCTCAAGGTTAAATAGCAATGATATCTTCGCATATGTGGAGCATCAAGAAACATATTTAGGAAGGGAATTCTCATGCATACAGATCTATACCCCAAAACACAGCTGGTTGATTAGTTCGATATTTTTTATCCATACTTCCAATGATCTCCATGTCCTCTTTAGACAACTCAAAATCAAAAACCTGAAAGTTCTCTCTCAACCTTTCCTGTTTTGATGTTTTAGGAATGACCACAGTGTTCCTTTGAATGCCCCAGCGAAGAGCAATCTGGGCAACAGTCTTTTTGTATTTTTCAGCCAGGCCCTGAAATAAAAAGAAAATGGTATACCTTCAAATTAATCAACTTCGTGGAGTTGTTTTTGGATATACAATGTCGGCAGTTATGGTAGTTGGCTAAAAAAGTTATTATTTGTGCTTTCTGTATTATTTGGCTAAAAAAGTTATTATTTGTGCTTTCTGTATTGACAACTCACTTTGAGAACTTGATCATCCAAACATGAAACTGTACCAAACCATTCAGTGTTCGCGGTAGCACCTCCTAGCGGAGTGTGCGCTGTGACGCAAATCCCGTGCTTCTGGCAAAATTTGACTAGAGAATCACGCTGGAAGTATGGATGAGTTTCAATCTGATTTACAGCAGGCTTTATCTTGGAATATGCTAAACAATCTCTGGTCAGAAAGATATCATAGTTGCTGCAAATAGCTTTTTGTCAGAATGCGATTTCATTAAAAAGAATCAAGTATTTCTCAAGTCAATAATTCATGTAGACCATAAAAACATCAAACATAGATGGGTTCTCCAATACATTCCTCTTTCATTATGGTAAGTGGGACTAACAGAAATGCACAAAATCAAGCCTTGTCATGACACTAGGTCAGGTGGCACTACCTAAGTGTAACATGAAACATGGGCTGAGACAAGGGTGAACAAAACAGCATATAAAGAATCTTGAATGTATATCATACAGGACAATACAGTTGATTGCTTAATTACTCGAAGACCATTAGAATGATATGATGCATATTGCAAAGACACTTGTCTGCAAGTCTTTAATGATCCCCAAATAAAATAAACTTTCATGCAGGAATTGGAGTGCGCATCTAAAAAATCACGTAATTGATGAATCATAAGAGGCTGTCATGATGTCAATCTTCATCAACTTAACAAGACTGGTTGGTTTATCTTAATTCATGATTTTTCTGTTTCTAAAATGACGTATAAAACTTAACCTTAAACTGCTGTCAGAAAAAGGATTTTTGGAGCATCTACTAGAGCAAAGCAAAGATAGTTTGCAGCACCAAATTGCACCTGATCCCTATACTGCGAACCAAGCCTGACGAAACAAGATCTTCCATCGCATGCCAGGTAGTTTCCAGGGATATGGTGGTGTCCATATCCAGGATCCCATCATCACCCAAAGGACTAGACGTATTACCAACTCCTGCATGTATGAGTGAAATATTCAAAATTATATTAGATAACATGAAAATGTGCAGGAAATCACTAGTTAAAGATCCAAAACAAAATAATATGATGGGATGTTGGAATTATGGTTGAAAAGAAAATACAAAAAAGAAAAATAAGTCAGCACAGAATATTTTGGAGAGAGGAATATCGAATCTGATTGATATATTGATAGACAATTTACATTATATAATACTATCGTCGAAAATACATGCGCGACAACATCTTGCCTTTTTATTCAGCTATAACATTTTTATTAGGTTGAAATTTGATGTATTTTAGCAATTTCAAAAATATCATAAAATTTCAATATAATAAAAATGTTAAAGCAATCAGTGAGACATTTTGTTGGAGGATGGGAGTTCATGTATGTTTATATGTACCTTTACGTATGTTTTGTATGACACCTAAATGTCAACATATATGTATTGCACACGTGTATGTTCAAGACTTAATTTTCACGATAACTCTAATATTTTATATAATTTGATAATATAAGGAGAGAAAAACATAATATCCATAAGGGTGTTACTTAATATCTTTTCTTCTCTCACATGGCACCCTTTTTCTTACTCTTCAATTTCTATTTAAATGAGTTCTTAAAAACCAAATTAATTAAGAATAAGTTTGTTTTTTAATTTTAGTTTTTTATTTTAAAATTAAAAGCTTATTTAGTTAAACGATTTTAAAAATTGTTTCAAAAATCATATTTGTTTTTAGTATCTAAAATAAACAATCAAAATAATGTAAGTTTTTTTTTCTCCTTTTAGTCTTTTGATTCTTAAAAATTGTGTTTCATGCTGTAAAAAAAAAAAAGTCATTGTTTCACTTTTGCTCATTATTAATTTTTCAAAACTAGTTTTTAATTAAAACTAAAACATAAAAAACACAAATTAAAAAATATATATTCTTCCTATACATTCAGATTAATCCAGATTAATGAAAAAATATATCTATAACAATCTATAAAGGAAATTACCCCTTTTGTGTGCATATTTTCTTAATTAATTACGCTCTTTAGTTATATTGCAACACCTTTATACCATTGCATCAGTTAAAGGATAAAATGAGGGAAAAAAATATTTAAAATCTGAGTGACTTTCCAACAAACACAATTTTTATAAATGTAACCGCTGCACACATATGCTTCTCGTTTTTATGGCTTCCCACAGATGTAGTAAGTTCAAAATTTCAAATATTCCTCAGTCAGTGGTAACCATTCACGATGTTCATCTTGGTTCCTCCTATTCTTTTTCTTCGAATTGTCCAAAACCATTCCCTTCAACACATGCTTTCCTATCACTTCTTTGGTTTTACCTCAGGGTGACAGTTTTCTCTCCCTTTTATCTATCGATTGGTGTGTCCTTTCAACCAAACTACTGTTATTTTAAAAATGTCATTTTTTTTTATTTTAAAATAGCCTCATTACTAAATAATTATTATTTAAAATCTGTCAAAGTTTTTTAATTTTAATTTTCCAAATTATTATTAATTAAAAAACTGTCAATTTTTTTAATTTTAAAATTTCAGTTTACACTACTACTATTGTTGCTTGAACAGAGCGTATTAAGACATGCAATGTGTTTTCAGCACAAATATAAATTGTAAGAGAAGAATAATAGTAATTAACAAACATAGAATGATATCATTATGCTTTCTTTAATGGTCGTCTTGTTTATGTTTGCAATGGACAATTCGAATATAAGAGAATGATCTTATACATGGTTAATAAAGTTACACTAAAATATCAATAGAAATGTTTTTTTAATTAATTTTGGTGTAGGTAGTAGTATGTAAATTGCAAATATATATATATATATATATATATATATATATATATATATATATATATATATATATATATATATATATATATATATATAAAAGATAACTCAAATTAGATCAATAAAAGCTGTGAAAATTTAATCATTTAAGAAAGAAACATTAACTTTTACTTCTCTATATAAATCACACAATAAAATAAAAATCTTTTAACTAGCTCAGATGGTGAAGATTAGTAGACCCAAATTCTTCTTTTAAAAAAAAAAGTAGACCCAAATTCTTTACCAAGGGGATGCTATGCTACTTCTTCACTTAAAAAGAGAAAGGAATGTCATATAACAAATGCAACTGCAATGAAATTAATTAATACATTAGAAAATTTAAGAGATAAGAGAAAGTAGTACAATTATCAAAAGAAACAAAAGTACATAATTTAAAATAGTTGATAAATATTAAGAGATCATGAAAGTGATTATAATAATTTTATAAATTTTAAATAAAAGGAATAACATGATTGTGTAGCCACCAACACTACCCTATTCGTTATACTATTAATAAAAGAAATACCCCATTTTGATGTTCACTTTTTAAAATACTTATTCTACCCTTACAACTATTTTAAAATTAAAAAAATGAATTACTTTGTCATAAAAAGGACTTGATCCCACAATCTTTCACTCCTCAAACATAAATTTTACCACTATACCAATCTTATAACTTTAAGCAAAAAATTACTTTAAAATATTAATATCCAACATACATAATTGTCTAACTATATTTATAATCTATAATATATGATATTATATTATATACTATATATTATATAATGAGAATATGATTTTTTGGTGTTCACATTTTAAGACTATTTTACCTTCTAAACATGTTATGATTATTCTCACTTTCGCAAATATAACTTCTCCCTATTAATATATGCACATTTTCACAATTTCTACTTTATCACACATCAATCTTCTTAAACATGGTTAATATATGTATACATTTTATGATAAATATTTTTAATAAACATACAAATACACTGGGACAAAAATATTTTGAGTTCTATTCAAACCCTCTCATCTTTCTATTTTTTCATATTCATTGCATATTTAACATATCCGTTGATGATCTGATATATTTTTATCATGTTATCATAAACAAAAAATATAAAAATTAAAAAAATATATTTCAAAACATATCATATAATAATTTGTATTTCAAAATATAAAAATTTACAAAAGATATTAAATTAAAATCTTAAAATTGTTATAACGCCTGTGTCTTCGCTTGTATTTCATCATATCCATTGACATTTCCTGCTTCTATAAATTGTTGATTTGGAGTAGAAGAAAGGTTTGTATGGGATAAGAGTGAGTATTTTTAGAAAACAACTGTAATGGACAAGTAATATTAAAAAACCACCCATTCTCTTTTTTCTCTTAAGCTCTTGTTTTCACCTTTTTTTTTTTTTGTATTAGGGAGAGTAAGTTATGCATAAGATAACAAAGGTGGTTAAAATGATTGTTTTATAAATTTTTTATTTTAAAATAAAAGAGATAATAACTTCACATTAAACATCCCAAACTTATTTTTCAATCTATTCTTTTATAGAATTTAACTAATTAAATTAAACTATTTACAAAGGTAAGCATATAATTTTTAATAAAAATTATTTTTATTTTGACCTGTTCATCCCGTGGGATGATGCATTAGCGATAAAAACAACAAAAAGAATTAAACAAGCAAATCCAAGTGCTTAGTGCTTACAAAAGTTAGAATGAATCAATTAATCTATAATCATCACTATTATAATGGGAATAGCCACTTTGGTGTCCACATTTAATTGTACCTCTTTATTCTTACGCAGCTATTAAAAAATTAACTATCAATGTAACTTCTCTTTTTTTAACTTTTTTTTTTAATTTAAAAATAGAAAGAGAGAGTGAGAGACTCTCCCCCCTAGTTTATGATAAAGAAAAAACATGCAACCATTTTGATGAGTAAAATGGTTTCAAACTATATTATTAACACATATTCTACTTTCAATAATGATCTTAAAGAAATAAAATTACAAAAAAACCAAATTGGATTGCGTAGAAATGAAGAGAAGAAAATAATACCTTACATAGAATTATAAAAAAGAGTTTTTGGTTGATTGCACTTTGTAATCTAGTAAAAACAAAATTTGAAATGGTAGGTAGCTTTCACCAATTTGAATTCCTCTTCAATTTAATTGTATACTTGCAAATTACATTAATGTGAAGGATTTTAAAGTTAAAGGAGAATAAATTAAGGAAAAGAAATAACAAAAAATTAAGAGTGAAATTTAGAGAAGTCAAACCATTGAACTTGTTCTAAACTTAATCCTTTTGCTACCATAGCATTGGACCCTTGGATGAGATGAAGTAAGTTAACAAAAAAGGCTGTTAATATAATAACTATCAGAGTAGAGGTATCCCATGTGAATGGAATTGAAAATCTTCTGTATTTTGTATGAGTAATATTAAAACTTAAAACACTGGTCAGACACAACACCCCCTTTTAACAGTGCTAATAGAAAGACATAAATTGAAGGGACGGATAAGAAACGGACGTACCAGTATGCCTTACGGCAACAGGAAAGTGAACAAGATATAAATCTAGATAAGTTAACTGAAGCTTCTTGAGACTGTCTTTACATGCCTCTAGAACGTGTCCATGATCGGAATTCCAAAGCTGAAAGCAGATTCAAAAGCAAAGGCCAAAGGGTAAGATAGTAATTATGTGATTCAGAACGGTCATCGTTATAATCACAAATAAGGCCACAGAAATGATCGTGAAACTGACCTTGGTGGTAATGAAAAGGTCCTCCCTCTTCACAAGTCCACTATCCAAAGCCTCCTTCAGCGCCTCTCCCACTTCTGCTTCGTTCTTGTAATCAGCTGCATCCACATCTCGTCAATCACCTTTTGCTTTAATATTATATTTAGCAAAATCAAAGTACAGTAACTTTTAATTATCATCCATTTAAGGCCAGCTAATTTTTTAATTGCCCAAAAAGGAAGATTAAGAATCCGGGAAATAAAAAAGATGCTAAAATTCGAAAAATAGAATACCAGCACAATCAAAATGGCGATAACCAATCTTGATGGAATTGAGGATTAGGTCCTTGATTTGTTGTTCCTGCATGCGCCACACGCCCAATCCAATGACGGGCATCTTGAAGCCATTATTGAGTGTTATTGCCATCCTTTTTCTCTCACTGCGTCTCTACTATTCTCTTATGCTTTAACTTCTGGCCACTGCGTCGGAAAAGCCCAACCCGCTACAACCTAGCCCACCACAATTGTTATTCCCAACATCTTTTTACCAATGTCACCCCCTTGTTTTTTTAATCTTCAACTTACATTTTTATCCTGTTAGAATTTTACCTTCGGGTTAATCTTATTCTAATTAAAAAAACATCAAAATCAAAAGTAAGATTTTTTTTTAGTTTTCTAAAAAAAGTTCGTTCTTTTAGTAGATTTTTTTGCATATATTATTGTGATAAAAGTAAGTGTAAGCGAAACTTGAAAGGAACATTTATAGATGATCTATAACGGGGATTGGGAATTCGAATCTCCATTCACTCAAGATATATACAAATATGAGTAATTTTCCAAAACAATCATTGATGATTAGAGTAAATTCTCAAACATAAGTTAATGAATTCATATATTCCATAGAGTGAGATTCAGGCATATGCCAAATTTTAGTCTCATTGTTTGTTAAGTTTATTAATATCAAACGTTTTATAAAAATCTCACTCTTTTCATGTATTTCTTTTTATATATGTCTGTAGTATAAATAGAAGATAAGTCTGTCCAACAAGTTATGTTGAGGGATTGAGATATTTCCTTTGAATATGTTAAACTCATAGATGATTTACTTTTTGATTTTTTCAAGAAATTTTAGGGTTGTAATAAGTATGTTGCTTTTACTTAAGACTTTTAAGAAGATATTTATAATTAATGTATTTATATTCTAAGTATTCTATACAACAATGTTTAATGAAAATTATATTTTGGTTAACAATATTTACCATATGATTATGCTTCATTATGTAAAAATTTTTAAAATCTTTTGTATAAATACTTTTGTTAGATTAATGTCATTACTTTATTTATTTATCTTTACATAAAAATAAGTGAGGGTTTAAATTTTTAACATAAATACATGCAACCTTATTAAAATAAGAGGCTACATTTGTTTACCCTCTGATGTATTGTGTGCCCTTGAGTAGCTGATGACATAGTTATATTAGTGATAATTTTAGAATTTTGATGTTTATTTGATGAATATTATAAAGATGTGATGAATAACCTTGATTGTTATTTATTGTTTTCGACCCTGTTGTGAACCATTATTTTCTTTTGTATATATAACTCAATGTTTTATGTACAGGTAGTTTGGATGTTAGATTTTTAAAATTTTGAGTAAACATAAAGTAGTTTGTTTGGATTTTAGTTTAGAATAAAAATACTAGCGTAGGAACTGTGATGAGTGGTGAGGATATGGCCAGTGGCCAAGGCCCATCAGAAGAAAAAAAAGGGAGAACATATAAGTGTTGGATATGAGAAGGGGGCGTTGTTGTGGCTCCAAATAAACCAGCGAGAATAAGAATACAGCAGTTAATTGATATCGCTGCTATCGAGTTCAAGTTGAACAGAGCATACCAAAAATTGAATGGAGATGTGTGGAGCCACAGCTCTGACATGGTCTCACACCATCTGTCCATCCTTTCAGCTTCCTCGACCCGTCTCTGTAAGCTTATTAATGACCCAACCTTTTCCTTCTTACTTTTGCATTGTTCATTTACACCCATTCGTTCTATTTTACTAGACCAGAGAGGTTACGAGCTTCAGGGTTTGGTGTCTCTCTGATCAAGATCCTAAGGTATTTATTACCCACTCATCCCATTTCAAGTGACGCGGTCATGGCTAAAGCCACTTTTGTGGCATCAAAACTCAAAATCAAGCTAGTAAATTCACGAGCAGTTTCAACGCAAATGCTGTTAAATTTTTAGCTTACATTTCATTCTATGATTTAGTGTATAAATTTATTTTAAATTATTAAGTTTCACGCAATATTCAATTCAGCTGAAGAGTTAGTTTTAGTGCAAATCAGAAGCAATAAATGTAGTGGTTGAGAAGCAGGTAGTAGTTTGTTGGAGCTATTACACTCTAATGTTACTCCGTGGAGCAGCATAGAAGATGAGCTTCTCCTATAGATAATAACCCCAGGCTTTCGTCATCCATTTATAGAAACAAAATTCATGTAGTTTCTTTTGAGTTTTGAGTGTTCTCATATAGAGGTGTATTCTCCTTATTTCAAGGGAGAGTTTAATTGTTCTATCCTTATATTGAGAGAGAGACTTTAATTTTCTCCACGTAATGAAAATTTCAGTTACTTCTTCCCTTGTTTTTTTCATTTCTATCCATTCCACATTAAATATTGTATGCCAATTTATGATTTTCTTAACTTCAATTTAGTTGCATGACATCATTTCTGGAAACTCAGTTTTGGCTTTTCTAACTGGTTATGGTAATTCACAGGTTTAGGTTTCTTCAAGATCATTATCACTGAAGTGTGTTTTTTGCAGGGAAATAAAATGATCATATCTGTAACAGGAGCAACAGGTTTTATTGGTAAAAGATTGGTGCAAAGACTGCATGCAGGTTATGATCTATGCTCTAGCTTACTGGGCACATTTGTACATGTTTTATGATATGATATGGTTTTTTTTTTGGTACATTGATATGCACCATTTTCCTATTGTTCTCTTGTATATCTAGAGTTCATCCCGTTTTGTATTTGTCCAATCGGGGATAATTTTTTCTTCGAGAGGTGCATTGTGATTGTATTGTCCTCATCAGTTCCTCTTATTTTGCAAAATGTATAAACTAAACTAACATACCCCACCAACAGAGGCTCCTTGCTTCGTGAAGGTATGGGGGAGGGTAATCCATCTACTTGAGTTAAACAATTGGTAAATAGTCGCATCATGTGGACTATATTGCTTCCTACCCATTTACCCTGTGTGATGAATAAGTATATCCCTCGATTTTAATATACTCTTGCTTGCCTATTTTTATCAATTGAATTCTCTGGTTCTGCTGGTAAATGTGTGAAACAATTAAGCTAACTTTCTGTCATAAATTTAACAATACTTGCAGACAATCATAGTGTTCATGTCTTGACGAGATCTAAATCTAAAGCAGAAACAATTTTTCCGGGTAAGAAGGTAATAAGTTAATGCTATAAATATGCACTAACACTCACACTTCACAAAAGAATTCTAACTAAAACTTCATAAAAAATGCAATCTTTTTAAGAAATCAAAGTGACACATCACTTACAGCAGCATGCCTTCAATTTTAAAGTACTATATGTTTTGTTGATTTCAATTTATACATAGTTTGGATTCCTTCAGTATTGAGATTCTAGTTTTATTTTTCTCACAGTGGTAGCAAAATTAAAATTTTCTGCACAACCTGACTCAGACCGACATTCTACACTTTGCCTTAATTTGTTAATTTTGCCTTTGTATCTACAGCAAAAGACTATCCAGGAATCAAGATTGCAGAAGAGACAGAATGGAAAGATAGCATTCAGGGTTCAACGGGGGTTGTGAATTTGGCTGGACTGCCCATAAGTACCCGATGGTCTCCTGAGGTTATTGCCATTTTGTTATCACTTCAACTAGTTAAATTATTTAGACTTCAACTTACACCGATTTGGTGTTCATCAAGAAATAGTAGTATTAGGTATCTTTCTTTTAATGTTTTTCCTGTCTCTGTTCAGGCTAATTTGTTTTGCTTTTAGATTATTGCCAGTGTATGTGCTTCTTTTCTGGTTGTGCATCATGGTCTCATTTACATTCTTGTAAATTTCTTTGAAATAGCAAAATTTACATACTACTTTTTGATATAATAAAATCTGAAATTATAAATAATATATTAATGTACATTTGGCAACTTTTGCTATCTCGGACACTGGTGTAACGTGTAAACTGCTGAACATTATTTTTCAGAGGAAGTAAAAGAGTATACATACACATGCTCTGTCTTTTTATTTTTCTATTTCTTCTTCCTCCCACTTTCATTTGGATGCCTGTAAAATTAGCACATGCATAACTCCGAATGTGTAACACCCATTTTAATGCTGCAGATAAAGAAGGAAATCAAGCAAAGCAGGATTAGAGTAACCTCAAAGGTAAGCACACATTTCCCATTGACAAAAAATGAAAATAAATCTTTTTGTAAAAATATGTTCCTCCACATAAACCATGTTTATTTATATAAACCGTTGCTTATTCTTCCTGACCTATTTATTTCGTAGCAAAGGTTGTAGAATTGATAAATAGTGCTCCGGATGATATTCGACCTAAAGTTTTTGTTAGTGCAACGGCTGTCGGTTATTATGGTATGTTTGTATGCAAAAACTGGTACTAGTTGATCATCTCTGGCTTGGTAATTAATATTATCATAGCAAATGTAATTTTTTTGGAGCACATTTTATAATCACAGATTCTTTAACAACTATGCATTATTTTGCGCACAAAGTAAGTTTTTTTCATTTTCCTTCCACTTTAATATGATCAGGTGTCAGTGAGACAGAAGTCTTTGACGAACAAAGTCCATCAGGAAAGGATTACTTGGCCGAGGTAAGAAAAAAATCCATGTTTTTGTTAAAAAATTCTAAGATCTTAAAAGTCCACTGAAAAAATAGGAAAAAAACATGTTTGCTTTAAATGGAATATTTTGAGAGTATTACTTATGAATTTTGTTAGCATATTGATCTTTCTTGTTTAACGTTTTGATACAAAGATGGTGTTGATTGTTGAATCTTCTAATTTTTTCTTACGTAATTAGTGTTTAAGGATATTGATCAATAATTGATGTACAATATACATAGCTTTTGTCTATTTTCAGTTGAAAAGGCTATTAATGATCATTCAGTTCAATGAATTCGATATTTTAGGGTAAAAAAAGGTTGAAGAAACTCGACTGGTTTTGGGTGCTTAAGACTTGAAAACTCCAAGTCAGCAACATTTATTAGTTTGTTAAAAGTGCAAAACTAAACTCAATTTCTACTTTCAGATCACAATAATTTCATCTTTGATTGTTGGTTCCCATATATGTGACATGAAATTTGATACTGTGAACCTTTTTAGTGTCTAGCACAAAATATACAAGTTAAACCAAGGCTTGGTTATCAAAGACTGGCACTGCTTTAGTCTAATTTCCTTACCCTTGAGATGTTATTCAAATAGAAGAAACATTCTGTAATGTAACTGTAGCTTCTAGATTGCAATATTGCATTGCTATAATCGCCTCTTCTATTCAGGTTTGTAGGGAATGGGAATCTACAGCCCTAAAGGTAAACGGAGATGTTAGAGTGGCTCTAATTCGCATTGGTGTTGTTCTCGGTAAAGATGGTGGAGCACTAGGTATGGCTTCAAAACTGCATAATTCTGACCTTGAATATACTATTTGACATCCTATATTGTCCACTTATTCCGTTAGGTAGAGTGTTATTCTTTTGAATAGGATCTTCAAACAAAATCTGTTTTGTAATACTAATTTTTCTTTTTATATCATAAAAAGAGCTATAAACGATTTATAACACATGTAACTCATGATTTTGTCTGGGTTTACCTGATGATGGCATCTCTGAGTCTCTGCAGCTAAAATGATACCTCTCTTCAACTTGTTTGCTGGTGGACCTCTAGGCTCCGGAAAACAATGGTATATTTCACTCAGTTTCTTGCGCTTGTGAGATATAGCTTTGTAGTACTTCTAATCCATTCTTAAGACACTGTTCATTAAGCGATTTCCCTCTCCAACCTGGTGTGTTTATTAAAATGCGGTAATATTTACGGCTGGGCAATTGCTAATAATGTGTAGTTATTTCTTGTATCCATTCAATTTACTTGTGTTATGGTGCGAATGTGAGGTGTGTTTTGATTTGTCTTAATTTCTTGATAGATGTCATAATTGAGTTATTATTTTTTCTTTCGTACAGGTTCTCGTGGATTCATTTGGATGACATTGTCAATTTAATATATGAAGCGCTATCAAATCCATCTTACACAGGTGAATTCCTCACTCCCATATCTCCAAAACGATATTTATCAAAATTGCAAATTAATGATGGACGGTGGATATTGGATATAACAGATTTCTTTCTTTTTTTTTTTATTGGCAAATTTTCCACGCATTGCGGTAACACCTCCTCCTCTAGCTGCAATTAAACAATAAATTTTGCTATTGCTTTTGAGATTAATCATTAATTCCTGCTGCTCTACACACATCGTGAAGGCAACATAATAGATACGTTTCATGTGGTTAATTACTTAATTTTCTGGTTAGTTACTTAAATAAACTGATGAACTTATTGCATTACCATGAATCATGTTTATGAATGTTTGCATTAGGTGTTATCAATGGAACCGCACCAAATCCTGTGCGATTGGCAGAATTGTGTAACCAGCTGGGACATGTTTTGGGTCGTCCTTCATGGCTGCCGGTACCTGACTTTGCACTCAAGGCTGTCCTTGGAGAAGGTGCTTCTGTGGTAAGGAATCATCTCTGGTTGATTTGTCTTTAGTGTACATAACTATTAGCAAGAATTCCTTGAAATGAAATGTTAACGTCTTTGTAGGTTTTAGAAGGGCAGAAAGTGATTCCTACTCAAGCCAAGAAGTTGGGTTTCCCATTTAAATATTCTTACGTGAAGGATGCCCTTAAAGCAATTCTTTCTTGAAGCAATTTCACCATAGCAACTGCCATATTCTTTATTCTTTTGAATCATGCATAAACCTTTCCGGACATTAGTGGCATTAACCGCGTGTGTGTCTGTGTATATATGTATGTATGAATTGTAGTTAACTAATTATGATAATGTAACTAATAAACACATGATACCGTCGGTTATAGTAGTATGTAATTAAGCATTGGCATGAGATCATATTGATAATCCATATCTTCCTCAAAAGGTGAGCAGAAAAAGTCAAAACACCATGTTTATTTACCCTTTTCCATTCTAATAATCCTTTTCATATAAGTCTTCCCCATTGTAACATGTTCATTAATTTTCGATTTTTCTACTGCAATCAAATTGTTGAGATGGTTAATTCAATTATTACGAAAATTAGTACAGATAAAATTAGTTTAATTTTCTATTGATCATCCACCTGTACATTTGGTATTAGTGTACAACAAACGCATACAGAATATCAGCGTAGACAGAAAGTCAGAAACCCTGATTTAGGTTAAAATTATTCTACTTAATTGTTATTGTTTTTACAGTTGTATTTCATACATCTTACGTAAGGGTAGCTGAAATTTTATTCATATCAATTGACTTTTTTTTAAAAAAATCTTTAGGATGGTTACCAAAATCGCATTATAACTCATAAAATCGTACGATTTGACGAGTTTAAAGACCCTTATCCAGTTAAATCAGTGAGTAAACTCGTTTTTTGGATAAATTCAGTAAACTTGTGATAATATCATTAAACTAGGGAGTTTATACATGAGTTTACGATATTGCTTGAAAATTTCATTTAACTATTATTCACTCTAAAATGGTGTCATTTAGTATCTTACTCGGATTTTCTCCCCTCTTTGCTTCGCCACTTCATTCAGCCAAATCCCTAAATCCTCTCTTTGCTTCACTTCACTCACTACATTGAATGCATTCTCATTCTGTCATAGCTTCCGTTCCACCATGGTTTTCAGCGAGCACTTACTAATACATAGGTTCCGTGAATATGTGATTGAGTAATTCTATTCCACCTTAGATTCTGGCGAAACGCAATTCTGCCATAGCAGACACATTTCCAATTTCGGTGCAATTCTGCCATAGACTTTGGCCCTTTGTTCATCTGTGTCGTGCACCATTTTGTTTATTTTAACCATCACATTAATTAGTATAATAAAACATGTCTTTTCAAGTATATATTAATTTTATTTTAGATTAAGTTTGATCTATGTAAATATATGTACGCGTGTGTGATGGTTTCATATATCAGTTAATTATATATCTCTTCAAATTTATCCAAAAATAAAATTGATCTCATAATTTTTTTTATTTGCATTAGTAGGTAATTATTCACATTAGATTGTAGTCATTCAATTGATAATATTATAAACAAGGTACATTTTGTTAAGTTTATTTAAAATAAAAATACTTATTTTAAGCAACTTTCTATTTTTTTGTGTATTTGGTTAAACTGATTTTTACTTAAAATAGTCATTTTTTTGCTTATTTTAATAAACAAATCCTACATGCTTAGTAAATATATTTATTAATTTTAATAATTGCTTATTTTACAATTTTTTTTTAATTATACTCAACTCCCAAAATGTTTTTAAATGTATTTGAGGAGTTATTTATATATTACACAATGTTAAAATGTCAAATTTGTGATTTTATATATTTTATTTATAGGCATTTAATTATTAAGTTTTTATCTAAAATAAACTCTTATGAGTCGAGTTTCCCGCGCTCCCACAAATTTATGTAATATCTCAATATTGATAACCTTGAACTTTACATGTTATATATTTTAACCGTCTATCAATTTTAATTTAATAACAACTTTATATAACAAGTTAAATTATTTAAAATAAAAATAGATTTTAATTAGTACGTAGAAAATTTTATATTAACGTTCAATCATAGTTCTTTATTTGTGATAAGTTTGTTGACTTTAACAAATAATACTTTAAAAGTCCTATAATGAAGAATTGTAACAGAATATTAGTATAAAAATTTTTATACTAACTGTATATACTAATTAGACTCATAAAAATAATATAAATCTTAACTATAATATATTTTACATAGTAAAACATAAAATGTATAATTTTATAAAAAATATTTATTCTGTACAACATAAAGAAAAAATAGTAATTTTCTTTTACTTTTTATGGATAAAAATAATCTTAAATGTACATTTTTAAATCTCTTTTACTTTTTATATTTAACATTTTAAAGAATTAAAATGTATTGATATTATAAAAATATTAAAATTAGACATGTAAGGAGTAAAAGAATTATTTTTAGTTATAGAAATTAAAAGATAAATCCTGTAAAAAAACTAAGAAATTAAAAGATAAAGTTTGCATAATTATAGGTTATAAATTACTCCGTATTGTCAGGAGACAATTTGCACATAGTAGTTAGATTAGTTAATTTTATTGGATTTTAAAAAAGATTATGTACCAAATTCACCCTCACTTAATAGTCTTGAAAATTGGTAAATCACATAATATTTGATAATTTAAAAGATACTTTTTTAATAAATGACTTAGAAATTCTTCTTGGTAAACACAAATGTTTATAATTATTATTAGAGATATAAAAAACAAAAATGAATACTTTATAAAATATTAATAATGACAAAAGTATGTCTTATGATTTATAGAAACGACGGAAAGGAGCAGTAAATTTTCCCAACATAAGCTAATTAGTATACATATGGGGTGGAACAGAAATGAGAAAACTACTAGATGGGATAGGTGGTGACAATAGTAGAATCCTGGGCCAGGGTTGTGGAATTTAGAGAATGGGTTCTTAATTGAATTTGTCCGTTGTTAGCGGTGGGTTTCCTGAAGAAATGACCGAAAGAGGCTTCAATTTCCTCGAGAGTCTTGCCACGTGTTTCAGGAAGCAGAGTATAGTGAAAAATCCAAGCAGCAACAGCGAGAGCAGCAAAAAGAAAGAAAGCACCGCCAATGGTAATAGCCTTATAGAGGGATATGAATGTCATGGAGATGACCCCACTGGTGACCCTATTGACAGCAGCACCAATGGCAACACCCTGAGCCCGCAACCTAAGCGGAAATATCTCGGAGCTGTAAACCCAGGTGATGGGCCCCGAGCCCATAGAGAATGTCGCCACGTAACACAGCACCGCCGCTATGCTAAGCCCCACGCCCCAACTCAGCGTTGTCCGCGAATGCTCCACCACCGTCAGACTCACGGCGAGAGCCAAAAGAGAGACAAAGAGGCCACCGACGCTGCACAAGAGCAACAAGCGCCGCCCTGCCCGGTCCAGCAAAAAAGTGGCCACCAATATGGAAAGGGTCTTGACGAAGCCAACAGCAACGGTGGCCAGAAGAAGGTAGTTATCGGATTTGATACCTGCCTTGTGGAAGATTCTGGGGCTATACAAAACGACGGCGTCTATGCCGGTTGCTTGGGCGAAGAAGTGAATCCCGAGGGAGGCGATGAATATGTGACGAACAGCGGGCGTGGGGTGAAGGAAAAGCTCTTTCCACACGCCGTGGCCGTGAGTTTGGTTCGTGAGCAAAACGACATCGTCCTCAGTGATCCTTATCCCAGTGGCGTCTTTAATGTCCTCTAGTCTGAGACGAGCCTCTTGTTCGGAGTCGGAGATTTTCTGGAGAACTGTTTTGGCTTCGGCTATTCGACCTTTGGCAACCAGCCACCTTGGGGACTCCGGCATGGCCAACACCCCGAGGGCCAGGAAAATAGCCGGCACCGCTCCTACTCCCAGCATTAGCCTCCAACCCAAGCGTAGGGGAAGCTTGGAAAATCCGTAGTTTGAAATGTATCCTATCAAAATCCCTCCGTTCAGAAATATCTGAAGGAGAGAGTGAATAGTGAATAGTGAATAGTGTAAAGGAATAGGAATAGGAATAGGTAGGTACCTCGGGCAAGGAAGTGAGGAAGCCGCGAGAGGAGGTGGGGGAGATTTCGGAGATGTAGACAGGGGCGATGAGGAAGGCGAAGCCGATGGCGACGCCGGCGAAGAAGCGGCCAAACATTAGAAAGGCGTAGTTTGGAGAGAATCCCATTATGATGGCTCCCACGAAGAACATCAGCCCGGCCACCACTATCGTGTACCGCCTTCCTATCCAGTCCGACGTTCTCCCCGCTATGAATGATCCCACCGGAGAGTACAGGTTTATTATTCCGTTCATTATTTCTATTTCCACCTCCGTTACTTTCATATCTCTTTCTATGTACAGCGCTGCTCCACTCATCACTCCAATATCTGTAACATCTTCCACTCATTTACCACTTACACATACACATACACATACACATACACAAAATCAATCCATATTTACTCTACTACTCACCGTAACCTAGAAGGATCGAACTCATCGAAGCTAACATAGCGCATCCAAAAGCCAACTTGTTTCTTTTCCTCCTCTTCTCACCCATTTCCCCTTCCTTCACACCCATCTTTAATTTCTTCCAAGCTCAATTCATAACAACACTTTATTTCGAATTACAAAACCACACCTTCCCTGTCCTTTTCTCATCTTGACTTCACCAACTCACATGCCCATTGCCCATTGCCCATTGCCCATTGCCCATTTTCTGCTTTCATCTTTCACTCTTCACTTAGACGTACTCGAATTTGCTACTTCACGTTTATTCACGGATTAAATATTTATTTTAAATAATTTCATCTCATATCTTCATTTTTAATATCTGATACTAATTATTTAAATCTATTGATATTTAAACTTCTTTTACAGCATTTTTATTCACCTTTTTAAATATACATGACCCAAATAGTAGCACATATCTACTTTTATTTTACCAAAAACTAAAAATACGTTAACTTTATCCTAAATTTCAGACAACTGAACCTTATCCGGTTTAAAATACGTTCACGTAATGAAGAAAGTTTAAAATTTAAAAAATATTAATATTACGACACAATGGACACCAATTTAATATGGGGCCAAACTATAGCGGGGTGTGCTACTTGCCAACCATTGATTATCTGAGTTGGATTTCTGTTTCTGTTTGGTGACCTAGAAGATGGTTACCAATAATAGTCATGGAAAATCTTATCACGGATTTTAGGAAAAGGGATTTTGTTTAAAGGAAACTTTCGTACATCTAGGTTCTATTTAAGGTGGATTCGATTTTTTATTTTAAAATTTATAAAAATAAAAACTAATTTGATTTTTAAATTTTTAAATTTAGGGTGGTGGCATGTGATCAATAGTCGAAAGTAGTGATCGGTTATCGATCAGACGGTCAATAATTGTTGATCAGAAATAGTAGTTGGTGAGTATTGGTCGTAGGTGATTGTCAATGACCATTGATTGGAAGTGGTAGTTGAAGGTGACACCCAGTGACAAAAAATTGAAGGTGACAATAGAAAAGTTTATATGATGTAAGTAGGAATGATAACGGGTCGGGACAGACACGGGTAGTGGTTACCCGCTAAAAACCCATTAGTTACCTACTATAGAAATACTTACAAGTTTTTTTAATATCCACAGATATTCATGAATATTTTTAAAAAAATTAAAATTAAATATTTTTTATAAGAATTTTTATCAAATAAATTATTTATTTTTTGGAAAATCTAGAAATATTTAATACAAATAAAATCTTTATTTTATATTATCGACATTTTCAAAATAAATAATTTTATTAACTATGAAGTTTTCATAAAAAAATAAGATTGATATCAATGAACTTTTATAATTTATATTTTAAATTGATTTGTTTTCCAAAAATATTTTCTTTTTTAAACTATATATATATATATATATATATATATATATATATATATATATATATATATATATTATTTTAGTTTAGCGGGTAGCAGGTACTCGCAGGGTACTATGATACCTGTACCTGTACCTGTTAAGGAGCGGGTAGAAAACCCCGTACCTGCGGGTAACGGATATCCATTTATACTATCCGTGCGGATATTTTTACAGGTTTTATCCATAGGTATCTGCAAGCGTGAATTTTTTTGCCATCCCTAGATCTAAGTGTTCTCCTGGGATTGTATTGTTTTTTATTATGAGCTTAGCAGGTTTAGTTGTGTGTGTTAATGCTTTGTGTTTGATTGCTTGTGAATCATGCATCCATCTAGGTTAGACCACATTTGTCCTATCTCAAATTTTATTCATGTTTCAAGTTAACATCTTGAATTAGCCATGACTTAGCATGAATGAGATCTAATGTAAAAATGTATTTGACAATCCTTTTGATTTCATCCTTCATGCAAGATGCAAGTAATTGATTAAACAATCATTTGATTGATTGAAAAAGCATACTTACTATTTTAATTAATTAAGTGATTGAAATAATTGATTATGTGCTTATTTAATTTATTACTAACTTAAAATAATTGATTATATTTTGTTTTTGTGGCTAAACATAATTCAAGAACAATTTAATTGACTAACTACCTAAGATAATTGATTAAATTGCTTGAACGTTTCGTCATGGCTCGAGAATGATTTAATTGATTATGCACTCAATTTAATGTTGACCATGTAGATAGTATAAAAAAAGATTGCACCAGAAGAAATTTTTAAATAACTTCATAACTTTCTAGAAAATTAACCCTTTCGAAATTCTCTTATTTAGAAAATTAACCCTTGTGAAATGCTCTTTTCAAAGACAATAATGCAAGCTTGTTTCCTCAGCAATTCATGATCTAAACATATTTCTACAAGAATTAAAATATTGAAAGGTTGCTGGAGTAAAAGTGAAAAATCCTGATATCATTTTTCAACTTGTTTCATTTAAGAACTTAGGTGACATTGTTATAAACTTGTTCTTTAAATGTTTCTATGATTGTATTGTTGCTTAGGTAGGCTTCCTAGGTGTTATATTTACATGTGATAGATTTTTGTATGAATGCAAAGTTCTTGATAGGTTTTCAAGAATAGTGTGCATGTTGGTTTGTATGTGCATGTGATAAACTCTTTAAATTCTAGTGGAATCAACTAAGGCAAGTTGTTAGAATATTACTAGTATATGCCTCTTGTTCATACATTGATATGTGATAAAGAGACTACATTTTCTAAGCATTCAAAACTCTACAAATGTCATATTATTCAACAACAAATCATTTATAAGTATCTATTTGGCAACAACTTTATAAAATTGTTTTCGGTATTTAAAAATTAAAAAACTCGTTTGTTTTCTTAAAATAGTTTTCGAAAACAATTTTGGTTTTTAAAAAACAGAACAATTATAGATAATTTTGTTTTTCAGTTTTTTATTTTTGTTTTAAAAACTCAAAATGTAATGAGAATTGTTTTTGTTTTTTATTAATAACATTTCTATAAATATGAACAATTTTTTTCATTTTTACATCTTCAAAACAGTTTTCAAATAACACTTATCAAATAAGTTTTTTTTCTTTTAAAAAATAATTTTTTAAAACTCTTTTCAAAAATTAAAAAACAAAATAAAATCAACCTAAATATTTTGTTTGGAGCATTTAATGGTAGGAATAAAATGAAAACCAAATTTACTTGTTTTTAGTTTTAAAAGAAGTAAAAAAATATATTCACAATTAGAGATTGACTTTACAATGTAAATTATTACTTATCTTGTCACTATTAAATTAGTCCACTAAATATAACATGTAATACATAATAATCACGTGTTTAAGGATTAAAAAATTATATAATTTGAAATTATTTCTTCATTTCTAGTTTCGATAATAATAATTCATTATTTATAATTTGATTAGATATAATTAACTTGATTTATGAAAGAAATTAATTATATTTTTTACATTTAATTAAATTGATTAATTTGTTATGTATCATATAATTATTGATGATCAAAATCATGCATAAAAAAATTTATGGATGACTTTTTTTTTGTTTTTATAAGATGCTTATTTCTAAACAATTCACTGTGTTATGTCATTGACTCCAATGAAAGTTGCTAGTGTATGGTAGAGTTGCTCTTGGACTTGGCGTAGTTCTGTGAAACAATGATAGAAATATAGTCGAAATAGTTAAAAAATAACTTTAAGAACGCCAATAATCCATAACTGTTAATCTAAATTTTATTCACTGATCTACTCTGCCTATGACACAATTCGATCGTCTCAGTGTAAATGTAATATACAAAAGTATAATGACATGGTCCAAAGCGAGGGAGAGAAATTAAAGTAGTTTACAATGAAAACAAGCAGCACAACAAACCTGGTACCAACAAATTAAAGCAAAGTAAAAAGGAGAAAACATGTCAATTCGTTAAATGATAACACCAAAGCCATAAAAAACCAAGACAACTCCCAGTGGCTTAATCAAGAACTCATACATGTCTTATCTCAATGAAGAGGCATACATCAATCAGAAACTCTGCTAAAATTTCTCTAACGCTGTACACGTGCTTGGCCAAAAAATAAAAAGGACTACAAAAGAGATGGGGGGCTATTTTTCCATGAATAAGATGATCTTCGCCCCGTGAGTTGAGGTGTGAAGCTAAGCCCAAACATCTCCTTCAGGGCCTTGCCCCTCTCCCAAAACCTCACTAACTTGGCAACTATAGTAGCACTTTGCATTACGTGGTTCATATAATTTTCACTCCATAAACGATTCGCTAGTTGCATCCTCCTGCGCTTTGAATCCAATGCAATGCCCCACTCCTCATATAGCTTTGTTCTCTCCTTCTCTGAAAATCTCCTCTGCATAAGCTTAACAAGCATTCCTCTTTCTCGCCGAAGAGCTTTCACGCTGCATCCCAATACAAAAATCCAAGTAAACCAAAATCAATAAAACATGCTAATACTAAATCAAACTTCCCACCCTCGAGACTGCACATAATCATTGGTCGTATTGGTAAATGCCCATTTGGATTCCAATGTATCACAGATACTCTCAAATAAATGCAGAAGTGACAGAAAGAGAGAACCTTGAAGCTAGTGTGATTGTCTGACTATCTCTCACAGACTGGTTTCGATCAGAAAATGTTTCTTTCAGGAAGGATAGTCTTCTAAGTTCTACTTCCATGTAAATGGAGTCTGTTGGATCACCCCTGAACAAAAGATAGAAGTAGGTTCTGTGGGTCAATGGTACACAGCAAGATTGCCACAGTTCAATTATCTCTTTTTGCTGTTTCTTGAATTGCAGAGACCAATCTAAAGGAGTTCCAGGTGCATCCAACATCGGATCCACACCTACATCTTTCACGCTTCTCTTTCTTCCTGTCTCCTGATCCTACAATTAGAAAAGCAGAATTTATTCAAAAGCATCGAGATTAAAAGACTAACATTCCATATTCAAATTTTAATCATCATATGAAAAGTTGTATGAAATTATGAATAGCAGCACATAAAATTTATACAGCATATAGATTATAGATATAATTATGTCAATTCATTATTCATGCCTACTTTTATAGTAATGCAATAAATGACAGGTAAGAAAAAAAACAGAAATTCCTAAAGTTCACCTACTTAAGAAGCTATAGCTGTGGTGATCAGTACTGAAATACAATAGTTATTATATATTTATATAGATAAAACATGTTAGTTATCTGTATGCATGTCATAGTGATCAATAATATTGCAAATACAGCATATAGATTATAGATATAATTATGTCAATTCATTATTCATGCCTACTTTTATAGTAATGCAATAAATGACAGGTAAGAAAAAAAACAGAAATTCCTAAAGTAAAGTTCACCTACTTAAGAAGCTATAGCTGTGGTGATCAGTACTGCAATACAATAGTTATATATTTATATAGATAAAACATGTTAGTTATCTGTATGCATGTCATAGTGATCAATAATATTGCAAATATAGCATACGAACAATTAAAAGATCAGTAATTCTTTAATTAAGCTCAAGATCAATTCTCACCTGACCATCAACAAGCTGCTTCTCATATTCTTGTTTGACCATTTCTTTCATCCCAGCAACAAAAGTTTGGATGCTAGTTATATCTTCATCAGCCGATCCTCTCATGCTGCCAGCTACAAGATCATCCACAGAAAGACTGCCCATGGAAGACTGAGAACCATTCCTTAACAATCTTGTTGAACCATCATAATTCAAAGGAGGAAACTTTCTCTGCAAACCATCTGGCCTCCCAGGGAATCCTTTTTCATATCCATTGGCTGGAGTCCTCAGTATTTCTCCTGCTGACTCAGGAGAACTGGCCATGTGATACTCCGTACAACTCCAGCTTCTAGTTAATTTAAGATTCTTATAATTTGACACATTTTCTGACAGTTGTGGAGATTGTTCATCAGGTGAAAGACATACAAGAGAATCAATAGTTGACTGTACATCATGCAGTCTCTGCTCCAGCAATGTTGAATTTTCTTGGATCTGACTGTCTCCAGTATATTCATTCAAATTTGAAGATATTTCCTGGCTTGTTCCACTTTCCTCTCTGGATATTGTTAAAGCTAACTCCCCATTGTCAACACATCGAACTTCTTTGCAGTAATCATCAGTGTCTTCTTCTGTACAAACAAAAGCTAACAAGTGTATAATGACTTGATCTGATGCAGTATCAAACAGTATTATCATTTTTATCAAACTACTACAGGCATAGATATGCAAGGGACCTACCATCAAGATTACTTCCACTATCTCCACCATTGTAACGGGGATTGTTGAACTCTCTAATGTATGTATTAGGACGATGAGGACCACAAATGCTTGATGACTCTGATACTGAACAGTCATCATCCCAGATATCTTCCCCTTCCTGCAGATTAAAATGATTATCAATGTTAACCTGAACAAAAGCAATCCCAATTTAGAGGTATGATCTCAAATATGTAATAGAATTTCAGTTACTACAAAATAGAAACTACTTTTCCAGATATCTGCTCCTTTCCGACCATGCGCAGCAGATCCTCAACCCTTGATTGAGCAAGGTCACGTTGCTTGGTTAGCTCCCTAATATCCTTCTCCATCTGAATAATTGAAACTCATGTTAGCAAATTTAATGAGTAAAGAAATGTAGCATGCATGAGCCTGAAAAGTATATCATTTAACATCAGTACAACTATATCTAGGATGTTGAGTTTCACCCTAAAAATATAAAGTAGTAAGCTATATAAATACAAAATGGCTACATTTAAGTTTTTCGAAGCAGTGTGTGTTACACACATGTTAAAGGCTAGCTCCAATCGCCAAAAAAAACTTATATAACAGTGAGATATATTGAGAAAAAACCCAGCCCCACCCAAAATTATAGAAAACACGCAGAGGCAAACAAGCAATCCACTTGGATCTACTCAGACATGATCCAACCCTTACTAGATTAGGATACATAAATTCGCAAAGACAGTCATTGTTCACTAATACAAGTCCCAAGAAAGAAAGGTTACTACACAAAACTGTTCTAAATATCTTTGAAATTCCATACATAGACATTTCCTCAATCAATACAAACATTGAAGCATAATAGTATAAGAATTCAAACAGTAAATTATATGACCTTTTCTATCTGGAGATCTTTCTTTCTCAACAATACTGCATAATCACAATTGGAGGTAGCAGGAGCAGGAGTTCTCAACTCGCTTTCCAATCTAGCCACCTCTTTTTGCAAATGCTTGACCAAGGCCTTATCAGACATCACGACATTAACCTGTGCTTTGGTGGTCACTTCCTTTGCACAACAAGCAAAGAGAAGTGTGTTTCTGGTTTGCTCCACATGGCTTCGTGCAGGGCTCAAAGTGCAAATGATAGCTGTTCTAGCATTTCCACCCAAGCAAGGCTGCAGTATGCGCGTCAACTTGGAATCTCTGTAATTGATGTGTCCATGTCTTCCCTTACTGCATTCATTCACATTATGTCAATGTTCAAACCTTTTCTATTTTGATTTGGTGTAGAAGAAAGAATCAACAGAAACTTGAAATCGGGAAGGAGGTTGAAGAGAATCATCTAAAAGATTTCAATGGCAGCACCAAGGAATTTCCAAGTTTTACATATGAACAGTTATAGAGTAACTCCTGCATTTAAATTTTGAACATACAGAAGATTTCTAATGTAAACATATCTCCAATTAACCACAAGGTACATATAATCAGTCTTCATTTTTCTCAGAATTTCTTGATAATGGGTGAAATAATCATCAAAATAACTAGATTTCAGCTCTCTAACAACTCAGTTTCAATTAAATTAACTAAAGCGGATACCCTAATACTTTATATATATATATATATATATAAACACTATCCTACTGACATTGGCCTATGATATTATAATAGCCTCGGTTCTATAGTGCAAAATGATGAAGTATATTGTGCTAGTCAGTTTCATGCGTATAGAAAAGAAAACCAAGCAAGCTTATAGCAAGGTCATAAAGAAAAACTAGAATAATATGATTAAGCTATAATAGAATTGAGAAGCACGGGAAGTACTGAAATCAGATAACTTCAATGTAAATTTTCTAACCATATTAGAAACAAGATAAATAAGGAAAATATCATAAGCTAAGGAAGGAGTAGACAACCTCAGCTTACGAATAACTGTTCCAAGAGTAAGTAAACTCCGGTTTATATGACAACCTTCTTTTAATCTCATCCCAGCTGATGATGCCTGAGATGCACGCTCACTCCCTGCCAAATCAACAAAATTCTGCAGCGAAACAAAAACAAATTAAATAATTATAAATCGTTGATAAACATTTTATGCTCATATCAGTAGGGAAATTTTAAAAAATGTAAACATACCACACTAGCTACTAGGGTGGCTGAGTTGCCTTTGCCCAGGAATTCCCTGGCAGAACTTTCTATTGTCTGAAAGGTTACAACTCCATTAGTGTAAGTCTATCAATATAAAATATAAGTAACAATGTTTTAACCATACAAGGGGAGGCGCATACCAATCTGATAATTTGGTGAGATCTAGAACTCTTTTCATTTAGGTACGTCTCTCCCACCTGTCTCTGAGCTGCAAGAATAAAGTAAGCAATATAATGGTACCGACTACTAACTACCCTATAGCTAGAAAGCTATAGCAATGTCCTTTACCTTCACTGAAGGCTATAAGCTCTTTTAGATGTCCCCAGTCCCTCAGTGTCTCCTCTGTGAGTTTCTCCAAAATGGGTCCTCTCTGATGAAAATAATGAATTATGAAAACAACACTTAGTTATGTAATCTTTTTTTATTAAACTTCTGTACAATATTTTCAAAAGGCAAACCTCAGGATCATCACGTAGCCTAAGTGGAGTGTTGTCCGTGCTGAGGAGGTCTCTAACAATTTCATTGTAAATTTCAATTGCTGAGAACTTCAATATAAATGCTCTTTCTTCATGCTAAAATGAGTAAAAAATAACCTTGCTCAATCATTAACTAATATAAACCAGAGCTCCGTTGGAGAATGAAAGCCAAGAGTTACAGGCATATTAGCATATATCAATATATAGTAGTCTAATTACCTTCTTTATATAATCAAAAATATCTGCAGCGGCATATTCGGTTATTCCAACCATCGTGTATGTCTTTCCACTACTCGTTTGTCCATATGCAAAAATACTTGCTGAACAAATATATAGACACCTATGTTAATCAAAGTGGGCAACAAGTATAAGAAACTAACCAGCATACCAATATATACTCACAGTTAATTCCACCAACAACTGAGAGAGCAACTTCTTTGGCTCCTTCCTCATACACCTGCCTTGTGAGACAATCACCCCAAAATACTCTGTCTACCACCAATGATAACAAACGTTTAGAAACACTCTTCCCTTAACGGCTCTCCCATTCAATGTCTTAATTAAAAAAAAAAAATAAAATTTTGAAACACTATCATCCATACAACAAAACAAATCTAACAAATCTAAGCAAAACGCATTTTTAAGCATAATAATGGAAGGTTTAAAAATTAAAGTTGAAAAAAAGGATTGTAACTTACTAAGTTGTGTTAATTCATTCAGCCAGACAACAGGCAAGGAAAAATCAACCTGATGTTTGCATCAACATTAACTATTTTCTAAAGTTAGACCCATGTAAATGACTAAACGCCACTGTTCAGGTAAGGAAAACTGATCCCTATAGGACTATATATTTGCCAAATATAACCCATGTTAAGTCTCCGATACTTTGTTAATATCGGGCATAAACCTGAAACTGAATAATTCAGTTTCCGTGGCAACACAAATTCAAATATAATAAAGCAACATTAAGATTAAAAATAGGCATTTGCTTACCAAAAGTGTAAGCGCTTGGAAATGTGGAGCCCTCACGTAGTGTGTTCCTGTACAAGATGGTAGTATCATTAATGCATTCCCAGTCGGCTGATTCATTAGCAGAAATTTCCTTCTCATTCAAAGGCCTCAGCCTTATTGACACAAGAATCTTCTCTTCGCGGCCACTCACTCCTTGCATCTTCTCCCACTTCAGAAGCTCTTCTCCAGCAATAGCTCCCATTTCTCAATTTTAAGTTTTAACTTGATGTTTTTTTCCAACCCAATTAACCAGCTAACCAGACCTCAGAGGAAGTTCATGACTCCTAAAAGAGTACAAGTTGGATGGGTGATTATCAAAGTTATTCTTCATTTCCCAAAATGCAAGCATTTTAAAGAAAAGAGGTGGGAGTTTAAAAAAATACTAAGCCCTTAACTACATGCAAGAAGATAATCATAATTCACAATCATGAAATGACCGAACTCAGAAAAGATAGCAACGCATTAATTTCGGTTGATAAATAAATAGGTAATAACAGCAATAGCGAGCTAACTTTAGATTATATTTATATCCAACCAAAGAAAGAAAGACCAAGACAAAACAGAATGCTAACTAATTACGCTTTTATCATATCATCATAAACTATCAGCGGTTGGCAATATATCACGACCTAAAAGACTTTTGTTTTAAGAGAGACAGATGATCAATCATCGTGATTCTAATTTAGTCACATTAAAGGACATGCCGGTCTTTTACTTGTATATTCTTTGGTACCAAGCTTCATGTGGAGAGAAGAATAAAGAAGGAGCGAGGGAAAAGAGAAAATAAAAAAAAAAAAAAAGGTGGCCGGGGCCAAAGCTAAAAAAGCGGGGTTCCCTTTTTTATTAATTCTTCCTTCAACAATGACCAATTGTAATGTAAGAATAGAAACCTTTCAACAGCAGCAATCTCCAATAACGCTTGAGAACCAAGTAATACAGTTTTATATAACCATGAAATTGGTAGTTATGCACAGCACAGAACAACACACAACAATGGTCCCCAACAAACAGTACCATCCTTTTCAGTTTTCACCTTTCTTCTCTTTATTTTTACTTCTGTCCAATTAACAAAAGCAACACAAACACTCACTCATTCTCATACATATCATTTTTTGCAAACCAAGGAATTTTCACCTCTCAACTCCCCAATCCTTTTCGCCATACATTAACACCGATAACGTAATTCACATTTACAGCACAACGTAGTTTATTTATGAATCTGCAATCTCCGTAATTTTGAACCTGCTTTTTCCGTGATCACAAGCCAGAAATCAATATGAACTTAAATAAATGCCCCGTTGATATGATACACAACAAAATGCTCCAAATCAAGGTTCACAACATGGGAGGATCTTTTGAAACTTAGAAAGTGTATTCTTCCTCGGAAGCCGGCACAAGCCACAACTTAGAGTTAAAGTAAGTATCGGATTTTGTATGAGAGAGAGAAAATATATACAGTGATGGAGAGGGAGAAGGAGAAGAAGAAAAAAACATACCAGGTGAGGGAATGGAACAGTGAGAATCTGAAACAACTTAACTTCACTTCACGACCCCACGATCTGAAACAGAAGACAATGCGGGTAAGAGAAAGAGAGAGAGTCGGTTGCTTCTTCACTCTCTCTCTTCTCTTTCACTCAGACTCAGAGTTCGAAGCTCACACGCATCATAGTTGAGACTGGACCAGCAGGCGCGTAAATCTGATGCGGTGTCTAATTCTTCCATGTTTCTATTTTTCTTTTTCTCTGTTCTCATTTTTTTAATTTGACTTTTTTGTTTTATGTACTTACCCTCGAGATGGTGGAGGGGAAAACCCAAATGACGATTGTGTCCCTGCTTTTTGCTTCCATAGTTTATTTTGGGTCACGTGCGAGGACTTTGTGGTATTTAACTATGTTTATGGAGGCAAAAGCGGTTGTTATCCAAACGCCGCTTGGGCACGTGCAGACTGTGGACAAAGCGGTTCTACCCACTCACGTTAATGACTTAATGACACTGTTTTTGGAACCGTCCATTCGGATTAAAGATCCATTCCCCAACCTTCGACACGTTTGGAATTTTGTGTCCAACGGTCACTACAGTTAATAATTTCAGTAGCATTTACGATTATTTAGTACGTTTGGTTTTATTTTTTAATTTTTTAAAAAAAAAATTAAAAATAATTTTTAAAACTGTTTTTAGATAGAAAAAAAAATTATTTAGTAAGTGATATTTGAAAACTGTTTTAAAAATGTAAAAATGAAAAAACTTGTTTATGTTTATTAGTATTTTATTAATGAAAAACAAAAAATAACATATTCTTATATATTTTGAGTTTTCAAAACAAAAACAGAAAACTAAAAAACAAAACTACTTTCAACTGGAAAAACTATAACAGTTTTCGAAAAATATTTTCAGAAAACACTACCCAAGCAAATTTTTTAGTTTTTAAAAACTAAAAGACTGAAAACAGTTTTATAAAACTGTTGCCAAACAAATATTTTTTTCTCGATTTTCTTTGTTTTATTTTTATCTCTTTCTTTTAACAAGATTTTTATCTGAGTTGGAACTAAGAGCAATTTTAGTTTTTAGGCTCTTTTTATATAATAAAAACAAAAAATTATCAAAATAATCTACTTTCCACGTTATTTATCTAAATAACTTCATTTGTTATCTATAAAGAAAATCAATTTCTCAGGGTAATTTTTTTTATATAAAAAGCCTACAAAAAAAGTCATTGGACAACCAATTTTTTATAGTTTTTTTTTTCAAATTTATTTTTTTAGTCATTTTATTAAACTTATTTTTTATTTTTATATATTGTTTTATAAGCTCATGTGGTTAGGCTTATAAGATCATTACAAAGGTTTTGGTAGCTAGTATCAAGCCCTTCCTAGATGCGTTTGTGCATCTCATGCAAGACAACTTCATCTCAAGACGAGGATCTTTCAAAAATACAAATTGGCTCATGAGGCCTTTAGCACGATCCAGAAATGCAAGGCCAAGAAAGGGTTGTTGGCCGTTAAGATTGACCTCGAGAAAGCATACGACAAACTCCACTGGAATTTCTTGCGTACCACTCTCCAAGCTTTTGACTTCCTTGAGGTGATCAACAGCCTTATCATGTGGGGTGTTCAGGGCTCCAAGCTTTCTATTTTGGGCCATTCTTGATGCATTCTCATTGGAGAGAGGCTTACGTCAAGGAGACCCTCTCTCCATTTACCTCTTCGTGCTATGCATGGAGCGCAATCTCGCAACAAGTGGATTCAAAGGCTTGGGAGCCTATGTTGTCTACTCGTGGAGGGTTAGCCATATCACACCTTTTTTTCGTTGATGATGTGTTGCTATTTTGCAGCGCCTTACCTTCCCAAGCTCATTTTCTAGCTCAGGTGCTAGGTGAATTTTGTGGCCAATTTATTCTCAATATAAACCATCAAAAATCCAACTTCTCTTGCTCACAAGGAGTTCCTCGTGAGATTCGTGATGAGATCTCCTAAATCCTGAGAATGCACCACTCAACCCATGTGGGGAAGTATCTAGGGTTCAATGTTTTAAAGCAACGTGTGAAGAATGATGATTTCAATGAAATACTGGAGAAAGTGAATGCAAGATTAGCTTTTTGGAAAGGCTAAATGCTTAATAAAGCATGTCGTATGTGCCTTGTTAATTCTGTTGTCACAGCCCTCCCAAGTTACACTATGCAAATTTTATGGCTTCCCCAAGTAATATGTGACCATGTGAGTAAAGCTCGTCACTCCATGCTTTGGTCTGCTCAGATAAAGCACCGTAGCTGGAACCTCATCTCTTGGAAATTGATTTCTAAGCCCAAGCAAGCTAGTGGGCTAACAATCAAAGACATGCCAATGTCAACATTGCAGCTTTGGGCAAGTTAGTTTGGCATGTCCTCAACTCTCCTAATAAATTTTGGGTCCAGGTTTTGCATGATAAATATCTTAGAGGAGGCTTTGTGCTCATTACTCAAGCTAGCCCACACACTTCTAGTATCTAGAAAAGCATTCTTAAGGCAAGAGACATATTTTTTCCTGGTTTCCATCCTTGCTTGGGGGAGAGTTCCTCCTATTTCTGGTCTCGAATTGGTTAGGCACTGGTAACCTTTGCTTCTAGGTTCCCTATGTCCATATTCCTACATCATCGTTGCTAACCTTTGGTTGGATCATGCATGGGACATCCAACATTTTTCTCTCATGCTCCCTCCTCAGGACGTGCAAAAAGTTGTAGTGGAATTTCCTATTGTGAAAATTTCAGCAATTTGATAACATAAGGGAACATGTAGGACTCACACTTGACCGCACGCAACTTTTTTCATGCATAAATGTATATCTATCTTAATGTGTTTAGTGTGTTGATGTTGAATTGGATTGTGAGATAGGTACATTACGCCCATGCTATCACAATAGACCAGAGTAGCTTTTGTATCAGGACAATGTAATTCTAAGTAAGTTTCTAATCCAACATGATTCGGACACTACATTAGCTGCTTTTCGGTATTCATCCTTAAGGCTTGATTGAGACAACATATGTTGTCTTTTCGCAGACTAGAAGATCAAATTATCACCAAGATATACATAATAACTACAAATGGATCTTCTTGTGTTTAACCAATTAACCCAATCTACATCTATGTAAGAGATAAGTTTATTAATGGAGGACGGATACAAGTGTAGCTGAAATCAGTTGTCATAAATATGATGTTTTGATACCATGTTAGAAAGTGGTCATCCTCATTCATTTGATCAATGTTATATATACAACAATGATATTCTAGTAATCCTCTTAATAATCTCCAAATGTTAACACACAATCATGAGTAATTATTCACAATAATTTCTAATAAAATAGATATATTTACATAATCCAATAGTACATTAATTTTAAATTTCTCTTTTTTCCTTAGGAACGAAATAAAAAAATAGTTATATTTTCTCTCTTCCACCATTCTCAACCAAAAATAATATGTTTAATTAAAATCGCTTTCACTTCTTTCCTTGGTAGATGGAATTAGATTGTGGGTGTGTGTTTATAAAAAAAACAGATACAATAATAAAATTATTGTTGGTATTTTTTAATTGAATTTGAAGTTTCACTTCAATAATAGATAATAGCTGGGCAAAGACATTTAGAAGTAATTTATTCTGTGTATTATTATAGTAAAACTCCAAATATAAATGGAGAATAGTACCAACTATAACGAAAGTATTCTATTATTTGATTGATTTAATTTTGCTTTCTAGTTTTTAAAAAGAGTTTTAAAATATATTGTTCAAAAATTATTTTATGAAAAAAAAACTTTTATTTTGAATTTTAAAAAAAAAATACAAAATATAATATGGTAGTTTTTAAAAATTAAAAAATAAAATTATTTTTAAAAATTATTTTAAGAAATACTAATAAAAATATTTTTTAATTTTTAAATATTAAAAATAATTTTATAAAACAGTTGTCTAATAAATACTATATGGTTGTGTTTATTGAAAGATAACTTTTCCTATATTGGTGTTAAAAAACATTATAACACATGTAACTTTTAATAACATTTTTTTCTAATACTTAATAAAAATGTTTTTAAAAACCTTTGCTAAAATTTGAAAAACGTATTCAAATTACAAATAAATGTTACTAATATAATGACATTAGTAACATTATAATCTTTAGTGATGTTAACTATACAAATATTTAATAAAATGTTACAAATATATTAGTAATATTTATTCACAATATAGAGACATTTTTTGGATAACTCATGTTTATCATAAATACACCTAAACATAAATCACGTTATATCAAAATTAATTTTACTATCAGCTATAAATTAACCTTACAATAAAATACAATACAGGAGACAGGAGCAGAGCACACTCCCAATATTATATTTGTCCACCATTTGTTTTTTCAAGCATGCATAATATTTATTTCATTAAATTGTAATGAAAAATGTTATTGAGTATTAGTTTAAAACTCTAAAGTTTAAAGCATCGTTTATATTATTTTTTAAAAGCAAAGAACAGTATATATATTCAGTGGAGTATAAACACTCCAAGTTCTGTACATTTGATTAACGTAAATTTTATTTTGGTCCTGCCTGAAAAAAATTATACTTTTAATCCTTGCATTTAACATAAATTATGTTGATTATTAAATAACTATAAGAAAAACACTTTAGCTTTATTGTTTCTTATTAACATTATTTTGATTATAGGTAGAAAATTGTATACACCCTGATTACAGAAAATTAGAATTGCTCGTGAATATGTACAAACTTACAAAGTCAATGATAATCATTATCATTTTTTCTTTCTTTTCTTACTAAAGGACCATTTTTTAGACCTTCATAATTTTCTTCCTTTCATGTTTGAATCATACAAAATCATTAAGCACAGGAGCAATGAAGTCCCTTGCTGAAGAATCCATCAATTATAATTACATAACTTTCTTTTTTTCATTTAAATCTTGGGCTTATGTATACTGTTTATTCATTATTTGTATTTCATGTTTCTGTGTTAGATTTGTATGTTAGCCATATAGCATAAATCAATGAAAATTGGAAAATATTCTGTTTGCAGTTAAATAAATTGATTGTATATACTTGGGTTGCAAACTTGCAAGTAATGTTTACGTATGTATGATATATAGGAAGTATTTGTTTCAAAAGTATATAAAATAAATTTGGCTTTATATATAAGAATAACTGATACTTACTTATATTGGAACAAGCAATTATAGGAGATAAAATAACCAAAACAGGATTAAACTGATTGGTTGTTGGGAATGTTCTCATCTATTTTGCCTTATCCGCGAAACCCCTACCCAAACCTACCAAACAACAATATGTAACATAATTTAAATTATTTCTAACACTACGTTTTAAAATTACTTATATAATGTTTGGAATAAATTTTTCAAGAAGCATTTTCCATTTTTAAAAGAAAATATGGAAAATTTATTTTAATTTTTTTCTTTCTATTTTTCTCCTAAAAGAGTTTCTAGCCAAATAGTAGAAATAATCGCGATGTTGATTAAGGGTAAAAAATAATAATTTTAAATTGTTTAAAAAATTAATTTTTAAAAAACTTGATTGTTTGAGAAGCAGCATTAAATTGTTTCTTGAAAAACTAAAAACTGATTATTTTTTAATTCTATTTCTTAAAAAAAGTTTAGACAAACATCTTAAAAATTCTTATAAATGATAAAAAAAATTAATTTTTTCAAGAAATAATATTAAACAAACAAGCTTTATGATAAAAGGGAAAAAGTGAGTGTGTATGCATGTGTGTATAGGTGGGTGCGTGCATGGGTGTAAGTGTGCCTGTGTATAACTTAATTCAGCTTTTAGTCCCTAACATTTGAGGATACATCGTTTTTTGTCCTAAAATTTAAAAATATTTGTTTAATCATTTTTAATTGTTTTTTTATGTTGTTTGTTTAGAAGTGTTATTAGTGGTATGCTAACATTGTCGAAACACGAGTTTACAAGTAAACTTTATTTAGAAGGGGAATTTTAATTCCTAACGTCAAACGTTAACCTTCGTTATCCACCTCAACAAATTTTTAAAGTTGTTACATGAAGAAACAAGATTAAATGTAATTCAAGGATTAATGCAATTATTTTTAAATTCCAGGGACAAAAAATGATATTTTCTCAAATTTCAGAGACTAAAAACTTAATTAAGTTTTGTTATATATATATATATATATATATATATATATATTTTTTTTTTTTTTTTTAACTGTCCAGTGGCTCAAATGGTGTGGTCAAAAGTTATGAGGTGGATTGGTATTGATTCCTTGTTACCTAATAATCTCACCCTCTTATTTCAAGTTGCGAGTTCTTGGGTGGTTCGTATTTATAAAAGAAAGTGTAGATTTTTATTTGGGTGTGCAGTCTGTTGGGACATCTGGATCTCTAGGAATTCCATTGTCTTCAACAGCAGGCCAGTGGAATCTTTGGATATCCTTAGCTTTATTCAACTCATCTCCTGGAAATGACTGTCTTATAGGTTTGCTTCGATGAGAGGAAGTATTTTCTCTGATTGGTGTAGTAACCCTCGTTTATGTCTATTGCACCTGTAGATAGTTTAGGAGGTTTGGTTGGGCCCCTTGGAGGTCTTGTTTTCTGGAGGTGCCTATATGCTCTTTGCTTTTGTTGGATGAGTAGGGTGTTAGAAACTTTTTGTTTCGCCTGTTTTTAGAAATATATATTTTGCCTTCTAAAATATATATATATATATATATATATATATATATATATATATATGTGTGTGTGTATATATATATATATATATATGTATGCATGAGGTACATATCAAGTGAGAACACTTTATTATAATGAGAAATGAGAACAAAATAATAACTATTTAATTAAAAATGTTCAGATTAAAACAACTTCCTTAAAGATATCGCGTCATATTCTTTGTAACTTACTTTACCCTCACCACCGACGACATTGGTTATGGCAGCGACCTGTGTTATAAAAACCGGACCAGACTGGCCAGTTTGACCGAAAAACCGGTGAACCGATCTAGTAATCGATTTTGTCAACTCTCAAAACTGGTGGAACCAAAAACCGGTATTAAAACCGAAAAACTGGTTAAGAACCGGTGAAAACCAGTGGTTCACTGGTTCAACCGGTTTGTTTTTTTTTTTTTTGCTAAATACACCCCTTATTTTTCTAAATCAACCAATTTTAATAAAAAATTAATAAAATGGGGTTTAACTTATCAATATGAAGATGTATTGAGTAAAATTACTTTTATCTTTTTATAATTACAACCTTAATATATTTTTTCTTTTATAATTTTAATTATTATAGTACAGTAATAAAAAAATATTATTTTATTAATACCAGTTCAACTGTTGGTTCAATAACGGTTGAACCAATGAACCGTGAACCAGTGCCTTTACTGGTTCGATCACCGGTCTGATTTTAAAAACATAGGTGGCGACAACATCACTAGTGAGGATAGGGTGGAGATGGCGGCAACAGTGGCAACACTGGCAATGGTATAGCAACAACAACAACATTAGTACTAACAACGATTATGATTGTAGTAGTGGCGACAACGACTATGGTGGTAGGGGGTAAGGGTAAGGTTGTAGGTTGGGCTAGGGATAGGGTGTTGGTGGAGGTACAAGTGAGTTACAGTGAATGAGATTATGGAAAAAATCAGGTTCCAAAATTTGCACAATGGAAATAAAATTATCTATTTATGTTTAAATTATACATGCTAATAAGAAAAATATTTGTGAAAAACAAGTAAATGTCCCTGGTTTAAGTTCTAGAATCTTAAAATTTTTCTTCAGAATTGTGAAGATCCCACGTATATCTACACCAAGAGTATTCTTTACTCGTCAACACTTTGATTGCAAACCTTTTTTAGTAGAATACAAAAGAGAGTGAAATTATTTTCAAATTGCAACACTTAATTGAGATCAATTCCAAAGATTTCAAATTAAAATAAACATCAATAATTTGAATGCGATAGTCAATATACTGTTATTTTTTAAATCAATATTTCAAAAATTAAAATCAATTTCGGTATTTCAAATTGAAATAAAATCTGCTACTTTCTCTATTCCAAATAGAGTAAATATTATTTGTATTTTTTGTGCTAGCAAAAAATACAATAATATTTCATGTATAAGAAAAACAATTATCTACTTGATAATATTAAATTCTTTAATTTAATTATCAAATAATTTTTTTTCTTTAGTAAAGATTAGAACATGCATAATTTCGTAAGTTCAAAACCAAACCGGTAATAAATTAACAATATTAATTTATTAATTAAGATTGATCTCTAGCAAATCTGCTTGACTTTAGAATATGATTTAATTGTTAAACTTTAATCTATAATAAAAAAAAATTCAAGAAACTCTTTTCGTCTTTATTTTCATTTAATCATTTAATTTTGTAGGAATTTAATTATACTCAATAATCATTGTGTGTCCAAAATTAAAATCTAAAATATCTGTTAATTGTTATGATAATTTAAGTAAAAAGAAATCATTCAACCAAACATTTTTAATCAAATGTTTTTTTTATAAACAAATGTTAGGAGTTAATATATCAATTTTGGATTCAAAATATTATTATTATTATTATTATTATTATTATTATTATTATTATTATTATTATTATTATTATTATTATTATTCATCTAACAAAGTATTCTTACATACCTTTTGTGTGTATATATATATATATATATATATATATATAATCTTCATGTCATTGTCCGCCCGCCACTCTTATCTTCACTCCTTTAATTTCGGTTCCACTGATTAATCTTCAATTCCCCCGCAAATTAAGTCCAGCTTTCACTGAAAAGGAAACCACAACTACATGGAATTTAACTCAAAAATTAGTCTCAAAGAATTCATCATTATTTGACTTGACATTTTCAATTAACCTATAACTATTAAACGACATGAAGGTCTAATCAAGAGGAAGAAAATAAATAATCTTCCCAATTCACTGGCATAATGGTGAAGCATAGCTATAGATAGCAAGCCACTTATGATTTATGATCCTTTAAAGTGCCAACAAAAGCAGAAAAACGAGACTGCAAAAGATATCGTACGGTAAGGGATTTGTGGAATAGTCAAAGACAACTCTTATATTTCGGTTTTGGGTTGCACGCGTACCTATGATTCCATGGGCCCTTTTGTGTTTTACGTATTGTTGAAGCATCTCGAATCAGGGTTTAGGAGTTGGATATGATTAATTATGAGTTAAAAAGACATAATTTTCATAGTGGAGATATGACTTGTGTAAAATTACAAAAAAAACATTATTTTAAAAAATAAATATTTTTTTCTTAAATATAGATCTATAGAAAATATTTTAAGATCATAAAATTTGATCTTCTATTAAAATAAAAAATATATAAATTTTAAAAGTGATAACATTACAAAGTTTAAAAAATAGACTAATATCACAAAGTTTGATATTTTGTTAGTAAAGAATCTAAAAATCTCTTTATATATCCCCTTAAAAAAATAAAACCACTAGCATAGTGGTGGTATCAATAATATATTTGTGTTTCTCTCTCTTCAATGTGTAGCTTTTTAGATAAAATTGTTTAACATAAATAGTTTTTTTTTTTAAGTTTGATTTTAGGTTTTATATTTATTAAAAAATATTATTGAGAGAGATTATTTATCATTTTCCTCATAAAAAAATGAATCTTTGCATATTAATGAATTAGTCTTTAACTTTTGATTGAATGCATTGTGACAGAAATCCTCTGTTTCTGGTTTGTGTCTCATTTTTTGTTTTTATACATAAAAAACGTTATGTAATTTAACGTGTTGGTGACAGAGGATTTCCATCTTACACATAAAAAAAATTCATTAAATTATGAGAAAAAATGATGAGACAAGAAATGATAGAGGATTTCCATCTTACACACACGTCATGTCATTTTACACATAAAGAAAATTTATTAAATGACATTCTTGATTAGTGGAGACAAAAAATAAAACACAAATTGGTGATAGAGGATTTCCATCTTTTTGCAACAGTTAAATTATTTTCTAATTTCTTGAAGTATTTGTAAATTTTCAAACAAGTTTTTAAATTATGAGAAAAAATGATGAATTAAATTAAATAATAGTATATATATATATATATATATATATATATGTATATAGTGACGATCTAGGACATGAGACTAGTAGGAATATTTATTTAAAATAAACAAATTGAATAATAACAATAACATATATGTTGAAGAAAAGGTAAAAATAGACGTTCAAATATTAAAATAAAAAAATATAAAAAATAATGAGTTTAGACACATAAATTAGAGTATTAATATTAAAATAGAGGTGCAATTATTTATCTTTATATGAAAATAAGAGAGAAGGTGCAAAATATTAAATTTGATCATATATATGAGAGACTTGATTGAAATGAAGGGGTGCATTTGTCCACTATTGTTACAGTGTAGGTCAACCTCATATATATATATATATATATATATATATATATATATATATATATATATATATATATATATGTATGTATGAAGACAACTCGGGTGAAAAAAATGGTTACAGTGAGAAATTATAGAACATCGTAATAATCATAAGATTTCAATAAACAATTTAGATTAAATTGATAATTAAACAAATTCACATGTTTATCTTATATAGAGAACTCTCTCACAAACCAAATCTTAACGAGCTATTTTCTCTGGTCATCTCTCCAAATCCTTTACAAGGTTGTCACTACCCCTACTTCATCACCATCACTGCCAGTATCAATATAGTTATGATGGTAGTGATATCAGTTGCAAGAATGGTGGTATTGGTCGACAACAACAGTAGGGGTTATGGTGACGACAGTGAGAAGTGACACCACCATCATCTTCACCTCCCACTATCATTGCCGCCGTCACCCTCCACCATTGTTGGTATTGTCACCACCGCTAATCCTATCATTGCCACAACCAACCACTGTCACCACCACCTCTAAATTCTTAAATTATTTGTTTAACTTGGTCCAATTTTTCTAATTAGATTCGTAGGATTTCTAAAATTACATAAACTATTAAGACGTTTTTAAATGACTAAAGTTCTTCATAAAGCAAAAGGCTATGCTGAACCATTTATAATGGTTAATAAATGTGGTATATCATAACTCTCAATCAAGGTACATGCTTGTAATTTTTTTAACCAGTCATGTAATGGTTAAATAATTTTTTAAATGAAATAACTTTTAATTTGTTTTTTACACCAAATAACTTTTAATCTTAACAATTCATACATGCTAAAATATTCCTTGTACCCTCTTATTATAAATTATATATAGAGTTAATGAAAATAACAATAAAAATTAGTAAAGTAGTAAACAAAGTAGTAGTAAAATAACACTTATTTTAAAATAAGTACTCTCTCATTATTTACATAAAATAATATATGGGTAATGATATGTTATTTTAATGTCAGAGTTAATTAGCTTATATATTTGATACCTTTTAGGAAATTTTCATCAATTCCATCATTTATTAATTTTTACATAATTTTGATTTTATTATATATATATATATATATATATATATTCTAATAATAGATAATATTTACATATTTTTAAATATCATTTTATATGTTAAATGATAATAATATACTGCATAATTTTAAATTTGAATAAAATACTATAAATTATCGAGGTATATTTAGAAAAGTACCATAAATTAATATTCTTATGATTAGTAGATAATTATATATTCTAGTAAGTATTAACTATCACTCTGGTCACAAGGAAAAAAAACTATCACTTTATTAATTTTATCTAATTTTTCAATTATCCAATAATTTTCTACACTTCTAATTTTCAATAATTGTCTTTTTTTCAATTAGTAAATATTTTTATTGGATAAAGCTGATGAAAATTTTCAAAACAGTAAGTATTTGTAATAGTACATTATATGCAGATAATTTCTTATAACGTTTGAAACACTATTAATGTTAAGGGTGGACGATGTATTAAAGAACTCATTTTAACCTTTCACCTAGACATCTTCATCTTATTGGAAACCATTGTGCCTTCGCTTTTGCAAGAAGCTTTTGGGTCTCTCTTGGATATGAACTTTGCCATATTATTGAAGTTGCGGGTCATACAAGCGGCATCTAGGTGTTAGCCCCTGCTTAGTATACCTTCCAAAAGTAGGCCATTGACACCTTTTCGCAAGCGATTTCCTTCTCCATTTCTTGTGGCAACCAGATGTGGTGTTGCACTGTTGTTTATGCCAGTCTCCTGCCCAATACCAAACTTTCTTTTGGACCATTTGACCCATACCTAGAGCATGATCCATCATCCATGGCTTGTAATTGGAGATTTCAATGAAGTCATCAAGCTCTATAAATTTAGGGGTGGAAAGTTCTCTCAAGCATAGGCTAGTCGTCTCCCAGCCATGATGCAAACATGTGCTCTCTTTGATCTCATTGTGAAAGGACTCCATTATTCTTGATACTACCAACATCAGGCTTTTTTCTTGCAAAGAAGCTCGATTATGCCCTTATTTCTCATGATGCCTGCATGACTTTCCCCAAGGCCTTTGCTAAAACTCTTTGCAGGGTTTCTCAGACCACTACCCGATGTTACTTCTTTATGGTGGAATCAATGAGCCCGATGGTGAACGCCCTTTCTAATTCCTGGCGGCCTGGACTACGCACCCAACCTTTGCCGATGTTGTACACAAGGCTTGGCACAAGAGCACCCCTAGGTCCCTACGAGCCTGTTGTAATGCAAGTGTGAGTTGAAGCCCCACATTGGTAAGAAATTGGAAAGTTGAGTGATATATAAGTGAGAAAGACCCATAACCTAATGCCTTAAGGTTTTGAGTTGAAAGTGGTGTCATGTTCTCTTATATATGAGCTTGTGTCCCATTATTGTACATCTCCCCAGTGTTTAATACCCTCATTTAACCCAGCAATTGGTATCAGAGCTGATGGTTGTGATCAACTAAGGTTGACGATGGATTCCCTTCATCGAAAGTCCTCTTGATAAGGGTTTCAAGAGGCGTGTCCCCTTGGGCGATGTGAATAAGGGGTCGTCATTAAATGAATGCCCTCGCTGGAGGGGGAGTTTACAATGTGGGAGAGACTCACACTTGAGGGGGAGATTGTTGGAGTGTAAGTGTGAGTTGAAGCCCCACATTGGTAAGAAATTGGGAAGTTGAGTGATATATAAGTGAGAAAGACCCAAAACCTAATGCCTTAAGTTTTAGGTTGAAAGTGGTGTCATGTTCTCTTATATATGGGCTTGTGTCCCATTGTTGTACATCTCCCCGGTGTTTAACTCCCTCGGTTTGAACCCAACAAAGCCTTCATAAGGTCTAGAAGAATGCGCTTAAGTTCAATCAGAAAGTGTTCGAGCACATCCTGAGGAGGAAAATACAAACCCAAGCTCGACTGCATGGGTGCAAAAAGAGCTTCAAACCTCCACCTTTGGATCTTGATCCATCTTAAACAAAACCTCTAAGATGAACTAAACATCATCGCCTCTCAAGAAGAGCTTTTTTGGGTCCAAAAATTCAGGGAAAATGGGTCAAGGAAGGGGACTGCAACACAAAGTTCTTTCACACCCAGACTCTAATTCGCATGAAATGAATAAGATCGATGGCCTTCTCTTGGATGATGGCATCTGGAGCTCTAACCTGAATTGCCTAAAGTAAGCGACCTAGTCCTACTTCTAGGGCCTCTTCTCTAGTGCCACTTTCAACATTATAGTCTGGCCCACTTACACCTTCCCCAACTACCACCCATGGTCGTAACCACCCTGTGTGTGACCCTGTGTCCAAAGATGAACTCAGACGCACCATCAACATGTGGTCTTTCAAGGCCTCGAGACCTGATGGGTTTCAACCATTCTTCTTAAAAAAAATGGATAACCATTGGTGATGATATTTAGAACATGGTTCGTGAAGCCTTTTGACAGGCTTGTGCTAATCCAAGCCTCCTCGACACTTTCATTGTACTCATTCCAAAGGTGGAGCACCCATCTCACATTAAGGAATTTCATCCCATAAGCCTGTGTAACGTGACCTACAAAATCACTATAAAGGAATTGGTTGCTAAAATCAGGCCCTTTCTGAATGAGCTCGTGCATCCCATGCAAGGAAGCTTCATTCTTGGGTGGGGCTCCTTCAAGAATCTTATCTTGGCTTATGAGGCTCTAAGCAAGATCTAGAGATGCAAAGCCAAGAAAGGGTTGTTGGTTGTCAAGATCGACCTTGAAAAAGCATATGATAGAATCCACTAGGACTTCTTGCACACAAATCTCCAAGCTTTTGGATTCCCAAAAGTGATCATAAGCCTTATTATGTAGGGTGTCCAAGGCTCCAAGCTCTTAGTCTTGTGGAATGAAGCTACTCTTAACACGTTCTCACCTGAGAGGCTTACGTTAGGGGGGACCCTCTTTCCCTTTACCTCTTCGTGCTCTATATGGAGTGCTTGGCCAAAAAAATCTATCAACAAATGAAGTTGAATGCATGAGAGCCTATTGATGCTTAAAATATCATCGCTTAAGGGCAAGCATACCCTACGCAGTAGTAATAGTGGACCTAAGTCCAGATATCGTACCCAATGGACCAAATCTTGTTCTCAATTAATTTAATTTAAGAGATAAAGAAAACAAGCAAAGGATATTGAATGAGTCAGAAATATTCAGATTCAAAGTAGTAAGTAAAACAAGAGAGGAAATAGGTCTGGAATGACATAGCTTTCAACCACATTTGGAGGAGGGGTATTCTTCCTTTTGGTTCTCCAACTGGTTAGGCATTGGCAACCTATGCCTCAAGGTATCGTATGGTCACATCTCAGAATCTCACCTGGTTGTTGTAGACCTCTGGTTGGATCATGCATGGGACGTCCAACGTCTACCTCTCGTGCTCCCTACCTAGGACATGCAACAAGTTACTTTAGTTGAACTGCCCACTAATCACAACAAACTTGACTTAATAGCTTGACAGTATGACTCTTCCAATCTCTATTACTTGTGCTCTACCTATAGGTGGCTTTGCCACTTAGTAGATGGTGTTGACCAACCAATTTGGTGTGTCTTGGCTCTTGAAAAAGTACGTTCTTTTCTTTGAGGTGCTTTATCATGCTCTTCCTAATAATGAGAAAAGAACCTGTTGCCATTTATCTAATTCTACTACTTACCCCAGATGTTTTGCCCTTATTGAAACGACCTTTCATGCCCTCCACAAATGGCCCCATTCAAAGGAACTTTGGCTACGTATGAGGGTGCATGAGTCCAAAATTCTTGTGCACTAGAATATCTCCAAGTTGATAGAGATGATAGTTTACGACAAAGATGTTACTCTTTTTTTAGCAACCTGATGTGGTGCATGGAAATGGAAATGCAATGCTATCTTCCAACCTCTTCTTGGGTGGACCATTTCCCAAGTTTGTCTCTTGACCCATAACATGCATAAAGAGTTTGAGCACTTCTGCCTAAACATCTTTATTGCTCGCCAGTATACATGGCAGCTTCATACCAGCCCTTGGCTTAAGCTGAACAATGATGGTAGTTATAGGGAGGGTACCATGCATTTGGGAGGGGTCATTTGTGATAATAACAACCACTCGATGTCTGGCTTCACTAACTTTGAACCAAGAGGACACCTTTTAAAAGTTGAGCTGCTAGCTATTAAAAAGGGCTTACACACAACTTAGTCTCATGGTGTAAAGGATTTTTTTTTTTGTGAATCTGATTGTATGGATCTTGTGATAATAATATCCCTCCCTAATAAGCTAGATCCTAGACACACTCATTCATATGTCATCTAAGAGATCTTGTCCCTTCTCTCCCACTTGTGGAATGTGGACGTTCGTCTCATTCCTAATGAAGCAAATAAGGTGGCTCATCTTTTAGCTAGAAGGGGTTCCTCTCTGTCACCAAGGAAGACCTCATGGACTATCCCTCCCCATGTAGTCTTAGCTACTTTCGAGCTTGATTTATCTTCTCTATAGTTTTGTTACTTCTTCTCTTTTATTTTCCCTGTTAAAAAAAAACACACTAATTTATTAGTTACCAATAATTATTCAAATTTTATTTACAATTTGTAAAATCATTGATTGAAAAGTTTGACAGAAAGTAAAAAATCTAATATTTGACTAGTAGTATAGTAAATTTTTCATAAATTTTTTATCAAATTTATTTTTTTGAACGGCTAATCAGTTTTAATTTTAAAAGTTCTTTCAAGGTAATAACATATTAACATTCAAAATTATTGTTATGGACAATGATGGATCTTGCAAAAAAATAAAATAAAATAAGGCCAAATTGAAAAACACACGTGTTTAATAATATTTATAGAAAAATCTTTTAATTTATTAGGAAAAAATGTGAGACCATGCTTGCACGTTCTAACTAAGCTCTCTCACTTGTTATGGATACTTTATAATTAATAAAATTATTTGAAAAGAGCATGATTAATTTTTTTATATAATTTAATACGTCAAAAGTAATTTTTTGTTAGTACTTTTTCTTCCATGTTTTCAGCATTAGAAATATAATTAATATTAAAATGTCCTCCAAATAAATTTAGAAAAATAGCCATTTTGACACAATAATATTAAATACATAATAAAAGTAATAATATGAAATAGAAAGGTTCATGGAGAGAAGAGACGAGAAAAACAAAGATGACATAATTATAAAACATTTAAAACTGATAATAATTATCATGTTTGATATTGATAAAAAAATTATATTTTAGTGACCTAAAATATAAACAAGGTTAAGTAAAAAATTTACCATAATAAAACTTTCAATTAATTTAGTTTTAATTTCTATTAAAAATTAATAATTTAATAAAAACTATGACATCATCATTATAATTTTTATTCGTAGCAGAAATTATAAACATAATAATAGCAACAACAACAAATTAATATGATAGTGATAACAATATTAATCACAATAGATATAATTATGATGTGGTGATAATGACGACATTGATCATGATGACTATCATAATCATACTAAGTTATTATTAGATATAAATAGTGTAACAATAATTATGGCAAATATTAACAATAGTAGTAACAATTATGAGTCATGATAATTGAAATAATTTATAAACTATTCAATTAGAAATTTAAATACAGTGTAATAGAGAACAATTATTATAAAAAATAGTTAAAATTATATATATATATATATATATATATATATATAAAACAATTTTTAGAAACATAAAAATAAATAAATAAGAAAATATTTTATTTTGTATCAAGATAAAAAATAATCATATAACACTTTTAGGTGCATAAAACTTTAAAACTTACAATACTACTAATATTATTAATAAGGTTATTTATCCTTATTAGTAGGAAGAAATCTTTTATTATTAACAAGAAATTTGGCTTGTAGGAAGTTTACGAGGATGAATAGGTTTTTTATTAAGCATAAGATGGATTTCTTATAAAAAAAAATTGGTTTTTGACATTAATTTTTTTGCATCAACTACCATCAATTATTAATTAAAAATAAATATAAAAAATAAGCTTCTTATAATTTCTTATGCTTAAAGTAAATATGTAAATAAGTTTTTTAAAAAATAACATGGCATTATATTATTGTAGGAATAAAACAAAATAGGGGTACAAAATATAATTTAAAAAACATAACTACTTTTAAAAAAAAAAAATTACTTAAGAAATCTCCTATTGAATGTATTCATAGATGAGATAGTAATGTAAAACCTTCTAATAGTTTATTCATTCAAGGATCTATAAGATATAGTGATCTTGAACGGACTTTCCAATAAAGAAAACAAAGACAGCTATAATCGCAAACTTTAAACCGTCATTTCATTCATACTAGTCACTATATGTACTATGAATGAACTAATCTACAATTTTTATATTAGTAGTACTGTATTTTCTGTTCAATAAATATGAAAGTAATGAAAATTACCGTAATGGTTATTAACACTTTGTCCCTTAATAGATGATATTTTTCATTGTAGTTTATGAATTTTTTTGTTGGCATAAATTACTCCATAACTAAGTACACCTTTTACTTCAGCACATGCAAAAAGTGTTAAGAGGTTAGTCCAAAGAACCTACGTACCTCACCTTTAATAAAGACTGAGTTCCATGTGTTTCTCTGCTGTTTATGTTCTCTCTTTTGATGTTCGACTACTCCAAGATCTAGATGGCTCCCATCAGCAACTGCTCCCCTTCTTTCTCTTAGATCTTGAAATCCAATTAGTTCCCAGGCTTTGGAGTAAAGTGAGGCTCATAACCAGCATGCTCTTGAGCTTTGTATGGTTTGATTTAAAAAAGAAAAAAGAAAAAAAAATTATATATATATATATATATATATATATATATATATATATATAATCCGAGAAATGACTTAAGATAGCAATTATTTATATTTTATTGACAAAAAGTAGTGATTAATTTTTGTTAAATTTGTAAGTGAGATAAACTTCAATTTCCAATTTTTCTCTCATTTTTATATAATTTTTAGATGTGTGCAAATTGTAAGTGTATAGTGTCCTCAAGTAATAAATTTTTTTTTCTAGTGTTTGAAAAAGAAATAATTGTTTATTATTTTAATTAATTTTTTTGTAATTTAAATTAATAAAAAATCAAAGTTCTCTGGTTAATAAAAAAACAAAATTTAACTGAATTCTAAAAATCAAAATCGTAACTAAAATAAAAGATAAATTTTTGAAATTTTTAATATATTTGAAAAACAAAAAATAGTTGATAAAATAAAGAAGAGATAATTCAAGGATTTGACTTCAAATTTTAGAAAACTTCTAGGATTAGAGGTATCACATCATGACTGTCTATTCAATCAAATTTAATGATCTTTTATCTTTTTAGTGGTTCTGTGTTTTCTGTAAAGATGAATTAACCCAAGGTAGCCTTCGTCCTTTTTCAAATTGTATCTAATTGAATTGATCCCCTACTTTTATAGTAGTCATGTTCAATTAAACTCATTAAGTTCATTGTTAATTCATTGAGTCCTCAAAAGGTTAAACTTGCTTTCTTGATTTAATCCTAAGTTCCTTCCTTAGATTAAGTTCACCTTTGTTATTCTCTAATTATCTATTAATATCAAAACAGTGTTCAAACTTATTTTATTTGGTAAAAGAAATAGAGAAAAAATCAGTACAAACCAACGTAAAAACCATAAAAATAAAAATCTTAATCATCAATAGAGTCACAAGTTAAACTCCCATCATAGAATAAAGAGTTCATTCACATATGTCCATGAATATAAAAAAAACAAATTAAAGATGATCAAACCCGAAAATAAAGAGTGAAAAGGGAAATCAAAAGCTTCAGGTCTTACTCTTTATGCCGTCTTTGATAAAAAGTTAAGACCCCCTAGTTTTAAATAGAAACTTTCTATTTAAACTAATGTGTTTTTTATGTCTAAACCCAAGACGATCATAACAACAAAATACTTAAATTGATTACACAAGGGAATGCATATTTTTGCATGAGAGTACAATATTTCTTTAATTAACTCATGATTCATTTTTTTTCTTTTGAATTTCCTTTAGAGCTCAAAGCTTCACTTCAATGCTCCAAATTAGTTAAAAAACGCATCAAAATCTAGCAAATTATATTCTAAAACACCAAAAACACTAAAAGTGTAACAAATTCCACAATATAATTAAAAGATACCTAAAATGCAAATATGAAACCTAAATGACATAAAAATAAATAAAATTTTAATTAAAAAAACTAAAAATAAATATAAATGTAACGCATCACACATCCTTAGTTCGAACATTGAAAAATAAACCCAAGAGATTACTCTCAAAAGTTTAAACACATACGTTACAAATGTACTCCAGTTAGCTATATATGAAATTGTTTTGTTGTTTTTTTAAAGGCAAACATAATATGTATATCAAATGAAAGAAAAGGGTGAAACAAAGAGTTTCGAAAACCCAATACAACAACACAAAAACAGACCAAACCACTCAGAACTACTTTGAGGCAAGACAACCACCTAACATGATAATCAATTCCACCAAAAGCACTGAAGAAAATTACTTCATATACAATAAACAAAGATGAGGGTAAATGCACCAATTAGAAAAAACACAACCATTGTTAAACCAAACCTATACAACAATTATTTCCAAGAGATAGTTTGAATAGTGTTCATAATATCTAAAGACTCCACTGTTCTATTATTGAAAACAATGGAGTTTCTAGATATCCAAATACACAACAGATCACATGCCAAAACAAATACTTGCACTTAATTTTCTGTTTACCAACCATCCAAGAAATAGTTAAATGAAACAATGGATGAAGATCACCTGGTAATGGAGATGCAATACCAATACACTTCAGAACCTTATACCACGAAGACTGAGTAAAAGGGCATGTGAGTAACAGATGCTTACTCTCCTCTAGCTGGTCCTTACATAAAGGGCAATTATTCAAGTCGGGATGGATAAGGATGTCTCACTTAAGCAAATTATCAATTGTAGGTAACCTATTCAAGAGAAGCTTCCAAGAAAAAACTATAACTTTAGAAGATAATTCATCCTTACACAACCACTTAAACAAATGTGTATCACTATCAACCTATTAGTCCTAGGGGGAAATCTAGAAGGGGGTTTGAATAGATTTATCAAAATAATTTCAAATTTTTCTATTAAAAAATAATATCATAGTTTTCAATAATACCCCGTTAAAAATATTTTCAAAATCTATCTTATAGTTTTCAAAAAGGATTTTTAAGAAAGAGGTTAAGACAAAGTCAAGATTAACTCTTTCAATGTTTTTGACAATAAGCTTGATGTACAATAATCCCTCTAATGATGGTTTACAATTACACTTATTGAAACTAAAATATGAATTACAATAACATACTTATTAACTACCAAAGTAATGAGTAAAGAAAGAATAAAATCAAGCTTTAATCACACAATTTTTATTTCACCGACCCAATCTCAATTATACAACAATGATATTAAAAATAGCAATCTTGCTGCAATAAAATCACTATTAAGGATGCAGCTACAAAAACTCAATCACTCACAATGCCTCACTCATAACACCCCATTGCAAGATTTCACAATAATCTCAAAACTACCTCAAGAGATTGTCCAAGACTTGTGCAAAAACACAAAGTTAAGGGTATAGGACAATATCACCTGATCTTGTGATGAATACCCAACAAGAAAGATCAAATCTTAATTAATCTCTTCGTTAGATCATGTAATTCTTGAATCTTCAAATCATAAAAAAATGGGTTTCATTCTTGGAGAGAATTGGGTAAATCAGTTAGTAATAGCAAGCATTCACTGGACCATTCATTTTGTATTCCAAAAATTGTTGTAAATCTATTTTTAAAATGATTTTATATGAGTTTTGCAGCAATGTAATCGATTACATACTTAATTACTGATATCATGCTTCAAAACTGGTCCAGAATGCATGATCTCTAGAATAATCAATTACTATTTTCAGGTGATCGATTACTCCTAAGAGTAGTAATCTAAGTAACCAAAAAACTCAAAGGGTAATCGATTACCATAATAAGGTAATCAATTACCTTACCATAAAATGCACTTTTGATAATTTTTTAGCACTCCTCAACTTATACAATCCATCCCTAAGCTATTCAAACACATTCTCATGTCTATTTAAACACGCAATACAGGTACCACACCCATCAAACATATTTGGTACCATAAAATTAATTAGAGCAAAATTAGAATAAAACGCAAAACCAAAATGGATTTATGACTTCTTCAAGCTTTCCAAAAATGCTTCTTCAAACTTTCCAAACCTTCAATTCCAACACGACCTTCTTCCATGATGATCACTATTACTTAAGAGCCTATATGCTTGAGCTACAGAGGATTAACCATTACTAACTGAGAGCCAAGACCAACGATCTTGATAATGATGATAGAAAACTAAACTCTACAACAAACCATCCAGAGAAAACAACATTTCCTCTTCTTAGACGAATAACCTCCTTCTCTATTCCTAGTTCCAACCTAGAGAACCTGACCCCGTGCCAACCATGTCTTTAAAGTGGAATTCTTATGAACTGCCCAGTCATATATTCTTGGAAAAAACACTTTCAACAAAGCAACACCTGACCAATTATGATACCAAAACAAAGTCTTACCCTAGTCCCTTAACTTCCTCCTTATATTGTTCTTGAACCAGCCTAGAACCTCTGCCCTAGGCACATCCAATAGCCAAATATCCTTCCACCAAATTGAGCATTTAGACCTAGGAGCACTCTTGTATGGTAAATTCTAGAAATCACATATGTACATCAAAGTGAAAGGCCCTATAAAGGATTTTTCTCTAATAAGAATCTTCATATCTGTTTAGCAAGTAAAGTTAGGTTAAAATTCATAAGGCACCTAAATCTTAAACCCCCTTCACTCTTAAGCTGACAAACTTTCTCCCACCTGATCAAAACAACTAGTCTACGAGACAACTATTTGTGAAACTCCTGCTAGAGAGTATTAAATGTCTCTTTATGTTGCTTTTATATTAGATTGGAGTATGATCGATGATCATGTATAAAGTTTTAACATCAAGTCAATACAAGAAATAGCTAAGATAGAACTAGAATAGAACCGATACATATTTTGTGTTCTTTTATTCTTTTCCTTGTTACATTACATGGATAGTGTCATCTTAATTTGTGTTCCCATGATGATACTTCTAAAAAATTATTATATAGTTCTGAATTACTTTATTACCTATGATTTTGACAACAATAATGAGACACATAATTATTTGATTAATTAAATCAAATTTCAAGAAATTAATTAGTTTATCTCATAAATTATACAAATCATGTCTAATCAAATCATAATAGATGTTTATTATTGAATATGACTTGATTTTTTTGTTTGAGGCAACTTAGCCTATAATAAACTAAATGCTTGTTGAACACAACTAGTTTTATAATAGTTTTAAACACGCTCGTAAATCAAGTAAGTTTTTAAGAGAGAATAAATTCAAAGAATTTTTGCAAAAAAAATCATAAAACTCATTAATTGCATGAGTAAATCCACGGATTTGTAATACAACAAACTCATGAATCTAATTTCATTATGCAATAGTTTTACAACAATTTTAGTCGCTATTAAAATCACATTTTTTGGGTAAGCTTTTGAGAGAGAATGAATTCGAAAGATTTTTCACAAAAAAAAAATCACAAAATTAATTAATTGCATGGACAAATAGACAGATTTGCACTCCAACAAGTCCATGAAGCCTAAGTTCGTGTGTGTGAGATTTTTTCCACTTGCTAGTCCCTTTATCAAGCCTTATTCACAAGTTTCAATATTACTATTCTCAAATAGCTAAATTAGGCAATGTGATACTTTGCTATTTCTAATTAGGAGTGGAAAAATGGGCTCGACCCATTTAAGGTCTGCCAATGAAGTTCGCATTTTAAACATAAAAAGAAAATTGACAACCAAAATTTATTTGGCAGAACAAACTTATCTAGACTATTTAAAATGTGTTTGAATAAAAAGAAATAAAAAGAAATCTAACAATCAAAATTTATTGTTTTTAAATTGGATGAAAATGATTTAAAAAATAACTAAAAAACCAAATTAGAATAAGTTTTGTCGAACATGTTTATGTTTTCAAAATAAAAATTCCATGAGGTCAATGCAAGAGATGTCAAGTGATGAGTTAGAATAAAAACATAAAAAGAAATCTGACAATCAAAATTTATTGTTTTTGAAATTGGATGAAAACTATTTAAAAAATAACTAAAAAAAACAATTTAGAACAATTTTTGTCAAACATATTTATGTTTTCAAAATAAAAAAAAATAAAAAACTCAAAATCACCCTGAACCCGACCTAAATATAACAATTTATAACAATTAAGTCGTAATATTAATATAAACTAATAGTACAAATAATAAATTTGTTCATTTATACAAACTTCAGGTCAAGTTTGAGAACCTATAAACTTAGCCTATAAAGTCTGCAGACTTCCTAGACCAAACTTAATTTTTTCTATAGTGACACTTGTTTGAAAAAAAATGATCTAAAACTCACATGAACTTGAGAGGTTTGTGAATCCAAATCCATATACCACCCATATTTGTAATACATAAGATTTTCACTACAAATAGTGCAAGCTAGAATCCATCTAGTTAACTAGGAATTTAGACTAAACATGCACATTTAGATTATAGATGTATTCTATCAAAATTTAACATTAAAAAATGATAAAATGAAGGGATGTTTATACGTTTAAAAAATAAGCAAAATATTACATAATGCAAAAACAAAAATAAATAGGCAATGAACTATTTTAACATTGATTTTTGGGGGAAAATATAATAGTGTAATGTGTAGGGAAAGAGACAACCCAACCCACATTCACATCATTTGGGGTTACGAGAGGGATTACCATCTCAACAATATTGATTGTTTAGGTGATATAATAATAAAAAGGAAGTTACTAGGTAAATATCTATATTTTTATATATTTCTCAAAAAGGTTTAATATCTAGCTATCGTCAGCATTCTTATATACGGTAGGCATAAAAACATATAATCAATAACTTTTTTATTTATATTAATAAGATGATCATTACTTTATTTTATTCACGTGTTTTGCACTCCATGCCTATATCTATAAAAAAAATTTAGAACCATTGAAAACCTCTAAATCCTGTAACCCCCTCTCACTTAAGGTAATAACCTCTCTTCAAGTTGAATAATTATTCCTATATTAAAAACTTTATTTATAGGCTTAACATTTTAATGTTAATTGAGAAAACAAATCTCTAGTTTATAAATATATCTTTAAAATCTAAACAAATTCTAAAGATGAAATACTATTTTTTTTCTAAACAATATCTAGAGATTTGAAATTAAAATAATTTGAATTATTTTTTCAAGAATCCCTCCCTTAATTAAAATTTGTAATTTCATATAAAATCAAGATGGATGCTCATCTAACATTTGGCCTATAAAGGGGGAAGAGAGGTTGTGAGTTCGAATCTCTCAACTAAAAAAAACTAATACATTACTAACTAACATTTAACCTATAAAAAAGTTATAAGGTTAGTCTGGTGGTAAGTGAAGAGTTGAGAGAGTGATAGGTTGTGGGTTCGAATCCCTTCACCATTAACAAAAACTAGCACGTTAATAACTAACATATGACCTATAAAAAACATGGATGCTCATCAAAGTATGCTCTACCATCACAAATTTGGTATATGTTTTCTCTTATATTTTTTGTGATACCTCCATTGGAATATGTTGTTTGACTTTAATCTACATTCATTAGTGTTCTTCAATAATATTCTTTTCTCTAGTCATCAAGCCACAAGATCAATAAGCGTTGCCACCACTTGTTGGAACAAAAACACATAGCCAGCAAACTTCTCTTTATTCATGTTGATAAGAAAAATGCAATAATAATAAAATGCAACATCTAAGCAAAAAGAAAGATAACAATGTTATTTCGTTCATGTAGTTTGCACTTTAAACCTATATTCACAACAAGTTTTTGGGACCACTGAAAAACCTAAAACTCTCTCCATTATTTGTTTATGTGGTTCGCGCCTCATGGCTACATCCACGACAAGTTTTTTGAACTATTGGAAAACTTGCAAACCTTTGCTGCTTTTTGTTCACATGGTTCACAATTTATGCCTACATTCATGAAAAATTTTTGAGACTATTGGAAAATTTGTAAACTCTCCCTCCACGTCATAACCCTTCTCTCACTTAGGATGATGACCCTTCTTCAAGTTGAGTGATTATTCTCATCTTATAAATCTTATTTACAGGCTTAACATCTTAATCTTAATGGAAAAAATAAATCTCTAATTTACAAATGATATCTTTAAAATTTAATCAAATGCTGAAGATAAAATAATATATTTTCTAGAAAATTGAAATTAAAATAATTTAAATTATTTCTCCAATTCTCACCTAATGCACTTAATGCTAGGAAAAGACAAATCACAATAGGCAATTCAAAGTACTAAGCCCAACAAGGAAAAACCACCAATATGATGGGTAAAACTATAAAAACGGGTTGAAATCTTTAGGCCAACCCAAACCATGAGTTCGGGTCAGGTTGAAAAAAACAATGGAACACATAAATATGCAAAAAAAAAAAAAACAACCTGAACAACTTTTGGCGCGTTTGTGGCCCATTTTTTACACCCATTTTGGCTCCTTGACCCACATATTACTTATTTCCCTCATTGCACACAACCCACTACACTCACACCTGAAATCTCACACCGTTTAGGAATCAAGGCTAGTAGTCATTTATAAGCATTCTCTTCCCTTAACACCTCGAGACATCAAGAAAAAACTGTGATGAAGCCACAACCTCCAAAGCAGACAATACCTCCGGAAGAGTGACTCTAACGATGTCCTGGGACTGAGGTAGGAACATTGACACTGTCTATGGGAAGCGTAGTCTACCACCTGAGACTAGTAGTAGGAACAACTCCTCTCTCACCTCACATAGTCTACCATCCTCTATGTTGCTTAAATTTTGACCTCGTCTCTTGCTCATTCTCATTTTGTGTGCAGGTGATGCCGTGATGAGAGCATGATAGTGCAAACTATCCCAAAAGATAAGGCTCATATGTGTGATGTTTTAGTGATTTTCTTAGGTTAGTATTAGGATGATATCTTTATTGTTGTTCTTAGTGTATTTTCACATAATAAAATATTCTAGATATGGATTTTAGTTTGCTTCTTGTTTTTGTTTTAATTAGTTATATATTTAATTATTTTGAATAGTAAATATGAAGATCTAGTTTTGATGAATTACTTTATTATTGAATAAGTACTGTTATGTAAGTAATTATGTGTAAGTTTTTATAATTAAAATAAGAGTAAATAGTTTTTCATAATTTTAAATAAATAGTTAGTTCTTAAATTTTCAAAAGATGATTCTTTAATTTCTTAAAAAGATTATTTTAAGTGTAAGGTGGCCTGACCCATATAAGCCACCAACTTGTGGTAGGCTAGCTGGTTCAACAAATTTTACAGTAAGATTAAAATGAGTCGGGTTGGACTAACCTGTATTGCAAGTGGACCAAAGTGAGTTAATTCATATGAGTCGTACTAACCCCTTTTGACAACTTTCATGGTATGAGTAGCACAACTCACCCAAAGCCAAGGTAGGAACAAATGATTCATACAAGCACTAAAATATGTGTATTTATCATCTCTACCATTTCATCCATAAAAAATAAGTAGGTGTATTTAAATAACTTTCAATTTCATTTTTTTACGGCATATTGTAAATGTGTTTGAATATCCATTACTATTTTATAATCGGATTGACTAGTTGGTCGAATCGAAAACTAACCATTGATTCGATCCATTCTTTTTAAGAAATTGGGAAAAGAACATAATCGAAGTTAGACCAATGAACTAGCCGGTTGGATGAGTTTTCTGAAAACAAGCCCATTTTTACACACGTTAGATGTGTTTGAATATCATCAATGTTTTCATAACCGGACCAGACTGACCAATCAAACCAAAAAATGATAATTGGTCTAGTTCATTATTTTTAAGAAACTGGGAAAAGAGCGGAATAGCAGTTGGACTAGATGAACTAGCCAGTTGTATGAGTTTTCTAAAAACAAACCCATTTTTACATACTCAATGATAAAAAAAACACAAAAAAGAATTTGTCTAGTAAGGTTGTGAATGAGAAAGGAAAAAATTGTAAAAAATTCACAAGGACTATTAATCGCGTGCATGAGGGGGATGATGAATTTGCACTAGAATAGGTCATGAAGCCCAAGTTCATGTGCACGAGACTTCCCCCATTTCCTAGCCTCTTTACTAAGCTTTGATTACAACTTATAATGTACATACCTTTCAAAGATTATTGTTTAATGTTAATTTTGTAAAATTATTGTTCTCTTTCATTTAGTTATTAATTTTTTGTTTGTGTACAACAACTAGAAATTATGAATAATATATGATTTACTTGATTGAATAATAAAATATAGTACCACACTCTATTTAAAAAAATGATACAATTAGTCATCCCTTCACAACACTCTTTTGGAGAAGGAGAGGAGAGACAAGAATCATTCTTAAGCAGATAACTTCATTAACAATATTAGGGTGATTTGTAAGCTAAGTAATTTTTGACAACTTTTTATACAAACTAGATTTAATTAATCGAGACACAAACAAAAAGGTGAGAAATCAAAGTTGAAGATAAAAGAAAATAATCTCATGTTTGAATATATCACTATTATTTTGCATGAATTAGGTTCTAAAAGTGCTATGAAATTTTTATGAGTTTAATTATTATGTATAACAGTGAAAAAAAGTTTTATATTATGTTTAATCATAATTTTTTTATTTATGTGACTTTTTAAGTATTAATTGATAAAGATAACAAACTTACTATAAATTATTAGTTGTGATTGAATATTAGTATAAAACTTTTTATACTGACATTGTACAGTTCTTTTTCTCAATTTTTATTAACTAATCTGGTAAATTATAGTAATATGAATATGAACTTGTAAAGTTGTAGCCTAGATGAGCTACATAAGAAGGATATATATTAAAACAAATGAAAAAGGTTTTGTAAAGAGGCTAATAAGAAGGGGAAGTCTCACACGCATGACCTTGGGTCTCATGGGCTAGTTGTAGAGCAAATTCTTTGATTTATCCTCTTGCACACATGATTAACACGAGTCTTATGAACCTTTTGCAAATTTTTTAAATTTATTTAAAAATTGTTTCTCAGTAGCTATATGTAAATGTGATTTTTAGAACCATTAGAAATTGTTATGACTTGGACTGGTTTTACCATTTATCAGTAAGTTCAATCAAAACACAGCCGTTGTATTAATTAGATTTAACATGCATTTTTATTGTTTCTTTCAACAACTACCTATGACTCCAACGACTACTTGTAGATGCTTAGAACTCAGACAAATAATTGCTAGACCTTTAAACTGGTATCCAACAAGATGCAAAATCAAGCATACATGATTCCAATATCATGCTTCCCGTCTATTTCACGAATTCACTCCTATAGGTTTTAGCATTTTTCAAACCTTTTTTAATTTAAAAAATGTTAAAAACTTTTTTTTTCTAATCTTTATTCTTTTTCCAACTTCCAAAATATAATTATAATAATTTATTAATGTTTAGATCCATTTGTTTTTAAAATTTTTTGTTTTCATTTCCACGGAAAGTAGAAAACAATAGTAAAAATATGTTTGATTACAATTTAGAAAATATTTTTTAAAAAATATTTTAAAAAATCAACTAAAAATAGAAAACAAAAAAAAAGTTAAAAAAATGATAACTATGTAAAAATTTAATAAAAATGTTATAATTGTAACAAAAAATATATAAATATATTTTAAATTACATATAAAAATATAAATAAACATATTTTTTTAATGTTAAAAATAAAAATTATTTAAAAAAAAAATATTTTGTCAAACTAAACAATCTTTTAGCTTTTGAGTCATATGTAATTTTATCTACTCATAGGTCATATTTAAGGACTTATATGGATGTACATAGAAAAGAAAAACATGTTATCATAAGGTTATATAAAAGAGTTTTTCAGCATACACGTCCATATATTTCTCTTTACACCTCTTATACCTAAAATATTCTTTCTCTCATTTTTTTTTTCATTTTTCCACCTAAGACAACTTTCTTTTTGTTTCTTGCTCCAAACGCTACCACCACACCAATTATGTCCTTGGTATTGCTAATGCACCAACCACTTCACCATGTATTAACAACACTCTTTTTTTTGGAATGAGGTGTTTCAATTTCAAACATCCACATAAGATAATCTAAAATGAGTGATTCAAACTTGTTGGTTTATGTATTTGAATTTTTTTTTTTGTCTAGTTTACTTTGGTTAATAGATTTATAAACATATATGATTTAACTTTTCAAACAGTATTTTAAATTTATTTTAATACATTTTTTTAATGTGGTATGATTTGATTTTAAAACTATATTTGTTTAATTTTTTTTACACATCCGTAAAAATAGTCACTACCATAGAGAATATAGAAAAATAAAGGTGGTATGACACGGACAATAATTTGTGATGGGTATTTTTCTTCCAATTGGTGGTGCTTTCATAAGGTATTCAATCTTAACCCACAATTTTGTAGTTTTGTAGTTTTGCTTCACTTAATTTGCCATTCTCCTTTAATAGCAACACATCACCAACACAAGTTGGTAGTTATACAACATGTGGCTGTGAATGGGTGAATTGTTGCTTTAATATTCGAATCTTTGTGGTTCCAACATGCTCTATATATCATCCGCTTTTTCATTTTGTCGAGTTCAATCACCTTGTGTTTCTGTCTATATATAGGAAAAATTTAGTTCTGAATGATAGCTAATTGTTTGGAAATTGTATAAATTTATTAACGGATGTTAGTTATAATATACTTTTCAAATTGAATTCTGTAATTTTGATATTATTATACATGTACAAGTTATCATATATAGTAATATTATAACTGTCCGATGTCAGCATTGTGTTAAAAAATTTCAATTGGGGGAGTTTGATTCACTAATTAATTATATTTTTGGAAACGATCTGCAAATATTATTATAAAAAATATTATTCCATTAAACGTGTTTGTTAAAATTTTTTAAAAATATTTTTTAAAGATTATTTTAATTTATAAAATAAATAAAAAATAAAATAAAATATGGTGAGAGTGAGAAGTTATTTTAAAAAATAACTTTAACTTTCATTCTCATGAAAATATCCACTATTTTTCATGGAAATAGAAACTAAACCGAAATATTGTTATGTAGATTCTTGAAAATGATAGATGCTCATGAATATTTTATTTATTTATTTATTTGTGAAAACAACTTTTTATTACTTGAAACAAAATATGTTCTATATGTTAAATTTTTCGTATGATATAATTTTTCTCTCCCCTTTTTATGTGTTTATCTATTTTTCATCAAGATTTTATTTTTGTGACATGATAATAAGTTGGTACAATTATAGTGTAAAATATTTTTTCGACAGGTATTTGAAAAATCATATAATTTATATTTTCTAATTTTGTTGGGTTGTGATAGGAATTAAATATAAGTGAGAGTTTATAATATTTGAGGTATCAAGTGAGATAAATCCTGACTAATTTCTAATTTGATAATAGTATAAAATTATTTTACAAATGATTTTCATGTTATCCACTTTAGATCACTCTCTTAATAGTTAACTCTTCAAACTGAGGTTTACAAAATTAAAAGACTCTCTTAAGAGTTAACTCTTCAAACTGAGGTTTACAAAATTGAAGGACTAAAATTTTCTAGTAAAATCTGAAGATCAAAATTGAAAGTTTTAAAAAAATAAAGAGATTAAATGTTTTTATTTTAAAATAGGAAGCCAAACATATAAATTTAAAAAAATAAAAAATCAAAGTTGAATTTAAATCTTATTAAAAATAATTCTTAAAATAATGTTGAAATTATGAAACATAAGAAAAAAAAATTAGACACACATTGAATATTTATTTTTTTCTCACCACCTAGAAAAGCTAAAGACACTAATTAATTGTAAAATAAATAAGATACGTAATAAATTATAAATTTTTTAGACCATTATTCATTTATAAATTTAGAATACACTAAGTTTGATAATCCTTTAATAATAACTATTAACAATACGTAATAATTTTTTAATAATGACTATTGATTAATTAGCTTTTTTTACATTAACAATACGTAAAATTAAATATATAATTATACTATATTATATTAATTATTAATTACATGATGACATTTCATTATTTGATATTAAATGAGTCTATAAATATTTGTAATAAATAAATATGGAATTATTTTTTGACAATATCAAATTAATAATAAATTTATTGGTTTTTGTGAGAATCTATGTTTAGCTGATATTGATATTAATTATATAATGATAATAATTTAATTGAAAAGCATATAAAACATTTATCACTCTGAATCAAGATGTATCTTTCATTTGTTTGGTTTAGGTGTTAAACTGAAATATAATAGAAAAGAAAATTGATTTGTTTGTTGTGGCTTTTCAACTGGGCGTTCGTCTGGTAGTGGTTGTGGAAGTACTTTTGAGACTTGGTAAGATGAAGTCAAGTTTTGAGGAATTGAAGACATAATATAATGCGTACTCTTTGTGATGTTTGCGAGAGCGCCGCTGCCATTATCTTCTGTGCCGCTGATGAAGCTGCTCTCTGCTCTGCTTGTGACCACAAGGTTCCTTCCTTAACTCTCTATTTTTATTTTCATACCCTTGTTTCATTCAATTTCAATGTTATTTTTACTTGTATCCAAAGCAGCAAATGAAGCCAATTTTGATGTTGGATTTTCCAGATTGCTTCAACTTTCATCTGCAGATTTATATATATCATATATGTGCTGCGTCTCTTGAGGCCTTTTCCTTTGAATGTTTCACCCGTCTCCAGTTAATGCAGCTTCACTCTCATGAGTCTATAAGCGACTGTTCTCACTTATTCATAGTTTTTTCTAAGATTTTCATCTACCGTTTTAGATGTTGCTTGCTGTTGGTGTAATTTCTTACTTTTTTGGGTACGACCAAAATTAATGACTTTCTTACAATTCATTCCCCAACTGCATTAATCAAATTCTCTGTACTGTGTTGTTTAGATAAAAATTTACTTATGTGAAAAATTCAATTCATTTTACCTTCTTATTTTCTTTTTCTATGAGCACTTATCAAAACAAAGACTATATATAATTTAAAATGTGCTTTTACACTGGATGTTAATGCCTTTGAATATTGCATTGGAAAAAGGTAATTTTGAAACAACAGTGTTGGAATTGGGCCTCACTTGAAACTGACACTAGAATAAGTAGTTAATTACTCAAATAAAATGGTATTTGAAATCAGCCCTTTGTACATACTTTGCAAATCTCTTTTTATTGAATGATGCATCCTACACATGTGAATTTCATATTTAGTATTTAGGATAGTGTAATAATTACTAAGACACTTATGCCTTTTGTGATTTGTCTAGTGTTTTAGGAACAACATTTGTATATAATTTAATGGAACTACCATATACATTTGCATGTAATTTTTTCTCTAACAGCATTGTGTTTGTGGTTTGCATTGGAGTCACAGATCCATATGTGTAACAAACTTGCTAGTAGACACATTCGGGTTGACCTTGCTGACCCCACTGATGTTCCACGCTGTGACATATGTGAAAATGAACCTGGTACAGGAGAGGGTATTCATATTTTTTTCCAAGTTGTACATTCTAAACTATACAGAAGTTGAATCTTTCTCCCTTTTATGGGAATTTGTATGTGTAGCTTTCTTTTACTGTGAGATAGATGGTAGTTCGCTGTGTCTGCAATGTGATATGATTGTGCATGTTGGTGGTAAAAGAACCCATGAAAGATATCTTCTATTGAGGCAAAGAGTAGAGGTATGCTAATTTTGTAGGTTGCAGAGAATTATCTAGCTTTCTAACTTCTGAATATATATTTCGATGTTTATTTATCTTCTTTGGCCTTTTTCATGACAGTTTCCAGGTGATAAACCTGTCCAAATGGATGAACTAGGGCAGCAGCCACTAGATCAAAATGAACTGAAGAGGGATGAAAATCCGTCAGTCAAGCTAAAAGCAAGAGATAGCCAGCAGAATCAAATTGTCTCACCTTTTCCAAGGCAAGAAAATAACACTGATGGTCATGGAAAAATAGATAAAAATATATTTGATCTGAATACACAGCCACTGCGGTTAAATGGACCAGCACCAAACAATAAGGTAATCGTTTTCATTTTCCATATTGACTTGAGGTCGTTGATTGAGGGCTGTTTTGTAATTTGAATTTGATAACCTTCAAATTTAATTGGATTTCCTAAATGCAGAGAAACTACAAGTTTTGACAGTTGATTTAGTTGTTAAATTGAGTTGTAATTTTTTCAAGGAACAAGGTATGGATATTTTAAGAGGCAATAATCATGAATCTGCAAGTGGGCCACCAGTGGAATCCTTCAAAGGTGAGGCCGAGAAGTAAGGAAGGTACAACTTATAGGGTGGGCTGAGACTGCAGAAATATTATGTTTACTCAATTTTCTATTATAGTTGATCTTGTTGATGTGATTCTTGTTTTTTGTGTGCTTAAAATTTGAATTGTATGCAGGCTAAATTACTGAGGAAAAATAGTTGTTTCAAGGATGAGCTGCATAAACAAGGTTACTACTGCTTAGACTCGAGGGAATGACATTGTTGTCTAGTATATACCACGTATTGTTAAAGCAGCTTATGTTCCATAACATTTTGGTTTTTTTAGTCTGATAGCAGAGGAACTGTTGGTTATATATATATAACCTTCAATTTGTTGAAATATCTTTACTTTCTGAAGAAGGAGAATGCATTTATTGAAGTCAATCCCTTCTTTTACAAAAATGCATAAGGGGGAGAGAATAACGAAAGATGGTATAGATATATTTGTTTTGTGACAATTGTGATATTTCATTACATGATACGCTTCAAAGAGATTCCAAAGCGAGATTAGGTAAAATAATAACTTACGTTAATTTATGACGAATAGTTGTAGGGCAAACAATTTTTTTTTAAAGAACGAGATTACTTGTCAAAGTTTTTGTGTGTGAAAATATTAAAAAAATCCATTTTCAAGTGGTTTTGAAGTAAGAGTTCGTCAATTATATGTAGAGAAATTACTAGCATCTCATAATCATTTGTTATTGTGCAAAATTATAATAACTTAAAAAATATTTTGTTCCATAAAAATTGAGTAAAAAATTAAAACCAAAATAAAAATTGAGTTAGAAAAGAAAACATAATCATTCTCGAAAATGAACTTTCAAAAGGTGTCATGCTGGGTTTATTTCAAATTTTAAATAAATATTTTATGTTTCGTTTCATTTGCTAAAATATGAAAAAGATAATACAACACAAAATTATTAGTTATTTGATTGATTTAAAACGTTGTCATGATGAGACTCGACAAATAGAAAGACATAGCACAAAACACTTGTGTGAAAATTTGTTAATCAAATCTTTATAGCACAAGTTTTTTTCCTAATTAAAAGTTAGGTAAACGATATAAACATTCACTATCCCTCTCTTACCACTCTCTTTCCACCCTTTAATACAAGTTAGGTAAAAGACAAAATTCACAAGTTTTTTGAGTGATTATTTTTTTACTTTTTATTATAATTCTTTCTTTTCTTTTGCTACTTTTTTTATCTTTTCTATTTGTATTTTAATTTTGTGGTGTTTATATATATATATATATATATATATATATATATATATATAATAGTTTAATTGGTATACATTGTTAATATAAAAGATTTTTATACTGACATTCAATCATGACTTTTCATTTATGTGATTTCTAAAGTAAGAATGAGTAAAGTCAACAAATTTAATATGAATGAAGGATTGTGATTGAATATTAGTGTAAAAATCTTTCCACTACAATTTATATCAATTAAACTCATATATATATATATATATATATATTATGTTGCGGCCTTTCCGGTCGACAACCCTTCCATCTGCATTGTCTAGCGCCATTGACATCTCCTCTATCGGAGCTGCCACGCGTGCCTACACACGAAGATTATCTTCTCCCTTTGTTGCTTCGACCATTGTGCGTGGCGGCGCGTCCCGCCTCCATTCTGGTGGCACTTATCAGTGTTTGAATCGTTTTTTCCTCTCTTTCGGTTTGGTCTTGGATCTTCTATTGGGCCTCATCTTAAGTCTTCTCTCCTTTGGGGACACTTGTTCTTCTCTCTCCTACAACCTTTTGCCCCCAATCTGTCTCCCATAGCTTCTGCTAGGTCTGACTCATCTTTGTTTACTAACTATGTCAATGTGTCTCTCTCCATTGACAAGTTAGATGACACGAACTATAACACATAGGCCTCCGACATCAAACTTTGGCTTAAGGGATAGGACTATGTTGATCACCTCACTCAGACAGATGCCTTCATTGACGAGAAAGATCGTTCACGATGGTTGAAAGTTGATGCTCAAGTTTGCAGTGTTCTAAAGTTGACTATTCATCCTTCGTTGAAGTAAATATTCTGGGCCCATGACACCTATGCTAGAGTTTGGGAATAGACTCGGTTGCTGTACACTAATGATACTCAATGCCTTTATGACGTGTGCGAAAATCTACTAAGCATCATTGGCTCTCGCTGCCTTGACAGTCCCATGGCTGAATATTTGGGTAAGGTTCATGGTCTTCTTCATGACTTAAATGAACCATTGCCCCCTGCTTCCACTCTTACCCAAGAACTAGAACAACGCTAAACATTCTTTATGTTGATGGCCTTATATGGGCTTCCTAATGAGTATTTGTCTGTTCATGATCAGATTTTGAGGTCTCCGAATGTGCCCCCTTTGAACTTTGTTTAGTCCACTCTATTGCGTGTGTCATGCTAGTTATCATCGAACATATCTCCTTCTGTTTCTCCTGGTACATCCTCCCTTAGTGATTCCTCCGTCTTGGTATCTTAGTGTGATGATCGTAATCGCTCTTGCAAACTTGGCTGAAGTTGTCCCAGATGTGACCATTGTCATAAACTTGGCCACACTATTGACTTCTGTTATGCTTTACATGGTTATCCTCCACAGTCAACTACTACTGTTGCTCAGACTACGCCCTCAACTCCTATCAATTTTGGTGCCACTTCTTCTAGTAGTTCTGAACCTTCAACTCTATTCAATGACTTTCTCAATGGTATGAGAAACGTTAGGTCTCCACCTCCATGACTTTTGTTGTACACATTGGCATTTCCTTTGCTGATCTCACTCACTTCGCCTCTTTTGCCCCTTGGGTTCTTGACTTTGGTGTCATCAATTATATATTTAGTAATAAGTCCATTTTCTCCTCTTTTTCAACTTCTGGTTTTTTACCCTCTGTCACTATGGTATTGTTCCTATTTTCTCTTCTCTCCATTGACAATATACTTTATGTCCCTAGGTCTCTATTTAATTTATTATCCCTTAGTCGATTTACTCGTTCTCTTGACTGTCTTGTCACTTTTACTAAAGTTTCTGTTTTCTTATAAGACTCGAATAGGAGTCAAATGACCTTTATCACCTAGGAACGTCTGCTCATATTGTCTCGGTTATGGATTCCCCTACTCTTATTTATGCTCGATTAGGTCACGTGTCTTGCCAAACTTCAACGTCTTGTATCGCATCTATCTAAGTTGTCTACTTTGCCATGTAAGTCATGTTAATTAGGAAAACATAGTCGTAGTTCTTTTCCTAAGAGTGTCCTCGAAGGAGCTGTGTCTCCTTTTACTTTAGTTCACTCGGATATTTGGGGCCTGAGTTGTGTTCAGTCTAAGCTTAGGTTTTCAGTATTTTGTAATTTTCATTGATGATTATTCTCGTTGTACTCGGTTATTTTTAATGAAAAATCGTTCTGAGTTGTTTTCTATATTTCAGACCTTTTATAATGAAATTAAAACTCAATTTGGTGTATATATTTGTACCTTTCGTAGTGATAATGCTCATGAATACCTTTCTTAAGCTTTTCAGACCTTCATGTCTTTTCATGGTATTCTTCATCAAACTTCCTGTGCCTATACCCCTCAACAAAATGGGGTTGCAGAATGTAAATCATCACCTTATTGAAACCACTCAAACTCTTTTACTTCATGGTTATGTTCTTCAACAATTTTGGGAAGATATTCTCACTGCGTGTTACCGTATCAATCGCATGCCATCTTCTGTCCTTAATAACCAAATCTCTCACTCTATTTTGTTTCCTCATGACTCACTCCATCTGTTACCTTTTCGAGTTTTTGGTTCTACTTGTTTTGTTAACAACCTTAGTCTCGATCTTGATAAATTGTCTGCTTGATCTCACAAGTCTGTCTTTTTAGGTTACCCTAGGTCCCAAAAAGGGTATAAGTGTTTCTCACATTCCCTTCGTCGATACTCGATCTCTACTGATGTCGCCTTCTTTAAGTATTCTCTCTACTTTTTGTTCAATTCCTCTTCTTTTGAGCTCATTCCTGCCTCCACCACCTCTTTTTTGTCTTCCATCCCATGTACCCACCAATCTACCACCTCCACCTCCTCTTCGGGGTTATCATCGTCGATAGCATGTTCTACTTCTCGTTGGGCCAACCATTGACTCTACATTGATGCCACCTACTCTATCTCCTCCAGCTCCTCCATGTGTGTCTGATCTTCCAATTGCTCTTCGTAAAGGTATACGCTTCACTCGTAATCCCTCCCCTCATTATGTTAATTTAAGTTATCACATGTTGTCTCCCTTTTTTTATGCTTGTCTTTCTTCCATTTCCTTTGTGTCCATTTCTAAAATTGTAGGTGATGTCTTATCCCATCTTGGTTGGAGACAAGCTATGCTTGATGAACTGTGTTCTTCAGAATAGTGGTACTTGAAATCTTGTTCATTTGTCTCCTGGAAAGTTTGTTGTTGGCTGTCGGTGGATATTTATTATCAAAGTTGACCCTAATGGCTAGGCATGGCAACGGAGCGGGGCGGGGATGGGTATGACATTCTCATCCCCATCCTCGCTTCCGAAACTCATCCCCATCTCCGTTCACATACCCGACGGGTATGAAATTTATGTTCCCATCCTATTCCCGTCGAGTATCGGATATACTCGTACCTATCTTATACCTAAAAAAAATAATTATAATAATATTTTAGTAAAAAATAATTTGTTTGAATATAATAATATTAATTCAAAAGTTATCTAATCAGCACAGTTTGTAATTTGTTAATTAAATGTCAAATCTTTCTTTTTTTAAAGACACAAATATTTTAGTCATTAAAATGAAAGTGGAGTAAGACGGGTACGGGGACGACTACGGGTGTGGGGTGAGTATATATATGTATATCCTCATCCCCACCCTCGACTTAACAGATCGAGTATTTTCCATATCCATACCCGTGCTCAGTCAAATTGGAGATTCTTCATCAACTTCAGGGCGAGTTCGGGGATCACTTGCGGGTACAAATTTATTTGCCATCCTTACTGATGATATTATTGATCGTCTCAAAGTTCATTTTATACTCATATCTTCGGGTTAGACTATAGTGACACATTATCTCATATTTCCAAGATGACTTCTGTTTGACTATTTTTAGCCATGATTGTGCTTCAATATTGACCCTTGTATCAGTTGGATATAAAAAATGTCTTTCTCTATAGTGATTTGTTCGAGAAGATTTATATGGAGCAACCTCCTAGTTTTGTAGCTCAAGAGGAGTTTTTGAATTGGTATGTCGTCTATGCAAATCTTTATATGGTCTTAAACAGTCTCTCATGGTATGGTTCGGTAGATTTAGTGAAGTAGTGCAACAATTTGGTATGAATCATAGTGAGACTGATCATTCTATGTTTTATCGTCATTCAGGAGGTTGGTTCATCTACAGGGTAGTGTATGTTGATGACATTGTTATTACAGGCAGTGATATCTGTGAAATTTCACAGATAAAACAACACCTCTATCATCATTTTGAAGCGAAATATCTTGACAAACTTAGATACTTCTTGAGCATTGAGGTACCAGAATCAAACAATGGAATTGTGATTTCTAGAGGAAGTATGCATTGGACATTTTAGAGGAGATTGGGCTAATGAATTCCAAGCCCATTGACACACTTATGGATCCATATGCTAAAATCCTGCCAAGTTAAAGGGAGCCACTTTTAGATTCTGAGAAGTATAGGAGACTAGTTGGGAAACTGAACTACTTCACAGTCACTTGTCCTGACATTTCCTTTGTTGTCAGTGTGGTAAGTCAGTTCCTTAATTCATCATGTACTGGACTTTGAGATGTTGTCCTTCGTATTCTAAAATACATTAAAGAGCCCCAGAAAAAGGTTTGTTGTATAAGCATAATAATTATACTCGGATTGTGGGATACTTAAATGCAGATTATACATGTTCTCTCATTGATAGGAAATCTACTTTTAGACATTGTGTCTTTATTGGTGACAACTTGATTTCTTAGAAAAGTAAAAAGCAGGATGTAGTGGTAAGATCTACTGCAAAAGCAGAGTATAGAGCTATGACTTTAGCAACTTGTGAACTTATTTGGCTCAAACAGCTCCGTAATGAATTGAGATTTGAAGAAGTTACACAGATGGTTCTAATCTGTGACAACCAAGTTGCCCTTCATATTGCCTCAAATCTAGTATTTCATGAGAAGACAAAACACATTGAGGTAGATTCCTACTTCATTCGTGAGAAGATTCTATTTGGAGACATTTCTACCAATTTTGTTGGCTCATATGATCAGCTAGCTGATGTCTTCACAAAATCATTGTGGGGTCTTAGAATTGATCATATTTGTAACAAGCTTGGGGCATATGATTTATATGCACCAACTTAAGGGAGAATGTTAGATGTATTTCAGTATATATGGCCTAAGCTCATTTCTTTGTATTAACTCTTTTGTACAACATATATATAATATTCTCCTTGGTTGTGCTAGACACACAAGGATTCATACATATTCATCTCTTTCTACAGTTTTAAAGGAATGAAATGGCCATACATGGATAGCCTATTAACTACCACCAAAATAATAGCATAATCTTTGGATTTTGGGAGACCAATTATGAAATTCATAGAGTTTTCTTTTCATACCTACTCAGGGATGTTCAGTTGTTGAAGTAATCCTTCTAGAGCAGCAGCCAAATATTTTTGTCTTTGGCACATATCATAATGCATCACAAACTACTAGATAGTTTTCTTCATGCCAAACTAGAAGAGATTTGTAGCCTTCAGGAGTTTCATGGAATTCTTGTAACATCTTGGAAATCCATGAGTTAGAAGACAACACTAACTTCCCTTCGTAAAATAGCACCCCTTTTTGTACTCAAAACCTGGTTTGGTCTTTTTGCCTGCTTCAAATTTGAATGATGTTCTTTAACTTTGCATTTCTATGCTCTTTTTCCACTATTGCATGCACTCCATCCCAATTAAGAGTGTGCAAAAACACTAGTTCGAACCGAACTAGTTTTGAATTGAATCAGTTTAATAAAAATTAACAAAATTTTTTTTAAAACCAGTTCGGTTCAAACTGAATTGTTTTTAAACCAATTTGGTTCAAACCAAACCAATTTGGTTCCCAACTAGCACTATATACTAAGATATAATCAAAGAAGACCAACACTGATTTACACATTGATGTGTATAATATCACTGCTTAATGACAAACATACCCTACGAAGTAGTAACAGTGAACCTAAGTCTGGATATCGTACCCACAGAACCAGATCTTGTTTTCAATTAATTCAATTTCAAAGATAAGACAGCAGTTGACAAAAGAGAATGCTGTTTAATTAGTGGGTTACAATGGTTCAGAACTAGAGTAGATAGTAAAACAAGAGAGAATATTGGTTTGGAATGCAATCGATTTAGTTTTAGGGTTGTGATTTCACTACAATGCTTCTATTCTCTTTTACTAAGCAATCTTATTCTTTATTATTCAGCAATTACTAATAAATTACCACTATTTGTTATAGTGAGTTTGATCATGGACACCACACTATAATCTTAATTTGTCATCCAGTTTGATATGCAAGATTCCAAATTAAGATGAGTTCCTTTTTACCCAATTGCAGGTTTGCCCGATGAATTTGGTTGATTCTACTGGGATAAGACCCTATTTGTTCCACAGATCTATAATTCAAATATAAGTTATCATTACTATTTAAACAATTAAGATATTAACAAACAAAATACATTAACCTATTTACTTTCCAGATTGATGGCTCAAACATAAATGATCATGACTCTTCAAGCAATCAATGTGCAACTAATATTCAAACAATTAGGATATACGAGGGTGACACAAAGAAGTAAATTAATCATTGAATGACATTAAATAATCATACAAAGTGCAAGGAGGGATTACAAAGAGCTACATTACAACCCTAGAAGAAGAGGCTTAGCCAAACATGGTTAATGTAATGCCAAACATCCTTTCAATAGTAGAATACATCAAAATAGATAAAGAATTATTATATAAAACACTTTGAATTCCCTCAAACTCAAAGCTTTCTCGTCGATCTTCACCTCTTAGGTCACAAACCTAACTCTTCTTTTGAGTCAAGGCGAGTCTCTCTCTTGTATCTCCTTTTGTCCTATTTATAAGAGAGTTTGGATTTTTTTATGTCTTTTTCAAGGCTCACGTGGCACGAGTGTTTTAAATTAAGCACGATCGTGCTTATTTTAATGTTTTTTTTCGCAAGTTAAGTAGCATGGTCGTGCTGTTTTTTAGATGACTGTGCTCGTAACTTTGTGATTGTAGCACGCCTCTAAGCACGATTGTGCTTCTTTTGGGTGACTTTTTAGGTTGTCTTGACTTAGCACAACTGTGTTGAGATGGAGCATGATCTTGCTGACCTAGATCTTCAATAATTGCTATGAAAAGACTCAATTTTGCATCCTTTTCTGTCTGTTTCTTAAGTACTTGTCTAAAGTAAAAATAAATATTAAAAAGTGAGTTTTGTTAATAAAAAATACAATTTTTTTCTTCAAAACAGACATTAATCATGGTAAAATTACAGGTAGAAATCCGATTTATCACGCATCATAGTCCTAAAAACATCATTCATAAGGCCTAAAGATATTACTATATACTCATAATAACCTTCATGCGTCCGAAATGCTGTTTTATGGATATCCCCCTCTTGCATTTGAACTTGGTGATAGCCTGATTTCAGATCGAGCTTGGAGAAGTATTTAGCCTCATGCAATTCATCCAGAAGTTCACAATCACTAGAATGGAAAATTTATCTGGAATTGTTACCTTGTTCGATGCTCAGTAATCTATGTACATTCTCCATGAATTATTTTTCTTCACCAAAATCACAGGGCTCCAGAAAGCACTCTAACTCGGTCATATCATCCCTAATTTAATAATTCATCCACATGTTTCTCATTTTCGTTCTTGTAATGGTACGGATAACGATACGACCTTAGATTAACCAAATTAATGGCATGTTCTTTGTTGCGCCTTGGGGGCAACCCGTGAGGTGCCCCTAAAACATCCTCAAGCTGAACTAACAAGTCCTTCAACTCCTTTCCTTGAGAACTCCTCTTCACCTTGTCTGTTTTACCTGTGTCGATGTCAGCTGTTAATGTCAATTCAGTTGACCATAACAAACCTTCAACCATGTATTTTCCTTTGCTAATCAAGGTTTGAAGTGCAGTTTGACCATGCTGTTTGCCACCTTTTCCTTGTATCTTGGCCCATGTATTCTACCACTGGAACTGCAACACTTGTTTTCCTCAATCTATTACCATGTCACCCAACGGAGCTAACCAAGCAATTCCCAATATAAGATCAATTCCTTCTAGGTCAAATAGAACCATTTCAACAGTGAATTTCAATTCCTCAATTTCCAATTCCACTGCTGGACTAACCCCTTGAGCCACTGATTTATACCCCTCACTGAGCTTGATATTCATGGGTTTAGTATCTTTAATTACCCATTCCATAGCTTGCACCAATTTTTTTTGAATGAAGTTGTGTGTAGCTCCATCGTCAACCAAAAGAGGATTGTTACTCTGTTCATTTGGGCCTTGACTTTCATTGTCTGAGGTTTCTGCTCCGGTACTACCAATACATTATTCATGAACATCACATTACATTCTCCATTGTTTATAGTGTCATCCAATTCAATCTCCCCCTTTACTACTTGTGCCTCAATACTTTCTTCGTCCTCTTCGTTTAATGACATTACTCGTAATTGACGATCAGGATTTGGTGGCTTGGATGAAAGGAGCCGCCACATTTTATAGCACAAAATCCCTTCCTCTTTCGTTCAGCTAACTCTTGGTATGATAGATGGTGTATCCCTCGATCATGTTGTCCATAATGGTGTTGCTCTTTGTCGATTTCGACCTTGACCGCACTCGCATTTTGTCCCTCATGATGGAACCTACCAAGACCAAGATCAGACTTGGACCCATGACCCAACCCATACACATTGCTTACATGGGTTGGGCTATGTCGAATGCTTGGGCTCATGTCATGTGGTCCCAATACATTGCCTCCTCGGCTCCCATTTGACTAAGACCCAGACCATCCTTCTTTCTTCCCATGCAACTCCAATTCCACCGCTCTGGCCCGATTCATCATGCATGAACGAGATAATAGTCCCAGTGTATGCATACGATACACACAACCTCTGATATCACCGCTCAGTCCATGCTTGAAATACCCAAAATATTGATCATCGGGTTAACAAGGAATTTGCGTCATCAAACGCTCAAACTCTCTGATAGACTCCTCTTCTTGTTGGATCGCCAATAGACATTCGAAAATGCCCCCTTCTCTAATACCACCATAACACTCCAAGAGCTCACTCTTCGACGGCTCCCACATCAAATTGGTGTGTTCGTCAACGAGCGACTTGCAAAAATGAATGGTCGAGTCTTTCATACAAAGTTGAACCAAACTGACTTTGATATTTGGATGAGTTCCCTGAACTTGGAAGTAGACTTCTGCATGACTATCCATCCTGCCGGGTCATCACCGTCGAACATCGGCAATTCATCTTTCTTGACTAATTGTCAAAATTCATTGAGTAGGTCATTTGTTAGACCCATATAGCTAGTCGTTGTTGAATCCTCTTTGTGTGTCACCCCATTGATTCCTGATAACAATTCCATAAGCTTTTCAGGGTTGGTATTAGCCTTAAATTGCATAGTTTGCATCACACTTTTGAGATCAACAACCTCCATCTCCAGCATGACAACCTTAATCTCCATTTTTTTTTGTGGCATTCACAAATGATGTTACCGAAATGAGTCGTTGTCCCCTCAAATCTGGCAGGTCAAACCAATTGATAGGAACCCGCAAAAAACAAGAATCAACTATAGATTATCAAACAAAGAATGTATATAGTATTTCTTAAATTAAAAGAAAATACAATGGAACTTGTTCTGCTTCCACAGAACAAGTTCCTCCAAAGAGGTTAACACCCCCTGGCCATAACTAAATTTTGAAAATATCTCCATCATAACTGGCTATCTCACTCCCCTTCCCCTATATGTCCACTATCTTTGTCACTCAATGATTATTTAGTTATACCCTTTGCCACCTCAACATTTCTCTCCACACCTTTGTTTCTCCTATCATACACTCTCCAAATTTTTGGCCTAATTTCTAAGTCTAAGCCCACATCCCCAATCCTCACACATTCTCTTTGATCTAGTAGAGGTTAAGGAAACAAGTTGCAAGAAACAAATTGGCAACTGAACTTCTTTCCCCTTTTAAGTGAAACAAGACTATACAACTCAGCTTTTCAATACCCATGTTTTCTCCAAGAAGTTTGAATTTAGGCTACAGAATCTACTTAAGTATTTGGTGAAATAATCGATACACTGCAAGATACAATAGAAATATTGTTCAGTGTATAATTCCAAAGAAAGTACCAACACAGCTTTAAATTCAAGTGCTTTGAAACATGAGTATAGGAATACAGTGCATCTCAAGGAGAATGAATACCCTTCTATAGTTTCAAATGAATATGGCCTATTCCTTCCGTTAAATTTGTCACATTTCACTATGTTTTAATAGCTAGTTAGAGAGTGGCATTGAATGTCTGAATCCATCAATGCACTCCTGTCAAACCCTAAGGTGGTTTTATACAAAGCTAACTTCTCTTCAGCAGCACCAAGTACAATGTTATTGACTATCTTCGTTAATGCATGCTTCTGGCAACCTGAAGTTTAGACAAAACATTGCCTGCATAATAAATATAAAGCAAAAGCTATGAGCAAGTACGTATACAAGTTCTAGTGTTCTAAAAATAAACTAGAAGAATAACGAGTTACCAAAATTGCCTAATAAGTGAGGAATTACTAGCACCTTGTTTGGAGCTACATCCCTATCCCTGTGAAATCTTGAGTCTTGTACCGAGCAAAGTATGTTACTTTATAGCCGTCTTAACATTCTTTAGAGAAGTGTTTTATGAAGCAATTGTTTAGATGTTTAAGAGACTCTTTGACTTATCATTTTAATTTCATTTAGTAAGCAAGAAAGTTAGTAGTTTTTGTTAGGTAGTTATTAGTTTTTTCTTAAAAACACTTCAGATAGTTTTTTTTTTTTTTTAAATATTTTATTTTTAGTTAGTAACTAATTTTCTTTTACAATCTTATTCTTTGTTAATGAATTGTCTTCACTATTTTTTTCCCTCACACATCAGAACTTTATAAAACTATTTTTATAATTTAAATATTTAATTATCTAATATTAATATTATTAGGTAATTAAATATTTAAATTATATTAAGATAAATAATTTAGTTATATAGTTATAATTTAAATATGCTATTATAGTAATTTAAAATTTAAATATTTAATTATAGAAGATTATATTTCAAGTATATAATTAATTTATATTAAGAAAGTTTATATTATTAAAATCATTTTAAATACTTCATTATTAATATAATAATTATTTATGTCTTTATTTGTCATTTTATTACTTTTAGTTAGTTTTACCAATCATTATTTGTCATGTGATAGATTATCGGTCTTGAAAAGCCAGCAACTGTGATTTTATTTTTATTAGCAAGTAGAAATCAATTATAAATCTTATTTTTCTGTTACAGGTACAAAAGATAACAAAACAATATGATTTTTACCTTTTTGGAATGAAGGTTGTTTTTCTTGGGTCTTAACAAAGAACTTTTTCTTTTACAAAAAAAAAAAAAAAAGTCTGTCTTATTGATAGGTTTACTAATATTCAGCAAAAGGTGTTAACTTCTTATTAATATGTGTCATATTTGCTACTAATGATTATTTGTTGTAAATAGGGGATAATTCAACTGAGTTCTTTTGCTCTCTAATGTTGTAAATTGCTTATTATAGAGGGAATTTCAATTAGCTAAAATTTAGCATTACACATTTTTTAAGTCGAGAACAGTGTCTCTCCTCTCTCTGGTATGTACGTGTACACACGCACGATGTCCCAATTTTTGTATTGTGTATGGCCTTAAATGTAAAAGTCCGTAGTTCATTAACAATATAAATATTGATACCTTAAAATTAAGATTTTAATTAATATCTATTTTTAGTATAAAAAGTTTTACACACATTTAATCACAATATTTTAATTATGATAATTTTATTGACTTACCAATTAATACTTTAGAAGTCATATAAATAAAGAGTGTTTTACACTGTTCATGTGTATTTATTAAACTCTAAAATTAAATCATTAATTTTCTTTCCAGATTCATCACTTATAATACAAGAATAGTTTCAATCATGAACATTGATTGATACAAACAATAATAGTTTGTATCTCTTAATCGGGTAATCTAAGGTTCAAATGACAACATTGACTAATATGTGATAGTAATTTAATTCCGTGACAATTTCTAATTATGTGAATTTTTCTTGGTTATCCAAACTGTGTTTAAATCACATAATTAAGATATGTCATATAATTAAGTTCACTAAGAGTTGGACACAAATTTAAAAGTTTCAAAGATGAGATGCATAATGTCATTGTTTAATAATAGAGGGACAAAATGTTAAATTTTAGAAAAATAAGGGACACAAAGTGTAAGTGAGCCTAAAAAAATAATATTAATATATATTATTTTAATTTGATGAGTCACGAAACAACAATAGAACTTTTTTATTTTTATTTTTGAAAAGGCAAAATAATTTTATTCAACATTTATATAGTATCATCCAATCATAAGACATGATTAAAGGAGTTTTTATAGTACAAATTATTATGAAACTCCCATTAACTACAAGGAATTATTCTTTTTTAAACTTTTAATATAGTAACACAACTACATGGTCCACTCATATAATGAAAAAAATGGTTTTTTTAGAAGCCCTAACCCATAACCAAGATTTTTGCTGATTCTCTTTTTACACAAAATTGATTTTCTTTGAATATCATGGTTTTTATTGCAGGTAGATGATCTTCAAAATAGTCAGCCATATGATACACAATACATCTTTACCTTTATTTTCTCTTTTGCATGTTCAAGATGTTTAACACATGTGATAAGAACAGACAGTCTGAAAGCAAAGCCACCAAATATTCAAGTTAATGATAATGATCCATCCAAACTTGATAGCTTAAACAATATGAATACATCAAATTCGATACAGATTCAGGTTCACTAAGTCAAGCATGATATATACCGTCATCTATAAAATAAATATTCCTTTTCATCAATCCTACTTTTGATGGAATTTGATTTTTGTACCTTTGAAAGATACTTTTGTTCTCCATGTTACCTTAAAGAAGTAAGAGTTTTGTACCTATACATAACTGTGAATTGCTTATTAGGCTTCTTTTAATGAAAATTCTCCATTACCACCAAAGGTCCTTCCCTACTTCCATCTACATTTTATCTCAAAATTCAATTGAACCCTTTCAAGAACCATTATCAACTCATTCACCTAATTAAAGTTATCAAAATTGAGAATTTGCGTAAATTCGTGAAAATCCATTAAACTGGACTCATAAAGTTATGAAAGTTTACTTTATTAAAAATATACCTATAAAAAATAATATAAAAGTTAAAATTTTTCAATATATAATAAGTTCATATCCACATAATAAGTTTAAATTACTTCAAATAAATACAAATTAGAGTCAAACCATTTTAAATTTTAAATTATTTTTAGATATAAGAACAAATTATATTCAAAACACTCAAAATTTAGCACAAGAAAACACTACCTGAGAAATCTGCTCACAAGTTTACTTCAATTTTATTGAGTTTGCTCGATTTTACTGATTTTGCTCTAATTTTAATGAGTTTACTTCAATTCTATTGAGTTTGCTTGATTTTACTGAGTTTGCTCCAATTTTAACGAGTTTACTACCTTTCCTGTTTTACATGCAATTTAACTCGTCATATGCTTGTCAAACTCATACGATTTTATGCGTTAATGCAAAATTTTAATAGCTATGCACCTAATCATTCTCCAATTTGAGTATTGGTCTTCTCCAATGTAGCTTTCAATCACAATATTATCAAACCAAGTTCCCACCTCCAAAAAAAGACTTCCTTTTTATTAGAGAGCAAATAGCCTAGGAGACTTCTTTGAGACTATTTTCCAAAATTTAAACATTGAACAATCTCTTATCATTTCCTCAAATTATCTTTAAACCAATTTCCCATTTTTTTTATCAGCCAAATAGACTCCATTTAATCAAAGCTAATTTTGGTTTTTGTTTTCTTCAGACGCTGCAGTAATGGTTAATGCTGCTATATTTCTCCCACAGATCATTTAAAAGGATGACTAGTTCGAGTCAATGGGAAAGAATTTTTTCAATTTTCACACTTATTGGTTCTTCATCAATTGCCAAGATTCAAACATTTTGTTATATATTGAGACACATTCAAGTACACAACTCCTCATAGCAAAAGGTTTATTAAGCTGTAAAGGTGCATAAGCATAAACAAAAATAGTCTCAAATAGTATAAAACATTACATTTTTAGATAAATTAGTGTTCCAATTCATCCTCGGTCAACACCTAGTGTAACTGTTGGTGTCGCTGACTAGCGCGGATCATATTCACTAGAATCACTACAGACATCTTAGTAGGAGTAGCCTTTGACGAACAACTCCTTCTTGGCTTCCTCAGATTCACCCTCACCAGTGTACTTCCCAAGCTGAGCAAGCGAATTTGACTTGGCACGGAAAAGAAGCGCATCTTGTGCTGTCTTCACGTTCTCGGGGCGACCTCCCCATGTCTTCAAGCAAGTGTTTTGGAGAGCTCTGGCATATGAGAATGACACGTGCCACGGGTTTGTAGATTGGTTCATGGCATTCAAATTGAGAGTAGCTTCAACCTCGGACTGTCCACCAGACAAAAACTGCATAACACAACTTTGGTTAGCGCATGAAGGGAAACAAGGATTAAGGAATGCAAAGAATGATGTATTTGGCAGTGTCACTTACCATAATTCCGGGAACAGCGGGGGGAATTCTCCTGTGAAGGAGCTTGAGGGTGTAATCAGCAACTGTCTGAGGACTGGCCTTGTCCTTGCACTCAGCTCCAGGGGTAACCATGCTTGGCTTAAGGAGAATACCCTCAAAAAGGACATTGTTCTCAGCAAGGTAGAAGAAAACCTCTGCCCACACTTTTTGGGCTACTTCAAAAGTTCTATCAATTCCATGCTCTCCGTCCAGCAAGATCTCTGGCTCCACAATTGGGACCAATCCGTTGTCCTAAAACCATTAAATCAAAACATTTTGGCCATTCACAAAATCAGTAGAAATATATAGGTCCTCTTCCTAGGTTTACATAACTAGAGGGGTTTTCTCACCTGAGCAATGGCAGCATAGCGAGCCAGACCCCAGGCTGCTTCCTTAACTGCCAGAGCAGAGGGACCGTTGGGGATGCTCACAACAGTACGCCTGATATGGAATGGAAAAAATAAGCATGACATGTACCACAAAAGAAGGGCCTGAAATTATGAATCATTTTGCTCTCAACACTCACCATTTGGCGAAACGGGCACCTTGCTGGTAGTATGCAGCTGTGCGAGAGGCAAGTCCGTCCAGACCTTGGCACCATGACTCGTCGTTGGAACCAACCAGGGGCACCAAACCCTGTTGTTCTCACCACATAAACCATGTGTTAGTACATACTACATACACATTGAAATCCTCTTTTTTTGTTTAACTTTGCACTTTTTCCCATTATAAACAACAAAAAAGCTAACAAATATCTAAATGATACTGCAATTAAGCATCAGTAGATATCATATTGGCATCAATACCAGGGCCTATTAATTTCAGGCATGACATCTAACCACATAGAAAGGAAAGGGTGATTCCAAAAAGCTTACCTTGTCAACTTTAATACCAGGAACAATTTTTTGCTCAGTGAGCACGTCCACAATCTTCCTTCCATCAATTGTTGACTGGTAGAGAGTTTCCTCAAAGAGAATGGCACCAGAGATGTACTGACCAAGGCCTGGAGCTGTCACAAGGAGAGTTCGGTATGCCTGGCGGTTAACTTCAGTGTTCTCCAGCCCAATTGAAGCCAAACGCTTCCCACAGGTAGCATTCGACTCATCCATGGCCAAAATACCCCTCCCTGGTGAAGCCACTGTTTTCTGTTTCCGCACACAATCAAGATAAAGACATAGCAAAATATTATTGCATCAACAATGTGAAAACCATACTTAGGGAACAAACAAGAATAACCGCAAAGATTTAGCTTCTAAAATAAAGAGAATATATTTTAGAAAATAAAGTGCAGTTAAAATAGTTTATTAGAAAATTTTCATAATCAATACACTTATGATGTATTTAATTATAATATCAAGTGACCGTTATAACTACCCTTTATCCTCTAAATTCTATCAAAGCCAGTTGAAAACAAGGATCAGTAGCGCTAAGAAGAATGAGTGTTATGGGTGTGGATAGTTCAGTTTAATTTAGTTACGAGGTGCTTTTAATAGTTTGGTTTTGTTTATATCAGCTTTTCCATAAACACTTGAGAAGGTAAAATGCATTCATCTTTTTCTATAAGTTGAAATGAACTTATGGTTTTTAATTTTTGAAGTTAAACGAAAAAGGTTATAGAAAAAAGAAGCGAATAAGTTAATTTTAGCTTTATGTATGATAAAGAAGTTGTGTATTATCATACCGCGGTCTTAACGAGCTCATCAGCATAGGAACCAGCTCTGATGGTGAGGCCTGATGGGGTCGTGAGGTTGTATCTTACAAGCGATGCAGATGGTTGGCGAAGAGTTTGTCCCTTCACCCACTCAGACTTGTCAAGAACAAGTGAAGAAGATTTGAGTAGAGATGCTGATGCAGAGGCCATTGTACACTGCAATTGTAGCAATACTACAATCTTATCTCCTACAGCAACCTATGTATGCACCTCTTCACCACACATGCACCGCTTTCACTTCATTTATAGTTCTCAAGTGATGTCTCGTTTGAGGCTGCTGTGAGCTAACCTATCCTCATTTGACATGTGGATGATAACTTCTGCTTCCTTCCCATTCTGCGTTGCCATTTCGTGGTTCTAATGGATGGTTTTTTTCTCGCCTCGTAAAAATTACTTGGAAAAAAGAAAATGAAACCGAGATTTTTTTTTCCTCTTTGTGTTACTAGTCGTGACAAATGTATTACATGCACCAAAAAGGGTACCAATTATTGTCGTTTCTAAGGGATCAAACAAGTATGAGGTTATTATTTACCTTAGTGATTAACTGTTTTGTCTCCTTGTCAGTGATTTATGGTCCTGGTTTAATGATAGGATGTTGTGTGATTGAGGTAGGGATGTCTCCAGATCAGGCCTTGTCATAGGGCTCCTTGTAATTATAGGTTCTTCCCCTCCTCCACTTCAAACACCCATGATATTTTAATCATGTCCTTAACTTTATATATACACTAACTATATTATTAGTTGTCACGCTCCTGTAGGTTTAAACTTTAAAAGTATGAACTCCTGATTATAAGCACGAAGTATCATGGCCAGCAGAAATTAAATTATATATTTCATACTCAATAAAAATCGATAATTGTTTCCCCATTTACTCTAATGGTTCTATAACGTTATCAATGACAAGTAGGTTGGTACAGGAAAGACCTAACGATATCAATTGAAAAGCATGTGGTTGAAAAGTTAGTTGAAATGGGAGTTAGATAGTGAATTCCCTTCAGAAACTGACGAATCCAACCCTACCCTAAGCATTCGCATTTGTTATGCACACAAATATCTAATTAAGTTGATAGTACCTTTTATAAAAGTGTCATGATCTAATTATTAGTATTACTGGTAATCAATTACAAGTTTTATACGGTCAAACTAATGAGTTGATTTTTAATTTCTGGTTACACTTTTTTATGTAATTTGTTAACTAATTCAATTCAACAGTGGTTAATTACCGTACAAGTGGATGTTTTGTTAATTATAGTTATTTTGAAATGGACTTTATGAAACTGTTAATTTTTTTATAGGATGCAATTGTCAAATTTAATGTTATAGCATGTTTTGTTTCACATTAAAATATATTTTTCTTCCCTTTGCTAAGAAATCAATAGTTATACCTTCCATGTCCAATATAGGATACCAATCAAACACTCAAGAACTAATGCAATGCTGTCATTGTATTTAAATGTAATTTGAAGTTTAACTGTAGTGCTAACGTCAAAGATATTAAATTCTAAAAGTCAAATAAAAAAAATCTATGTATTAAAGTTTTAGAAACTAAACTATCATGCAAAATATTAAAGAAATACTTGTACTGAAAATTAAACTTTGTTAAGTACCTTAGATGCTGTCAAAGCAATTTGAATTTTGTTTGCATGAGTTGATTGAGTAATTGATAAGAATCTGTTTGTGTTGTTAGTAGATTAGTCAGGTTTTGTTTTTAAGTGAAGTTTCCTTTAGGAGTTTGTTGATGTTACTTGAAAAAAAAAAATTTGATTATGTATAATTTTATTTTGATCCTGACTAACAGGATATCATCTTAGTGTTCAGTTATATTTCAAGTTATATATTTACGCTTTGAGATCAACTAAATGCAAACTTCTCTCTTTACTTTTGTTGAAACATACTTTCCTTTTCCTTCAAAATAGATTTTTCAATTAAATGCAAACTTCTCTCGATTAAATATGCAAACTTTTCATGTTAGCTCAATCATTCCTCTGTTGAAACATACTCTTCCTTTTCCTTTTCCTTCAAAATAGACAGTTTCTGTTGCATCCTTATAAAACTAAAACCAACAATTTTAAATACCGATGACAGAGTGTTTTGAAGTTTAAATTTTACTAGTATTAGAGAGATGGAGGACGAATGGAAAATAAGGTTCATGCTGTGAAATCAATATTGTTATTACACTTTCTGTTAACTCTTAAACTCTTATGAGTTTACGAGTCCACTTATCCTCTGCAAGTTAACTGCTCATTGAACTTTATACAAACTCTATAAAAAAAATTGATTAACAAGTTATCGAGTTAATAAATTAGACTGTGTTCTACACATTTAGACTTCAATACAATTTCATTTATGGTGTCATTCTTAAATCTCACTTCTATAAACATCAAACTTTCATTTTTCAATGATAGTAAACATCGGTGAGAATGTTCTTCATTTTCCAAGAGTCCCAAATATCAATGGAAATATTCTACCATTATTATCACTTCTGTAATTTATTATCTGATGCATTGCATTGGTAGACTTAGTTATTTAAGTATTGTAAATTTTATGATTTACTATTTTTATTTATTATATTGTTAAAATGTTTAAGCATATTTTATTTATAGATAATTTTTATTATTTTTGTATAAAGTAAACTCTTACAAATTTATAAGTCGTGCTCACAAGTCAAATTTATCCAATTCATACAAGTTTATGTAAACTTTCAAGTTTAACAACTTTGGAAACTTTATATCGTACTTCCATTTTTCTGAATTTCTTTCTTTAACTTTCCCACTCTAAGCCTTGTATGGGTCTCTGAATTCTAGCTTGCATCTTCACTTGTCAAATAATATTTTCATTTTATTAGTTTCTCCAGAACTTGCATAAAAGTATCAAAGAACCCTTCAGGCTCTATGTTGACATTTGCCGATTCACTCCTCTCAAATTTTTAGGGTTGCCAGTGTTTGTGCAGAAGTTTCACATTAGATGAGAATGAACATATTAAGCACCATAGAAGGAGGAAGAATATGTAGTTCAGTACACCTATGTTGTGTTCTAACTTCTAATAGCCCAAATCATGATATTGTACCGTGCAGTTGTATTGCATCATTATCAATAACAAAGCAATCCCCAAATTTACCTGTTCAAAGTGAAAAAACATTATTTAGTTCATTTACTGCCTAGTGTCTATATCACTGGTATTGACTCAAGTTGAAGCTGTCTGTGATTATTGCTTGGTTATGGTGAATGAATAGTTTTGAGATGCCATTAATAATTCAGCAAGTTCTTTTTTTTTTTTTTTATTACTTTTTTTATGGAAGGAATTAATGAAAGAAAGGGAGAGATCACTAATAACTAACATTTGTTTTGTACAAAACAAAACTTTCTGCAGCATCTTACCACACAAAAGGTTTAGTCCCCCTCCTATCTGATTTTTCACTTTCCATCGGAACCTTATTCCATTCTTTGTTTCCATATAGAGGATAGAGCCAAGTACCTACTGGTGGAAAGGAAGGGAATCATTTGTTATTATGCATAAAAATTTCAAATGCTGCTGATGGCCCCAAACTTATTCCACTTAGCTCATATGAAGCATTTATCATACTCAATAGAAAGCAAATCTTTATATTCAGAAAGTCCGAAGTGGATTTAACCAGTATGAAGAATTTATTCAGAGGATACTCTTTCACCTTCTTGTTAAATTCTATTTAGCTTCGGTAACAAAAAAAATGCTATTTTTTATTTAGCTTCATATTTATGTTATTTAATTTCGTAAAATTGTGAGACAATGATTTTTTTCGTTTCTTGATTCATTTATAAGTATCTATGATACAGGAATCTAATTAAATTGATAAAATAACACCTGTTCGTGGTTGGCTTTTGCATCCACTATGTGGCAGATTAGGTACACTCTTTAGGTTATGTGCAACTCTAGTCGTTTAGGTGAAAATCAACCCTACCACCTATATTATGAAGGGCAAACTGGATCAAAGAACTGCTGAAAGAAAAAAATTAAGCAGGGTCGTCTATAGTTTTGATTCCTTCACATTGTTCTAGAGGAGACATGAGTAATCTATTACTGCATTAATTTATTTGATTTTGTTTTCAAATTATGGGCACTCCCAATATTCTCATAAATCTTGATGTCACCCGTTTAGAGAAATAAAAAAATGGGTCAAAATTGTACTTGCAATCCTTACAAGGCATTGCATCTATTACTTACTTTACACAAGTATCAGAACTACCGTTTTTTCACATGTCTTTTCCTGTATTTCCATAACTCATCTTTTTTTCTCTTCGGTTTCACAATACCCATCTTATTTCTAACAACTCCAATCAAGGATCTCCTATCTTTTCTGTTTTTAATTGCAGCTTTAACATCCAGAATCGCCCGAAGCTTCTGATAAGAATTGACATCCATCACCTGCCGAACCTTGACCATCTCCTGGTGATAAAAAAATGCCTGCCTAAAATCTCGAACACGGAGAAATGCATATATCATAGTTGAATATGTTACAGAATCTGGCTTTATGTTATTAGCTGCCATCTCTTCCAACAACTCCGGCAGCTTTGAGTGTCGCCCTCCTCGTGCATATGCATTCATCAGCATATTGTATGTCATCACTGTTGGGTGCAATCCAACCTTCCTAAATTCAGATATTACATCTCTTGCTTCCTTGTAGCAACCATGTTTAGCAAAACCATCGACAAGAGTGTTGAACGTCACACGTGTTCCTTCAATTTTCTTCCTCCTCATCAACTTCCATATTTTCAGCAATGTTTGGGTGTCACCGGCACGTCTAAATGCATCTAGTAATGCAGTGTAGGTTTCTATGGAAGGTTTAACTCCTTCCCTTTGCATGTTTTCAAATGCTGCATAAGCTTTCTCATGCCAGCCACTAACTGAATATGCATGGATAAGAGCTGTATAAGAATGTGAAGTGGGTTTAATACCATCTTTCTTCATCTTCAAGAATGCATCCGCAGCCATGTCACTCATCTTTTTCTGCTTCCCATATGCACTGATTAGACAAGTATATGATTTGGCGTTTGGCTTTAAGCCAACATCCCGCATTTCAGCCATCAGCTTCTCTACAATCTCAGATTGCATTTTTCTGCTGTATGCATACATTAGAATGTTGAAGGTAGCCTCAGTGGGCTTAATCCCTTTAGCTTTCATCTCAACAAAAAGGCCTTCAGCTTCTTCTACACGGTTGGATTTACAATATGCATCCATCAGGGTGTTGTACACAATTGCATTTGAAGAAACGCCTTTCTTCTCCATTTCAGATAGGATGATGAGAGCTTCACTCATCAAACCCTCAACACAAAATGACTTTATTAGTGCACCTAGGACTTCTTCACCCCATTTGACTCCTTTGCCATTCATTTCCTCAAAAAATTGCCATGCATCTTTCGCACTATGGCCAAGTTTTCTCATAACAATAACCATAATAGAACATGTCACATGATCTGGAAGAACATTGTCTGCTTCCATTGACTCGTACACCTTCCAAGCATCATCATACCTAAAACAATCAGGTAGACTTCAACAGTAAACTCTTACAGAATGTGCTATTTTAGATAGGTGGGGATACTGCCCAAAGCAATGTAAGAACATTTGTCAAAAATGAAACATTTTTTTTTCTTTTACACTAACATTCAATTATAATCGTTTATTTATAGTAAGTTTGTTGACTTTATCAATTAATATTTTAAAAGTCATATAAATGAAAAATTGTGATTTAACGTTAGCATAAAATTCTTTTACACGGGGAACGCTTAGTAATTAAACTCCAAAAATTAAATATCATAATTATGAATAATAAATGATATCTAAAATTTCACAGTTTTAAGTTGGAAGCAGCAGAGGTAAATTTGAAATATCTTAATTCTCTGACAAGTCACCGAGTACAAAACAAGCCAACAGGTAGAAGAAAGGATTTCCATCCATCGGCCATAATGGAAAAACTGAACTGGTATGCCATTTCAATTGATGGAAAGGCCAAATGACCAACACCTAGCTAAATCATCAAACTAGTAAAGTATATTTTATCTGCAAAATTTAAATTATATATTCCCAGTTCTACAAAATTGAGAATCTACAATATACATACAGAAACAGCAACAACGGTATCCAACTCTTAATAATATATCTATGAAAACAAAGTGGAGTCCAATAAGAGAACTTGCAAAGAATATGTACAACCACCTGAGCTTCACGCCAAAATTGATATGCTAGTACTAGTATAGTTAATGCTTATATCATAACGTTGTCTGGTTTAATGTCATCATTGATCAGATTTCAAGGTAAAATATGATGCAATATGTCATTTCCAGTGATGGAGACATGATTAAGAATGGGCATCCTTTATACCACTAAAGCACATTGCTCATTTCTTTACTTTTCATGATTATTAGATTAATTATACCAGTGAAACAAGTGAAGATGTGAACTAGTTTCAATTGAATATTAGGGTGGTCCTTTCCAAAAGGACTTTTAGAAAAAAAAAAATACAAGAACATGCTTTCATAAATTTTTTTAAATGATAGTGACACTATTTTTAAGTTAATCTTTAAAAAGTTATATGAAAAAGCTTGACATATTACTTAAAATTAACTAAAAAAAATCACATCTTTTAAAAAAATATGAATTTGCTTTTTTGGCTTTTTTTCTTAATATTTTCTTCTCTTATAAGTGTTTCAGAAAAACTTAGCGAAACATACTCTAATAAAATGTGTAACATTCTGTTCTGTCTAAGCAAAAGTAACAAGTTATTTGACTAGCATGGCTGAGAGAAGAACAAGCAAAGAACATGATTTTGCAAGAATATTTAACCTGCCACTAGAAAGAAGGCCTGAAATTGCGGCATTGTAAACATGAACATCTCTGAACTCCTTGCTGGAGGGTAAGTTTGTGAACAAGACCATTAACTTATCACCCATCCTTGCTTTCCCTAACAAAGGAAACAACACAGTGCAAGACCGAGGTGTAACAAGTGAAGGTTCCTGCGACCTCATCCACTGAAAGAAGTACAAACAACACACCAGAAGGCGCTCCTCCCCAAGTAATTTCAAAACCTCCCAACAATGTTTCTCACTAAACCTTCCTTCATACTCAGCCAAAGCCTCCTCCAGAGTCAGATTCTGTGGCAAGTTCCTTGCAAGCTGAACAATCTCCCCCACAATGCCCTCAGGCAAAGGCAAACCCTTCTTCTCACTCACCATTTCTTCCTTCAAACCCGTTTCAGCTTCTGCTTCAACTTGGTCGGTGGTGTCAAAAGCAAGGTGCCATGAAATGCGACGGTTCTTCTGAAGGGACAATTTTCCTTCTTTTCCAGGGTCCTGGGACGACATCTGAGTACGGGTTTTGAAGAATTTGTAGATAGGGTCATCTGGGTCAAAGACTTGTTCTTCTTCTATTGTTTCTATGACCTCTTGTTCTTGTTTTTCTGGCTCTGGCTCTGATTGTTGGAGATATGGGAGAAAAATGGGGTTTGGCGAAAGACATAGGGTTTTGGAGAGTGGTGAGAATGAGATTTTGGAGTGTGAAAGAAAGAAAGATTTTGAAAGAGTGTGAAAGTGAATTTGGTGTGAAAAGAAAGGGTGAAAATAAGGAGTAGGGAGCATGTAGTTTGCGAGGTTGAGAGCCATGGTTGACTCTGCAGGTGCAATGGTTATCTTGTCCGTTACATTCCACAAGACTTTCAAGCTTATGAAAGTTGGGGGAACCTGGCTAAATTGATTTGGTCTGTATGGTAAAAAGGAAAGAAATGCAACACAAAAATTTTAAGAGAAATTTTAAAAAAAAAATTAATTTCACATTTTCTACTCTCTTTTATCTCCTTTCTAAAATTTGTTAGTGCTCTTAAAATTTGTTTTGTTTGCTTTTCCGATCTATTTTCTATCTTTTTTCAAAGTGTCAACAAGTATTATATCTCAACTTGAATCAATTTTTTTTATTTTTTGTGGGGAGGCTCGGAGGGTAAAAAGAGTAATTTTGGTGTCTTTAAAAGAATGTATGTTAAGATAGGGATAAAGGAGGTTTGGAGTAGAGAGCGTTAAGAGCTTTTAATTTAGCATTGTTGAGTGAATCGCAATTGCTCTAGGTTGTGGCATGATTTACAATCTATTGAGCAAGAGAGTTATGGGAGGGACTTGGTGGTAAGGCAATGTGAAGCATATGGTTGAGGATGGAGGTCAAGTTTTTTGGAAGGACCAATGAGAGGGATTAGATGTTAAGTCATATTTTTGAGCAGTTATACGAGTTAACAAAAAACCAAACCGTGTCCATCAAAGTAATGTGACATATAGGGTCATTATGGCAATGGTTGTGACAGCGATGGTTGTTTGCGTGGGAGGAGAAGTTGTTGGATAGATTGTTAGAGTCTAGAGGGAGTGGTAATGTTAGAGAGGGAGTAGTTGATAGATGGATATGGAATTTGAATGACTATGGTCATTACACAATCTATTCAACCTATAGGGTGTTGACAAGAGGTTTTTTACATCAACCTCATTATTTCTTCAATATGTTATGGGATGTCACAGTTCCACCAAAGGTTCATATTTTGGTTTGGTAAATAGATGCAAAGCAGTTGCCTAATAGGAGTAATTTGTTGTAAAGAAGAATAATCTAGCAAGGTAAAGAAGCAATATATGGATTGTGTGTGATCATTGAGTAGACTAGTGCACATATTTTTTTTAGCTATGACGTATTGGCACAAGTTTGACAATCTCTTTGTAGTTGGGGGGATCTCTACAACCCTATAAATAGAAGTTGTCTCACTTTTACCAATTTTTGAGTTTGGTGGACGAGTCAAAGGAGCTCAGCAAAGCAGTCTTTGGTGTGGTGTGGTTCGCATGGATTTGACACTTGTAGAAAATTAAAAAAAATGCAATGTCTTCTTCAGACACAGGTGAGTGATATACAACAATTTCTTCAAGCTATCTAACACAGCTCATGGGAATGGAGTCGATTAGTCACCCTCACAAATCATTCTCTTGCGGAATGAGTAATGAACCCAAGTTATTGTGTTGAATGAATTTTCTAGATTTTAGAACTTAAGAACCTTGTATAAACTTATATTTATTATGTGTGTGACACATATTTCTTATACTCCCCCAAACCTTCTCTAATAAAATTTTTTACCTTATAAAAAAATTTACTATATGACAATATGTATATCTAAATGATAGTGATTGAAATTTCAACTGTCAAGTCTTGTATCAACAATGTTTTTTTTCTGTAGATGTATAATGCTTTCTAATAATACTTCTTCATTTCCCGTGTTGTGGTGGTTAAAAATCCATCTGCTGTGCACATCTGCTTTGTTCATGGTCTCCCTCAAATATTGTGACATGGTGATTGATTACAGCCCTACGGATAAATGTATGCAAGGTGCCTATTGATTTACATTTAAGAGTTTATAATTATTTTTATAAAGTTCTGTAAGTAATTGATATAATACTCATCTCGTTATAGATTGGCTGGATATCAATCCTGGTTAAAAGAAAAAACAGAGCAATTAAATTCAAAAACTTAAATAGCAATTCAAGATTTTAAGTCCGAGTAACAATATAAACACGCAAAATTTGTATGTAAGTCAAGAAATACAAATAATTCAAAATCATTTTACTAACATTAAACTTAACAAATTCAATCAATAAATTGAAATTTTAAAAAGTACCATTTTAATCATATATTTTAAAATAAAGTGTCAACAATGAGATTTCATACATATGTACACTTTTAAAAGTGATATAAATATAGTATGTATTAAAACATGTTTATTAAAATTATGCTTTTTAAAATTATGACTTTTACAAGTATATAAATAATGTACACGATTTTAAGCTTATAAAAAAAAGTAAGCTATTTTAAACATTTAAAAGCATACATACAATTTTAAAAGTTACATACACTTTAAAAATCATATGAATAGATAAAAAAAATTATTTTAGAATTGAGTCTGCTTATCTCCATTAATTAAAAAATATCATATCATTTAATAACTTATATAAAAGATAAAAAAATTATAAAAAAATTATAAAATAAAATGACATTAGTTGAGACATAATTCGGAGACAGAGATTTTCATTCATATAAATAATAATAGATTTATTAATTTCAATAATTATTTATGATGATTGATAGGAAAAAATATTTTAATGTTAAGAAATAGTTTTTTATATAAAAAAATTATCTTGTAAAAAATACTTTTTCAGCTAAACTCTTCCAATACAATTTTTTTGAGAATCCACTTCTTTTAACTAAAAAACACGTAAAGAAATTCACTTTGAAACTCACCTTAACAAGAAACTTTATTTGGCGTCAAACATCCATAATAAAATACATAAAATAATTAAACACAATTATCATCTCATTCTATCATATTATGAGTGGTGTAACCAATAATAATGTGACAATATTTGACTGATCAATTTAACCAAATTTAAAAAAAAAAAAATCAATTTTACAATTTGTGAATCATAAAAGAATAAATTATTATTAACCATGCATAACATAGTCCCCCCCTCCCCGCAAATGAGATAATAAGTCACCAAGTAGCTTTTGGGAGTTCAAATTTAGTAGTGTTCTTAAATCCAATCCAAGCCTCTAGCCACTTGATTTTCTCAAGATGAGAAATACCTTCTGCCTATATCTTTTCATTTACAAAATAACCTATATCTGATGGTAATTATTTGGGATTAGCAGCAAAATATGCTAAAACTCCAACAAATGGTGCGTTAATGTAAGTGGTTGGCTCAGATTTCCTAAAATCAACTCGATCATCCACATAAAAATCATTTTCGTCGGGTCCTCCAACAATGGCACCAACAAGTACATTAGGATTGGGATTTGTTGAGTTGTAATAAATAGAACCTTCTTTGCACGCAATGAACTGGGGATGATCCTTGATGGAGGGTAAAGAAGATCCACGGTGATGAATACGTTGTGGGTAGTAGTTGCTATAGCCAACCATGTAGGATAATCCCATTGGGTTATCACCCAAAATGTAATCAACTTGTCTCTTAGCATGTTGGCGAAGTGTTTGTGCACTGACATAGACATTACCACAATTGATGGCCTGTGAAGTATGTGTTAGGTAATTGGCATAGACCAATTCAAGGAAAGCAATTGAAGTTGCATGTTGCAAGTTGCTACCACCGGGTCTGTACACAAGTCCACCAGGAGTGTACTCTATGTGTGAGCTCGGTGATTCTGGTATAAGTGTGCAAATGAAGCTCTCAGCTGAGGACTTGTACGACTCCAGAGAGTACATGTTTCCTTCTATGACTTCCTAGAAAATGATAAATTCATCGGGTATCAACAACATGCATGTTAATTTTATTTTTCTGTGTGAAAATGTGTATCTATATAGTTCTGTATTTGAAAAACTCTCTTATAAGCACTAAATTTTAGGAGAAGAAATTTAAAAGTTCAAATAAACTTAACTCTTTACATAAGATAAAATTAACTTATGTATTTAATTTTTGTAGAAATTTTCTCATCTAATCAATAATTACTTAATTAGTAATAACATAAAACCTATCAAGCCCACCTCTTTTCCTTCAATTTGTTTTTACTCTTTTTGCTTGTTTTGCATATTTTAAAACTGAAATATATGATTTTTAAATTTAAGAGAAAAATAAATTCATTTTATCTTTTTAATTTCTTCTCCAATAAATATTTATTATAAAAAAAAGTTTACTACAAGAGATAAGTGACATATTTTTTGTGATTTTAAGTTTTTGGTTGGAGTAAAGGAGGGTGGTGACCTTGGAAACAAGTACGTTAAGGCCAGCATGCTTGTTATCCCAACCAAACTCATTGATGTTGTCATCGGCACCAAGTGTTTTGCCATTCCCTTGAATGTAATTCAAGAAATTACCGTCATGCGTCGCCCTCCTTAGCCATGCAGCTCCCCATAACAATTCATCCTACCATATGTTAATTGAAAATAACAATAGTTTATCCGTCGAAAACAATTAACCCAACTACTATTTTTTTTTTTTGCTTGATTAACTTTTTGCTTCAATATTTTTCGTATTTTAATTTTAGTTTCTGTTAATTTCTTTTAATCTTTTTAAATTTTACTTTTTGAAAATAGTATATTGTTGTTAACAAAAAAATTTAAAAAATGATATGATTAACATAATACTACATCATGATGTCCATTGAAACAAATAAATGTTGACTACCTACCTCCAATAAATGTCATATATGTTTTTATTTATTATTGATATTTTTAAGAAAGTTTTGAAGCATCTCACCATAATCACATATATCCTCTTCTCATTCTCACAGAGTTCCTCATTCAGTTAATTACTTCATCCTTTAATGATTTTTTATTAATAGAATAGACTATTTTTTAAAAAATAAAATTTAAACAAATTAAAAACAAAAAAAATTAATAAGATCAAATTAAAATACAAAAATATTAGAAACTAAAAACTTAATTAAGTGTTTTTAAGAATGTAAATTCAAATTAAGATGCCAATATTAGAGAGCAATTACATCCTTCAAGTACACTTTGGGCAATGACTAATTGATTATGCTAGCTAGGGTAGGGTAGGTTGCTCAAGGTTAAGTTATTCAATAATTTAACTATAATCAAGTATAGAAGTAGTTATAATAATTATTCTTTTATAATTGGTTATCATTATAAATAATTGGTCATATAATTAATTATATATTTAAAACTAGTTAGATAATTAAATATATTTAAAATCAATTGTATAATCAATTATAGATAAATAATTGTTTATTTAACGAATTATTTGTTCATAATCAACTAAATAATCAATTTTGAAAAAAAAAATACTCATTCCTAAAACTGATTTTTCTATTTAACATGTTTCTTACATGACTATGACTGTGACTTGTGAAATAGATGTGTGGGATGTGTCAAGAAAGATTACTTCTAAGTTCTACTAAACAAATAATTCATAGACCTTTGTCATAAAGGTGTGTGAGTTTTGAGGGTAGTTTTTTCTACTTAGCATGTTATTAACAAGATCATGGATACTTCCACAAAGGTGTGGACTATATCAATTGAGAGTTTTTTTTTTCATATGTTCTGTTTCACCGTTTTTCTCACAAAGATATTGTCACATAGGCATGAATGGTGTTAGAGAAGGTTTTTCTATTAAAAGTATGCTTAGTTTTCCATTAAAGTTAGATGAAAGTTGAAAAATTAACTGAAATAGTTTCAATTCTATTTAATAAGCAAAAAGCAAGTAGTTTTTTATGTAGCTTTAAAAGCTACTTAAGTTAACTTTCTCGAAAGATCTCATATTTTAAGCTACTAGCTTATTTTCTTTAATAACTTTACTGTTCATTAATTAATAAATTAACCTTAATATTCTCTCTCCTCACATGCCAAAATCTATCTCTCCTTTATTTATTTATTTCATTAATGTGATTATAGTAATTTATAATTTAAAATATAATTATAGAAAATTATAATTTAAAATGTTTATAGTTAATTATAAAAAAATTATAGTCTAAATATATAATAATAGTAATTTGTAGGATTTATAAGATTGATGTAGTGACAAAGTTTACATGTGAAGAGAAGAGAATAAAGAGGTCATAGTTCGAATCTGTCTACCAACAAAAGATAGCACATTAACAACTAACATTTAGTTTATAAAAAAATAATAATTTTTAATTTAAATATGTAATTACAAAAATTTATAATTTAAATATGTAATTATAGTAATTTATGATGCAAATTTGTAATGATAAAAAAATATAATTTAAATATATAATTATAATAATTTATAATTTAATTATATAATCTATTTATATTATTAAAATATGTTATAATTATTTTAAGAGTTTAATTGGTATACACTGTCAGTGTAAAGGATTTTTACACTGACATTTAATCATGACACTTTTCATTTATGTGACTTTTAAAGTAGTAATGAATAAAGTCAACAAATCTACCATGAATAAAGGATTGTGATTGAATGTCAGTGTAAAAATCTTTACACTGTATACCAATTAAACTCTTATTTTAAATACTTCATTATTAATTTAATAATTAATGATATCCTTATTTGTTTTTTAGCAAACACTTACAAATATATTGATCAACTAGTTTTACCAAATACTCAAATAGTTTATTAACTTTCAACTATCTTTTTAGCTAGTCTTTCATAAAAAAAAAAAAAGTTACTATTGTCAAACACACCTTTAGTTCTGTCAAAAAATATTTTGCATTATCTTATTCAAAAACATTTTTTATTGAAAACCATAACTAAAAGGATTTGACACAATAATTGAAAATAATCAATTATAAAACTACGTTTAACAACAATTATTTTTTAATAAAACTAAATTAATTACATCACTTATACATACCATATTAAAAAACATGTTATTATATAACTAGTTAAGGTTATTTTTTGTTTTAAATTTTTAAAAACAACATTGTTTTGGTTTCCAAATTTAAAACATTATTTTTAAATATTAACCAAATAGAATTTTTCCTTCTTAGAGACAAAAGATTAACAGTAATAGACCAGCTATTGGAGGTGGCGACGATCAATGATCGTCAGTCGAAGGTAGAAGGTGGTAACCAGTGACCGTTAGTCGGAGGTGGCAGTCAGTGACCATCGGTTAGAGGTGACGGCCAATAACCGTCGTTAGAGTTAGCGGCGGGTAACGTCAATCGTAGTTAGCGGCTGGTGACCGTCTGTCATAGTTAACGAGTAGTGACTATCGGTCAGAATTAGCAATTGGTGACCGTTTGTTGGAATTGACGACTAGTGACCGCAAATTAAAGTTGACAGTCGATGATGAATTTGAATAAAAACAAAAACACAAATTTGAAGATCAAATTTTATCGCTTTAAAAACTGAGTTTTTACTTCAAAAACAAATAAAAAATCAAAATAAAATTATTTTCTTCATATACATTTCAAATTTTAAAATTCATTTCAAAACCAGTCAAACACCAACAGGCGTTAGAAAGTGGGAGCGGGGGAGCCTTATCGGCACACCTATATACATCTAATATGATAACTTAAAATGTCGCATCCTCCAACTAATGAAATTATCCACGTTGCATATATAGGTATTTTATTAGTATTTTATAGTTAAATTTAATATTTAATTATAAAATAAATAAATTTTGAATTTTTATAAAGAACATCATAAATTAGGAGGCGTGAGTTGTGATGGTGTAATTGAACGCAATAGGTTCGTAATTGGTGCAATTGACAGAGGTGAAGGCAATAAATTGAATTACCTGATAGCCATCAAAATCACAGTAATAAGGGCAGGCATTATACTTGACATTATCATTGTCGCTGTAAGCACCCCTGTAGTTATCTGCAAATTGAAAGGCGGTGATAGCATTTCGAAGCAATGTCTCTGCATAAGATGGATCCGATGACCGGAACGCCATGGATGATGCTGCTAGTGCGGCGGCTGTTTCACCGGCGACATCAGAAGCAGCATTTGGTGCATCAACAGCATACGTAGTCCTCGCCGTGTCCATGTCCTCTGGCCTCTCCCAACAATCGTGATCTGAGTTTGGATCACCCACCTATGCCATTCATATGAAACAAACTATAATATGATCATGCATTACCCTCGGTCTAATTATAATGTGTCATGTCAATTGTCAAATAAGCTTGTAACTTACTAAAAATTATCTATGATTGATTAAAAATATTCTGTAAAATAGATTGACAATATATCCTTTCAAACTCATGATAATATGATATCAAGCAAAACGCAACAACAATCAATAATAAAATAGTTCGATGTTCCTTTTTAGGTTTTAGGGTTCTTAGCGTTTAAATGACATATAATTCCTTCATGGCTTATTTATTATAATTTTATTTGGAAGGATTACTATAATTTATCTTCATATAAAAATATTTATAATTTTATTCTCTCTTGTTTGGCAATAGTGGTGAAAATCATATTGTAATTTTTAGACTGTTTTCATTAAAAAAAAAATACCTTTTTCAAATAAATAAGATTTAGAAGATTTATATATTATGATTAAACGCAAATAGATTTTTTTACTTAATTTATCTCATTTTTCTAAAAATAAAATTTTAAATGTAAAATAAATTATTGCAGGTAATTTCATACTTTTCAATGTTATTATAAAAATCTTTTAAACAAAATAAATTATCTTACAAATGTCAAATATTGTCATCTAGCATATTTAAATATAAAACTTATTTCATATAATTAATTCATAATATCTGTAATCAAATCTTCAACATGACTCAATGTAAATACTTCCTAAAAATAAAATGAAATATGAGTGTTTACAGATGAATATGGTCCCGTGTCAGGAGAAAAAAATTCAAATTAATTAAATTTAATTGGTTTTATTTTATTTTTATTTTGGAATTTTTTCTCTTAAATCGAATCAAGCTGTTATGAATTATATTGTGTGATTTGCTTCACCAAAATCGAATAAAAAAATAAAATTATTTTAATAAATTATAAATAGTAATTTTATACTCTAAATTAGCCAAATCCATTAATGATTAATCTATCAAATATATAATATATATATATATATATATATATATATATAAAATTATATCAAAGCGACCAATAATAGTCAAGCAAACAACTAATTATATATAATAAACAAACTAAATTGTTCAAAAAAAGAAATGACTATTGTTCAACATAAAGTCTTAAATTCATAATTAAGCTAAGTATTTAAATCAGACCATAAATAATATGATAAAATACAAAATTATATATATATATATATATATATATAATTAGTTTAATTCGATTTGAATTGGTTTTAAAAATCCTGAATCCATGAATTTGATCAAACCGAATATGATAAGTTATAATCAATTTAATTGGGTCAGAAGCAAACAAAGCAAAGAATCCACACCAATTTAATCGGCTCGGTTTCGATCATGGCTTTCACAGGGTAATGAACACCCCTACGAAAGAAAAAGACTCTATTGTCGTTGTCCTATGCCTATAAAATTCACAGCAATTTTTTTTACCCCACAATTACTATTTGCATCCCCTAATAAAAAAACACCCACCATAACTTTATATACCAAATTAGTTGATCCAAAATATATGTCAAAATAATTTTTAAATTATATAATCTAGATAAGATAAAAGTGAAAGTTAATTCTGAATCAATTAGTTTAAAAGTCTACAAAAGAATAAAATTCGTATAAATTGATATGAGATAACACACGAAGCGAATAAAAAATATCAATCTGATTATATATAGTGGTTGGATCGTCGCTAGGAGGTTTTGATGTTGCTAAGGGAAATTTTATGAAGATTGCACAATGAGAATAAGCATATTCAAGAGAGGAGAGAGAATAGAGAAGAATGAAAGAAGATAGATAAAAATGAGATATAAATAAAAGTAATAGAATCGTGAGTTAAAATGTAACAAGGATGTTGAGATTTTTAAAAATATAGCATTCAGTGCAAATAACAATTATAGACGTGTTAAAAAAAAATGCCAATAACAATTGTACCGGTTTTAAAAATATACTAATCACCTGTAGTGAAAATAACAATTGCAGGTGTGTCAAAAGAAAATGCTAAAATTCTCAAAACTTTATGAAAGGTAAAGTAGATCAAATATGAATAAAACTTATAGAATATTAGGTTAAAAGGTAATAAGGGTTATTTAAAATTTAAAAATTATAAAATAAATATTGTGGAGATATTAAACGAAAATGCCAAAATTCACCAACTTTAAGAAAGGAAAAGTGGATCACTTATGAACAATTGAGTGACCCTAACATGAAATTCAGAAATTGTGAACAGGACTCGTTGGACCACCTTTTGTTGCCAGCCAGAATAGAGTTACTTTCGTTTATTCAAAATAATTGGGCTACAAAAGGAAGAGAATGAAAATGACACACTCTAACTCCACTAAAAAGAGACTTGTATTAACATAAAAATCTTGCTCTAAAGATTAACAAGTGTTTGCTTAATTCAACTTACCAATTTATGTGTAATAATATCAACACTTTCAGTATATTTGGATAGAAAATTTTATATATACAAAAAATTTGAAATATATAATTTAAAATGTTTTTCAATTTAAATGATTTTATTTTTTAAATATTTTGGTTGCATGGTAATTCAAATTTATTTAACTTTAACTTTTGTATTTGATAGAGTATTTCAATTTTCACTATAAATAAAAATTTATTTTAATATTAAATAATATTTAATAATTCAAAAACTTTGGTGAATGATGTTTTTTAGCTAAAGTTATTTTTATCAATGTTGTGAATCTAAATTTGGTTAACAACTCCCACTACATGGTGGGTTCAGTAAAAAAAGTGTGAATTTAAATTTAGTCATCAACAAACCTATCATAATAGTGTAATACTATGAAGTAAGGTAAAATATTGTGACTAATGATATAAAATTTTGCATGCTAAGAAATTTTATTAACATATCCTAGAAAATGTGGGTCAAAAAATAACTCTAACTAACATCAACTAAGAAAAATAATATTGGTCAATGCCAATAAAAAAATAATCTCAACCGACTTCAATAAAAAAAAGTAAGTTTAAAAAATTTTAAATTCTTAATTTTTATTATTAAATTTAAAATTCTACAATTTCAATTAATTAAAATTCTTTCATAAATATTAGAATTTTAATTTTTTTTTAAATTTCCTCGTTCAAACAATATTTCATAAAAGAATGTTTAAAATTTTCAAATAAAATAAATTTACTTTTTGAAATTTTCCAACCAAACACCCTTTTTATTCTTTGGACCCTTAACCCTTCCATCAAAGGAGGATTCATGGGTTCAATCTCATTCTTCCTTATCTTTTACTTTATAAAATTATATAAATTTAATCTATCATTATTATTTTTCTACTTAAAACTCATGAATTTCTTTCTTCTTTTTATTCAAAATATATAAATATAGTCGAAACATTTAACAATTATATTGTTTCCATTTAAAATTTATTGATCAAACATTAAAATTTTAAACAAAATTATAAATTTTAGGGGCTATGGCCCTGCAAGTTCCCTCTTCCTCCGCTCCTAGTCCAAAGTTTTCTCTTTAAACTTTCTAATCTCACATTTTATAAAATGTTTCAAGCCTAGGAATGGTAAAATAAACCAATCCAGCTCATTTGGCCTCGTTCCTTGTGGTCCTAAAAAATGGGGTGAGGTAGGCTACAACTACAGACTCTCGCCCCGCCTGTAGTGAGCTGACGGGATTTTCCATTTTTTTAATTTTATTATTTTTTTTAAAATTATTTTTTACTCAAATATTTTAACCAAACTATTCTAAAAATTATAAAATAAAATTGTAATACCAAAGTAAATTTTTAATTTTATTTTTAATTTAAATTAAATTTTAATATAATTTAATTAATTTATAAAATAAAACAACCATTCTAAAATTTAATTATTTAATATATTAATTCTTATACTTTTATTTTTTATTTATTATTATATTTATAATATAATTAATATAAAAATATTATTAATATAAAAATATTATTAATATAAGATAATAGATCAACGGATGGGTCAACGTGTACCGCTGTGACTTTGATAAGTTAGATGAACAATCCCCTTTCCCATCCATCAAAATTGTAGCTGATCACCGTTGATGCTGATGCACTTTACCATCCCTATTTAAACCATATCAAGTTTTCAATTTCTTAATTACTTTGAATGTTTTAAAATTATTGACATCTACAAATCATAAGAAAATATTAATTTAAATGTTTTAATAGAAAAAAAAATACATATTAGAATATAGAAGATGTAATAATTATTAATTTAACTGTACAGGTGTAAATTTGTTTGATATGAAGCAAATGGTAATTGAATGAAGAAGGGGGCAGGGGACAGCAAAGTTATCCAAGCAAATGAACCCGTCTAATTAATGAATCCCTGAAGCTTGATGACATCACATTCATGATTCACCCACCCAGGCAGCATAGCATAGGGATAGGGATTACCAATTTAGTTTACTAAACCATACAGAGGTAATTTAGAATAGATGTAAAATGTTGACATACCTGAACGAAAATCCGATTGGGCTGGGAAACAGTCTTGAGCAGATAGTCGGTGGCCCAACGAATTGCAACCAGGGCATTCCTTAACTCATTGGGAGGCATCAAGTCCCCGAATTCCAGCACGCTCCACGCCAACATTGTGGTTGTGAAGGCCATCGGAAACCCAAATTTGATGTTGTCGCCGGCGTCGTAGTATCCGCCGGTGAGATCCGTGTTGTAGTTCCACCCATCACTCAAACCCGAGTTCCCTCGCCAACTCACTCTCTGATCCTGTGGCAGGAAACCCGATCGCTGCCCCTCCAAGAATAGTATGCACTTTGATAATGCGTCTCCGTAGTCATGGGTCTGGCTCCTCCCTAATCCCAATCCCAATCCCAATCCCAATCCCAATCCCAATCCCATCAACACCGCAACATCCAACATCCTCCTCCACACCTTCATTTTTGTCCACTGTCAGTCTAATCACATGCTCACTCAGCTTCGTTTCCACACCCTTTTATATTTTCTGCCTCTACTCCACTCACTACTTTTTTTTCTTTTTTTTTTCTAACCAAGATAGTTAAAGTTAACCATAGGTATGCGGCGCGCGCGACCAAAGTGTTTATTACCTTCCCGCTTTTAAGTTTTAATACAAACCACGAACTTATGGTTTATCTAACTCCATTCAATGTTATCAATCCAAGTATCCAACATTGTTTTATTACACCACCGCGTTATCCAGTGTATGAACGCCGTCAATTAAAAATTTAATGAAAAAAATTTATTATTTTGAACCTTTAAAAAACTAAGCATTGGTAAAAAACATAATATTATCATTTTTGTCTTTAAAAGACAAGAAACTGACTTGGATCCTCTCCCTGGTAAAAAAGTAAAATAACCCGAGGTTTAGTTGCAAAAAGTGTAACTCTTGATCTTACTAATGATACATATTTGACCATATGTCCATGTTATTTTCTTTTCCATTTGCACAACACTATTATCTATTTTTCTCTCTCCGGTCTGGTATGTAACTGAAACAAGGAATAACAAATTGTCATTGCAACTACATTATTAATAAACTTCAACTATTACCCTTCCTAGCACTCCATTGATCGTTTGATTATAAATGACCGAACCTAAGAAATGTTTGCCTTCATAACATAGTCACAACATTTGTCTCTAGCAATGGTTCAAATAAAATTTATAACTCACAATTTCGAAGAAATTTGAACTTTGAAGTTTGGATCTTTATTTTTACTCTTTCTATCTTCCATTATTTTTCTGTTGTTTGTAACAAACTAATAGCTTTCTTGTTGGAAGAACTCATACCATTCAACCATTGTCACCATTATGAGATAATGTTCAAAATAAAAATAAAATTTACATACTAAAATGAAAATAATTTTATTTTATAGGTATTAAAACATATTTAAGTCTAAAATAATTGAATTATCATTATCATGCATCGTACTTTCTTTATAATACAATATTTACCTCAACTTACCATATTTTAAAAATATTTCAAGTGCTATTGGTAAATAGAAATTTGACAACTAAGTTATTAAAAAAAACTTTATAGGTTATGAAATGACTTTAAATTATTAATTTTAAAAAACTAATTAACTAAATAAGATTTGTTAGTTATTTTAAAGGACTAAATTGAACCCATATTTAAAAAATAGAGATAAAATTAAATCTACTAAATAAATTAAGGAATAAATATAATGTTATATTTAATTTTTTCAGTTTATTTAAATGCTTTTTATACCTATAAAATAATGTATGTGTTTTGATTTTGCTACCATTCCAGCTTTTCTTTATTTATTCTTTTACTGTGATACTTGAAATTTTTTTTTTTTTTAAAAAAGATATGTTATGAAAATAACGTGGATAGTAAGTCAAGAACTTTAATTATGTAGAGATTTGATAATATCACACTTTCATTAATCAAGTCATTGGTTAGCAATAAATGCTAATTTAAAATATTAAAGTATTATATACTAAAATAAAATTGAAAGATTAGATATGAAAATAAAAATGCACAACAATTTTACATGTACTAGAAAAAGATATTTAATTTTTAGGGAGAAAAAAATCTTATGGGAGGAAGAAAAACAACAGAAGAAAACGCACGTGTCCCTCAATTTCTTTTTCTTTTTTTTTGTCAAATTCCGTACAACTTAGAAGCCTTTTGTAAAAAAAATTTACAAAAGCTCATAACAAAGTCAGAAGTAACTAAAAACCATTATTTGGTAAAAATAATGAGAGAAAAAAATAAGAATAATATTAAACACATGGCAAGATCAAGGTTAGTGCTATAATCAACGATTTACCTTTATGTAACTAGACACTTTTGTTGTAATTAAGAGTGTTGTTATTATGGTAAAACTAAAGCTCAAAAGTTAAGTGAAAGTTAAAAACTAGTTAAAAGTCAAAAGTTAGCTAAAAGCTGAAAAACTAATTATAAGTATTTAGTAAAACTAACTTAGTTATAAAATGACAAATAAAGATATAATAAATTATTAGATCAACAACGAGGTATTTAAGATGATTATAGCATATTTTAATAATATAATTAACTATGTTTAAATTATAATTTATTATAATTATATATTTAAATTATAAATTTCTATAATAACATATTTAAATTATAAATTTATGTAATTACATATTTAAATAATAAACTACTATAATTAATATTTAAATTATAATTACTATAATTAAATTTATAAATTTTAAATTATATATTTAAATTATAATTTCTTACAATTATATATTTATATTGTAAATTAGCATAATTACATCAACAAAGAAGAAAGAGATTGTATAAGGTAATGAGAGAGAATTAGTGAAAGACAATGTATTAATTAATAAAAGATAAACATGTAAAAATAAAATCAACTAATAATTGAAAATAGAAGATCTAATAGAAAAACTGCGTAGAGTAGTTTTTTTTTTTAAAAAAAAAGTTAATAACTCTTAAAGAACTCTTAGATTTTTTGTATCCAAAGGAAGTTGAAATCATTTCAACTACGATTTCAACTAACTGAAATAACTAATCAAGCACACTCTAAATGGAGAAATCCATGTCCCAAGAAATTATAAATTAGTCATTTTTTATGTAAATTTAATCACTAAAAAAGACTAAATGGTGATTTAAATCTTTCAAGAATTATTGTGGTTAATCTCAAATTTAAGATTAAAATAAAATTTCACTCAAATCAACATATAGAAAGCAGCACACAATACAATTGAGGCATTGTTAATTTGTTTTCTCATTTAATGTTATCAAATAATTTAATTTAAGAAATGAACACTTATATACTATACAAAATTTTACATTAACATTTAATCATAATACTTTATATATATAGTAAGTATATATATGCTAAATATATTAATTTTACTAATTAATAATTTAAAATTCTTATAAATAAAAAACTATAATTAAATGTAAATGTTAATACGTGTTAACCTCTTTCTTTTGAGTTCCCACAAACAAAGTGCTGCTATAAAGCACATAATGCTCTTTATCTCTCTGAAGGCTGCACAAAGAGGCGTTGTTCCTTATTTTATTATTAACAACTAATGTTATCGAATGAATTTAATTGTTATAAATTATTGAAAGTTTGACTTCTTTCAATGGTGCATAAACAGCATGAATTCTCTTGTGCTTGTTCCTTATTTTATTATTAACAACTAATGTTATCGACTGAATTTAATTGTCATAAACTATCAATAGTTTATAACAATTAAATTCATATCGATAATGTGTCTAATATAGTGAATATCCAAGTAGTTTAATTGATAAGAAATGCTAACAATCTTTCTAACACACTCCACTATTTGTTAAAATTTATTGAAATCCATAGAATCTAAAAAAAAAATTAAATAATATGTAACTATCAAAATTTATATTTTTCAATAAATTCCAACCAATAATCAAGATTGTGATTAAAAAAATGTATCAATGCCTTCAAAGATATAGCACCAACCTATGTTAAATATTTGATTATCAAAAACAAATGAAAAAACGAGCCCTGTCAGCCTGTGTGCTATGGCAAACATAAAACAGGCCGTTGCATAAAGGCAGTTTAGTGGACAACTTATCCCAATCAGTTCGGCCTTCTTTTCACCAATTCAAAAAAAGACAAAGGGCTATTGTCAAGCAGTAATTCCCTACTTGCAGCTCCATAATTTCTTCATGCACACCATTCCAACCCCTCCAGCATGGCTAATACCAAATGCACATTTGAAATAGGTTGGAGAGAAATTCCGGAAGTGCAAGAAAAAATTATCTCGTCAAACCAGTACATAAACTTTAGGATCAACATTGAAAGACCACAAGTTACAGAACAAAAAAAAAACACTCTTAGACAAAGCAAATCCGAAACCATATATACATAATTACACATCAACTCAACTTAACGGAGTTTAGGAAAGGTAGGAAAAAAGACGATGTGCAAAATTTATTTATAATACCGCCAGTAACCTAAAAAACAAATTGCCTAAGGTAAGAAAAATGACCAATGTATAAAAATGGAACTTATTTTGAACACAAATTACAACTGTCACCTTTGAACGACAGATAAAATGTCGGAGTACTTCTATAATGCACCTCGCACATGAGGGGGAGGATTGAAATGTAAAATCAACATAAGGAAACATGGATGTACCAAACATGCAAGGTGTATTGTAGAATTAGTTTAGAATGTCATTTAGGAGCTCTTTCACATAGTTACCAACTTTGTTCAAGTTTTTGGCTACACCGGATGCCACCAGGCCTGCATTTCTTTGAAACCTGCATGTTTAAAATCTTCAAGTGTCAGAATTAACGAGTTCAGACTACATCCCTGGCATTTGTGTAGCTAGAAGGGACACACGTGCTACAACAGTTAACTCTTCTATATTGAAAAATTCCACTTGCCTGTTCAAGAACTCTGTCGTATGATTTGGAGGTGTGTATCTTCGAGGTTGAGGAGCAGTATGTTCATCTTCAGAAGAAACAAGACCAAAAAACCAGAATTGAAAAGGCACAATAAGTAAAAGGTACAAAAGAAAAGAAAAACCACAAAATATAGGAATCTTAACAAATGAAATAATTATTCAGAAAAGCAGATATAAAATCACTTTTAATATGAAATTATTGTTTGGTAGAAATTCATGCAGAACAAAAAAAAAAGAATGACCTTTTTTCTGGCATACAAGAATACTATTTTAGAAGAACGAATCACCCCTGTACAATTCAAAATAGCATTGTGAGGAGTATTGCATGTGATACATTCATGATTATCTATCATTTGCCCCATTACAAGTGTAGAAAAGTCCACTTATCGCGTAGGCACTAGGCAGAGGAAATTGCTTCAAAAGCAAGTGTTTTTTAAAGTGTTAGATACAGAACTAAATTGATGAATAATTTACTCAACTAAAAGAAATTCTTTAAGGTTGACAAAACAAAACAAAACAAAATGATGCTCAAATTAAAAAAAAAAAGCTCCATTTTCATTTTGTTTTAAGGATGGATAATTACTTGAAAATTTCTAGCTATCTTGGTGATAAATCAGTTCAGAGTAATCAAACTAGGGTTCAATGCACAGACAAGTGAGATGAGAAAAAGCAACTCTTTTATTGGATAATAATAGCTCAGAATTTCAAGAGTCTCAGCTTCTCTCTAAAATGTGAATTCTCTAACCAAAACAGAATAAAGACTAGTTTTTCCCTAATCACTAATAACGGCCAGACTAACAAAATTTATGTTACAATTACCCATGGACCTAATTCCCCTTTAGTCTCTTGTTACTTCTAAAATACACTTTAGTATTTGAGTTTCTGATGCTAACACTTGATAATAAATCTAAGATGCTTAGCATAATAAAGAACAACTTGAGAATGTTGGAAAAACACACAACATGCTATGTCCTACCCTCCTACTGCTTTTATGACTTTGCATATGAATTTCAAGTATAACAAATTTCACATTTTGGGAAAGTTATCATTGATACAAAGAGGGAACAAAATTAATGAGGAATATTTGAAAACATTTTGGGAAATTTCACTTTTATGTCCTACCCTCCTACTGCATTAGGCTTTTACCATTATTTGCTAAGTAAATGAGGAATATTTGAAAACAAAGGAAATAACCTAGAACTGTAAATAAAAATAAAAACCGAAAATTTCAATACCTTCACTTCTGTGAGTAGTAGGAACATGGCCAACATGTGAATTTGAAGCTTTTTCCTCTAAGACCACCTGAAACATGCATTAATAGTGTCATAAACTACGATCACATTTTCATTTACAATTTAAGTGATCACTAATGCCTCACCTCATTCCCACTCTCCCTTTTTTTTTTAATCTTGATGAATGGTAGGTTGCTAGCAATAATTTCGTTGACTTTCCACTATAACACTATTGGATGGTGTTAAAGATTAGATATTATTTCCTTATTTATGATTAAATAAAGATTGGAATTTACTCCTTATTACCTATAATTAGATTGATCTTTAGTCATTATTAGAGACATCTATATAATCAATATTGATCCTATTATATCATATTGGCTCATTATAAATAAAGACGTTGTGTGATCATCCAACACACATTTACATAGTATCAAAGCAAGCCTAAACCAGATCCTAGGAATCTGACTGACTTTAATGCCTAAATTATCTGTAGTGGTATAGGCCACTGGTGAACCAACCATTTGATGACCCACTACCATATTGTTCTCTTTCTAACCAGTAGACCTACTTTCCAATGACCCACTTTGTCTTCCTTCTCAGAGACTATTCCCAAAGACCTTTCTTAGACTATTCCTGAAGACTTTCTGAGAGACCCTTTCTAAACACTATTCCTAGAGACCACTTTGTCATCCATTTGTGCAACCAACTCAAAACACAGCTGCATGTGGTCCCAAGAAGGGTCATCGCACGTGATGTTCATGCACATGATGCGTAACATGTCTCTTGATCCTCAAAGACTATTCCTTGTGACCATTCCTAAAGACCCTTCCTGAAGACTTTTCTTAGAGACCCTTTCCGTAGACCCTTCTTAGTTACTCTTCCCAGTGCTTGGAACTGCCTTTTATTTTTAGTTTTATTAATTTATTAGATTTACCACATGTTACAAGCTTATATGTACCAACTCCTAGAAACCCATGGAACAAGATAAACCTAGTTTTTGAAAATAGATAAATTTCAAGGGGAAGGAGTCAAGATATAAAACCTCAAGACCAACGCAGAAAGGCAATTTTGCAGTTTTATCCTGTGAGTCAGTTGAAGAATCTTTGTTGTCTAAGTAGACGGAGTATCCAATACAGGCATACTTGAAATTTGTAAGGCTGCGGCCCTCTTTCGAAGCTTCCAACTCAGTTTCTCCCACAATAAAAGGGGGTACTGGTTATATGCATAAGATAATCAATATCAAAACCTTAAAGGCTTATAATGAAGTGAAAATTAAACTCTCATAAGTAAAGCAAATGATATAAAATAAAACCAACCCAAAAGAAGCATTAAACTATAGTAAGCAATATATATCATTAATTAAATTAATTAAAAAAATAATAGCAATAGAATAATTTGGATAAAGGTTCACCATAAGGATTCAGGACAATGAATATAATGAGTAAACTGAAGGACTAACTGGACAAATTAAAAAGGTACGAAATAAAATAAACATAGTAAAATTACAGGGTCCAAATTCTGAATAAAAGAATCTACATATTTATTGCCAATTTGCCATGACAAAATACCGTATGTCACATATCCACAAAACATAAGTTTCAAGATTATGAAGTACATGTAAAGATCGTATTGAAGACATTAAGAAAAAAGGAAAAAGAAACAAATTACAAAAAAATTAATAATTAAAGATTGCAAAACCGCCATCCTTCGAAAATAAAGCTGTATTATTCCAAAAGTTTTTAACACCCTCTTTGGGATGAGAAATTAGGCAATGATTTATGTTGTAAATGAATCTTAGTTTGAGACCCAGCTGCAGGCTACCTCAGCATCCCTCTTTTGCCCGGAACTGCTACTGATGATTTTCTCAGCAGCAAGGATCACCATGAATGCAACTGCCCTCATTTTCAATTTCTAAAGATGTCAAGTACAAACTAACTGTCAAAGAAAGCAGATTAGAATCCAGTGGCAGGTTCAAGTCAAAACAAGAAATGCAATGTCATCTTAAATACATTGCTTGCATCAAACAGCAAGGTACAGCGATAGGTAATCCCCAACCACAAAAATCAACAGCAATTCCTGTACAGCCTAAATGGATATCAACACAGCATTTTCATTGCCCAGAATACAATATTTTATACTCAATAACAAGGTCATGCATTTTCTGAACTTTTCAATTCCAATATACGAGTTTTCAAGAATCGAACCCCAACCCCAAAAAATTAATAGTAAACAGAGAGAGATACCTTGCTGTAGTGATCTGGAGAAACCAACGCATGTGGGGTTTTTGGACTTGGCTTTATGAATTGATGAGTAGTACGTGCATCCCTTACACGATTTTCCTTTGGATCCTCTGGTGGTATTAGGCGGGTTAGGGTTAGGGTTTTGATTTGGATTTGCATTTGCATTTGGATTTGAGTTACCGTTAGAAATGGGATTCGGAGATTGAGTTCTTCTTGCTCCAGCGGTTGCAGCTTCGTCTTTGCTGACCTCCATCGTCAATTCGTTTTTCTTCCTTTGTTAAGTTCCCATGTCTACCCTTAATTTTTACGGGAAACACATCCATCAATTCTGCATAAATTGTAGCAATGGATAAACGACACAAAACATTCGTTTTGGGTTGGGCTGGATTTCGTTCACTTCGGATCTCATCACAGATCCAAATGCAAAATTGTAATTTCTCCATGCACCTGCTTTTTCCTCCTCCATCTCATTTGAAGGTGTATTTTATGTTTTGGATTAAATATTCTAGAAGATATATAATGGGTGTAGAGAGAAATTCCCATCAAAACTGGGCAATTTGTCCGGCAATTTTTCTGTGCACCCTAGATATTTTGTCTGTACCCCTTTTCAGATGTGTTTTTCTGTGGATTGGCAATTATGACATTGTCCATGGATAAGAATTAAATTCTTCATTAATACAGGTGCAAATTTTCCATCAACATTATCTCTTAACATACATTATTTGAGTAGGTTGAGTATTATTTTTTAAAATTTAATTTATCATGAAGTATATTAAAAAAATTATTCATTTGTTGCTCTATGCAGAATGAATCCATAGTTTATTAACATTAGTGATATGTATTAATGGAAAAAATATTCTTTAAATGAAATATAATCAAGTTTAAATATTAAACTTTAAAAAAAAGTGGCGATGGGCTTTTGTACTCTAGCTTGCAAGTTATCACAGCTCATGCAAGTTACAACCATTGATATAATAGGCTCATTTAAGTATATAGACATTTTATCGCAATCTTCACGGGTATGATCGCAGACTATATTTGTACTTTATTATTGGTTAAAACATAGTAAATTCGTGATAAAAAAAAAACTTAAGGGATTAAAGATTGAGATTTTAGTTTTTGTTTGTTTAAATATGGATTTATCGATGATAATAGTATTGAGGAGTTATTAGATTTGTATAGTAATAAATTTCACATAAAGTGAAAGATGGAAGATTATGAACTTAAGTCTTTTTACTAACAAAATTGTTATAATAAGGGTTGATTGATGGGTTTGTTTTTTAAAAAAATTATCTAGATGAGTTTGTTTTTAAAAATATTACTAACATAGATTTGTTTTAAAATTTGATTTTGTCAAACCGCAACTCGTAATCGCAGGTTACGTGTCACGTCAACTATATGCTTACGTGGAAGCCAGCGTGAAAAAAAATTATTGTAAAATCACAATTGGGAATTGCGGTTTGACTGGTCTTTGACCAGCGTCTTCCCTTTGTCCAATGGGTAAAACCGCAAATTAGACTTGCGGTTTGACCAGCCCCTTTTTTTACCTAACAGGTGCAAAAAAACGCAGATTTCTAGACACACAAAACCGCAATTCCCACTTGCAGTTTGTGTGGTCTTTGACCAGCCCCCCCTTTACCCAACAGTTGCAGGAGACGCAGATTTCTAGACCCACAAAACCGCAATTCCCACTTGCGGTTTGTGTGATCTTTAACCAGCCCCAATTTTTATCCAACAGTTGCAAAAAAATACAAATTTTTAGAGATATAAAACCGCAAGTCACACTTGCAATTTATGTGGTCTTTAACCAACCCCCTTTTTACCCAACAGTTTTAAAAAAAAAAACACAAATTTCTACACACATAAAACTGCAAGTGTGACTTGTGGTTTCAATTAAATATCTATTTTTTGATAAAATATTAGATCTTTCTGTCAGATTTTAGATATTTCCGCCAGAACTCGATGACAAAATTTGCATGGTATACAACTGGCAAAATTTGTTGTAACACTTAGATTTAATGCTTTTCTATTCAAGTTTGATGGAGTTATCAACTCTGACTGAAGTCTTAAGAGAAGGGGTTTTTTAAGAGACCAACAGTTTTAAAAGATAGATAAGAATTGAAAAGAGAAAAAAATATAAATGCGAAATAAATTTTAAAAAAAAAAGATAAAATCAAACTTTTAGGTTAAATATTTATAAAAATTTGTAAATACATAAAGTAACACATTAAAGATAACTAGATAAAGTTATATAAAATTAAAGAGAGTAGAATATCAACAAATTAAAAATAATGAATTTAAATATATCAATTTGAGAGGTACAAAATTTGAAAATATAAAAAAAATAATATTATGAAAGATAAAATATTAACAAATTAAATATCTACAATATTTGCACTCGTTATTAAAGGAGATTAGCCTGCATGACCTGACAAGTGCATTTTTATTATAAAATCTTGAGTTGACTTTGATTGATATTTCCAACATCTTGCACTTGCAAAACATTAGAGCGTTTTGTAACTAGGGCTGATTTTATGCTTATAGAAATTTGTGTATTTTTTGCAACTGCTAGGTAAAAAAGGGACTAGTTAAAGACTACAAAACCGCAAGTGTGACTTGCGGTTTTATGTGTCTAGAAATTTGTGTTTTTTTTTTTTGCAACTGTTGGGTAAAAAGGGAGCTGGTTAGAGACCACACAAACCGCAAGTGTGAATTGCGGTTTTGTGGGTCTAGAAACGTGTGTCTTATGCAACTGTTAGGTAAAGGGGGCTGGTCAAAGACCACACAAACCGCAAGTTTTGTGTGTTTAGAAATCTGCGTTTTTTTGCACCTGTTGGGTAAAAAGAGGGGCTGGTCAAACAGCAAGTCTGACTTGCGGTTTTACTGAGCTAAGATCAGTCAAATCGCAATTCCCAGTTGATGTGGCACGTAACCCGCAATTGCGAGTTGTGGTTTGACCAAGTCAAATTTTAAAACAGACTCATGTCGGTAATATTTTTAAAAACAGACCCATCTAGGTAATTTTTTAAAAAAATGAACCCATTTAGGTCAGTCAGCCTATAATAAGCCCTTGTCCTCATGTTCATCGAGAACTGACGAAAAGACTACAACTGGAAGATGATAGTTGCAGGGTAGGTAAGACTTACAGGCTACCCTTCTCCTTCCGCCGAAAAATGAATAACTCAATTTCGGCATGCTATGAGTGACCGGGGCTGTCTCCATACCCTAACTAAGTTGATCTACTAGTAAATTATCCTACTGGACACTTTACTAGTTCCGATTTAGGGGAGGAGAAGCAGAGGAAGGGATGCACTTGCCCTGCAGCCGGGGGGGTTAGCATACTATTTTTCTACAGTAGTTAGCCCTCTATTTCATAGGATTCAAACTAATTCTATATCAAGCCTAATAGAGACCACCTACCTTTTCTTGTTAAATTAAAGAAAGGTCCCTATTAGAAAACACATTAATAATTAATATTTGCATATAAAAAAAATTACAATATACTTGAACATCTTTATTGAAAGACTTGTACATGAAAATAATTCAAATTTTAGGATATTTTTTTTTAATTGCTTTTTGTGTGTCTTTGTTTACTATCTCGTTTAGTATGCGGAGGTATATGGCGCGATTGCATACATGATGACCATTTATTTTGTGTGTTCAACGAGAAAGTTAAATAGTTTGTGGATTATAAGGATGCAGACTTTGGATACCATAACCTTATCCTTTTAGTTCATTAACTAATGTTGGTATAACTTGTGCCCTTCTGGAAGACATTGGTTAACAAGACCTTTTTTAAAACTATCCTTAAAATTTTTGGAACTTAGATCATCTCTTTTTTTCCACTTAGTTACTCTCAACCTATCCAAATGATATATGTTGGCATCTTCTCATATTCATGTTAGAGATAATGAATTTAGCTTGTTTATTTATAATATATGTTGTAAAGTGACTAAGGATATATCGGTTAAAAATAATTAATGCAAGAAAAAAAAGCATTTTAAAAGGGTCTTATAAAATATGACAATTATTTTTAAAATGAGTCTTACGCCCAAGGGATTAATTTAAATTTGAATTGAATATATATTATGGAGGCAAGAATGTGTCATTGTTTCAATACATGATTCTTACCCATTTTTGACAATGATAATTATTAGAGAACCTACTTTGAATTCATAACATAGAAGAAAATATTAATTTGAATTTCATTTTATTTCGTTTAGAGTTAAGTGTTATGGTTAATGGCTCAACTATAATTGATATGTGAATTGGAGCCATAACGCAAACAATGTAGATAGCTTTCATTGAGCCAACATTTGTGACTATTCTTTGATATTGTGAGCAGTCACTTAAGCTCTGGAATAATAATAAAAGGTAGGTTCAATTTTAAGAGAAATTTGTGATAGTTATGACATTTTGTAGAAAACTGTGTTGATAAATTTATGGTAGTGTTATTGTAGCCCAAAGAGTAGAGGAAACAAACAGTCTTAAGTTCTTTATATCATATATGAGACCATGATGTGTCATTTTACTACATCAACATGTAAATGGGACAACTTGCTTATGTGGTGTTCCCTCAGCCCAAATGCATTCATTTTTTAGAGAAAACCTTCTAAAAAAGCAAAGGAAAACACTGTTTTTTATAAGTCCTATAGGGAAATTATGACCCAGTTTGTCAATAAACATAGCAGATGATAACAATTTGAAGTGTGGTTTATTTTTTATACAGAATTATTTTTAACTTTATATATAACGATATTTTCAACACTAATTCTTCTCATAATTTCAATATAATAAGTTGGCAATTTTAACATAAAATGTTTTCAATTTTCTTATATCTAAATTAGTTCTAGATAAGTGAATCAAAAGGATGTTGTCAAGTGAAAAAAGCTTTTTACTTGTTGAGACTAATGCAAACTTAATTGCAGTGACTTCTAACTTGGATGGACAATCTTTTATAAATGCAATGATACCAAATATGTGGGGGCATGCTATGGAAGCTCCTAATTCATCTTCGAAATTAAAGGGGTACAACTCTTCTTGATTTATGAAAGATAGAAAACAAGACGAAGAAGCAAATGACCAGGTCACCAAAAATGTTAACCTAGGTGTAATAATGTTAGGCTACACCATATTCATCATAAATATAAAGTTTTACATTTCCTTAAGATTAAAACTAGTCCCTTGATGAAAGAATGATTAGAACCTTCAACACCGAAGTAGACAGAGAACTTGGTCCTCATGAAGAGAAAAATGCTACTTTTGGTGATAACTGTTGTCTTATAATTGTTTTTGTTTTTGTTTTTCCAAACTTACTTATAGGTTTTCTACAACATATGCATTCATTAGAAAATATTGTGTACTTTACAATTTATGCACAAACATAAAAAAAAAATGCAAAGGGAATGTCACATTGAAACATGTGAAGACTAAGAATTTTATTTGGAATCAATTGACAAATCCTAGGAAATATGCATGTAAAGAATGCATAGAAGGAGATAAAATTATTAATACTTGGCAGAATTTTGATTGAGATTAGGGATAACAATGGTGTAGGCGGATGCAAATATATGTTTTTCGTTATCTATATCTATGCATGAAATCGATACTCACATCATACTGCACGAATATCCATAAATTTTTTTAATAAAAAAATTATCATGAAAAATTTTGACAACAATTTTTTTTTCTTTGTAACTAATAATATTTTTAATTAAAATAACATCAAAATACACATAAAATTTTAGTATAAAAAATTACTAAATTTTCATTTTTCAAACAAAATTATAAATTAATAACAATAATTTCTCATCGGTGTAAATATAAAATAATAATGATATCCAAAAATTTCAAGTCTCCACCTTTACAATATCATAAATTCAAACAACAAAATAATGAAACAAATTTAAAAAAAAAACTTTAATTTCATATAATTCATCTAAATAAAACTACAAAGACTAATATAAAAAGCACTTTAATTCTATACAAATTATTTAATAAGTACTTAATTTATGTAATTTATATAGTATTTTTATTATTTTAACTTTCACATGTGTTAAGCAATTATACGCTGGATGTAAGTATAGAGTTACCAAATTCGTATAATGATTACTAAATTCGTATGATGAAAATGTTTACATGTGGAGAGAAAGATCATAGTTCAAATTTCTCCACTAAGAACTGACATATTAATCACTAACATTTATTTATAAAAAAATAAATATAAATTAAAATATTTATAAATAGCTATTTTTAATACTTGTTAATTACTCTAGATGTGGATAATTTTGATATTTCTACCTTATATTTGAATGTTGTCACGCCACTATATAATGTGCAATCAAATAACGAGAACTACATATTTTTACTCCAATATTATTACTGGACTCTCGCAATAGTTTCTTTATATAACCACTTTGACTTACTTCTACAGCTTCTGTGTATTGCTTTACAAGATACATTATTTACAAACATAAGTCCATAACTTGACATTGTTGCTAGTAAAAGAGATTATAAGTTATGTATTTGGCGAAGTTTATGCTGCAACATCCTACATACCTTAGTGACTCCTCTTCAAATCAGCCTTCTCTCTGCAAAGATGTTTAGTAAAATCTCAAAAATACTGCATGCTGAAATATTCCAGACTAGTTATTGGCTGGTGCTATAACTTCGGTTGGTTGCGTTGAATCGTTGGATGATGTCTAACTAGTTAATTTTGAAGGTATGTGTGTCATGCATCAGGGGACCAATTTCACTTTATCTTAATGAAATTCATAGTCATTGATTTCACATAAAAAGGTTTAGATCTCTTCTAATCAATTTTCCTTTTAATGGATACCAATGGCCTAACGATGTCTTGCATGGATAGTTGACAAATGTAAGAATACGGGTAGCAATATAGGTACGTTGATGCGATGAACAACTTGCACCTATTTCATTCACCAAAAAGTAAAAAAAAATAAAATTAAGATGAACAACTTTTGCGAGGATTAGATTCGATCTTACTTGCTACATATACTTTTTTATGAGCTAGGGAATTAAATCATAAAATAAAATAAAGGAAAACGATACTAATTTTAATTTAAGTTGTTTAAAATAAAATAAAACTATCATTCAGTAATTTCTTTAATTTTTTATTGACATTATTATTCGGTACACTTCCGAACCCAGAGAGAGAGAGAACAAAAATTGTACTCACTTAACATGTTACCCGTTTATTTCCCACCCAATTCCTCTTGCCGGGGCCCGGGCCCGGGGCCCGTGGCTGGGTGTATATACCTTGGTGTGTAGAAAAGTGATAATTGTATTGTAACGATCTTTATTTAAAAGAAGAAATAAATCGTTTTCAAAAGAGACAAGTTTCTGGAGGAAGGATCCAAAGGCCAATGAATGCTTATCTATCGTTTTGAAGAAGTTTTCAATGACAGTGGTGTGAGACTGAATCACTGAAACTATCACCGTGGCTAGATTCAATTTATTCTCTCCTCTCTTCACTTATCCATAACGAAATTTAATCTATTTGAATAATGGATGCTATCAGAAAGCAAGCCTCGAAGCTTCGAGAACAGGTCGCTCGCCAGCAACAGGTTCGTAACCGCAGATCCTTCGCTTTCTTCTTTCTCTCTGTCTAAATCGTTATGCCTTGTCACGGTTTTCGTTCCGTTTGCCACGCTTCCTTGCTATTTTCCGATGCGCTTTTAACTTATAAGCTTGTAGTAATTGTTGTTCTCGTCAACATGATACCGCAGAGCATTGGATCTAATCGAATTCCGCTCTTGCATTGAGGAAATCAACAAAGAAAAACTGTATATTAAAGTTGAGTTTTAAATCGGTATCTTATCTTGCTTTCGCGTTGAGCCCGGTAGCTGAATTCAGAATCACCGAGAGTTGCATGTCTGTGTTTCCGTGCCTTTAATTGTGAGAATTAAGTTGAAATTAGTTTCTAATCAATATTTGTCTCTGAATTCAAAATCACCGAGCCATGCACATCTGTGTTTCCATTTATTTCATGAACTAAACTTAGACGCAGTTTCTTAGGTGTTTCGCAGATCAGAATTAGCGTTTCACATCGGTAATTTGCATAATAAAAGTTCTAGTGAAGGTGAACATAGGTTGCGTGGGTGAAATTCCAATTATTATTGGAGAAAACACTAAAACCACCTATGGAATTGCATGTGAGTTTTGTCCTTGTTAACGGTCATGATTAAGTTTTCCTACATTTCTTTTTTTGTCTCTGTTTTTCGAATGCTCCTTCATTTTGATTAGTTCCTTTCTCCATTATCGAGGTGCTAATGAAAATCCAGAATTATTGCTATTTAGGCTGTTCTGAAGCAGTTTGGAGGTGGTGGTTATGGAGGTTCAGATAATGTGGTTACCGATGAAGTGGAGCTCCAGCTACACCAGAAACTTGAAAAACTTTATGTATCCACACGTGCGGGGAAGGTTATTTGGTTCTTTAATTTCAAATATTTGCTTTCATTTATAGTTTGTGTCCATTTCTCCCTTCCCCTAGGCTAATAATGCTGCAAACCCAATTGTGTTTTCAGCATTATCAAAGGGATATTGTTCGTGGCGCAGAAGGTTATATTGTTATTGGGTCTAAACAAGTGGAAATAGGTAAGGATTATTATTTTAATCCTTTAAAGTTTTATAGGCACCGATACTTAGATCTCTGTAAGAATTTTTCATGCAAATCAGTCCCTAATGTTTTTGTTTTTGTGCAAATTTTATCTGAAGTATCATCTAAATAACTTTTTAAAGTGTTTGAAAGTGCTATATAAAGTATTTTAGGGATCAATTTACATGACAGAAGAACATTAGGAACTATTTGACTGAAAATTTATTTCAATAATCTAAGTGTTAGTACCTATGACTTCTAAGAACTACAATGGTACTTCAATTTGAATTCCTCTATATCTTATCTACAGGAACGAAGTTGTCAGAAGATAGCAGGAAATACGGCGCAGAGAATACATGTACTAGTGGTAATACACTGTCTAGAGCTGCACTGAGTTTTGCACGAGCCCATGCTCAAATGGAGAAGGAGCGTGGAAACTTACTAAAAGCTCTTGGTACACAGGTAATATATACATGTTGATATGGAATTATGCTTGTGTGTGGAGTGTTAATGTATGAGTTCATTAAGCAGTACTTGAGATTATCAGGTTCAAATCTGACTCCACAGAAGCAATGATGGGACTTTCCCCCTGAGTGTACAGGTTTACTGAATATGAATGAGATATACTGAGATATTTAAATATATTTAATCTAATGGAAAAGGAATATGGAGGTCATGTTCAAGTTCAGTCACAAATAGAATTTAATGGCCACAATCATATACGAGTCCATCAATCTCACTCTATTTATACTGTTGGCTCATATTGTTGATTTACCTAGTGTATGCTTACCATCTCTGCCTAATAAAAATGAAATTGAAGTCGTGGTCAATGCTGATTAGGTCGCAGAGCCCTTAAGGGCAATGGTGGTGGGAGCTCCATTGGAGGATGCCCGGCATCTTGCACAACGTTACGACAGAATGCGACAGGAAGCTGAAGCACAGGTTTTCTAAAATTTATCTTTCGATTGACTTTTCAAAATGTGTTGAAGTTCCTTTTTCATTTGTCACTTGACTTTTGTTGTCTGTCTTCTGTGTCACAGTACAGTTTTCATTAACGTTTTTATTTTACTATATTGACATGTAATTACTCTGCCTTTTGAACCTAGACAGGCTATTGAAGTTTCTAAACGCCAGGCAAAAGTAAGAGAAATGCCACCCAATGCTGAGAATGCTATAAAGTTAGAAGCAGCTGAAGCAAAGCTGCAAGATTTGAAGACAAACATGACCATACTGGGGAAGGAAGCAGCTGCAGCATTGGCTGCTGTTGAAGCACAGCAACAGAGATTAACTCTTCAGCGTCTGATAGCTATGGTATTGCAGTTGGCCCTTATGATTCTGCAAGGTTTCAATTTAATGAAACCTTGGATCAGAGTAATAACAAATCATACTTCTAATTAATTCCACATTTTGTTTATACTTCTATAGGTTGAAGCAGAGCGTGCCTATCATCAAACAGTTCTACAAATACTTGATCAGCTTGAGGGAGAGGTAGCATTCATATCACGTGGTCATTTTACCATATATTCCCCATTAAGAAGCCAAATATGTCATTTGACAGTTAGGTGAACATGATTTCATGATATATGTATATTTAATGATAGATGATATCAGAACGACGAAGAATTGAAACTGCTCCTACTCCTAGTCTGGATAACAGCATGCTGCCACCTCCGGCATATGAAGAAGTGAATGGTGTCTATTCTTCTCAGACACATAATGGATCAACCGATAGCATGGGTTACTTCTTAGGAGAGGTTAGTATGAGACTGTTTCTACTTCCTTGTACACAGATAGTAAATATTGAAAACAGGAGACTGCATTCTTCTTTTGTAACTTTTGCTCTTCTTGCAGGTTTTATTTCCGTATTCTGCTGTGTCTGAAGTGGAGCTAAATCTATCGGTTGGAGATTATGTTGTTGTCCGAAAGGTTCATAGCTTTCTGCATCTTAATAGAACTATATTTTACATTTTAAATTAAACCAAAGGATGGCTTATTTCATATACTGCCTCCATTCTCTCCCCTCTCCGCTTCAGGAGGGGCATATGATGGATTGCTCCGTGTTCTGGTACACACACAAGTTCCATATCGTTTAGGAATCAAGATCAAGGGTCGTTTATAAACATCCTCCAAAGAAACACTGTGTATTTTTTATCAAGCAGAATGCATTTATACCATTACTATTATCATGCAATAGCAAAACCCTTCAAACTGCAATTAGGACGAAATTGATAAACCTGATATAAAGTCAGAACATGGTTTTATGGTTGGCGAAGTCAGAACATGATTGATTAAATTATTGTCCATCCATCACTAAATGATTCTTTGGTCTATTTATGATGTTGTGTTTCACGTGCTATTGACTAACATAAATTCTTGTTGTCAAGTTGATCTGATTTTACTTTGCCATTATTATGGTGGTTGAGGTTTTAACAGGTGATAAACAGCGGATGGGCGGAGGGTGAATGCAAAGGCAAGGCAGGTTGGTTTCCATTTAGTTATATTGAAAGAAGGGAACGGGTTCTTGCAAGCAAGGTAGCTGAAGTGTTTTAACCTTTTCCTGTTGGATTGGATTTCTTAACCTGCGAAATTTGTATGTATTTTTTTGGATTTTGTAAAACAAATTGATTTGATATATAGATGAGTGCGGCAATACACATAATCAACTAATTTCTTTTTATTAGTATTCATAACAAAAATACACTGCAGATGAAAAGCAACACCTTACACAAAAAAGAAAATAAAAGTTATTTTGTTTACATAATTTGAAACTCATGTTTATATTCACAACAAAAGTTTTTTAGAGTATTAAAAAATTTATAAACTCTTTTCTTTATACTTTTGTTCATGTAATTTGTATCATGTGTCACCTTCATTACAAGTTTTTGAGATTATTGAAAAATATGGAACCTTCTTCTTCTCATCATAAAACCCCTTTCTCTCAGTTAGGATGATAATTCTCTATTTAGAATGAGTAATTTTTCTCATTTCATATAGATCTAGTATCCTAATTTTAAATTGAGAAAAATATTTATTTTACAAATATCTTTAAAATTTAAACAAATTTTAAAAGTGAAACACGATTTTTCTAAAAACAATATATACAGATTTGAATTTGAATTATTTTTTCATAGTAACATGTAGAATTTATATACGAAGGATATTTTGTTGTCTATTTTTATTTTATTGCACTCTAGTCTTAAAACAACTAATGTGTTTTTGGACATTGTTTGCAATTTTTTTTTAACAATGCAAAACTGCATTTCATAAGTTGCCACAAGTTGATAAAAATTATAAAACAAATAAATACAAACCATGCTAAGTCCTCAAAGTTAACCAGAAATTTGTAATCAAATCCCACCAATTATATAGCATGTCCTGCATCCAACACATTGTGGCACCAAGGAATACCTGTGTTGACCGCTTTATGATGCTGCAAACGCGCACAAACATGTGTAAGCCACGCCACTTGTTCGAGAAACTAACAAGCAAGAATTTGGATCATTTAGCCAGCAAAAGGAAGAATAAGAGACCCCCTGCAACAAAAGTGGTTTGGGTTAAAATTGGGTTCAAAGTGAAACAAGTCATATTTGAATTTTTCATTTTGAAAACTTGTAGTAAAATTTAAATTCAGTCTCGTCTTTTTATCCAATTTAAAGTTGTTTAAACTTAATTAATTCTTCTAGGCTAAATATATAAAAATTTATCTAAACTTGTGTTAACTTGTATTTTAATGTGATTTTGGATGATTCAGTATATGTTTGTAAAATCATTTTTCACATTTCAATGCAAGCAAACGTGACTAGAGAAAAATGATGGATTAGGATCGGAAATAATTTAAACGCCAAAACAAACACAGCCTCAAACATTGAATTATCAAAAATCATGTTGAACTACAAAATAATGTAACTTTAGCCAAAAGTTTACTAGTTTGATTTAGGCTTAAAATTAAAGGCGGGTATGTTATATAGATTAAAAATATATTTAACTAATGAGATTATACAAAACTTGAAAGAGGGTATGTTATATAGATTAAAAATATATTTAACTAATGAGATTATACAAAACTTGAAAGAGAAAAACTGCCGTTCAAAATCACAGTTCAATAAAAAAAATATTTTCAATAGGTGAAATGACACAGTCTTCATATAGTGTTTAAAGTAACCTTTCAATCAATTTAAATAAGAAAAAAAAAGTTTTAATGTCATTATAACAAAAGCAGAAGTTGGATAACAAAATTAAATCGATAAAAAAAATTATAGGGAAAAATAAAATTTTTAACATTAAAGGATGAAAATAATAATTTTGCCTAAAGTAAATATTTCTAAATTCCTCTCTTCTTATCACTTATTTTAAAATCAATTATTTAATTTGATATACTACTTTTTTTTTAAATTGTTTCAAACTTTTCTATACATCTACAACAAAATTGATCCTCGTACAAAAAACAAATAAATTGTATACACATCTTATGTAACTTATGTATTTATTATTTACAGACACATTTAACTTATTTGTTGCTTTATTTATATTTAAGTGGTTGATGCCAGTAGAAATATATTTAAATCTTGGTAAACTTCGGTACTGGTTGGCCAATTTATTTTTAACTTAAAGAATAAAGAATTAGAAAAAAATAAATATAAATTATTTGTTAACTTTTTTTTAACTTAATTTTTTTTTAAATTATAAATTGTTGATAAATAATTGTTTATTGTACAACAAAAATCATGTTTATAAAATAAAAATTAACATTATAAAATAAACTTATTAAAAATCTAAATATAAATATTATTCAGTTCAATTTTTTTTAAAAAAAACTTATAAATAAAAAATAAACTAGACAAGTCAGTACCTTTGTTTACAACACCATGATGAGTTCTAATCATAAATCTCTCACTATTAAAGGCTTTATTTAACCGCAGCCTTCGACTCAAATATCAGTGACGTGTTATTAAAGTATATACGGCAATTAAATCATAATTTATGAATTTATTTATACACATTTTAACTCATTCAACTCTCCAATTCGGTTGCCATCCTGGAGTAAAAGTTTTTTTACCAATTTTGCTCTACCAATTGACATTTAATTTTTTTCTCAACTAGTGATTGGCCACTGTTCTGTTAGAATGAATTGCAAGGGCAAGTCTTGATCTCAATAGTTTCCTCTGCATATTATCTGATTAAAAAGCTGTATCTTTTTTCTGCCTCCTTCCATCTTTTAAAACTTTTTCAGATATATTCTTTCATGTAAACCATTTTGGCATGCCAAGCTACAGCAGAGCTTTAACAAAGGGGGAAATAAAAATAATTTGGAGGATATATCTTGATCTTAATCATTTCATGTATGCACTATCAGATAAACAACCTAACTCTATTCTGCCTTTCCTTTTCTTGAAACTTTATTTAGTCTTTCATGTAAATAATTTTGGCATGCCACGCTACAGAGCTTTAAGAACGACGGGGACGGAATTATCATTGGTACCGCTGATCTGGTATTCCAACTTTATCCGTGAATTCAATAACTTATAACACGCATAGTAATTATAATTGTAGGGATGAACAAAGAAGTAGAGTTAAATCCAACCAATAGAGGAAGAGGAAGCTATCGGCACTATATTCGACTACTCTTTTCCAATTAAAATACACGATTGTGAAGCCGTCATAATATCACTTGCATGCACCCAAATTCACATTCAATGGAATGAGACACGCTATCCATGTTTGTATGCTGTCCATGTTCGGAAGGCAAGAAGGCAAGGCTATTTGCTACAAAAAAAAGGAGTGAACAATTTTATAAATAAGTATAATTATTCTTACAACTTCAACCATACATCAAAATTAACAATCAAACTTACACTAGTTATTATGGTGGTTCGCGGACAGATAAGCAAATATGATGGAGACCATGATGACAAGCATGACAATCTGCAAGGTAAGTTTACGTTAGTGTGTATTCTTAGAAATGCAGGATCTTTTTTTTATATTAAAAAAAAAAAAAAAGAAAGTACCAAGGTTGAGCCGTATCCACTTTCATCCTTCAGAATGTAAGATTTCCTGCTTAAATCAATGAAATGTTTGTTAGTCTGTCAATGGTAAAAAGATACTTTTGAAGTTACTCAGTTATGAGCATGCCTTTTACTCAAGAGACCAGATTCTCTGCAAGTTTTCTGTATAGCTTCCAGCCTGCTCAATGCTTTTGTAGCATTAGGATCATTTTTATCAACCTATAATGTAAAATATTGAACTTTATTAGTTGGAGAAGGTCAGTTTTAAGAAATGTTCTTGAAACTTAGAAACAGCTTTACTTCCACGGTAGATGGATTGTACTACAGCCATATTTTTATCATTTGAAATACAACGACGACATCAAGGTTCGAATCTAAGGCCTTGCCTTGTGCATATTATCCTCAACGACTTCACACATTTATTTTAGCATTGCTACTATATTGTTGCAAGAAATATGAATGGCTTTTACACATGAAAATTCATATACAAGAGTCCAAGTGCAAACTACTGTTCTCCCGTTTACAACACATCTTTTCCCAAAATTAATGTGTTGAGGTTATAAATATCAACATACATAAGGAATTAGGAACATTATCCAATATAAAATGCAACCTGAGTAGCGTTTACATTCTTCCATTGCAAGGCTAGTCGTAGTGTTTAGGACAATGAAAGAATCATACCTTAGACTCCAACATAGAAGCAAAATCAAAGAAAGCACCGTAGACATCAGCCATAGTCTTTGTTCGGTCAATCACCTTGGCAGTTAAACCTAAAAATTTGAAAACAAAATGAAGAAATAACAGCTACTTTGACATTACACACAGACAGTAACAGTAGACAACAAACATGAACACAACAGCTACTTGTTGGTCCATTTTTATTACCCCGTCCACACAAAGGAAACGTACAAATTCTTCAGCTAATGAAATATGCACCTAGGTTATCAGTTCATTTTAAAACTAGTGATATCCGTCATAACATTGCTGCTCCAGCCTCTAAACTCAGAAGTATATGCCATAAGCCACTCTTTCCAAGTTTAAACTGTCTTTCCAGTATTTTAACCAGAATTTCACAAGAGGAGAATGTTACAGGAGATGTGTGCTAAATAGTTGCAAAGTATTTATTTAGATTTGATATTTAAACATCAAGATACAACCATAGAATCTATAGAATAATTTTCAATGACATCATGCACATGTATAAAAGTTATGTTTGACACAAACACATACGCAGATTCAATAACAAACAGATTCCAACATAATTTTGTGGAGATTGATTCATCATGAAATAACATGAAATTCAAATTGCAGTAATTCACTATTCCTGTGACATCTAAGACACATATGCTCCCCCTCCCCCCTCTTATACCAATTTTGGCTTCATGTTTAGCATGTCAAAATCAAATCACAAGGAAATTTGTATTAAAATATTTGTTCTTACCTCGCCTCATTTTAACTACACCTCTGAAGACTTCAATGTTGTTATAGCATAATGCAAGTGTTCCAATTGCCATTATCTGTCACAACACAAGTCAAATAAACATCAAAGTTACTTGGGAAAAATAATGAAATAACTATTGCTATATACATAAATCATCTAGAAAAATAGATTCCTCATAACATAAGATTGAACTTAGTGAATCGACCACAAAAGTACTGTAACTTGTTTAATCTAAATTGGAGGCTAACACCTAAGACACGTGCAGCTTCTTTCCTTCAGAACATCTGCAGTTTGAAAGAAAATTTTTCCTATCCACATAATATTTAACTAAAATCAGCAAGGATATAAAGCTTAACCAGCTGACAAGATCTATCCTCTGATATTTATTATAGATGAAATTACAATTAAAAAAATTTTGTTTCAAAGTTCACCAATTTGTTTCTGCAAATCACTTCATAAAGATTTGTATAATAGTGTTATTATTACACATCTTTCGGTCATTGATTGTTAAACTAAAAACTTAAACAACAGAACATAGTACTTTTAGGTACGCTGCTAACGATTCAACTTTACTGAAACAGAGAACAATATGCAAATATAAAAATCATATGATAGCATACCATTGCAAGACAAGTGATGTGAACTGAATAACAGTTAAACTAGAAGTGATTAGTAAAAAACAGCACCTGGGGTATAGCACAAAAACGAAATATAGCCAAGTCTCGTAAAGCAGACATGTATTTTAAGCAATCTTCAGCATGCATCAAAGCATTAGTCACCATGTCATTTAAGCATTGCACTGCCTTAATAGAGTTGTCATCATATTTCAAATCCTGGATTATAAAAATTAAATTGGAGTAACAAAGAAGAAAATCATACATGAGCAGACTAACAGCAAAAAATTAAAAAGGTATTCATGTGTGAAAAAAAAAAAAAAAAGGTGTGATGGGAAATTTATTTCAGAATCAGTTAATCACACCATCAAATGATAAGAAATTCATGTGAGTTTAATAAAATGGGGGAGAAAAAAGTAAATGAATGATTTATGTAAGTGCCCATTCAGTTTAGCAGTTGATACAATTGGTTTTGATGAATAACGAAAATTGATTTTAAACTGCTGAATATATATTTGAACCACAAATAGCCTTGGAACGAATGTTTTTCATTTGGAAAATGCAAGAATTGATTTTCTAACTGCAAAACAAAATGAGACTAAATATAAATTCCTATAGTATAAAGCCAGACCTCGAGTTTGTTAACATATTTACTCCAAATCTGTCGAGGCCAAAACATGCGTGACTTGGGGATCTCATTGATATCTTCCAGATAATCTCGAATAATGTTTGTTTTCTGCAATCTCGAAGGGTAACCTGAAATGTAAGTTAACAATTGCAACCATACTGAATTTTTCATATCTTACTACCATGATACCTGAAGAAACAAGCCCATTGAATTGGAAAGGTGATCTGGAGCCAGATCTTCTGAGCCAGCGGCATGGAACAGCTTAGATAAACCCAGCCCAACAAGTCCAGCCACATAGTGACAATATTCATCATAGTCATCAATTGTTTCTACCTGCAAATAAAAGAAAAATTTTAAAAAAATTCCTGTTATAAATCAAGATTATCTTTCTACATTTAAACAGGGAAGAAATTCATTCACATCATAGTGCTCAGCAAATAAGAATTAAGGAAGGATGCACTGATAATAATATATAACATCAAGTGATTGTGTTGAAATAAAACTACTAGACTATCTGTTTTCTCTTCATCATCTTGTCCCTCTCCCTAAATTTTCATCAACCTAATTAAGATAGTTTAAAAACCATAAATCCTTAAAAAAACATTAAAAACCAGAAATTAGCAGATGGAGACATCATTCAAAGGAATAACAAACTTTATATAATGTCTTGTCAGTTACAGAGGCTAACAATATCAACTATAAGTTGATGAAAAGAATATATGCAGAACAAGAACAATGAGTGACAAACCTCCTTGCAAATAAATTTGGCCATTCCAGCACCCATTCTTTTGGTAATGTCCTCAATTGCTTCCTGATAACTGCAAAAATCATTTACCAACATTTAATTTATTTGTCATAGAATAAACAGCCATAACTCTAATACGATATATAACAGAAGAGAAGCTAATAAAGGCTGAACCTATAGTCCATATACATATCTCACAAACCTAGCTCAGTTGTGAATATCTCTGATTTGAACAATATGAACGCAGAGACAAATTATATAGAATGAGAACCCCCCCCCCCAACCCACCCACACCTTAAAAACTATTTTATGTGTAATCCTATGAAAGACCAAGTGGAACGTAACTAGCAATAGACAGATATCCACAAGTTTTGTAACAGCAGGTGAAAAAATACAAAATACAGAAACCTCTATAACATGGAAAATGATTGATAATTCTCATCAATCACAAACACAAAGCACCATCTTTATCCATCAATCTGTAACCAATAATCAACATAATAAGTAACGGCACTAAAAAGAGGACTTTCACAACCTCCACCCAACAACACAGCAAAAAGTTTTGTATTCAAATTTTGATATTCCAGACAGAAAAGAGTTTAACAAATTGAATCTCACAAATTTTATACATAAACGGACTTCTAAATGAAATTAGCAACATATCTTAATGATAAATAGTACATTTCCAACTTCACCATGGGTAATAAACAACAATAGCATAAAATTGGAAATAACTCCTGAAGGGCTGCTGCTGATTGGATCAAGGGATGGAAATAAAAAGCAACCTGAGAACCGTATATTCTGCTCAATATTAAAGTTCAATTTAGGTAAATGTGCAAGGATAAGAACTGACTTCTTTCCAAGTTCCAGAAAAGCAGTTGAAACATGATGAAACTGGTCCATTAGAACTTTGTACTCCTTCGTGCCACCTTGTTACAATAAAAACAATTAGCATGCAGATCAGCAACAAGAAATTGAGTCACATACACAATACAATCTTTCTCCTTGTGATTGCTGAAGGTCGTCTTTAAATTGAATACTTTCGACTAAAAAAATAAATAGATTGGAAGAAGTTTTTCAAATTGTATTGAATTTTATCTTGGCAATAAAATATTTGGACAAAAAAAAAAAAAAAAAAAAAAAAAGCAAAAAGAATGACAAACTCACATGAAAAGTGCCAATCGCGGTCGTAAATATGACTGTGAAAGGCTATCAGTATTGGCACCTTTACCTCTGTAGCTACGCTAGTATCATCCTCTGTCAAAAGAGAGAAAAAAAGGAAAAAGTTACAAAAATGTATTTTAACTGAAAACAGCTACGCTAGTCTTTTAATCTCTAAAGAATGGAACAGGCAATAGCCACAATAAGCAACAGAGTGATAGAGACTTAAAATAGTTTCGGCGTAGCCATCCATGATAGAACAAGCCAAAAAGCTCAAAAAAAAAAAAAAAAAAAAAAAAAAGAAAACTCGTGTTAGAGCTTTTCTGTTGAGTTTTCACTCTCAAAAGGTTGTTTAAGAGCTGAATCTAAAAATCAGCTTCATTTCCCAAAGCCCGTTAGATGATAACATCAATCCCATTGAGCGCTTAGAAAAAAGAAAGTAGTAAAAATTAAACATCAAACAGGGACTGGTGAACACAGCATAGTTAATTAAAACAAAAGTAATAAATAATGAACAGCACGATACGAGTACAAACCAACGGTGTCGAGCGCTCGAAGAACCAGATAAAAAATGCAAACCTGCAACAAGAAAAAAGAGAGGTCAATAGAGAGAAACGTGGAATGAAAGGAGAGGTGGAAAAGCGAGGAACTAACGGCGTTTCGAAGGTCGGTACCGAGTTGCTGAATGACGAGTGCGAAACTTCGAGAAACCTTGTGGAGCATTGTGTAGCAGAAGGCCCAGTGTGGCTCCGGCGGGATCTGCTTCTCGGCGTTTCTCGCGGCCATTTTGAGCTTCAGTAGCGGATAAAAGTCATCTGGATGTTTCAGAATCGCTCCCAAACTCCCCATTCTTCTCACTATGATCGAATTTGCAATGGACTTGCAGTATAATAATCGATGGTCACTGCCTGGCTCGTGAATATGGAAATTTTATTTATTTCGCAGCCTGTTTTGCACGATTTTTCAGATTGGTAGATTTCCCACTCACCCTCTCCATGGTTATTTATTTATTCTCTACACAACTTCCCTTCCAAATCGAATGCACGTTTTGTCCGTTCTGGATCTTATTTCTATTCCTATACATCCTCACATAACCACAAAACAATTTGATATTTTCTTTTTCTAACTTCTTAATTATTAAAGCTATAATTTTATTATTCGTAGGTTTTGTTTGGTACGGCAAGAAATGAAGAAATATTAGATACGAAAGTAAGATAAAAAAAGCGATGATAAAAATAAAATATAATGCACATCAAATAATAAATCAGTTTTTTTTAACCCAATGGAAAATCACATTTATATTACAATATATTTTCATAGATAATTTGTAACTACAGTCTAACAAAACTATCAGCCAACATATTTAACCCATGTGGTACAAAGGCAAAGTAGAAAGGTTGAATCTTTTTATTTCGCTTGTAAATCTATTTGACTAATGTGAAATATTTGGGATTAATAGAGTATCCATTCCTAAAGATTGGATCAAATTAAGAGAGTTTGTTTCAATGATCATGTTTCGAAAATCATAGTCGTAGGTCACCATTAAAGCATGCAGGATAGCTAGCAACTAAGCCTTATCACCACAGAAAGGTATTCTACCAGAGAAGCAAAGAACAAAAAGAAAATTACTCGTACAGTCACAAAAGACTCTTCAAATTGATGTCTTTTCTACGAGGATGGTTGACAACAACATCACAATTAATCTTGAGAGTCTTATCACTTGGAGATCTCCAAGGGTGTAGTTTGCTGGATATAAATAACATACAGGTGCATCTTTCAAAATTACTTGCATCTAATGAGTTCGCTTCAGCTTAGCCTAAAAGGATTTGACTTGCTGGACCACCTTAGCAGGTATTCAAATCTTGAAATAGTAAATCAGATAATGCTATAATGTAAAATTATATTTAAATGAAAAAAATATTTTATTTAAATTACATATACTTTTCTAAAATAAATTTTAATTTTTTTTAAATTATGAAAAATATAAAAATTATAGTTTTACTAATACTATTAGAATACAAATTTTACCAATCCAACCATTAAATTTTATATTTTATTAATTAGATTAAATATTCAAGATTTAACATAATTTTAATATTTGATATTTATCATCTCACTTAATATTTAACATATAATATATTATTTTAAAATATAAAAAATAATTATGACTAAATAAAAATATTTAGAAAAATCTAAATTATATAAAATTTAATAAACATTATTAAAAGATAATATATATATAAGAGATTAAATTACTATAGAAAAGTAATTTTGTTTAGGAAACTCATTACTTATTATATAGACCAATTGTGATACAAATGGTATGGAGTTTAAGTCTTATGAAGTTGTATTAAATATTTAGAGAAAGTTTAAGGATAACTATTAAACAAAGAAAAAATTATAGGGATTGTGATTAAATGACAAAAGGTCTTTTCACATTGTTAATAAATTAATATCTTGTTATATTATTTTTATTGGACATAATATTAAAATAAAATTTTGTTATATATTAATAATTTAAAAAAAATAAGAATTAAGGAAATTAAGATTTTCAAATCTAAATACATAAAATACATAATAAATTTTGAGTTTAATACTTATAAATTTTACATTAATATTTAATCACAACTTTTTTATTTATATTACTTTTAATGTATTAATATAATTGATAAAGTTAACAAATTTTTTTGCCTATTAGCATTGTTAACAAGTAACAACTTTAATATTTGACCTATAAAAAAAGATTAATTGCTGAACTCAACAAATTTATTATACATGAAAAATAAATTTTATTTGAATCATTGTAAAAAAATAAAGGATTATAATTAGATGAAAATGTATTTTTTTTACCATGATAATGGATAATATTTTTTTTTAATGATTTTGACTGGAAAAAAAGTTGTCTCATGTGAAGACATGTAAAATAATATATAAAATACTTTTCAACTAACAAGGTGAAAATTAAATATTTTTATAATATTATTGTAAAAATATTTTTATTTTAAAGAAACATGTGTCTAACGGGTTTAAATCTGCAATTGAAAGTTAAGTAATAAAATTAATATTTTTTCAAAAAATAATAATTAAGGTAGTTATTTATAAGAATTTGAAAATATTTAAACTCATTAATATAATGATTTTCATTGCAATTTAATTTATATAAAAGATAAAAAAAATATTGTTTCAAGCAGTGATGTGTTAAATTATAAATGAAATACACTTTAGCTGGCGATCAACAGGTGAACAATTTTTATAATATTATTAATAGGTAATTATTTCATTTATTTGTAATAGTAAAAAAATATGGTATAACATGATAATATGTAAAATAGTATATAAAATAATTTTCAACAGACCACAGGATAGTTTCATAATATTATAGATTATTATTTTAAAATATGTTTACAGGTGTTTAAAATTCAAATTGGTTTGAATTTTTGGTTAAAATAAATGCAAACTAATTATATTGTATTATATAAGTTTATTTTTTATTTCAATTTTTTTTTGTTAATCTAAGTTAGATTAAACCCATTAAAATCGAGTTAGTGTGCGTCTATCTTATATAAATATTTAATATTTTATCAGGGTTAAAAATTAAAATATTTCTTACAACTAGTTATGAATTTTACTTAAAATAGTATTATTTTACATATATTTTTTTTACCTAGATTATAATGTGATAAACACAATCAAATTAAGACACGACAATATTAGATAACATTATAAGAAAATTAAAATTAACATAATCATTTATAACATGAATTAAACAAATAATCTCATTTTAAAATTTATATAAAAAAATTAACCATCAATTCATCTAATTAAAAAAATATAAAAATAATTTATTTATAAAATTAGAAGACTAAATATCTTTATTTTAAAATAAAATATCAAAACTGTGGATTTTAAAAAATAAAGAGAAAAAACATGTCTAATTAAAAATTAAATATTTTAAAAATAAGAGGATCAAAATTATAATTAAATTAAAATTAAAATCTAAATTTTAAATATATTATTCTAAAATTTAAAATTAATTTATTAAATTATTTCATAATAGTTTGAATTAAAAAAAAAAGAAGATAAATTTGATAACTAAATCGATTATAATTAGTTTAGTTTAAATTTAAATATAATTAATAAACCAATTTAGTTAATTTAAATTAAGTCATAAAGTAAATGCATTTGCAGTCTAATCCAACACCCGTATTTACTTCAACACAGATTTTAACGGCCAATCTCACTTAGTATGAATATTGTCAAAATTTTAAGAGGAGTGTCGTTACAAATAAGAAAGAAGTACAAACTATACAGAATTAACAATTTTTAACAGTGATGAAAGAATCGGTCAATCTGGTTCTAAAAATCGAGCAAACCGGTTCTAATTAAAACATTCATTTTTAAGGAAAAAAAATATGGTAAAACATTCAACGCAGATATTAAATTAAATGAGCAACTTTATTGATTTTATTAATTAATATTTTTAAATTAGAATTAAATGTTGATGTAATTTTTTTAAAATTATTAATACATAATAATTAATTTTTTTTATTTTTAATTTAATATAAAAAATTATATGCTTATAAGGATTATATTTTTAGCAACTTTTTTACAAAATATAATTTACTTATGCATATTTATTAGGCAATTTTCATATTTAAATTTCTTATGATTTTATATTATAAGATTTTCTTATTTTTATTTTATGTAAATTTTTTATTGTTAATGGATATAGATATATTTTATTAATTATTAAAATTTAAATTTTACTCATTATAATATATTTTATTTAAACTTTTTTTTGTATACTTTTACTGTAAAAATAATATTTTACTTTGATATTGTGTTATAAATTATTATATTATATTTACTTATTATTATTTCATCAAATTCAATTATAATTCCAATTAAATCATTACATCTTGAATTAGTATCTTATTTAATTGGATGATCGGTTGGATTTTCAAAATCTCAGTAATAACACATTTTTTTCATATTCATTTTAATACATTGTGATTGTCATTGTAACTTGTAACTATAAAGTTGATATGCCAGTAACATTTATATTTGAGAAGATGAAAATAAATTTATATTTGAGAAGATGAATAAGAAAGATGGTGTGTTTAAATTATTTTACTAATAAAATTAACACAATAATAATTTATATTCGTTTATAAAAAAATGTAGCGCAATGTATTTATCATACTTAAGAAGATAAATAAAATATAAAAAAATAAAATAAGAAATACATTGTTATTAATATAATATATATATTGTGTTGATTTTTTTTTTAAATAATAATATTCAATCTCTTACATAAAAAATGGAAGTAATAATATAAAAAATGAGAAATAAATTGTTATTAATATAATAAATATGTTGTACTAAGTTTATTCTTTTTTTAAAAGTAATAATATTCACTTTCTCACATAAAAAAATAGAAGTAGTAATATATAAAAAATGAGAAAAATATTATTATTAATATAATAGATATGTTGTATTGAGTTTATTCTTTTTTAAAAGTAATAATATTCACTTTCTTATATAAATAATAGAGGTAATAATATAAAAAAAATAAAAAGACAGTGTTATTAGTATAATAGTTAAGTTGTGATGAGTTTATTATTTTCTTAAAAGTAATAATATTTAGTCTCTCACAAAAAAAGTAATAATTATAAAAAAATGAAAAAAGCATTATTATTAATATAATAGATATGTTGCGTTGATTTTTTTTTAAGTAATAGTATTTACTCTCTCACATAAAAAATGAAAGTAATAATATAAAAAAATGAGGAAGACAAACACTGCTATCAATATAATAGATACGTTGCATTGAGTTTATATTTTTTTTAAGTAATAATATTTACTCTCTCACATAAAAAAATAGAAGTAATAATATAAAAAAATGTTAAAAAATGTAGAAGTAGGAATTAAAAGAGGATTGAAATAAAAAAAACAAGGTTAAAATTGAAAGTAACAAGGTTAAAATTGAAAGTAAATTAGTATTAGAAAGCATAGTTAATACTCTTTAATTACATTTACTCTCTCACATAATAAATACCTAAAAAGTTGCCTAGAAAATAATATTCCAATGATTATTAACATGTTTCTTATGGCACACATTAAAAAAATCATTTATTAATTAGTAGAAAAGTATTCACATTTCTATTTGATATACTATAACAATTTTAAGATTTTAATTTAATATGTTTTGTAATAACACGAAAGAATATAAATAATTAATTGTGTCATTTTGTGTATGATAATTTTAGTTTAGTATATTTTGAAGTATATTTTGTTAATTTTATATTTTTTATTTGTTTATGATAACATGATAGAAACATGTGACCATAAATGAAACGTCAAATTTATAATGAATTTGAAAAATAGAAAGAGAAGAAAGTTTAAATAAAACTTAAAATGTCGTACATGTGTATTTGTATATTTATTAAAAATATTTACAATGAAAATTATATATTTATTAATGATATTTAAAGAACATTGATTTGTGGTAAGGTAGAACTTATCAAGATGTGCATACGTTAATATGAGCGAAGTTATATTTGCAGGAGTAACATAAGTTATAAAATGTTTAAGAAGATAAAATAGTTATACAATATAGACACTAAAATGTCCTATTTTTATTATATAATACATAGTATAACATTATAGATTATATATATAGTATGACAATTATGTATGTTAGATACAAATATTTTAAAATGATTTTTTTTTCAAAGTTATATGATTGATTCAGTGACAAAGTTCATATACGGGAAAGAAAGATATCATAGGTTCAAATATCTTTTTAAGCAAAATAATATTTTTTTTTTGTTTTTTAAAAATGATATAATAAATATTTTGAAAAGTGGACATCTAAATAGAGAATTCATTTATTAATAGTAAAATATATTATTTTTTCACCAATACTATAATATTATACTTTTTGTAATTAAACTTGAATAATTTGATCAGAATTATATTGTGTAAATATTAATATTTATTAGACTTTTAATTTGTTATAATATATATATATATATATATATATATATATAATATTATATTATATTATAGTAATATCATTATAAAACTTTAAATAAATGGCATGCACCTATTTTATCTTTTTGAACAAAAAGTTCGTTTTTTTTTTTTTTTTTTTTTTATGTAAGAGATCTCAATCCATTGGATTAGAAAGAGTAATTTCACCTATGATGCAGATTAACAGATGAAATAATCATTTCATTTTTTAATAATCTAAATTAGGATATAAAAGGATGAGGTGTACATACTGTAATAAAATTGAACAAATTCTAAAATTATTAATTTAAATTTATTTGAAGTATAATATAAAAAAGTGAAAAATTAAAATTTTTTATTCAATTCTATTCTGAAATAGTATTTTTAATTTTGCTTCATTATATTTCTCTCCGTGTCTTGAGTGTAATAAGGTATTTCAGTTAATTTTTTTTACTAATTAAAAATTTAGTTTATTTGAATGTTTAGTAAATAAATGTTTCTTGAATAATTTTTAATATATTTTTAAATGTTACTGTAACTAGTGTTTTTAAAATGTTAGTTTTTAACTTTTCATTTTTATTATTTTTATTTTTAAATATATATTTTTAAATTTTTTCTATTTAAGGTCAAAATTTGTCATATTTTTCGTTTTATGTCATTTACATTTTCAGCTAATTTAACAACTAATTTTACTAAACATTCATAATTTATTTTTCAATAATTTACTTTAACAAATTTTAACTGCCATTTATCAATTTTTAAATAATTTTCCAGCTAAATTTTCTAATCATATCTCATTTCAATGCGTAATATCCTATTGTCCAGGACTGTGCAACATAATTAACGTTGCTATTTTGTCACTTTTTATTACACTTTTCTTTGCAACTAATTTGTTTATGCAGGCCACGCGAGACATGAGGGGCATGCTGACAACGTGACTCTCGAATATAATTATTATTCTTATTCATACAAAACTACCGATACCAATGGAAAAAATAAAGATTTAAATGTTGCTTTTTTCTCTTTATAATTTATTCGATTTTTTAGTCTTTGAGAATTTTTGTTTTTAAAAAATTATTTAATTTTATATTTTTAATTTAATATCACTTCTAATAAATAAATATAAATGCATCTAATATCATCTAATTCAATTAGTTGAACTCAGTTGTTATGAATCGTCTAATATCATCTTCAATTCCTATCAACAATATCAATAAAAAAAACCTTTAATAAATAAAAACAGTTATAAATGTTAGTAAATATCATTTCAATAAATAATAACATTAGTACAATGTTAACAAAATACATCATGTAATATGTCACGTAAGTAATTAATAACTAAAAATAAAAATAGAAAGATAAAAAAAATATAGGGATAAAAATATAATTTTATAGAAATAATAAAAAGCAATATATTTATAAAAAAAAAATTTAAAGAGATGTATCCATTTATTTTTTTAATCTAATGATTATATTAAGTAATTAATTTTAATTATTAATTTTTAAGAAAAATGATGATTAGATGAATGGTAAGTATCTTAAACTTAATTTTAGAGTGAATGTATCCTTCTCCATATTTAAATCTTAATTATTTGTTTATAATTTTTGATTTAATTTAATAATTTAAACTTTATTTTGTGATGAAATTACATTTATTTAAGTCCAGGTGTAGCTAAATGAGGGGCGAACAATATGGTTTGGAAAAAAATAAAATAAAAGAATTTTACGTTATTATATAATTACAAATTAATGTATATGATACTTTTTTTTTAATTTTTTTGGTAAATTAAATGAATTTTATAAGAAACAAGACATGCTTTCTTGGTGTAATTATAAAGTTTTACAAATAATAGGTTAGCCCATAACAATAAGCTAGCCAACCAAAAGATCAGAACAAAATGTCAACCATCAACAGTAAGTCCACCGACAAAAAAAATAACACAATCAAACATAGTAGTATGGATTTATAATTCATTTTGTAAAGGAGTACTATATTAATTTTGTTGTCATTCTTCACTCTCAGGAGTTTAACTATGTAACGAGAATAATTTCCTACACCTTAGGTACCTTGCCATTAAAGACCGAATTATTTATGGTCTTTTAAATATGTTAAAGACTTGGAAACCACACAAATGACCATGACAACCTTTTTGCATTATAATCATCGATCAACCCCATGAATTAATTTGAAGTGACGTAGCTAATCCCCACTAAGCATATATCTCTACCCATACTCTAGCAGACACTGTACAAGACATAAATACACGAAGTCCTGTTTCCATCCCCTTGCCATACAAGCCATACAAGTCTGCTCCTTGATTGATAATCTCGCGCTTCACCAAATTTCCCCTTGCAGGTAACGTGTCGCCTTCTAATTTCCATGCCAAAAGTTGAACCTTAAGAGGTAGACTAGTAATCCAGACAAGGTTGAAGAGGTCATGCTTTGGGCGTTGTTTTTCTGAAGACAAGACCCCATATGCTGACGATACAAAGTAGGCCCCTGAGTTGTCTACTTCCTAGATCCACGTTTCATTAACCCCATCTGATAATTGAACCCCGCTTAGCCATTTCGTTAGATCTCTCACCAACTCCTCCTCTCAAGCAAATAAATGCCTCCATCATGCCCATTTCCACCTCATCCCTCCTTCATCCCACATATCCTTCACCGACACAGTCTTAACCCATTCAACCTATGGTATACACACTACAAGCTTAGCCCTCCTATCCACTTATCCTTCCAGAACATAGTGTCCCTTCCATCCCCAATTTTCTGCCTCACCTTAGATGACCACCAACCAATATTCTTACTACCCTCCGATTCAATAGTTTGTAGATCAGACCACCACCTCAAACACATTTTACCTCGTCTTCCCCATAACTCATTATTACCCTTGTACTTAGATTGTAATATTTTTACCTAAAGCCTATCTTGTTCCATCCCCAATCTTCACTTCCATTTCCCTAATAGTGCCTAGATTGAATAGAGACAAGTCTTTCAATCCCAAACCCCTCTTACTCCTTAGGCCTACACACTTGCTCTCATGATACCTACCTCACTTTCCTATCCCCCTCATGCCCCCACAAGAAATTAGAAAATATAGAGTGGAGTTGAGAAATAATGCCTTTTGGAGCCTTGAAAAACAAAAGGAAGTAGATTGTAACACAAGCAATACGACTTTAATAAGTACCAATCTCCTTGCCATTGATAGGTGTTGATTCTCCCAAACTGAGAGACGTTTCTTTACCATCTCCACTACTGGTTTCCACATCTCCCATTTAGATGGATTGCCTCCAATAGGGAGGCATAAATATTTGAAAGGTAAGGTTCCCACCTTGTAGTTTAGAATCGTTGAGGGCCTTCTAAGGAGTGTTTCACACACATCAACGCCAACTACCTGACTTTTATGAAAGTTATCTTTGAGTCTTGAGATTGACTCAAAGTTTTGCAACACTATTTTCATCACCGCTATAGACTCCTAATCCAACTTCGCTAGCAACAAAGTGTCATCTGAAAACTGGAGGTGCGATATAGGCACCTATGCTTGCCCAACAAGGAACCCCTTCCACAACCCCCTCTCCACCTTGGATGTTACCAATTGGCTTAACTCCTCTACAACAATAAGGAACAAAATGGAGACAGTGGGTCACCTCTAAGACCCCTCCTGATCCCAAACTCCTGTAGGACTTCCATTAAGAAAAACCGAAATGCTAACTGATGTCACACATTCCTTTATCCAACTAATCCACTTCACCCTAAACCCCATCCTGTCCATAACCTACCACAAGTACTGTCAACTCACTGAGTTGTAAGCTTCTCAAAATCTACCTTGAGACACACCAATTGCTCACATTTTTTCCTAGCGTCATCCACCACCTCCTTCGCCACTAGAACTCCATCTAGAATATGTCTTCCCTATATGAACGCCATTTGATTTTCCGAGATAATCATGGAAATCACACCTTTCAATCTGTTATCCAAAATCTTGGCTAGAATCTTGTACATACACGTAATGACAAAAATAGGACGATAATCACCAATCTTTGTACAATTTGAATACTTTGGTATGAGCGCAATAAACGAACAATTGGTCCCTTCACCGGCTACTGTTTGCATGGAATTCTTGAAAAAACGCCATAAAATCCTCCTTTACTAAGTACCAAAATTCTTTCAGAAACATAAAATTCAACCCATCTAGACCTGAGCTCTTATTCCCCTTACAAATTGAAATAGCCTCCTTGACTTCCCCTTTAGAGAATGGTTGTTATAATGTCACCTTAGTCTCGCCACTTAGAGTAGGAAAGCATAGCCCACCCATTTATGGTATACACCAATCCTGCGATTGAAAATGTCATCTGAAATGCTCACAACCTTACCTTTTAACCTGTCCACCCCTTCAAAATTGAGACTCAAAATAACATTTTATTTCAATCTTCTCACTAGAGCTCTATGAAAGAATTTTGTGTTTGCATCTCCTTCCTTCAGCCATTGCATCCTTGACTTTTGCCACACCAATGAACATTTCCTCTGTACCCACTTCGCACGCTTAACATCTTCTCCCTTCATTCTTTAACCCCCTCCACATTTAAACCCCCCTCCTCATTCTTCAAATCCAACTCATATAAGGCCTCCCTATCTGTTGTAAGTTGCTTATCAACATCATCAAACAACTCCTTATTTCACTCTTTTAGCGTACCTTGGATCTATTTCAGCTTCTCTTTTAGCACAAATGTCTTCCTTCCCTCGGCTGATAACTTATTTCATTCCTTCTCCACAAAAAGTCTGAATTTGTTATCTTGAAACCAACAATTTAATGCACGAAAAGGTTTTGGTCCCCAATTAACGTCCCCTACTAACAACATTACAAGGCTATGATCTGACACACTCCTTTCTAAACCCCACTGTTCAACATTCCCCCATGCCTTTAAAAATTCTTCTGACACCAAGAATTTATCCAACCTGCTTATTCTTTTTCCATCATTTTGATACCATGTAAATTTTTGTCCCACATAGACAAATTTAGTAGCCATCCCTCCTTTATGAATTGATTTAAAAGGTTCACCTCATCCCTCCTCTGATTTGACTCCACCCTCTTTTGCTCCTCCTTACACGTAATCAAATTAAACCCCCCCCCCCCCCCAATTATGCACCAATAATTCCCTCCAACTTTTGTCTTAAACATGTTAATATCTTGCTAACAACTTCACTTACCCGCAACATCGCACGAAGCATAGATGTTCACCATGGTCGTAATCTCCTCCTTATCTCTCCATCTTCCAGACACCCGAATGAATAAGTTTCTTTCATAACTACTTTCTTGGACGACTATGTTGTCGTCCCACAAAATCAATAACCCACCTGAACTCCCACTTAAGGGTTTGAACACCCACCTAACAGTGGTACTCCCCCACAATTGCTCACGAAATCCACCCTCTAACTTTTCCATCTTGGTTTCTTGAATGCACAACATCCTTGGTTTTTCCTTTCTAACCAACCTCTTCCCCTCTCACTTCTACACCTTACCCCCTAAAACCCTAATATTTAGTGTGACCACTTTCATGTATACATTAACTCAACCCGTCACCCTTTGCTCCTCTATCCATTTCTTCTAACTTTTCCAAGCGGTCTAGTATCTCTAATTCATTTTCACTAATGACGCCTAGCCTTTTCCCTACCTCCGAAGTCGCTATCGCCATCTCACTGACTGATCTCTTGTCCACTAACGACGTATCAGCTCGACATTCACTCGTTGCCACAGTCATGCCCTTACGCTATTTATTTCTCTCCCCCCTTTAACCGTGACCCTTTCAAACCCCTCTTCTTAGTCTTTCTACCACTTGGTTCCTTATGCCTTTAGCCTTGTCATATTCCATGGCATAACCCACCCTAATCCCCACTAGCCCTTCCTCGCCACAAACAACTCTTTTTGCCCCTTTGCCTTCAAGAGAATCCCTCTCCCCTATGAGATGCCCATTATATGCCAAACCTTTTTGAGTTGAATCTCATTTGCCCTGCACTCCTACTTCCTGGACATTTGACATTGAATTCATATCACCCTCAACATGATGTGTGACCTAGTCAAGCTTATCGAGCGAACTTCAAAACTCCTCCTTTTGACCTTGATTGCCCTCCCTTTCTAGTCTAAGTCCATTGAATTAATTCCTTCTGAAGTCACCCTTCCACTGTCCTCCACACAGCCCAAAGTCGTATGGCACCCAGAATGCTTGCATGAGATGCGCCCCACCTCTTAGACCAATACATCATCGATGCTTGAAACCTTTGCATGGCCCAAAATGTTCTGCCTAACCTCACCAATGAGGCTCATTTCAGCAGTACTTGCACACTCCAAATCACCTCTAAGAGATTGAGATCCTCCCGTGTAACTAAGACTCCACGCCCCCCTTTGTTTGCACTCATATGGAAATCCTTTTTGCCGTCCGAAACACCTACATCTGCAATGGTAGTAGAAAGCACATTATCCAGCAAACATGCAACCGGAATATCCCTCAAATGCGCTACACCGTCACTCGTACATGCATACACCTTGAAGCCCACGTTTGCCGCCTCACCCGAGCCACCTTCAACATGTCACATGCAACTTCACACGAAGGCCCTACATGCGCCATATCATCACAAACAGGACCTACACCTTCAGCACGTGGCGGTGCACTTATCTCACTTACAAAAGCATGTGAGACTGAAACCTTATTTCCCTTACTACCCACCGGCTTTGGAGTAATATCTGGCACAAAATCAGGTACATTAACACCATCATTCTTCTTGTTATCCATTACAAAATCGTTGGTATCCGTTAGCTAAGTTTCAAAATTTGAACATGATATCAACGCCTCATGTTTCGTCCAACGCCGCATCCATTTCTCGGAATCCTGTTCCGATGAGGACTGTGATTTGCCTCACTTGAAGTTCATCGTCTCATGATCATTCACAAGCCCAACGGGTGTATGCACCTCTTCAACGTGCATATGGAAAAAATAACATAATTAATGTGCACCTCATTCGACACATTTAGTTGTGGCTGTATCTGTAGTGATAAATTTCCCCACCGTATTGCCTAAGTATCGGAAAAAAGGAACGGACCAGCTATGCACTGGCACTCCTTTACACTGCACCCACACAAGATGATTGTGTGCCACTTCTGTTGGTGCCCATCTCGATAGTTGGTAGAAGTAAATGGATATAACATCCGCAATTTCCTAGATTAATTCCCCCACGTCTTCATCAAGCACTGGTTTGATGAGAACCATGTCCCCTCCCATGGGTACCACCGTGATCGACGTTAAGCCCTCCCCACATAGCCTGTCTTGTAAGGCGTAAACAAGTTCAAGATCCTCCAACTTAGAGACACACTCCTTCTCCACTGTAAATGATAACCCTTTCCAAGATTCATTATGAAGTGCCTTACCTTGATTCTTCTTTACCCTCCACACCTTTTTGTGACCTAAAGCCCGCCTCGTCCCCTTCTTTGTAGCCTCTAACTCATGCACACAATTATACACTCTCCTAGGCTTGTTACCTTCAACCTTCTTCTGCTTGATGTGACTTTCTCTCCTCGGAAACCACCTAACATTAACTCTTAATTTAAAGGTTCCAATCCAAATTGCACTAAGTTGCTTCTCTAAGTGCGTCACATCCTGTATCCCTCCAAATGTGACGAAACCAAAACATTTTCTGAATTGGTTCCGCTTACCTGGAATACAAATGTCCCTTACACGAGCCCATTTGGAAAATATGCTTCACATACCGTATGTCGTAGTCTCCTCCGGAAAATTGGTAAAGAAAAATGTTGATTGCGCATCCAAACCTGTATTTTCATTGCCATTCTTCAATCTACTAGCTTTCTTCCTTCACGATCTCATAATGATCCATTCCTCTTCCTCCTCTCTCTCACTCATATCCAAATTAACCAGACACTGAGTTTTTTTATTAACTGTAACCATAATCACCAAGCCCTAAATCTAATCACACTTAAGGTTCTTATCTCTTTCCAATAATGTAGTTTAGGAGAATCAAATTTAAATTCTTCCCCACACACTCAACTCAATGTGTGTCGCCTACTCATGAAATAGAATAAGTTTATTTATGTGTGCATGTTAGCCTGATACATGCAATTATATTTACATTTTTTTCACTCCTCTTTCTTTTAATATCTTTCGACTATTTTTTTTTCCGTACAAAGCACGAAGCACATCTTAATTATCTTTAAAATCATACCAAAGATAATTTGTAATTAAGTACTTGATACATGTACTGTTAAATTAGAATACAATGTTGCATAAATATAGAAGACCATTGACTAATGCTATCTGTCTCAATTAGAGTTTTAATGTTTGATTTTATTTTAATTTGTCTGCAATGCATGTTTAAAATCAAGAAAAATTTATTGAATAATACAAATTTTATTGAATTTCAAACCTTATTTAAATTTTTTAAAGAGTATGTTGCTAATAGTTATTTTAAATTAAATAGTGAAAAAGTTTGTAAGCATGTTTCAATGCAAATCTAATGAATAAAAATAATGAAAATGAAAGCATGGTCCTTCTACTTATATAAAATTACTTTTACCTCAAACTTATGGTAGTGTTTGGTTTGAGAAAATATTTTTTTTTATTTTTTATTTTCTGAAAATTATTTTTATTTTCAAGTTTTCAATATTTAGAAAATATGTTTGTTTTTACTTGATATTTTCTATTTTCAAAAAATAGTATTATTAAATTTACTCCATTTTAGCAAAAAATTTTATAAATTATTTATGTACATAATTTAAAATACATTTATATATTTTTTATATAATTATTAAAATATTTTTATTCAGTCATGGTGTTAACTTTTTAAAACAATTTTTTTCTGTTTTCTAGTGTTTTTTAAAAATATTTTAAGTGAAAATATTTTCTAAATTGTAACCAAACATATTTTCACCTCTGTTAGGTGACGTTTATTTTCAACATTTTCTGTTTTAATTTTAAGATAAAACAGAAAATAGTATTAAAAATATGTTTGACTGCAATTTAGAAAACATTTTTGCTTAAAGCATTTAAAAAAAAAACAACTGAAAACAGAAAACAAAAATAAATTGTTTTCAAAAGTAAAACACTATGTGAAAACTTAATAACAATATTGTAATTATATAAAAGTTAATATATAAATGTATTTTAAACTATATATATAAATAGTTTATAACATTTTTTGTTAAAATTAATTAAATTTAACAATATTATTTTTTGAAAGTAGAAAATATCAAGTAAAAATAAACATATTTTCTGAATCTTGAAAATAAAAACAATTTTTAAAAAATAAAAATAGAAAGCATTTTTTGAAACCGAGCCTTAAGTTTCCACACTCAAACACGAGCATTTTGTTAATCAGCTGCTATTCTAATAAATATATTACTTATGCATGCAACACTTCTGGTCATTACACGATCTTTAGTGAGTGAATATGCTTGTGTATGATAAAGAGAATGTGCAATATCACATACTTGTCTTGCTATTTGTTGGGTTAACATGTGGCTGCGTGATGCTTTTATCTACAAGGTTATTTGGTGCAAAAACACTCGCTGGTATTGAATACACGATGCTTTACTAGGCCAATGAATTTGTTATTTATGCCTTTTTCAACTTTTACTAGCCAAACAATTAACATGTAGTACCTCCAACTAATACTTATGTTTAGGTTTGTTTACTTTTGATTTAACGTTGCTAAACTTGAACAAATATTAATTGTACTTAATGTTTTATGAAGTCGTGGAATGATACAACACTTTACGGAGGAATGCAATCGTTTAAGAGCGTTGAAAATGAGTTATTTATGAAAATGTGAAAGCAAAACTCTCGAGTGCTCCTCTGAATGCTTGAAGCCTAGATCGATCCATGCATGTCGAAATCAAAGCAGAAACTACATAAAGGCATGTAGCTGAATAAAAATTTTGGCGGATTAAATGGTTTTGGTTGAATCTAATTTTGAAATTTGAATCTTCAATTTTTTGCCACCATTGTTGTGTAATATGGTTTGATTAAGGTTTTGTCCTGCTTATTTATATGAGTGTAAATGTGTAATTTGTGTATTGAAGGAATCATGTGCGTTGTAGGAACTATAATTATGATTTATGTTTAGGTGGTGTCTTACCTATAAAAAAGAGTTTAATTGAAATAAAATATTTTTTAGACTCACGTTCAATCATTATTTTTTATTTATGTAACTTTTTATTTATGTGACTTTTAAAATAATAATTAGTAAAATCAACAAACTTATCATAAATGAAGAGTTGTGATTAAATGTCGGTGTAAAAATTTTTACATTGACAGTATATACCAATCAAATTCTTAAAAATTATTATAGTCTTTAGAAATGGTTTTGATAGATAAGAAGTTACTTTTATTTTTTCTTCTATGTTAAAAAACAATGTTTTTTGGTTATTAATTTATTTAACACTATGTTTGTTTTATTTTCTGTAGGCTGAACCTAAGGAACCAGTTGAAGTGCAGAATGAAGTGAAGGACTCCTCTAATGTCAGTTACTCTTTCAATGAGATGAGAACTCATATTTCTCAAGCACAAATAAAGTTAGAAAAAAAATTGTTATTACAGTTGTCCATACGTATCTTTGCCCAATTCACTCAATTTAATTCATATTTGCCTTGGTAGTATTCTCTATGAAAGTCATGTTTGATAGTTTGAATTATTTCCTACATCATCAAAGCATCTTGATATGAATTGTAATATAAAGCCTATATAAAAAAAAGAATTGTAATATAAATAGATGTCATGAATTTTTTTCTCAGGGTAATTTGTTGTAGTAATGAATCTTATATACTTCCTGTTAGAAAAATAATTAGAAATAAATTGTGAGTTGAAGAGTTATACATTATATGCTTAAAAGAAATTTATTTTGTATAAATGTTATGTCATTATTTGTTTTTATGTTATGATATTAGGTAATGGTTGGTTACTTTATCATGAATGAGTGTCAAGTCATGCAGTCAGATGGTGCCAGGAAATGAGAATCTTCTTATTTTTTTTATTCATCCGTTTTATTTTCTAATAAAGTGGTACAGAGTTACGCTTTTGAAAAGTGAAAAAAAAAACTGAGTGGAACATCCAGTGAGGTAAGAGTGAAATACTTGGTGAGTTGAGAGATGACAAACAATAATGTCTTGAATTTGTTTCAATTTCCTCGTCTAACCAATGGAACTTATGATAATTGGTGTCGTCGGATGAAATCATTACTAGGTTCCCAAGATGCTTGAGATATTGTGGAGAAAGATTATATCCAACCTGAAAATGAGGATACTCTACAACCCAATGAGAGGGAGATTTTGATCAAGATGAAGAAGAAGGATCAACAAGTACTTATTTTCATCTATCAAGGCTTAGATGAAGCTATGTTTGAAATGGTGTCAAATGCAGTTCTCTAAAGAAACTTGGGAGATTTTGAGAACTGCCCTTGAAGATGTTGACAAGGTGAAGAAGGTGTGCCTACAAACTCTTCGTGGAGAGTTTGAATCCTTGCATATGAAGGAGTTCCAGTCAATTTTGGATTTTGGCAATAAGGTGATGACGGTTGTGAACCAAATGAGACGTTATGGAAAAAAGATGGAAGAACCAAATGAGACGTTCTTTAACTGTAAAATATGATTTTATGGTTTGTGCAATTGAAGAATCAAAAGATTTAAAATTAATGACTGTGGACCAATTATTGGGTTCTTTTCAAGCATATGAAGAAAGGTTCAAAAGAAGACATGATGAGCCTTTAGAGAAAGTCCTAAAAGAAAAAGTTTCTTTGAAAGAAAATAGAGAAAAAAAGTCAAAGAGGACGTGGTCATGGAAGAGGACGTGGACGTGGCCATGGAAGAGAAAGAGGAAGAGAAGATCATGACAATTTCGATAACAATGAAAGAAGTTATCAACCAACCAGAGGTCGTGGAAGAAGAGAAGGAAGAGGTAGAGGCAATCATGGAAGAACAAATGAAAGAAGATGTGATAAATCAAATGTTGAATGTTACAATTGCCATAAGTATGGTCATTTTTTCTTGGGAATGTAGAAACAATGCAGAAGAAAGGGCTAATCTTGTTGATAATAAAGACGAAGGTAAAGAACCAACATTATTACTAGTACTTAACAATGAAAAATGTGATGATAATTGTTTGTGGTATATTGACAATGGAGCAAACAATTATATGTGTGGATATAAAGAAAATTTTGTGGAGCTTGAAGAGAATGTGAAGGAAAATGTTTCCTTTGATGATTCTTCTAAGGTACAAATCCAAAGAAAAATTTACTATTTTAATTTCCTTAAAAGATGGTGCTCGCAAATTAATAAAAGATGTTTATTATGTTCCTAGACTAAAAAGTAATAGTTTGAGTTTAAGACAACTTGTTGAAAGAGGATATGAAGTTATCATGAAAGATAATTGTTTGTGACTTAAAGATCAAAATTCTAATTTAATTGTTAAGGTTTTTATGTCAAGAAATAGAATGTTTACTTTGAACATATAGGTCGATGAAGCAAAATGCTTGAAGACTAGCATAAAAGGTGTAGCGTGGTGTTGGCATATGAGGTTTGGTCACTCAAATTTTGGAGCACTCAAGACCTTAGGAGATAAGAAGATGGTAAAAGGGATGCCTCAAATCAATCATCCTAATCAATTGTGTGAAGCATGTTTCCTTGGAAAACATGCAAGAATAAGTTTTCCTAAAGAAGTTGAATCAAGAGAAAATAAGTCTCTCCAACTTGTACACATTGATGTGTGTGGTCCAATTGATCCTCTTCCTTTGGTAAAAATAAATATTTTTTGCTTTATATAGATGATTTTAGTAGGAAGACTTGGGTGTATTTTTCGAAACAAAAAATCTGAGGCATTTGTAATCTTTAAAAATTTTAAAGCCCTTGTTGAGAAGAAGAGTGGTTATGTAATCAAAGTTCTAAGATACGATAGAGGTGGCGAATTCACATCAAAAGAATTCAATGAGTTTTGTAAAGGTAATGAAATTCGTCACCCTTTAACGGTTCCTAGAATTCCACAACAAAATGGGGTAGTAGAGAGAAAAAATAGAACAATTTTGAATATGGCTAGATGTATGTTGAAAACTTAGTCTATGCCCAAGGAATTTTGGGCTGAAACTATTTCTTATGCAGTTTATTTGTGCAATTGTTTTCCTATAAAGAATGTCAAAGGTCCAACACCCCAAGAAGCATGGAGTGAAGTGAAGCCAAAAGTTGACCATTTTAGAGTCTTTGGGAGCATTGCATTTGCTCATGTACACTACCAAGGAAGAACTAAACTTGATGATTGAAGTGTGAAGCACGTGTTCATTGGCTATGATGCAAATTCAAAGGGCTACAAATTGTACAATCCAAACAGTGGGAAGATTATTGTAAGCAGAGATGTAGAATTTCATGAAGAAGAGACATGAAATTGGGAGAAAGAATAAGACAATTATGATTTCTTTCCCTATTTTGAAGAAATTGATCAAGAAAATGCACCACAAAATGATTTTTCTACTCCACCTCTTTCATTGACTACTTCAATTCATGAAGCCTCATCTTCTAAAGGGAGCCCAAGCGAAAGACCAAGAAAAATAAGAAGTCTTGAAGAGATTTATGAGGAAATTGGAATTATAAATTATTTCTTTTGTCTCTTTGTTGACAGTGAACCTCTAACCTTTGATGAAGCTATGGAAGATAAAAGGTGGAGACAAGCAATGGAGGAAGAAATTAATGTTATCAAGAAGAATGACACTTGGGAGTTGTCAAAACTTCCTAAGGGTCATGAAACAATTGAAATCAAGTGGGTGTTCAAAATTAAGAAGAATGCAAAATGGGAGGTGGAAAGGTACAAAGCAAGATTAGTTGTGAAAGGGTATAAACAACAACATGAAGTTATTTATGATGAAGTGTATGTACTGGTTGCTCGTATAGAGACAACTCGTCTTCTTATTTCTTTAGCAGCTCAAATAAAGTGTAAAAATTTTCAACTTGATGTTAAGTCGGCTTTTCTAAGTAGTTATCTTGAGGAGGATGTCTATGTTGAGCAACCAACGAGTTCTGTTGTCAAAGATGAAGAGAAAAAAATTATAAAATTGAAGAAGGCGTTGTATGACTTAAAGCAAACACCAAAGACGTGGAATAGCCGCATTGACAAGCATTTTCAAGACAATGGATTTTTCCGTTGTCAACATCAGTATGTTTTATATGTTAAAAATTTTGAAAATGATGATATTTTCTTTGTTTGTCTTTATGTGGATGTTTTAATATTTACTGGCAATAATCCAAATTTATTTGAAGATTTCAAGAAGAAAATGTCTAGTGATTTTGAAATGATAGCTATGAGACTTATGTCTTATTACTTGGGATTAAAAGTGAAGTAAAGGGAGAATGAAATTTTTGTTTCTCAAGAAAGCTATGCAAAAAAGGTGTTTGAGAAATTCAAAATGCTTGATTGCAACCTGGTGAACACATCCATGGAAGAAAAATTAAAATTGTCGAAGTTTTAAGGTGGAGAGAAGGAAGATTCTACTTTGTTCAAGAGTTTTGTGGGAAGCTTGAGGTATTTAACATGTACAAGGCCGAATATCGTTTATGCAATTGAAGTTGTATGTCGTTTTATGGAGTCTCCTACCTCTACTCATATAAAGGCTACAAGAAGAATTCTTCGTTATTTAAAAGGTACAATTAATTATGACTTATTGTATTCACCTACTAATGAGTTCAACCTTATAGGGTTTTGTGATAGTGATCTTCCTGGAGATGTTAATGATAGAAAAAACATTACTGTTTTGTGTTTTTATAGGTGATTGTGCTTTTACATGGAATTCTAAAAAACAAATCATTGTTACATTGTCTACTTGTAAGGTCAAGTATGTGGAAGCTACCTCTTGCATATGTCATGCTATTTGCTTAAGAAGATTATTGAAAGAGCTTAGTATGAATAAAGAAGAAATTACAAAGATTTATGTTCATAATAAATATGCCTTAGAACTTGCAAATAATCCCGTGTTTTATGAGCAGAGCAAACACATAGACACAATATATCATTTCATTAGATAATATATTGCCAAGAAGGAAGTGGAGATAATTTACGTGAAGACACAAGATCAAATTACAGATATTTGTACCAATTCACTTAAGTCAAAATATTTTAGTAGATTGAGAGCAACACTTGGAGTGCAGACTAAATTGTTAGGAGTTTTCTAATTAAGGGAGGGTGTTAGAAAAATAATTAAAAATAAATTATGAGTTGAAGAATCATATGCTTTAAAAGAAATTTATTTTGTGTAATTATTCTTAATTAAGATGTTATGTTATTATTTGTTTTTATGTTATATTATTATGTAATGGTTGGTTATAAATGAATGTCAAGTCATGTAATCAGATCGTGCTAGAAAATGAGAATCTCCCTATTTCTCTTATTCATAATTTTTATTTTCTAACACTTCTAACTTGAAAACAGGTGTTGGTGTTTATAATGATAAATTGATTTTGAACTTTGTTGGATGGAGGACTGATGAGAAAATTATGATTGTAATATTAATTGGATCATAGAACTATTTACTAGGGGCAATAAATAAAAGAGCTTATGACGATACTTACCAGGAGGATCTTCTCAAATGTCCAAAAGTCTGATATCAAAGTAGACTTTGATGTATAATCAGTGTGAATTGTCTATATCATGGTACTGGTTTGAAGTGTTATGGTCTAAATAACTATTATGTTTTCTACCAAGTATGTATAGGGAGAGACAATGATTTTGTTTACAACTGTTTGTATGGTCCTAACTATTTTGTTGTATGATGGAATGGATTTTGCTGATCAGTGTAGAATTTTGCCTTGTAATGGTGTCTTGAAGCTTGAACATTGCAGGTGATTTATATTTCTTAGTAAGCATTTTGCCACATGTAGAGTCTTTAATTTCAATTATTTATGTAGTCGTCTGCTTGTTCTAAATGCATTTTTATTTTGTTTGTGTATAACATAATATAAATATATGTGTAATAAATTGTTTCAATTTTTTGTCTGTGCATATCATACATCTAATATTAAAATCTGAAAAGGAGTACATTAGTTTGTTGCTATTAAAATGGCTATAAATATGACCAAAATACTACTTAAGTATTTATAATCCTTAGGCAATCCTCCCCTGTTGACCTAGCTATTGAGATTGAATTAGAATTATTATATTTTTAATTAGAGATAAAAAAGGTTTGAGAAGGAGATCTTACCACAACTTCTGTTTTGTTGTAGAAGATTTTAGAAAGGTCAACTAATATGAATGATTAGAAAAAAGATTGAGAAGTTGTGACAAAAGTCACCGCAAGGAAAATATCTAATCAACAAATGAGAAGGAAAATATTTTACTATTTGTATAATGATTGTAGTATTGCTTTTCAATTTTGAATCAATTTTTATTAAACTCATATATAACTATGTTTATCTTCACAATTGTGATCATATCTTCAACAAATGAGAAGAAAAATATTTTACTATTTGTATAATGATTGTAGTATCGCTTTTCAATTTTGAATCAATTTTTATTAAACTCATATATAACTATGTTTATCTTCACAATTGTGATCATATCTTTTAATAGTTTTTTTCTTGTAATATTCAAATGAGATTAGTTGCTTGGATAGACTAGAACATTAAATAAATTCATGGTAAATTTAAAACTTAGTAAAAGCAGCTATGATAATTGTATTTATTTCAAGTTTAGTAACTCTGATTTTGTCATCTTCATGTTATATGTTGATAGCTAACAAGAGTTCAGAGGAAGTGACTTGGGTAAAAGCTGAACTGAACAAAAAATACGAAATGAAGGACCTTAGACCTTAAACTGAACTTTGTGTTGTGTTGAAATTTTCAACCATGGTAGAGAATTGTTAAATATTAGTTCAAATAATTTTGTGTGTTTTGTTTTAGGTACCACAATTAATTAATTTGGTGTTAGTAAAGTTAGTTGTTCCAACTGAACCCTGTATATTTTTAAATAGCTATGCTATTTTATTTGTTATTGTCGTTGTGATGAATCTAGATTGAAAGCGTTTTATTCAATTGAATTTAGTTCTTGAGAATTTATTATAATTTTTTTTTTATTCTCCTGGCTCCAATTTCTTTCTTTGTTTGTTCTGGGATTGAGTTGCAGTGAGTCTGCAACTCTCTAATTTGACCACGACAACATCTTTTATATTTTTGTGCAAATATTCTCATGTTTGTGTGATGCTACTAATAATTGCAAATTTTTTACTTTATTCTATTAATATGGTTGACTTGTGGGCTGTATTTTATGGAACGAGAATGGCTCTAAAAATGAAAGAATCACACAAGTCATAAATGAGTTTGATGCTCCACAAGTCATTGACGTGCTGAATGATATGTCAAAAACCAACAATGAAGGTGCTGATTTGGTGGCTGAAATCGTACTCAGAGGCAACAAATTCCATAAATGCGTGCTTACTTATGTTATGAAGGAGGCAAATCAACTAGCTCATTCTTTTGCTCAGTTTGCACGTAAGTAGGGATGTAGTTTATTTTAATTTTGTTCCAAATCTTGCTTACACTCCTATGATGGGAGATATTGATTGTGATGTATCTCATTAATTAATTCTGGTGCCCAGGACATTCAGCAAAAAAATTACTAAAATAATTAAATTTACTATTAAGTAAATAAGCAAATTAAAATAAATCGAGATATTTTAAAATTGTTTAATATGTGTACTATTTGTGATAGGACATGAAGTTTTTCATAAACTTAATAAGCCTTCCTTTAAAGAAAATACATTCTTTTACATATAAAAGCACATGAAAGACTTGTTGGTTTAATTTTATTTTTTAGTTTTTAAAAATAGGTTTCAAGAGTTATTTTTTTAAAAAAGAGAAAAAAATTGTTTGATAAATATTATTTGAAAACTGTTTTTGAATATATAAAAATAAAAAATATTTATATTTACAGAAATGTTATCAATGAAAAGTAAAAAATAATATATTCATATTATATTTTAAGTTTAAAAAAAATAGAAAATTGAAAAGCAAAACTATTCAAAGTTATTTCTGTTTTTTTGTTTTTAAAAATAAAAAAATCAAAACTGTTTTCAAAAACTATTTTAAAAAACACTAATAAAATGAACTTTTTAGTTTTTAAATACTAAATAATAAAATAGTTTTATAAAATTATTTTCAATTAAACATTAAAAAAATATTTTAATTTTTAAATACTAAAATACCGAAACACTTATTAATCAGCAAAAGTTGTTTAAATTTCACTTCTATTTTTTTTAAGGCAAACCTTCACCCTTTTCATTTTGTTGATTTGAACATTCTCTTAAAGAGGTGTACTTCATTTTCCTAACATACATTTCACATTTAACTTTTTATGTTTTTAATTGTCATTTAAATGGTTTAATAAGTTGTAATTGAATATTAAAAATAATTTTTTAGTATATTTATATTTGTTTAATTAAAATAAATAAGTGTAACTGACTAAGCCTCAGGTAATCTTGTGATAGGTTTTTCATAAGAAGATTTGTTTAATTATTCTTTTGTCTTTTATTTAAGGTTCAATTTAGTTTTATTATTATTATTAAAAGGTTGAATAGGTGAATTTGATGTTGAAGAAGGGATGGAAGATGCATAAGGTTGCATACTCGACTTCTCTGACTAACATTTTCAACAGAAGTATTGTAGTTTTTTAAAAATAGTCCAATTAGAGTCTTTACCTTTGAAAAATGAAATTAGATTTTTTATTTTTGTTGCTAAAAAACTTCAGATAAAATTAGAACTTAGAAATTTAAAAGAAAAGAGCAGTGGAAGGAGCAAATCCCCATGGTCCGATGAAAAGGTGGAAGGAAAAGGAAATGAACGAAAGAGATTGGATAGTACAGATGACGACAGGCACTTTGGTGAACAGTGACGTCCTCGGTGGCGGCATGGACTCCACTCCACCAAAAGAGGACCAAACATTAACATGGTCAGTCCAGTAATTAGACAGCACCCAAAACGGCTCCGACAACTGCAGTGTCACCTTCCATGTTTAAAGTTTAAACTATTCCACAATTCTTTTATTAAGCCCATTTTTGTCAATTCCTTTTTTAAAAATGGCTGACGTGGAAAACCAGCCCTCCTAATATAATTATTAATTAAGGATAGAGAATCACAGCGGTGGAAAGGAATATTGAGGTTGCCCTTTCTTTCCCTCCACCAAAGCAGACCCAAAATGGCTTTCAAACTCAAATCAGTACCTCTCCCATGCTCTCTTCATTCATCTCCCCGCCAAATCCCTAATTCCACACTTTCAAACCATCGCCTTCCTCCCACTTTGACTTTGCGCCTCTCTGGCGGGTCCACATTTCATAGTATTCCCTTCGTAACCGCTCGCGCATTTCAACGCGAAGGCGCTTTTAAAGAAGAAGACGAGGAACGAGAAATATTGAATCAGGGTGAGAAAAAGGAGCTCGCCAAGCAAGACATATGGAGTCAGATAAAGGAAATCGTCATGTTTACAGGACCAGCTACCGGACTTTGGATATGTGGACCTCTTATGAGTCTCATCGATACTGCTATCATTGGCCAGAGAAGCTCAATTGAGCTCGCCGCTTTAGGTACTCATCAGCTTTCACGTTTCTTCATTATTGCTTTTTCCTTCAATTATCGCAATACCACACTTAGCTTTTTTTAATTTTCTGTTACTAGGTCCTGCTACAGTTGTTTGTGATTACATGAGCTACGTCTTTATGTTTCTATCCATTGCAACTTCCAATATGGTTGCCACTGCCCTTGCTAAACAGGTTCGTTCGTCTGACATTCAATATGCTAAATAATATTTGTGTCTTTATGCACGGGGGCACACCAGATCCGGATCTGTGATGTACTCATGTTCACACCATCCATGCTCTTAAGTAATAGGTACATGTGCAGTGACTGAATTCAAGTTACTCTTATGTGCCACAATCGATTTTCTTCGCAATTCTTATAACATGTTCGATCCTATATAATATATATAACTTGAATGTAAGGACACCACAGAATCTTAGCATTTTTAGGTTAAATTATTTTATCCCATACCTGTCTCCATTTTAAGTTTTAGCTAAGGACCACAAATAGTTCCGTAATCTGGAGGAATTTGTTAACTTAGGAATAAGATATATGTACTCGGTGCCCACCTCATCTTTGAGGACCTGTAACTTTTCACGTTCTTATTTAATAATTAAAATATTTTAAACTCATCTACTCAATTTAATTTTCAAACAAAATGACCCTTGGGTTCCGTTTTTTTTTTTTCAGAAATTATAGGTAAAGAAAAGCTTCATATTTGTCTAAAAAAAATATATTTGACATTTAATTCACAAAATTGTTGAATTAATATCATTATATTCAAATAATTTATTTTTGATTAAAAATTATTATAATTTTCTTTCTAGTATGAGATGGGTATACTCAATACCCAATTGAGACGAAAGTAGGACATAAATCTCATAGCCACTTCGTTGCTACGCCTAGTTTTAGGCCCTATACAAAATAAAAAATAGTAAGTTTTTGTGTGTAAAAATCTTTTATAGTGGTTTATACTCGCCACAGAGTTTTTGCCTCACCTGTGTGCTGTTAATTTTTTTTTTTGTATGAACACTATAGACCAAAGCTTAGGCCCCATTCAGGGTGATTTTTTATTTCTAGTTTTGAAATTTATAAAAACAAAAACTAGTTTTGGTTTTAAGTTTTCAAAATTTTAAAAACAACATTGTTTTTAAAACATTGTTTTCAAATCTTAACAAAAAACTAGTTGGAGGTAGTGGTCAAAACAGTCGTTAAAGGTGGCGGTTGGTGATTGGTGATTATAGGTGGTAGTCGGTGATCGACGATCGGAGGTGGTGGTTGGTGACTAGTGGTCAGAGGTAGCGGTCGGTTATTGGAGGTGGCAGTTGGTGATCACCGGTCGAAGGTGGTGGCCAGTGACCGTTGGTCGGAGGTGATGACCAGTGATCGTCGGTCGGAGGTAGTGGCTGGGACCACTGATTGGAGGTCAGAGGTGATGGTCAGTGACAGTTGAACGGAGTTGGCGGTCGATGACCACTCATCAGAGGTGATGGTCACCATGGTGACAAGTGACGTCAGATAATGAACTTAAATAGAAATATGAAAACCAAGGGTTTGATTGATTTTATTTTATTTTTTAGTTTCTGAAAAGAGTCTTAAAAAATAGTTTAAAAGAGTTCTCAAGAATAGTTTTCAAAAATTGTTTTCGAAAAAAAAAAACTTATTTGATAAGTATTATTTAAAAACTGTTTTGAAGATGTAAAAATGGAAAAACTTGTTCATATTTATTAAAATTTTATTAATGAAAAACAAAAAATTTTGATTGTATTTTGAGTTTTCAAAACAAAAATAGAAAACTGAAAAGCAAAACTACTTTCAGTTGTTCCTGTTTTTTAGTTTTTAAAAACTAAAAAACCATAGCTGTTTTAAAAAATTGTTTTCAGAAAACATTATCCAAACAAATTTTTTAGTTTTTAAATACTAAAATACTAAAAAAAGTTTTATAAAATTGTTGTCAAACAAACACTAAATTTTATTGTTTTTGAAATTGAGTAAAACAATTTTGAAGATGAGTAAAAAATCAAAATAGAACCAAAGTCTCAACCTTTCCGCTTGTGTAGAGAATAAAGCTAACAGTCTTTTCGTATGGGTATTAAAACATATAAAATAAGATAAGTATTAGGAGCAAATGATTCGTTTAACCTAATATTTATTACCTAGTAACAAACCAGTCAAATTGGTTTATTATGCTTTAATGTTTTTTTTTCTATGTGTAATATTAAGTTTTAAAAGTTTTATTATGCTCCTTTATACCAATACTTTTAAAACTTTTAAAAGGACCAAACTAAAACTTCTAAAACTTAGTATGCCAATACTAAAAACCTTTACAACATAGTATACCAAAATTAACATTTAGTCTTGGTTGATATTGTTAGTTTTGTAGTTTGATTTTCAGTCTCACATTGCTTAGTATTGTGAAATAGTGTTCTTCACTTTGCTATATAAGCAAGCTTATGTAAGGTTTACAAAAGTACCAAAACAAATACTTTCTAGTATTGTTTATTTCTCTCTTCTCTCCTTTAGTGTCTTGTTCCTAACAAGTGGTATCAGAGTCCATTTCTTAGTATGCTCTATGGTTGCAGCAGTGTATGATCTTCCACATTAGAAAATATTTTTTCTCTTGTTCTTGGGGATCTCAGTCTAGAGAACTAGTGGAGGCTTTTCTTCAAAAGCAGTAGGGGCAATGACAATGGACGAAGGCAAGATGAAGATTGAAAAGTTCGATGGTTCGGACTTTGGCTTTTGGAAAATGCAAATAGAAGATTATTTGTATCAGAAGAATATGTATCAACCACTCACAGGAAAGAAGCCAGCAGGTATGAAGGAGAAGATTGGAGTCTCCTTGATAGACAAGCCCTTGGAGCCATTAGACTGACGTTATCCCGTAATGTTGCTTTCAACATTGCAAAAGAAAGGACGACAGCAGGTCTCATGAAGGCTCTTTCCAACATGTACGAGAAACCATTAGCCTCAAACAAAGTTCACTTGATGAGGTGATTGTTCAATCTGCGGATGTCTGAAAGTGCTTCGGTGGCACATCATCTCAATGAACTAAACACTGTTACAACCCAGTTGAATTCAGTTGAGATTGAGTTCGATGAGGAAGTACGGGCTTTAATATTTTTGTCTTCCCTGTCAGAAAGTTGGAATGCTACAGTCACGGCTGTGAGTAGCTCATTGGGAAGCAATAAGTTAAGATTTGATGATGTGCAAAATTTGGTTCTCAGTGAAGTGATCCGGCGGAGAGAGTCAGGTGAATCATCAACCTCTTTAGTATTGCAAACAGAGTCAAGAGGAAGACGTTCAACCAAAGAAAGCGGACGCGGCAAATCAAAGGAGAGACGATCCAAGTCCAAAAATCATCGTAGTTCCCAAAACTCGAAGACGATCGAGTGTTGGAATTGTGGGAAAACCAGGCACTACAAAAACCAGTATAGGAGTGGAGTGCACAGAAGAGTCAAGAAGCAAAGGGCGAAGCAAACGTTGCCTCCACCTCAGGAAAAGATGAGGTGTTGATATGCTCTCTTGAAGATAAAGAGGAGTCTTGGGTATTAGACTTTGGAGCATCTTTTCACGCTACCTCACAAACGGAACTATTCGAGAATTATGTTCCTGGAAACCTTGGTAAGGTTTACCTTGATAATGAGCAGTCATGTGAGATTGTAGGTGTAGGTAAAGGTGCAATAAAGATTAAGTTAAACGGGTCTATATGGGAATTGAAAAATGTCAGACATATTCTCGACCTGACTAAGAACTTAATCTCAGTGGACCAATTAGCCAATGAAGGCTACACGACAATCTTCCACGGTGATGATTGTAAGATTTCAAAGGGTGGGATGACAATTGCTCGAGGCAAAAAGAGTGGTACTCTTTACAAGACAGCAGGAGCATGTAATTTTATTGCAGTTGCAACAAATGAAAGCCCCAATCTATGGCACCAAAGACTTGGGCATATGAGTGAGAAAGGGACGAAGGTCATGCACTCAAAAGAAAAATTACCAGGTCTTCAGTCAGTAGAAATTGACATGTGTGAAGACTGTATACTTGGAAAGCAGAAGAGAGTCAGTTTTCAGACAAGTAGAAAAACCCCAAAGAAAGAGAGGCTTGAGCTCATCCACTCTGATGCTTGGGGACCAACGACTGTCCCTTTCAATGGTGGGAAGCAATACTTCGTAACTTTTATTGATGATCACTCCAGAAAGGTATGAGTTTGCTTTTTGAAACACAAGTCTGAAGTATTTGAAGCTTTCAAGATTTGGAAAGCTATGGTAGAAAATTAGACAGGATTCAAGATTGAAAAGCTCAGATCCGACAATGATGGTGAATATGTAGACACCAGATTCAGGAAGTTTTGCTATGAGCACGAAATTAGAATGGAGAGAACTGTGTCAAGTACGCCTCAACACAATGGTGTAGCAGAGCGTATGAATCGAAAGTTGACTGACCAGAAGCATGCATGTGCAGTCAGGCTTACCAAAACAATTTTGGGCAGAAGCAGTCAATACAGCAGCTTACTTGATCAACCGAAGTCCATAGGTACCATTGGAGCACAAGATACCAGAAGAGGTATGGAGCGGAAAAGAGGTAAAATCTCACATTTTAGAGTTTTCGGCTGTGTAGCATATGTGCACATAACTGATCAAGGCAGAAACAAACTTGACCCAAAAGCAAAGAAGTGTACTTTCCTTGGTTATGGTGAAGATGAGTTTGGCTACAGCATATGAGATGATGAAAACAAAAAGATAATCCGCAGCAGAGATGTAATCTTCAATGAAAAAGTGATGTACAAGGACATGCATAATACTGGCACCAGCAACCCAGTAACAAGTGGACCAGTTTATGCAGAGGTGGAGGATATCCCAGAAAGTCCTAACTTGAAGAGTCCTCAGCCAGAGAAATCAAATGAAGAGAACAATGAGCAATCAGAACCTCCTACTCCAACTCCTGTATTGAGAAGATTCTCTTGGCCCCATGTGCCTAACAGGAGATATATAGACTACATGTTGCTGACTGATGGAAGGGAGCCTGAAGATTATATGGAAGCTTGTCAAACCATGGACGCCGACAAGTGGAAGCTTGCTATGAAAGACGAGATGAAGTCTTTGATCTCCAATCAGACATGGGAATTAGTTGAGTTACCTATGGGAAAGAAAGCACTTCACAATAAATGGGTGTATCGGGTGAAGGAAGACCATGATGGTTCCAAGCGATACAAGGTCCGACTGTTTGTCAAAGAATTTTAGCAGAAAGAAAGAGTTGACTACACTGAAATCTTTGCTCCAGTTGTCAAAGCTCAATACTATCAGGACTGTGTTAAGTATTGTGGCTAGTGAGGAGCTCTACCTAGAGCAATTAGATGTGAAGACTGCATTTCTTCATAGAGATCTAGATGAGGAGATCTACATGCACCAACCTGAAGGTTTTTCAGAAGGAAAGAAGAAAAACATGGTGTGCAGATTAAAGAAGAGCTTGTATGGTCTTACACAAGCTCCAAGACAGTGGTATAAGAAGTTTGAGAGCTTCATGCACAAGGAAGGTTTTAAGAAGTGCAATGCTGACCATTGTTGTTTCTTCAAGAGGTACAACTCCAGTTATATCATTTTGCTACTTTATGTCGATGATATGTTAGTAGCAGGTTCAGATATGAGTGAGATCATAAATTTGAAGCAGCAGTTGTCAAAAGAATTTGACATGAAAGATTTAGGACCAGCAAAGATCCTAGGAATGCAAATCATGCTAGATAAGCAAAAGGAAACCTTGCAGTTATCTCAAACAGAGTACATCAACCGTGTTTTGCAAAGATTCAACATGGGCAATGCCAAACCAGTTAGCACACCTTTGGCTACTCATTTTCGTCTATCAAAAGACCAATCTCCTAAGACGGAGGAAGAAAAAGAATTAATAGCTAAAATTCCATATGCTTCAGCCATTGGAAGTCTGATGTACGCGATGGTATGCACAAGACTAGACATTGGTTATGCAGTGGGAGTTGTAAGTAGGTTTATGTCAAATTCAGGTAAAGCTCACTGGGAAGCTGTGAAATGGATTTTGAGATATTTACGAGGCACTAAGGAGAAGTGTTTGTGCTTTAGTAAAGGTGAATTAAAAGTACAAGGCTACGTAGATGCCGACTTTGCTGGAGAAATTGATCATCGAAGAAGTACCACTGGCTACATATTTACTGTTGGAACTGCAACTGTTAGTTGGATGTCACAGTTACAAAAGATCATTACTCTATCCACTACAGAGTCTGAGTATGTAGCAGTAACAGAAGCTAGCAAAGAATTGATATGGCTTCAAGAATTGTTAACAGAGTTGGGATTCATTCAGGAAAAGAGTGTTTTGCACAGTGATAGTCAGAGTGCAATACACCTGGCTAAGAATTCAACATTTCACTCCAGAACGAAGCACATTGATCTTCGTTATCACTTCATCAGATCTCTACTTGAGAATGAAGTACTAACGTTGAAGAAGATACTAGGAAGTAAAAACCCAGTGGATATGTTGACAAAGGTTGTCACAACAGAGAAGTTGAGGCTCTGCAGTGTTTCAACTGGCCTTCAAGAATGATTGATGATGAAGGCAACTACAATAAGTGATAATCAAACTCCAAGTAGGAGAATTGTTAGTTTTGTAATTTGATTAAGTTTTGTAGTTTGATTTTTAGTCGCACATTGCTTAGTATTGTGAGATGGTGTTCTTCACTTTGCTATATAAGCAAGCTTATGTAAGGTTTACAAATGCACGAAAACAAATATTTCTTAGTGTTGTTTATTTCTCTCTTCTCTCCTTTAGTGCCTTGTTCCCAACAGATATCTGTTGGTCATTAGGAACTTAATATCTACACTACAGCTTAACATTCGATGTTGTAATATTTAAATATGTAATCTGATGATTTATCTATTATTATTTGATATTATTAAATCTACTTGATTATGTACAGTTCAATCTGCATATCGACCACTTTGTGCTTTCAGGACTTATCCTGCTCTTTCACGAGTTTGTGTAGGACAAAGAAAAAGTACAACATCATATATCTGTCTTGCTTTTTGTTGGGTTATGTTGTGGCATTTCAATGCTTTTGTTCACAAGGATATTTGGTGCTGCAATAATAACTGGTATTGAAAATGGGTTACTTTATCCATTTGTGCTCTTCACTTTTTTATAACAAGAATTCACGTGTGCTGAAACGGTAGCTGATGATTTTGCTACTTACATCTTTTCAGCTTTCACTGGGCCAAAAAATATACATGTAGTACCAGCAGCTAGCAATTATGTAAAGGTTTGTTTCTACGTGAATTTATATATCATTTGAGTTAAATAAAGACTGCAATACACGCTGTATAAGTTTAAGTTACAAAACATTTTATGGAGAGATGTAATTATGCTTTAATCAATTTTGTTTTCTTGTATTTGTATAAGAAGGTAGTATATAACAATTAACAAGCTTTCTTTACCAAGAGAAGGAATCTTGTAAATAAGATTTTTTTTATGTTTCTTAATTAATATTTTTTTTAAAAAGGATAAATGATGATGATCTTCTCCGCTTAATATACAGCAATAACAGTTTCACTTTTTTTTTTCCTGCAGATTCGAGGGTTAGCATCGCCTGCTTTACTTGTTGGATGGGTTGCTCAGAGTGCAAGGTGCAAATATGCTATTTTTTTCTAACATCTGATTCTCTGAAGTAAGAGGTTGGAAATTTTTATGTCAAATCTGAGATAGTACTAGTCTTGACATTCTATTTCATCTGGCAATTGATTTCATGTTGAAACACTGTTCAACATAATACTAGTTTTTCAATTGATATTTTGTTGGAAACTCTTGGCTTAAACTTCCTTGCTTTGACATTTCTGAAACAACGATTGAAAATCCCATGTTTACAAGTGATAGAGCCAAATAATAGTATATAAATAAGATGCAAACTTCTCTTTACAAACCAATTTTGCAACGTTGAATTAAATCCAAATTCATTTCTAATAACAACATCTGTCTCTATGTATAGAATACCGTGTCTGTTTCTTATATTCCAAACGAAGTAGGTATTTTCCCCTTTCTGGTTTTACTTTCTTTAAGACTATAATTGTCAAGAACAACCTATTATAAGTTGATATTACCATTGGAAGAACTTATTAAATTAATATCAAGTATCAATATTTGCTTTGTATGATTTGAAAAATATGGTAAGCATTGGCTTATTAAATTAATTTATTGTTTTGGTATTCACTTTCCGCAGTCTTGGTATGAAAGATTCCTTGGGACCCTTGAAAGCTTTAGGTGCTGCTACAGTTATAAATGTCATCGGTTGTATAGTTTTGTGCACTGGTTTAGGCTATGGAATTGTGGGGGCTGCATGGGCTACAATGGTTTCACAAGTATGCTGAGCAAACTCTCTTATGCAGCATAATAGATTGAATTATATTATATATGGTTATTCCTATTCTAAAAGTACTCTAACTCGTTATATATTGCTTTTGTTTTTCCTTGTTGATTCTAGGTTGTTGCTGCTTACATGATGATTCAAAATCTAAATATGAAGGGATATAATGCACTAGCGTTCTCCATTCCTTCAGGGAAGGAACTTCTGATGATATTTGGCCTTGCTGCTCCTGTTTTTATGACACTTATGTCAAAGGTTGTTCAAGTATTATGCTAGATCTGTGGCTTTGTTTGGAGTAGTCTATCCTTCTAATGTAATCTGAAGTTCTGATGTTTAGGTGGCTTTCTACGCACTACTTATATATTTTGCTACATCAATGGGCACAGTCACAATGGCTGCTCATCAAGTTAGTTTTTTTTTTATTGTGTCTTGTTTTGTGACTATTTCTTCCTTTGCCTGCTATCTGAGCTTTCTCCAAACAAGAAAAAAAAACAAAAACAAAAACAAAAACAAAAACAAAACTCGAGGCCAGTGATAAATTTATTCTTGCTTCAGGTCATGGTCCAAACATATTTAATGTGTTCAGTATGGGGTGAACCTCTCTCCCAAACTTCTCAATCATTTATGCCTGCACTGATATATGGAGTAAATCGGAGTTTGTCAAAGGTTAGTGTTTCTCATTTATAATGCCGCAAAAACCATACTCCAATGTCCAATCCTCATATCCGAGGTTTTTTATATCTCTTGTGCTTAATTTATGTTCATGTTATATAGAGGATTTTGTTTTTGTTAGGAAGGGTAGTTTGATAAAATGGTAATCCATTTATCTTTAGTTCTTTACTGATCAATGTTGTTTTATAAAAAGATATTTGATTCTCATTTCTCAATCCTCGTTTTCAAGTTTTCATAATATTAACAGGCCCGGATGCTTCTAAGGTCTCTTGTGATAATCGGAGCCATACTTGGATTATTTTTAGGGATTGTGGGAACATCAGTTCCTTGGTTATTTCCCTATATTTTTACCCCAGATGGGATGGTCATCCAGGAGGTTAGTTCATTATTTCAAAATTTAGATTACATATTTGTTATTGCCCCTTTCGTTTTTAATTATTTGCAGCTTGTTTCAAAATATGTAGTGGTATAATCAATCACTAGAAGATAATTAAATTGCTAATTTTTCCCTGTGGTTCATTTTTAGAGTTTATAATTTTGAACCGTATTTGCATAATAATGTTTTCCAAGCAGGATTGGTCATTAAAACGTTAAAGATAGATTTACATTTTACCAGTTTGACTGTGGTCAAATTGATGTTAACTGTACACACACTGACACACAGTAATAATCAAATATAAAACTTAAAGAAAGTAAGTTTGGTTAAATTTTAAGATATCATAAAGGAGCATATTATCTATCTTGCATTGTTAAATATTAGTTGTAAGAGTTAGAGTTGAATTAAAAAATATTAAGTTCTTAAATATTATCAGTAAAATGAATAAATATGATTTAAAACATAATATTATAAAGATTTTGTGAAATAAACAAGCTACCACCGGTGAGAGAGCCCTATTGACAAGCAGATTGGTGATGATTTCCTGGACCTTGAAATTTTACATTTTTTGTACAGAATCTTAAACCAGTTGAGAACTAAGCAGGCCGGTCCACACTATTCTTGACTGGTTTTGAAATCATCAATTAAAGAGAATGTACAAATTGGTTGTTGAACCAGTTCCGAGTTGAATTGGTCACGGAAGCTTACAACAGAGAAAACAATTGAAAATTCATAGATTTTTATCAATTGTAATATTTTGGATTTTAGACAATAGATAACTGTTAACTACTATGCTATGATGCAGATGCATAAGGTGCTGCTTCCATACTTTATAGCCCTGGCTGTAACACCCACTACTGTTGGCCTAGAGGGAACGTTGCTGGTATGTTCATTTCATCTTCTAATACAAATGAGAAAGTAAACATCTCTTTCTCTTCCTGGTGTGTGTATATATATATTATAGACAAATGATAGTTGTTAGTGGAGAGATTTGAACCACATCTTTTTCTCTTCCTTCTCCGACATGTGTACTTTATCTCTAAACCAACCTATAACTTGAGACAGTGAGCATATAAAACTACTATTTCTTCTCCCATATCTTTCTAGGATTTTTATTAACTTTGACTATTTGGTTTAAACAATGAGTTTAACACCTATACACGATCAGTGTAATAGAGTTTTATACTATTAGTTAATTACAAACATTCGTTTATATGATTTTTAAAGTATTAATCGGTAAAATCAACAAACTTATCGTATATAAAAAGGTTGTGATTAACTGTTAGTGTAAAAATCTTTATAATGTTAATGTATAAGTATTTTTTTCTTAAACAATATTGTTAAATGTGTATTTTTTGTAATCTCTTTGTGCAATAAATCTGTGGTCAAAATATACTTTTAATTCTGTTTTTTTTTTTTACTATATTTAGGTTCATAATTTATTTTAAAAAGTTCAATAGTTTAGTTCTAATGTTTTTAAAATGAGTCAAAATGATTCTTAAAAACAATGATTATTTTAATTTATTTAGTATGTTCATATGAAAAATATAAAATTCAACTCATGTTAAAACTAGAAAAATCATAAATAAAGTGAAAGTTACATGAAAAATAGTATCATAAGCAACTAAAAAGAATCTTATATTTAATTTTTTCATCTTTCTTGTTCATTGAATTTACTTTTTATGAGATTTTTACTATCTTTGTGATATTTTTTTGTTCGAACATGACTTAGATTTTATAGTTTATATGTACATGAATGATTAAATTGGAAAATGGTTCAAATTGGAAAATAATCATTACTTCACAATTACCATTTTAACACATTTTAAAAACATACATGATTAAATTGAACTTTTTAAAAGATAAATAAATAGAATATAATAAAAAGCATAAAGAAAAAGTTGTATTTTAACCTAAATTTGACCATGAAACTGATTAAAGTAAAACTAAAAAGAACTTACTTTAATATACTTCACCAAGAAGCTTGTTGAAAAAGCTAAAAGGAACTTAAAATAATTGTAATGTATTTTCACAAGTCCAAGTAAAATCCTTAGTTGTTGCTCTACTTCCAAACATCCCATTATCCATGGAATAGCTTAATCCTACTTTGTGGTTCATTAACTTTCTCAAGCTCAAATAAATTCTGTTGTTTTGACATTAATTAAATTAAAAAGCAATGACATGATATTGGTAACTAATGTTTAATTTGACGAGGGTTTACCTATGCAGGCTGGACGGGATCTGAGATTTATAAGTTTGTCTATGTGTGGATGCTTTTGTGTGGGTTCACTTGTATTATGGGTAAGGACCTTTTCTGGCCTACATATTAAACATTGCTGGACCCATTTTGCCTGAAACACCCGATTTCTTGTGATGCCCAGGCCTTGAGTGGTAGATTCGGTTTGCTGGGCTGCTGGTTTTCCCTCGCATTATTTCAATGGGTAAGAATACGACCTATTAAGTTAAAGTATTAGCTCTTCAAGTGTTTTGATTTGCAATTCTTCTATGGTTGTTAGGCTCGGTTTTCGATGGCCCTCCAGCGCCTTCTTTCTCCCAACGGCATTTTATACTCGGAAGATACAGACCAATCTAACCTGTTCAAGCTAAGGACTGCCTAGTTTATGCTTGCTTTTATATTTTAATATATAATATAACTCTTCACACAAGTTGTCTGTCTTCAATTTTTACCAAGATAAAAAATAAAGGTTAAAATATTTGAGTATTTTTCCGTTTTAAAAGTTTTATTATGTAGTGATGTACATTTATGTTTTCTAAAATTTCATTTTAGTTCAATTTTTGTATTCAGTTAATTTTTAATAACTTTAAAATTTAAAAATAATAGTTAAATTAAAATAATAATAATTAAAAATTTCATATTTATTGTCACTTCTGCAAATATAATTTATCTTTAATATCAGGTGACATGTAGAGAGGTGCAACTCATGGATTAGGTGAGTAGATGTCAAATTTACACTGATTTTTTTATATAAATGTTGAAAATAAAATTTTTAAAATTATGAAAAATTAAATAAAATTCTATGTTTTAAAAATTGGACGGAACTGGCTGGTTCAACTATAAAATCGATGAATTGATATGGTAATTAGTTCATTTACTACTAGGTTAGACAAAAAACCAATTTAAAAATTGAAAAATAAGTGGTTCAACTGATTGGACTGTTCTTTTTTTCTTTATTTTACTAAATGCATCTTTCATTTTTCTAAGTGAACCTTTTTTTAATTCAAAATTAATGAAAATGTTATTTTAAAATTATTTTCTTTTATAATTACCTTCTTAATATATTTTTTCTTTTTAATTTTAATTATTATAGTATATTAATAATAAAAAAATATTATTTTATTAAAATTTGTCCACTGATTCAATAATAGTTAGATCAATCAAGATTTAATCATTGATTTGGTTTTAAAAATATAGATAAAACTTTTGATAATTGATGTATAAAAAATAAAAAATATTAAAATATAATGAGCTAAAAATAACATTATAAAAAAAAACACAATACAAGAATGTTAGGCCACCTCACCTCACGGCTGAAGTGACTTAGATCATGACAACTAGCAAAGAGTAACCCATCATTTTTATAATTTATCTAGCAGTTGGTATAAGTGGAGTTCACTTTGATAACAATATATGATTGTGATAATTATTAGCATAAAAAATTAACTCAGTTTTTTATATCGGTGCAATTTATTTTATTTTATTTATTTAATGCATGGCATTACTATGTACTATAAGAAAAATAACACTCCTTTCAAAGTTTTAGGCTAAATAATATTTTAATCATTTATTTTATTTTAATAATTAATTTGATTTTATCTTTTAAAACATTCAAAATCAGTATTTTAACTTTTAAATACTCATTTTGGTCTTTCTGTTAATTTTAAAGCAATGCTATTTATATATATTTGTATTGCTTATTGAAATACATTGTGCGATGGTTTAAACCATCGATAATGACCATTTAAATTTAAATGGCTAAAAATATAAAATGATTCAAATTTAATAATAATAAAATAAAAATATTAGATTTTTATGTAATTTTTTATTTCATTATTAGATGTATAAAGGTGTAAAGTTATTTTACATAATTATTGAATAACAAGTAATAAATTGTATGACTTTTAGGATAATTACTATAAAATTTAACAAATATTTTTTATATGGTGGGTTATAATTAGATGATAATATAAAATTATCTGTATATTATTTGATGAATATATTACTCTGTAATTATTTATTTTATAATCTTAACATGGATGTATCTTTATGTAAAATTCTGTATATATATTTATTTCTTATAATTCTTTTAAGTAATCGTCATAAAATGAATCTATTTTAATGTAAAATAATTTATTTTAACTTTCAGTTTAAATATCTTATGGTTATTATGCGCCACAAATCAAATGAAAAAATAAAGAAGTCTTTCCTATTTATTTTGATAATGAATTAACTAGTTTTATTATTTAAATTAATATAGAAGTAGTACTTCTAAAAAAATAACATATTATATCGAAGTGGATGAAATTACTCTATGTTTTATAAAATATAGGATAAAATATATATCTTTACAATTCATTAAGTTTTAGCAATTTTTAATACTCGAATTAATTTTTTCTTTAAAAAAGTTGGTTAATTTTAGGGTAACATGTGTTTTTAGTTCATCAACTTTCAACAATTTTCTTTCTTAGTACATAAATTAATATTTTGCTCGTCTTCATACAAAACATTATTCTGTTCGTGTTTTACTTGAATGCCACTAACTCTATTTTTAAATATAAAAAGGATCAGTGTAAACACAAAAAAGTAGTAATATATGTAATTTAAAAAAGTTCAAAGTAAAGTATAATTTATTCTAAATTTGTTAGATTTCAATACAAATTTTGTCTCTCTGTTTTACTATCTCTTTAAATTTTTCACCCTATTCTTAATATCAATGACTGATTTTTAAAAATAAAATTTCCAAATGTATTGATTTTAAAATATGAATAAAATTTGCAAATTTGATAAAACAAAGGAAATAATGCATTTTTTTTATAATTTACCTTTCTTACTCTATAATTCTAGTTCAATTTCTACAAAATGACATATTAAAAATATAGAAATGTTAACTAATACCTTAATACATTTATCAAAAAATTATAAGAGAAATTATTTTATTAGAACGTGTAAAAGTGTATTCACTTATAATTTTGAATTATTCTCACATGATAGTTAATAAAAACTTTTACCTTTTAGTTTGTTAATGATGATCTAAATATGATGGTGGTAAAGATATTGGTTGACAAGACTTTAAAAGTATTTAAATATTTAATTATAAAATTTTTATATTAATTGTAGTTCAACTTTATGAATAAAAAAAGGCATACGATCCCGAGGGAGGCAAGATTATTTTAGACGTACTTAATTTTTTTTTTCTATGTAATTTATAAATATTAAAATAAAAATTATTGAAATATATAAATTTTTATTATATAAAACAAAATAATCATTGATTGTTAGTTAACTCATTATTAATAAGTAATGTTTTTACTTCTTAATTAAAATTTATATTGTTTTAGAAGGAAAGAAATTGTTCATGATTTTAGGATAATGAAATGTGACGGTACTTGTAACTATGCATACCGAAAATTGAACATAAAAAGAAAAATGTGTATATACATTGTATAATTTTAGTTTGCACAAGTCAGAATGTAAAATCTGAATTTCTCTAAATTTTGTTTGGTTGGATAAAAAAAAAGAAATTTTTATAAATGGAAAGAGGAGAAAAAAAGATAAAATTGTAATAATCATTTTAAAATTCATATAATTAGACATCTGTGACTAAACGATAATTTAAAACTCAGTTTTACGTTGCATATTAATTGATCTTTAAAAATAAATAAAAAAATAAATTAAATTAATTGTAACTATAAAATTATTTATAGAAAATAATTATAAAATTATCCATACATTTATTATATACAAACAAAATAAAAATAATTTTAAAACATCAAACTTCGTTGCACTTTTATTTTATTTTCTTCTTTTTTTTTTTTGCAGAGTGAAAAGGAAATCAGATATGATCACAAATTATTGGACATAGTTTCTTTCTTCTTATTTTTCCTATCAGGTTAACTTTCCACTATAGACTATCATGCTACAAAGGCTAATAATAAGTATCTTTTAAGTTTCAATGTTAGCATAAAATAAAATGAATTTTTCTTTTTTTATTCTTCATCTCTTGTTTCTTTAATCTCTCTACTATCCCACACTCTCACCTCACTCGCCCAATCCATAATAATAAAACCCATTACCTAGCTTGAAAGAATAAAATAAATAATTTTAAAATTATCAAATTTTGATTGTCATCCATGCCCCTTTTTTTATTTCATTAATTGAATTTTGGTTTCTGGATTCGAACTACATTTATGTCACCTAAGGAATTTTTCAATATTTAAAAAATAAATATTGGTGAGAAATGGTGATTTGAATTTGTGTATGATACTAAAGAGGGGCTCTGTAATCTGTTGGCTCGTGTACGGTTTACGGTGAGAAAGCAAAAGGAGTAGTTGGTGGAGGAAGTGAAGCATTCAGTACAGGGAGTCCCCTTTCCTTCCCTCCACTTCACTCCACCAAACATGGCATTGAAACTATTATCAACAGTAACACCTCTCCCCACTTCTCTTCAGTGTCACAACCCTAATTCCACCCTCTCAAAGCATCGCTTTGGTCCTCGTTTCTTTGCACCCTTTCTGTGTGCTCCCTCAGCGTCCACATTTCGTCACACTGCCTTCGTTACCGCTCGTGCATTTCGAAGCGAGGCTTTTGAAGAAGAAGAAATTTCGAGGCAGGTTGAGACAAAGGAACTCGCCAAGCAAAGCATATGGAATCAGATAAAAGAAATTGTTATGTTTACAGGACCAGCAACCGGACTTTGGATATGTGGACCTCTTATGAGTCTCATCGATACTGCGGTTATTGGTCAGCGAAGCTCAATTCAGCTTGCTGCTTTAGGTACTCATTACTTGTCTCCTATATTTGTTTACATCGTAACATTTTCTTTCATTTATGGAATCACCAACGTTTTCTCGTTTTAATTTTCTTTGAGTAGGTCCTGCCACGGTTGTTTGTGATTACATGAGCTACGTCTTCATGTTTCTATCCATTGCTACTTCCAATATGGTTGCCACTGCCCTTGCTAAAAAGGTTCGTAACAAATGTTTGATTGGATGTTAAATAAGATGCTTGCCTTCTTACAAATTTTTATGCACGTCGCATACCTGATCCATATCAGTGCATTCTGCATATGGGCACCATTGATGTTCTTTGGAATATAAAATGAATGAAGAGTACGTATTACGTTAAACGTGACACAAGCTAGAATGTTGCTCCATCGTTTTGTGATTCTCTTCTCGTATCTTTTGACTTCTTTTTTTTATCCTACATTAGTATGTAAAGCTAGCATTTAGAGACAGCACATTATTGTAGCAATTATTAGCACTTAGGAGCCAGCCGGATTGGTTGATATATGTCGTTCATTAGAAACTTAATGTCAACAGCTTAGCCCTCAATGTTGCAATATTTGAATATGTGGTAATGCAACGACTACTGCTTGATCTATTATTACTTAATTTTGCTAATTTTACATGATCTTGTAGACTTAAATCTGCGTACCTACCGCTTTATGCACTTTCAGGACTTACATTGCTCATTCACGAGTTTGTGTAGGACAAAGAAGAAGTACAACATCACATATCTGTCTTGCTTTTTATTGGGTTATCTTGTGGCATTGCGATGCTTTTGTTCTCAAGGCTATTTGGAGCTGCCATGATAACTGGTATTGAAAATGGAGTGCTTCAGGCATTTTTGTTTTTCATCACACTTTGGATAATGAGAATTCACTTTTGCCAAAATGGAAGCAGAATGAATCCCGCAACTGATGATTTTGCTATTTACACCTTTTCAGCTTTCACTGGGCCCAAGAATGCACACATAGTACCTGCAGCTAGCTCTTATGTAAAGGTTTGTTTCTATGTGATTTTGTATGCTTTGATTTAAATAAAGACTGCAACTCATGTTCTATAAATTCAATAGTTACATAACATTTTATTTATGGAGGGTAGTAATTCACTTGTTTTCTTGTAGTCAGAGATGAAGATAATACGTTGACACTCTTTTACATGGGGATAAAATCTTGTAAATAACTAATAAGACTTTGCTATATGTTTCATAATTCTTTTTAAAATGATTAGCTATGCTGTTCTCTGCTAAATTTACTGCAGTCTTTTTGTTTTTGTTACTCATTTTTTATGATAGATTCGAGGCTTGGCATGGCCTGCTTTACTTGTTGGATGGGTTGCTCAGAGTGCAAGGTGCAAATATGCTTTTTATTTCTAATATCTGATTCTCTGAAGTGAGAGCTTATGTTCAATCTGACATCTCTTTAGTCTTGACGTTCTATTTCAGCTAGCAGTTGATATCATGTCAAAATAATGAATATAATTTTAGATTTTGTCTTGATATTTTGTTGGAAACTCTAGGCTAAAATTCCCTTGCTTTGATATTTTTGGGACTGCAAGGTTACTTCACCTCTATTAGTGAAATATATATGGTTTGTTTCTTATATTTTGAACAAAGTATGTTTTCGTCTTTCTGGTTTTACTTTCTTAAAACGAAAAGAAAACTGTGTAAACAGCCTTTTTTAAGTTGGTCTTACCAACAGAGCTTAATATAGTACCAAATATTAATGTCTGCTTTGTATGATTTTGACAAACATGGTCAACAACTCAGCATTGGCTTATTAAATTAATTTATTCTTTCGGTATTCACATTCTACAGTCTTGGTATGAAAGATTCCTTGGGACCCTTGAAGTCTTTGGCTGCTGCTACTGTTATAAATGTCATTGGTTGTATACTTTTGTGCACCTGTTTAGGCTATGGAATTGTAGGGGCTGCGTGGGCTACAATGGTTTCACAAGTATGCTGAACAAACTCTTATTCATCATAATAGGTTGAATTGTATTATAGATGGTTCTACTTATTCTCAAAGTACTCTAATTCATTATATACTGCTTTTCTTTTCCCTTGCTGATTTTAGGTTGTTGCTGCTTACATGATGATTCAAAATCTAAACAGGAAGGGGTATAATGCACTTGCCTTCTCCATTCCTTCAGGGAAGGAACTTCTGACAATAATTGGGCTTGCTGCTCCTGTTTTTTTGACACTGATGTCAAAGGTTGTCTCAAGTATTATACTAGATCTGTAGCTTTGTCTGGATTATTCTTAACCTTATAATGTGTGAAGTTCTCATGTTTAGGTGGCTTTCTACGCACTACTTATATATTTTGCTACATCAATGGGTACAGTTACAATGGCTGCTCATCAAGTTAGTTTTATTTCTGTCTCCTATTTTGGACTATTTCTTCATTTGCCTGCCATCTGAGCTTTTCCAATAAAACAACTGCAGAGCCAGTGATAACTTAATTCTTGCAGGTCATGGTCCAAACCTATGGCATGTGTACTGTATGGGGTGAACCTCTCTCCCAAACTGCTCAATCATTTATGCCTGAATTGATATATGGAGTAAATCGGAGTTTGTCAAAGGTTAGTGTTTGTTAATGTCAAAAACCATACTCTGATGTCCAAAGGTGTCTCCCCAGTTCTCATAACTCTGGTTTCTTACTTTTATTTTTTTTATTTTTTTGTGTCTAGGTGACAATCTTGTTATATAAGAAGATAACCTTTTTCTTCATCGAGAAGGGTAGTTTTGTAAAATGATAATATGTTATGTGGTTATCTTTACTTACCGGTGTTGTTTTCTTGTTTCTCTATCCTTTTTCAATTTTCCATTATCACAACAGGCTCGGTTGCTCCTAAGGTCTCTTGTGACAATTGGAGCTATGCTTGGATTATTGTTAGGGATTGTTGGAACATCAGTTCCTTGGTTAATTCCCTATGTTTTTACTCATGATCAGATGGTCATTCAGGAGGTCAGTTCATTTATTTCTAAATTTAGATTTCATACTTGTACTTGTGTTGTCTCCCCTTTCATATTTAATTCATTGCACCTTGTTTCAAAACATATGACAGTATTATCAATCAAGTATTTAGAAGTTAAATCACTAATTTTTCCCTGGTTTATTTTGTTCTTGGAGTTTATGATTTGAAATCATAATCTATATAATAATGTCTTTAAAGGAAGGTCAGTATTAAAACTGTAAAGATAATTATATCTAAACTTATAGAAATTAAGTTTGGTCAGATTTTAAAAATTAAAATAACATGAAATACCATATTTTGTGTCTTGCATTGTTAAATACTAATAGTTTAATTAATAAATACATTTTTATGTTACAAAATAGTATTAGTAAAATAACAAATATTAACTTAAATATAATCTAGAAGTAATACTATTATAAAAAATAAATAAACAACCACAGGTGACATGCTTAGTGTTCAGCAGCATGGCGATGAAGCTGAAGGTGTCAAGTAGAACCCTGGGGGAGGAAGTTTTTTACATTTGTTGTACAAGAAGTTCAAACCAATTAAGACGTAAACAGGCCAGTTCACTTGATGAGACTGACTGGTTTTCAAATAATCTGTTAAAGTGGGTGTACTGAACTGGTTACTGAACCAGTTCTGGATTGAACTGGTTGAACAAGCTCATAAACAGGGAAAACAAATGGAAATGCAGCAATGTTTTTGAATCATAATATTTTGGAATTGTAATTTGAAATTTAGACAGTAGATAATTGTTAACTACTGTATTTGTAACCATGCAGATGCATAAGGTGCTGATTCCATATTTTATAGCGCTGGCTGTAACACCCCCTACTCACTGCCTTGAGGGAACGTTGCTGGTACGTTCATTTCATCTTTAATATATAGATGGTAAAGTAAGCATATAAAACTACAATTTTTTTTTTCACTTACATGCTCTTCAAGGATGTTTAAGGACTTCCAGTGTGTTATGGTTAAACAACATAGTGAAGTGTGTATTTTATAAGCTCTTATTAGAAGGAACAAACACTTGTTTTAATACTAAACTTCACTAAGTTTATTAAAATAGCTAAAAAAGATAAGTCCTAAGCTATTTTTATATGTTCAAATAAACTCCTATAAGTTGTTCCATGGAATATGAAAAGGACCGTCGGCCAAAGGGGTTGCCATAAAGGTTGGGTGAAGCATTGTAGAGTATCAGCCGCCAAGTGTCTTGGTGAATCGACTAATAACAAATTGATTGAATACCTTTATCAAGATTGATTTGGTTTTTATAACATTGATTTTTATCTCGGACGCAAAGTTGAACTTGCTCTTGCTTTACGGTGTTAATGATTTAAAATAGGGACCAGCACGTGTCACATTATGACTCCTATTGTAACTTGGATTATCTATACTCATGCAGGCTGGACGGGATCTGAGATTTATAAGTTTATCAATGAGTGGATGCTTTTGTGTGGGTACAATAGTATTGTGGGTAACGACCTTTCCTTGAGCTCCTAGATTACATGGTAATATTGCTTAACCAATTTTGCCTGAAGCACCCAGTTTTTTGTGATTCTTAGACCCTGAATAGTAGATTCGGCTTGCTAGGCTGCTGGTTTTCCCTCGCAATATTTCAATGGGTAAGAATAAGACCTAGAGCTTGTATAAGTTAAAGTATTAGTTCTTGAAGTGTTCTGATTTGCATCTCTTTTATGGTTGTTAGGCCCGGTTTTCAATTGCCCTCCAGCGTCTTCTTTCTCCCAACGGCATTTTATACTCACAAGATTCAGACCTGTATAAGCTGCGAAAGCCAAGGAACGGTTAGCTAAGTCACCTACCTTGGTTATAGTTAGTTCATGAGAAGCGTTACAAGGACAGAAGAATGTTGTCTGTTGCGCAGATCAGTGTTCTAAATTAGGAATACATTTTTGTTGCAAAAAAAAAAAGGTCTAAATTTCTATTTAAAACGTATTACATTACATCTGCATTGCAAGCAAGAAGCTGCTTCAATCTTTCTCGTGTATTTAATATTGCAGAAAATGCTTGTAAAGTGAACAAGGATGCAGTTACGTAATTGCAGCATGCCAACCAATAATTATTTTATCCTTTTCACATAGTAAAAGATGTTTTTTTATTACAGAGAGAAATGGAGAGCGTGTGTATTAGTCCCTTGGTTTCAATAAAAGATTGTTCTTGGACGTAAATGTAGTTCATTTATTAAGGGTATCTAATTTTTGCCAATATAAATGTTCAAATAGAGGACGTTTTACTTCACGGTTTGAACTATATTTCTAAAAATGACATTCCTTGAGAATCTTATTTTCATAATTAATGTTTTTGTAAATATTTATTTTATTTTTTTGGAATATTTAAGATAGAATATAATAAAAGTGAAAAATTTTCAAAGTGACGATTGGCTTCTGAAAACGTTTTTTGTTTTTATTTTTTGAAAATATTTTCTATTTTCAAGTTGAAAATATTTATTTTCACATTATATTTCTTAGTAATAATATTATAAAGTATTTATATATATAATTTAAAATACATTTATATATAATTTTTATTATAATTATAATATTATTATTAAGTTTTTATATAGTTTTAATTTTGAAAATATTTTTTTTTTCAATCATTTTTTGAAAATGTTTTCAAAGAAAATTTTTTTAAATTGTAATAAAATATATGTAATACACATTTTTGGAAATGAATTACGATTGAAAATATTTTTCAATCTGACATTTTTATGTTTACATTTTTCACAAGTAATTTAAAATCCCAAACAAACAATGTAAGCCTAAATTAAGTAATTATTGCAAATGCAATATGTTCATTGCAATAGAATCTACTGATTCGGCATTTGAACAATCCTAGCCAAACTCAATTCATGGTTATGTTCTCCAGTAGTGGTCACAAGCACACATACAGATTTTTTGAACCAAAATGAGCTTGAACTGAATTTTCTTCTGCTAATAAACATCCAGTACAACGACCTTTGGTATTTATGCATGCAAAAGCCTCCATCTTGTTCAGGTCAGAACAAGCACCAGGGCAAACCTCAACATAATTAGAATGCCTTTATGACCTAACTTTTCTTCCTTTCCATGATGAACCAGGCCGGGATAATTTGAGTACTTGTCCATTATTCTGCAGTTTCATAAGAGCGTAAGGAAACGTAGCCGTAGAAAACAATAGTTTATACACAACATCATAAAAGCACAACTTTCACATTGTTTACCAGTCTTGGTTTTAGTTGTTTTTTAAGAACAAGATTACGAACTTGCTTCTTCTTTTCTTCTGCCTTCAATTTAGAGAGACTAGGCCTGTAAATAATGAGAGTTCGACCAATCTGACCAACAGCCACCGAACCAGTTGCTTCTTCCAACTGCTTCACCACATCATCTAACTCACCTGGACAGCTCCTATGTATTTTAATCTGTAAATACCATCCAGGTTGCCGTTTAGGATCCAAGATTTGAAAACTTTACACTTTTGCATTTTACAAGTTACAAAGCAAAAGAGGAAACACAAGATGAAGATACAATACATATTATGCGGGCTAAACATATCATTATATACAGCTAGAACAACCTAATTTAGTGATTATTAGTTGAGATAAAAATCCTCCCAGAAATAAGTGAAACTTGCATTTTATTTTCTAGGCACGCAAAGTAAATCAACCCCTCAAGCCACTAGATATTCAACCAATTTAAGTACAACACTGAAGTTTACGAAAATTATCCATTGGAGGAACATAAGAGGTGTGCAAAATCAATTTCACTACAACCAATTCAAGTAGAGCCAAGCAGAGCCTAAAGGAAAGCTGTGCAAAATCACGAAAAGCAAAGAACAACAACATCAACTGGTGCAAAAGTCTCAATGAAAGAGAAATTAATGCAATTGATTGATACCTTACCTTGAGAAGCTCGTTGGCTTCGAGGGTCTCAATGAAAGAGGTGGCAACATTGGACGTAACACCAGACTTTCCCACCAACTGGGTCTTGAGCTTATCACCCAAACTGTGAGCATAAGACGCAAGCTCTTTCCTTTCTTTCACACTCAGACTCGGCACCTCCAACTTCAATCCATCCTCCCTCTTTCTCTCCAACGGCGACCAAGTGGGGCCATCTTCGAAATAGCCACTTGGACTTTCCAATTCATCATCGCCATCCTGAGAAACAACAGGAGAATAGGAAGTGGTACAGAAGAGAGATCTTCGCAGTGGTGGAATAACATGGGTATGTCCAATGGCTATACATACGTTATAGTTATAATTACGAGAGGAAACACAAGGTTTGAGAAAACAAAATAAAGAAGAGGGTGATAGTGGTTGTGAACGGAGAACCAACGTTAGATTACAGGATGCAGCTCCTACTGCCATTGCTACTGCCGCCATTTCAGTTTCGGTGAATTCTGAGTCCAGTATCTACTAGTACTTTGTGGGACTTTTGCAATTCGGATTTAAAGGACAGAAGATAAAACATCTTTGTTTCGTTCATATAAATAATGAAAAAACCCTTAATACTTAAAGGGTGTTTGGTCTAGTGGTATGATTCTCGCTTCGGGTGCGAGAGGTCGCGAGTTCGATTCTCGCAACACCCCGGTTGCTTATACATTTTGCTTTACGTTTGAAAACCTATTCAAAATCAACAACTAGAAAACCATATCCATATCTCATCCCAAAAACATAACTTATCCTCACTTAACTCAATTTGTGTAACAAGATGCTAACATTTTGATTTACGTTTGAAACCTATTCAAAATAAATAATTAAACGTTTGAAACCTATTCAAAATAAATAATTAAAAGGCGCTGTTATTTAAAAACTATTTTTAAAATATAAAAATAAAAAAAATTGTTTATATTTATTAATATATCATTAATAAAAAATAACATATTCTTATTATATTTTGAGTTTTTAAAACAAAAATAAAAAAATGAAAAGGAAAACTACTTAAAGTTGTTTCTGGTTTTAGTTTTTAAAAACTAACAAATAAGAGCTGCTTTCAAAAACTGTTTTAAGAAAACAGTAACCAAACAAGTTTTTTAGTTTTTAAAAACTAAAATACTATAAATAATTTTATAAAACTATTGTCAAACAAGTCTTTTGTCTCTCTCTTTGACTTTTAATTTATTAATGTCAAAATATTTATTTTTTCTTCAGTCTATTTTTCCCCTTTAAAACTCAAGTTTTAGGTTTTTATATGCATGTGTCAACATGAAAAGTCACTTAATCAAATCACGTGTAAAGACAACCTTAATTGTTTAACAAACAACAATTATCTTTTAATTGAATGTATGTCACCAAATAACAAAATAGAGCGACAAATGTGAGCAATTAATAATAAAAGAGTCCAAGTCGGAGTGAAAACATAAGTTCTTGAAAGAATTTAGAGGCTTTCAGGTCCTTGAAGGATTTTAGAGACGTTAAGGTCCTTGAAAGATCTTTAGAGACATTTAGGTCTTGAATTTTTTTACCATTTGCATGTAAACCCCTCAATTACTAACAAAATTAGTTAATTGTTGTACGGTCAATCTCTCTCTTACATTATAGTCCAACTGCTTACATGACACTCACCTTTTTTATTTATTTTTAAATTAAAAAACATTTGTGGAGGTTTCTAACTGGCAGAGAAAAAACCCCCCAATTTATGCCCCCTCCACCCCACCCCGCCCCCGCGCTTCATATTCTCTTCCCACTAAAAAAAGAAAAAAAAAATCAAATCAAGTGAATTTGGAAGTTGTTTTGTTAGCATATATATCGTCTATGAATAAAACCACATCGTCTAGTAGAAAGCATAACGATCATATCATAATTAAATTATTGTTATAATATTACTTAATTTTATATAAAGACATAATGTCCTGATAATTAAAAGGGCTTAAAAGAGTCATAAATGAAAATAATCATGATCCAATGACCAAATTTTACAATACAATATAAATAAGGGTATCTAGGTAGGTAGAGACTCATATTCTAAGTCTATTTTTTATATACTTTACTAACTTGATCATCAAAGCCTTTTTGCAAGTACCTCAGTGACACTTTCTTGAAGACTTTACACTCTCGACATCCTAGAGAACTCTACCTTCGTTCACCAGTGAGTATAGCATCAAATTAAAATTTCAAACAAATATGAAAGGGAAACTTCATTATATTATAATAGTTTGATTATTCAAAGTTCTCATGTTTCCTGTGAAATACCAAACTAGTACATAGAATCACACAACTTGTTTTCACCATAAGAACCTCTACAAATGTTTTTAATTTAAGAAATTAAATAAAAAAAAGTGAGTGTCGTGTAAGCAATTGGACTCTTATATATAAAGAATGAAGGATTTACAACATAGCAGTTAACTGATGACTACAAGGCTTAATGTCATTAGGAACTAAGGGACCTACTTGTAAACAAAAAATAATTCAAGAACCTAGATGTCTCTAAAAATCTTTCAAGGACTTGGAAGCATCTAAAAATCTTTGAAAAACTTGAATACCTATAAAACTCTTTCAAGAACCTGAATGCCTAAAAAATTTTCAAGTACCCGAATACCTCTAAAAATCTTTCAAGGACCTAGATGTCACTACTTTAATCTTTTGAGAACCAAAATGATGTTTTCACTCTAACTTGGATCCCTACGAGGTGCATAATGACGTCGATTGCCACAAAGGAGAAAGGGACTCTCTCAGCGTGACACTTAACAACTAACTAGACATTTACTAAACGATATCAATACCATAGGGATTAATGTGAAAACGGTAAAAAAATTCAAGGACCTGAATGTCTCTAAAATACATTCAGGATCCAAGTGTCAGTGCTTCAATCGTTCATGGACTTTCTTATTATTTGACTCTATTTTCTCTAATTAATTCTTAAAATCTTTGTACCGAATAACATGTTATTGTCCTTTTATATATTAAAATTTCTTTGTTGAACAATATATACAAAGAGGTTTAAGTTTTTTTATAAGATAGAAAAAAAAAACAAAAGCATAAGTGTTTGGTTGGTAACAGTTTTATAAAAATATTTTCAGTATTTTAATATTTAAAAACTAAAATACTTACTTGGTTAGTATTTTCTTAAAACATTTTTTTTAAAACAGTTATCCTTTTTTAGTTTTTAAAAAACTAAACAAAATAAATAACTGTAAGTAGTTTTACTTTTTAATTTTCTATTTTTATTTTGAAAACTCAAATACAGTGAGAATAAGATTTAGTTTCTAGTTTTGAAATTTATAAAAAAAAAAAAAACTAGTTTTGGTTTTAAGTTTTAAAAATTTTTTAAATATTATTTTTTTGTTTCCAAATTTAAAATATTGTTTTCTAATCTTAACCAAAAGACTGGTTGGAGGTAGCGATTGAGACCGTCGTTGAAGGTGACAATTGGTCATTAGCGACTGAAGGTGATGGTCGGTGACTAGCGATCGGAGTTGGTGGTTGGTGACTAGTGGTCGGAGGTAGCAGTTGGTGATTGCCAGTCAGAGGTAGCGGTCGGTGATTGGCACTCAAAGGTGGCAGTCAGGGACTGCCGATCAGAGGTGGCGACCGGTGACTGTCGATTGGAGGTGGCAGTGAGTAACCGCCAGTTGGAGGTAGAAGCCGGTAACTGCCAATCAGAGGTGGCGCCCAGTAACTTCTAGTCAAATGTAGCGATCGGTGACCTATGGTCAGAGGTGGCGACTAGTGACTGCCAGTCGGAAGTGGTGACCGGTGACTGCCGGTGGGAGGTGGCGATCGATGACCTTCGATTGGAGGTAACTATCGGTGACTGCTGGTCGGAGGTGGGGACTAGTAACCACCGGTCAGAAGTGGCAATCGATGACTGTCAAACGCAGGTGGTGGTCAATGACGATTGGTCAGAATCGCCGGTCAGATGTGGAAGCCGATGATCGCTAGTCAGAGATGATGATCAACAGTAACAATTGACATCTAGTAATAAACTTTTAAATAAAAATAGCAATAGAAATCCGAAAACAAAATTTTATTTTTAAAATTGAGTGAAAATTGTTTTGAAAATGAGTAAAAAATCAGAACAGAACCATTTTTGCCAAACACGTTTCTGTTTTCAAAATACATTTCAAAATAAAAAACCATAATTTCAAAACAAAAAACTAGAAACTTAATCACCCCAAAACAGAGCCTTAAATTTTAGATAAACCAAGGGTCTATATAGTATGTTTTCACTAAAAAAATTATTAAGCTAACAATTAATATTTGTCAATGAAAATAAAAAATTAATTTAAATAAAAATAATAAATAAATTACAATAAATATTTCATTAAATAACTTTACTTTTTCTGACAAGAATGTTAATATAAAATTTGAGAAACTGACACTAAACCTAAGAGGTATTATTTTAAAACCTATAAGTCAAAAATTAAAGCATTACTTCATTAAAACTATATTAAATATAACAAAATTATAAATTTAATACTAAAGTTGTATATATCATGCCACTTATAAATATTGACTTAAATAAAAAATTTAATTAAATATTTTACGACCAATTAATTTAGAACATACATTTAAATTATTTTTTTATAAACTAAGTAATTTTATTAAGAGTTGTACGAGAGCACAATAAGTACACTTCACGTATAAAATATCAAAAAGTGCACACAAATGGATATACTTAAACGATACAAAAGATTGGCTTCAAAAATTCATTTTGCATGAGAGTGAGATTAGAGAGTTCATCCTACTCCATTCTCACAAGTTTAGTTAGATAGTTTAAATAAGTTCTTGAATGTCACCATCTTTAGTTCTCAAGATAGCCACATTTTTTATTATCTATATATGTCATATTCATGCGAATTATTCAAAAGATTATGTTCTATTAAGTGCTTGAGACCTGTCCACCAACCCCAAAAATTGAAAATAATGCTTTCTAACTTCAATTGAAATGGTTGTAGATATCCCTCATGATTAACAGAATGATTATCAAGCCCGAAACGAGAGATTACAACTAAAGAAAAGATGTGCTCCATTCTTCTCATCAGATTACATAGTACTTCACCTTAATGAATTATTTATTCCCACAACAAATTACACATAATAGAAAGACGACTATTCGTATCTAATTGAAAACACGAAATTTTGATAGAATTTGTGATAGCTATTCGTATGTAATTGAAAACATGAAATTTTGATAGAATGTGATAGCTATTGGTAAAAATATTAAGGCTATTTTGATAGAATTTGTGATAGCTATTGGTAAAAATATTAAGGCTATTTTGATAGAATTTGTGATAGCTATTGGTAAAAATATTAAGGCTAGTGTATATGTCCTCATTGTTAGTAACCTAAATAGATAGAACATATATCTAAATTAATATTGCATTATAATGTACTCAAAGGGAAAATAATTTTGCTGTTAACCAAATTAGTAATTTGTTTAATATTTTTAAAAGTAAAGATTTTACTTAGCATCAATGCACCAAAAAAACTAGTTAATTATGCTTATGGGTAAAAAAAATATGATAAATGAGACTGAAAAAAGAAACCTCATTAAAAATTATGAATCAAATCCTTCACATTAATCACCAACAAAATTTGCAAATATTTTTACAATATAGAAAAAATCCTCATGTAACGTACCTGTAACATTTGAATGAAACCCTTAATTAAAAAGCGAGAAAATTTAAATATAAAAAAAGGGGGAAACATGAAGTTTTATTTTAATGTAGAAAATTCTCGAAAAAAAAATAAAAACCAACTTCCCTTAATTATTAAAATTAATTTAACTTCTGACGTCACATCGATACTGCTGTTGTTAAATCGCAGCCACCTCCATCGGGCCGCCTTGGACAAACTTCATGGTTTGGAAGTTGAAAAACGTGATTGGCAGTAATCCAATAAGTAGAAATATTTTAAAGACTAAATTCTGATTTTAAAGGAAATGAACATTAATTTCTACCATTTACAACGGTGTCGTGTAGCTACAGTAGAAAATAACAGCCAAGTATTCGCATGTCACGCCCCAGACAAGGTTTTAAAAGACTAGAAGCCTGCAACGAGGAAAGAGAGAGAGATTTTAAGATAAACAGAAAAGGTCCATCAGTCCAAGAGTTGAGGACAAAACAAATTGAACTTTTGAAATGGGCTTGTTCAAGAGTTAATTTGCACCATTTTAGTACAGCTTCGAAAGAGTAAATCAGCCCTTTGACCGACCATTTATACTGATTGCTTCAAAAGGGCAAAAATCTTTTAACCCCTATCAAGTGACCCATCTTGCCATACTTGATTCAAAAGCCAAACCAAGCCAGATATCATAAACTATTACTGAGAAGAATTTGCAATTTCGCGGCGACAAACAACATATCCAGAAATAGAAACAGGCCACATTAAAAATATATTCCCTGAGCATAGTTTAAACATTGATAAGGTACAAGGCTCCAAGCCTACATACAAACAGGTTCAGAATACCAACAGAGTAATATGAACAGCAGCATCCCCAAAAGGAACTCAGCTTGATGCTTGAGCCTCTCTATCCACGGAAGGGTGGACCCCACCACAAAACCTGGATCATGGGATCAAGTGGCCCGGGTCCACCCATCCTATTCGTGGAACTCTTCAAACGCACACATGCTACCACCATCACACAACCACCTGAATGGCTTTCACCAGAAATAAAAGAAAACGAAATCAACATACGGAAGCTTTGACATGACACTACACGCTCTTGCTATTTCAAACTCGCTCACGCTTCATAAGGTTTCCCATTGTCCTTTGCTCTCCCTGGATTACACCATCACGAGGTGGGCTAAAGCACACCGGCAAAACATCCTCCGACTCGTACGGAAAGTTCATAGTTTCGAAATGCTTCTCCAACTTCTCCTTCCCCTAATATCACCCACCACACAATAATAACCAATAATTTCCACCACCAGATTAAACACGAACACATTATCCATATAACCATTAAAATGATCCTTGTTAACAATATTTAATTATAAATTTAGTACATACTTGAAATCAGTTTTAATTTTAAAACCTACATAGTATGAAAAGTCCAACCGTGTTAAATTACCTTCACACTAATAATAATAATAATAAAAAGGCCTAATAGAGACAATGATTATGAAGTCTAATCTATGTGTATCTGACCATACCTGCAAACGTGCTGAAACTACTTCTCTAATCTTGTGGGACTCAAAAAAGTCCCACTTCATATGTGAGGCAGTGTTACGAAACTTCAAAGCTGCCTGGGGCTTGGTGAAGTTCACAAAGGCGTAGCCCTTGTTCATCCCACTTCTGCAAAGCATAATCGTAATCATAAATTAGTATTTAGTATTGCCTCACAAATATAAACAATGGAGAGGGGAGTGACAAAAAAAAAAGAGGCTAATTACACAAGTAATTTTGTAACGTACTGGAAATCAATGGGCAAATAAACGAAATCAAAAGCTAAAGCACTGGACTCTTCGCTTTCCTCCTCATCTGCTTCTTTATCTTTTGTATTCACCTTCATACAATGATGGTCCAGAAACTCAACCAGCATTTTTCGGCTGCGTGTCACAATGAAACAAAATAAATCCTTAAAAAACTAATACATGAACGCGAGTGTCAAAATCCTGAAGCAATTAAACCGACACAAGAGTTGAAGAATGGCACCGTTTCCGAAAAAACAAAAAGGCCATTGAATGAGAAACTAAGGAGATTAGACAGCATACGTGTATTTGCTGGGAATATTTCTGATCATGACAGTAGTTTCGTTCTCATCAACCCTAACAGGCAAGGAGGGATAGCAAGGCTTCCTCTTAGGATAAGCCCTGAAGCACTGTACAACCGGGTGCCTAGAAACCTTTCGGTTCCTGGAATAGTCAATAGTTCTGCGTTGACCATTTTCTTCAGCTTTCCTTCCCCGGGGGTAGTAACCCTTCAGCCTCAAAGAATCAGAGCGGTGACCATCAAGTGTTCCACAACTAATGAAAGCCTTATACACTTGCTTCTGGACAACCCCTTTCGAACCACACGTTTTGGCTTCAAGTACGGCCACTTCATCCTTCTTCTGGAGCACTGCATGGGCTTGGACAGGGTTAGGGTAATTTTGTACTGCTACAGGGTTGGCTATGGCGGCATCGTGAGAGGGAAAGAAAGGTGGTGGATGTATTGTTGGGGAAAAATAGAAGGGGTGAAATTGTCGAGACCACGTGTAGTAGTAACAGTTGGGAATGGGAGAGAATATGCAAGGGCTACATGGAAGGGGTTCTAGTTGCTGCTGAAGCTTGTTGGTATGGCTTGGGAAGAATTCGGGTGCTTCAGGGTTAAGAGCAACCATGCTTGCAGAAAAAGAAAAACAAGAGAAATTGGAAAAGTGTTTGCTGATTGAGGTAGAAGACTCAGCACAGCACAAGAATGATGATGATGGATTGGTGCACCGATCAGTGATGATTATATGGCTTTACCCATGAGAAACAAGAAATAGCAAAATGACTGTCACACGAATGACTTGCACTTTTCAATCACATTACTCATCCTCTTTTTATAATACAACCAACTGTTACTTCGAAAATTATAGGTTTTATCATCTACCTCTCCCTAGTTTTATGTTTTAGTATTTCTTACTATACTATCAAAAAAATGCGCAAAAAACACTCAAATGCAAAATATTACTCATATGTATTCTAAACTATAATTTTTTTAAAATTAATTACGGATGTAATTCCTTATTTAATAAAATTAGAGATGTATCAATTTTTTTTTACATTACATTTAATTTCTTTATTTTTAAGATATATATCACATGAGTACCTCATGTATGCTTAAAAACCTTAATATTCTTTTCAAATCTTACAATAACATTTATTGTATTACATTATAATTTTTTATGTATACACGTGTAATCATGTTAAACCTCAAATGATAATGAGTATAATAACAACAAATTAATGAAACTTAAATTTTACCATTTTTATGATAATTGTTAATTATTATAAATTGTAATGTGAATATCATTTGTAATGTCGCTGAATTGTACTATATTTAGAATAAAATAGTTCCTTGTTAAATTAATTATTATTACTATAATAATTATTATAAATTTACATTGAAATACTCTAAAATTTGACCATACATATAACATAGGAGTACTATACTTAGCGTCAAATTAACCTTTATGAATTTTATAACCAAGTTAATTATTTGTGGAAAAACCAACTTAATTAATTTATGGGATATAATTTAGAATGGTAAAAAAACTTCAAAATATTTAAAAGAAAAACCTGAAGATAAATTTTTAAAAAATTAAATCTATTAAATATATTTTAAAACAGGAACATGGTTCATAATAATGAAATAGTTAAAATAATTATATCATATTTTAATAATATATTTTTTTATCACAAATTAATTACATATTTAAATTAGAAAATAGTATAATTGCATATTTAAATTATAAATTTATACAATTATATATTTAATTATTAATTATTCTAATTATATATTTAAATTATAAATTTTTATAATTAAAATTAAAATTATGATTTTACATAGTTAAATATTTCAATTTTAAATTACTATTATTATATATTTAAAATATAATTTTTTATAATTATATGTTTAAATTATAAATTACTATAATTATATATTTAAATTATAAATTTTTTGATTAAATATTTAAATTTTAATTATTATAATTAAAAATTTTATGATTACATATTCTAATAATTTCAAAATTAGGTAATTAAACATTTTAATTATAAAAATTGTATTAGAAAGTTGTAATATGTAAGAAGAAAGAACATTAAATGATCAACAATTCATTAATGAATAGTAAAGCTATAAAAAAAAAACTAATTAATAGTTATAAAGAATTTTGATCCTCTAAAGCAAAGTTTTGAGTTATTACATGCACCTAATACTAAAATAATTAAAACTTCTATAGCAATGTTTAGAGTCGTTATATGTATCTTACTGTTGTAACTAAAATAACTAGTAAAGAATGCATTCATGACTATATACATAATTAGTTTCTTTCTTTTTTTTAATGTCATCAAGATTAATCAAAATATTTTTCTTAATTATTTTATTTAAAAATTTTATATATATTAAAAAGATAATTTATAAAATATATATGAAAATAATATAATTAAATATTAATGTATATTAACATAATATACTTTTGTAATTTTTACTTTTAATATGTGTTTTAGATAAAATATTAGAGAATAATTTAAATTTAACTATACAATTTAAAAATTTATTTTTTAATTACCATAAATTTATAGAAAATATTTTAAAATGACCCAATTATAAAAATAATTAAACTTGAGTATAAATATTTATATAAATATGATACTAAGATATTTTTTATTTCTTATTATTAAATTTATATTTATTAATAAAATATATAGTATCTAGTTAATTATATCTAACGATATCATATTATATATATATAGATAGATATAATTTTCTATTTTTAATATGTGTTTTAAGTTAAATTTTAAGTCTACTAATATATATATTAAATTATATAATAATAAATTTTTATTTAATAATTAAATCAAATTGCACCGTAAATAATTTTAATCTCATATAATATTTCAGAAAAATTAATTATTTCATTTATATTTAATAAATATATGAATTTCATTATTAAAATTATATTATTAATTAAAAACTATTTATTAAAAATTTAATATATATTAATAGACTTAAAATTTAACTTACAAGATATATTTAAAAACAAAAATTTATATATTTAACAATACTGTTATGATTAACTATATATATTGTATATGTTTTTGTTAATAAATAAAAAATTAACAATAAGAAATAAACAATCGTCTTAGTAACTTCTTTATAAAACATTTATGCTCAAATTTACTTATTTTTCTAATTGATTTTTTTAAAATAAACTTTATGAATTATGTAAAATAATTACAAACAGAAAATTTTAAGAATAATTATTAAAAGATAATTTTCAAATTTTATAGTTAAATTTAAATTATTTCATAATATTTATCTAAAATATAAAAATATATTGTGTTAATTTTATTATTTTCACATTTATTTTTTAATTTTAAATTTTAAATATACGTAAACTTTAAAAAAATAATAAAAATATTTTGATTAGTGGTGATGACAACACAAAATAAAAAATAAATTAATTATATATATAGTCATAAATGCATTGTTTATTAGTTGGTTTAATATTAACCGCTAGATATATTTAATAGTTCAAAACTTTGTTCCAAAGGCTAAAGAAAGATTATTGCTGAAAAGGATCCAAATTTTGTTATCAATAAGAATTTTTTAAAAAAATTTATTTCGAGTAGTTTTTAAGAAGGAAAAAATACTAATAATTACCTGAAAAATAAGTGTTTATCATGTGAAATTTGTTGGAATAACTCTTCAAATAACAAGGCAAATACACTTTAAATCCATTCAATGACAATGAAATCTAAAGAAATTGCGTATATTACAATACAAAATAATTTTCCTTTATTATTAATTATTATTTATCATGCATGGTAAGAACTTTACAATGTTTTCTTAAAAATTATTATACAAAAGGTGATTCATGATTAAATTATGTAAACATTGCATTGCATCATTTTTAGGGGTGGCAAAATTAGACAGGTCATTCATCCTTATTTTGGCAGATTGGGTTATTATTTTTAGCTCCCCGATCACTTTGGCCCACCCTAAGCCTCCAATTTAGTTGGCCAACCGGGTTACCAGTTTTTAATATTATATTATATTTTTAAACATGGTATTGATTATCTAAATTAAAAAAATATTTTAATAATTAAAATATAAAATAAGTTATTAAATAAAATTAATAAAAATGTCCGCCGTCCACTTTGGTCCACCCCTAACCCCCAATTTAGTTGGTCAGATCACCATTTGGCAATATTATATATTTTTTTCAAATTATAACATTTATCTAAATTAATTAAATAATTACACTAATTAAAATATAAAATAAGTTATTAAGCAAGATTTATAAAACTGTCCGTCAGTCCCCGTCAGTCCACTTTGTCTGCCCTCTAACCCTCAAATTTAGTTACCGACTTAGCCCACAATCTATCAATATATTAAAAATTATAATATCTATCTAAATTAATGAAACAACAATTGTAATAATTAAAATATAAAATAAGTTATTAAGTAAAATTTGTAAAAATGACTTTGCTAAAAAAATAAAATAATATACTAAGAAAGAGAATAAAGAAAGAGAGAATTAACTGAGTTTATACGGCGGTAGTACGCGTAATACCAGTTATCAAGGGCACACCTTATGAGTTTAAGCTGGATTTATACGGCGGTAGTCCGCGCAATACCAGTTTTCAACTCGACAAGGCTTACAAATCCCAGGTTTTCGAAAATCAAGGGCAAAAACCCAGGTTTTCAGAAGAAGATGAGAAAGATGGTGAATATACAAACATATGATAAACCTTTAAATGATTATCGTATCTTTAAATATTTATTGTTTTAGGCATCCGAAGAGACCTTAGAAAAGGGACTACTCCAAATTTATTTGTTATTTATTTTTATAAAAATGTAATATTGTAAAAAAAATTTAATTGTGCATGACTTTTTGAGAAAATAATTTATTTTTAAATGAAATTCTGTATTGTTTGTTAAAAAAAAAAAGTTTTGGCAAGTTAATCCACTAGTACTCCAATTCACCTAATGACACAACTAGTTGAACGATTTAGTGAGCCTCAACTATGATTAATTAGTTCATTCCAATTTGTTCTTAACAAACTAAAACAGACTTAGGTGACCCATTTGTCACTCTTAATCATGTTAAAACTCTAAACTTTATCTTATAAATAAATAACTTATAATGGATATGTTTGAAGATTATTTTATATTTAAAATTGATTTAAAAAACTAATGTACGTTAACACAACCAAAACATCTCAACGTGTATTTATGGTATCGAGGATAAAATATACTTTTTTGTTAAAAACATCTATATTACTAAAATTATTAAATGCTTGTGTTCAGAAAATAAAACAAAATTTATATTTCTTCTAATATATCAACGAAACTGTTTTAAAAACACTTGAAACAAAAAATACTGTTCACGAACGTGGAAAGGGTGCGGCTACTTATATAAGAAAGAAATTATGTAAAAAATATAAACGAATATGTGATGTGATAAAAATAAAATTATCAATACAGTGTCTATACTTTTTTAATATTCAAAAGTAATGATTCCTAAAATTCATGTAGGAAAATTACGGTTTTGTCGACCAAAGGCATATAATATTTTATGTTTTGGACTTCCAGGTAATAAAACAACTTAACATGAATATTAAATTATAAAAAAAAATAAAATAAAATATATATATATATATATATATATACATTAGCTATACATGTATTATATACAATGATGGTGATTAATTGAATAAATTTTTTTTAACATTATTTATTAATAATTAATTTAGTCCCTAAAATTGTGACGGTTAAATTTATTTTAGAGGACATTGCAAAATGGTTATGAAATTCTAAATTATCATTCAATTAACTTACCTGAGTTGTATTAATGTGTTTATTATTACGATCTATCTACCAACTTTATTTTTTATTAATTTTTGTTAGAATAATGATGAATTATTTTTTACACGATTTTGATTATATTTTTTATCCAACGATACTTAAATTAAAACTTAACTTAAACTAACCAAATACGATATTATTTGAACCAATAACTTATTTATGGTCACTAAGTTATTTCGCTTGTTTAATTTATACATAAAACAAATTATTTTATAAAAACTATTCATAAATTTGTTAATTGTACCTCTTATGTCTTAAATGTATGTTTATATTTGTATTTATGAAAATAGTTTCAGTTAACATGATAAAGTTTTTATTATATGTTTCTATTATAATTATGTATGTCCATTTTTATTCAATTATTTAAAATTACTTAATTTTGATAAATTAGGCTTGTGTTATTTACATTTTATCAGAGCATTAAGAATAAAAATTGTATTTTTAGACTGATTTTTAACAATAAAGATATTATATTAATGTGATTAATTTTTATAATATTGAAATGTTTAAAATTGGGTATAGCTGTAAATATATTTATTTTACAATTATATTTTAAAAAATTAATACATCCATTATGTCACTCAGTTTGTAACATTTAAAAAAAGATAAACTGCATCAAACGCAAGCCTATAATTATTTATCAATTTATTTCACTGATCGATTAAAGTGTTAATTTCTACTTGTAAGTTATAACTTGTGTGTGCAAGCTTAATTTTCCATAAGTGAATTAGGGTTACAAACACATTTAAAATACTGAAATAGCTATGTGAATGACCGGTAACAATATTGATTTTCAATATGATTGATTTTGTAAAATTAATTTAGTTAAAATTTGCTTGGAAATATGTGATTTGTGTTTATATATTTTTAGAGTTTATATATGATTGATTTATATATTTTACTATAAGTGTGAGTTATAAATAAAATTTAGTGTAGAATTATTAATGTAATTTAAATGTTACTCCAAGTAGTTTTGATTTATAATTAATTGTAAACTCCAAATTAATTATGATTTTTTTAATATGAAACAAAAAATATTAAAGTTTACCTAAAATCAATTTTATATACACCATTTATTTTGTATCACGAAACAAAAATTCATCTAATTTATGTTAGTAAATACACTTTTGTTTTATAAAAAAATTATTAAAATAAATAAACTCATATTATTTACCTAAATAACACATTTTAAAATTCATGTTTGTATTTTCTCTTTTTTATATGTACAAAGTTTGTAAAAAATAGGCTGTTGTATAACCAATTTCTCTTAGAACATTTTTTTTTTCTATATTTGTTTTTATTATTTATGTTAAAAACTTGATTGTAGAAAAATTAATTTCTCAACATTTTTTTTTATGTGAAAGGTCTCAACATTTTTTTATGTGAAATGTCTAAAAAAACTGATTGTCCAACAACCATTTTTTATAGCTTTTTTTTTAATTTGTTTTATTTTTTTAATTTATTTTTTATAAACGTATGTTTTTCTAAAGTATAATTCTTAAAAGAAATTAAGTTAACTTGTATTCTTTTATGTGTTTTATTTTTATGTTATATATTTTTTTTGTTATTTTAAAATTTTTTAAATGTTTTATAATTTATTTTTTAGTGTAATGTTTTTAATTAAGATTTTTAAACCTAATAAACAGGAAAGTAAATTGGATTGGGAAATTTAGTTTCCGTTATTTGTGTTTTTTTTTTGTGATATTGTTTTTTTTATACTGGTATTAGTAATTTTTTAAAATTTTGTTATGTTTGTCTAAGTTAAAGTTTTAAACATTTTTTACTAAAATAATTTAAAAAATATACACTAAAAAATAAATTACAAAATTTTTAAAATATTAAAACAATGAAAAAAATATACACAATATTTAAAATTATATTTTCAGTTAAATTGTATTTTATTTTTATGTTTTATATTGTATATCTTTTTTTGTTGTTTTAAACACTTTGTAATTTATTTTTTTATTTATATGTGTTAAGTTAAATTTGTAAATTTTCCAATTTAGTTTACATTCCTGTATACTAGGTTTAAAAATTTTATTTAAAAACTTTAAATTAAAAAATAAATTACAAAAAATTTAAAATCATGCTTTAAAAAACATACATACATAAAAAACAAATTAAAACTAATATTAAAAAACAAATCTGAAAAAGAAACATTTTATAAGAAATTAATATTTTTTATAAATTTTTTACATAAAAAAATAAAACAAATTGAAAAATTGATTTCATATAACAAATTTCTCAACACAAATAAATAAAAATAATTTAAAAAGAAAATATTTTATAAGAAATTGATTATTGGATAACTATTTTTTTATATGTTTCTCACATAAAAAAGAAAATATTATTTTTCCAACAAATTTCTTAATATAAATAATAGAAAATATTATTTATTGGCAGTGAGTTATTTTAAGAAAAACAATTTAATAAAAAAACTTAGTAAATAAGGTTTGAGTTCGTTTAGCTGTATGTACGTAAAATTTAGTATTGAATTTTATTATAATTATTAGATTTTAAAAACAGTAAAAACAGTTTTATAAATTTTAATAAAATTTAATACTAAATTTTTTATATTAAACTTTAAAATAAATTAATACATTTTTATAATAAATTATGAATTTTTATACGTATAAATTATAATTTTTTATTTACATAATTTTGAAAATAATAAAGTTAATAAATTTATTATAAATAATAATCCGTATAAAATTTATCCTAACATTTATTTTTTGGATAAATTATTTAAAAGATAAATAATTTAAAAGATTGAAAGATGAAAATATATAAGAAAGAGAGAGAAGATGATGAGAAGTGAGAGCAGAGAGTAGGGGAAGGGGAGTATGGGGTAATGATTACGTACATAGATGCCAACATTTAATGCATGGATCTCATTAGTCACTCTTCCGCCGGAGTACCTAATTTCTTCCTCTGACACCCATGCCGAATGTTTCTCTCTCCTCTACAACTCCATCAATCTCTCTTTTAAATGTCTCCTTAATTTTTATTTTTATTTTTATTTTTAATATTTATATTTTTATACTTTCTCTTTAAAAATACTTTTCATACCTTATGAAATGAGACATGGGTTATTGCTATATGGATGACAAAGGGGTTGGGTGGTTTTTACCCTCTTGTCTCGGTTTTCAGAAAATGAGAGGTTAGATAGGTATAAAAAAATGTGTGTACAAAATTTTAATTTTTGGTAGATATTTTTTGTTTGAGTATATTTGTAATAATTATATTTATAATAATTGTTATATTATTTTTTATAATTTAATTTTAAATTTATTTATATTTTATTAAATAAATTATATGTTAAATTATTAATTATATTTAATTTATTAATTAATTAAAAAATTATATATTGAAATATTAATTATATTTTAATTTTAATGATGCAAAATTATCCAAAAATTAGAGATTTATATATAGATATATGAAATTAAAAGAATGTGTATTATGTTTTGTTTAACATAAAAACAGGACAATAGAAAGAACAATTACGGTTAAATTATTAATTATATTTTAATTTTAATAGTTTACGTTATTGTGAATTCATATACATAAATTTGAAATTAAAAATATATATATTAAATTTTGTTTAACATATAATTTGTTAAATAAATTATATGTTGGTCCCTGTCTTTAGGACAAAGCGAAGATCAATAATGCAAGTTTTTCTAGTTGAAATTAAGATAGAGATGGGCGGTACCCATAAGAACTATTATGATTATTATCCTTAATTGCAATAAGAAAAATGATGAGTCAAATTTCTTAGATAACCGTATTTTCAAGAATCATTCATTTTAATTTTAAAAGATATTATTATATAAGTAAAATTTATTAAAAATTTATAATTTTTAATAAAATTTAACAAATTATAGAAAAAAATTTCTCTTAACACCTTCATCTCAGTAAAACTTGAGCTAAACAAATAATTAGAACAGCATGATTATCTTTCATGGGAGTAAGATTATCTTTATTATGATTAATATTTTTATTATATTTTATTTTGTATATGTATATTACCAATTAAATAATTATTTTCTTTTTCATCAGGCTATTGTTATTGTAATTTAATAATCTTCTTTTATGTTGATTTTTTAATAAATATTTTTTTATATTTAAAAAAATATAAGACAACACAGATTAAAATTAGATATAAATAAGCAAAAAAAAAAAACTTTTGTCACTAAAAAATTATGGAAGAACTTTTTAGTCATATCATTTGCAAAAAAAAAAATATTGTTGAAAATATAATATGAAAACTCGAAAAAAACCTCTCTTAAATTATATGGAGAAAATTATTGAATCTCGAATTGTTAACTAAAAAAATGTAATAAGTTTTATGCACAGTAAAAAAGATGAATGAATAAAGTATTTTTAATAATATAATAAATATTTAGCTTATATAAGTCTTTTGTTTTTTAATATTTTACTAAAAAGTATTTTTAGTTTTTCATATTTAAAAATATTTTTTAATTTTAAAATTAATTTATTTTTTATTAACATTAACCATTTATAAATTTTGATATATTTAATTGTGTTGTTGATAAAATTGAAAATTAAGAGAGTTGATATTAAAAAAAAAAATTTCACGAATACAAAATATATTTTTGTTACTAATTTTTAACAATGTTATGGTAGAAGAAAAATTACAAGTAAATGAAAAATTAAAAAAAAATATTTTAAATTTTAAGAATTAAAAATAATTTTTAATTAAACGTAACAAAAAATTTATTTAAATCTAAAGATAAATATTTTTGTATTATTTTTGCCTATAATTTAAAATATATTAAAAAAACAGTTTAGACTGCTAGTAGTATTTTAAAAGTGAATAAAAAGCTTTTTGAAGTGATAAATACGTGTACAGAAAGTAAATCTTGGTTGATCGAAGACGATAAAGATATGTTGAGAAGTGGTGTCGAAAATGGATTAGAAAGGGTAATGATTTTACGGGACCCAGGAGCAGAAAATTCAGAGTAATCAGCAACTATTGAGATTTGAGATTGAAGTCATTAAACAGTGAAGTGAGGCTCTAGGCTAATGGCTATGGCCTTCGCCTTTGGGATGCACGGTTCTTTGTCTTATCGGCAATAATTGCTAGCAGTACGTACTTTCCATATCAAACCAAACAATACCGATACAACTGCTAATCTGTAAATACCTGACTCTACTTAGACACTTTGCACTTTCTTCTTAACAGTACCTTTTCCTTTCTTCAACAACAAAAAACATGCTATTCGTCTTGTTTACATAAATTATTAGACTATATTTGTTTAAGGTAAAATTATAATTTAGTTTCAGTTTAATTTTTAACTTCAATAGGTTTCTTTTTTACAACTTTATAAAAAGAGAGAGAGAAAAAAAATTAAAAGAAAACAGAGAAACAAGATGAACAACAGATCAAAATTATACGATATTGAATTTGGCAAAGTCGGTTAGACATTTTCGTATAATCTTGATGGCTAAATAAAACTCTACAAGGATCAAGTTTATAAAATGTTGAATCTGACAAAGCCGGTTACACATCTTCTTATAAACTTAAAAGATAAAACTATATATATGATAAACCTTTAAATGATAATTGCATCTTTAATAATTATTACTTAAGGCATCCGAAGATACCTTATAGAGTAAATTACTTCATGCTTTAAATTAAATAAGCATAAATTATAATAAAAAGCTTACAAGAGAAGAGCTCATAGGGAGAGGGGGTGCAGAAAAACTTCTTATTTTATTGATGCACATAAATGTTTACAAGTGAGGAAGAGAGGAGAGAGTAAGAGAAAGGGGGTTTAGAGAGAGGTGTGTAAGGGACCTAGAGAGAGGTGTGTGTAAAGGACCTGCTCAGCATAAGAGACTTATGGTCCTATTTATAGAAAAATTGTGTAACTGGAAACCAATTTAAAAGGTAACCTTGTGACTGGTAACCTGCTGAGAAGGTTACTTTGTGACTGGTAACCTGTTTTGTTGGTAATTTTACCCTTCAGTCTATTATTCTGTTAAGGGAGTAAAATTACTTTGTCACAGGTAAAATTTTAATTTATTCTTCTAACTAGAATTATTGCAGACAAATCTTATATTTCTTCTTCCATCTGTTCTAGAAGACTCTGGTTTTCATTGTCGTCACAGTCGGAAGGGAAAGAGGTTTGTCCTGAAGTATTTTGGCCATAGAAGTCAGTTTCTTCATAAATTTTTTTGTACAACCTTTCTTTTTCAAAATGTTTTACAAGAGAAAGGTTTGACTCTATTGGAAATGGGTGAAATTTGGTCTCATTGTTTTCTTCCAATATAATTTAGTATTTGGTGTTTCTTTTAGAAGAGTAAAATTTTCAGAATCTCTTTTTGAGAAATTCCAGTTTGACCCTTCTATGGATGTACATGCCAGATAATGGGTTAGAACTATAATGGGTTATTTGTTAAAACCCAAACTTACTTCAATACCATAAACCCTTGTTTAGAGTCATCTGAGTATTGTAAGAAAGTAGACAAAGAATGTACATGGCAAATAAAATTCATTATCATAAGGGCTCAAATTGATTTAAGTTCCTCTAAATCACAATTGTATAGGGATGTATTAATAACTCCCATGATTATTTTAAAAGCTGAATGTCTTCATTCAATTAGTATACCTCCCACAGACGCCCCGATTCTAAATTCAGTAACTAATGACATCCAAGCCGAACAAAGTCAAATGTGGCACTACAAATTACCACTTCTCCCAGAAGCCCCACAAATCCTGACAGTGTAGCCACACATGTCATAAAGCTTTATACAAAAATCAATCCATAGTATTACACTTCATTTGAGCATGATCCCTTAAAAGGACTGTCTCTAAACAAAAACAAATTGTATCAATACAACCTCTGGAAAGCATCCATAGAAGGGTCAAACTGGAATTTCTCAAAAAAGATTTTGAAAATTTTACTCTTCTAAAAGAAACACCAAATACTAAATTATATTGGAAGAAAACAATGGGTACCAAATTTCACCCATTTCCAATAGAGTCGAACCTATCTCTTATAAAGCATTTTGAAAAAGAAAGGTTGTACAAAGAAATTTATGAAGAAACTAGCTTTTATGGTCAAAATACTTCCGGACAAACCTTTTTCCCTTCCGACTGTGACGACAATGAAGAACATAGTATTCCAGAACAGATGGAAGAAGAAATACAATATTTGATTGCAATAATTCGAGTCAGAAAAACAAATTAAAATTTTACCTGTGACAAAGTAATTTTACTCCCTCAACGGAGTAATAAACTTAAGGGTAAAATTACCAACAAAACAGGTCATTAGTCACAAAGTAACCTTCTCAGCAGGTTATCAGTCAGAAGGTTACCTTTTGAACCAGTTTTCGGTTACACAATTTTTCTATAAATAGGACCATAAGTCTCTTATGCTAAGCAGGTCCTTTACACACACCTCTCTCTCTAGGTCCTTTACACACCTCTCTCTACTCTCTCTAAACCCCCTCTCTCTTACTCTCTCCCCTCTCCCTCACTTGTAAACATTTTTGTGCATCAATAAAATCAGAAGTTTTTCTGCACCCCCTCTCCCTACTCTTCTCTTGTAAGTTTTCTATTATAATTTATGCTTATTTAATTTAAAGCATGGAGTAGTTTACTCTATAAGGTATCTTCGGATGCCTTAAGTAATAATTATTAAAAATGCGATTATCATTTAAAGGCTTATCATATGTATAGTTTTATCTTTCAAGTTTATAAGAAGATGTCTAATCGGCTTCGTCAGATTCATCATCTTATAAACTTGATCCTTGTAGAGTTTTATTTAGCTATCAAGATTATACGAATATGTCTAACCGGCTCTGTCAGATTCAGTATCGTATAATTTTGATATGTTGTTTATCTTTTTTCTCTGTTTTCTTTTAATTTTTTTCTTCTTCAATAGGTTTCTTTTTTACAACTTTATCATCTCAATTTTTAAAATAATTAAATTTTAGTTATTTTAATTAATTGATTCTAATAATATGTTTAGTATAATATTTAATTTCATCAAAATAAAAAATAGAATACATAAAAATTAAGAATTATAAAATTGCAATTTTCAACATTGTAAAACAAAAATTTGGTAAAAAGGATACAAGAAATAAACTCACATTTAAAAAATTAAAGGAGATCAATTTATAATTTATTAGTCTAATTTATAGTGGTTAAATATATTTTTAAATTTTTTGAAAGTGGACTCATTTAATTTTAGTTCATGAAAAAAAATATCAATATTGATTTGAAAATGAAAATAAAACTTTTCAATATAATTATTAATAATATTTTTTATATTAAATTTAGTGGGAAAATTATGATTTTGGTATTGAAAATGTAAAATTTGTGTGTCATCGTCGGTGCTGTACTGCGTTAATAGTTCAGTAATTTCATTACTTACTATATCATTTAAAAATATGAAAAATATAATTATATATATTTTTTTAGTAAATTATGTTATAGTTATTATTAATTTTTTTATAATCATATATTATCATTATTATTAACTTAAGTGATATTATTTATTATTTAAATAAATATAATATTTAAAACACATTTTAGCCTAAAAAAAATTACACCGAAATATCTTTTATCAAATTTTGTCTAATACGATGACAAGTTACATGATTCTCAGAAATAAAATACTAACAAAATTATGATGAAAAACCAAATTGATGTTAGCAAAACATCATTCAGTTGATTATGAAAATAAATAAATATATATATATATATATATTATTTTTCCTGATATGAATAAATGTTTTTTTATAAATTAGATATTAATTTTGTTAATAATGATGTAAATGAAAAAAAAAGTAAAATGTTAGTATATATTGTATAATAAGGCAACTGTAAATAAATGTTCTAGGAATATTAAGAAAATAGATCAATTAGGCTTAAAATATTTTAACAATATTATATGTTACACTTGCTGCTTATTTGACAACAGTTTTATAAAACTGTTTTTAATATTTTAGTTTTTAAAAACAAAAAAATTTATTTGGGTAGCGTTTTTTAAAAACAGTTATGGTTTTTTAGTTTTTAATGTTCAGGGTGATTTTTGGTTTCTAGTTTTGAAATTTATAAAAACAAAAACTAATTTTGGTTTTAAGTTTTCAAATTTTTAAAAATAACGTTGTTTTTGTTTCCAAATTTAAAACATTGGTTTCAAATCTTAACCAAAATACTAATTGAAGGAAGGTAGCGATCAAGACAGTCGTTGAAAGCGACTGTCAGTTATTAGCAATCGAAGGTGGTAGTCGATGAATGGGGATTGCATGTGGTGGTTGGTGACTGGTGATCAGAGGTAGCAGTTGGGTGACCAGTGATCGGGGGTGGTAGTCGTGATCGGTAGTTGAACATGGCAGTCAGTGACCGCTGGTTAGAGGTGGTAGCCAATGATCGATAGGTAGAAGTGGTCGCTGGTGACCATCGGTTGGAGGTGACCAACGGTCGAAGGTGGTGGTCGGTGACCGCTGGTTGGAGGTGACAGTTGGTGACTATCAGTCGGAGGTGGCGCCGGTGATTGCCGGTCGGAGGTGGCAGTCGGTGACTGCCGGTCGAAGGTGGCGGTCGGTGACCGTAGGTCGAAGGTGGCAGTCAGTAACCGTAGGTCGAAGGTGGCAGTTGGTGACTATTGGTCAGAGGTAGCGGTCGTGACCGTCGGTTGGAGGTGGCGATTGGTGACTGTCAATCAGATGTGACAACCGGTGACTGCTAGTCGGAGGTGGGAGTTGGTGACCGCCAGTCGGAAGTAGCGACTGATGACCGTAAAAAAAAGGTAGCGGTCAGTGACTTTTGGTCAGAGGTGGAGGTCGGTGACTCCAGTCAGAGGTGATGGTAAAGGGTGATAAGTGACGTCAAGTAATGAGTTTAAATAAAAACAGAAACAGAAATTTAAAAACCAAATTTTATTGTTTTTAAAATTAAGTGAAAACTGTTTCGAAAATAATTAAAAAAACTAAAACAGAACCATTTTTGCCGAACAAGTTTCTGTTTTCAAAATACATTTCAAAACCAAAAACCAAAAACTCATAACCACCCCAAACAGGGCCTAAAAAACTGGAACCACTAAAAGTAGTTTTTCTCTTCAGTTTTCTGTTTTTGTTTTGAAAAACTCAAAATATAATCAAATGGTTTTTTTTGCTTTTCATTAATGAAATTTTAATAAACATAAACAAGTTTTTCTATTTTTAAATTTTCAAAACAGTTTTCAAATATCATTTATCAAATAAGTTTTTTTTTCTTCCTGAAAGTAGCTTTTAAAAACTATTTTCAAAAGATAAAACACATACCAATCAAACCCTTAATTTTATGTCACGATTCTTTAACTAACAATCTTAGGACTTTTGTTGGCATTTAATTTAAAAAATTATCAAATATTAAATTGCAAATGAAATGACAAATTATCTCGACGAATCTATTTAATTCAAACAAAACATTCATGACAAATGACCTCCACACATTGAATCTGTTTAATTTAAAGAAATCTCATATAAACATACATAATTGGATTCAAGATAAATTTTATTTCTGGTTCATTATTTTTTTCAGTTTAATTAATTAATTTTAAAATTTTATTTTAGTTAGTTATATTATTAAATTTTTTTATTGATTATTTTTGTAAAAAATATCATATTCAAAGTTAAAATTTTTAAATTGATATTTTTGATAGCTTTTAATCACCACAAATTATTATAACATATTTTATAAAATGACACCCAACAAAATATATGAAAATCTTCGACATCTACACTTAAACTTGGAACACAAATGACTTGATATTTTTTAACATTGATTACACTTTTGCTAAATCATTAACAAATTTGTGACAATAATTCAAATATTTTAATTACTATGTACAAGTTTCTTTTTCATAATTCAAATATTTTTGTTACTTTCCCGCCTTTTAATAAATGATATCCAACTTAACTTCGGGTTTTTATTGTTACTAAAAATACAAAACACTATAGTATTAAAAAAAAAAAACACCATATTATATTTCTCAACGGATTGGGGTTAGAGAACAAGAACAAGAGAATTGATTTTCCTAAATGTGTTTTGTAACAATTTGTAATGGTTTAAAATCTACCTAAAATTATTTATGTTTGTCGATTACAAAAACTAATTATTAACGATTAAACGCCACTTTATATTTTGTTTAAATGCTGAAACTAACATTTATGACAAAAATATTAAACTGAACAACTTTATAAACATAATTGATCGTTTCAGTTAATAACGGAAAATGTATTAGAAAAATGTGTTAGTGTCATTTGTAAAATGTTTGAAGTTTATTTTATTTTATTTTAATTTTCTAAAATAATCGTGTTATTTTTTCTCTCACTTATATAAAAATACCTCATTTTTTGTCATAGCATATTTTCTAACAATTCATAATCAGTGATATACAGGATGAGGAGTATTTAGTTGAGACAGGAATGTTCAGTCAGGACACTGAGTGTTCAGTTTAAAGTGTTCGATCATCAACCCAAACACAATTTTGCCTTAACAAAGGAACAGGTGATGATAAATTGAGCCTAACGATCATCAGCCAAAAACTAAGTTTAAAGTTGTATTACCCAATTCATGACTCATTAGGCAAGACCAAACATGTAAAAGTTCAATCAACCATTATAAATAGGTAACAGATATCGATGTAATAAATAAGGGTATTTTCTAAAAAGTTCATTACTTTGGGCTGAACTCTACTTAACTTGAGCGTCAGAGTGTTTATTGTAAGTACTTCACCTGTTCGGAGTGGGTCCTCGAAGACTGAGTTTAGCACACAGGCAAGGCACATGCCTGAAACGAACATACAGGTACATTTTGGTACTCACCGTGGGGCCCAAAGTAAAACCTTGGATCCTACCCTAATATCAACTACCTGCTAGCTATGGCGAGGACAAGAAGCAATGGAGGAGCAACTAGGAACCAGACCAATGAAGGAGCAGGAACTAGGAAAGTGACTGGAAACCTCAAAGTAGTGGACGAATCCAGCCTAACTGAGGTCCTTAGGTTGTTGAGGGAGGAGATAGCAGAACTAAGACACGAGACGGCCAAGATCCTAAATCTGAATCAAACGAAAAAAAACAATGAGCCTAACCATGTAGGGGAAAACTCTTATAAGGAAGAGTCAGTAGTGTCTTTACGAAGTCTACCTCCTCCAAACGGGACCATCAAATCCACCCCCTTTCCAAGCAGTGCCACCTTTCGAAGTAGGCAATACAGAAGTGGAAAGAGCATTGACGGCCAGGTCCCATCACCCATTTACACCAAAAATAATAGAGATCCCACTTTTGGAAAGTTGAAGCATGTCTCCTTGGAGAATTATGATGGGACTTTGGATTATCATTTAGCTGCCTTTATGTCCCAAGTGGGAATATAAACTAAGGACCAGACAACCCTATGCAAGATATTTTGTATGTCCCTCCAGGGACCAACGTTGAACTGATTCACACAGCTTCCCCTGCATTCGGTGGACAGTTTCTAAGCCTTAAAAGCCAGGTTAGCAATCAATTCACGACATCTTAGCCACATAGGTTCACCTCTCAGATGCTAACAACTGTCAGACAGGAGAAAAGAGAGTCCATTCAGTCCTTCATAGACCATTTTGGCAAAGCAACATTGAGTATAAAGGACTTGCAACTAAAAGTGACTCTACACACCTTTTTAACCAATCTCCAACCTAAAGATTTTGCTAAGAGTATGATTCATGTTTGTCGAGAAGTGTGGAGGAGATGGGAAACCGAACTGTCTTGTTCATAGAAATCGAGAAATTGCAGACCTTCTAGAAGAAGGCACTATAAGCCCTAAACCAATATCTGAACGAAAATGAGAGAATAGGTCAAGGAAAAAAGAAGGAGCAATTCAATGATTGGCCATCTAGAGGCCGAGATACGATCACTACATCCTTTTGAGCACTTCACGTTTTGGGGTCCACGAGCAAATTTTGGTGGTAGAACTTTTAGTTATGCCTAAGAGGGCTAATACACAACCTGGGGACGACACTAGCAAGCAATGTTGGCACCACAAAAACAAGGGCATTCTACTGAGGAATGCTAGGCATTGAAGGACAAGATGGAAGACTTGATCAAATAAGGTCACCTGAAAGACTTAATCAAATAGTAGAAAGTATGGGTGGGCAAAAACTGATTTTTAAAAAAAAAAACCAAAATGTTTGAAATAATTCAATTTTTAAACTTAAAAAGAAAATTATTTTAAAAAACTGATTCAAAACCGAATTGTTTTTATAAAACTGGTTTTGAACTAGTTCGAAACAATTTTAGATTAAACTAATTCCGAACTAATTTTGAACTGTGTTTTTTCAGTTATTTTTTTACAGCGTTGTGGACATGACCACAATAGTGTAGACAACTAGAGGACGTGTTTTTCTAGTAAGCGCGTTTCTCACATTATTGTGTAAAATTTCACAAAGGTGTAAGATACGAAAAAATGGTTTTTTTTTATAAACCAGTAAACCAAACTATTTATAAAATCAATTCGGTTAATTTTTATTAAACTGGTTCGACTCAAAATTAGTTCAATTCGAATCAATTCAAAACCAATTTGGTTCAAACTAGTTTTTTACACACCTCTAGCAGAAAGGTACCCATCACTAGTATAGCCATAAAAAGGACCATGGCCGAGATGGTCATACTAGGAAAAAAACATGACCATCCCATAAGTTACAAAAGAAGGAGTAAAAATAGAAATAGAAGCAAATCCAGAGAGAGAATGAGTACCTATTAAGGGGACCACCCCAAAAATGTGATCAACATAATAGCAGGAGGATTTGCAGGAGGAGGCTCTACTTCTTCCTCCCATAAAAGGCACCTGAGAGCATTGAGATTCGTAAACTTTATAATGCCTCACCTCAGACCAAGAATGTTTGCCATCACCTTCACAAACAACGACTTTCAAGTTGTGGACAAACAAGATGAACCCATGGTCACTAGTGTGGAAATATCCAACTGCATTGTGAGGAAAACTGTAATGGACCAGGGGAGTTCGACATATGTGTTCTATTGGAAAATGTTCAAAGTGCTCAACATCTTAGAGGGGAAATTGATGTTGTATGATGAATAACTTATTGGGTAGCTACACGATGATGCATTGACTTGTACACCAAGTTTGGAGACGACAAATGACCCAATCACATGGTGAAAATAAGACACATGGTGGTGCAAGCTAACATATTTTACAATATCCTACCAGGGAAACCATCCCTTAACAAGTTAGGAATCATAATTTTCACCCCATACCTAGCTATGAAATGCCATCTGAATAAGGGAGGGTCATCATGGTCCATGCTGACCAACACGTTGCAAGAGAATATTATTTGGCCAGCCTGGAAGTTCGATCATGGGAGGACAAACAAGAAACTCGTGTTGTCAACATGCTCGCATGTCTGAGCACTTCAAACTTGGATTTAGACCCAAGACCTAACAATACCGATAAGGCATAACCCATTGAGGACGCTCAACCCTTCCATCCAGGAAGGCAGTCAACCCAAGTTACGTATCTCGACTCTTCCTTGCTGAAGAGAAACTAGAAGGAGATCATGACAGTGGTGCGTGAGAATTTGGATTTATTCGCTTGGACAACTGAAAATATAATGGGGATAAACCCCCTATTTTTTATCTCATAAGTTATCAGTGTGTACTTTGGCTAAGCCCATGACACATAAAAGAAGAAAAATGGGAGCTGAAAGACTCAAAATAGCCAAAGAAGAGGTTGAGAAGCTAATGGTCGTAAGATGTTATAAGGGAGGTAAAGTATACCACTTGACTCGGTAATGTCGTGATGGTTAGGAAGTACACTGGAAAATGGAGGATGTGCACGAATTATACTAACCTTAGCAAGACGTTTCCCAAAAATGCATATCCACTGCCTAACATTGATAGGTTGGTAGACGGGGCAGTATGCCATGCTTTGTCATATCTACATAAGAGGGTGTTAAATGAAATCCCTCCAAATAACGGGGGGCAACCCACTTATTCCATTTGTTTTGTCATGTCTACATAAAACAACAATTAAGAAAAATCAAAGAAAAATATATAAAATGTTTAGCCATTTTGTCTTCACTCCACAATAAGATCAAAGTCGTAGTATTTGACACTCATATAATTTCATTTATTTTCAGAAGCATTGTGGTTCAACCAAGTAACAGAGTTGATATATTTCATCACATCTTGGTGTCTCTCCAATTTTAGTCTGTGTATTATCATGCAACGAAATAGGCTGCAAATATCTCTAGATTGATTTCAACGATTTTCACCAATAGTCAGCTTGGTGCTTCACTTTCATGTATTCTAGATGGGATGTGAAACTAGATGAAAACATTTTTTTTTTTTTTAATTTAAAAGATCAAAACATAAATTTTAGAACAAAACATTACTCGCAAAAGATAAATATTTTAAACAAATTTAAACTAATATTTTGAAACATGTTGTGAAAACAAATTTATCCTGATTATTAGGGATAAGAAACGATACTCTTAATATATTTACGAGGAAAAATTATTACATGACTTTGAACCACGTAATATTTGTAATTTCAATTAATTATTGTGTAACAAATAATTAAACAGAAATTATAAAAAGGAAATAACCAATTTTATGTAATTATTATTGGTCAAGATTATTGAGAATGTGACGAGCACATGTAATAATTTTTTATATTAGTTCTCACAATTAGAGTAGCTGAAGCAAGTAAAATTGAGCTTATAAAATATAAACTCGAGTTTTTCTTTCTGCATCCCATGTTTTCTCTTTGCATCTCCATAACCTTGTAAAATATAAAAAAATACCTTTAGCTATCTTTGCATCTCTATAACCTTGTAAAATATAAAAAAATATCTTTAGGTAAAAAAAGTTAAAACTTCATCTCTCTCTTGCCTACATTCACAACCTCTGCTGCACCCATCGAATCTTCGCTGTATCCTGTCATGACTTTCGTTGGTTGTTCCTGTTGCGACCTTCATTACACTCTTGATACCTCTATTTCTCATGCCTTTTCATCTCCACGTGTGTCCACATTTTTCTTCATTATTGCGCACTAGGTATGTGAGTCTGGATTGACCAATCTGTACTTGTAAAAAATTTTGTTTTTGCAAGTCTAAATTATCTAATTCGGACTTGCAAAAGCATGGATGTACGAGAAGATGAAGAAGACAAAAGAGATATGCAAATTTTAACTTTTTTTTATCTAAGACTATTTTTGAAATTTTTAAAAGGCACGGAAGTGTAGTAAGAAAAAATGTAGGTATAGATAGAAAAACTCTATAAACATATATAAAACCAAATCTAAACAGTTAACTAATGATCTTATGGGACAAGATTACATTCAATAAACCTAATTCATATAAAATATTTAGATATGAAATTATTAATGTTTTTTTCAATCTATATAAATTTAGAAAAAATAAAGAAAAACAACTCAATTAGCCCTTACATAAAGTGCCACTAAACATAACTAGACAAAAAAAATAAAAATGATAACCTAGGTAGAATTCAACCTCATTTTTTATGTATCGTTCAACATATTAGGGGTAGGAGTAGCAACATATTTCAATGAAAAGTCTAAGAATTTAATCTTTTTTAAGAACAAATTATGAAAAGTCAATGATAAAGATGCAATGAATTTTGAAATATTAGAATTATTGTGTTATTTTTGTTTGAACTTGAGACAGTGTATCATGCATGGCTTTATTTTATGAAAAAGAATGAACTAGAACAAATTAATTTTCAACTTTTATCATTGTAATTTAAATATTAAAATTTAGGAACATTTGTGTTATTTTTAAATTTAAAATGATATAGATAAAATTATGCTTTATAATATTTTATAAGAAACAAAATTGATTAAATATGACCGACCAGACTAGTCAATAATAGGACAAATCATAATGTGTAAGTCATATTTACCATAACTCAATCATAAAAACGGATATATAGATAACTTGACCTGCAACATTCAAAATTTGTAACCTATGAATCTTGTTTTGCAAAATCCAAATTACAAAAAAAACTTATTATATTTAAACATGCATCTGTCCCACAAAAGTCCGTGAATGCCAACCAACCAATCCACATGAAAACATTATTTTTTTTAAAAAATAAATTAATCGTATTTTAAATTATTATAAAAATTAATCTATATTAAAATTCACCATATAATGAGTTATGATAAATAATTAAACAAAATAAAAATATTTATTATTTAATAATTAAGTTTTAAACGTGATTATAACATAATCTCAATTTTTAGATATAAAATAAAATAGTTTAAATTTAAAATATACACAAATATAAATACACTTAAAAAAACAACAAATTTCAATTTTTAAATGTTTTTGTAAAGATATTGATATTTTTTCTTTTCACCTATGATATTTCATTTTTTATAAATAATAAATATATTTTTCATTAATTATGTTGAGGTTTGCATATTAACCGGCTAGACCTATGAATTTTGCAAATTAAAGTTAAAAAATTCAGATATTTAAATAAATCCAAAATTTAAAAACCCGTTTTATCATTACTAAGTGGGCGACCCATTTGGATAGGTCGCCGGTCACTATTCACGGGTGGTCTGATGCTCCCGCCTCCCGTTCAATTTCAGGCTTATTTTAAAGCTATTCCTCGCTGATATTATTGCGCGGGCACTTCCACTGTTCCACAAGTTCAAAACCCATTTCAATATTCTCATTGGCCACGTCGGCACTTGGAAAATTCTAAATCAATTTTTAAACCCTTCTCATAAAAGATCTCAAAATTACAACTATATTCCCTCACCATTTTCACCATCTTCTTCACCACTTTCTCTCTCTTCAACTGCAACTCACCTTGTCTTAGAGAAGACGAAACACACACACACACACTCTCTCTCTGATAATCATCATATATAAAGTGTCAAAGTAAACAAGCAAAAAAAAAAAAAAACTAAAAGAGAAAAGTAGACAAGAAAAAATGAATGTTCTTCGCTTTTTTTTTCCATCACCATGTGAGTTCTGACACATTCTATTCTTCTTCTCGTGTTCCCTCTTTACTTCATATCTCGGTGGTTCCTCCTGCCTCACCAACTCGGTGAGTCAACTCGATGGCCTCATCCTCACGTGCAAGGAGCAGCTCGCCATTTTCGCACCGCAAACCCTCCACCCCTCTCTCCTCTGCTTCCTCATCTACTTCTTCCTTGACGAACGGACGCTTAATGCCTCGCTCCTGTTCTTCTTCTACGTCGTCGTTCTACAACTCCGGTGGTGGTGGACGATCCATGACTCCGAGTCGCGTTCACAGTGAGTCAATCAACTACGGTTATGGTGATCCTTCGCCGGTAGAGTTCGGGATGGATGAGGTGATCACGGAGCCCGTGGATTCGTCCAGAGCCAGGGACAGCATTTCCGTCACGATTCGGTTCAGACCGTTGAGGTAATGCTTAGATCTGTGGTTATGGAATCAGATCCATTAGCTGTTGATTTCAGAGAAACCGAATCGTTCGGTTTATTTCTATTTTTCTCGCGTTGAGTTATCTGAGATCAAATGAGTGGTTACGGTGTCGTTTGGTTGCAGTGAAAGAGAGTACCAGAGAGGAGACGACATAGCTTGGTACGCGGATGGTGATAAGATTGTGAGAAATGAGTATAATCCAGCTACTGCTTATGCATTTGGTATTTTCTTTTCAGACTTTAATTTCTTCGCGTGATTTTTAGGGAACTAATTGAGAGCAATTAGGCTTTTGCTTATAGGGTGGAAATTATGGATACATATGTTAGGATTTTGAATTGATTTGTGGCAGATAGAGTGTTTGGACCACATACAAATTCTGACGAGGTGTACGAAGTAGCTGCCAAACCTGTAGTGAAGGCTGCTATGGAAGGTGTAAACGGTATGAAATCTGGATTCAAGACTATATATATAAACTGGAATGTGATGTTTAAACAGTGTCCGGTTTCGTAACAATTACCGTGTCATTCTATTTCTTTGATGGAAACTGCTTTAGCTTCAATCAACTGATGCATCTAGTTAAATAACTAGATTTCAATGGTTATTGGTTTAATGGTTTAGTGTTATAGTGGCTGATAGAGTTAGCTGGGATTGGAATTGGAAGATAACTTACGATAAACATTGCAGGAACTGTGTTTGCATACGGTGTGACGAGTAGTGGTAAGACACATACTATGCATGTAAGTGTCACTTTTAAAATTAATGTTTTGAGTTTTAGTTTCGTTATTTGGAGTTTATTTATACTATGAAAGTCAAACTGTTAGGTTTTACCTCTTCATCGTATTGCAATACATAGTCTGTCATTTAAATTAGTAAACGAAAAATTACTCGTTACTAAAATTGAACTAGTCTTACTTATTTTTTTCCTATGATAAAAATAACTCAATTTACCTTTGAAGTATAATTTTAAATATTTTTACTCCCTATAACATGGCGTAAAGGGACTAAAATGATTTTTTTCTCTTTAGGAAATAGAATGTAAACTTAGCCCAACTATAGATGGGAAATGAATAATTTTTCCATTATTAAATCTTGCAGGTTTTCATTACGGGATAACGTCTGATTACTCTCCATTTCAAAATATCTGCACTTTAGAAATTGTTTCGTTTCAATTAATCTTTAGCTTTAGGATTTTAATAAAATATTTATCAAATTTAATTTCTATACACTATCAATATAAAATTATTACATGATTGGCAATTATGTTTAGCATGATTTCTAAGATTGTGATGATAAATTAACCAGGTTATACATGACTTTTGTAATTTTTTCACATTATCATTGAATGAACTATTATCTCATATTTAATTATATGTGTTGACATTTATCCATATCTCTTAATATCTTAACTAAGTGCATGTTGTTTCAGCCTATTTTGGACACTGATAAAAAATATTAATGAAGTGACAATACTTTTTGTATTTTAATGAAGAAATGGTAGTCAAATGTGTATTTTCTTCTTATTGATATTATTTTATAATATTCTTGATTATCGTTGGTGAATAACCTTAAACCGTGTATATTTTGAACGAAGGACAGTAGTTATTATTTGTCGTAGGTTATTTATCAATTTTCAATTGTGAGGTGTTTTTGACATGTTCCTGAATTGTTCTGGTTTCAAATTTTTAATACGAATAAAACATCTACTTTCTTGCAAGTGTTTACTTTTTTATATTATTCTGAAGATTGTATGTAGTTGATTTTTTTGAGCTATTGTTTGATGATTCTGTGGCTAAGGGTAAAGAAGTTTCAGGGCAAAATTTAACTCTATGGATGTACTTACGGTTGGGAAAGTTGTTCGTGTGAGGTGTGACTAGTAATAGTTAGTTTGCCAGTGTCATTACTAACAGATTTTGTTTAACAATCATCATGCAGTATTGGTTATTAGTTATCATTTTTCATATGCAACAAGTTCACTCTTATCAGGTGCTGAAATTTTGCATGGCACTTGAGAAATAGGTAGTGGTGATTGGGTTAAAAGAAGTACAACTAAAAATATGATTTTAATAGATTGAAAAGAAATTTTTTTATTAGTATTAGTATAAAAGTACAATTTGTTAATAGAAAAGAGTTTTTTTATTAATTAATTAATTAATTAATATATTAATATAAAGGTACATCACAATATGTTAGTTTGGAAAAGGGTCTTGTACTTGGACAGTGGAACTAAATTATTTGAGATTAGATCCTTAGTTACAAGAAACTCGCAGCCATTTTAAAGGTTGATTTGCTTGGTACATATTATATGGTTCAAGTAGAAGTAAATGTAATTTATTATTGCAACTTCGTATGTTAAATTTGGAAATGTGGTAGCATGATTAGGGATTCAAACATTAAGCTGATTTTGTAGTTCTTACAACTGTTTACCGCACCATATTTATTGCTTGCCTTTTCAATTCACTTTTTCCCTAGAAAGTGTTTGAAGAAATTTATGTGATCTTTAGTTGCTTCTGATTTGCTTTCAATAATGATATTTGCAGGGAGACCAAAATTCTCCCGGTATTATACCGCTGGCTATCAAAGATGTTTTCAGCATTATCCAAGATGTGAGCTTTCAGGCAAACTTAGTAAATGTTGAAATCATTGTTATCTATGCTTTATTTAGAAATATCTGTGTGGCACTGGCCCTTGCTTTTCATTTTAATTAATTATATTCATAATCTTGTGCTTTGTACTATAAGCAGTGCCTTTGTATCTGTTATCAATACTGTATTGCTTTGTACTGTATTTGTGGTAAATTAGACATCTACTTACCTTGGACACCTTTTATCCCTCAGGATCGGGATACATTAGCTGTATGTCTTGACTTGACTCTTGAATAATAAGAAATCTTCGTCAGTACTAATCTTTGATTTATAATTACTATCTGAAATAACTAATTGAATTTACTGCAGACTCCAGGAAGAGAGTTCTTACTCCGAGTGTCATATCTAGAAATATATAATGAGGTAAATACCGCCCAAATTGTGTTCACAGTTTCCAGCATCTGCGTTCTGAATTTAACTTTCTCACCTCAATTAGCCTATTTTTCCAGGATCTACCATTTTGAGATACAGATTGTAATGTGACATTTTACATTGTCTGTTTTTTTTCTTGTTTTTCTATTTTTTGTTTTGTTTTAATAGATGTTTACCCATTTTCTGCTTGGATCAGGTGATAAATGATTTGCTAGATCCAACTGGCCAAAATTTACGTGTTAGAGAAGATGCACAGGTTTCTTACTTGTTCTTAATGTTAATTGAAATTAAAATCTTATTTATATTAATTCTTTTCATATCTGTTGATGAACTACTTTCTTACTCTGCTTTCAGTTGTCTTTCAATACCCCAAAAATTGATATTTCTAGTTGTCTTGGAATGAGGCATGGCATGTATCTATGAAGTTTAAATTAAAAGCTCATTTTAGAGTGCAAACATTACTATGTTAAATTTCCATTAAAAAAAAATTCAATGACTTTTATTGGAAGAAAATCTAGATAATTCTTCTTTATTTTGAACTCTTCAAACGACTTTATCAATTTCTTACAATTAGTTCGAGACATTATCTATGATTTATGTTGACTCATATTTCAGGGAACTTATGTGGAGGGTATAAAGGAAGAAGTTGTTTTGTCTCCTGGACATGCCCTTTCCTTTATTGCTGCCGGGGAAGGTTAAAGTTGATACTGATAGTTAGATTTCCCATTATCTTTATTAATATAGTTGTCATGGTTAATTGTTGGTTGTTACTATATTCAGAACCTTTACTAATAAGGATGTTGTTTAATGACAGAGCATCGTCATGTTGGATCAAACAATTTTAACCTCTTTAGCAGCCGAAGTCACACGATTTTTACACTTGTAAGCATTTTTTGGAATTGTTTTATTGAAATTTAGTGTCCAAGCAACCTTTTGTACACTGGATCCAATTTTCAAATGAAATATATCTATATGGTCTGAGGCCTTAGGTTTTTGAATCACTAAGTTGCATGCGTACATTCTGCTTAGTTTTTAACTGCGGTTGCTGCATGCTGGTTAAATGTTTAACTTTCGCTCAGTTAATGTATTTGAATTTTCTTCCTGGAACTTGTTTATCCAATTTTGTTTCATTTCTAAGTTCCAGCTTATATTGTGATTGCTATCCAATACATTTGCAGATGATTGAAAGCAGTGCCCATGGTGAAGATTATGATGGAGTGATCTTCTCTCAGCTTGTATGTGAACATTATGAAGAATTTTCAGACAACAAACAGAAACACATTATTGCCCCACTATTCTGATTTTTTTTATTTGCTGTCTTCTATTAGAACTTGATTGATCTTGCTGGATCTGAGAGCTCGAAAACTGAAACAACTGGATTAAGAAGAAAAGAAGGATCTTATATAAACAAAAGTCTTCTGACACTCGGAACAGTAGGTGTCTTGCATTTCCCATATTTGTTAACTATGAAGTTGTTATGAGATTTGGTGGGAGCTTGAGATCACCAGTTAGATAATTGAGGATTTATATTTTGCAAAAAATCACAAATCCTGCCTCCTGAAAGTCATAATTTTATGGTTTCAATTTGAAGGTTATTGGAAAATTGAGTGAGGGGAAAGCATCTCATGTTCCATATCGTGACTCAAAGCTTACTCGGCTCCTGCAGTCTTCACTTAGTGGACATGGCCACGTTTCAGTGAGTTTGGGATTTACTATGCTTTTAATGATAAATACTTCAACCATGTCTGGTCTCTCTTTTAATTTTGTATAATTGTCGGGTCATATTTCTTGGTATATCAATATAGTAAAGAACATTAACGGAAAATTCTTTAAAAAAAACAACAACATTAACTGAAACATTCTAGAGCTTCAAGGATAGTTATTGTCATTAGGATTTAGGACTGCATAAAATTTACTTCTAGAGTAGTTGTTAATACAAATAGTAGAAACTTTGTCATAGTCATTTCTATACATTTAACGGACTCTATGGATAGAGGTATACATAGAGTATTTTATTTGAATAGGTAATAGTTATTTGAATCTTACAATTTTTGATTCATATTACATGATGACTCACAACATTTTGAATCATGTGATGCTTGGATGGATTGGTGTAATTCTGTATCGATTCACACAATTCAACCACTGATTTTACTTTTTCTCAATGCTCGCCTTTCTCAAAATACTGAAGTCAAACTTTAAATTGCTAAATGGAATTAAAGGGAGTACTGCTGAATGTACCCTGTTTGATTTAATTCTCAATTTTTATTCTTTTGAAATAAGTTTTCCACCATTAGAGCATCTATAGTAAAAGTTGCTTAATATAAGTTGCTTAACCAGAAAACTATTATTTTAACGTCGGTTATATAAATTGAGTTGTTTAAAAATGTGTTAGAGTTGTTGGTATAAGCAATTCTTACCCATTTATAAGCTACTTACTTTGTGGGACTCGCATTAAAATAATAATTTTTATATTAAGCAATTCTCACTAAAGATGCTCTTACTGGTCTTGTTCTATATATTGAATTTGACTGTTCAATTGCTGTTTTCAATCTTTTGAAAAAAGGTTTCACACAAAAAAGATGTTATTTTATTTTTAGAAACTTATGGTTATGTAGTTTTGTTATTTAAAAATTGTTACACTAAGCATTATATACGTCATTTATCATATATATGATATATTTCAAGCTTGTTTTATTTGCTTTGTTCTTGAATTTTATGATTCAAAATTAGCATACACATTGGACCCCAATTTGTTGCAATATTCTCTTCAAATAAGGCTATGGCCTTCTCAATTTCTTTCCTTTCACTTTATTCTCTGTCATGAATGTATTTGAATAAAGTATGTCAGATTGTCTGCCCAAGCACCATATTAATGTTGATTTTAACCATTTAGCGTGGAAATTTCAGCTTATTTGTACTGTAACTCCAGCATCCAGTAATATGGAAGAAACTCATAATACCTTGAAGTTTGCAAGCAGGGCAAAGCGAGTAGAAATATATGCCTCACGTAATAAGGTTGGCTAGATATCGATTAATTAGCCATGTAACTATGGCTATTATTCATAAAAAGAAAGCTGCATGACTTTTATGTTGTTCGTGAGATTACTGATTGATTTGTTAAAACAGATTATTGACGAAAAATCTCTAATTAAGAAATATCAGAGAGAAATTTCAATCCTCAAACATGAACTTGGTCAGCTTAAGAAGGGGATGCAACTTGGTGTTAACCATGAGGAGATTATGAGCTTAAAGCAAAAGGTTTTTAGCTTCCCCCAATTTGTTTCATATTTTCATTTCTTACTAAGGTTTTTGTGATTGTATGTATCTGATTCTCATTTTGTACAACTGACACGAGTAGTTGGAAGAAGGTCAAGTGAAAATGCAGTCAAGATTGGAAGAAGAGGAAGAAGCAAAGGTTGCTCTTATGAGTCGGATCCAGAAACTAACCAAGCTCATTCTGGTTTCATCAAAAAATGCAATTCCAGGATATCTAAATGATGCTTCTAGCCACCATCAGAGTCGCTCTGTTGGTGAGGATGACGTGAGTTCTTTCAATTGGTTTAATGTGTGCTTTACCGTCCTTTTTAAATAATATTCATTCTAAAAGTGCAAGTACTTTGAAATCCTTTTCATGATTTGTTGCAATATTATTTGCAGATTGAGTTTCTTTTCTTATCCTGAATCTCATTAGTAAATGATCTTTTGAATTAAATAGGCTTTTAAGAAAATGTTCGAGCTTACCTATATAGTAAGTCTTACTTTTACTTGACCTAAGTCTGCCTAATACAGGCTAGGCCATTGGCCTCCACCAGCAGTTAGGCCTGTTTCCGTCTCTACCCAAAATACATCTAGCCTTTTTAATGAGGTGGTGTGGTCTAGTATTTTATCCTTGTTGCTTTCTTCTTCATTATTAAATTAAATTTCAACTAAAGGTAAATTAAACCTAAGCGTTGTCCATATTTCAAGCACAAATGGCGTTTTCTCATGAGGGGTATGCGATATAAACCATTCCTAAGCCGCTACAGCTTTATGCCGTCAGGTTAAGTAGGCTATTGTCTTCTTAATTATATCTATTCAAATATTGTTATTTATCAGAAAGATAAGTTCCTTCCACGTGAACCTTGTGTTATCTGACCATATTTTTATAGAACATGTTAAACAGTAAGTAAAACCGAGCTCATTCGTTTTTCTTCCAGAATTATGATGCCCTACGTGATGGATCTCTTTTGATTGAAAATGAGAGTCAAAAAGATATTTCCACTGTGTCGTCTGATCTGTCTCATGATGTTAGACATATAAGATCCTCAAGTAGACGGAACGAAGAACTCTCCCCAACTAGCAGTATCATCACCGAATCAACAAAGCTACCAGCGGTAGATTCAGTTCCCATTCCCCCTCAACAATATCTGTTTGCTAATCTCATTCCATAATTTGCATATTACATGCCTTAGCTTAGGGAATGTGTCACCGTCCTGGCTAAATCAATGCATAGAAAAATTATTAGATGTCAGATGGCTTAACTCAATCTCAAAAGCTAGTTAAAGCCTCAAACTCGGCTAATATGTGATCGCGTGCTTCCCTCGTAACTTATGCACAATTTCTTAATTTATTTTATATATCTATCTTTAAATACTTATGTAAATAATACTGATACAATAGTATTGGATTCTTTCTGACTATTGCATCTTGTTTTATTTTCATACTTTCGAAGTGTTGGTTTTGTATGTACCTTATTAAACCTCCTTATTTCTGCATATTAAATTATAGGGAGCGATGACAATGTCTGATGAGATGGATCTTCTAGTTGAGCAAGTCAAAATGCTTGCTGGAGATATTGCTTTCAGTACCAGCACTCTGAAACGCTTAATGGAGCAGTCAGTAAATGATCCGGAAAGCTCCAAAATACAGGTATGCTGCCTTGTTTTTAAACTGTGACGCTTTCGAACATATTGATAGATGCGGAGGACAAAATTTTTCTGTAAAAGCAATTAGAAATTAAGAATGACACGCAGATATGCCAAAATTAACGAGGTACTGAAATCATGTGCATACCTCTTACTCTACGTTTCTCATTTCAAATTTTCAATTTTTTGTTAAATATTTTTATTTTCAACATATATTGTACTTTCAAATTTATCTTTATATTGTATTTTTATTTAAAAGTTTCTGATCACATTTTTTTCATATATTATATGTATTACTGAAAATTATTATAAAAATAAAAATACATTTCATTTTTGTTTATGCAGTTAAGCAACACATTATTTTGTGGTCTCAATTCTGTCTCATCTTTGTACAATTCTTCAATCTTCCCTCAACTTTTTTTTTGTCTCATTCTTAACATTTTGATATCTTGAGTAATTTTCATTATTGTTAGTTACACGCTTGTAAGATTATAAAGCATTTTCTTTTACTTTTCATCGTACCATCAATATTCCTTATTTGTGATCTCAAAACCTTTTTGACACAACCCTCCTCCATGACCCAGACTTGAAACTAAGTGACTGACTATGAAAACGAAGTTTCACACAAATACAAATCAATAACAAAATATTTTACTTATCTAAATATAATGATGATTATGAATTAGGAATTATCAGTTATATTACAATACAAAATTTAGATATAATGTTTGAACTTGTGATATTTTTCTCACATTTTGTGTATCATTTATAGAATAAAAATTCAGTCTTATATCATATAGTTTTTACTTTTAAATCCAAAAACTTTTTAGAACTATTAGGTTTCACATTGAATAACATTACTTTTCTTCCTCTAAAAAAATATTACTTTTTTTACATTAAGTATTTTGTTTTATTTTTTATATATTTTTTTCAATATTATTACTTAAACTATGACAATAATCAAGTCTTATCTCTTTTTTCTTTATAGGCCAAATGTTAATTGTCAATATGTTAGTTGTTATTAGTAGAAGGGTTCGAACCCACGACTTCTCCCTCCTCCACCTCTCCACTTTACCACGGATCAACCTTATAATTCCTCAAGTCTTATCTCATTAAGTGAGGTTGACTACATATATTGCTCAAGACCATTTAGTTTGATTAAAAATCAAAGCTTCAAATAGTATATAACCTTAAATTCACCTTGACTACCTTCAAAGTGCATTTTTGTCTCCATCTTCTTTGCATGGAACTAAAGGCTAGACAGTCTACTATCATAACAAAGTTCTCTTTTAGCCTTTTCTGTACATGTCCTAACTATCCTAGTGTTTTTTTTATCATTTTCTTCTCAATCAATGTTAGCCAATCTTTTTTTGTATGCAATCATTTTCCTTCTTATATGTCTACACATCTATCTTAACATTCTCATATTTGTCACTCCAATTTTATCATTAAAGTCAAACATTTACTACCATATAGTATTATTAGATGGATAGCCGATTGATAAAACTTGCTTTTAAGTTTGACAAGTATCATGCAATGCAATCACAAATAACTTTTGAAGCCTTTCTCATTTAAGCTACCCTGTGCTTATCCTGTGTAACATCCTCGTTAATTTCTTCATCATTATGTATAATTGATCCCAAATGTTTGAACTTGGACACTTGTGGTGTGGTATTGTCTCCCATTTTTACTTCTCTTTCATACTCCTCTCATTAAACTTGTAATGTATATCTTTAGTCTTACTCCTACTTTAGTGGAAACCCTTAGTTTCCAAAGTTCAATCTTATTATTAATTGCTTCTCTTATTACTCAATCAAGACTGAATCATCTGCTATGCAATTAGGAATAATCTTTGTATGCTCTTTGTAAGCACATCCATGACTAGGTTGAACAAGGACTTAAGGCTGAGTCTTGGTGTAGTCCTATCCAATAGGAAAGTTTTTAGCTTCTCTTCTTGGTGTTCTTAACTCTCGTTGCTCTCCCTTCATACATGTCTTGTATAGTTTTAATAAGTCATGAGCACAGAGCACCTCCGTTTTTCCCCCTACAAAGCCCTCCGCAATGCTTCTCTTGGTATTGGTTATAAGTTTTTTCCAATACTATAAAAATCGTAAGTCTCTTTCTTTGCTTCAATACCTTTTCATTAGCCACAATTTTTGTTTCTTCTCTTAATATATGCTTAATCTCCTTTCACAATAACTTCATAGTGTGGCTCATTAATTTAAAACCTATATAGTTATCACAATCTTGGATATTTCCTTTGTTCTTAAAAACTGGAATCAAAGTGATTTTCCTCCACTTAAAGTAAATATTAATTTAAATTTGAATTATATTTTAAATATTAAATTGAACACTGTATTAGTGATAGCCATTAAATTATTTATGTTTTGTTCAAATAATTTGTTTCTATATTTCTTTTTTACTTTTAAAAGTTTTACTCATTAATTTATTTATATCTAAGAGAGTAGTAAATGACTCTTAATTACTTCAAAGTCTGTTTTAGGATACCTTATCTCACTGTTAATTAGTAATAACAATTTTTTTATTCCGTATATATTTATACTTATATCTACAAGAAGATATCTTGTCATCTAGCTCACGTGTTTCTACAAACAGATCTACGCCCATTTTTTTACAGGGCATAACTCCAATTGATATGCCTACGTTGCAGATTTAAGTTTTTGGTAGCGACCCCTTATACGGGAAATGTGCATTTCTTATTACAGATTGAGAATTTGGAACAAGATATCCAAGAAAAAAAGAAGCAAATGATGGTTTTAGAACAAAGAATAATTGAGAGTGGAGAATCTTCCGTAGCTAACTCATCACAGTTTGAAATGCAGCAGGTGGCTATTTTGATATTGAAAGTCTCTGATAGTCTCTTCTTTTTTGGCTGAGCTGAGAAAATGATTTGATAATGTGATGTTGTTGAAAGTTTTTTTTTTTTAAATAAAGATAATTTATTATTTGATTTTCTTTGCGGCTTTGTCATGACAGACAATCACAAGATTAATGGCTCAGTGTGATGAAAAGGCCTTTGAGCTGGAGGTATGTCTATTTTATCTATTTATTAGTGCGCTTATTAACCTTGAGTCGTTAATTTATTTCCAGTACGGAGTGGCCACTGATTTTTCCAGCTAGTATTTTGTCATTGCGTTTTACAATTTCTTTTTTTAATATGAAATATGAACTTCTGAATTATGCCTGTTACATTGATTATTCACTTATAATAATTTCTATTTTAAATATATATCTATAGATAAAATCTGCAGACAACCGTGTCCTTCAAGAACAGTTAGATAATAAGGTTCGTATTTATCCTTTCGGGTGTTAACTTCGTCCTTAAAGTTGAAGATGCAGCAGAAACCGCTTACTATATGAAATTGTCTATGTCTATGTTGACTATGGTTGCTTTGTAATTTTGTTAACAGTGTTCTGAAAACAGAGAATTGCAAGAAAAGGTGAAGCTACTGGAGCAGCAACTGGAAGCAGCTACTGGTAGTACCTCGTTAATGCTTATTGATCAGTTTCCATCTGGAGAACACATTGATGAGTTGAAAAGGAAAATACAATCCCAGGTAACTAATAATTTATTATTTTCAAGTAGCATGATTTAAAGGATTATGTTCTTTCCGAATCCTCCTCTTTCATTTGGTTATTTTGTTACTTTCTTTACTTGGTTAATACACCCCTAGGTATCTGTACTCGTCGTCATGTCCTCTGTCTGCAGTCTGTTAGTTATTATTATTATTGATAAAATCAACCATCGATTACTATTTAAAATCAATTTTAAGGATTCTGTAGGAACTATATATTTGCAGATACTAGCGCTTGCAATATTTATTTTGTTGCCCAATTTACAGTTTTGATTTGATTGGATTTCCTGACGTTTTTCTTTGATCTTCAGGAGATTGAAAATGAAAAACTCAAGCTAGAGCAAGTTCACCTGTCAGAAGAGAATAGCGGGTTACATGTGCAAAATCAGAAACTCTCTGAAGAAGCTTCTTATGCCAAAGAACTGGCCTCTGCAGCTGCTGTGGAGTTGAAAAATTTGGCTGGGGAAGTGACCAAACTTTCAGTGCAGAATGCAAAGTTTGAAAAGGAATTGATGGCTGCTCGAGACCAGACCAACACTAAAAATGCAATTGTACCAACAGTTAATGGTGTTAACCGCAAGTACAATGATGCAAGATCTGGGAGGAAGGGAAGAATTTCTAGCCGTGTTAATGAAAGTTTGGGAGTTGGTATGGATGAGTTTGAGTCATGGAGTCTTGATGCTAATGATCTGAGGATGGAACTGCAGGCTAGGAGACAGCGAGAGGCAGCTCTTGAGGCTGCATTAGCTGAAAAGGAATTCCTGGAAGAGGAATACAGGAAAAAGGTTGATGAGGCCAAAAAAAGAGAAGCCTCGTTGGAGAATGATTTGGCAAATATGTGGGTTCTTGTGGCTAAGTTAAAGAAAGAAGGGGGTGTCGTCCTAGAATCAAACATTGATACACAAAAAGGTGATGAGGAAGCACGTACAAATGATCTGAAAAGTAATGACATTGAAAGTAGTATTGTCCCCAAGGAGCAGATTTTAGATGTATCAATACCAGAAAGTGAAATAACCAACGAAGAGCCTTTGGTTGTTCGTCTTAAGGTAACATCCATACTAGTAGCATTAAGTATTGTCCGTTTTCAATCAGCCATAAGTTCTTCATTGATAGACCCATTTGGAAGTCCAAAGCTCCCTCCTCCGCATCTTTTAATTAGATAAACTTCAATTAGCACAAATAATGATGTGAGCGATTTACTTTTGAATTTCAAGGAAGCTAACGTTTTATCTGGAAGAATATTTTTTTTTCCCAAAATTCTCAAGGAGCAATGGCTGTATCCTGCTTCTTCACAGTTTTTCTTTATGTGTTTCAAATATTTTGATATCAAGGAGGAGGTCTAAATTCTATAGCAGTGTGCTGTCTATGCAATTTTTTGGATTGTGCTATTTTTACATTGCAGGATAATTATCTTTAAATTTTTGGTTGATTAGATCTCAAAAGGCATTTAATTACTTCAATTTTATGGTACAGTTTTGTAACTTGTAATGAATCAAAAAAGCTTTAGAGATACACTTTTTGATCTGAACTTATGATTTCAGGCACGCATGCAAGAGATGAGGGAAAAAGAATTCAAGCATCTTGGCAATGGAGATGCCAATTCCCATGTTTGTAAAGTATGTTTTGAGTCATCAACTGCAACAATTCTTCTTCCATGCCGGCATTTTTGTCGTAAGTCTTTTCCTGCACTGTCTGAAAATTTTCTCGCCTCCATTTTTTGCAAGTTCCATTGCTTGTAATGCTTTTTTTCAGTCTGAATTACGATCTTTCTGTTTTTGGCTTTGCAGTGTGTAAATCTTGTTCACTTGCCTGTTCTGAATGTCCAATATGCCGCACCAATATTGCAGATAGGCTTTTTGCTTTCACTTGAGGAAAAAAAGGTCTTTTGCAATTCTTTACGTATACGAACCATATTCAAATTCTGTACAAGTGCAAAGTTGTAACATTCCATTTTTGGCTGTTGAAAATTTCCAGGGTTTTATCTCATTGAGCTAATATATCCGGGCGGCCACTGGCGCAATTCTTTCATTAGTAGTATTTTTGTATGTAAAATTGTTTAAAAGGTATATCAATTATATCTTTCTTTTACTCTACCCTGGAAATTGTATTATAGGGGGAGATCAAGGGGTGGGAAAAAGGAATGTAAAAAGGAAATCGAAAGGGTTTAACAACACTGCTGAAGTGCATGTGCGCATAGTGTGATTTTTAATGTAACGCAGCAGATTTTTTGTTGTATATCGTGTCTTTTCCGGAGTTTAAGAACAGTAAACTCCTTTCCCCCTTCTGATATTTTGGTGTTTTAACAAAAATCCTGTGATACAGCGTTTTGATCCTGTCTGCCTGCTTTCTAATTTTTTCTAGTGCGTTAAAAGTATTTGTAAACCATTTATCAGACCATTCAAAACTGACAAACAAATTTACTATTTATAAGTTGAAGGTTATTATTTTTTTATAAGCTAAATAATTTTATTAATTAAGTTGACTATAAAGTACACGAAATGTCTTCATGTGATACGGTGAAAAGTTTAGTACAAGGAAAAACTGCCCCTAATTCCATAGATTGAGACTTCCTATGCCAATTAGAAACAACAAACCATCCCCTTAAATACACAAGATGTTGGGTTCATAACTTATTCTATGAAAGTGTGTGAAGTTAATTGTGTTGTCCTATTCTATTTTTAAGAATTGAGATGTGCTGTAAGTACGATAGCTTGAGTGTTCGGTGTAGTGTTTTAGAAATTTGAGTCATTGCAAATCTTCTAGAGATGCCAATGACTTGCAAACTACACAAATGTCCAGGTTATTCGTGTTACTTTGTTGTCACTGACCAATCTCATGATTTGTAGTGCCAGAGAAATTTCCCACCCTACACATAATTCAAACCAAATTCTAACACTTAGTGAACATGAGAGGAAAAGACGTGGTCCTGTTTTTGACTCTCCATCAAACAAACCACACCTATCTACTTCAGTTTGAATTATACGTCACTTTAATAAATTGTTCTTTGTAGGCAATCGATCGTCTCTTAGTTTTCAAGCCAACAATTGAACCTTAGGTTTAGAGGTGGGCTTTTTTTACCTAAATTAATTTGAAGAAGTCATTCTTTTGACATTGTGTGTCTGCTAACAGAATGTCATATGTTGAGGAAATAGTTTAAACCCTTGCTCTTAATGTTGCCTATATCCATTGATCCTTAACTCCATTTGATAATACTGGCATGCCCAACCTATTATTTAATTCCTCCACCGACTCTATCTCCCAAGCAACTCCCTTCTTTAGGCCCATTTCCATCTACTTTTTCCTTCATCCCACATGTTCTTTATTGAGATATTTGTGTTCACTGCAAACCTAAACAAACAGGTATAAATTTATTATCCTGCTTCAAATACTGCTCCCTTTTCCACCTCTTTCTCCAAAAATCGGTGTCCGCTCCATCTTCGATTTATTTATGGACATTCCATGACCACTAACCCTCAGACCCCTTACTCTTTACTTCAATAGAGTTCAATTTGTCCACCATTGTGAACACTGTCTACCCTTCCTTTTCCAAGACCCGTCCTCACATTCATATTTTGATTTCAACACTTTAACCTATAAATTACTTGTTCCACCCACAATCTCCATTTCCATTTCCCTAACAAAACAATGTTAAACTTCCTCACATCTCTCAACCCTGGCCCCTTTCTTCCTTTGACCTGTATATTTTTTCCCAAGACACCTAACCTTCCTAACCGCTTCATTACTTGCCCATAAAAAATGCAAAACAAAGTTTGGAGTTGAGAAATGATACCTTTTGGAGCCTTGAAGAATAAAAGAAAGTAAATTGGTAACACAAACAATACAACCTTGATAAGCACCACTCTCCCTGCCATGTTCACACACTTATTATCCCATTCTGTCAATTGTCTCTTAATAATGTCTACTACGGACTTCCACATCTCTAGTTTTACAGGATTAGCCCTAATTTGAAGCCTTAGGCACTTGAATGGTAGACATCCCACCTTACAATTTAACACGGTCGAGACCCTTGCAAATTGATACTCATATATTCACTTTGATAACCTGACTTTTATGGAAGTTAACCTTGAGCCTTGATACTACCTCAAAATTAAATAGTATCGCTTTCATCACCTCAATTGAATTTCCTTTCGGCTTGGCTAACAAGAGTGTGTCATCTGCAAACTACAGAAGAGAGACACATGGGTTGACCCTTCCAAAATTATAACCTTTCCCAAGGTTGTGCACTATTGCTGAATGGACTACTTGGCTTAACCCTTCAACCGCAATAAGAAATAGGAATGGGGATAATGGATCCCTTTGCCTAAGTCCCCTTCTGACCCCAAACTTCTATGTGTGGTTTCCATTCAGCAAAACAGAAACTCTTGTCGATGTCACACATTTTTGTATCCACGAAGTTCATTTCACCCCAAACCCTATCTTATTCATTACTTGTAATAAGTACCTCCAGCTAATGAAGTCATAAGCCTTTTCAAAGTCTACCTTCAAACAAATTAACTTCTAATTTGTTTTCCTTGCATAATCAACTGTCTCATTAGCTATTATAATTTTGTCTAGAATTTTTCTTCCTTGTACATATGTGGTTGGATTCTAAAAAATGACCATCTGCATTACCCTCCACAACCTTTTGGCTAAAACTTTGGCTAGCACCTTATAGATATACCTTATTAGAGAAATCGGGTAATAGCCATTCATCACACTTGAATATGAGGTTTTTGGTATAAGGGCAATAAAGGAGCTATCAGACCCACCCCTATCCCTATACCTAGTGGACTCCTATATAAAAAATGCATTCTTCAAATAATCATTGACAAAGCCAATTGACTTATAAATTTCTTTGGCAATACGAATATAAAAAAAAAGACCATTGATATTCACTTTCATCTTAACATTAACAAGATACCAATCGTAGGTCTTGATTAACATTCTAGAAACATCCAATCTCTCTTGCTTAGCGGTTTTCGTATCCAATGTTATGAAATTAACCATTATGGCACCTATGTATTGGAAAAAAATAAGGAACCACTTGTACACTGTCACACCCTGACATCTCACTCACACCAACCTTTCCCTTGCCATTTGCGTAGGGTCCACAACGAGATAACTGGTAAAAAAAATTTGCTATAATGACCTATGTTTCCTTGAGTAAAATCCCCACATATTCAACTTGGATTGGTTTTAACAACACCATATCTTCGCTCGTAAGTACCATCTTAATGGATTGAATCCTCTCGCTACATAACCTATCCTACAAAGCATAGATGATTTCCAGAGAAGTAACCCTACCAACAAAACATCCCTTTAACTAAAAAATTGTGACCTTTTTTACTGCAAAAGATAACCCTTGCCAAGAATCGACTATGTTTGATTCTCCTCAAGGGAATTTTGGCCACCACACCTTTTTTGACACTGCTAGTCGTCCCTTTACTTTAGACATTCCTTTTACGTTTTAGTCAAATACTACTTTTTGACAGCGACATTCCCTTCTTGACAAACCTTATTATCATTTCCGCCTGAATCGTCTGATGTTTACCTATAATTTGAAGGTACCAATCCAAATTCCATCCAATCACTTCTTCAACCCCAACCACATCCCTTACTGACCTGAAAGTAACAAACCAAAAATGTTGACCAGACTTGTTGTGCTTACCCAAAATAACAATCTCCCTTACATGACCATCTTCAATGATGTTCCTCATAGCATTCTCCCCAAAACCATTCGAAAAATTTGTGAAGAATATTTGGAACTCTTTAATTGTTGTATTGTCATGTCCACTTGCTAATTTGTTTACTTTCATCCTTCGCGATCTCATTGTAGTCCATTCCCCTTCATCTCCATCTTTATCTAACCCTCTTTCTCCCTCCATTTTTTATCATGAGTGAATTCTTCACTTTATGAATGTGGTGGTTTGGTAATTGTTTTTGGTATATTGGTAGTTTTTTTGTTAAGGTAATAATAATAATGTTTAACCCTATATTTCTTTATTAGTAAAAAAGTATTATTAATATTAAAAGTGAAACAGAAAACACAAGATAAGCCTTTTGCTAAAACAAAACAAAATACATAGAGTAGATCACATCAATACAGATACAATAACTTAACTCATTAGACATAAACCATTGGATTCAAGATCCATTCCGCAAATGAGTGCATTATAAACTTAGTTTCCTAATATTACTCATGCAGACTCAATTGTGTAGCTTGAACAATTTCATGAACATCAACAACATGCTCATTGAATATTGTGTTCTTGCGTGACTTCCAAATATGCAAAAGCCCCGCAAATCATATAGAAAAATATACATTCATTCTTTGTTTAGTTCCATTGATCAAACCAATAAATTGAAAACCATGATTTCTAATTGAACAAGGATACCTTAACGGAAACGTCACAAGATACAAAAAAGTGAACTCCATTCTCTATCTCCTTGCCACATAATGTTGGTTCATGATGAAGAATACCACGCTTCAACAAATTGACCTTTGTTGGCAATCGGTCTTCGCCTAATTACCATTCTAGTAGTTGGATCTTTATAGGTACATCTTTACACCATAGTTGGTTAAAAAAAGGGATCCTTTTGGCCATCTCTGCACCTGGTTAGAGAGTAAATTCTTAATCCATCCACTTCCCAAACTCACCTATCTTGCACCCCTTCTGAAACATTATTTTCCTCAGTATATTCTTTAATCTTTCAAGCAATTTTGTCTCCCAAACAAATAAATTCCTCCTCCAATCATTCCAGCACAGATCTTCCCCCCTCATGGCTTTAAGGGTTGCATTCAGATTTGATACTAACCCAAATAAATAGGTATACTCATATTTCAAACTATGATAGCATAACCACCTATCTCTCTAGAAGCTTACTATCCTGCCATCACCAACTCCTTGCCTCATTGATCTCGACCACTAATCCTTATGGCTCGTCCTTTCCTCTTCAATGGAATCCATTTTAGCCCACCATGCGAACATTTTTGCCTTCTCACCTCCCAAGACTCATTTGCCTTCTTATAGTGTGATTTCAAGATGCATACCCACATAGTCTCTAACTCCATCTTCATCCTCCACTTCCACTTACTTAACAATGCAACATTAAACCTAATGAAATGGATTTTTATATGTTTGGTTTCTTACTTCAAAAATACAAATAAAATATAAGAAAGAAAGTTGAGTGAATTAAGAATGCAGGAGCGAAAATAGAGAATTGATAATGAGAACGAGAGAAAATAGAAACTAAGGTCTTGATTGGTTTTATTTTATTTTTTAGCTTTTGAAAAGAGTTTTCAAGAATAGTTTTCAAAAACTGTTTTTGGGAAGAAAAGAAAAAAAAACTATTTTGGTAAGTGTTATTTGAAAATTATTTTGAAGATATAAAAATGGAAAAACTCGTTCATATTTATTAAAATTTCATTAATGAAAAGTAAAAGACAACAAATTTTGATTGTATTTTGAGTTTTCAAAACAAAAATAGAAAACTGAAAAGCAAAACTACTTACAGTTGTTCGTGTTTTTCAGTTTTTAAAAACTAAAATACTGAAAACAGTTTTATAAAACTGTTATCAAAATAACACTAAGTCTCAACTAAAAAAGTGTAAAATGTATCGTGTTAACACAATAATAATATAATATAATATAAATTATGTTTAAATGACATTTTTTTAAAAAATGCATATAATTATCAAGAAACAACTTTTAATTTTTATATTTTTTTATTATTAGTTTACTTGTTTAGCACGTGAATTATGCAAGTCAAATGCAAACTTAACAAATTAAAACTCGTTAAAGCTTCAAACTTTCTGTGACAAGTTGTGCACCTTACGAGCTAGGGATGACAAAAATACCCATACATATGGGTACCTGCCCGAACCCACCCCGATTTTGACGGGTATTACCCGGTTTGACAGGGTATGGGTACGAGCATTACCCGATGTGTTAAACCGGGTAAGGGTATGGGTATGTGACTACCGTCTCGTACCCAAACTCGTACCCGCACTGTTATTTTAATGATTATATAATAAGTTTAAATTTATATATATAATTAAAAGTTTTAATTTTTAAACTGTAATTTATAAGTTCTTGTTATTAATTATTCTTTATATACTTTTTAAATTAAAATACAATTAATAAATTAATATATATAATTTATTTAATAATAAATAAGTAAATTTAAATTGTAAAAAATAATATTATAGGTACCCGTGGGTGTACTCAAACCCAAAAATACCTGACGAGAACGAGAATGGAGATTAAAATTTCATACCCGCTCCTTTTATACCTGAACCTGAATCCGCCCCATTGCCATTCTTATGAGCTATGTCATTTGCGAGTTTAAACACATAGATTGTTCATTTATCCAACTCTAGCAAGAGACATTTTGGAACGAGAAAAATCTACTTTTGTATGTTCGAACTTAATTTTTGTAAATAATTTTTTATTTTATCACTCAATTTAAAAATTCAAGATTTTTTACTAATAGGATTTCATTACAATTAGTGACGGATATAGAAATATTAAGTAGTGAGAGAATATATGTACATATCATTTTTTAACATTAAAAATTTAACATAATATTTTTAAAGAATAAATATACATTATAATTGTTCTTTATGAGTTTTCATATTTTGAAAACATTGAATAATTTTTTTATCATCAATGTTATAAAAAATATCTCTTTATATAAGTAACTAAACAATCATTCAACCATTCACATCTCATAGATTTCCATCTGATTCTCGATAGCATTCTTCCTAGAAAAGCTTTTTTAATTGATGCTGACAAAGCTAACTCTAAAAACAAATGTACTAAAGGATATAAAACATGTTTTTTAATCTCCACAAGCTTCATAGAAATGTCACTAATTCCTTTTAATCCTGAAAATCCAATGTCAGAAGAGAAAAATTAATGTAACAATGAGCTCAAAGTTGAAACTTGAAAATTATAATTAGTAAAAAGTTTAAAATATTAAACTAAACCACTCAAAATAAATTAATAATTTTTAACATAAAAATTGTAATATTGTTTTAAGTATATATTAACTAATCTATATAAAAAATAAAATATTAAATTATCTTTTAATATTTTCTAAAATTAAAAATCGTAATCATTTGATTGAAACATATATATTTGAATTAAATTGAATTTTCAGTTAAATTAAAATTCATAACCACTAGATAAAAGATAAAATATTAAATTATATTTTTATATCTTTTCCGCATATTAACTAAATTGTTTTTTAGCCTAACTAATATAGTTATAGATGATTGAAATGTATATATTAAAACAAATTAATTTTAAATAAATATTATAACTATAAGAAAATAGTGTTTTAAATAAAAAATATAACTATCAAACAAGTAGTAAGATCTAGAAATTTGGAAACAAGCTATAGTTCCAAAATAAAGTAGTTATAAATGAGAGTAGAGCATATTATACTTCATATATATTATTTATAAATCAAATCAAAAGTTAATGGAAGTGGTGATCACATTATGTTAGTTTTTCAAAATGTAAAAAGTTATCACATTATTTCTTAGAATTAAAAAAAAAGTAAATTCATAAAATTATAATATCATATTAGTCCAAAATTAAAAATGATTTTTTTTTTTGTATTTGGAGGTGGTGATCTATAATGGTGAAGGTTAAAGAAGAAGAGAAAGAGAAATATCATAAGTTTGAATTCATCCACTTGCAAAACTAACAATTAATATTAGTTGATAAAATTAAAAAGTACAATCTAAAAGGAGTATAAAGGTCAAAATTAAAGAGAAAAGTGAAATTAGAAAACTAAATTTATTTTTAAGTCTCATTTTTATTATAAAATCATAATAAATATATGTTATTAGTACAACAACTTTTTATATAAATTGTTTAATCAATACTCCAAATACATTTATAATTTATTAATATTCTACTTTTGTTGCCTATCCAAAACTTTTATTTAAATTAGAATATACTCGAGTAGCTAATGTCTATTTAAAGTTTCTCCATTGTGATCCTATAGAATGAAATACAAAACAGGTCCTAAAAGATTGAAACACTAATATCTGAGTTCTTGAAAGAATTTTAGAGACATTCATGTTCTTAAATCTTTCTGTTATTTGCATATTAGTTTTTATGTTATTGATATCATTTAGTAAGTGTTCAGTTAGATATTAAGTGTCATGCTGGCAGAGTTCCTCTTTCATATGTGACATTTCATATCATTGTCCACGTCACATGATCCAAGTCAGGGTGATTAACCTAAATATATTGGGACTTGCCCCCCTTAAGATAATTGTAATTTAAGGATGACTCAATCAACATGTGAGATTGCTAGGCATAAAACACAATCACATGTGAGATTGCAGTTTCATAAAAAGTTCCAGCTTTACCATTACTCCTATAAATATATTGTTTATCATCTCTTTATAGAATTAACAATTGTGCTCTAAGGAGTACGTTTAAATACCTTCTTGTTATTGGTTTATTTTCATTGAAAGGTTTATGTTCACTTGGGATTAAATTAAATTTAATTATTAGAATAGTCCACATACTAATAATTAGCCATTTAATTTGTCTTCATTGCTATTCCTTTATCAAAAGAAAATAAAATTATTAATATAAGCATGTATGGTTGCCTATGTCACTACTTGTGTATAAAGTAATTATATGTTGTATGGATATTGTATATGATTTTTTTTTTTACAAATTGAATATATATTGTTATAATGCCTCCTATTATTAGGCGTAGGCTTATTATCTTTATAGTAAGATGCAATTTTATTTTGTTAAACAAATATATACCAACCATAAAACAAGTCGAATGGCTGGGTTTTTTTATTTTTGGAAAACATATAGTTTTTTCCAACATGAATGAACATTGTGGAAAACATCTAGTTTTTTCCAACATGAATGAACATTGTACTTAATGAAATAGTGTGTGGTGTCACGGCACACAATGAAACCGCAAGTTATGATTGCGTTTTATGTTTGCAATATAGCACACTAAATAGGCCACCTTTAAATTGTAATTACCAAGTACAACTTTAAGGGGATATGTTACATTTCTCGTGCGCAACGTATGTTCTCAATAAAGTTGTGTTTGACTTCTTTAAACTACAATTACTAATTACGGCTAGACTAATTGACTGAGGTAGCCCCGTGACACCATGTAGTTAGACATCTTATGTGACCCTAAAAATGCAACTAGTGATTATTGTTTGATCAAGTCAAATAAAAAAAAGGGTCACCTTAGTAAATATTTCTAAAACAGACCCATCCATGTAATTATTTTTAAAAATAGACTCACTTAGGTTAATCATCCTCCAAATCAAAGTGAAACATCGTTTTGGTTATTAAAAGATTAAAATGTTGATATATAGGTCTTTGAATTTTTTTTAGAAGCATTTAGGTCCTTGAAAGATTTTAAAGGCATTTAGGTGTTTTTGAAAGATTTTTAGAAACATTTAGATTTTTAAATTTTTTTGTATTTGCACGTAAGTCTCTCATTTACTAATAACATAGAATGTCACCACTTAACAAATGACTGAATACTAATCAAACCACATTAAGAACATAGGAACTACTAATAATATGCAAACGAAGGAAAGATTCAAGAATCTTTCTCTAAATTTCTTTCAGTAATAAGGTGTCAGTGCTTTAATCATTGAGGTACCTTCTTAATATTTCCGTACGTATGAACTTTTTTCCAACTATGCACAACTGTCGGTTGCTTATGAGCTTTTAATCTTAATTAAAAAATGATCGCATATTAAGAGAAGTGCATTAGCTGAATTACATATTAAGAGACAGGAATATGTAACGTGGTTATTCGTGCCAAAAAAAATGAAGCCTCATACGAGAAAAATAACTATATACGCACAAGGAAAGTACAAAAAAAACCCTTCAAAATTTCACCTAAAAAAAATGCAGGAAACAAAGCCCATTAGGATCTCCCCAAGTCTCGTGGTGGTGGTGATTTCAATGAAGTTTTAGGTTCCAACCTAACATACAAAAGAAAAAAAAAATACAGAAAACACAAGAAAGAGGATATTTTCCAACAACTTTGAATAGAAATGACTAACGAGAGCGTTTACATTTTTTTATCAATGGAGGACTAATTGAAGGAACTTTGTAGGCTACGTAGTCGTAATTATATATCCAATTGGAGTATCCTTCAGCAGCTTTGGCTTTAGGCATTTCCATAAATCCAACTAAAGAATCAATCTGGGGAAGTTGATGAGGTGATCCACCTTGAAACTGTGGCACCCAGGAACACACTCTGGGTTCAACATGTTGGTTCTGAAATGCTGATTGATGCTCATAATCCTGAAACACGACCAAACATGTTAAATAAAAACAAGTCTCTTGATTAAAGTTGACGCGAATAGCATAGCATACCATAGAGAAACCATTTGATGCAAATGAAGCATCTAGAAGGTCTTCCATGCAGTAACCAGGAATGGTCTCAATCAAATATTGAGAAATGCTGCTTGTGGAAACCGAAGCCGTGTCACAAGCCACGCTGTCTCCAACCGTGCCATAAGAAGTGATGTTTTCATTTGATAGCGAACTTGGTCTGTTTGTTTTAGAACTAGATCTTGTTCTTACTTCAGTGTCATTGGAAGAAATTAGTGATGTTGGGTGTGAAAGATCAGTATCAGCATCAGCACCGATCTTTACTCCACTGAGAAGAAACCTGTTGTGTTTCTTGGTAAGTTCGTTGACCTGGTGAATTGAAAGGTCGCATTCTCTACAAAGTATTGCCCTGTCCTCTTTGCAAAAAACATATGCACGTTTATCCTGAAAAGAGAAGAAACAAATAAGGGCGATGTGGGACTTTATCAATTTACCAAAAGACAATAAAATAAAAAATAAGGAGTGAGTACATGACAGATATCACAGAGAGGGGAGTGTTGGGAAGAGGGGTGATGAAGAGAGAAGCGCGTGTGTTTGTCTGCGAGCTTGTTGGCAGTGTGGATGGTGCCATCACAAGCATGGCAGAGAGCTGCTTCATCTGAGGGGCAGAACAAGGAGGCCACTTCTTTGTTACACACGTCACACAGGATCTTCATCTCTGCCTTTGCGTCTTGTTGATTGTTGAATGTTGGAGCCATGAGACAAAATAATTATGGGCGTTGCAGCCTCATGGTCCTGTTAGAAGTAGAACAACTAAGCTCCATGACTCTTTTTTCTCATCATCTTGGGTTTCTCTTTTGAGTAAAGTGTGACTCACCAAGTTGCCTTCAATTATTTTATTTTATAGCAAAACCTTTCGCTCTTATTTTTAGTTTGCCTCATCCATAAAAATTTATTACACAGTACTCAAACACATGTTATCCACAACTTAACTCATAAATATGTTATATAATTAATTAATCAAATTATTTTATAAATTATAATATTTATTAAACAGTTATTTCATAATTCGTGATTATAAAATAATTATAAATTGCATACTTGGACTTTGTAGTGACACTGTGTCATAATTTTTCCTGATTTGGAGGCGCCGCGATACCTCTATCTGCATTCTTTATTGCTTCAAACTTCAGATGCTACAGTTTTAAAATTTTAATTACACCGGCCAGAATTTTCCATCAAATTCATATTTCTACTTTAATATGTGGTAATAGTTTTAAAGTTTTAAATTTATATTTTTTAATAATATAATAAAATATAAATAATTTATTGTATTATTTTGTTTATAACCATTTTAGTTTTATATGATTTTTTATTTATATTAACATAATAAAAATATGTTAAATCATCAACAAAATGTTAAATTTATAATGAATTTAAAAAAAATAAGAAATGAGAGTTTAAACAAAATTCAATATATTGTCACGTATATTTACATTTTTATTAAATATATTTATGTTTATGATTGAATGTACACATATATTAATGATGTTTAAGAAATGTTGATGTGTTGTAAGGTAAAACTTGTGAAGATATATGCATTTATTAATGTGAGAAAAGTCATAAAATGTCTAAAAAGGTAAAATAATCATAAAATTTGGACATCAAAATGTCATATTTTCTTTATATATATATAAGTTTAATTGGTATACACGGTAGTCTAGAGATCTTCTTTATATATATATATAAGTTTAATTGGTATACACGGTAGAGATCTTTACACTAAGAGTTAATTACAACCCTTCATTCATGGTAGATTTGTTGACTTTACTCGTTACTATTTTAAAAGTCACATAAATAAAAAGTCATGATTGAATGTCAGTGTAAAAATCCATTACATTGACAGTGTATACCAATTAAACTCTCTCTATATATATGTATTATAGATAGTAGAACAGATATGTATGTAGAATGTAAATGTTTTAAAGTAATTTTTTTAATGTTATAAGATTGATATAGTAACAAAGTTTACATTTGAGAAATGAGGAGTTGCAGGTTCGAATTTCACAAAATAGTTTATTTTTTAATTTTCAAATAAGTATAAGAGTAGAATATGTATTTTGAAAGGTGGACATAAAAAAAATTATTCCCTTTATTAATAATATATATATAATATATAATATTATAGATAGTAGGACAACGGTGTATGTTGAATATAAATGTTTTAAGATAGTTCTTTTTCTGAAGGTTACAAAATTGATCTAATGACAAAGTCAAAGAAAAGTTGTGGGTTTCAATCTTTATTTTAAATAAATAGTTTTTTTTTGTTTTTTAAAAAGGTAGAATAAGTATTTTGAAAATTAGATATAAAAATGGAGAATTTCCTTTATTAATAGTATAGAAGATAAGAGTCTGTTAATAATTATCATAAGCATTGATTAAAAATAATTAATATTCAGAATTAATTTTTGTATTAAATAAATTCAGATTTTAATAATTATTAATCTGTTTTAACTTTATTTAAAAAACAAAATACACTGATAAATATTATAAAATTTCAAATTTTTAATTGATATTTTATTTGATACACACTAAAATATTTTTAAAAATAAACATAAAATAATCTTAACATGTTTTAATATTATTTTTATTTTATTTATGTTAAAAATTAAAAAAAAATACATTTTTAGTTTATATTTTTAATATTTGATATTTTATTTATTTATTTTAATTTTCAATAGCAACATTCAAAATGAAAAATAAATAATAAAACAACCTTAAATTTATTTTACTTTTTATTTTTATTTTTCTGTGTCAAATAAATATCAATTAAACACATTGATATTATTTTTTTAAATAAAGTAAAAAATAAAAATACATTAATAATTATTTAAATATGAATTCATTTAATAAAACATTTAATTCAATGTTTATTAATTTTCCTTAACTTGTAGTTTAAAGACACTAATTAGCATTCTCAAACATAAGGTTACCGCTCCTGATTTAATTATAATTTACAAGTAATGCTATAATTTATTTACTCAAATATAAATAATTTAATTATTTTTAATTTATTTAATAATAATATTTTAAAAATATTAATTTATCATTTATTTTAATAATTCCTTTTTGTTAAATAAATCTTAAATTTTAATAAAAGATAGTTTGGAATAATATAATTATTTTTAAATATATTTAATAAAATTAAATAATATTTTAAAATTAAGTTTTTACTTATATTTAAATAAAAACAATGCTCCGTTTGGAAGAGAAAAAAAAATAAAAAAATACGTATTATAAATTATTTTTATTTGAAGAAAAAGTAAAAGAAAAATGAAAAAATAAAGAGAGTGAATCTTTTTTTATATCTGAAACTTTATTTTCCTCCATCCAAATTTGGCAAAAGTTTACCGTCATAACCATTAACCAGTGAGGAGAGAGAAACAGTCAATCAGAGGGGTGGGGATGGGATGGGAGACACAATACTCAATGCTGAAGCTATGTTAACTTTTGGAAACTGAAGTTTCCTCATCTTATTTAGCTGATTAATCTAAGTTTAGGGTGATTAATCTAAGTGTGTCTATTTTTTTAAAAAATTACTTAAGTGAGTTTATTTTAAAAAATATTATCGGAATGGGTCTCTTTTTAAATTTGATCTGGTCAAACCACAACTCGCAGTTGCGGTTTACGTGCCACATTAATTATGTACTTACGTAGTGTCCAACGTAGAACAAACTGATGCTAAAATTGCAAATGACAATTGCGATTTTACTGGTCTTTGACCAATGTCGTTCCTTTGTCAAATGGTTGCAAGCAGCACAAATTTTTAGAAAGTTAAGACCGCAAGTCAGACTTGCAGTTTGTGTAGATGTTAAAATCGCAATTGCCACTTGTGATTTATATTAAATATACATTTTTTTCGTTACAGCGTTTTATTTACCAGTTAATGTCCACATAAACCGCATATGGGACTTGTGGTTTATGTAGAAATTTCCTATTTGCCCCACAGAATCACACAGTCAAAATCGCAAGTTTAAATTTTCAGTTTTGTTTCCAAATATTCAGGTTTGTTTCCAAATATTAAGAATTTGTTTTCTTATGTAATATTGTGATGCTTTTCTCTTATATGTTACTTAAAAACATACAAAATCAAACTGTAATGTAAAAGTTTAAACAAATTTAAAAAGTAAAAATATTTAAATTAAAAAAAAACTTCAAACTGTAATTAAAAACAGAAGTAACTTAACAAAATTTTAAAACATAACAGGTTAAAAAAAAGTCACTTTAAAAAATTAAAAAAACAACAAAATTTAAAAACTCAACTTAAATTAAAAAATAAATTTAAACGGTAATGTAAAATCTAAAAAACTAACTTTTAAAAAAATTTAAAAATATAACAATAATAAAGTAAATTTAAAAAGGTTATATTTTTAAAAGAAAATGAAAGGATTTTGCTGATTTGATGTCCTCGTGTTCAATTAATTTTCCAACAATTATGCATGAATTTGTTTTTAAATTTACTTTATTATTGTTATATTTTTAAATTGTTTTAAAAGTTATTTTTTTCTAAATTTTACGTTACCGTTTAAATTTATTTTTTAATTTAAGTTTTGAGTTTTTAAATTTTGTTATCTTTTTAATTTTTTAAAGTGACTTTTTTTTAAACTGTTATGTTTTTAAATTTTGTTAAGTTAATTTTTTTTTAAATTACAGTTTAAGTTTTTTTTTAATTTAAATGTTTTTACTTTTTAAATTTTTTTAAAGTTTTATGATTTTCTATGTTTTTAAAATAGCATATAAGGGAAAAACATCACAATATTATATAAAGAAATAAATCTGAATATTTGGAAACAAGACTGAAAATTTAAACTTCCAATTTGATTGTTTGATCTGTGTAAATGGAAATTTAAACTTTCAAAAACATCGCAATTGTCAGTTGTGATTTTAGCATAAGTTTGTTCCACGTTGGACACCACGTAAGCACATAATTGACGTGTCACGTAAACCGCAATCGTGAATTGCGGTTTGACGAGGTCAAATTTAAAAGCAGACTCATCCCGGTAATATTTTTTAAAACAATAGTTTTTTAAAAAATAGATCCACTTAAATAATTCACTCCCTCCATTTGCACTGCCAAATTATATTTAACACCACTGCCACAAATTTTATGAAAGACTGTATTTTCGGTTCTTTTAATACTATGCTTAATTTGTATTAAAAGTCCATAGCAGAAATAATCGAACCATGTTTCCTTTTTAATTCTAAGAATTGCAAATCATGTCTGTTACTTTATTTTAAGCTTATTTAACTTACAATAATAAAGCAGATGTGACAAATTGAATCTAATATATGATCAAGTGTCAGAACAACCCATAAATAGATCCAAAAATATAGACTTTTGAATTCTAAATCTAAAAAATTGAGACTCAAATCAAATTCATAAGATATATTTCTGAAAAGTGAAAACAAGTGAATCTATATGATCCAATATTATTTATTATTTTATTTTCTGATAGAATTATATTTAGAAGAAAAAATCTTGAGCAGAAACACAATTGTGTTTATTTAATGAACAATGCTAACAAATTTACAATTTTTAATCTAATCTAATTAATCAAAATGTGTTAACACAATGTATTATTGATTTTTTTTTGTAAAGGTAAAAATTTCATTCATCAAATAAAGATTATTTTAATCACAAGGCATGATATAAAGAGCTTATTTTAATCACACGGCATGATAAAAAGAGCTTACAACAAAGGCTATGCAGTTTAGAGAATTTACAGCACAAGACCAAAGCATAATGGAAAATACAAAAGAACCCCTCCTCTTCTCCTTACCAAATTTTAAGTAGTCATAAATCACTTATAGAAAGAGAAAGATGAATTTTTGTAGAAGCTTGAAACTCATGTCCAAGATTTCTACAAGACTTCTTATCAAACTGACGCCACATGAAATGATCTTCCTTTGAGTATAACCCCATTTCTTTCTAACTAGATAAACCACAAGGTTGCTAGCCAAATTACACACATATCCTCACTTCTTTTATTTCCACTCCTAAACCTAAGATGAAGCCACAAATGTGAGGAGCAGTCTAAGGGCATTACTACCAAATGCCCTATCCAACAATAACAGTTTATCCATACTTGATAACTTAATGGACATGAAAACAACACATGTGAAACAATTTAGGCTCATATAAAACTCGCCATTAGTAGCTTCAACATTCCTTTTGATCAACTTTATCTTTGCTGAAATCCGATGTTGAACTACCCTTTAGGCAAAGACTGCAACCTTTGACGACACTTTCGCTTCCCAGATCACCTTAAAAAAGGAATCCCTGCAAGAATCTCATTGTACCTGATAACGATAGATTGACTTGTAGGTTTCTCTAACAGAGTAGTCCTCATCCTTGCCAGACTTTCTGCCCCACTTCCAACCATATTTTACCTCCCGTTTAATTGAATCCCTCCAGAAATTTCATTAACTCATCTATCCGACCAACTTCCCGACTAAGTAAAGGTCTTTTCCATCCTAACTTCCATTCCCAACTATTCTCGCGCTGGACTCTCAACTCTGAAATTAAGGCTTCTTTTTTAATTGAAAGGGAAAATAGCCTAGGAAATAGCACTCGAAGACTATCTGGCCACTGTGGCTCACCTCTCAGAACTTGAACAATGAGTCATCCCCCCATTGCCTTCATATTATCTTGAAACTATTTCCCTGTACCTTCTCCTAACATCACCTTTATAATATCTTTCCACTATTGTGAACCTTTTCACCAGATCTCAATAGATAACCTACTTCGAAGGTCTCCATATTTGGATTGAAGAATTTTTACCGATAGAGCATTGTCACCATTTAGGATCCTCCATTTCCATTTGCCAAGAAGGACTTTGTTGAAGACGTCAGTGTCTTTGATTCCCAAACCACCTTACTCTTTTGGTTTGCACACGATTCCCATTTAATCAATGCTACTTTTTATTTTCTTCGGAGCCACCCACAAGAACCTTCTCTATAGCTTTTGGATGGCATGATGCACCTTCTTTGATAACCTGAAAAAGGAAGGAAAAAAAAATAGGATGAAGGAGAGAGTAGATTTTATTAAACAAATCTGCCCCTAATGACATTTTTTTGCCCCTAGATATTTAATTTGGCTCTCATTCTCTCCAAAATAGGCTGCCACACTCTTTCACTCCTATCTAGGGCTTCCTGTGGGTAGGCATGGCAATAGGGCACGACAACCCAGATCTATACCTTTTTTTTAGAATTTAAAAAACTTTTCTATTTAAAAAATTTACAACATAAATGACCTAGAATAGTAAAACAAAACAAAGGGAAATACACAATAAAATCAATATGGGGCTTATTGTTTAGTGACATCGTCTCAACACTCCCACATGTCCTAGGTTCGAATTTTACTTTGTTCAATTTCTCTATATTTTTAAAATTAATGTTCAATGACCTAAATTTGACAAAAGGAAAAAAAAATTAAATTTTTGAAAAAGTTTGAGAGTAAAAGGTGTGCAAAAAAAAATAAAATTAGAGGCACAAAGTGAGTTACCCCCTAAATAGGGGGCACCTATGGTAATTTAGCCAAAAAATTAAAAAGTATGCTTTGAACACCAAGAGGGGTTTGCTATGACATTTTTTCTCATAAATTGTTTCATTCACCACCACAAAACTATCAAGAAGTTGCCTACCCTTAATAAATGTTGTTTGTGTTTCCTCTATTATGCTATGCATAACTAAGCTTAGTCTCCTTGCCAACACTTTCGGAATAATCTTATACATTACTCCAATCAAGGAAATACGCCTATAATCCCCAAGGTTACTTGGGATATTTTTCTTTGGAATCAATGTGATAAAGGAGACATTTGATCCCCTAGGCAACATCTCATTTACGTGGAAATCTATCATGACCTTCATAATATCTCCTTTAAGTGGGTTCGAGAAGTGTTTCACAAATTTCATACTATAGTCGTCCAATCCAGGGGCCTTTGACCCCTAACACTCCCAAATTGCACTTCTAACTTTTTCTTCCTCTGTGAATTCAACTACTAGGCTGGAACTTTGTTAAAAAGTTACACATTTAAAATTTACCCCATCTAATCTGAGACCAGAAATCTGTGGATTAGGCTTAACCGATGTAAATTAATAACATACGAAGAATTTACATGTCCTAATTGTCCATGAGACCCAAGTTCATAAGCGTGAAACTTCTTTTGCAAGCCTTTTTATCACGCCTTGTTCACTTGTTTCTTTATGTTGCTTATCCAAATAATGTAGATCTTTACCTTTTGTAATATGCACTATTTCTTAACATATTTATGCTTTCCAATACAATGATACCTTATAACATCACAGATGGGGATGCCAACGAAGACACCATTAGGCCAAGCAGGTAGGCAGAGCCAAATGCCCAAACAGCCAGATAAATCCCAACAATAAGCCAATAAGGTGTTTTTCTAAAAGTAATTTTGAAAATTGAAAATTAAATTAATGCTCTAACCTAAAAGTCACGTTTTTCTTGCCCATATTGTAACATTCTAAATCTAGACCATCAATTATTGTTATTCACCATACCACAAAAAGGAACCTTGTCAATGTATAAAAAACTGCTTTTATCAGAATATTAGCCTCGACTTTCAAACCCAACCTTTTCATTCAAAATGCTACTGTCATTCTCAACTAACACTACTTAAACAAAATATAATATGCATTTACGTTTTTTATATAACTGAAATTTTAAGAGTTAGCTTATCCAGCTCTTATAACTGTATCTGTTGCGTGCACAAATGAAACTTTGATTTTAAACATTCATTATAGAATAGTTTGTTTGCTATTATAAGGATTAATAAGTAAAAATTTTATTGAAAATATGTCTTATTTTTTAAAATCCTTCCTTTTTATTAGTCTTGTTAATTTTTATCCGAAATGTCATTGCTAAGTTTTATTAGTCTTGTTGAAATTGTCATACAGTTAATATAGTTTTCGTAAGTCTAGATAATTAATTCATAACTGTTATGTGAGTGATGCTTAGCATCTCTTTTGAGTTTTTACAAGGAGAAATTGATTAAGCGATATCCTGCATCGCCATGTCATACTTATGAATTTAATCGATAATAGTTCTTTGTTTATAATTTAATTATATTTAATTTGTATTATTTATAAGATAAATTGATCAATTTTAAATTTTATTAAGTTAATATTAATTATGTGTCATGTAATTATTAATAAAAACTATGGATAACATGGTGGTGGTACAAGATATTGTAATAATTTTTCATTTACAAGAGATGACATAAAAATTATATAATATATTACATGAGTGATATAAAAGGAGAAATCCTAACAAAATACACCCTTTTTAAGAAAGACTAAGTTTTTAATGTAATATTTTAGATATATTCTTAATTATTGATTAATTGATAAAATTGTGTTACTAAATCACCTTCTAAAGTACGTATATATATACATGTTATCAATCACACTTACATACCTTTTACAATTCACTTAATACTGTGGGAGAATACTAACAATATAATCATATCTTAATTGATTTTTTAATAAAAAATTATATTAACCTCACGCTCAGTTTAATCGAATCAACTAGAAAATTCAAAATAATAGTTAATAAAAAACTAAAAAAAGGGTTCTAAAAGAAGTATGTTGTTGCTTCATGCTTGCCTTTACCATTACAGTGATCACGAAGAATCAACCGTCCTTTTTAGTTTTAATAATTAATTCTGACTTCTTCTTGCGGCTTTCTTTCCTTTTCCAAAACAAATTGGTGTTTTACCAACAAAAAAAGAAAATCAATGTGGTTGTTGCAGACTTTGTTCTTGTCTTTGATCATATAATAATTGCACAAATACACGAGCATAAATAAGTCAAGCTGAAAAGTGCAAGAACAAAAGTAAGGAGTAATTAAATAAGTCGGCCAAACTAAACAACAGAAAACACTTTTTTCAACATGCCAATGTGCATACGTATCATCCAGCAGCATGAGAATCTTTGAAACTCGATATTGTAACTGATATGCAAGATTAGAGGAAGAAAAAGGTAGGTCGAAGATAAGAAAGGAATATTTTTGTTTAATCATCACGAATTTAAATTTGTTTCCTCACATGGATGGGATTTTCAATGACCAGTGTCATCCATATATCGCAAATAATTTTAAAAGCATATTATTAGATTTTTTTTTTTAACTCCATGGGGAAAACGCCCTAACAAAAGAATTAAATCAAAATCAAATCATTTGAATGATTACAATAAGTAGACATTACTGTAAAACAAGAAGTTATTGATAGTGCAAATCTAGTTTTACAAAAAGCCATCAGCAAGCGTATTATTAGATCTTTATTTGATATAAAAAAAAATTTATTCATATTTTTTAAAACAATTTCTATTTTTAAATTTTTAACATTCAAAAAATATTTTTTTTATTTGATACATTCTATTTTTAAAAAATAATATTATTAAATTTAATCGATTTTAGTCAAATATTATAAAATATTTAAAATAATTACAATGTTATTATTTAGTTTTTATATAGTTTTAATTTTTTAAAAATAATTTTTTGTTTCATTTATTTTAAAAATATTAAAAAAATTCTAAATTACAACCAAACATATAACTATTTTATATTTTTTTTAAAAATATAAAAAAATGCCCTAAATAAATTACACCTAAATCTTTAAGTAAAACAACTAAACTTTTGGGTAACTTTTTTATTTTGAATCCCATGTAATTTCTTGAAGCCACATATTGTTTCTTTAATATATATTTTTTAATTTATAATAAATTGTTCAACTAAATATCTTAATCATTAATATTTTGTAAATCCTATTTTTGGCGATTGATATTAATTCACAAATAATTATTATTATAAACAAATATTAATTACAAATAGTTAATTATTATAAATAAATAATTAATTATTATGTATTTTGAAGATATATCCTTACATAGCAATGTAAAAATTCGGCTCAACATCCTTAAATGGATAGATACACTTAAATTAAAATTTTTATAGATAAGAGACTAAATGTTACAATAAAATTTTAAAAATAGAAACTAAAACACCTTTTAGTCTAAAATTTAAAACCATATATCTGCTAGTACTGGTAGATCTAGAAATCACTATGTGTATGTTATATTATATATTATTTAATATTTATGAATAGGAATAGTTCTCAAACACGATATTGGGAACGTTGTATGTTGACAAAGCCTGATAAGTGAACGGTGGAAGAAACTTAAATTGAACGTTTTCTGGATTCAAAACGTGAGGCAGAAGATGAAGACCAACCAGTTGGTTTAGGTTTAATAGTAGCATAATTGGTAGGGGAAGGGACAAAGGTAGAACTACTTTAGCCATTTTTGGCGCTCCACGCTAGTGGAAAAGAACGAAGTCAAAGCTCCTAAAAAAAAAGAGTACAAAAGGGTCATGAACTCCTTTTTCCAAAATTCATCAACCTAATTTGTGCTGTTTTAGATTAGTATTTATCAAATTAATTTTGAATTAAATTAATTTTACATAATTGATCATAAATAAAATTGATTTTGAAATTATGTGATTTATTGAATATTTTTATTATAAAAGTAGTTTCATAGTAAAATTTAAGATAAAATTTTGTCAATTTTGAATTAAGAATCAACTTTCAAACACCAAATAAAGCATACACTTTGTTTTTCTCACATGTTCTCTAATTCTAAAATGTTTTGTTTTTCATTTAAAAAAACTAAACATGTTTTAAAAAAATGACTCATGCCTATTGTGATTTTTTTATTAAACAATTGTGATTGAATGATAGTAATATATAATCTTTATTTGCATGTTTTTTCATATAAAAAATATAAATTTTTATTTTGACATCGATGAAAGTCTTCTTTATGTTTTACAATTTTAAATTAATATTTTACTTTTTATGGTCTCATGACAACCAATAATTTATTTGTCTTTTGTTTAAGAAAAAATACCAGTGTTGTTGTCAAAGAAGATACTCGTTAATATATGTATTCATATATCAAACGAAACTTTCAATTCCAAATTTTCTGCTTCAAAAATAAATAATATTATCTTCTACTAAAATGAATGTTACATATTACAAAAATAATTTTAAAATTTGGAAAGGTAGAAATGAAAGAGCAGTTATAGGGACTAAAATTAAAATATTATAATTTTACCACAACTAAAATTAAGGACCCGCTTGGTATAAAGGATAGGATATGATATGATGAGATATGATAAAAGAGTTTGGTAGAGATAAGATATGATAAGAGTTTGATAGGATAAGAGCTAGATAAACTCTCCTCTTATCCTATGTTTAATGCACACCAAAATAAGAAGATAAATATGATTATTTTATCTTATCTTACGTTTAAAATTAACATATTATTGTAGGATAGAATATAAAGAATATTAAAATGAAAAAATTCCCTTATCATAGATTTAAATATAATTTTATAGTAAATTTAATTTAAGTTTTTTTTTTGGCTTTTCAATAAGTACACATAAATAAAAATTTATTTTTTATTAAAAATATTCAAATTTATTTTATAAAAAATAAAATTATTAATTAGTTCTATATAATTAAGGTATGTGTTTGTTTGGATACCTTTTGCTGAAGTCAACAAAGACGATGACAATAACTGCCCCAAAACCTACCTTTATTGCCACCCCCTTTCAACGTCAAATAAGCCATTTGATGCATCCCTCCCCAAGCCATGTTTGCACAATTGTTGAGGAAGAAGATGTCACCTAGGATTTTCTCTTAGAAGTCCTTGAGGTTGAAGAAATGGTAGTGGAAGACTAGGAGATGTTGGTGGTAGGTGCCACTTCTGGGAGAATATGATAAGCCATTCAAGAAGGAGGCAAACCACAAAGGAATGAACCCTTGATAATAGCATGAATAACTCTCACTAAAGTGGAGAGAACATGAAAACTTAAGAGAAGAAGCTCCCAAATTTAGAGAATAAAAAGTCATTCAAATAAAATGATACATAAGGTGGAAAGTTCTATTTATAGAATAACAATGGAACCATGGGCCTAGCTCTAAGTTTGAAATTCCAACCTCTTAATTAGGAGAATTAGTTTAATTAATTAAGTATTAGTTTGGTTGGAAACCAATTTAGCACTTAACTAAATAAACTAGATCCAAACAAGGCCCTAAGAAAAAGGATCTACGTTCCTTTTTAGTTTGAATTTAAATTTTGGAGGGAGATGACATGGCAGCCCCAAAATTCAAATTTAAATAAGAAGTAACAAGAAAGGTCATGTAGGAGTGAGAAGATGAGGTGGTGCCTTACAAGAGAGGTCAAGGGGGCTCACATGTCTCTTACATGTTTCATGTGTTGATTAGGAGGGACTAGAATAAATTAGGGGTGTGGTTATTAGATCCACACGTCCAAACTTATCCCACACAAGCCCACTAATTAGCACACTTCACAAAGAGACTAATTACACCTCCTAAAGGAAAAAAAGAACTTATAGGCCAAAATACAAGCCGAAAATAAAACTGAGTACACCCGTAGAATCCTAATGAGACAAGGGTGCTCATACAAGCCCAAAATAGGTCAAATCAATACAAAATAAGGGAACATGTCACAAACTAAACTCCTTGAAGCTCTATCTAAGTCATGCTCCTCCTTTGTTGGTCCTAGCTCAAACCTGTGCTAGGGGTGAATGCATCACCCTTTCTCCATTGCACCCTCACATTACCCTATCTTCTTGTACAATCCCCGGCTTCGATGAGCCCCGAAAGGGCGCTGACATCTTGGTGGAGGCGTTGGAGCAGCAAAACATGATGGACATGTTCATGTACCTCGGGTAGCGCATCGATGGAGATCACATGCAATCTTGTAGGATCATAAACATGCTCCTTTGGCATGAGCGAGGAGTGTGTTCACAACAGAGAGGTACACATGGTCGTCGAGAGAGAGAAGGAAAAGAAAGAGATGAGGGGAGGAAAGAGACTCATTAGAAATTCAGAGGTGTGATTGTGAGAATGGAGGAGCTAATATAGGGAGAGTCGAGTTCAAGAGAAAAAATGGAATGATAAATAAAAAAGTAAAAAATAATTTTTAGAAATTCAGAGGTGTGATTGTGAGAATGGAGGAGCTAATATAGGGAGAGTCGAGTTCAAGAGAAAAAATGGAATGATAAATAAAAAAGTAAAAAATAATTTTATCCTTTCAGTTTCTCACCCAACTTCCCCTTTAGGATAAAAATTACATTGGTAGGATATGATAAGCTGATAAGATTCGTTTATCCTATCATATTAATTCAACAAACACTTGATATGAGATAAGATAGAAAAATTATTCTAACATGTGCCTTATTTGATTCACTAAATAACTCTAATTATCCAAATTTTAGAGAAATAAAAACTAAAAAATATATTTTTAAAGTAAAAATAATTAAACCTAAAACCCCATTTTTACGGACTCATATTTAACCGTAAAAGTATATATACTTAACTCTAAAAAGAGCCAATATAGCATAAGTAGTGGATGAAGTAAATTTTAAAGGATGGAGTGTAGGGATTTAAATCGTCCACCTCACAATTGCATCCACAAATTCTATTTCAACAATTAAATTGTGACATCTCATCTAAAAAATTATTTGTAGGTTTTTTGAAAATTCTCACATGCCCTTTAAAAAGCTAAAATCATAATAGTTTTTTTATAAAAAAAAAAATAGTTGCTAATATTTAACATCGTACCAACGCAATTGGTGCACATTTTGTTTCCAGCTATCTTGTATTCCAAATTACGAAATCAAAATCACAATCAAAACAGACCAATGCTTTGACCAAATCCACCATGCGGAATTTTCTTTTTGTACCCTAATATTTTTAAAAATTTTCAAAATATCTTATATTACGAATTTTTAATCTACAATATATTTTTTTAAAAGTTCATTACGGATTTTAGGATCTAAAATGATTTTTTTAAAAATGTATTACAAATTTTAGGATCTTTAATGCATCTCTTCAATTGTATTGCGAATTTTGCAATCTGTAATATATTTTTAACCACATTAAGAATTTCATAATCTATAATGTAGATATAAGTCATATAATATTTTTTTTATCAAATAATCTGCAATTATGTAATAATATAATACGAATCACATAATATACAATTAGATAATTGTGGATCATGTGATCTGTAATGTATTATTAAACTAATGTGTTGCAGATCATCAAATCCGTAATTATATTATCCATTATTGTGGATTTCATGATCTATGAAAAAAAAATTAATGTGTTGCATATTTTATTACGTGGAATATAAAAAAATGGATCATGAATTACGTAATTATAAAATACTTTAATGATTAAAACAATCACTTATTTTTCTCATTTCCTATAAGGAGAAATCTACAATGTGAAACCTGTTTAGAATAAGACAATCAACGTATATCATCGTGGGTATAATATATTATAAAAAATGTTTGAAATGAAAGCTCAGACAAGTATTTGATGATAGTGCAATAGAAAAAGAGACAACCTAAAGTTTATAAAGAGATAAGAAGAAGAGTGTTTTTGAAAATGGGGCTGCAAAAAGTAAAATGGGGTGAAAAAGAAAAAGCCCTGCCATGCATAAGAGGATTATCCTCTTCGCCGTGAGCTTCTCCAGCCAAATTCAATTGTCTCATTCAAAGCAAAATTCAAAATGAAGGAAAATTCCAAATGATTAATTTATAGCTCAATGTAGCAAAATTCTTCGCAGACCTCGTTCTGAGGGAAACAGAACATCTACGTACAAAGAATTAACCATGAAAATTCATTAACAAATGAACAAGTCAAAGAAAACCCAAAAGCAAATTAACCTCAGCATTGAAGTGTGTCTTTAATTGAAAATGAATGTAACAATGCTTAATGCACCTGTAAAACAATTCGTGGAAAAAATTGGGAATAGAACAGCTTCCTCCTAATTCGTTTACCTGATCCGGGCAATGTGAAAATCTTCACAAAACCTACCATGTAACCTTAGATAAGGTGTGACAATTTAATTGGTGGGACAAGATTTGGGTTGCAGTTGTCACATAGGTGATTTGAATCTTAAAACACTAACGATTAAAATTGGAACAATTTGCGTATATAATTTATCATAAAGCACTTAATTATTTTATGGATATTGTCTCGGGTTTTTATTTTTAATAGCTTTTTATAGGTTGGATTATTCAATTGATATATAATGAGAGAGCTCTTTATTCTTATATAATATTATTATTAAGTCGTTTTGCTGTTAGACGTTTAGTGTTCCTATCAAGTCTATTGCAATTGATATTCCTCCATATGCTTCAATTCATAAAGTGCAAAACAAATAAATTCTTTGTACAATGTACAAACTTTATCCTCTCATTGTTTTTCATAATGTAGTCATCCTTGTATTATGGTAGAGAAGGTAGTTCTAAAAGACATTATTTTTGTATAAATCAAATGATTTTATTAAGATAAAAAATACATTAAGTGTTTGCAATTTTAATACATGATAATCAAAACAAAAAGAAAGAACTTCTAATAAAACAAACAAGTGTGATCCATAATTTATTAAACAAAAAAGTGAGATGTTAGGTGAACCTCTCGACACCATTACTATGAACTTAATTGAGTCGCATGTAGTATTCTAGCAATATCCAATTATTGGTTTCTAAAAATAATATAATTTTGAGTCTTGCATATGAGTCACGTGCTAGCAAAACCATATAAAAGATCATGCATGTTTGACTCCCTTTACTCTCGATACCAAACCCATTAATTGATAACAATGACATGTAACCTCATTATGGAACCTTGTAGACATTCCCTACCAAACACACAAAGCTTGTCATATTCAAGATGTAACCACACAATTAAAGAATAAGTGGTTCATGAAGTATTCCTTCATTTTTGACTCCTTGTTACAAAAAAAACACAACTTTGATCTTCCCTTGTAATATTCCTCTTTTTCACAAATTATGACATGATGACATCCTTCCGCTTTAACCTTTCAAACTAAATATTGAACTTTGGCCAGAACTCCTTTCGTCCACATTTTTTTGTTAAACTCACAATTGATGTACCTATTAATCTCAGACAGAATCCTATAGGTTGATCCTACATAGTGCATACCAAACTCATCCATAACCCAAATCTATTTATTTGACCCTTGGGTAGAACTCTTTTCATTCACATTATTTCTAAAAAACATTGTTGAATAAGAAAATTTCTAAACTACCAATTTTTACTAGATTTCATTGTTAAATTAGAGTAAGAGTTGTTGCATGAACTATAAAATCCATTAAAATTTAACCGTTTTTAATAAAAGTTTAACCAATTACATCATAAAGAAAGTGTTAGAAATAAATTATATGAAATAATGTGGCCAACATTTTCTCTTTGAGAATCATGCATAGATGCTAAATCTTAAGGAAGGATTTCAACATTTTTCCAGTGAAAAGTAGGTTGCCCCCATTCAACTTGCTCCACAAGGAGCATATTTCATGGGTACACAATTTTATCAAACATTTTAATGTAATGTCTTGAGTCTTATGGATGTCACAAGTCTATAAATAACTTTGTGTTGTTCGTTGCACGACTAAATAAATGCACTCACTTGTGTGTAACATACATGTTTAGAAGAAAAAAACTTGTTTGTACATGTGGAATACACATATTTTTTGGGAAACAATATTTTCTTATATTGATTCTGTATAACTTATATTATTTTCACTTCTATATAACTATTGATATACATTCCTTCTTATTTTTATTTTAAATATTTCTTAAAATATCTTTATAATTATTATTTTTCTTCCAAATTTCTCACTTGAAGAGATACTTTTTTTAATTTACAATATTTGTTCTTTTCTCCACACCTCTTAGAACCTTACCACTTACTTCCTCCCAATATCTCATGACATACCTTTTCCATTCATATTCCAACATATATCATCTTTCCTCCCATGACAAACCTATATGCATTGTACCTTCTTCCTCTACCATAAACCCTATCCATCTTGTGATGAATTGATCATCATCTCTATTTTACACATTTAAATGTATATTTTGATATTTTAATTATGTAGTATCAAGTCCCAGAAAATACTTTCTGAAATGTGTATTTATACTTTGGAAAATACTTTATGAAATTACATAGATATTTTCAAAAAGTATATTCTGAAACATTCACATACTCTTAAAAGTAATTTTTGGGCTTTGAAAAACAGAATAGTATGTTAATGGCATATCTATGATAATTATCTCTCATTCTTAATCTCCAAAAACAAAAACAAAAAAGAAATAGATATGACCTTTTAAAGATAAAATACAATAATTCTAATAGAGCACACAATTTCTCTTGTCCACTACAATTTTATTTGAATAATAATTCCAAAATAACAATAAAGTATATGAAGGTAGAAGTAAAAATTGGCAAGGATGCAAAGCAAAAATAAAGTTTAAAGAATAATATAGAATGATTATAATAATACAACTTTAAAAAGTAATAAAATTGGGTACAAAGTTAAAGTTTAAATAGTAACAAAGATAAAAATTAAGATTTATATTAGTTTTGTAAAAGTAATATTTTAGTGTTAACGATTATATAAATCAGAATGGAGATACATTTATTAATTCTGAAAAATTATATTAACAAAAATATTTATAAAATTATTTAAAATAATATAAAAAAGAGTTATATCAAAGTAGTGTATACTAGAAGTACCCACCTGAGCATAATTTAAGATTGATTACTAATGCTGAAAATGAAAATAGTAGTTAAATTTACATGATTTAAAATTGTTGAGTGGGTATTTACATTATTTTCATAACAAGTATCTTTTTTAAAATAAAAAATTTTAAGTGAAAAATTCAAAATATAAATAAAAATTAAGTACTAAAATCAAATTATTTGTGTGGACCTGGTGCAACTAACTGAGTTGGTTGCTTATAAAGAAAAAAAAATTAAGGATTTTTTATTTAATACTTACTTATTTTTTATTTTCCACCTACTGGTGGGAAAAATAACATTATACTCTTTATTTTGTACTCTCCGGTGGTGCACTGCTGGAGAGTAAAAAAAGTTGCAAATTTTTTTACTCTTCGGCGGTGCACTGCCGGAGAAGTAAAAATATTTGTAAATTTTTTTACTTCTCCGACACCAGAGAAATATTTCAACCCATACTATACTACGCTACTGCTAATAATACATAGATGCGCATGCATTATGGTGTTAATAATAATAATAATAATAATAATAATAATAATAATAATAATAATAATAATAATAATAATAATAATAATAGAACAGGAAAGAGAGAAGAAGAAAGAGAGTGGAGAGGAGAAAAAATACACTATACGAAGAGAGAATAGTTAAAGTTAATATTAAAAGAGATAAGATTGGTATTTGAAAAAATAATTAAAAATAATAGATATTAAATAAAATTTTGATAAATGGGAAATAAAAATTCCAAAACTAACTGAGTTGAATTCCTAATTTCTAAGCCCATACCATGAAAGTAGTCTCTGGGCAAATGAATTATTTTTACCTTTTACTTTTCAATTATACTATTGGCACCTTTAGAAATCCAAAATTAGCCTTTTCTTCCCCTTGCTGTCCCCAACCCCAGCCACACAAAAATATATTATTCCATTTTGTTGGGCGAAGATTAGTGGCTTTGGCCGGTACACACTACACACCGTTGGTTTCCTGAGGTGGCGGCAACATGGATAAGAGGGTAACGTGGCTATTTAGGATTTGTGAGACATGTTAATAAGAAGATGGGAAGTGTGGAAAGAAAAAATTGTTCCGTTTCTTTGTATGGAGAATAAAATATTACTAAATATATTAAAAAGAAAATATTGGACGTGTTGAAGTATATGGTTGGTATTTGGATGTGTAAAGTAAAAGTTGAAGGGTACTACTCCCTAGAGACTAGAGAGGTCTCTCTCCCGCCATTGAAGTAACTATCTATCGCTCTGACAATGAGAATGAGAATCGACGCACTTTGTGTCTCCCCTTCTGCTTCTATATACTCTCCTTTTCCTAATCCACAGGTACTTTCTTCCATTGTTGTATTATGTATTTATGCTCACTGATTAATCGTGGTATCTTTAGGGTGCACTGCTTCAAAATTGGAAACGTCGGAACCACATGTTGAGCTTGAGACTCATGCCATTCCCTTTGAATTCTAGTTTCGGGAGGAGGAGGAGGTAGTAACCACCAACCATTCCATTCGTGATTATGTTTCAATTAATTATTGTAATCTGATATGATGTGAACATTTATTTCCACTTCTAGATATAGTAACCTGTAATTTTTCATGTTTTATTAAGTTATTAAACTTCAAAACAGTGAAGTGGCGTTTTTGGATCTAAATACAGGACAACTTTCCTATGTGCAGCCAATCAAGAAGCCGAGGAAGCTTTTAAGAAGACTGTTGAAATTGATAAGCTCATTGATATGCTCAGAGAGGCTAACCCTCGCGAAGTAATATTTTTTTACCACGTTTTATAGCAGGATTGATTGATTGATTTTGGATAAGCGTCAATGTTGTTTTCTTTTTGTTCAGCTTCAGAAACTTGTTGTTGAAAACATCCTCGCTTTCAATCCAACTTTTTGGGTGCGACTTGCTGCAAGGACAGATACTTGCAAGTCTGACGATGATAAAGTACACTTCTAAATTTCCCAAAGTATTTCCTTGGACAGTCTCTCTGTATTTCGTTCATTACACTATTTGCTGTTGATATGCAGAAAGATTATGAAGAGTTGGCTGCGACAGTCATGAGTGTGGTGGATTGTGTGGTGCATAAGACTAATGTAACCCCCCCTCCTTCTCTCTCCACTAAATATTGTTAAAAAGTTGTTGGGTTATCTCTTTTAGCTTCTTTTGACAATAATTTTTGTAATCATGTGCTTGCTTTGCAGGAAAAGATAGAGTCTTCCACAGATGTCCTGAAGGGAGTACTAAAGCCTGTGATTGATGATGAGGGAGAGATTCCATGGCCTCCCAGAGATCCCCAGGCACTCACATTGATGGAAAATGTGAGTTCTGTTTCTCATTAATTTTAGCAAGACTAGCATATTTTATCGGAAGGACTTTCTTCTAAAACTTATACTAATTTTTCCCTTCTTCACTTCCATTTATAGTGAAATAGGCAACAGTACACTATTTATGTTATCTATAAGTTTAATTTGTATAATATTTGCTAAAACATAACATTTGACTTGAATATAGGGAAAAAACTTGAGTGTTTTTCACATACGCTCAACTCAAATTATTTTATTAATAGAGATAAAATAGAGTACATAAAAAATAAGAAGGGTGAGCTTCAATAACTACTTACCTCTGACATACAATCATAAATAAAAGATAAAATGTAGCTTAACTAACAACTAACATTAAATACAAACTTATATTTAACACTCTCCCTCGAGCTGCAGCATATAAATCATATGTTCCAAGCTTGAAAATAAAGTATTGAAACTGAAGATCCCTCAAGGGTTTGCTTAATGGATCTGCAAGCTGATCATATGGGTTAACAAACTCAGTCCTAATTCCCTTGGACAACACCTTTTCTCATACAAAGTGTCTATCAATTTGAATGTGCTTAGTCCTTTCATGAAACACTGAATTGGAGACAATATGGAGAGCTGTCTGATTATCACAGTAAAGTTGCATTGAAGAAATTTTACAAAACTTCAATTCTTGTATGAGTTGTTTAACCCACACCAACTCATATATTAAGCTTTTGCACTAGATTGAGAAACAGTATTGTGTTTCTTGCTCTTCCATGAGATAAGATTACCACCCAGGTACACACAATAACTAGTAATAAAACGCCTATATTGGATTCTGCCCAATCAGCATCACAGTATCCAACAATTTGACTATTTCCTTTATCCTCATACGATAGACCTTGACCTGGAGCCTTCTTTATGTATATGAGAATACACATTACTCTATTCCAATGATCAATACAAGGTGAATTCATAAACTGAATCACAACTCCTACTGGAAAGGAAATATTTGGCCTAGTAATATTGAGATATATGAGTTTCCCAACCAGCCTTCTATACCTCTCTGGATCTGAGTATAAGTCTCTCATATCAGCCACTAGCTTCTTGTAAGGGTCCATAAGACTGTTAACGGGCTTACAATTAGACATTTTGGTTTCCTTCAAAAGATCCAAGGCATACTTCCTCTGGGAAACTACAATGCCTTCTTTGGATTGAGCTACTTTTATTCCAAGAAAATATTTCAGATGACCGAGATCTTTTGTTTGAAAGTGGTTGCATAAATGTTGCTTTAGTTGAGATATTGTGACTTCATCATTCCCTATAATGACAATGTCATCAACATAAACAACCAAATAAACACATTTTCCAAAAGATTTATGATAGTAGAAGACGAAGTGATCAAATTTACTCCTTTTCATTCTAAAACTTTGGACAACATTGTTGCATTCTCCAAACCAAGTCCTTGGAGATTGTTTAAGACCATAGAGAGACCGTCGAAGTTTACATAGAAGACTAGACTCGCCATGAGCAAAATAATCAGGAGGTTGCTCCATGTAAATCTCCTCATCTAACTCACCATGAAGGGATGCATTTTTAACATCTATCTGATATAGGGGCCAATGCGAATGTCATAGATCCATTTGTAACCAATAACTTTCTTCCCAGGAGGAAGATTAACAGACTCCTATGTACCATTATGATCAAGGACCTGCATTTCATCAATCATGGCTTGTCGCTATCCAGATGGTTAAGTGCTTCACGAACATTTTTGGGAATGGTGATAGACTATAATGAATTTACAAAGGAACAATAAGAAGGAGACAAACAATTATAACTCAAAAAATTGTATATAGGATGTGGGTTTCGAGAGGAACGAATACCTTTTCAAAGAACAATATGCCAACTTGAGTTGTCATCGGCCATAGAAGAAGAATTAGGAACCGTTGTATAAGACACAGATGGAGAGGCACATGAGCCAAGAGAGTCATCAGGTACGATGGAACTAGCTACAAATGTCATGCCTTGAATAGTACCGGAGGGTGAAGGATTAGTATTAGTGAAATTTGGAATTGGAATAATATCTGCATGATCAGAGTGAGAAAAGATGCCAGGAGAGATGACAATTTCAGGACTAGAGGTGGAAGTAGGCAGTACCTCTTGGATGGAAATGAAGTCTAAAATGGAGCATGAGTAGAAAGGAGTATCCTAAAAAAAAGTAATATTAGCAGACATATAATATCTCTTGGTATTAGGAGAATAACATCTGTAACCTTTTTGAAGACGAGAGTATCTTAGGAAGACACACTTGATGGATTTAGCTGACAACTTATCAATACCTAGAGATAGATCATGAACAAAACACGTATACCCAAAAACGCATGGTGATATACGATACAGAGGTTCGGTGGAAAACAAGATTTTATGAGGAATTTGATTATCAAGAGAGGAAGAGAACATCCTATTAAAAGATAACAAGTAGAAAGAATTGCATTTCCCCAATGATGTAATGAAACCTTTGCCTTATGCATTAAGGAGCGAGCTATTTTAATAAAGTGACAATTCTTTCTTTCTGCTATCCCATTTTGTTGAGGAGTGTGGGGGCAAGTGAATTGGTGTAAGATTCTTTGGGAGGATAAAAAGGAAAAGAGTTCACAGAAAAAATATTCCTTTACATTATCACTCCTAAAAATTTTAATTGATTTTTTATTTCATGAAAGAAGAACATGAATATGAACAAAAGTTCATACCTTTCTTTCATTAAATAAAACCATGTACAATAGGAATATTCATCAATGAAAGTTACAAAATATTTAAATCCAAAAGAAGTAACCCGACTAGGTTCCCAAACATCTGAATGAACAGTAGAGAAAGTTGAACTACATCTTGACCCATCTTGACTAGGGAAAGAAGATCTAACATGTTTGCCTAGTTGACAAGCTTCACATTCTAAAATTTGGATTTTCTTAATACTAGAAGCCATTATCTTTAATTTGACTAAACTTGGGTGCCCAAAACGATTATGCAACAGTTTAGGAGAGATAGATGCAAGGCAAGACACTGAAGGACTAGGTCCCAGGTAATAGAGACCCTTTGATTCATGTCCTGCGCCAAGCTATCGTCCCGTACCACATTCCTGAATGATAAATGTAACTGAACAATTGAAAGATTTAGTTAACTGACTCAAAGAAAGTAAATTGGAACAAGAAGGAATATACAAAACAGAAGTTAAATTTAAGGTGGGAGAAACAAATATTGAACCCACTCCTTGAGTTGAAACTTTTGACTCATTGATTAATGTGACATAATGAGGAAATTTGGGAGGTGACAGATAAAAACAAAGAGTTATTCCCAGAGATATGGTCTGAAATACCAGAGTCAACAATCCATGGATCTTAACCTTCCACACATTGAGAAATGCAGGCCGTTGAGACATTAGGTCCAGAAGAGGGTTCAGCAAGGTTGTTAGACTTCAACCTCAAGTATTCTTGGAATCCTTGATACTCTTCTTCAAATAATGTCCTCTCTTCAGGTTTCTCAGACCTTGATACATATGTAGACTTGTCTGGAAAACTATGCCGTGACTAGCATGTTTCATGAGTGTGATCCATCCTTTTGCAATGAGTACATTGAGGAAGGTTACTTCTTCCACCACGTCCTCTATTTCCACATCCCCCTCTCCCTTTAGAGGTCATCATAACTGCGGTTTCCGCATTACTTTCAAGAGAGGTATCCTCATTATTTAGAGTAGGAACATGTAGTTAGGCTCTCCATGGTTGAAATATCTTGTCCTGTCAGAATTTGATCACGGATGTGATTGAATGTTGGGTTCGTACCACGAAGAATCATAACCATATAAAGATTATCAAGTCGTTTTCTTATTTCTTCTATAGAGTCATCTTTTAGGATAAGCTTCAACTCTTCTACAGCGGCTAGAGCATTGGAAACATAAGACATCATATCTGAATCCTTTTACTTCAAGCAGGCTAACTTTTGAACACAAATCAAATAAGAGAGTAGATATCTTGAGCTTTCTTCCAAAAGGAATTACAGGTTTTGAATGCTCTGAGGTTCCTTAATATTTTAGGTTCCACTAACTGCCATAAAAGAGCACAAAGATGAAAATCCAACAACTTCCATTTAGCTCTCTGTTTAGCTGATCCCTTAGTATTTTCTTCCTTTTCTAAATGCTCATGGTGTCCCTATCCAAGGAACCAGAGTTCCAAAGAGTCAGCCATGATAAATAATTTTACCAGAGTTTTTTTGTTGTGATAATGGTAGTCCCAGCCAAGATTATCAAAATCGAGAGTTTACGTAAACTCGTGGGAGTGCAGTAAACTCGACTCGTAAAATCGTAAGAGTTTACTTCATTAAAAATATGACTATAAATCACATAAAAATTGAAAGTTTTCAATACATAATAATTTCAAATCCACATAATGAATTTAAATTACTCCAAATAAGTAGAAATTAAAGTTTAAACACTTAAAATGTCAAAACTTTTTTAGACATAAGAACAAATTATATGCAAAACACTCAAAATTAGAGTCAACATAGAAAAATATTACTTAAGAAGTTTGTTCACGAGTTTACTCCGATTTTACCGAGTTTACTCCGATTTTACCGAGTTTACTCCGAGTTTACTACTTTTCTGATTTTACTACGATTTAACTCGTTTGAGACTTGTAAACTCGTACGATTTTACGAGTTAACTCGCGATTTTGATAACCATGGTCCCAGCAATAGGAAGGACAGGACCTAAGCTGATATCAGAGGAGGTAGAGGAAAATATTTCAGATCTGAAACAAGGAAAGGAAGGGGACCAAGAGAGAGATTTAGGCTAAAATGCTCAAAACTTGCTTGAATTGGAAAACGAAGGCCAGGAACAGCCTCAACACACTCCAGTGACTACAATGAAGGTGAAATGGCAGTGAATAGACACCGTTTGACCGATGCAACACGCCACCTAGAAAGCGAAAAGGAAACCAGCGTGTGAGAGCCGTGGAGACAGCTATAGAGACGCGACTTCGTGGGTTGGGTTGTGCACGTCTAGGCACATCAAACCCTAAACTCATCGGACAAAACTCACCGCGGATGACGGCGGACAATAACAAGCAGTGGTGGACAGTCAACTGTGTCTTTAGACTTTTAGAGCAGGATCATTCCGCTCTAATACCAACTTGAATTTAGGGAAAAAGCTTGAGTATTTTTCACATACACTCAGCTCAGAACATCTTATTAATGTAAATAAACCAGAGTACACAAGAAATCAGAAGAAAAGTGAACTTCAACAGCTACCTACCTCTGACATACAATCATAAATGAAAGATAAAATGTAGTTCAAATGACAACTAACATTAAGTACAAACTTATATTTAACAATTTGATATATGCATTGCATCTTGAGAGTCTTTAGTTCACCTTCAGGTTTACTAAAAATTAGACTTCAGAGACCAAAGGAAATGTTTAATGACAATAATAAACAATAGGGTGATGTGTTAATAATTGTCTGTGTATTCTTCTACTTCTCTGTAATGCAAGCTTACCTGAGATAAGCACCATCTAGATGAAGTAATTTGTGAAGTCAAAAGTACACAAGTGTCTGCAAAATAATGGATATTTGTTGTTGTTTTACCCTTCCTCTTCTCTTCTAAATAAAGAGCTGTCGTTTTGGTAAGCTATTCTATTTGCTAGTGGATTGTTTTGTTTATTCATAAATACTTTAGCAAGTCTACTATATGTAAATTTTAACTCCCAATCATTAGGAAATAAGTCAAAGGGAGCAAGAAGGAGAGCTGGATGAAGGGTTTCTTGCTGAAGTTAATGCACAGCTACGACAAGTGAGTTTGTTTTTTGCTTTAACTGCTTTTTGTTTAACCTACTTTAATTTTTAGTTGTCAATGTTCTGTAGACACTTGTAACCCTAAAGATATAAAAAATTGCCCAATGCCCATAATCTATATTATCCTTAAAACTCATTGTAGTTACTTAAAGCTTGATTGATTTGGTTTTCTTTTTTAGTTTTTGAAAAAAGTTTTCAAAAATAGTTTTTTAAAGCTGTTTTCTAGAAGAAGAGGAAAAAAAAAGGCTATCCTTTAAGAGAAAGAAGTAGTAGTTCTTACTAGACTTACACTATGATGGCTAAGAAAGTTGCGTTTAACGAGTCATACATAATTAGCCACATTCTGGTGAGAACGAGCATTATAAAATAAAGTCAATTATCAACCTTAGAATCAAAAAATTGTGGTAATTTACCATATCCAGGATAGACAATAGCATCATAGTTTTTTAAAAGAGTTTTCAAAAACTGTTTTCTAGAAAAAGAGAAAAAAAAAACTTGTTTGATTAGTGTTATTTGAAAATTGTTTCGAAAATGCAAAAAATAAAAAAAAAATTGTTCATATTTAGGAAATTTTCAATAATAAAAAGCAAAAAACAACGTATTTTTACTGTATTTTGAGTTTTTAAAATAAGAATAGAAAATTGAAAAGCAAAACAACTTAGTGCTTGTTTGGCAACAGTTTTATAAAACTATTTTCAGTATTTTAGTTTTTTAAAACTAAAAAACTTGTTTGGGTAGTGTTTTCTGAAAACAGTTCTAGTTTTTTAGTTTTTAAAAACTAAAAAACAGGAACAATTGAAAATAGTTTTGTTTTTTAGTTTTCAATTTTTGTTTTGAAAACTCAAAATACAATCAGAATATGTTATTTTTTGCTTTTCATTAATGAAATTCTAATAAATATGAATAATTTTTTCCATTTTTACATCTTCAAACAGTTTTCAAATAAAACTTCTCAAACAAGTTTTTTTTTTCTTTTATTCCCGAAAATAGTTTTTAAAAACTATTCTTTAAAACTCTTTTCAAAAACTAAAAACCAAAATCAAATCAATTAAGCCTTTACTGTTGTTCTTCTTTTTTAGTGTTTAAAAATGAAAAAAGCAGAACTGTTTTCGAAAAATGTTTTAAGACAACACTAACCAAACAAATTTTTAATTTTTAAATACTAAAAATATTGAAATCAGTTTTATAAAACTGTTACCAAACAAATAGTTATATGTCAAAAACATGACAAAGGACCCTAAATAAATACTTAGTGTGTGAAGTATCAACAATTTGGATAAATTTTAAGGCTTTTGGACATTGACGATTCAAATAATTATATTTGACAATTTCTGTCTTGTATGTATTGACATTTGATGTATAGCTCAGATTTCTATTTAGCTTCCTGTTCTAGCAGGATATCTTAAGATTTTCTTTTGATGTGTATTTTATATATAATACCACATGTTTTCCTTTTTCTATTGCAATTATATTACATATAACATGCTATTTGTTTAAGACTCAACTGTATCCTGCCTATAATGAGCAGGCAAAGGAAGATGGTGATAAACCTGGACTAGAGGCTATGTTGCAAAAGGTGTTGCAGCTCTATGCTTCCAAAGTTCTCTCAAAACGTAGCTATGCCATGAAAGGTATGATCATAGTTGATGTTCCCCATGCAGGAAGTTTATGCCTAAATAGAAAAGTATTTGCTTGTGAAATAACAACACCAATCAGTGACAGGGTTATGCTTGCAGCTATATCTAATTCTTTCTCTTTAAAGTAATGTGCATATTTACTTTATTGAACAGGAGAAAGATAGAGAAATAGGAAATGTGCGAACATAACTTGAATAAGTTAAATGCAGGAATTTTCATTGAACTTGCTATGGTCAAACTATAATTCAATATTTATTTTCCTCTTTATACGGTCATGGTTGACAGTTTAACACACTCTCTCTGTATGATTTGTTTATGTGCAACAAATTTTGACCCTTTTAGATCAGAATGGCTTTCTGACATCTTAATTTTTCACTCTCGTTCAGATGTTCTTCTGAATGAAGAAAGGTGTGATCATTGTACCGGCACCTTATGAGGTTTTCTCATATAGTCGTATTACACTAAGATTTCAGCTTTTTTAAAATCCTACACAAAATCTCTTTTGTTTTAAAAATTGCACCAATGATGCCTCCTTTTACATTACATATGCACCTCCTTAATTTTTAAAAAGATTACACTTACAAGTTACAACCTTCAATGAAGGATGCCATTTTTAAAAAGGAGGAGATATAAATGTAATATGAGAAAACCTCATAGGGGGATGTTAATGTAATATACTTTATCTGTTAATTATGATTCTCCAAAGGCCCCCCCTTCCATTTGTTGGATAGATAGAAGAGAATAGGGGAGAGAGCTTTTGGTTTTTCATATTGTTAAAAGAGTTGAAACTTGAAAGTAAAGGGTTTTCCACTTATGCTGAAGTAAGACAGTATATGTGTTGCAGTTTTTTGTAATAGGCAATAGCAATATAACTTGAAAGTTAAAATCAAGATGTATATCACGAGTTTCTAAGTTTGAATTTTTGGGATTAACATTACAAAATGACGGGAAAATTAATGAGAATGTTTAGAAGCAAGATGGCTAAAATAGAAAAAGACATTGAGGATTATATTTTTTTACAAAGTATCTACCAATCTCAGACAAGTTTTATCATACTGCTAATCTGCTATGCATCCAAATATACTGTATAGAAGTAAATATTGAGCTTTAAAGGGACGAGAGAAAAAGATGAGAGTAGCAGAAATAAAAGTATTAAAATGGATTTATGGTCACTCATGAAAGGACCAGATATGAAATTATTGTATATGAGGTGATATTGATGTGGTCCTGATTGAGGAAAAAACAGAGAAATTGGTAAAGGTACTTTGGACATGTACAAAGAAAACCACCGGAGACACCAATGATGAGTCTAGATTGTGTGTTTTTTAGTCATGTGCAAAGAAGAGCAAGGACATTGAAAGAATTTCTTAAGAGGGATCTCGTGATGAATAATATCCCTGAAGATTTGACTTTTAACCTAGCCAGAATGGTGTTATGTGATTCTTGTGGTTAATCTCACATAATGGGTTAAGACTTTTATTGTTGTTGTCAAAATATGTTGAACAATGAAAATAGATGACAAGTGGCTAATTGAATTGATTGGATCATTTATGAACTAGGGTAAAGTCAACTGATTCATTAGTATGCCTCCCACCTAGTGAGATTTCTTTTGTTTATTGTAGCCGTTGCATCACTATTTAACACTTTGGACTTCGAAAGTACGTTAACTATAAAAAAATCTATCTACCGGATTCTTTCATCAACAAGTCAAATTCTGTTATCAATCCTCCTAAAATAAATATTTTATATTTTAATTCAATCTAATTTTTACTTGAGTAAATTTCAGTAGCATACCATGAATTTTTATCAAATTACAGTTAACATCACTCTTTTATTTTTTTATACGAACACTTCTTTAAGTTTTAAAGCACTACACTAATATCTCTTGTATGTTTGAAAACATTTCACTAACATACTCCTCAAATATTACATTAACACCCTTTATGAGAGACAAAAATAATGGTTAAAAAAACAAGAAATGCTTGTGAATTATATAAAACTTTTGGGGGTGTTGCTGTAATTTATCCCTTTTAATTTCAAAATTGTTGGAAAGCCCCTCTAATTGTGGTGTCTCAGTTGCAGTTTCTTTAGGGGCTGTCTTAATTGTAGTCTCAAAGGTGGTGTTTAGTTCCACATTCACCAGAGAAATGACTTGAATAGTGCCTACCCTACATAGTTGGTTTTGTACGGTAGAGTTAGATTCTAAGTTCAATTGTTTTTTTTGGTAAGATTCTTAATTCAAATTTTAAGAATAATATATTTTATATAAAATCACAACAGTCATAAGATTCAATGGTCATTGTTGATTATAAATAGGCAATTACTTTAGTTCGATTTTATCACACTAATAATAGACTTAATAGTTGCTTATGTAAAATATTACTTTCCACTAGTGGCTCATGGATAATAAAGTCCTAGACATGTTTTCATCTTATCATTGTCTTCCTTACTTCTTGCTCGCAAACATATTTTTGTATGTTGGCACAAACATTGAACTTTTGTGTTTAATTTGGAAGGTTGCTGTCTTCTTTTTGCAGGGAAGGAGGTTTTGAAGGATGAGCAGTTCCTTGAAACTATAATCCAAGGTGTCTTAGTTATCCTAATCTTTTACGTTGTAGAACATTTAATTGTAACTTTATCAGAATTATTCCCTGGTTCTCCAGAAAGAATTGCTTCTAATTTTCAACTGTTGGTTTAACTTCTCTTGGTTTTGTTTTGCATCCTTTTAATATTTGTTTCTGGAGGGTACCAAGGCAGGATTTTATTTTTCTGGAAATATATTTTCATGGACTGTTCATTTTACTTGGTTTGTTGGCAAAACAAGTTGACACAGGTGAAGTGATGAAAGTGTAAATCATAGTTATACATAAAATTTATGATTAGACAAACAATATTCTCATCTTAAAACCAACAGGACATCTGAATCTGATCAAGAGTAGTTAAAGAATAGTTTATTCTGTTTATATGAAAAGGAATTTTACCAAACCAAATAGGTAAACTTCAATTTATAATATCATTAGAGGTTGGCGGTTTATCTTTATTTTTAGATTAATAGTGTGACAAAATTTATCTCCTAGTGTTGTTGATACATAAGTTTGCTTCAATTATCAATAATTTTTTTTACCCTTTGCAGCTCCTGAACAAGAATGGAATAATATTTTGATTAATGGATTGACAATTGGTGCTGGGGATATTTCAGCGGAGGAGCTCTTTGCGGTCTTAAAGAAACGAATTGAGCGCGTTTTGATTAGAACTGTGAGACAAAACTATGCTTTTATGCATGTGATTGTTATTCCTTCTTTGTCTTGTACTTAATTGACGTTTGCTTATTTGATTTGTCCATGCTGGTTCTCCCCACTGCACTTTGCTGAAAAACAAAGGAGGGAGGTTCTTATCAACAGCGGATTCTGACAGAGTACCTGAAAGGCATTGAAACTAGAACAGAGGAGATTGTTCGAGTTCTTCAGGGGAAACCACAATAGCATTTTCATCGAACCTGAAATTGGCCTGACATTTTGTATGTCTTAAGCCAAAACAATGTTCTGCATGAGGCTATAAGTGATTTATTTTTAGAGCAGATCAAGCTAATACAGTGAGCGGCAGAACAGATGATCATATCTTCAAGCAGGTAGCAATGCTCTTGCGGATCAGCTGTTTGGCTAGTATCTGGCTACTTTCAATTTCAGGCAACAGATCAAGTAAGTTGGAAAAAGATCCTCTTTTGTTTCCTAAAACGGGATGAAATCTTAGTCTTTCATTTATACTTGTAATGAATGACTAAGATTTATTTAACTGGATATTCTGTCGATTTTACAACTAGAGAAGATCTAGTTAAAGTAAATCTCCTGTAGCAAAAGGATGAAAGAATATATATATATATATATATGAAATCTAGGAAAACTGCAAGTCTTTCTTACTAGTGTTTCGGGACACAAGTTAATAGCAATTAATACATTTAATTTTAATTATTTTAAAAAAAAGCATTAATCATTTTGTGGTTTAATTTTTCTTTTTAGTATGAAATATCTTTCCACTTTATAAACGATTAATCTCAACAAGGCCCTTTTAACTATTTTCTTTTCATTTTCAATTCTCAAATCCGAAATTGAGCACGTAATTAAGTTCCACCGGCATCAAATACTTATTTTTCTTTATGTTTATTTACACACACATATATATATATATATATATATATATATATATATATATATATATATATATGTACCTACCAAGGCTGATATAGCCAAGACTGAGAAAACTGCATGCTACTATAAACTGGATCATAACAAGGATCTCTAAAATGTTACTATTAGGAATAACTTTTCTATATTGGTTGTTAGTAACTGTCTCATTTTCGATTAGAGGTTGTTAGACTTCATTTTTTTGCTTTTTAACTCAGTATATAATATAGCTGAGTCCTTGTATCTTTTCAATTGAGTTGATCAAATGAGCAATTGAGATATTCCCCACTTTTATAAGTTTGTTATTCTTTCTGTAAAATGTTGATATGATATCAGATGTAACACTTTTCTTTGTTTTCCGCAAGCCCATTTTCTTCATCTCTTGCTTAGCTTTCTAATCAACCATGGTGAATTCAAGCCAGAACAATGCCCATGGCGTTCTCGCTCCAACTCCATCACCGGACCATCTCGTTAATCTGGCAAATTCGTTGTATCTTCATCTTGGCGAAAATTCAACGCTCGTTCTTGTTTCTTTGCTTTTAACTGAGAACAACTTTCACCAATGGGAACATGACATGGTGGTTGCCCTTGAAACCAAGAACAAAGAGAAGTTCGCCACTAACGGCCTTCCATGTCCTCCGATCACAGATCCTCTTCATGATGCTTGGCGTAGGTGCAATCGTATGGTGATGTCTTGGCTCACACGGTCCATGAGTTCATCGATTAAGCAGTCTGTAATGAGGATGGACACTGTCGCTGAAATGTGGAAAGATCTCAAAATCGTTTCTCACAGGCTGATAAATTTCGTGTTGCTGATCTTCAGGATAGATCCAAAACTGCAAACAGGGCAACTTGAGTGTCTCTGAATATTACACTCGGTTGAAGATCTTGTGGAAAGAAATTGAAATGTATCATTGCATTCTGCTCTGCACCTGTTTGTCATCTTGCTCTTGTGGACTGCTTTTGAAATTGCAGATAGAAAGGGAAGATGATTGCATCATTTGTTTTCTTCGCAACTTGAATGATGAATATTCTCAAGTGCGATCTCAAGTAATGATGATGGATCTCATGCCATCAATTAATTGTCAAAAGTTTTTCCATGATACTTCAGCATGAATGAGAATTTGTTGGTACCTCTTTCGAACCTTCTTTTCAAGATTTTGTTGCTTTTGCTGTTCTTCCAAATGATGCAACTAAAAACAATCCCAACCATTAAGGTAATACCATAGTGAACAAGACCAAGTCTAATTCTGGTAAAACTAATGGAAGGAACAACAAATTTTGTGAGAAATGTAAGAAAACCAATCACACCATTGAAACTTGTTATTGGCGGATTGGTTTTCCTGCTAGATACAGAAAGTCAACCAAAAGCACTTCCTCTAGTTCGAATGCCTCTGCTAGTTTGGTGGAAGTAGATTCAGATACATCTTCACATCACTTTGACTTGGTTGATAGCTCTAACCGTGACCAATTTAGTTTCTCAAAGGAGCAGTATCAGGCTATTATGACTCTTCTTTAGGCCAATTCCTCTTGTGTCAACTATACTCAAACCTCCCTTGTGGATCATTCAGGTGTTGTTTCTTGTCCTTCTTCATGGATTTTGGATAGTGATGCCATAAACCACATTTGTCCATCCAAATCCTTTTTTGACCCTCTTAAACCTATAAAACCAATTCAGACAAAATTACCAAATAACACAATCATCATTGCTAATTTCTCCGGCAATATTCAATTAGGTAAACTGATTCTTGTCAATGTTCTCTATGTACCAGATTTTGTTGTCCATCTCATCCATTCCTCGACTTATTTCCACTATTAGTTGCATGGTTATATTTTGTAATGCCCATTGTTTAATTGTACAGAAATCCAATTTTCAGATGATTGGAGTAACTGAGTGATGGAATGGCTTATTCTACTTGCAAGACTCAAGTGACTTGGGCTCCTATGAATCTCCTTCTAATAATCTTTTATCTTCTTCAATTTTTTCCAATGTAACTATACTCCTGATAGTTCTATGTTGTGGCATCTTAAGTTGGGTCACACTTCAAATACAGTGTTGAAACATTTATCTTCCAAGTACAATGATATTGTTTTTTATTACTTACATCCTTGTGATACATGTCACTACGCAAGACAGAAGAAACTACCTTTTGCTGTTAGTAGCAGTACAAGTTCCAGATTTTTGTACTCATACATGTAGACATATGGGGCCTAGTTGCCACTTCTTCCATTGACATTTTTAATTACTTTTTGACATTGGTGGATGATTTTACCAGGTTTACTTGGATTCATCCACTACGAGCTAAATTTGATTTTGACTTGAAACTGTAGAAACTCAAATCTGACAATGGCAAAGAATTTTTCTTAACTAACTTTTTCTTTGCAAAAGGCATTTTCCATTAAACTTCATGTGTTGGGACCCCTCAACAAAATAGTATTGTTGAGAGGAAATATCAACATTATTAAATGTTAGTCGTGCCTTGTTGTTTCAAGCAAATTTATCAACCTGTTTTTGGTCCTTTCCTGTCAGACATGTCACTCATTTAATTAATAAACTACCTACTCCTGTTTTGCAATTTAAAAATCCTTCTGAACTAGTGTATGGTCATGCTCCTGATTTAACCCTATTAAGAGTCTTTGGATGTTTGGCCTACTCAGTTTTGGAAGAACGAAATTTGACAAAAGAACTTCTAAATATTTTCTTGGGTTTTAAAGTTGGAACTAAAGGTTATCTTTTGTATAATCTCAAACACAAATCATGTGTCGTTTCTAGAAATGTCTATGAACAACATTTTCCTTATGCCACTAACACTTTAAATTCTTCTTCCATAGATACTACTAGTAGCGTTACTGATACTTCACACTTCAATGCTCATATTACTTTTGATACTCCTCATTTGCATCTATCCACTACTGATCAAAACAATTTTTTACCTTGAATACATGATCATGATTCAGTTGTTCCCACAAAGAGTATTGAATCTTCTCCTCATGCCTCTCCCTAAGTCTCTGAGCATGCAACAAGAATTTCCACCAGGATTAAGCAACCTCCTTCATACTTAGCTGATTATCATTGTCCTACTTTAGCTTCATCTAATGTTACTTATACTACTCATTATCCTTTACATTTTTATCTTTCTTATTCCAAATGCTCCAATTCTCATACTACTTTTTGCTTATCTGTTTCTAGTACACTTGATCCTATTTCCTTCAAAGAAGCCAGTCAACTTGAATGCTGGAGGAAGGTCATGCTAGCTGAATTAGACACTCTAGAAAGGAATAACACTTGGTCACTGGTCAGACTTCCTCCAGGAAAGAAAACCATAGGATGTAAATGGGTTTACAGAACCAAATACAAGGCAGATGGATCTATAGAAAGGCATAAAGCAAGGTTGATTGCTAAGGGTTTCACCTAGACAGAGGGGATAGATTTTTTTGAAACATTCTTGCCGGTTGTCAGATTAATTACTGTGCGATTTTTCCTCTCCATTGTAGTTTCTTCTGGCTAGTTCTTACATCAACTTGATGTAGATAATGTTTTTTTACATGGTGAGCTCAAATAAGAGGTTTATATGAGGCCACCACTTGGTCTCAATCTTCCTTCTTCTAACCTTGTTTGTAAGTTACAAAAATCCTTGTATGGATTAAGACAAGCAAGTCGTCAATGGAATGCCAATTTGCTTTAACCGAATTTGGTTCCACTCAAAGTCCAGTTGATCATTCTTTGTTTGTGAAGCATACTGCTGATTCCTTTACAACTCGTTTGGTTTGTGTGGGTGACATAGTTCTCACTGGTAACAACCTTTGCATGATCAATCAGGTCAAAGGTTTATCTTCATGATCAATTTCACATCAAGAACATTGGTGAACTAAATTATTTTTTGGGTTTTGAAGTTGCCTGATCCACAAGAGGTTTGGTCTTGAATCAATGGAATTATTGCCTTGAAATTCTTTCTGAATTTGGACTTACCGATTGTAAACCAACAACTTCTACTGCTTTTTGACGATTAATTGGAAAACTCTTGTACTTAACCAATACTAGGCCATATATCAGTTTTGTTGTGCAACATATTAGCCAATTTATGTCCAAGCCTAGATATTCACACCTAGAGGCTGCTTTTTGCATTCTTAAATACCTAAAAAATGCACCTGGTAAAGGACTCTGTTATCCTGTCCATAATCCTCACAGAATCCAGGCCTTCTCTGATTCGGATTGGGCTACATGTTGCATCACTCGAAAATCAATTATAGGACACTGCATCTTTTATGCTAACTACTTGATTTCCTGGAAATCTAAGAAACAAAACACGGTTTCTCGAAGCTCTATTGAGGCCAAATACAAGGCTCTTGTCTCGGTCGCTTGTAAACTACAATGGCTCAAATATGTTGCTGATGACTTATGTCTTGTGATTCCTCTTCCTTTTCTAACATTTTGTGATAATAAATCTGCCATACAATTGGCTAAAATCCCTCTTTTCATAAAAGAATGAAGCACATTGAAGTTGACTTTCATCTCATACGTGCAAAAATCCTTGAGGGTCTCATTGTTCTTTATCATTTTCCTTCCAAACATCAACCTGTTGATGTATTCACTAAGTCCTTGTATTCAGCACCATTTCAAGAAAATATGTCCAAATTAGGTTTAATTGATATCCATAACCCACATTGAGAGGGATATTAGGAATAACTTTTCTATATTGGTTGTTAGTAAGTATCTCATTTTCTGTTAGAGATTGTTAGACTTTATTTGTCTGCTTCCTAACTAAGTATATATAGTTGGGGCTTTGTATCTTTTCAATTAAGTTGATCAAATGAGCAATTGAGATAGTTTCTTTTGAATTGAACTGCAAATAAGTAGCTAATAACATTTACATTGACTATAAATATTTCAGAATTTTGTTTTATACTATGACTTTGCAAACGAAACCATGTCTCTATTAACAACTCTTGTATGAGTTTTGTACAAAGGTAAACTAATCAAATTGTGCATTTTATAGTAAGGGTGTCTAGATTTTATATTGTTCCGTTTTGAATTAATGTCTTGATTATAAATTAAATGAATTAGTCTTGTTGCAGTAAAAAAAAAAGAATTATATGCACCAGCCACAATACGTTAATTTTTTTTTTTTTTATGAATGTTAAACAATGTCACAATGTTTTTTGTTGTCAAATTAATCCACCAACTTTTGTCACCTTCCGTCCAATCCCAACTTTTAATTTATTCGAGGGAGGGAATAGCAATTCCGTTTAATTGTAGAGTATGAGAGTATGAGATTTGAAATGTAAAATATACGTAGACGTTGTGCAGTTGTATCTTCTATTTTTTCAGGAATAATTTTTAATCATTTTTTCATTTTCTAGAAAAGTATAAAAATTTGAAAAAATATACTTAAATACATTCAGTTTAAAAAAAAAAAATCAACAAAAAAAGGCGACAGTGATGGCGACAAATAAATGTTAACAGAGGCAGTAACACCAGAGATAGAGGTCGGGGTGGGAAATGCGAAAGGATCATGAAAGGTGAGAGAGACGACGGAGAGGTGGTAGAGATAAGAGTGAAAGGAGATAGAGGTCAGAGTTGAGGTGTGGAAGGATTGTAAAAGATGGCGACAAAGTTGATGGAGTAAGAGATCCAAAAGAGCATGAGAAATGGAAGCAACAACAATGCAGAGGTGATATAAGCTAGGGTAAAGGAATGTGAGAGATAATGAAGAAGTGTTAATGTAATATTTAAGGAGTTTTCTAAAGGAGCTTTTTTTTCAGTTTTCCTTGTTTAAATAATTTTCTAGTTTTTTTTAAAAAAACATTTAACTAAACCTTAGGATCTCCACGCTCATTTCTATAATTTTATAGAATTGCAGAGACTTCAGATCTTATTTACGTGCATGATACAACTCATGGTAAATAATTGTATTCTATCATGAGAGTTACGTGAGAATTAAGCAGAGAAATATCCTCAACCCAAAACAATAGCATTGAAATGCAAAAGTTTGTTGCTATTTCCTTCATCAATGATAATTTTCCAAAAGTTTGTTATGCGATCAACTTAAAGAGTTGTTGGTAGTCGGTTTCAAAGACTAATCGTGGAAATGGCAGTAATCTCATGGCCAAAGTTATTGTCCTGTCATTTTGTGCTCCATAAATATCTAAATCATGCCAAATTAATATATCCTGACATTCTGTCTAGGGATAAAACTCACAAGAAGAAAGAGAGAAGTCACAAAGTTATATACCTATCGGAAATAATCCAACAGTTAGAATAATAAATATTTAATTTGTAGTATAATATCATAGTTTTCTAAAACTCGTAAGTTTTCACTAAAACAGACTTTCAACTAATTTGTGCGGTAACGTTGTTTTGTTACAAATATAATATCCTCCTCTTTGTGTCATAAAGTTAAATTGGATTGATAAAGTAAATTATTAAAATTTTTTATTTTAAAAATTCATGATTAAAAATTAATATTGCAGTTAAATAGGAACAAAGGAGTAGTAAAATACTAAAATATGTGAAAATAAACTTTGGTGGTAACATGTGCAAAAAAAATTTTAAAAAAAAAACATTATGGTAAAATGTGAAAAAAATACAATTTAGCTAAAATATTTTTAAACTAAAACAATTCTAACAAAATTTAGTGTGCACTTGTATAATTTACAGGTCTGGACAAAAAAATAACATTTATAATAATGAAAAAAAATGTAAAAATCTTATATTAAGGTTTGACTTAACTTATTTGAAAGTTTGATTTGGTTGACATATCTTATTTTAAAGATAGGAATGTGTGATCATGACAAAATATTTAATAAAGTAAGCTATAGTTTGAAGACCACCCTCTTAAGTCTAAAGAATAACTCATGATAGATATCTAACCATATTTTATCTTAATTATTTTTTAAGAAAACTTAACTATGTGACTTATCTTATTTAAAGGTAGGAATTTGTGACCCTTCACAAAATATTTAATAAAGTAAGCTAGAGTTTGAAGACCACCCATTTAAGCCTAAAGATTAACTCATGATAGATATTTAACAATATTTGATCTTTGATTATTTTTAAAGAAAACTTAACTATGTGACTTATCTTATTTAAAGGTAGGAATGTGTGACCCTTGACAAAATATTTAACAAAGTAAGCTAGAGTTTGAAGACCACCCAGTTAAGCTTAAAGATTAACTAACTCATAATAGATATTTAACAATATTTGATCTTAATTATTTTTAAAGAAAACTTAACGATGTGACTTGTCTTATTTAAATGTAGCAATGTGTGACCCTTGACAAAATATTTAATAAAGTAAGGTAGAGTTTGAAGACTACCGTGTTAAGCCTAAAGAATAACTCATGATAGATATTTAATAATATTTTATCTTAAATATTTTTAAAGAAATTAGATTTATTTAAGGTAAATATGACTTTAAGGACATGGAATTGATACTATGATATTTTGGATGATTGTTATAACTGATGGTGTAACCGTAATTTAAGGATTATACCATGAATTAAATATCGGATAGAAATTTGAAAAAAAAATATATATATCACTACCATAAAAATGATCAACTTTTAGTTCTTTTAAATTATATTTTTTTGTTATTACTCTATCAATTATTTTTATTTATGTTTAGTTATTATTAATGTGGCACTCATGATATATTATTTTTTGTTAACATAACACTTTATATTTATATTTATATTTATATTTATATATATATATATATATATATATTATAATTCAGGTGAGAAAAAAGTTAAAGTGAGAAATGAAAAAATATAATACTAATGGAAATATCTTAATAAACGATTCAGATTAAATTTTTAATTAAACTTAAGATGACGTTTGGTTTGAGAAAATGCCCTCTATTTTCATTTTTTAAAAACTATTTTCATTTTTAAATTTTTAACATTTAGAAAATATTTTTGTTTTCACTTGATATTTTCATTTTCAAAAAATAATATTGTTAAATTTAATCAATTTTAGCAAAAATATTATAAATTATTTACATATAGTTTAAAATACATTTATATATATATTTTTTTATATAATTACAATATTGTTATTAAGTTTTTACATACTGCTAACTTTTGAAAACAATGAATATTGATTGGGTTTTTTTTCTGTATTTTAGTTTTTAGAAAGAGTTTTCAAGAATAGTTTTCAAAAACTATTTTTGGAAGAAAAAAAAACTTGTTTGGTAAGTGTTATTTAAGAACTGTTTTGAAGATGTAAAAATAAAAAAAAAACTTGTTTATATTTATTAAAATTTCATTAATGAAAAGTAAAAAACAACATATTCTGATTGTTTTTTAGTTTTCAAAACAAAAATAGAAAACTGAAAAGCAAAATTACTCTTAGCTATTCCTGTTTTTTAGTTTTTAAAAACTAAAAAACCAGAACTATTTTTTAAAACTATTTTAAGAAAATACTACTTAAACGAGTTTTTTAGTTTTTAAATACTAAAATACTAAAAACAATTTTATAAAACTGTTGTCAGAAAACATTAACTTTTTATGTTTTTAGTTATTTTATGAAAATGTAAGTGAAAATATTTTCTCTAAATTATAACCAAACATATTTCATTACTGATTTCTCTAAAAATATGAAAACAGACCAAACAAACACCACCTAACTTCTTACGCGATTCTCTTACGCATAAACTTCTCTCTAACCGAGGATGATTTGAAGAAAAGAGGAGGAAGGAGTAACTGAGGGGGTATTGAAGATAATGTTTGTGAGAGAGGTTTTTCTGTGAAAGAACTAGTTAACCTTTTTTCTTATTCTAGTTGTCCTATCTCTCTATATCTATATATATATACGCTTCACACTGAGTTATTAATGAAACAAGTTCATATGATTTTTACACAGAGGTACTTACTTCTCCCACAAATACTTAATGTGTCTTTCTCTCTCATCCTGAATTCCAACCAAGAATGAAAACACAATTTCTTTTTTGCTTTAGTGTACTTTTTCCCTCACTCTTTTTAGTTTAAAACATTTTATCCCTACCTTTTAAGTTTTGACATTTTATTTCTCACCTTTTTAAAATTATTATACACGCTATGCTATGCGTTAACAATATACTAGAGAACAATAAAGGGAATTATATTTATACTAGATGTGCAAATACTATTATTTACACTTCCATAGTACTCGTGTCCATAATCCTTCTTCAAAAATTTCCAACTTCCCTCTACTTTCAATGGTATTGTGTCTTTAGATGGAAGTTTGAAAGGGTTTAAACCCTAAATCATTAGGAGTTTTTTTTTTAATTAGAGTGTTTTTAAAAATAAATTCTTGAAAAATGGAAAATTAGTTTTTCAGAAGACTATCCAAAGTAGTTTTTCATACTTGAAAAATTGAAAAACCCAATTTAATCTTCAATCACATCAACCACATGGAGTTCCCTTTATTCTTCCCACTTCCACCTTGACATACATTACTTTTTCTCCATTGTAGCTGCTCCCACCTCTCATTTCTTTCGTGCTGCCTACTTTGACATTTGCTGTCATTTCTCACGTTTCTTTTGCATATCCCACTTTGACCTCTACGCCACTACCACTACCGTCTCTTGCACCTCCCAACCTTTGTCACTTTTTGGTTGTTGCAACTGTCACTTCTCATGTTCCTTTTTTGTGTCTCCTGCCTCGACTTTCACCTCCATTGTTGTTGCCTTTACTATCGTTACCTCTCTTTATTGCATTTATCACCCTTTTCTTGGTTAGGAAATAAAAGATTTAAAAAATGAGATGTATTTAAATTATTTTTTTCAAATTTTCATATTTTGCTTAAGAAATGAAAATTGGAAAAAATTGACAATAAATAATTAAAAAAATAATAAAATTGGGAGTACATTTAAATAGTCCCTAAATTTCTCAATTTATTCTTTCAATCTTTCATTCTTTCTCTCTCCATCTCATAATTTTTTTGAATGCATAGACTCTCATCTCATGACTTCAGATCCATTCAGCACCCTTTTGTCACCAGTAATGTTGTTTTTGTTGTTTTTTTTTTTTTCTTTTAATTTCCATTTATGAATCCTTAAACGTGATTCCCCTTCCCTTTTTAATGGACGAGTTACGGGTTTTGCTGAGTTAATAAATAGTAGAAACGCACAAATTTTGATCTTGGCATTAATCTCAAGTTTAGTTTTTTCTTTAAATAAATGTTAGTTGTTATTATATTAGTTTTGTTGGTAAAAATATTCAAACTCATGATTTTTCTGTTTCTGACACTTTCCAATTTTTGTATAACTATTATTTAAATTTCTAATAAATGAGTGGCGTGGTTGAAGTGTGGATTTTTAGATGATGAATGACAGTGAGTTGAGGAATGTGTGTTGTTGGTTTTCAAGTAATATGAAGTGGTGAATATGAATAATGGCAGTGGGAAGAGTGTAAGATAGCTTGAAAGATTGCCGTAACACAGTATTCCGAAAGCGAGGGGTTGAAAGATATGGAATCAGTGCTGGTGCTTCAAATGTTGACCATTGCCTTGAAATTGTTCATTTTGTTAATGAGACTGTTAGCACACCATATTTCACTTGAGAAAGAAAGGTTGGCATAAAGGCATATTCCTCATCACAACACCACCGGAAGTGAATGGAAGAGGAACAGGTACACAACCTTTGTGCAGTCATATTTGAGCCACAAGCAGATCATGGCAACTTTCATAAATACTATCTATTTTTGTTATGAGCTACTACAAGACGTATAACTCAATATTTATTTTTTAATCTTAATAAAGGATAAATATCATAATTTAAAAATGTGAGATAAAATATCATAAATTAAAAAATAGAGGATAAGATGCCTAAAATAGAAAAATAAGTTTTTTGATTAGTTAGACTAAAAACAATTACAGTAATGAATACATTTAACTTTTTTATCAAATATTAAAATATGGCGTAGTGCATAAGAATTAAGCCACAGCCTTGCTTGAAATATGGCGTAAGTGTAATATATATAGGGTGACACAATTAAATGTGAAACCCTAATTGAAAAGAGGTCTCTCAACCCCAAAAATTCAATCTACCTAAATAAAATTTCAGATGCATATCTAACTACTACAGGTCTGTTTGTTAATGCATGTGTGCAGGTTGGAAGCTTAATAAAGATATACTTCAAATGTTGAGTAATGTTGGGCAAACCAGGGTATCACCGTTGCAGCAACCTGAGATAGACACTTTTACATTTTTGGGGATAAAAAAGAAAAAGAAGCTTTCTACCATGCTTCTGAAACTTTGATGCACTTAAGAAATGTGAGAAGAGTGTAAAAGCTACTGAATAGCGTGTTGGCATGAAATTTATTGCATAAAAATTGTAAGATATTCGTGTCCAAAGTTATGCATGGCAAGTAATGCGTTGCACCTTTTGGCTACTCTTTAGCCAGTTGTTGTTAAAGAGAGACACGTGTTCTTCTTTCCTCAAAATGGTACGAGATTCCAAAGGAGATATTTGTTCATTTTGTTTCAGAGTAGTGTTCCAGGTGTATATTATAAACATGTAATATGTAATAAATGGTTAAATGTGACTAAGGGTGAAATAGGTTAGGTCCCAAACAGCGCCTATGCAAAAAAAATATTTGATTTAGATTTTTTTAAAAATGACAAAGATTTTAAATAAGAGTTTAATTGATATATACGGTAAAGATTTTCAATCACAATTTTAAATATCTTTATTCATGATAGATTTGTTGATTTTACTTATTACCACTTTAAAAGTCACATAAATATAAAAAGTTATGATTGAATGAAAGTGTATACCAATTAAACTCTTTAAATAATTTGTTACTAAAAATAAAATATATTTGTAAAGTGTTGAGGTGTAAATCAACGCATATAATTAAAGTAGTTATTGCAAAACATTCAAATTTAAATATTTAAACTTATTAATATTATGATTTATAACTATTGTTTAAAGAAAATAAAAAAGATTATATAATATAGTAAAACATAAAATAATATATAAAATATTGTTGAACTATGATGAAAGCTAATGATTATTTAATTTAGAGTTTATTTGGATAAGTTCATTTAAAAAAATATTTGTTTTAATTAGAAAAATATTTGTGAAAATTTTAAATATTTGGGTAAATTTTTTAATATAAGCCAAAAAAAAGAAGTTAAAAACACAACCGTCAATCCGTACCTGACTTGGGTATTGAGAACAACCGCATCACAATTGATTTTCAACACACTTGTGTTTGGAGCCAGGCAAACCAATGTCCACTGTGTCACCATATGTGTGTCATTCTCCTTTAGAATTGATCTTATATGGTGAATGTCCCTAAGTTCCTTAACAAGAGGCTTTCAGCAAACAACTTGGTTATCAAATTAACATCGACCTTTGAAAACATAATCATTCTGCTTTCACCAGATACGATTTAGAGCAACACCAAATTTCTGGAACCATCCCTGGTTATGCTGGTTCTGGGCTTTTGTTAAATTTGACATCAACCAATCAGTAAAGTTCTGTTTTGTGAAGAAATTTAGGATACTTGATATACCAAGTTTTCTCCAAACTTGGACAATATAGGTATAGTCCCTAAGAGCATGCATCATGGATTCCCTTTGATAATCACAAAGCGGGCAATTTGGATTATCAGTTTATACCTAGAGGACCACAACTCATTTGTAAGGAACACTCCACAAGCTAACTTCCATTTCCATCATACCTGAAATATAGGATATCTCTGCATAGAATTCAGGTTCAGAAGACTTTCATAAGCCGGTAGAGAACATGCCATTTGATTCACTAGCCCAATATGGACAGTCAGCATCTTGATTCCCTCTAAGGGTTTCAATCGCACAAATCTCGATAACAATATCAAGTGATAAGATCGTTGCTAACTTTTGGACATCCCAAGGCCAAGACCCATCCAATGCCACAAAGAAGCAAGGTTTAATATTACTTTAAATATAAGTATTATCATTACACCAATCTACCAAAGGGTCACGCCTAGGCACCAGTTATCAAACCAAAACTTAATTCCTCGTCCATTACCCATTTGCTAGGTTATATTCTAGTCTACAATCTTCCAGAATTTAGTTATGCCGCTCCAAAAATTTGTGCAAGTTGGAGCTGAAGGGACTAAATCTATCCGGTTATTAAGTATGATACATAAATCTATTTATTTGTTCACAAAAAAAGTCTATTTATTTATTTAAATATAATAAAAAATTCATATACATATTACATTTATATATTTAATATCCTAGTAAAATAATAATCTCATATTATAAATAAAAAAAATTGTATTTTATTCTTTTTAACTTATCAACCTATTTAAAATTCGGTAATCTTAAATACATTGTTAAATAGATTAACAAGTCAGTTAAAGTGTTTTTAAAAAGCTAGCACATGTCTAAAAAATGCCTTTAATAAAGTGTTTTTAAAAAAAATTAGGACATGTGTAAAAAAAAGCTTTAATAGGTAATAAGTCATATTTAAACCTTAGATTGTCTTTGTTGAAGTAACTAGTGAGTATATAAGTTCCTTTTATTAACAAAATAAATAAATTTGTTTGACACATTGCTTTATTTTAGTTTATAAAAATGAAAATGGATCTTCTTTGTTTCTTTTTCGTTGATTTCTTACATTTTTTATGTATTTTTTATATTTTTGAAAAAGTTAATTAAATAGAATTTATATAAATGTTATGAAAGGTAACAGATAGAGAGAATCTTAACCCAATAAAAATAAGCTAATTTGTAGGTTATTATTGTTTTTTATTTTTATCCTCTTAATATACTAGAGATGTTTTTTATTTTTTAATCAAATATTTGATTATATCTTTTATATTTACCTTCTAATTTATCATTCTTGAACTAAATAACAAGATACTTTTAGAAACATAGGTAAATATTTTTAAAGTAGGTCAGTTTTTGTCTTAAAAAAAATAGGTAAGTTTTATTTAAACAAAGTGTAGACTAGGCTGATAGATAGGTGGTATTATTTCCTTTCCTAAATCCTAAGTGAGGAGTGTGATGGCACTAATGCAAATATGCAATAACAATAAAGTATTTCAAACTTTTCATCAGTACGCTACACTACTTATAGAAATTTAATTCCGATCTCTCTCTCTCTCTGGTTGTTGTTTTTCTGTGAATTAACATACTCCATAACCATAGCCAAATCTCATCTGAAAACAGAAGTGAATATTCTGGCTCTCTGTCTTCTCTCTCTATACATGCTTATCATCAGCACACTCCTGTCGGTGAACTTTATTTCTTTATAGTAATCAGATCTGAGGTAAATTCTCTCTATTTGTCAATTCTTCGTTGCATTCATAATCGTCCGATTAATAATGATATACAATGAGATGTGGTTTTATTTCCAATCAGTCAAAATCAGAATCAATGAAAAATTGTCAATTATTTCGCTCTATTGGGCCGCGAGAGAAAAGTATTTCGTGTTTCTAACAATTTGATTGGATCGTGCAGGGGCAGTGTTTGTGATTGAGGGAAGATGCTGACCAAGTTCGAAACCAAAAGTAACAGAGTGAAGGGACTCAGTTTCCACAGCAAGAGACCCTGGATCCTCGCCAGTCTTCACAGTGGCGTGATCCAACTATGGGATTACCGAATGGGGACCCTTATTGACAGATTCGACGAGCATGATGGTCCCGTCAGAGGTGTTCATTTCCATAATTCTCAGCCCCTCTTTGTCTCTGGAGGTACCTTATTTGCAACCTTTTTTTATGTTTCTCTATCTGTAATTAACTATCTCCATACACTGCTTGTACTCTGATCCGCTAGTTGTGCATCCTTTCTTGTTGCTGGTCTGCGTATATCTAAATGATGGCAGGGTACTTATTATGTTCTACATCTGCATCCATGACAAAATCAAAATTTGAGTTGTGTTGGATGCTCCTATAGAATCCGCTTAAACCTTTCCAATTTATGTAGATTTGTCATTTGTGTGTGTAAGAAGCATTCCTCTGTTTAGATCTTCCATGCTAAACTAATGAAACTAGAATTATATCTGATGAATCATATTTGGGTGTCCTGCCACAGAGGAATTCACCTCGTTAATATAAGTGTTTGATGCTTCTTTTATATCTGCTGATTGTATTATCTCTTCATCTCTGTTCTTTGCTTGTCCCAGGTTGATGAAAGAAGATTATACCATGAGCAGTAAGAATGGGGGATTTGCATTATATGTTTTCAAGATTTATTTGTGCTGTATTTTATTTGAAAAGACAAAAAGATTTTTTGGTATAATTTAAATGCTTTGGATCTGAAAACTAGTGACTGATATAAATGTGCCTGTTTAGGCAAAGCAGTGCTGCATGGTATCTTGTTCTACTGGTTGGTTTTCAATGTGATTTTCCAAAAGTTTCACTTGTTATTTGAAGTGGAGAAGATTTTTATGTGTTAAATACATAAAATAAATTATTGTCTACATGGAAGAGGAGGGTTTTACTTTATAAAATTTACAGCTTATTGACTATTTTTTGTTTCTCGGGACAGGGGATGATTACAAGATTAAGGTTTGGAACTATAAGATGCATAGGTGTTTGTTCACTCTTCTAGGACACCTTGATTATATCCGTACGGTGCAATTTCATCATGAGAACCCATGGATTGTTAGTGCCAGTGATGATCAGACCATTCGCATCTGGAACTGGCAATCACGTACTTGTATATCTGTTTTAACTGGGCACAATCATTATGTTATGTGTGCTTCATTCCATCCAAAAGAGGATATTGTTGTGTCAGCTTCCCTGGATCAGACTGTTCGTGTTTGGGATATTGGTTCTCTCAAAAGGAAGGCTGGGCCTCCTGCAGAGGACATTCTACGATTGAGTCAGATGAACACCGATCTTTTTGGAGGTGTTGATGCAGTAGTTAAGTATGTATTGGAAGGTCATGACCGGGGTGTCAACTGGGCTGCTTTTCATCCTACACTGCCTCTCATTGTCTCCGGAGCTGATGACCGACAAGTGAAGCTTTGGAGGATGAATGGTAAATTTGAAACCTAGATAAATACTTTATGTTGTCCTGAATAATAACTACCTGGGAATATACACTGGTTTCCATTTCATCTTCTAAAGCTCCCTTTCATATTGATCCTATTCTGATTATTAAAAATATTAATAAGACTGTGTTTGGAGGAATTTGCATTTATTGTTGCTAGCAAAACCTTTCACACAACAGTTCTTGACTTCTTGCTTGCATTAACTTTTAGTATTTAGTTAACCAAACAAAGGTTAGTATTTTTAGTGACCTTTTCAATGTCCCTAATATTTTTCCCCCTATTTTCAGACACTAAGGCATGGGAAGTGGATACTTTGAGAGGGCATATGAATAATGTTTCATGTGTTATGTTCCATGCTAAACAGGACATCATTGTGTCCAATTCTGAGGATAAAAGTATTCGAGTATGGGATGCCACAAAGCGGACAGGAATTCAAACTTTCCGCAGAGAGCATGATAGGTTTTGGATTCTTGCTACACATCCTGAAATGAATTTGCTGGCAGCTGGTCATGACAGTGGCATGATAGTCTTTAAGCTGGAGAGAGAAAGGCCTGCTTTTGCAGTTAGTGGTGATTCTTTATTCTACACAAAAGATCGATTCTTGCGTTTCTTTGAATTTTCAACTCAGAGAGAGACACAAATACTTACAATTCGACGACCTGGTTCTTCATGTTTGAATCAAAGTCCAAAGACTCTTTCCTATAGCCCTACTGAAAATGCAATTCTTTTGTGTTCAGACATGGATGGGGGATCTTATGAGTTGTATTGCATATCCAAAGATGGCACCAAGGACAGTTTTGGTAGGGGTGATATGCAAGATCCAAAGAAAGGTCTTGGAGGCTCTGCAGTCTTTGTGGCTCGAAATAGGTTTGCTGTGCTTGACAAAGGCAGCAACCAAGTATCTGTGAAAAATCTGAAGAATGAGTTGGTTAAAAAGAGTGCCCTCCCAATTGCTGCAGATGCTATATTCTATGCTGGAACAGGAAATTTGCTATGTAGATCAGAGGATAGGGTTTTTATATTTGATCTACAGCAGAGGATTATTCTCGGTGATCTTCAGACCCCTTTTATAAAGTATGTAGTCTGGTCTAATGACATGGAAAGTGTTGCTCTGCTCAGTAAACATGCTATTGTCATTGCTAGCAAGAAGCTTGTGCATCAATGCACCCTCCATGAGACAATCCGAGTAAAAAGTGGAGCGTGGGATGACAATGGCATTTTTATTTACACGACTTTAAATCATATCAAATATTGCCTCCCTAATGGAGATAGTGGGATCATAAAAACACTTGATGTCCCAATTTATATCACAAAGGTTGTTGGAAACACCATCTTCTGCTTGGGTCGGGATGGGAAAAACAAGGCCATAACTGTTGATGCAACAGAATATATCTTCAAGCTTTCCTTGTTGAAGAAAAAATATGACAATGTAATGAACATGATAAGAAATTCACAGCTTTGTGGGCAGGCTATGATTGCTTATCTACAACAGAAAGGGTTTCCTGAAGTCGCCCTCCATTTTGTGAAAGATGAGAGAATCCGATTCAATTTGGCTTTGGAGAGCGGCAACATTCAAATTGCAGTTGCATCAGCAACAGCAATTGATGAAAAAGATCACTGGTATCGATTAGGGGTTGAAGCTCTTCGTCAAGGTAACTCTGGTATAGTAGAGTATGCATACCAAAGGACAAAAAATTTTGAGAGACTTTCATTCCTTTATCTCATTACTGGTAATGTGGAGAAACTTTCAAAAATGTTGAAAATTGCTGAAGTGAAGAATGATGTGATGGGCCAGTTTCACAATGCCCTATATATGGGTGATATCAGAGAGCGTGTTAAGATTTTGGAGAATGTGGGACATTTGCCTCTTGCATACATCACTGCTACAGTCCATGGGCTACATGATGTTGCTGAAAGGCTTGCAGCTGAGCTGGGGGATAATGTCCCATCTGTGCCTGAGGGAAAAGTACAATCTCTATTGATTCCACCATCACCTATATTATCTGGTGGAGATTGGCCCCTCCTTAGGGTCATGCGGGGAATATTTGAAGGTGGTTTTAACAATACAGATAGAGATGCTGATGAAGAAGAATATGAGGCTGCTGATGGTGATTGGGGAGAGGAGCTTGATATGGTTGATGTAGATGGGTTACAAAATGGAGATGTTGCTGCAATTTTAGATGAGGTAGAAGTGGCGGAAGAGGATGACGAAGAAGGGGGATGGGAGCTGGAAGATTTAGAGCTGCCCCCAGAAGCTGACACACCAAAAGTTTCTGTCAGTTCACGATCTTCAGTTTTTGTGGCCCCAACACCTGGGATGGCCGTTAGCCAGATATGGATTCAGAGATCATCTCTTGCAGCTGATCATGTAGCTGCTGGCAATTTTGATACTGCAATGAGATTACTAAACAGACAACTTGGGATAAGAAATTTTGCCCCCTTGAAATCTATGTTCGTAGATCTACATACTGGCAGTCATTCCTATCTGCGTGCCTTTTCATCCGCCCCAATTGTATCAATTGCTGTTGAAAGAGGTTGGACTGAGTCATCTAGTCCAAATGTGAGAGCTCCACCAGCACTTCCTTTCAAATTGTCTCAATTAGATGAAAAACTCAAAGCTGGTTATAAGTTGACAACTGCTGGGAAATTTACTGATGCTCTTCGCACTTTTGTCAATATTCTTCATACAATTCCTTTGATTGTTGTTGAGTCAAGGAGGGAGGTCGATGATGTGAAAGAATTGATCATCATAGTGAAAGAGTATGTTTTGGGGCTGCAGATGGAGCTGAAAAGAAGGGAAATTAAGGACAATCCAGCACGCCAGCAAGAGCTTGCAGCTTATTTCACCCACTGCAATCTTCAAACACCTCACTTGAGGCTAGCTTTGCTGAATGCCATGACTGTCTGCTACAAGGCAAAGAGCCTTTCCACGGCTGCTAACTTTGCCCGGAGGCTACTTGAGACCAATCCTACTATTGAAAACCAAGCTAAGACGGCAAGGCAAGTACTGGCAGCTGCAGAAAAGAATATGACTGATGCCATACAATTGAACTATGATTTCAGAAACCCATTTGTAATTTGTGGGGCAACCTATGTGCCCATTTATCGTGGACAGAAGGATGTTTCTTGCCCCTATTGTACTTCTCGTTTTGTGCCTAGCCAGGAGGGGCAACTATGTGCTGTATGTGAGCTTTCAGTGGTAGGGGCAGATGCTTCGGGATTGCTTTGCTCTCCTTCCCAGATTCGTTGATTGCACTGGATCAAGTGTGGTTAATGAATTTTTGTTTCAGGTCAATTTTCAACAGCAGATGGGAGTCATATTCATCAATTAATATATTTTCTGTAGAAGCTAGAAGTAGTCAAGAGTTACTGTTTCTGAGTGAATTTCTGTCTTTCCTTCTTTTTTTTTTATCATGCTTTTATAATTCTTTTTCCCCCTCTGCTAAGTCTAAGAGGAAGGGGGAAAAGGCCTATTAATATTTCGTGCATGTGAAGTTTTCTTGTATTATGTTGAATTAATTTTATTAGTTTGAGTTGGAAATCGTAACATTTTGAGGCTTAAATAAAGTAATTCTACCGTGATTCTTGATTACTTCCTTTCCGCAATAATGACTGGCTTTGCCGTATAAATCATGTTTCTATTTTTCAGCATTTTTTACCTGTCCAACTATCCACGACTCGTGCTGTATAACTACCAAATAAAAAAGTTATGCACATCCGCCATATAAATTGATTGAGGCACTGCCGGAGTTTTCTCCAATTCTTAAACAGTCTCCATTGTATGAATTCTGATTTGCCAAATTTGTATAATAACAATTATAATATTTTTAAATAATTGTTTTATCTAACTTGTGCTAATAAATTTTGCCTTTTAAAAGAAATCTAACTTGTGCTAATGTCTAGAAATTGAAACGTAATTGCTTCCCCATAACCCGTTTAATGTTTAAAGCTATTTTGGTTTTAATGTTAATGTTCTTTAAAGACGGGTTAAACTCGATCCAACTAGAAACATACTTTTCAGTTTGAATGCCTTAAAATCAGTGAAACCATTAAAATAAACACACTAAATCTTAAGACATGACAGGATGTGAATCATAATATACTTATTCCTCTGTTTAGTTGGTGCTTATAGCAACAAAGAGAAGATGAATCACATTACAAAAAGTATCTAACTGAGATCATGTTTTATGTGTGACGGGATGAAACTGTAGTTCTTAATTGCTGTTTACTGTTACGTAGGATTTTAGACACAGTAAAAGTTAAGAGTGCAGGTGGTAATTGCTGTTTAACGGTGTTTTTTCTTTTCTTTTCTTTTTTCTTAAACCGCAGCTATAAACTGCATTTCTGTGGAGGATTGTTTTTTTTCCCAATCCCAACTGAGCTGCTATATGATATTTATTTTTAGGAAGGTTTGCTTACCTACTTCCTCCTCCGAATACATCCATCTATCAGTTTGTTCCCTAACGCGGAGTTCTACAAAAGTGAAGTTTTGATGCTCGGAACGTGAAAGAGATAGAATAAAGCCCAAATTTCTCTCCTAGGATGAATGGGTGATATGTAGTTCATATTCTTTCATAAATGTGCCCCTGGGAAAAGTGGAATACGATCGCAGTCACAGTCAGAAGATTGCAAATTTTTTTAGGAAGGTTTGCTTACCTTCTTCCTCCTGGGGACATTGGAAAACGAAAAAAAAATTCTTCCACAAAAACACAATCCATTGTTGCAGTTTAGGGGGGAAAAAACCTTACACCTAATTACTACATGTGATTTTTAGGTGGCTTGTCAACTGTCTTTCTAGCTGTCAACAGTGTCTAAAATTTCTACATAGCAGCTACAATTTGAGCTATTCAAACTTAAAAACAAATTTATCTTAATAAATATTTAAAAAAAAAAAAAAAACGATCTACTTACCTCGATCACTCTAAAAAAACTACTTTTTTACAACTGATTTCACTGTTGTAAGTTATAATCATTTTATTCTTGGTCTCCACCACCGGATTATTTTTTAGAATATTTTAAGTTAAAAATTTAAAACTAATCTTTTAAAATACAAAGATTCATACCTCTTCTAACAGATCTTGCTCCATACACACATATGAGATTCCAATTCATACGCTTAAGAAGTAAGACAATCTATCAATTAGCTATAAAATGTGGGTTCAAGTCAACTTTTTGCAAGCAGTCCAATCAAGTCCTATTTTCATGGAAGATGGTTTGCATATTCTCTCACATAAGAGAATCATCACCATTAATAGAAGAAAGAAATAATTGATTAAGATGATTTAGATTGTACAAGTTATGTACAATGTTTTTTTTCAGAAAAGTGTGTATTCTGCATTTTGTTTTTGTTTCATTGCAAGTTTTGCTTTTTTTTTATTTCATTTTTAAAATTTTGTTTTTTGTTTTCATAATTAAAGTTAACGGTCTTTATACATCCGGTCAGATTGAACTTGAGATAAAATCATATTTAATTGATTGGATCATTATATATAAAAAATAGTGATGCAGTCTAATTAAAGATTGTATTGTAACGGAATAGATGAAATTCAACCCATGAAATCTGTTTTTTGTTTTATAAAACATTAAAATAAAAGTTTGTAAATAAAATATTTAACATGTACTAATTTTTCAAAATAACATATAAAAGTATATTAAGTAGTTTATAAAAGATAAAAGAACAAATTATGAATGCATCTCCTACAATTTAGTATAATTACATATGCATATATTTTTTTAATTATTACTTTCACTAAGAAAATGTTAGTGTAAGGTTTGAAAAAAGATATTACAATTGTAATCAATACGTAAAAATAAAAATATTTTGTGTAAATTAAAAAAATGGGATGTATATGTAATTTCACTAACTTGAGGGGTGTATATATAATTTGCTCAAGATAAAAAGTATATCTTAAAAGGCTAAAAAGAGTAAAATAAATAACTAGTAGGCTTCACAACTTAAATACTTCATTGAAGTTAAGAAGGTAAGCATGGAGATATAGTGATTGAGTGAAAACAATCTTGAACAGAGGCACGACGATAGGCGAATCTACTATGATTTGACTTATGTGTTTAGAGAATGTTAGTCTAAAGCATTTGAACTAATTTTATTTTAAGTGAGAGTGAGAGAGAGACTTACTACAACACTAGTGAGCTTATATGGATTGGGTCAATCAAATTGGTTGGCCTCTATTATATACTTTTTTTATTTTATTGTTATTTACACTATCAATAAATATATATAACAAAAACATTAAAGATTAAATAGGTTGAATTAGTTCATTTGTAATAGATTTGTAGAGTTAAAATCATGAATGAATCCAATTGAGATCGGCTTGAATTTAATTACATTTAAATGTATTTACAAATCTATATTAAATTTGTTTGAATAATTCAATACACATGGATCTAAATTCATTACCATCCCAAATTAAAGAGAATGATTAATCTATATCTTTCTTATGCTATAAAAACTTTATTTCATCTCAGTTAATCTTTACACTTCAATCATTATTAATCACTCTTTTCATTCAAAGACTTTTGTTTAAATTTTGTACATGAAAAATAAAATTCAAATAAAAATGACAATTATATTTTTATTAAAAATAATTATTAATAAAATTGATAGATATATCACACCTAAGTTGAACCAAAAGAATAATGTAAAGACGTTTTGTTACAAGTCTTCTTATATTTATCACTCTAGTTTGGACTTTGGATTTAGGCCTTATATATTCTCTTCTGTGTTTTTTTTTTTTTGTGAACAAAGCATTATATATCCTATCCTAACATCTCTTTTTTATCAACTTCGCACAAAGTGTTAAGAAGTGGTCTAAGGATTTAGCTTATAACACACGCACACACTGCAGGGCTGCCCCAAGCATGAGTGTATTATTGGATAATGTAATTTTTTAGTACCCAAATTAGTTAAAATTCAACTTTTATGAGGTTTTAACATTTTTATGATTCTTTTTTTTTATAACGTTTCTTTCCAGGAAATTTTTTTATTACGTGAAGAATATTTAATAATGCAGGGCTAATTGATTTTATGATTAACAAAATTTAAATGCAATTTCATAAATACTTTTTGCGTTATTCTCTAATGTAATAAGAATTAGGCTTTTACTTCAATAATCCAAGTTAATATTTAGAATAAATAACTTATACTCGAAAAGTTAATTTATCATTATTTTATCATAAATTATAATTTTGTTATATATTATAAAAACTATTTTAAAAATTATATGAATAATGATTTCCAATTAATATAAAATCAAACTCTAACTAATATTTCATGAAATTCTCTAAAAAAACTAATATTTGATGAAAACTTAATTACATGAACTACTAATAATTTTATATCTAACTCTAATTCTAATGAGGAATAACATAAAAAGCATTTAAAAAACTACGTGTAACTTTTTTATTATTGTTAAGATTTTGATCCGGCCTATAAAAAAATGGTCTGGTATGTTAGACTAGCGTTAAACATATGTTTCCTCTTTCCTGACTGGGTTCAATTTCACTTATTTCATCTCTTCCGTATTTCTTCCTTTCTCATTCATATTTTTTCAACGAGAAAAGATTGTAAGATTTCAACATACTTGGGTCTGAGTGGGTATTGGCATTGCTTCAACCCCTGTTTCAAGCATATTCTGAAAACAAAAATATGTCTTGTTAGTTTTTAGTTATTTTTAAAATAGTTTATACTTTATTTGAAACTAATAAAAAATAGTTTTAAAATTTATTTTTTTTACTTAAGTTTACTATTTGAGATTATTCATCGTCATTTGTTATCACTGTCAGTTGTCACCATCACATGTTGTTGTTAGTTGCTAAGCAACAACTACCATTGTTAATCATCAATCTCTAGTCATTATTGTTGGTTGTCGATCTCTTTTCACCATCACTTGTCTCTAACTGTCGGTCGCCGTTTTCAGTCTCTAATAGCTATCACTAGTCTCTGGTCTCTGTTGCCCGTCACTGACTATTGCGAAAACCTTGTATATATTATATATTATAAAAAGGCAAAATCTTATATCGTCTAAATTAGCTTTTTGAAAAGAGCATACAGTTGAGCTTTTAAATAAGATTTGGCAAAGAAGCTAGCAAGCGAGAAGTTTCATGCACATGAACTTAGGTTTTATGGGCTTGTTGTAGTGGAAATTTGTTAATTTGGTCACCTTGTACATGTGATTAACAAGTATTGTGAATCTTATGCAAAAATTCTTTTGTGAACCATGTGATTTACATGTGTATGAAACATTATAGTCATTGATCTATTTTTATTACTTTACGGTTGCATAATTAATATGTAACCACTACCACTACTATTAATTCTATTTAATTATTAATTCTATTTTATTTTCATTTCATAATTTTATTTTAATTATAAGGGAAGGGACCTAGCCTGCAACCACAATAATAAAATTGTCTTAATAAACCTAAACAAGTTCCTTGACGTTTTATTTCTAACAATTATCTCTAAATGTTGAATTAGAGTAAAATAAAAGAACAAATAAATCTCAACTACTAATTTAGACTCTAAATTCAATAAAAGAGATAGAGTAGATTGACCTTAACAAAACTAATAAATTTTTGAAGAAAAAAAAAACTTACAAATTGAGGTGCCTCAGCCCACACTAACATCGTGTTTGGTATTGTGGGAAAAAAAAAACTCTTTGAGTCTATGTTATTGTGTGTTGATGTTTTTTTTGTAATCTTTTAATAACTTTAATTTAAATATTTATCTCTTTCTATTCTATTTCACTTCCACCTAATAATCTTAATATTCATTGTATTGTTCTTCTTTTATTTTCTCACTCATTCCCTTTCCTTTACTCCCATTTCTTTATTAATTGTAAAACACAAGCTTAACTTATCTTCATTTTCTCGTATCAAATAAAACGAGTCAAATTAACGAGTTAGGAGGTTAAAAATTGTAATGTATTCAGTAAAATAAATCGAATCTAAATAGGTTTATTTGACGAATCCAACTATCTTTTTACTAACCATGGATTCAATTTTTTCATTTTTATTTAAAAAAATGCTTGTTAAATAAAAATAATTTAATAAAGAAAATTGAACTTAAATCTACAGCTAAAGTTTATTATTTTTTATCAACAAGTTTAAAGGAATGCACTTACGATGTAAAAAAAAAATACACCTGTATTGTAAAATAACAAATTCATCATAATATAATATAATATAATACAATATAATATAATATAATATGAGTTTAATTGATATATATAGTGTAAAGGGTCTTTACATTAACGTTCAATCATAACTTTTTATTTATGTGACTTTTAAAATGCTTACGAATAAAATCAACAAATTTACCCTAAACGAAAGATTGTGATTGAATGTTAAAAATCTTTATACTGATAGTGTATATCAATTAAACTCATATATATATATATAGACACTAATTTGTGATTAAATAACTTTGTAAAAACTAAAAAATATTCACAATGTTTGTTTGATATTTTAAAAAAACTCATCCAAACAAAGTATAAAATAAGATAAGATGCAGTTTTATTCTTTTTAAATATAATATTAAATTAAAATTCAATCAAATTGATTTAGTATTTTTTTTTTTATTTTATAATATATTATCATAATTTAAAATTATTAAATGAAATTAATTAATTTTTTATATTATTTTAAAATTTAATTCATATTTTAAAATTTTAAAATATATTGTTAGTTTAATATTATTATTTTTTTATTTCCATTTAAAATTATTTGAAATTTATATTATTATTTATTTTATACATTAATTTATATTCAGTACTTATTTTTAACATTTGAACATAATATATGAATTTTTATTAGAAAATAAACAAACATTATAAGTTATTCGATATTTATTATTAATTACCATAACACAAATTATATATTATAAAATAAAATCAGTTTAGTTAAATTTGTTTGATTTTTTTATATATATTTAAGATCTAAAAATCAAACCCAATTGAAATATATATATATATATATATATATATATATATATATATATTATAATATATTATATTTTTTAGTAAGTGACTTTTGTCAAGAAATTTGGTTCAGTTAAAAGAGTACTTGTTATAAATTATCTGACATTGTTGTTTTTAATTCTTTATCAGAGAATAAATAGTAAGTGTTTATTTGATAATAGATTTATAAAATTATTTTAAGTGTTTTAGTATTTAAAAACTAAAAAACTTGTTTAGTTACAGTTTTTTTAATAGATTCTAAAAACAATTCTATTTTTTTTTTAGTTTTTAAAAACTAAAAAATAGTTTTCTATTTTCAGTAAATATAGATAATTTTTTTTATTTTCACATATTCAAAACAGTTTTCAACTAACACTTATCAAATAAGGTTTTTTTTTCTTCTTCCAAAAATAGTTTTTAAATTTTTTTTTTCAAAAACTAAAAAAGAAAATCAAATCCATCAATCCTTTGGTTACTTTCAATTTTTTGAATCGGTTTTACAGTTTATAAATTTGTAAAGTCCCGTTTTTCTCTTAACTTATTTCTTTCTTTTAATGAATACTACAATATTTGATATAAGAGATAATCATACTAAAACTAAGTATAACCATTATAGTTAACTAGGATTAAAAAAAAGAGAGCACTCTGTGCCTATGTAAAATTAAATATATTTATCTTCTGATAATTTTGTCCTCTAACAAAACAGATTCATTCTCATAATTTTTTTAAAAAAAAAATCATTTAAATAATTATTTTTAAAAAATGACTTAATCAGCCCATTTTTAACGTGTTGTTTTGCCAAATTTTTGCTGTTATCTGATTAGTCTTTGAGAAACTTGTTCGCTAAGTTATTTTCATTTTTCTTCTTTTCCTTTTAATTCTTGTTTCTCTTTTTGCATGTTCTATACAGTTGGTACTGTGCACGTTCATTTTATATTTATCTTCTACATTAAGAAAAGAAGAAAACCCTTTTTTCTTTCCGTGAAAAAAAGTTATAGACCTATCGTTACAAAGAAAAATATAAAGAATTATTAGCAAATGTAGCAACGAGGTAATTATAAGATTCAGGGAAAATGAAGTAATGAAATATCTGGAGAGTATAAAAATCATAAAAAAAAAAAAATGAAATTTAAACTCGTGTGCCAGACATGACCAATTTATCATGTACCACACAGAGGCACTTTAAACTTAGAAGTCTTCCATAATCCTTACATACGAACTATTGATTTTTTATTTTATTTTATTTTTTTGTTACGTATGTATCAATGGTTTGAAATTTTTCTAAGGATGCATTACATATTCTTTTAATTTGGTTATTTACAATTTATTCCCTGTGATATATTCGGCACCAAATTTTGTTTGACAAAAGAGGCACTGGTCAGCCGTGACTGGCGAGCATCCAATATTTGTGGTCCTTGGTGGCATAAAACAAAACACAACTCCATTTTTGAACGCTTCAACTCTCTCTCAAACAACCCAACTCAACCACTTCTCTTAAAAAACAAGGACCTTCTTACAAACAAAAAAGCAACATAAAGAGTTACTTTCGATTTGATCCTCCATTTACAATTCGTATACTCATTTTTATCTTTATCTTAATTAAGATAATATTAATATTAATATCACAATACAGGTGTAAGTAAAAAATTTATGAATTTGTTAAAATAAAAAAATATGTAGGAAGGACAGAGAGTTGAAATAATTTGTGGGTTTAGCACAAGACAAGTTAATGTTAGTAAGGCAAGACGTAGGGAGTAGGGAGTTACAGGTGGCGGTTGCTTATTGGGTTATGCACGTCATGAGAGGTGTTGTCACTCAACCACACGTATCCGTGCATCCCAAGCAATGGTTTTTATATTTATTATCTAATATTTACTCAGACCACACCCGATTGCAAATCAAACCAAGAATGGAAAACCAATCCTCTTCCATGCAGTTCCTCCTCCTCCAACAGGTTCACTTCTTGAAGCTCAACGACGAGTCTCTCTTGCAGTGGGAGCTCGTCGACGTTCTTGATGCCGAAGAGGATGTCGATTCTCCTCCCAACCATGCGGATCCCCCAATTCAACAAATTCGCCATCTTCTTCTTTGTCCCAACGTCGGTTTACAAGATTATCCTGACCGTGTTCATGCCGATTCCCTTTTAGAAGATGATCACTATCCCCAAGATGATGTTGACGACCATGACCATGACCATGACCATGACCATGACCATGACCATGACGATTATGGGTATGGTTTGGACGACGAGCTTGTGCCCTGGAGCGTCAGCAACAAATTCGGGAGACAAAGGATGAGGAAATTGGGGAAAAGGGCATTTTCGAAAATGCACAATTCTAAGAAGTCTCCTTATCTTTTTGTGAGCCCAGGGTGTGTCCGTGGCAAGCACGGTCTCGGCCTTAAGCACATTACTGACTCCTAATTGAGCTGCTTAATTATTCATTAGATCCCCTTCAACAGATGCTATTGGATTATGTTAGATTGTTTAACTTTTACAATCCTGATTATCATTTGTATTTGAATATCAGGTTGCAAGAACTTTAGGACCATGTAATAACTTATGTCTTTCTCTTTTATGTGCATATCATTATGAATATTTCTTAGTGAAAAAAATCATAGCTCCATTTGCTTTTGTATATTTTGTGCTTTTGCTGGGTAAAGTTTACAGCTTGCTTTAGTTCTGACTTTCAAGGATTTGGTTGTGGTAAGACAGAACATATTGGATAGCTAAGGAAGTTGATTTGAATTCTGTTTCTGTAGGGAATAGCACCTTTGTTTGTTTCCGGAATGTGTTTGCTTGTGCGTTTATTAAAGGATCCGGTTGTTTGGACTGTTAAAATGGAGCATTGTTGTGCAAATTTTGTCAGGGGAAATCCTTGCATGTTTTAGCATGCAGGTTTGAAATGGTTTTCATTACAAAATCATTACATCATGTTTGATTTAAACAACCATACTTGAAGTCGAGATATATTGATTGAATGAGGAATTTATTTGGTCAAAATGGGAAGAAGGATGCTTCTTCTAGAACCCAAGTTTAATAGGCAAGCTCTCTTGAACATCTCTCCACGAAGTTTCTTTAATCATTTAAGAGTGGCTTAATAATAAAATTATTATTTTAATATGGATTATATACCATTTAAAATGGAGAGTTTTTATTTTTAGATATATTTCATAATTATTTGTATATTTTTTTTACTTAACTTTAATCCATATTTGTATTTAACAATGCAATAAAGTTTTGTGATTTGATGTTAATAATTAATCAAGGGCATGGCCGCAGAAATACAATGAGCTTGTAATAATCAATAAGGTCATAACCTGATTAACATTCGAAATAGGTAAAGATAGGATTGGATCAATTGAATTTTATTTATTTATTATAAGGAAGCTAGAAATTCAAAGTTTAGACACAAAAAGAAAAAGGAAACAACAAAAACATCCCCTAGCAGCGCATTCTATATCCACGAAGGAGATGGGCCAAAGATATGCAAACCATATTCCATCACAACTCACAAGTCCAAACTTTACAAATGAATCTTTCTACGCGATTAGCTTCATAAAAGATACGATCACAACTCACTATATGAATGTATGATCCTCCAACAACCTTCATCGAGGATCAACAAGTGCTCAATTTGATTTGACCAACAAGTTATCAAAATACATAAAATCTAATTTTAAAAATTTAAACAATCAAAATAAACCATAACTGAAAATCATTGCATGTCTCTCATTGACAGAGCAGAAAGTCAATGTCAATGAAAACTGAAAACAACAGGCCGGAGGTTGGATTTGGATGGGATCAAAGCAGTGTTAAATTTGGCCGATAACATAACTGAAATTGCCGAACTTTAATTAATTAATTTGACAGGCTAACTATCTCCGTAAATTAATTTGAGTTAGGACGCTCAGCATGCACATCTTTTTTAAAGATCGGCTCAACATGCACAATACTTTATATATACTACACATCTTTTAGCCTTTATCGTGTGCTGGTTTGTAACCTGATATCTGCATTTACAATAAATTTTTGGTACAATCGAAATTCCTATATATTTTTTCTATTTTTTTGTTTAGATATTTTGCACTCATGTCTATACCTGCAATAAGTTTTTAAGATTATTGAAAAACTTGCATATTATTCCTCCATATTATTGTAACTTTCCTTTTAGGGTAGGGATGATGTCTCTATGCAAAGTAATTTTTCTTATCTTAACACTACCTTCAATAAAATATGCTACTTTACTTTAATAGACCTTCATCAGGTTTATTAAATAATTTTCTTTTCTTTGGATCATCATTAGGCCCCTAGATCAATATACAAATTTGTTGGACCAAACAACACATAATCAATGACCTTTTATTTATTCATATTGATAAGAAAAATACTTAAACAATAAAAAACAATATTTAATAAAAAAATAACAAAATTATTTTACTCACATAGTCTTATACATACATCTACAACAAGATTTTGGGACTATAGAAAAATCTACAAATCTTCCCTCCACATCATCATAACCCCTTTCCCACTTAGGGTTGTAACTGCCTCTTCAAGCTAGGTGATTTTTCAAAGCCCTATTTATAGACCTAAGATTTGTGTTGTAAGAACCGGATTGAGCCAATCGATTTGATCGGAAAACAAATGAACTTGTTTAGTAATTGGTTTGATCGATACTAAAAACCAACAAAATAAATAACTGATGTTAAAATTGAAGAATCGATCATGAAATTGGTGAAACTCAATGATTCAACTGAAGATTTGAAATTAAAATAATTTGAATTATTTTTTCAACTCTATGGGTTGTTCTATATTAATCAAATATCTTAAGTTTAAACTTTGAATATTATAATCCTTCTTGGACTCGAACAACAGAGAAGATTTGAGGTAAAAAAAAAAAAGTTTAAAACAAAATAAGTGTCATAAAAGTAAGATATTTGAAATTAAAAAACCAAGAGCTTAAATTTTAATTGCTTACTATGGACAAAATTTTGAAATATAAGGTAACTTGAGACATGATTTTGCCTTCTCAAGGATTTAAAAAAAAAAAGAAGGAAGAAATTGAACAAATATCCTTCTTTTTCCCTTCATATTTCATATATAGATAAGGGTTACCGTAGGTGTTACTTATTACTATTAAATAAATATGTTCTTTAAAATGAATTTTAGAAACTAAAAATAATTAACATTTATTCTTTTAATAAGGATTAGAAATAATACTTTTAAATCTTAGAAAGACCAAAGACAATCAAATTTTGTTATAGAGACGAAATTTAAACACGTTCATTTTATAGGAATGAAAGATATATATTTAAATTTTATTATTATAATATTTCTTATCAACAACAAAAGATTATTTCTACGTAAAAATCACCCAAATAAAATTTAAATTGGTTTATGCCTACTTTTTGCTCTAAATTAAACTTTAATTTAGATTGAAAAATTAACTTATGATAGGTAGTTGGCCTAAAAGAACTACATAACTAATTCGAAGAAAAGCATAGGAATACATTAAGGGTTTTCATCAGGTTGCTACCCAATGAATCTAGATAAATTGAGTTGATTTTTATTTATGGTAGGATGAAATTTGATTCAGCTCAATCAAATAGAGTCTATCTATTATAGATTGGGTGAAGAGTTCTATAAGTTAAACTCGATATCAAACTCAATCTGACCATAAATTAAATTAGTATATATTATTATTATTATTATTATTATTTGAAATTGTGTATTTTGTTATTATGTATTGATTTATGTTTTTTTTTTATTTTTGAAAAATTATTTAATTTGTATTTATTTGAATGACTTGACTAGCTTAAACAAATTATGTTTACTTTTATTTTGGACAAATGTTTCTTTGGTTATTATTGCTTAAAAATTTAATTGTATGTTAATTTTACGTTGTTTTAGTTTTGATATATAATTGGTAACTATAATTTATTCTTTATTTTTATGTTATAATAATTATAGAGTTTATTTTTAAAAAAAATCCTAAAAAAGCTAAAAAAGATAATATTCTAATTTTTTAAAAAATTAAAAACTTTTTTAAAACTTTCATCCAACTAACTCAACTCATTCATGGACGGATTGAGTTGGGTTTAATAAAAAAAATGAAAACTCAATCAAACCAAATATTTTATTATTGGATTAAGTCTTAGGTTTTTGCCTAAGTTTGTTCTAGCTCAACTTAATCCATGTTTACCTTAAATACAGTTAAAAATTAAGAAAATCAATAACAATTTAAAAAGTTAGTTTATAGTAATCAATGAAAAAAAATACTTGATATAACTCCCTGCCATTTTAACGTCCTTTCTTAAGATATAAATATGTATGATAAAAACTAATCTAAAAAAATTATTACTTTTAAATTTATTTTAAAGATATATTTATTATTATTAATAAATGGTCATGTATATTATTAAAAATTTAAATTAAATATTATCATATATTTAATTTGAACTTTTTAAGCCATAAAGTTATCTTTATTTTTATTTTTTATTATTATAAAATTATATTATATACTCTATTTTGAACATTTTTGTTTATATATTATTTAATCATTATTATCATTAGGGAACTCACTTTTCCTAAAGTTTTGTAAATGCTATTTAAACCTTTTTAATTTTTATTATTAAAGTGACACTCACATTGTTTCATTTTATTGGTTAAGTAAAGGTAACAAATGAGTTAACAGAGACTACTTGACCATCAAAATTGCAAATCAAGTAATAGGTGTTTGTGTTAATTTCAGCTTAACTATTAAGTATACAGGATAGTGAGTAAATTTCAAACTAACCCAAATCATATAGCTTAATTTAATCTTAACCTAATATGAACATCCCAATTCGGTAACAAATAGGGCTTTTACAAGGTTTTGACTTTATTTAAGACTCTTGACATTAATTAAATTCAAATTTTATGATTCAATCTTCTAGCTATAAGCTATAACATTGATTAATTTTAAACTTTAACATCCAATCTCCTATAACTTTTGACATTCAAAAGGAAACAAGTATTTTTTAAAACTATAGATGGTATATATACACACACACGTATATGTGTGTTGCGTGTAATTTGCCTTTATTGGTACATTTTTAACTAAGATTTTTAACTACTATTTTGACTTTGACACATAAGCTCTTAAAAACATTAATCATAAATTATTATATGTCTGACTCTCTTATTTAAATTGTTTCTCTTTAATTTTTTATTCTTTTTTTCCTGTTAAATTTTGCTATTGGTTCATACTTTGTGGGTTTTACTCACTTCTATCTAGAATTTATTCTGTGCAATTATGGCAGCTTTGGCGTGGTGTAAAATTATTTTTTGAACTCGTGTGAAGGGCTTGTATATATAGAAATTTATATAGCTTTATTCTAGACCCATTACTGAGAGAGTACTGGTGTTGCAGAAGATAGTAGAGAAACGGGAAAAAGGTAGTAAAGGTTGATATTTCAGTGGAAAGATGTCCTGGATGCAAGGCCAAGAAGAGGTAACAGTAAAGGTATCAAAGTGTGAAGACTGTGGGAACCAAGCCAAGAAGGATTGTGCACACTCAAGGTGCAGAACCTGCTGTAAGAACAAAGGGTTTAAATGCCAGACCCATATCAGAAGCACTTGGATTCCTGTCGATAGAAGGCGTCAGAAAGTGGAGCAGTCACCTTCCACTGCTAATCTTCAGGGAGATATTCCTAAAAGGCACAAGCACAACCCATATTCAAGTACTGTACATTTCTCAACTATAAGTCTATATATATATATAACCCAAATTAAGATCCATACACATAAATCAGCCCTAATACTAATATCTTCGTTTTCCTTGATTCTTCTGTGTGATTATTCTATATCCTCAAAACCATCTTCATACTCATAAAATTATGCAGATATTTATTCATCCTATTTTCATCTTTTAGTTGAAGCTTCAACCAGTTGGCTTCAAAATTACTGCTCCTTTATATTTATTTTTTTTTCCTAAAATTTTTGGTGTGATATATATATATATATATCACTGATTTGTGTATCAATTAATTCATGTATAGAGGAGTTCAAATTTCCATCCGCTATGAGTTCGATGGCGTTATGCAGCTGCGTTCAGGTGCGTTCTATGGATGACACGGTTAATGAAATAGCATATCAAACATCTGTAAACATTGGAGGACATGTATTTAGTGGTCTTCTTTATGATCAAGGACCTGAACAAAGCTTCAGTGCTAAGGGTGACAGCAGCTTCATAGACCCTTTTGATCCACAACACAGTCTCAATCTTAGGAGTGTTTCAATCAACACTCATGATGGTGCAAGTGCAACTATGCCTCCACCATCAGCCGCTGCTACTCAGGAACCACTTTTTCCTCCACCACATCCATTTCCCTTAGCCTCCTTCAGACCAGATATGACATACTTGTCACACCCAAAACCTTAATTAATTTCTTTCTGGATACGTACTGGGAAAAAAAACGAGAGGGTATATTTAGATGCGGAAAATAATAGAATGGATCAAAATACTTACTAATTCATGTGTTCTCTTCCTTTATTGTTCAAGAAGAGAGATAGGAGCTCTAGATATATGCAACACAAGGGGAACAAATTAATTCATTAATCAACACGTAGAGTACTGGAGGAGCTGGCTGCTTCTTGTTGTTTTTGGTTGAAATACCAATGACTCAATTATATTATATATATTATACATTTGTTACTAATTATTAGAGTTTGATTTTTAATTTAATTAGCGTGCAGCACATGCGCCTACTTATAGGTTTGGCAGTTTTGTCTTCTTGTTTTGTTGTGATTCACTTTTTACATCTTTGTTAATCATAATGTTCCTACTTCTAGTTCCTTTTGTCGCCATTGTCCTGTATCTAGTTGGTATAAATTGCCAAGTTTTCATTATCAATATTTAATTTACATAAATATACAGTTTGTATAGTGTCATTTCTATAAGCTGTATCAAACCCAATGTTTCTAGATAGGAACAAGCAACATGATAACATAACTAATGAAGATATTAATCTCCGGTTTGGCAAGCGAAGGATTTTTCAAAGCGGTAGGCGCTTTTGTTTGTTTCGATGACATGACATTGAACACAAATCCAAAAGGTCGTTCTTTTTCTTTTGCCTCCACAAAACGAGAATGCTTAGTTTGCCTAATTAAGCTGCAACATGATCGATTCTACATTTTGATATTAGCTATATTTTTTGTCACTTCCTTGCTTGAAATGCGGTTTAATTCGAGACAGGCGATTAATTTATATATATACATGTGACTTTTATTTATGGTATATAAATATATACGTGCGAAAACTGGCTTTTATATTTTTGTAAAAATATTAATATAACGTAAATGCGCCGTATAAGCGCACACATATGCATATATTATAAACGAATAATATATATATATATATATATATATATATATATATATATATATACGTAGAAATACAAATGAAGCATAAGAGGAGGGAAGAATCATCCGTAACCCTAAACTAATTTAAAACAATGCATTTTTGGGGGTGCTGTACCAAAGAGGTTATGAAAGGACAGGCATCTTGTGAAACTTAGTTTCAAGTTAGCTTTTGCAGTAAAGTACTAGATAAACCGAGTGCGCTCAAACTTTTTATAGAAAAGAGGCAGTCACTAGCTCTAAGGAATACGCGTACACAACCTGAGGAATATATCCTTTACATATATAGAGAGACAAGTACCAAACAAGGCCTAATACAATCAAATATTAATCATACTAACATATTTCCAGAATGCATGCCGATTCCATCCCGCAAATGGTTATAGATGACTTGCTAATTCTGGCTCCCCGTGGCCATGCATGATATTCAAATCCAGATATTTTTTATAATGCATAAACAAATTTACTTTCTAACATTTAATTGAAATTGAATATAGGATGAGAAAAACACCTTTGTTTAAAGTTTGTAGCAATGAAATCGCAAATGTCTTTCGGCAATTAATTAAGAATGTACGTACGATTTCACTAAAGCATTCCAAGCATCCCCTCTCTTCTATGTTCGCCGTTACATATTATAAGCTGAAAATGGGGTCAAGCTCCTCACCGGCATGCCTCTTATCAAATAATTATGGAATATTTAGCACTGACATGTTAGTTTGAGTGAAAATATACCAAGATAAAATAATTATTTACTAAAATAATTAAAATTTTCTGCTATTGCAAATAAGAAATATTAAAAATGAAGTTAATTAACTATTAAAAATTGTGAGTCGATTATCCACGAAAGTTAATCACTAATAAAGCTATAGATATTTTGCATTTAGACGTTCTAACTAGACTGATCATAATAAATCAGCAGTTGGGAAGATGATTATTTTCTTAGAGATATATTTTCCTTTTCTTTCCACTACAACTAACTATCTATCTATATATATATAATTTACTTTCTCTAACAATAACTAACTTTTTCTTTGTGTGAATAATTTATTTTTATAAAATCTAATAGTTATTTATTAGAAGTATTAGATTTAAAAAATGAATGATAACTGGGCAAAGTGTGGTGAAGGGATGTAGTGGATATGAAATTTTAATTTTCGTTTTGTATTAAGTATTTTTGGGTTTGGATATTTCGCAATTATTTTTTATAATTTATTAAATAAATTAATATTAATTTTATTAATTATTAAATAAATTATATTCTAAATTTATTTATATTTTAATTTGAATGATTCATACAAGTATAAATTTATACACAAATTTGTAAAACCCCCGGCCCCTTTTTTTATGTGCTTGCTTTGACGTGTGAAATCACTTCTTTTCACTATTATTTACATGTCAATAACAAGATCCTGACATGATAATACTAAAGTTTATTTATCTGTAATTTGTCCATGGCTGGATGTCATGAGAATGTATACACACATCAACATATTGCTCAGTTTGATTCTTGTCGATATTATATTATGTGAAAAGTTGCATGGCAAGTATGTTTTGATGCTTTACTTAATCTAATTAACCAGCCATTAGATGCTGATCTAATCACCTCAAATATTATATTATGTAAAATGTCATTATCATCGAAAAGAAGCTTAATTAAAGCCTTTAAAACCAGTGTTTTAAAATTGATGACAAGGATTGTATAGTTCTATGAACATTATATCAACCAAAGTGTTTTAGTATAGTTGTTGGAATTTTTTTGAAAATGTACTGCAATTATATCAACCTTTGAAGTGTTAAAACAATTGGATTTGAGTAAATATTTTTTTCTTTTGCTTCCATTTTTTTCTTAATAATTATAAGAGAGAAGAAATCAAGATTGGTTTGGCATGGGACGGAGGGGTTATGCCCCCTCAACTTTATGTTTATATTTATATATATATATATATATATATATATATATATATATAAATTAATAAAAGATCGATTACATATTTTAATTTTAAATTAATATATATTATGTGGATTTGTTTTAGGGTTTATTTATTTTTTTATTTAATTTATTTTAAACTAAAGTTTTTTAATTAATGTTTTATGGAAATGAAATCATCTATATACCATGAGGATTGCAACTTGCACCTAGCAAATTACATCATGCACCCAACATTAGTTTGTAATGATCAAAATGCCTAATAAAATTTTTTGACTTTCAAGGAAGGCCTTTCGAAGAGGTAAAATATTTTATTTTTGGACCTTTCAAGCAGGCTTTTTAAAGGTTGAAAAACAAATATTTTAACATGGAGGACACTGTCACATTGGAAACCATTGTTGGAATTTGTTCAACTGTAAATCAATGTTATTGTAGTAATGTTGTCTGGCTTTGTCTTTTATACTTTGCTTTGCTACTAACTGCTTTAGGACCCTCCATGCCCCTCTATCACATGTGAACTAACTTTTGTCTCTAACTAAGTGATTCTATTGCCTTCTTTTATCCATTCAAAATGCCTTTTTGAACAGGTAAAAAATTAAAATTTTATGTCTTCCAGAAAGCTTTTTTGAACAAAATAAAAAATTATGTCTTTCAAAAAGTCTTTCCAAAAAGCATAAAACTAAAATTTTATAATCTTCAGAAAGTCTTTTAGGAAAGCATAAACTTTACTATTCGGAAAGACTTTCTAGAGTATGCACCTAGTTATTAGACCGTCGTCAGAAACGCACCAGGAAACATTGGGAACTTTAAATATTTTTACAAGAGTAAAATGAGAATTGTTAAAAATATGTTGGGTGTAGGTGTAATTCACAAGGTGTAAGGTGCAACACTCTCAAATCATATGCATTCAAAAAAGCGAGCCAAAAACGGGTGGCCCAACTCACATGGGTTGAAATGGGTGAACCTGATAAAAAATGGGTATGACTACATTTTTATGATTTTTGTCCAACTTTTTTTGTTTTTCGGCTTGACCAACCCATTTTTGTGATGAGTCAAGCTAGCCCGCGAATCTTGATTTATTTTGACGGATCCAATTTCCTAAATACTTGTTTATTCAACTTTCTTAGGCTCTTATATAGTTCAAGAATTAAAAAGAAAAAGTTCATTAATGTTAAAGCTTATCTATTTGTTTTTTGTATGAATTGTGAAGTAGTGTTTATCATTTCCTATCTTTTTTATAATGTCATCATATTATTTATGTTTAATTTTCACTTTTCATTGCCTACTGTGAGATACCAGTGTGAATCTAGAGGAGTTTGGATTCGTTTTACGGATCTATCTAAACTAGAAGATAATAAGTTAACAAAAAAAACCTGGGTAAACAAGAAAATGAAAGAAAAATAGAAAATAAAAAGACATATATTTTGAAATCAAGTAGTAAAAATAAAAATATTGGAATCCAAAGTGAGGGAAAGTTGAAAAGTTTGAGTGAGACAGAAAATGAGATTTGCAATTTAAGAAAAAAAATGAGAAGTTAAATTGAGAAAAAAAATGAGTGTAATGAAAATTGAGTTTTCTCATGTGAGAGCTTTATCAAGCTTTGAGTTATAAGAACCCTATTTCGATCTTATCAGGTTACCTGTGCCGATCAACCCTATGACTTATCACTCATATTTTCATATTTCTTGAGTGTGGTGCCAATATCCTTTCCCAAACAAAAATAATAAAAAAAATAGTTTTTTAGTTTCTTTCTTACAAATCAAAATTCAAGGTGATCTCATTTATGTGTTCACATCAATTGGTATCAAAGTTTTGACTCCTTGAAATTTCACATGGAAGAAAATTTTTCTTATCTCAATGAATCCTAACGCCAGTTTGTTAATGTTGTAACTGCAAAATTTCAAACATTAATAAAAGAGCATACAAAAGCAATGTGTGAAAGAATTAAGCAGTAAATCAAAGACATCATAAAGATGATAGAGGTAATAAAATGAGAGAGTTAAGAAAACAATAAGAAAAACCGTTGATTAGTGTGATTGTGGAAGAAAATTAAACAAAAATGGAAAATAAAGAGACATATATTTTGAAAACAAGTAACGAAAAGAAATGTGAAAATAAAAATATTGAAATCCAAAATGAGGGCAAGTTGAAAAGTTTGAGTGAGTCAGAAAATGTGATTTGTAATTTAGGAAAAAATGTGAAAATTTAGATGAGAAAAAAAATAGATAAGTGTAATGAAAATTGAGTTTTCTCATGTGAGAGCTTTATGGAGTTCTGAGTTATAAGAATCATATTTAGATAAACCCTATGACTTATCACTCACCTTTTCATCTTTCTTGAGTGTGGCATCAATATCCTTTCCCAAAAAAATAGTTTTTCAATTTCTTTCTTCCAAACCTAAATTCAAGGCGATTTCATTTCTGTATTCATATCAAATACCTATTGTAGTTGTTTTGGGTTTGAATATCTGAGCCAGAAAAGTTTTATGGCTACCCTGACTTCTAAGTGAAACTACACTCAACCAACGAGCACTTTTATAAGTCAAGAACAAAAAAAAAATCCTAAACAAATATCACAACCAATCAAAACAAGCCAAAAAAAACCCTTAGAAAGGTGGTTAAGTAAAGTTAAATTAGCTTAAAAAGTCAAGGTTGGATAGAAAATATTAGAAATTATTAAATTATCAAAACTTAACATTAGAAATTATTAAATTATAAAAACTTAATATAAGAAATTATTAAATTAACTTACATATTACATAGAGAATATTATAAATTATTAAAATATTATGTGTGGTTAGTGGTATGCATCAATGCATAAGTGATTAAGTATATTGTGAGTGTGCAACTGTGCAAGTCTCTTTCCAACTTTCCTTTCCCTTTGTAAATCGCAAGAGTCAAGATGTATTGAGCTTTAAGCCATTAACCCTACCCTACTCCATGCCACACAAATCTCAAGTTTGGAAAGGCAGCAACGACGCAACGCAACTTATGTAACTCACACTGTGTTTTAGACCTCTAGACCTTTGTTTCGAAATATCTCATTCGTGCGTGTTGCAACTCACACTCTTGTAACCAAAAGCCCATAAATCTGGACCAAAACTGGCAGGTCAGCCCGCCTACAAAGGGGTGGCCTTGGTAGTTTGGTCTGTCCTTGGTATAGCATACCAACTTGCCTCAACCCATTTTTAGCGAGCCACAAGCGAGTCAGATCTAAACGAACATAACTAACTAGTTTTGTGATCCCTATCAATTATCCACAAGAATATTAAATCAAAACAATATTTAACTAAAAAGGTAATAAACAGTAACAAGTATCTTTTAGATGATTAAGAATATACTAAAAAGATATTAAATTAATTATTATTATTATTATTATTATTATTTAATTTACTTATATAAAATAAATGATACAATTATTTATAAAAAATTGATAACAAAAACCCACATTTTCCCATCAACCTATGTGAATCATCAAACTAAGACAGCAAAAACCATGTCTCCCCATTGCTCACAAACAACAAACACTGCACACTAAGCATATATCCAATTATCAACCTTTTACCAAAAGTGAATTTCCTTCAACAATTTCAAAATTACCAAACTATTTCATAAACAAGGGACAAGACATGTTTATTTGAAGTTTTGAAGTGTGCATTCTTATTAATGACATGATTTCATTCAGTATTTGACCCAACCATAATGACTTATGTGAAACTTGTGCCTTATAAGTACACCAATTTTATACTATTTTTTTTATCAATTGACATGATATTCCACTAACATAAATAGTTAAATTCTCTTAACCTTAACAAACGTTCTCTTTAATGGACAAGTCTTGGATTGACATGTCTTGAAATACTCAATATTTAGAAAGATTGAATAAATTCTTGGATTTAGCATTTTCTAATTAAAGTGTTAATGACCAGATAAGATGCTTATGTCCTAAATGCAAGTTCAACAAATAAAAAATGCATGAAGTAGTGTACAACTACTTGATTCTTATACCTTTTTTTCCAAAAGGGTACACAATTTGGCTTAGACATGGGAAAACAAGTATTATGCATACTACAATTGAAACACCTAAGATGCCTCGACAAAATGAAGATAGAATTATTATTAATGATCTCATATGTGAGATGGTTAATGACACATTTGGTCATCATAGGGAATTTGTGAATGGTTTTCACGTCGTGTATGTATATATACACTTTAACTTCATAACTTTGCATTTTAAAACTTTTATAATTGTTTATCATCATTTTTTATTTTTATTTTAGATAAGACATGATTCAAATGGATCGTATTCAGATGATTTAAAGTGTTTAACTATGGGTCCAATTACTTGTGCAAAATGTTATACAACATACAATATTAGGGGACTAAAGTTTCATATGTTGGAGCAAGACTAATGGCTTAAAACACAAAATAGTTGAGTTTTTGAACATTTGGGACAAGGAGTTATACAAGTAGTAGTGAAAACCAAATGAGGTTTGGTTATGTTCCTTATTATGGGAAATTAGTGGATATAACTGAGTTAAAGTTCTATGGTCGATTCAAGGTAACTTTGTTCAAATGTATGTGGGCAAATACAACTACTTATAGAGGGATTATAACTGGTGATCTAGGTTTTACATCAGTAAGTTTTGAAAACTTGTTACACAATGGTGATAATGATGATGATGAGTCATACATCCAAGCTTTAGAAGCTTAAATGATTTATTATCTAGAAGACAGACTTTGTAAAAATTGGCACATACCTATACATCTAAAGCTACGAGACTTATACAAAATGAGTGGAGATGATGATGCTATTTTTAATGAATGCGAGCCATTTGAGCATCAAAATTTGGAAATATTGTTTCCATATGGAGAAGAGAATATAGATTTAACAAGGTTTTATTTTTAATTGTCATTTTCTTTACTAGCAGTGATCTATTATCCTTATTACTTATATGTGTGTCTTCTTATTTATTAAATTTGTTCTTGTATTGTATTAATGTTATTGCTTTTTAGGATTTTTAAAAATGAAGAAATTGTCCACTAAGAAGACATAAGACTAAAAGTGACTCTTTTAGCCAAGTTCCAACCACTCCTAATAACAGTAGTTATCAACCTTCACCAACATTTGCACCTTATCATGATACAATGTGTCCACCTATACCTAGTCTAACTCATATTGGTAGGTCCTTGTTTGGTTATTAATACTTAAAATCATATTGAAATGCATTATCCTAGTAATTTGTTTACAATGTTTATTGGTTGTCATAAACCTTGAAGAAACACGCACCCTTTAAAAAGAATAAAACAATACCTTTGGTGCATGCTCATCATCCACCACCTAATATCTAACCTCTACTCTCACTACTACATCAATCTACCAATACATCACTTCCACCTGCATCTCAATCTAGTAAGATAATTTTAGACACTTTAATTTAGTACTGAGCATTAAATTGCATACATTTTTTTATTATATTTATTAACTCACATTAGTCCTATTGCTTCCAGAAACATTAAAGATAAAGGTAATTTCTACCAAGAATAATAACTTCACATCTCAGTCCAACTCTCATCATTGACATGGATCTCAATCCCATTCCCAACCTATATGTACATCTCAGTGCAATCCCAACCTTCACATAGAACTCAATCCCATTCTCAACCTACACATGTAACTGAACCAGAGTTCGATTTTGATAATGAAGAGGAAGGAATTGAAGAAAATGAAATGCAACACACAACATGCAACTCTTAAGATTGTTTGAATTGTAGATGTGATTGGTGAACACTTTACAATATTATTGTATTGTCTTTACAAAATTTATTTATTACTAGTAATTCTTAATATCCTTTATTTCGTCTAGTGTTCTTGTATATAATTAAATTATTATTTTCTTATATATTTGATAATTTGATAGATCACCGAGGGACAAAGAATACAAAACTACTTACAATGAATAATGTTTGATTTTTATCTCCTAATGAAAGGTTGTTGTGGAATGGAATGATAAAGACCACACAACTACATATAGGAGAGCCTTGTTAAATAGGTTTTTGGGTTACCTTACAAGAGATTATGAGGTTTTCCCTATCAATTATACTAGTTGGAAGAAAATTTCAAAATATTATAAGCAAAATGTACTTAAGGATATTATTCAAGTAAGTTATAATGTGTTTTACCTACACTATAATATGGAATATACTACAAAGTTGTTAACTTTAGCATTTAAATATTGTTGAATAATTTGAAGCCTAAGTTTGAAATTGAGTATCCTTTTCACACAACTTATGTTTTCAAAAAACTTAACACAAAATGGAGAGAGCATCATCAAGAATTATGGGAGCAAAAGGATGATAACATTCGTAATAGAGATGAATTGATTATGATGGTCCTAGGAGGATTAAACAAGGATCGGTGGACATCTTTTGTTGACTATCGTTTAGATTCTAAAACCGAAGTAAAGTTTATTTTGTATTCATCTTTGACTTTTATTTACTTTGATTTACAAATTTCTTTTATGTCAATGATTAGGAAAAGGCCCAAGGAAATAAAAAAAATAGAAAAAAGCAAATCATTACTCACACAAGTAGATCCATGAGCATTGCAGGCAAGAAACAAAAGATGGTAACCTATGCCTTTTACTTTTTTTATAATGAAATTATATTTCAGTCACTTAAATGTAATTTTAATTTTGTTTGAATTTGTAGGAATTTGAGTTATGGTCACAAAATTAATAAGGGAGAAGTATGGATAGCTACACACAAGCATGCTAACGGATAATTTTTGAATGACAAAGCTAGAGAAATTGGTGTTAGTTTAGTTTCATTAATGGTAATAATGATAATTTTTTGTTTGAGGATAGCTTAATATGTTTCTTTTTGTTTTCTTTATAGAAAAAATTGAAGCATATATATTGAGTGAAAATATTTCAAAAGATATATCAAGTTAAGATTCCTTAGCTCAAGCTCTAGGAAGTGAAGAACACTATGGATGTGTTCGAAGGTTAGGATTAGGACCTTGCCCTACATGGGTATTTGGACACACTATATGTTCATATAGTAGGATATCATCATCTTCCCTTTCTTGTGCATATTTACAAAATGAGGTTAGTATTCATGTAGTGTGCATATTTTAGTATGATGATGTTTTTTATTTATAAATTATGCATAAAATTAAATCACTATAGTTTGGTATTGCATATTTTGGTAATGATGCTAAATTTGGGATTGCATATTCTATTTAGGATATATTAAGTGTTTTACATTTGCTAAATTTTAGTTATATATATTTTAATGTGAGATTATAGATTATGATCTTAAAAAGATGATGTTTTCTAGTTTTAAATTATGCAAGAAACTATTATAGTTTTGTATTGAATATTCTTATTTTTGCATTGAATATGGAAATAATGCAGAATTTGGTATTACGTATTTTGTTTATGATATATTAAGTAATTTAAATTTTTTGAGTGGTGTGAATTTTGTTCTCCATATAGAATTGATGTAGAACTATGATTATGCATACTATGTTCTTAGTCTAAATTTGATATTTTGTTGGAATATGTTATTCAATATTACATAGGGTTTTATGTGTTTTAAAACAAAGTTTTGATTTGATTACATGTGTGTTTTGATACGAGATACTAAATTAAAATCACAAATGATGCAACAAAGTATGAAAATAGAGAAACAAAATATGAAACTGGAGAAATAGAGTATGAAAATGAAGGGACAAAATAAAAGATTTGAAACAATGATGAGTTTTTTACACAAAATTATCAAGGTGAATGGTTTCCTAACAAAATCATATTTTAAGCTTCACAAAAAATATTTATATTTAAATTAAATTTATAAATATTACAATATCTAATTTATATTTTTAACTATGTTTTACATTAAATTTTAGACATTTGATCAAGGAAGTGCACACCAGACTAATGTGTTAAATCATTCTCATGATTCTCAACAAAAAAAAAGAGAATAGAACTACATTTGACCATAAAAAATGTTGACATTTTTTATTTAGGAAAATTAGATATGTTTTGTTACTTATTGAGAATTCTATTGGATGACTTGTTTTTTATACAAAGAATAGAACTATCTTTGACCACCGTAAATGTTGTTTCTTTTATTTAAGGAAATTATGTGTGTTCTCTTACTCCATGGGGATTCTAGTAGACGACTTGTTTTTGTTACAAAGAATAAAACTACATTTGATCACCGGAAATATTGACTCTTTAATTTTAGAAAAATGAGATATATTTTGTTACATACGGATCTATTGGATGACTTGTTTTTTATACATTTGTTTACTCATTAATTCTATGTATTACTTGTTTCTTTTATTTTAATCCTTGAATATTATTTAGCTTACATAGTTAGATTTAAACATAGGAAATATGAAATTTTTGTTTTGTGAATATGATTTTTTTTTTCATTTAACATTTTCAAATAAAATTTATTAAACAATTTTTTTCTGCTATAAAACAATTCTTAGAAATAAGTTTTCAAAGCTTTTATTTTACAAAATTAAAAAATAAAATAAAATCGATAAAACTTTAAACTCTAATATCCTTAATTCTCAGGACATATTCATACTTTAAAGATGTGGATTTATATTTTTTTAAACTCATCTCTATTTTTATGAGGTTTGATTAAATTTGGGTAAAGTTGAGATCTAAAAACCTGTCACACTTTTTTATTAATTTTAATCTACTTGTATATTTTAAAATATTAATTTTACATTTGATCTCTAGAAAGATGCTCTACTGTTATTTTATCATTAATAAAATATCATTTCAGATTAAAACTTACATATATTTTTTATTTATTAATATATTAACTATTAGTTTGTAATTTAATTTTTTTCGATTTCTTATTTCATTAAAAATCAAACACTCCAAGTTTATCATAAATTTAACACAAAACATAACAACTAATAGAATAATATTTTCAATCATATGTTATATTTTTAGTTTGAAAAATATGAAATAAAATAATAATTATTCTATTTATAAAATTAATATCAAAATATTATTTTTTTTTTTTAAATTTATGCATGGTATAGGCTTAATCAGTTGTAACACGGTTGCACTGTTGTTTCAATCACAAGAAGATCAACAAAATTCATCGAGATAGTTTCATACTAAATTGACTTAGTTTATTAAATAAAATAACTCTTTTACGGTTATAGTATATTTAATATTAAGTTTAATTAGTATGCAATTTAAAATTTTTACATTGACAATCAATTTCAACCGGTAAGTTTGTTGAGTTTATTAATTAATATTGTAAAAATCATATAAATAAAGAGTTGCGATTAAATGTCGGTATAAAATTTTAAATTGACATTGCATACTAATTAAACTCTTAAAAAAATGATTGTTCATTCAATATAAAAAGTTTTATACTGACATTCAATTGCAACTCTTCATTTATTGCAAGTTTATTGATTTTACTAATTAATATGATAAAAGTTATATAAATAAAAAGTTATTATTGAATGTTAATGTAAAATTACTATTTTATAGTAGTAGGTCTATATTAATTAAACTCTTAAAGAAATAAAGGATTGTGGGCTGTTATTTGTAAAATATTTTAAACTCTGGCATCCCCAACTTTTTATTTATTGTAAGTTTGGTGATTTTACTACTTAATATTGTAAAAGTCATAAAAATGAAGAATTGTGATTAAACATTAGTAGAAATTAAAGTTGAACACCTTTATAGTATGTTCAAAAAATATTTTAATTTTTATTATAATATATTTTTAAATTATAAGCAATTTTGAAAAATAAGCTAGATGTTTAGAAATTTAGATTAGTTTTAGGAAAAAAATGAAAAATAAGTTGTTTTTAAGAAATGAATAATTTGTAGCTTATGATGATTTTTTATAGTTTTTTTTGTTGTTTTTATAATATTTTATTCTACAAATATTAATTTTTAATCATATTAAAATAAAATTAATTATTTTTAAACTGTTTTGAAAAATATTTTATTCTACAAATATTAATTTTTAATCATATTAAAATAAAATTAATTATTTTTAAACTGTTTTGAAAAATGATCTAAACAAAAATTGATTTTAATTATAATGAATTAAAAAATAATTAATTATTAAAATAATATTTTTTTCATTAGTAACAAAGTTTTTTCTCCCTAGACCTCCATAATTTTTAAAAATGATAAAAATAACCTTTAGTAGAAAAAGTTAAAATTTTGCGATCCCGTCCCTCTCATCTTCTTCAGGCTAGATTATGTAATCTAGACTTGTAAAAACAATTTTTTTTTATAAGTTCGGATTAACCTATCCAAACTTGCAAAAACAAATTTTTTTATAAGTTTGAATCAGTCTATCTAAACTTGTAAAAACAAATATTTTTTGCAAATCTAGATTGGTCAAGTTGGACTCGCTAAAGAATTTGCGAATACCTGAAGGCAAGAATGAACAAAGATGGATGAGAATAATGTAATGGAGGGTGCACAAGACTGTAACAGATGTAAGAATAAAGTTGGACAAATGTGCAAATGAATGGTGCGAGACGAAGGAGGAGGTGCATCGATGCATCGTCGGCCCTGCGTTGCTCCGTCGCTGAACCTACGAGACTGAGGAAGAAAACAAGAAGGCGTGGAGAGAGAAATATTTTTAAACTATTTTTTACCTAAGACTATTTTATGGAATATAAAGGTGCAAAGTGAAAACAAGGATGTGCAGAGAGAAAGTCACTCATAACAAAACGGCCCTTGTTATAAATTTAGGCGGCAAGAAGGCCCAGATCAAAGCCCAAAGGTTTTGGCGGGAATCAAAAACTCTTTCCCCGCCATATTTGCAGCTATTCATCCCTACTCGCTACTGGGCTGCGCAAACGCACATACTTTCTTCTCCTTCTGATTTTGTGGGAGAGCGCTAAAGCCATGGCTTCCGATTTGACGCCCCCGAATTTCAACAACGGTTTGTATCGCTCTTTTGTGTCTCGTTTTCACATTTGGTAATTTGTAATTTGTTGAAAGTTGAAACCCCGTTTCAGGTCCTTCATCCCCCGACGACTCCCTTTCCAGCCCTATCGCCAACACCTTCTCATCGCCGGCCACTAGACGCCGCCGCCGCTCTTCCACTCCTTCCGCATTCGCCACCCCGTCCGAGCGCCGCTCCCGATTCGCCTCCTCCGATGCCACCCCCACTGCCCCCCGTTCCCGCCAGAGAAGCGGCGGCGGGCGCGTTCCCGCCACTCCAACCTCCACCACCGACGACATGCCGGTCTCTTCGGACGGCGGCGATGGCTACGACATGGACGACGCTAGGCCCACCTTCGTTTGGGGCACCAACATAAGCGTGGAAGACGTGAATGATGCGATTCAGAGGTTTTTGAGGGACTTTAGAGAAGCTTCGTCGAAAGATGATGATGGGTTGCCCTTGCACACCGAAGGTAAGTATGAGAAACTGATCAGACAGGTTATTGAAGTTGAAGGAGATTCTCTCGATGTTGATGCCTGCGACGTGTTTGATCATGACCCGGATCTCTACACCAAGATGGTCAGGTATCCTCTCGAGGTGCTCGCCATTTTTGACATAGTTTTGATGAATATGGTTAGCCGATTAAAGCCTATGTTCGAGAAGCACATTCAGACTAGGATATTCAACCTCAGAACCTCAACTTCAATGAGAAACTTGAATCCCTCTGGTGAGTTTTTTAGTACATGTACATCATTTTTACAATTTATGTCTCTTGCTGTACTCTGTAGACCAATTGGCCTCGTATAATGACACGTGGGCATTTTTTAATAGATATTGAGCGGATGGTATCAGTAAAGGGAATGATTATCCGATGTAGTTCAATCATTCCAGAGATTAGGGAGGCTATATTTAGGTGCCTTGTGTGTGGATTCTGCACTGACCCCGTGCCTGTGGAGAGAGGTAGTTTTATGTACTGCCTTTTTATTTCACTCTCTTTTTCTACACATGTAATAGTTTTGCTAACTAATGTTATCTGTAGGGCGTATAACTGAACCCACTATATGTTTGAGGGAAGAATGCCAATCCAAGAACTCCATGACACTGGTTCACAACAGATGCAGGTAATGCACATCTTATTTATTTGCATAAGAAAAAGCTTCTAAGTTAACGGTTTGAAATGGTAGCACTTGATTTTGACAATCGGAACATAGGGGATTAACTGGCTGTAGGAATTAAGCTTCTGAATCAGTTGTCATTCTTCACTAAACTGCCTTCTATTACACCTAAATTCCTTATGAAACTAGCAAACTCATTAGAATTTGTTCCTACCACTAGTCTCTAAACATCATTAGGGCCACCACGCTTTCGAGGTATTGTCTGTTTTGGAATTTGTTGCTCCTTCATGTTTTTGTCCTTGAAAGGCCCCTATGTGATTAAGGAAGTAGAGTGTTTATAAACGGTCTTTGGCCTTGACTCCTAAGTGATGTTGGACCTTGTGTGTACCGGAACAAAATCCTATACTGCCTTGGAAACTATTAGTGTTGAAAAGATGTCTGAACTCTATCTAAGTTAATAAATAAAATTAGCTTGCTGTGGATTTAGATTAAACTTAAACTTCTCTGGAGTTCAGTGTGTGACTCAATCAAACTAATTTGTGAGGTTAATTGAGTTGAATCTAAAGGTTAAGAACCATGCTTCATTTGTCAATTTAGTGGTACATAATAAATGTGACCACAACTATGACTACTTCACTGTTTTAAATATTTTTTATTATCTGTAACTATTCTGCTTAAAATTATGAGCTTAGATTTCAGGTCTGGTAACCATAAAATATAGTTAACATATTCTTTTTCTTGACAACCAGGTTTGCTGATAAGCAAATTGTGAGGCTCCAGGAGACACCTGACGAGATACCTGAAGGAGGAACACCTCACACAGTTAGCTTACTAATGCATGACAAGCTGGTGGATACTGGGAAGCCAGGTGACAGAGTTGAGGTGAGACCATACTATGACATACTTTGGCAAATAAGTGTCAGAAACTTGTTTAATCATTACATAAAATGTTTGTTTTCACCAGGTGACTGGTATTTATAGGGCTATGAGTGTCAGGGTTGGACCAACTCAGAGAACTGTAAAGTCATTGTTCAAGGTATGTGTTAGATGTTCTTAAAGCTTTTACATTTACTATGTTGTCTAATTGATGTTTTTATTTTGTCATCTCCATGTTGTAGACATATATTGATTGTCTTCACATGAAGAAGACCAATAAGTCCAGGATGCTGGTAGATGATGCTACGGATGTTGATAAGGGCCCAAGCAGAAATGTTGAAGAAGTTCCCTTTGACGAAGAAAAGGTACAATTTGTATTTTTTTATGAAATCCACTGCTTTCTTTATTCACTTGTTTATAGCATACTTTTCTGAGTTGCAGATGGCTCAACTAAAGGAGCTCTCAAAACAGCCAGATATATATGAAATACTGACAAAGTCATTGGCACCAAACATCTGGGAGCTAGATGATGTTAAGAAAGGTCTCCTTTGCCAGGTTAGGCATCTTTCTAGTTGTGCATTCATCGATTGCTTGACCAAATTTTCTGAGGGTACCAGTTTGTACTTGGTTGTAGCTTTTTGGGGGCAATGCCTTGAAGTTAGCTTCTGGTGCTAGCTTCCGTGGAGATATAAATATTCTTCTTGTTGGTGATCCTGGGACAAGCAAGTCCCAGCTACTTCAATACATTCACAAACTATCTCCACGTGGCATTTACACCAGTGGAAGGGGAAGTTCTGCTGTTGGATTGACTGCTTATGTAACCAAGGACCCTGAAACTGGAGAAACGGTGTGGATCATGAATATGTAATTTTTTACTAATCTATCCATCAAATATAATGGAAACTAATTATTTTCCAGGTACTAGAGAGTGGGGCCCTTGTTTTGAGTGACCGAGGTATATGTTGTATTGATGAATTTGATAAAATGTCTGACAATGCAAGGAGCATGTTACATGAGGTATTTCTTCAGTCATATTTTTGTTCTTTTACTAAAACTTATTTTTTTAAGTTATGCTGCGGTTCTTTCAATCTATGACTGCCAGCGCTACTACTTAATGACTAATGCACTTGTCGCTGTTTATTCCAGGTGATGGAACAACAAACCGTTTCAATAGCAAAGGCTGGTATTATTGCTTCCCTCAATGCTAGGACTTCGGTGCTGGCTTGTGCAAATCCAAGTGGATCAAGATATAACCCTCGCTTGTCCGTCATTGACAACATACACCTTCCTCCCACTCTTTTGTCCAGGTTAGATATTGCACATAAGCTGTACTTGTGGTAACCAGTTGATTGACCTGACAGCATATTTTTGCAATTTGCTATCGACTCATTTAAAATCAATCTGTTAGCCATCTTTTTATGCTGGTCTTGCCTTTGATATTTTTTATTCATTGCTAAGCAAGACGAATATTAAACATAATGTTGAATTAGTTAATTCTCCATCAAATTAAAGCTTGTTACTGAACTATCTTGCAGGTTTGATTTAATCTACTTGATGCTTGACAAGGCTGATGAACAAACTGACAGGCGCCTTGCCAAACATATTGTCTCCCTACACTTTGAGAATCCTGAGGTCTAGAAAACTTGCAATAATCTCATTCAATGTTAAGATCCAAAATTCATGCCTTTACTTACGATGTTCTGTATTTGTAATTACAGAACATGGAGCATAATGTGTTAGACATTTCTACATTAACGGATTATGTTAGCTATGCCCGAAAGCACATACACCCACAGCTTTCTGATGAAGCTGCTGAAGAATTGACTAGAGGTTATGTGGAAATAAGAAAAAGAGGAAATTTTCCTGGGAGTAGCAAAAAGGTAATATCTTTCACTTCAAAATGATTCCGTTGTTTGTAAAATTTACTTGTCGCATTCAACTAAAATATTGCTCAATTAATCCCATCAGTTTAGATATTGAGTTCATTTTTGCTGTAACAAGTAGAGTAATTTTTCTTGCAGCTAAGAATAATGTGTGTGATAGGTCACCATGATTGTGTACAATTAGTATCGATATCTGTGATATCTAGTTTTCAATTTTCAATACCTGTTTCTCTGCTTTGTTTGCTCACTTTGCCAATCAATCGAACAGGTGATAACAGCAACGCCAAGGCAGATTGAGAGTCTGATACGCCTAAGTGAGGCATTGGCTCGGATTCGCTTCTCAGAATGGGTTAGTTAAGACTCAGTTTCTTCATGATGTGCAGATGTGAAATAGCATGGATAATTATTTAATAACTGATGCAAACAGGTTGAAAAGCATGATGTAATGGAGGCATTTCGGCTTTTGGAAGTTGCTATGCAGCAGTCTGCAACGGATCACGCTACTGGTAGCTTTTCAATCTAACCTGATTCTTATATTTTACCTTGATAAAAATGTATTCAATATCCTTTTTCTCTTCACAGGAACTATTGACATGGATCTTATTACTACGGGAGTTTCGGCAAGTGAAAGGATGAGACGAGAAAGTTTGTTGCATGCAACTCGCAACCTAATCATGGATAGGATGCAGATTGGGGGACCATCTATGCGGTTATTGGAGGTATAGTAATTTGTTCTGAGTATACACTAGATAATGTTGAGTTCGCTATGACTTTCTAACAATTAAAATGATCGTGTAGTTATTGGAAGAATTGAAGAAACAGGACACTGTTAGCGAAGTTCATCTTAATGATGTAAACGTATCCCTCTCTTCTGTAAAAAAATTTTTAACCCGTGTTTATGTTTTCTCCATCTCATAGGATAAGTTAACTAATTGGCTAATTCTTGTTAATGCAGCTAAGGAATGCAATTGCTACTCTAGCGACAGAAGGATTTGTTACTATGCACGGGGACAGCGTAAAAAGATCTTGATAACACGAGGCAGTGTCATTGGAAGCATATTACATTTAATGAGTTTCTGGAGACCACATATTGCTTATTCAGTAGGTAGATAGTAAATACACTTGTAATCCTGATCATGATCACTTAGAAGAACCTACAACATTTGAGGTATTTGAGAGATATCATTAATTATTGTATTCAATACAGTGGATTTTCCTTTGTATTGAAAAAAGTATATTGGTGTTACCTAGATACCTAAGTCAAAATCCACTGGTTGTTATATACTTACATCCTCGGTGGATGTGCTGCATAGAGATCGATTAGATTAACAATGTAGTTAAGAGTTTGTTATTCTATAAAAGATTAGTTGTGAAATTCAATTAGTGAAAAATTTCTTAACTAACATCTCTATACTAATGAAACTAACATTATTTGTGTCTTCATTATGATTCACAATCAACAATAGTTATAATAAAAAATAAAACCTTTATTGAAAATAATAGACAATATGATTAAAACATGATAAATCAACTAAGTGTTAAGGTTACTTATATGATTAAGACATGATAAAACAACTAAGTGTTAAGGTTACTTATATGAAAATTTGACAAATTTTTAGAGTACTTATGAATACATAGCATTTGCATGGCTTAAAAGTGCATCACAACTAAAATACTAACATAAGAGTTCAACATGATAATTAGTGCTTATTTGACACATGTTTTGTAAAATTGTTTTTAGTATTTAAAAATTAAAAAAATTGTTTGATTGATGATTTTTTAAAATAATTTTTAAAAATAGTTTTCATTTTTTAATTTTTAAAAACTAAAAGAAAACTATATAGTTTTACTTTTTAAGTTTGTATTTTTTTAAAACTAAAAATACAGAGAATATGTTGATTTTTGTTTTTTATTAATGACATTTTTTTAAAGTATGAACAAGTTTTTTATTTTCACATTTTAAAATAGTTTTTGAACAATATTTATCAAATAATTTTTTTTTTGTAAAACAATTCTTGCAAACTATTTTTTAAAACTTTTTTTTAAAAACTAAAACAAAATCAAATCAATCAAATCTTAGGCCCTTTTACCTAAAAGAAAATTATTTATTTTTTAACATGTTTTTTACTTAAAGATATAAATTTGTTTAATATTTAATATTGTTTAAAACACTTTTACAAATATTCTTAGGATGTGTAACCATATATGATTTTGATATTGCTCATGAATGCATAGATTTGACTTCATCTCCATGTAGAAGGCACATGCCCACATAGATGTTTTTAAACTATAATTATTTATTTAATTAATTATTTTTGTAGTATAATTAAATATGTTGAATATAATTATTGTTTTTGTGTAGTTATTCATTTAATTATTTTTTTAGTATAATTAATTACATCTTTAGTATAATTATTTTTTAATATAATTAATTGTTTATTATCTTTTTGTAGTTACGTGCAAAACTTAAATGTATCTCACGCAGATGCAAACTACGTTTGATTGGGGAGCCTTATGATCAAATCAAGGATTATGTTATGGACTGCGAATTAGTGTTATTGACTAAATATCTATTTAGTCAATAAAGAACTAATTTATGCCTTTGTGGAGAGGTGACATAGGAAAATATCTATTTTCCATCTACTGATCGGAGAGATGACCATTATACGAGATGATGTCTCGTGCTTGCTGCATCTACCCGTTATGGGTTTGTTATGCAGCTATGACTATATGAATGTTGACATGGTTGTTCCTTTATTGGTAGACCTTCTTAGTGTAACATTGCAGGAAGCCTTTGACAAAGTTACCTATTGTAGATGTGGGTTGATATGTTTGTCTTGGCTAGGGGACATATATAAAGTTATATGTGCAAAGAGGAAATAGGAGCTGACCACTCGAGCATATTTGTTGCACTTTATTAGTCATACGATATTTGCATACAAGAGTTCCACCAATTTCTGTGTAATGTATTTGCAACTATTTTGTGATCTTGAACATGTAACTAACTACTTATGGGGTACAGCTACATTGACACATGTGTATCGTCATCATCATCTTGATGATGCAAACTTCAACATGACCAGACAATGTATGTGTACTCTGATCCAAGTTAGTACTTTTTGTAAAATTTGGTGTGTTTATTTAATTTATCATGCATGACATGTAATTGATATAAATATGTTAATGTTTTATGTAGACTTGGATCTATGCATATTTTTGACAATTGGGGTCACATCATTAGTTGACATGTACAATGAGTTGTCGCCTCGTGGCATGCGTTGGACTGTTGCTACTCGTAAACCATCAATTGATGAATACAAACAACAGTTGGATTAACTGACTTTTAAGAGGGGTTATGTGGTCACCATATGATGTGTAGAGACTAGGTTAGGAATTCCAACTTATTTCTATGTTCTCTGGCTGGATTCAAGCTAGTAGTACATGCAATTGCATCTCCCTAAGAGAGTTTACTGACAATTTGGGTATGTCTAATGAATTCTCAAAGATCCTGTTGTTTTCAAAGTTATGGTAACCACACCTAATGAAATGGATTAGTGGTGGGTGGACTTTGTACACCCTTTAACATATGTAGATATTCAGGTGGTAAACCCATCGAATTGTACTCATGACTATATGCCATGGTTTTTTCGAATGTGTCTCATCCGTATGTCTGTCCACCTTCAGCGAGTAACCCCTCGATGTTTCTATAATAAACATGTACTTGTCAAAAGAGTCAACATGTTGAGTCCAGTCGTCATATAACAAGCAACAGTCGAACTGTTGGTGACAAGGTCTTATTTTATTTAAATATTTACATACATTGCATTTACTTCAATTTAATAATAATATTTTTTTTCGTTATATGATAATTGTGTTTGGGACATTCCATGCAAGATTGTTAGCCATCGCAACATGTTATTGACATTCGTTTGATTCTAGAACAAACACCTACCTGGGAAAATATACAAGCAACCTTAACATTAACACATTGACGATTGTGCATAGACAGTTGAATAATGACATTGTCATCTTACGTCTTTTTGTTTAACAATTTTTAATGTGTTTGTTTCTATCATGTTGAGTAAAACACATTTGATGTGGTATTTCATAATATTCGATGATAATATTTTTGGATTAAAATTTATTTGTTGATCATAATATTTTCATAATACATGTTTTTGTTCATACAAAATCAATCATCATTTAAAATGACGTACAATCGCCTAACATGTAACAATAGCGAAAATTCGTGAATGTGACTAACATAAAGTGTCAATCAATCATGTGTCATCGGATAACAATATTCTGTCCACATCATATCTACATCTAGCATTGGAGAATGCTTCTTTAAGTAGACCTACAAAAGAATATAATAGTATGATATAAACAACTCTTTTATATAGTCATGTATTTTTTGGTTGCGTAAGGTAAAAATGCATACATTATACTTGAACAAAATGATTTCCATTCACATGAGCTACACTTATGACTTGATGAGATGATGTATTAGTAGGAGGAACACTTTTTAAGGGGAAAAATATCATGCATTGTTTCAGAGATAAAAAAAATTAACACAATATTATATCGAGTGACAATGACATATCCCATGTCTTGTAAAATCATTCATTTGTCAACATTAACCTATAAAAAATATAGTTGTTGTTAAGAGTTGGATATGTTAAAAAATGATTTTAATGATAATATATACTTATAGCATGCATCGATTCCACGGTCGTTGGGCCCCCGAACATTAGACACGTAACCAAATTTGCAGTTTTTCTTCACTTCTTTGATCCTTCTCAAAACAACTAAAAATAAATAAATAAATGTAAATTATGCATAAACTAATTATTATACCTAAATTTCTAACTAAATCTATTTTTAAGTGAAATAAGAGAAAAACAAGGTCTTAAATAAGAAAGAATTATGATAATTTCTTTATTTTACTTATATAAAATTAGGTAAATTAGGCAGTTATCAAACTCTTTCAAACTTAAAGTTTTGTTTGTCCTCAAACAAAAGACACTTCAGTGGATGACACAAACAACGATGTAGACAACATGCATGCTAACACAAAAAGAAACAATGACAAAATATAACTAAGACAGAATATACTATGACAACACATATGCACAACATTACAAAGACACCACCAAGATTCACATTCTACCCCTTATCGACAAATTAAATTGAATGCTTGCAAAAATAAATCAATTAAATTATGGTGCCCACAAAGGAAAGAAAGGTCGTCTTGCAAAAGTCAATTCAAGTGACAAGCTATGCATATCATAGAATTCAAGCAACCTCGCCGCCAAGATGTTTCTCTCCACACAGTTGTATAGGGATAAAACATTTCACTCATATCACATTATGCAATCACACAGATCAACTTTACTTTTCATCTCAACAAAATCATGACTACTGCATGCACAAAGAGATCACAACAAGGACTTTATTGGACTTGTAGCTTGACTGAGCTAGAAGAAAAATGGTTTTTTTGGGAATCAAATCAATAAGGGTTAAAAAAGGCATATTCAATGAGATTAGTTCACGCTTTACATAATCATCAATCTCAAACCCAAAATTCAATTAGCATCAACTCAAACATTTACAATGTGCACAAGTCAATTTCCAATCTTTTTATTCACTTTTTTTCTCTTTGTTTTTTTTTTCTTTCTCTTTTTTTTTTCTTTTTTTTATATGTACACCCTTAGCCTCTAATGTACTTGACTTTAAAATATGTACTCCCCAAACTTATTGTAGAAATAATCTCATTCACATGCTCTCTTGACCCTAAGGTAAGAGACATATGCATAATTCTAACTTTAGACTTAAGCGTTCAAACAACAATAATATATCAACTAGGCTCAAAGGGAAAAACAAAGGTCAAGTGATTTACAAGTAAGATTTTTGGTTAAGTTGCTACTCAAGAAATATGACCTTGATCATTTCTCAACATGCATGCACAGCAGTAATAAGTGAGAATCAAGAAAAATTAACAGTATGAAGTACACGGTGACTCACAACAATAAACAATTAAGCTCAAAACCTCACATGGTTAATGCTCTCTCATTCACAGATCACACAAACTCATCAAAAGAATCAACAAAGCAAGGCTAACTTAACCACTTAAGGGCAACTACAAGTTAAAATTGAATAAAAAATAGCACAAGAGTATTGATGTTTATTACCAACAAAGAGAAAGATAAAGAATCAAGACAGAAACAGACAATATCCACTAAAGCTTAAAAAAAAGAAACCTAATTTTATTCATGCAAAACACAATTCAATGCAATAACTAAGCAAAATATAATGCAAAAATAGCTAACACAATAATGCCCTAGAATTTTTGCAGATGCATATGAACTTATCCTCCTCATCCTACTGCATCTTCATTTTTAGCTTTGAAGGACTCCTCCCCTTCTTAGAAGTGAGCTTGATCCCCAGGCTAATGAGGATCGGTTAACTATGATGCTAATGAAGGTATATCTGCAAAAGAATTTCAAAACACAATGCAAAACAGTTACATGACATGACACATGTATTAACAGAATACACAATGTAGTTAATGCAAGAGAACAATAAAAACACAAAACATATGTTATGCAAGGGGAAATACAAAATGAACATATGGATGAAAACATAATAAAAAATAAATACTGTAAACATGAATGCAAATAAAATGATGCATGAAAACACACTGAAAATGCATGGAAAGTGGTCTTTGTGAGTTAGCACCCAACGCCTACATGACCACTCCTCAGCACCCCCTAACAGAGACTAAAGAAAATGCACAAAAACACAAGACAGATTGTGAACACCCAACGCTAAAAAAGTGGGCACCCAACGCTTATGTGTAGACTACACATGCACAAATTATGCAGAAAAGGGTGCCTAGCACCCACTTGGTCACCCAACAATGGCAAACAAAGAGCAAATTTGTTGTTAAAAAAAACAAATTTTTGCCTACTAACACACAACTCATACACCCAAAATTCAAAATCCACATGAATTGGCACAAACAACAACACAATTATAACACATACACCTAAACAAACTTGCTCACACACTCAATTTCAAAAAATTAACACTAAACTTAACAATTTATGCAAATACAATTTAGTAACAAAATGAGGCACAAATGTGCCTAAAACACAACTCATATGCTAAAAACACAAAATATGCATGAAATGATAAAATTAACCACACCACTAAACTAGTAGACCACAAATAAACTTGTACACATCCTTACACTGAAAATTTTCACACTAAAAACAACAAATCATGCACATTCAATTTTCACAACACAAAAGTGAGCAAATTTGCTTTATAACACAACTCACATACCTAAAACACAAACTATATTGATCATAGGGGGGAATCTAGAAGGGGGTTTGAATAAATTCACCAAATTATTTTTCAAAGATTTTTATTCAACAGTATTAGCGTATTTTAAAAAACAACCCCTTTTTTTAAAATTTCAAAATCTACCTTCTTTTGCAAAAAAAGGGTTTTCAAGAATTCAACCCTTTAGGCAAAGCACCAATCAATTTAATTCCTTCAATAATGATTTCAAATAAAGTAGCTGAAAAACTTGACAAGAATTATATTTGAAGTAATTCAGGATCAAAAGGAAATAGTAGAAATAATAAAAATCAAACCCACAAAATATGGGTCAAAAACCCAAATTTAAAATCAAGTAATTATATACCAAGAATTAGATTTGCAGTAAGAAATTTAAATGAATCAAACACAGCTACAAAAACCCAAATATTAGTGCTCAAAGAATTCAATAAATACTGAATTTAAAGAGTATGAGGAAAAGAGAATTTGCACAGTGATTTATACTGATTCGGTCCAACTAACCTACATCCAATTTACAGATTTAGTCTTTCGTTAATCTGTTTTCCACTAAAATCTCAGTACATGCACACCACACATATAGATTTTACTCCTGGAAAGATTTAAATCATAAAAGAAGAGGCTTCCTCTTGTACCTCACAAGAGTTTGCTATACTGTGACACACCGTCACTCACAATGCCTCACTTGCAACACCCTGCTCCAAGATTTTCCCACAATCTCGATAACACCTCAAGAGATTGTTAACCTAGTGCAAAAACACATATAGGGTACAAAACAATATCACTTGATTGAAGAATACCCAAACAAAGAGATTTGAACTCAATATAGTCTCTTCCTTGAATCTTGAATTGAAAGCACTTTCAAACCATAAAAAATGGGTATGAATCTTTGAGAAAATTCTTAGAAATCGTATGTGAGAAACAAGCACTTGATTGAACTCTTCAAAAGTTATTAAAACTATTTTCAAAATGCTTTTATATCAGTTTTTATACAGGGAAATTGATTACCCACTTGATTACCTAGTATTCTGCATAAAACTTGACCAAAGTGTTTGTTCTCGGGAGTAATCGATTACTGATTTCAAGTAACCGATTACCACAGAGAGCATCAATTTCAGTTTTGAAAACTTCTCATAGGGTAATCGATTACCATTTTTAGGTAATCGATTACCATTTTTAGGTAATCGATTACCATTTTTAGGTAATCGATTACCTTACCTAAAAATCCATTTTTAAAACTTTTCCAGCACAACTCAGCCTATGTGATCTATCCAAAATCATCCAAAACACATTCTTAAGTCTATCTAAAACACACAATACAAGTACCACACCTATAAACGTGTTTGATACTATAAAATTGATTTAAGAGCAAAAATAAAGAGAGAAAAGCAAAACAAAAACTTCATTTATCTTTAATGCAGTTCTTTTGGTTCCAACAAACTATACATAAAAATTCACAATTAACACCACATTTATACTAGTACACACTAAACAAACTTGTCTAAACAATTATATTTACAAAATTAACACATAAACTTAAAATTCACAACTATATACATTTCACAATTTAACACTTAAACAATTTACATACTCAAAATACAAGATACATAGCAAGTTTCACAATTAACAATACACACTACCTACTTACCACTAAACAAACTTGTCCACATATTTACACTGACAAAACTAACACTTAAACCCAAAAATAACGTGCCAATTTCACACTTAAACACATTAAACTACCTAAAATGCACAAATGCACTACACAAATGCAAAATGCAAATGCAACTTAGACTACCAATGCATGAATTATGATTAAATACATACAACATGCTAAATGCATGAAACACTTAAAACACACAAAAACATAAAAACCACTAAAACACATAAAACAAATTTGCTTATTAAAAAAAACACATAAAACAAGCACATTAGGCTACTTGATTACATTTACAACACAAACCTAAAACAACTAAACATCACAACTACTAACCTAAACATAAATACCAAAGCATAAAGACCAAAGCATGACAAGTCTAACCTAAGCATTCAATATTTACAACCATTAACCTAAGCAAACTAACTTACAACTAAGACAACACAATATCATTAAAATAACACAATATACCTCAAGTAGCCTAAGCATAACACTAGTATTTTAAAACTCACTAGTCTTTCAACATTACGCACTCTATATGTACATGTCACAAACATCACAATTTCATCACAAAGGTAAAACACCGTAGAGCATCACAAAATCCACTAACCAACTAATAACTAAAACTGAACATTTTAAATTGGTGTATTTAATTTACTCATTTATAAATTTTAAATAATTAATAAAATTGTGGCATATTATTAAATATGATAATAAAAAAATAATTATTTTTAACCAGTATGATTGAATTTTTACTTGATGGAAAATTTAATTCTATAATAACCGTCGGTTATATATATATAACTTGAATCAATCATAACAATGGATTGAATTTTTAATTTCATAGTAGCCATTCATTTAATTAAAAACAAACTATTTTATAGTAGCTATCCATTAGAGTCATCCAAAAACTTTAAAAAAAATTAATAAGAAAATAAAATTTTCATATTAGTGTTATTTATATATATTTTTAAAATTTGATTTATTCATAGATTTAAATTTAACAAAATAATTTTAATAAAAAATTATATTTTACATTAATGTTATTTGCATGTACAATATTTTTATAATCAAATTCATTTATAGATTTTAAAAAATAAATTAAATTAAATTAATATAAATTAAACCTAAATTATATCTGTAATGAATTAAATTCGTTCTTTAGTCAATAACTTATAAAATTAGATCCATTCACAATTTTAACAAAAAGATAATTACATTTAATAATTATATTTCGACTGTTTTCATATTTTTTATTTTATAAAAAAACTTTTTTTTATTCAAACAACGTTAATTATTTGCTAATCACTTTTTAATAAATTTATGCAAACAAAAACTAATTATAATGATTAAATAATCAATTATATATATAATTAATTATTAAAATATAATTTTTTTAACTTTTCTAAATACAATCTCCGTATAAAGTATAAAAAAATGTCATTAATGCATCCAAAATTAATCAATATATCCAATGTCCAATGAGAGCAAACGGACTCTTCCATAATGTCGCACCACAAATGCCGAATGTAGGCAGTTTCTTTGTCCGTGACACGTACTGAAAAGTCTTGTCAAGTAGTCTGAAAGGGTTAATTATTTGCTTTTGTTAAGCAAAAATGAAAATTCAATAATAATAAAAAGGCTAAATTATGTTTGTACCATATTTTGTCACTTGTGCACTTTTTACTTTTCTTATTTTTCTTTTGCACTGTTATTTTTAAAAATAGATAAATTTTGAAAAATTCAATTAATTTTGAAGTCAATTTTAATTGAGTTGCTTAATTCATAAATATTTAAAACATAATGCTTGGCACGATGAATTTATTTTTATGTAACGACATATAACATTCATGTTTTGTCATGAGTCAGTGTTTCTTTCTTTCCTAACTTCAGAAAAAGGTATTGATCTGTCTTCTGATGGAAGCCATTTTCTTAGCTGCCATTATTCTTATAACAGTGCTGGTACTACATGGCACTCATCAAAGGTCCTTAGCGGGTGGTGTTATAAGTGATGTCTTCGATGATGTAATGATGTACGTCTCTCCTCTTACCATATTCTTATTCCAACTCCTGATGGTCTTGGATAAATACTGAACAAGCTAAGGTTATCAAAACCAAGAGTGTGAAATACCTGCCATTCTTGCTCTCTCTAACTAACTTCTTAAATGGTGTGTGCTGGATAACATATGCACTTATCCACCCCTTGGGCCTCTATGTTTTGGTAATTAGTTACTTCACTTTTCACCTTGTTCTCCACAGTATCATTGTAATTCTTGATTGAAACTTTTATTACTCATTCTCATTTGTTACCTTTGTATGTTCTTGCATATCAGTAACAGTATTGGAGCAGTTTCTGGACTTGTTCAGCTCATTCTACATGCTTGCTACTGCTGCAGAGGAGAAAACGAAGCTGATGATGAAGGTGTCAAGAAGACACCCATGTTGTTGAAGTTTAGTTTGTTAAGCAAACTAGTGCTACAAACTTCATAGCCTCTGATGAGATTCAATAAGCAATGCATTCAACATAATTTGAACTCTAGCCTCAAACAACCCCATCATCTATACACCTGATCCCACAAGTCCAACTCAATGAGCCTATATCCAGTAGTTGAAGTGGACCCTCAAACTGCCTCAACATGCCACTTCCTTGAACCTCTCTCTCATACACTTCACACATAAGTTCAATCATTTTTCTCCCTTTTCTCGTTTGTATTCAATATGGAATTCACCAAAGTTGGCATCCCCAACCAAAACAAAAGTGGAGATGTATACGACACAGAACCTCCCACACCCTCATCATTGCCAAATGCTGAGGATAGAGGCAACAATGAAGTCGCGGAACTCCTAAGTACCTCCAAAGAAAAACCATAATCCGAAGCATTGGTGAAGTGCAACATAGTGTGGATTAAGTCTCTGAAACTCGCATGAATAACAGAACCTGATCTCTTCCAAGACAAGACTTTTCGTAATTCACTAACTCAAAGACAAACACCCTTCCAAGACTAACCTCCCACACAATCTCGTGAAGCAGCGAGGAGGCAGCGTCGGAGGATTGTGATTTTGTTTAGGTGTAGGAGATTCTTGATTCTTCTTGCTTGCACTTACTTGCATGAAGACAGCGACATTTTCTTGTTACTGGAGACGCAACAATGTCTCAAAGGAAAGTGTAATTAGTCTTTGTTGTAAGCTCAGAGTAATAGAAGTTTTAAGTTCAATATATTTAAATAAAAATTTATAAATATATCAATTAAGTGACCAATTAAAGATAATTGGCTCAATTATACAAAATTAACAGAGAAAATATAAATAAATAAAAGATTCAAATGTATAAAATTAAGAAGTACAAAATTCAAAAATATTAAAACTAAAGGGTATATATATAATTATGATGAAAAATATTAATATATTAAATATTTATATGTATCATGCACATCATAAAAAACACGTACCAGTGTTGTCAAAATAGATCAATCCATTGCTCAATGAATTTGGTAATATAGAACTTAAGAAAGGAATTTCAATTAACATTATCGTTTATTTAAATTAACACCTACTCATTAAAAAAATTTTCTTCTTAAATTCTTATCTTATCTTTGATCTTGATCTCTTCTCTCTCTTCTGGTTCTCTTACATAACTTTCTCTGCTCGTATTCTATTTTCTCTCCTCACCTCATTTTCTACCCGTAACCCCTTTTTATTAGTGTAGTTAATTACATGTGGTATAGTTATTTAATTTCTTATTTTTTGTCTAGTAATTTAATATTATTTTTTAGTATAGTAATTTAATTAATTTTTAGTGTACTTAATTATTATTTTTAGTAGTTATTTATTTATTATTTTTATTATAATAATTATATATTTATTATATTAATTTACTTAATGAATTACATGTTTAATATAGATATTTAGTTAAATATTTTGTTAGTGTACTTAATTACATGTAGTATAGTTATTTAATTTCTTATTTTTTTAGTAGAGTAATTTAATTTCTTTTTTTTAGTATAATAATTTAATTTCTGAATGAATTATGTTTTTCGTATAATTATTATTTTTTTCTCTCCTATTAGTCTCTAGTAATAGTCTGTTGAAGAATAATATGAATGATAAAGTGAAAGACATATAAGTCTTTTACTATGAGAGTAAGTATTACTTTAAATTATGGGAGATGTTAATTTAAATTTCCCTTAATAAATTAAAACTCATATAAAACTAGACATATTTGTGCTCGATATCATTTAATTTTTTTCTTTAAAATTTATATAAACGTATGCAAAGAAAAAAATAATGGACCTATTTGGGTCTGGTTGGGCTAGAGAAATACAACCATATATAAGGGAATTTGATTTTCCATCTACTAGTTTTTTATTTCTCACTTATTGATGAGAAAAATACCAATATACCCTCTATTTTTTACTCTCCGGTAGTGCACTGCTGGAGAGTGAAAAAACTTGTAAATTTTTTTACTCTCTAGCAGTACACTATCGAAGAAGTAAAAAAAATTATAAATTTTACTTCTTCGCCACGGAAGAAATTCATGTTTCTACAGTTTCATGCTTTTACAAAAGTGCATAAATTTATAAAATGGTTTAAGTTATAACTATTATAAGAATACTTATGTAAAACCTTGAAATTGACTAAATTGTTTATGTTAACCTCTAAAATTCTAAATATCAAGAGGAACGTATATATTGTTGTCATTAATTACATTAATAATACTTTGAAAATAATAATGGTCATCAAAATTCAAAACTCAAAAGAGATAAATCCGTATTATAAGAATACATACATACACATACATATATATATATATATATATTAACAACATACATCCTCTAGTAGTAGTAGTAGTAATAATAATAATAATAATAATAATAATAATAATAATAATAATAATAATAATAATAATAATAATAATAATAATAATAATATTATTATTATTATTATTATTATTATTATTATTATTATGGAATAGGAAAGAAAGAAGAAGAAAGAGAGAGAGAAGAGGAGAGGAGAGAAAATAGATTATAGGAAGAGAGTATTTAAGGTTAAGGTTAGAAGGAGTAAAGTTGGTATTTGAAAAAAAAATAATTAAAAGTAGTAGGTGTTAAATGAAATTTTAGTAGGTGTTAATTAAAAAACTCCATATTAAATATGGGTTGAACACCATATTTAGGCTTGACCCAATAGACTAGGTTGGGTCAAGTAGCCCATTTTAAAAGGGATGTTTATTTAACATCTACTCATTTTTCATTTTCCACCTACCATTGGGAAAAATACCATTATACCCTTTATTTTTTACTATTTGGCAATGCAACGTCGGGGAGTCAAAAAATTTGTAAATTTTTTTCCTTCTCCAACAGTGCATCGCCGGAGAAGAAAAAAAATTGCAAATTTTTTCCTTCTTCGACGGTGCATCGTTGGAGAAGAACAAACCTGAAAAAAATAATTATTACTCATAAATGTTATTAATCTCAATTTAATTATAAAAAAAATTAAATTACTCATAAATGTTAAAAATTTATATTATAAATAACAAAAAATAATAATATATTACAATATTTATAAAATTTGCAATTAACAATAATATTACTCCTATAATATATTACAATATTTATAAAATTTGAAAAATTTTGTTGCACAACGAGAGAGAAGAAAAACAAAAAAAAAACTTATTACTCATAAATGTTATTAGTCTAAATTAAATTACTCGTAAGTATTGTTAGTCTCAATCTAATTATAACATAAATAATAATAATAATTAGAGTAGCTAATATAGTGTAATAATAATAATAATTAGAATAATTAACGTAAGTGTAATTAGAGTAATTAGACTCAAAGTAATTATAGTGATTAATGTCATGTAATTAGAGTAATTAAACTCAAAGTGATTAGAGTAATTAACCTTATGTAATTAGATTCAAAGTAATTAAAGTAATTAACGTCATCTAATTAGACTTAAAGTAATGAGGGACGACAAAGAGTGTAATTAGAGAAATTAGACTCAAATTAATTAGAGTAATTAATGTCATATAATTAGATTAATCAGATTAATTTGCAAATTTTTTTTACTTATCCAACAGTGTATTGTCAAAAAAGAAAAAAATTTAAGAAAAAGGCTTCATAATAAATTTTATATTTTAAAATATAAAATTTTAAAAAATTATGTTATAAATAAATTATATTATTAAATATAAAAAATTTATAAAGATAATGTAAATAGTTAAATAATTTTTTAAGTATTTTTTTATTTGAAAAACTTATTTCATAGAATAAGTTATTTTATTTTGAAATGTGAGTGAATGTGGTTAATTTATTAGAGTATGTATTCAGAGACATAAGATTAATTTATTATGGTAGTTGTTAGAATAAATAATTAGGTTAAAAAGTATTTTTGAGTTTTTTAAAAGTTATTTAAGTGCGTAGGTGTTAAATGAGAAAGAGGTAGGTATAAAACTATAAGATCTACCTATGCCATTAGTTGAAGTGTTTTCTATAATATTTTGGTCATTATAAAATAATGGTGTGCAATGTTAGAGTGTGTTTGCAAAACTAGGTGAACGTTCAAAAAACTAATTGTAAGTGTTTGATAAAATTATTTGATCAACCAGAAGTTGTAAAATGACATATAAAGGTATTGTTAATCATTAGATAAACAATGATGTATTTAAAATAATTATAATATATTTTAATAATATAAATTAATTATATATTTAAATTCTAAATTATTATAATTATATATTTAAATTATAATTTTCTATGATAACATATTTAAATTGTAATAATATATGTAAATTATAAATTTTTGTAATTACATATTTAAATAATAAATTACTATCATTAATATTTAAATTATAATTTTTATAATTAAATATGTAAATTTTAAATTATATATTTAAATTATAATTTTCTATAATTATATATTTGTATTATAAATTACTACAATTACCTATGTTTTGAAAACCAGACTAGTTCGAATTGAAAACCGGTGAACCAGTCTGGTAACCAATTTGATTAATGTAAAAACCAATCGGATAAAGAATTAGTCTTAAAATAAAAAAATTGGTAAAACCGATGGTTGAACCGGTTCGACAAATTTTATTTATTTTTTGGATTTCCTTAAATGCTCCCCTCATTTTTCTAAGTCATGTCTTTTTAATTCAAAAACTAATAAAAATGGAGTATGGAGATGTATTCAGCAAAATTACTTTTTTCTTTTACAATTACATCTTTAATACATTTTAATCTTTTGTAAGTTCAATTGTTATAGAACATTAATAATAAAAAATATTATTTTAACAGTTTAATCAATGAACCATGAACTAGTACTTTCGCCAATTCGATCACCACTCTGATCTTAAAATAAAAACATATATAATTATATTAATGAAAAAGAGAAATAAATGATAGATATGTTGTATAATGTGATGAGATGATAGATAATTAATAAGGAACAATACATTAATTAATTAAGGATAAATATGTAAAAATAAATTCGGTAGTTAAAAACAGAAGATCTTTTGGAAAAGTTATTTGAAATAGTTTTTTTTTTAAAAACTAGTAGCTCCTAAAAAAACTCCTAATTTTTTGCTATCCAAAAGAAGTTGAAACTATTTCAGTTTTTAACTAGATGAAATGACAAACTAAACACACTCATAGTGTAAAATAAGTTATCCAATCACAAATAATTATGTATGATAAGTTTATTGTCTTTATAATATATTTTTTTAAAAAAAAAATTGTAATGATTTGTTATTGAATGATAATGTATTACACCATCATCAAACTCTTTCAAAAATTAATTAACAGAATATATAAGAACAAATATTGGTGGATCAAAAGTGTGAAATGGGTTTACACAGATGTTGATCAAATAATTAGTTTATTAACTTTTATATTAACTATTTTAAAAGTCATATAAATAATAATATAAAAATTTGTTGTATTAGTACTGCATCACCATTAATCTTATAATAATGAGAAAAAGGATATTTGTGATTAAGAAAAAAAAAATAGCGAAAGAGGATGAAAAAACATGTATGGTAAGTTTTTTAATATTAAATCAAATATTTTTAAAATTATATAAATGATAATTTGTGATTAGATGAAAATGTAAAATTATTTTTCATATCTAATAGTAGTCTTTAAATGCTAAATATCTATTTTTACCTTTAGACGCCCTTTTAAAATGTTGAGAAAGTGAGAAAAATATAATTTATTATTGTTTGTAATTTTTTTTACACAAGTAGTCTTAGGAAACAATACTGCTATACACAAAAAAGGAAACAATACTACTATTTTAACGCAATATAGTGTTGAAAACTAAGGTCCCGTTCGGGGTGGTTTTTGGTTTTTAGTTTTAAAATTTCTAAAAACAAAAACTAGTTTTAGTTTTAAGTTTTCAAAATCTTAAAAACAACATTGTTTTTGTTTCCAAATTTAAAACATTAGTTTCAAATTTTAACCAAAACACTAGTTGAAGGTAGCGATCATTGGAGGTGACAGTCGGTCATTGATGATCGCCAGTTGGAGGTGTGGTTGGTGACGCCAGATAGAGGTGGCGGCCGGTGATCGCCGGTCAGAGGTGGCGGTCGGTGACTGTTGGTTGGAGGTAATAGTCAATGATGACAAATGACTTCAATTAATGAATTTAAATAAAAACAGAAACAGAAATCTAAAAACCAAATTTTATTATTTTTAAAATTGAGTAAAAACTATTTCGAAAATGAGTAAAAAACTAAAACAGAACCATTTTTGTCGAACAAGTTTCTGTTTTCAAAATACATTTCAAAACCAAAAACCAGAAACTCAGAACTACTCTGAATGGGGCCTAAAATAAATAGTTTTATCATTCTTAAGGACATTTTTAATTAAATAAAAATCTAATATTGGAAAACATCTACTATTAAAGTGAGTATTGGAATTTCTAGCATGAAAATCGAGATCTTGAACGATCTTTATGAACTATAAATGTGCATATTCATTTCCTTTATTTAGTATATATATATATATATATATATATATCTTATTTTTTAAATGCACATGCTCATTTTATTAATTGTGTATTTTATTTTAAATATAATTTATTTATTTTAATTATTTATTACTAATTTCACCTTTTAAAATAAAATTAATATTTTGTTAAAAATAAATTATAAATAAAATTTAAATAATGAGATTCATTACATAACTCATACAAAATATCTTAAGAGCTTAAATATGAGATCTTCTACTAGAAAAAAAAAAAACACGAAAATCTTATAACACATGTGGCATTGTAGATCCCACAAAAATGTGTTATAAGATCTCAAATGAGATTTAGGGATAAAGTTGCTCTAATAAACTAATTAAGATGATTTTAATAAATAGGAAGAAAATATAAGTAAAAAAATTATTTAAGCATTCAACTCTATTTTAAATAAGATTATATATACATATTACATGGGAAGAGATCCACTTAGTCCAAGACTAAAGTATAAAAAAATTACTTCTTATCTTATCCATTCATTTTCTTAACATCCAATGGTTGTAATAAATAACTAATTTTAATATTTTAAGAAAATAAAGGGTGAAGATAAAGAGTAAATACTTGTTTGACAACGGTTTTATAAAACTGTTTTTAGTATTTTAGTATTTAAAAACTAAAAAAATTCATTAGTTACTGTTTTCTTAAAACAATTTTAAAAAATAGTTATGGTTTTTTAGTTTTTAAAAACTAAAAATAGGAACAACTATAAATAGTTTTTTTTTCAATTTTCCTTTTTTATTTTGAATACCCAAAATACAATGAGGATATGTTGGTTTTATTTTTTATTAATGATATTTCCGTAAATATGAACAAAATTTCTCATTTTCATATTTTCAAAATAATTTTCAAATAATACTAACCAAACATATTTTTTTCTCTTCTTTTTAGGAAACAGTTTTTTAAAACTATTTTTAATTTTTTTTTCAAAAACTAAAAAGTAAAACCAAATCAATAATACCCTAAATCGTTTATATTTACTTTTAAATTAAGTGGATCCCCTCCCATATTACATATATCTTCTACTAGAGACAATTATGTTTAAGTCTTATGAGATTATTATAAATGGCATGCTATTTCTATAAGTATTTAAGAAAACTTCATGCACCTAGGATCTAAACTTGATACCACTTATTTATACTGGGACTGTAACGCCTCTAACCCTCTTACCTATAATCAAATTATTTAAAAAAATATATGGAAAATTTTCAAAATTAGTTTTTACATAAAGAATTATAATCTTCTTATAAACATTGCGAGTCAAATGTTTAAAATATAAAATACATTAATTGTTACCACTACTCTCCTTACACGGTCCTAAGTTAGAGCAATTGATTTTTTACGGATCTATCATTACTCAAGCATCAAAGAGTAATTCATTCCTGAATACACATATTTAGAGTAAATCCTTTGAATTCTTTTGCATATCTTACTTAACCGGTTCATCTTCTATTCGTACCACAATCACATATGAGAAGAAACACATAAAAGAAAACACATAAAAAGAAATGAGATTTTTAAAAATCATCAACGTTAGTCTTAATAAACTTAACAAACAATAGGAGCCTAAGATTCTGCCTATGACTCAATCTCATATGGACTCAACCGTACTAATTTAATTTACTAAATTGAATCTCACATTCCGGTCCTCGACCGATCACATAATTTTGGCTATCTGCCAATTGGGCTAACCACCCATAACAATATCATGACCACTTGCCAATTGGACACTTTGCCCATAACGATATATATTGGCCACTTGCCAACTGGGCACTTTTCCCATAACAATACATATTGACCACTTGCCAATTGGACACTCTGTCATAACAATATATTGGTCGTTTGCCAATTGGGCCAACTGTTGATAACAATATATTGACTACTTGCCAAATTGGACCAACTACCTATAACAATATATATTAGCCACCTACCAATGAGGCCAACTGCCTGTAACAATATATTAGCAACTTGCCAATTAAGCCAACTGCCTATAACAATATATATGGCCTATTTTCCAATTGAGCACTCTACCATAACAATATGTTGACACCTACCAATTGGATCTTCTACCTATCACTATTGTGCATTCTGCCTATTATTAAATACAACTAAACCTTCTGTCTACATAAAACACAAAGAGGATTTCTTTCATCACAAAACCCAATTTTTAGCTCGAAAATGATATACCCTATCAATTTTGAGATGCTAAACATTTATGGAAGATTTTAAATATATGAAGTGCTAACATGGACTACCTTGAATATTCACCCACCTAAATCTGTTACCTAAGTGTCAGCATGAACTGCCCTGAATATTTATTTACCTACCCTGTGAACACCCTCGACCCAAATGTATGAATATTCATCTATTTAAAACTACCTTACAACCCAACCTGGTCCTTGTTTTCATCTCGTAGTATTCCAAGTTATAACTTCTCAAGCATAACACTTATGTACCTGCATGATATTCTTATAAGGAACCTAGGACCTTACCAAGTTAATGTCATAAATCTTAATATAGTCCCAAAGGCTACTAGACTTGACAAACACAAATCACATAGTACATGTAATTCAATCATTATTCATATAATCAGTTATGAATCATCCTCAAATAATTAAAATATCACAATAGATATATACATCAGTATTTCATTTCTAATTTCTATCGTGTGGTCAACAATCATAATCATAATATTAAGACATTTTTAATACCAAAAGATATCTTTCTGATGTGGAAGAACAAGTTAAACTGCAACTACAAAGCATACTTAAATTGTCTTTTGCGTTCTTTAAGAAGTGTAGTATATAATCTTATCAACCAAACTTTTCACAAAAATCCTTGAAATAAGATAGAAATATATTTCACAAAAAAATATTCAACATAGAACTAGTAATCTTTTGAATATAATATAAAATTATAAAATTTATTAATAATTCCACGAGTATAAATCAAAGTTGTAGAAACCAAGATTTATCATACTTTACTTTTATGATGAAGAGCGGCAAAATAAGATTCAAAGCCAAATTTTGAGATAAATGATGTTCACCATTCAAGAAGGCTATGATGAAATAATTTATAAAATTACCAAACTAATAACTTAAATATCAAATATTTAGCTGTAAAATTTGGAATAAACAAAACAACTTAATAATATTTAGAATATAATACCAAAAGTAATATTTGGAAATAGTGAATAAAGGACTGAAAGAAATATATAAAAAGAGTTTAATTGATATACACTGATACTGTAAAAAACTTTTACACTGACGTTCAATCATAACTTTTCATTTATATGACTTTTAAAGTACTAGTTAATAAAGTCAACAAACTTACCATGAATGAAGAGTTGTGATTGAATGTCAATGTAAAAATTTTTACACGTATACCAATTAAACTCATGTAAAAATAATAAAGAACTAAAAACAATATCTGGAAATAACAATTAAAAGACAAGAATTAATATATTGAAATAATAAAGATAGAACTAGAAATAATATCTGGAAGAAAATAACCAATAAACCATTATCCAAAAGCAACATTTGGATGACCATAAAGATTAACAAAAGACTACAACAAACATACATAAGTTTATTAAGATTAATATGACAAACATTTATAAATCTCACTTCACCCTTACCTTAGCAAGAGCTTGATGAAGAGTAGTGTGAAACCTTTTGAGGCCTTAATATTCCTCCTACAAGCTCCCCTTTTCCTTCCTCTCCAAAAAATTCTCCTTCTCTTCTTCCTCTTTCTTAAAAAACTCTCTTTCTCTCCCCCTATTCTGCAAGGTGCTGACCCTTATTTATAGGAAAATTTTTTGCTTGTTCGCTGAGCGAAATCTTGTTCTCTAAGTGAACATGGGTTTTGTACACTTTCACTGAGCGAAACAAGTTTGCTTAACGATGGTCTAAAAAATCCAAGTTCTATGTCTTACATGGCTAATCCATGAGAACTTTCACTAAAAGAGACATTAGCCCAAAACACTCTCGTCGAGCGAGCTAAGCATCGTTGAACAAGTGATATTTCGCTTAGCGAATTTCTTCTAAAAATAACTCTTTTTCTCTGCCTCAATTCCGTAGAGCGAATTCCCTTTCGCTGGGCGAATTTCTTAAAATAAAAATTTGCAATTTTTTAGTACAAAATGATTTATATGCTATAATTAACAAGTTTTTCGGATACATAACTAAGATTCTAACTCTAATATCTAAATTGAAATGTGAATACTTAGATAATAAAATGGTTATGGAAATAGGGGTGTTACATGAGCAAATATCATATTGATTGACGAGTTTAAATAATATACATTGATAGTTTAAAAAAGTTTTACACTAACATTTCATCACAACTCTTTATTCTCATAACTTTCAACGTATTAATTTGTAAAATTAATAAATTTATCATAAATGAACGGTTGTAATTTAATGTTAGTGTAAAACTTTTTATACTGATAATTCACGATCCTTTTCTCTTAATTGATCCATCAGTTTGGTGGTATATATCTTCTCATAATATAAGGAATTCATTTTTTTTATCTCTCATGTAAAATCAGTATTTGAGATATTATTCACTATTTTCTTTTTATATTTCAATAAATAATTATAAAATTATTACCTATTTTACTCTATCTTTAATATTCAACTATTGGCGTAAAAATGGTAAAAATAATAGAATCCCTTCTCTTTATTTTTCTTTTATGCTTTTTAATTGTTATTTCTTCTTTTAGACAAAAACTTTTGTTTGAATTTATTTCTTATTTTAAAAATTTAATATAATAATAAATGTTTTTATTAATTATTTTTTATTTTTGGATTTAAATATTATATACTAACAATGTGTTTGACACTCATCTGAGGATTTATTTTCTTAATCACAAATTACAACTTAATATTTATATGACTTTTAAACATTTATCGTAAAAGTAAAAAAACTTATTATAAATAGTGTATTGTAATTGAATGACACTAAAATACTTTACATAGTTAGTTAGGGAAGAAAAAGATAAACATACCCTGGGTATCGCCAGCCAGGTCTGAATTTTGACGAGTATTATCCATTTTGATTGAACATGAATACAAGTATGAGTATTATTCGATGTCATGAATTGAGTATGGAATGTGACCACCCTGTTAGAATTTTAATAATAATATAATAAGTTTATAGTTATATATTGAATTAAAAAATTTAAGTCTCAAACTTTGATTTATAATTTCTTGTTATTTATTTTTCTTTATATACTTTTTAAATTAAAATATAATTAATAAATTAATACATATAATTTATTTAATAATAAATAAGTAAATTTAAATTATAAAAAATAATATAATGAGTACTAACAAGTATGCTTGAACTCGAAAATATGCTACGAGAAATGAGAATTAAAATTTCATCATAATTTTTTCCATAGCTAAAATTGAGTATGTATTGTTTAGCAATTATGTCATGCCATTGTAGGAATCATTAAACATTTTTTTTAATAAAATAAGCAACTTATAGGAGTTGCTCATATTGAGAATCAATATATTTAAATTATTATTATTAAAAAAAAGAATATCATTTAATTATAATAGATAAATTTGTTAATTTTATAAATTAACAATAGTGGGTTAAAATACAATAGATAAATGCATTTCACCAAAAAGAAAAAACGGTAGTTAAATGTACGTGAGGTTAACTTATAAGGTAAAAAGAAAAGGAAAGGTACGGGGAGGTAAAAATGAAAAATTAAGAAGGAAGGAGTTGGAATTTGGAAGGTAGTGATTGGAGAAGAGATTAGAGAGAGAGAGAGAGAGAGAGTGGGAGGGAAGAAGGAAGAAGGAAGAAGGAAGTGTGTCTGAGATCGATCGATCGATCATTGGCTCGATCATCTGTCTTGGATTCCGCAGCAGATAGAGAGAATGGGAGAGGTGGCGCGTGGAGGCTGTTGCCCTCCGATGGATCTGTTCCGTTCGGAGCCGATGCAACTGGTTCAGCTCATCATTCCCATCGAATCCGCTCACAGCACTGTCTCCTACCTTGGCGACCTTGGCCTCCTTCAGTTCAAGGATGTCAGTACTCTCCGATAAACCCTTCCTCTCCCTCTCTCTGCTTTTTTCTCTTCTTTCCATCACTTTCACTTTTATACATTCTCGCTGCTTCTTAAATCAACACCGAACCAATCAGCGGCAACCTTGTTATTCATCATAATCTTGCTGCATCATTTCACTTTTTTCCCGTCCATTTTTTTGTTTGTATCTGTATTTAATCAAGTTAAAAAGGACTGTGTGATACAGATTGGGGGAATTTGATTTCCTACCGATGAATTAAGCAAGCCTGTTTCATAGTTTTTCTAAATAGAACCACGTTGATGTGCTACTGTGAGAGATCTTTCTAAGCGTACTGTTTGTGTTGTTTCAGCTCAATGCAGATAAGAGTCCTTTTCAACGGACCTATGCAACTCAGGTGCGTTTTTTTTTTTGCTACAATAACCTGCTTCTTTGTTTCTGGAACCTGGACAAGTGGACATAATACTCTTCTTGTAATTAAGTTTTTGTGGAAAGTTCCTGCTATGAAGTTCTTTTAATGGTGATTATTGCTGGTCTTGTTTGCATTGCATACAATCTAATTGCTCCACAAAACCTTTTGAAAGTGAATTGGTAATCAGCTAATGGACCCAAGCCAACGATATATGTGAAAATGTTGAATTTCTCTTTGTCTGCTGTTGTTTTTGGGCATGATTTTCTTATTTGAAAATGACATGCATTTTTTTTTTTACATTGTCCACCTTTATCATACCATTTTAATTTCAGTGCCAAAAATTTCTCCATAGGAACAATGTTTGGAGTAGTATACTTGTATCTTTAAGGAGTATTCTTTGGCACAACTGATTTTGTGTTTGGCATCTATTTGGTGTAAAAAGCACATGGATTTTTAATGGAGATACTGATGGATTGGACAGCTTCTCTCTGTTGATGTTTTCTTTTTCTCTCCGGTTTTTGTGATTTTGCTCTTACATTAAGGGGGATTGGTTGTCCTCCAAATTCGTTGTATTTTCTTCCCTTTGTTTCCATAATTATTTTGTTTGATCATAAAAAAGAGTATTGATATTATGTTTCTAAATTTGTTTGGGGATTTATGTTGGTCTTTGTGAAGATTAAAAGATGTGGAGAGATGGCTCGGAGATTACGTTTTTTCAAGGAGCAAATGTTGAAGGCTGGTGTTTCACCAAAATATTCCACCACACCAGTTGATGTGAACATAGATGACCTTGAGGTACGTGAGCATGCTTGTGGACAAAGTTGGTTACCACTTTCTTCTATTTTATTTGTAAGTTGACTTCTGGTATCTCTTGTAGGTAAAACTTACAGAAATTGAGTCAGAGTTAACTGAGATGAATGCAAATGGTGAAAAGTTGCAACGGTCATACAACGAGCTTGTGGAGTATAAGCTTGTTCTGCTTAAGGTACAATGCTTATAAGGATTATACTGAAAGTAATTAGAGAAGGGTAAATTAATGACATCTCCTTAATTATATTGGGAAAATGAAAATAGAAAATATTTTTGTTAAGTTGTCTCACATTGGAGTTGAGTTAGGTTTAATCCATTTAGAGCTTATTATCCAGTGATAATGTTAGGCCCTGCAGATTTTCAGCACTACAAACTCCATGCTTCATATGTCCAGTTTTGAGCATGGGGTATGTGTGTTAATTAAGATATCCCAAATTGGTTTGGAATGTAAGACTTAGGCTATTCACCCACCCCAAGCTAAGTTTTGGGGTTATAATAGCACTAGAATATATGAAAGTATCACTTTTAACCATAGTGTGTTTAGATCATCTCATTTTGTTACATAAAAAAACATATAACCAAAATACTGCAAATCTAGCTTTTAGCTGAAAAGTTGTTTTGGTGGAACTTAAATAAAATCAAATGTGGGCAACTGAATTACTCCTGAACTTTTATTGTTGGTTTCAGCTTTTTTTTTTTAAAATAAAAAGTGCTTTTTTAATAAAATAAGCAGTTTTCTGCATTTTTGATATGTTTGTCTAAATTACTTTTGCTTAAAAAAAAGTAGTTTTTTTACTTATTTTAAACCCAATCCTAAGCCAAACTCAACTTATTTCTATATGCTTGTGTTGTGGACTTCTTGAGTTATATTAATTATTCCATTTCTTGTCCAATTGATGCATTAAGGATAAATTTATGATAAGTAATTGTTGCATGGTGTTTAAGGAAAGACTGAAAGAGAAATAAGCAATTGATAGAAATAAAAGGTTTTATCGAACAACTTTGAATAGGAATTAGGAAAAGTATTTCCCTCTATGGGTTCCCCTTTTGCAAAGGGCTCCCTCTTTTGTACGCACTATTTCTCTCAACAAATCCCTTCATCCTTATTTCTCCCTTCCAATCTAAATGATATCCTCTCTAACTAACTGACTGCTGTAACTGTCCCTAACTACTATTCCCTATCCATCTATCCTAAATTTGGTGGTTTGAAAATAGGCTTTGCTTGGTATAGCACCAAACCGTGCGAAGACATGCATTTCTTCTACAAGTAAAAGAGAGATGCAGACTAAAATTTGTAAAATTTTTATAGTATAATGCAGTTTTACCTAAATCAGTAACCGAGAGGTTTATCAGGTTTCATCTATGTTATATTCTTGCTATTTTATAGGATTGAATTTTAGATGAATTTATGATTAGCCTTAAGATATTACAGGCCAATCACTAAATAGTTATTGCTGTTTTTCAGGCTGGTGAGTTTTTCCACTCAGCTCAAAGCCGAGCTATAGAGCAGCAGAGAGAATACGAATCACGTCGTCTGAGTGGTGAATCTATTGAAACACCTTTATTACAGGACCAAGTAAACTTCTATACCTTCTAATATCTAATTTTCTGTTATACTATTTACAATAACTTTAAATGAATTAGTTTCTACTGTTTGTTTTTCTGTGAAGGAATTGTCAGGTGATTCGTCAAAGCAAGTTAAGTTGGGGTTTTTAGCTGGTCTTGTTCCAAGGGAAAAGTCCATGGTATTTGAGAGAATTTTATTTCGTGCTACTAGAGGAAATGTATTTTTCAGGCAGGCTACTGTTGAGGATCTTGTCACAGATCCTGTTTCTGGGGAAAAGGTGAATGCCCTCCCCCCCTCCAATATACAGAGAATGTATGAAACAAAATAATGAGTTGTGCTGTTGCAAGCAGCATACTATTGTTTATGTTCTTAAGTCATTGCTTTCATTATAGCTGATAGATAGACCATATTGAAATCTTGAGCTGATGCATTTTAGTCTGGATGCATTCATTGACCTTTTTAGTGTTTGCATATGCATAGTAGGTGCTATTGTGCATCATTAAGTAAACCCTGTTGGATAAAAAGGGGAGTCTGGTGATCTAACTACTTAGTATTAATTCTTGTGATCTTGTCAATGATATGATAGTTGATATATTGTGCACACACGTACCACAGCTTGACATTCCCTACCGAGAAAGATGTATTGATGGATTGCTCTTGTTAATAGTAAATTTTTATTTAAAATGTGAATAGGAGATCAATCTCTTCAATTGAATTGTATCTTGGGTTTTCTAACTTTATTTGATTGTTATGTTAATACTTAATATTTTACCTGTGTGTCGGGCTCGGAGGGATTGACAAAATTGAAAATTGGAGGTGATTATTAAGTGATAATCTCTGTAGCTTTCTATTTTAATGATAGACTGGCTACTGGCTTCTTTGTATTTTGTTTCTTATATTTTTCCCTGTTGTACATATAAATCTATGGTTGCTAGAGAACATATAATAAATTAGGTTCTTCATTTTTGGTTGAAATGAATTTCTTCCTGTTGACATATTTTTCTGTTGTATATTCTATTCTATGATGACTTACGGATGTTCACTTGCAGACTGAGAAAAATGTTTTTGTGGTCTTCTATGCCGGGGAAAAAGCAAAAGCCAAGATTCTGAAAATATGTGAAGCCTTTGGTGCTAATCGTTACCCTTTTGCTGAGGAACTTGGAAAACAAGCTCAACTGATTACAGAGGTTTGTTATTGGTTCTTAATTTTCCTAATGAAAATCTTCTGTTCCTCTCCCACACCCCCCAAGTTTTTTGCTGCATACTGCTTTAATGCAGTATATTTGAATTGATTGCAAGAAACAATTGGATAGTAAATTCCTAGGTGAAGTATGGACAAGCCTGTCTCAGCATTTTAATTGTAGGTGTCGGAGATAAGGTGTAATAGTATTGACCTTGGCATAAGGATTAGGTGATCTTCCCTTGCTCAAATTACTTAAAAATGGTCCAGCCTCAATGAGAGTGTATCCTTGTAGCAGTCAACACTAAACTTTATTGTAGCCATAGAGCGCAGGAGAGGATTGACTCAGTTGCTAAGTTTTTCTTAGATGTCTCCTGTAACCACCAGGCATTGAGTGAGTGCATGACTGCATGTAAAATGTCCAAAAAGGTAATTAAGAAATATTTGGTAAAAATTATCTTCCGTAACCATTATACTTCCTTAGTACATGTTTGGTTTCGCGTTGGAGAATTGATTATGGACTTAATTGATTTCAAATAAATTTTGATATATTTGGTTTTGCGTTAGAGAAGAATTCAAAATTGATTTTGGGTCTATAATTGATTTTTGGTTAAACTGTTTAAAGTAATCTTGAGTTTGCGTTGGATCAAGAATTTTACATTAGATTTTACTTTTAACTTGCTTTTATAATAAAAACATCCAAACATAAATGACATAATCTCAAAATCAATTTTAATATAATCAATTCCACAAAATCAATTATATTCAAAAGCAATTTTATCGATGCCCATCCAAACATGTACAATACTTACTACTGAGTACATGTAACATGTTTTAATTATAATGTTTACACAGGCTGCTTTTCTCAGGCGTAGTCATGTTATTTGGAAGCACAGATTAGTCAGTGCAGTTTATGATTGTTTGATGGTGTAACTTAGATATTCTTCCTTTGCAGTTGCATCAGTCCTTTTAATGTGTAACAATAACATAGCTAAGGTTTTTTTTTTGTATGTTTTATTTAGAAGCTTCATCTTTTATATGTTTATGATTGTGCTATGTATTAGTGAAGTTACAATTTTTTGAATTTATCTCTAAACATTTCTAAAAATTTCATCTGCAGGTTTCTGGAAGACTTTTAGAATTGAAGACCACTATAGATGCTGGAATACTGCACCGGGATAACTTGCTAAATACTATTGGGGCTCAATTTGAGCAATGGGATATTTTGGTATGTCAAAAAAAGAAAAACTAACAATGTTCTGTATTATGCATGCGATAAACTTGAATTTATATTCCTGATCACCTATTTTATCATGCTGTTGATTTGATTAATTATAAATTTTCATTCTCTGGTATACAATTTACTTGTAGATTAATCTATGTTGATTTGATTAATTCATTTCTGGTAATGTTTAATTTTTTTTGACAATATTCTTTAAATTCATGAAGGTGAAGAAGGAGAAATCTATCCATCATACGCTGAACATGCTGAGCCTTGATGTGACAAAAAAATGTCTTGTGGCTGAGGGGTGGAGTCCTGTTTTTGCAACTAAGGAGGTATTTATTGTTATTGTGACACTTAATTTTATGTGAATTTTCATTGTGCCTAGCCAGTGTTAATGCCTTGGTTGATTTTTATAAAATTGATTTTATGGAAAGTGTTACCTTGAATTCTCAGATCCAGGAAGCATTACAGCAGGCAGCATTGGACTCTAATTCTCAAGTCAATGCCATTTTCCAAGTTTTGCATACCAGGGAGTTGCCACCTACATACTTTCGCACAAACAAATTTACTTCTTCTTTTCAAGGAATTATTGATTCATATGGGTGAGCAACGTGTTGTTTTCCTCTTCCTTTTTAATTCCTTTATTTGTAGTTGTGTGTGTGGAAAGAGGGGGTTTAGTTAATGACAAGGTTGTCAGGAAGGTTATACGGCGGATGGCAGTCAAGATCTTTAAGTGCCATACTGCCATGACAGACAAAGGAAGAAATATATATATATATATATATATATATATATATATATATATATATATAATGCATAAACACCAAAATAACAAACAAATTAATCAAAACAAAAAATGTAACAATCTAAAATTCATAGAATTCATAATCTAGTTATATGGTCATCATTAAAACTTAAAAACATAAATTCCTAACCAAATCAAAAGGATTAAACAACCATCAAAACAAAGAAATAAAGTTAAAAACAGTAAACACAATGACAAATACTAAAACTATTTTATTTAATCCTCCTCATCTTCATCAATGTCTGCATAATTAGTGCATAATTAGCTTCAATAGGGCAATGCTGCTCATCCAAGAATCCTTCAGCTTCTTCTCCATCTTAATGTGCCAAATTAGCATTTGGTACTAATTCCTCCTCTCACTGCTAAAATCTGAATATTCTAATGATTCATCTTCTTCAACAACAATAACAACCCTTTTTCCCTTCATTGAGGCTGCTTCTTTGGCTCTCTTAGAAGGATTAGAAAATGCTCCTACTTGTCCATCTCCAATTGCAAGTTGTTTCCTTTTATGATGCCTAGTGTATTGTCTAGTAGGCTCATTAAGTCCTGAAACTTCATAAACTTGATTTCAAGTAAGGTCATCATCTCCTTCATGAACTCTTTCATCTTCACTTTCTTCCCCATCCATCTCTCCAATTAGCCACTAATTGCAATCATCAATCCTAGTGAGACTAATTGGATCGATTTCATCCTTCAGGTTATACCTTTGATGGAGTGCTTGATTATACTTGACAAATATCAAGCCATGTAGTCTTTGATGCTCAAGTCTATTTCTATTAGTATGAATCTAAAATAATTAAATAAATACTCATTATTTAAGGAATAACTATAAGGACGATATTGATTGTTGACTTTAAATAGGAAATTAATTACTTGCTCAAACACACTCCAATTGCATTCACAACCCGAAGCACTACATGTCAAGCTAAGGATCTTAATTGCAAGTTGTTGCAAATATGGAGTATCTGAACCATACATCTGCCACCATTGAGCTACAAATGCAACCAAAATATGTTAAACTCAAAAATTAAGCAAATGACTTGAATAAAAGTTCAGAAGTTGCAATCTTTGTCTCTTACTCGGTGCAATTTCACCCCATTGCTTTAGCAGTTGTAGACCCAAACATACAACTTCCAGTTATATATTGAGTCAACTTCCAGTTTGGCATCAACTGGGTCGGGTTGACCCGGTCCAAAAAACCAACTGGGCGTTAAGTTCGTCATGCACTGCCACCCTGTTTCCACCATGGCGCCTGCCACACACCGAAAAGCGGACTCGCGCCATACCCAGGCATAACGCCCATCAAGGATTGCGGCCTCTACCGCCACAGCATTACGGTGCCGTTGTGGTGCCGCTATAATTGCCATTTGATAACACTAATGATAAATGCAACATTCATATTGTTTGCTTGATCATGTGTTTGTAATCAGTTTCCACTGTAAGTTTAGTGAGCAATATACCATTAGAGTTAAATAATACTGTTTAGTTACAGGTCATGAACAACATATAATTAGATGATCATATCATTTCCACAATCTATGAAATTATGGTAAATTACACTGGCACTCTATGAGGTTTTGTTGGATTACTCTCACTCCAGTTTTTGAAAATCCCTACACAAACCTACCATTTATTTTAAAAACACCACACTGACACTCCTTTTTACATTACACATGCATTCCTTAAGTTGTAAAAACATTGCAGTTACACCCCTTGATGGGAGAGACTATATTGTAAGGTTAAAAAATAATGGGGTGAGCGTAATCCATGAAAGCCTCAGGAGCTACCATTGTGGTTTGCTCATGAAGTAATTGTTGTTCTCCTACAATCCTTATGCTCTACAAATGTCTGTTGACTTTGTTTTTTTTTTTTTTCCAGATATATATTAGTACACCATGTCCAATTTGTGGTACATTAGATTTAATTATAGTCCACTCTTGGAAAAATTAAACTTATAAATGAATTTGTTTAAATTTAAATATTGAAGGATATTTACTATCAACTTTACATATCATTTAAACAGTTGAAGGTGTATTCTGGCACCACATTTATTTTAGTTATGTTATTGGGGGGATTCACACCTGTAACCTCTCTCCCTTCCCTAACCCTTCACCCATTAACCCACCCATTCCAACTATCAAACCAATCTTATATATCTGGCTCCATGTGGTATTTGTCCAGTATTTTATAGCAATTAAGTACTAGGTGAATATGTTTGAAGCAAAGTGAAATAATTAGATTAGAAGCCACAAGGTAAAACTTCAAATGGGGAGATCATGTGGACAAGATTTGAAACCTGTATGGAAATTCATTGGTGTTGGAACTGTGATTTCTAAAGTTCATATCATCTGACAATTCAAATATAAAGGTTACAACTTGCAAGTCACAACTTAATGATTTCTAACCCATTATAGTGCCTTACTTTCTGAACATATTGATAAAAATTTATATTGAAATGTGAAAGAGAGACTGCTGCAAATATATTCGTTACAATTTAAGAACTTGTTTGTTTTTATTTGTTTTTTACTTTTATTTTTGAAAGATGTCAATCTTATTATACATTGAACTTTTATACTAATATTTCAGGGTTGCTAAGTATCAGGAGGCAAATCCTACTGTGTATACTGTAGTTACCTTTCCATTTCTTTTTGCCGTAATGTTTGGTGATTGGGGGCATGGAATATGTTTACTACTGGCAGCTCTATATTTCATAATCAGGGAGAAGAAACTTTCTAGCCAGGTAATCTTTTAGTTTGCTTTGAAAAATCATCCTTAAACTATAGTTTTTTATTTGTTTGGTTCATTCCATTGAGTATCTATTTTATTTTCCAAGTTTCTATGACTTACTATACTGATACAGAGGAAAAACTAGATCCTTCTGTAATTTTAGTTGTATTCAAAATATTGGTGCCTATTCCCAATGTATCAGTTAATAAAATTAAAAACGGAGAAAAATGAAGGATACTCCTTGGATATGTATATAAAAAGTATTGCATGTGTGTTAATATTTGATACAAAGGTCAAATATACGTCACTACTTTGGCATATTTAGAGTTCCGAGTATTTTGATATTGCTGGTTGTTAATGCTGACATTTTGACATGGTTAGAGTCCTCATGGATCAATAAAGACCTTTGGCAGTCTAGTTTTTGGTAACTCTGCAAAACTGTTCATTTCTTGACCATGCAAACTTTTTCTATAGCACATTCAGTAATTTAATAGTTTTCAAGAAGAGTATATAATTAATAGGTACCAGTAAACTAAGGGAAGCAGTAAGTAAAACATGCTCTATATTATTACTGAAATACAGGCCTGTATTGAGGTGATTACATATCTTGGGCTCTGGAAAATGTAAATGGAATGCAAAGAAAAAGAACTATCTTGGCAGGGTGTCTGGTCTCTCCCAAGATTCCCAATTAATTCCTGTCTCTCCCTCATTTTATATAAGGATCAGTCATCTGTGAAAACAACTTCTTTTGTTTTCATTGTTTCCTATACAAACGAAATTGTTTTCACTGTTTCCTATACAAATCTTTGAAGTGAAAACAAGGTGATGTTTTTATAATTAAATTTAGAAATAGAATGTTTTTTCTCTAACCAAATGACCCCTAAATTTGCCATCAATTTCTGCTTGGTAGTGTGTTACTTTGTTCCTATTGCATAAATATATTTTTAGTGTTCATGTTTTCAGCAATTCTTCTAACATGGAATCTTTGTGTAAAAAACAGAAGCTTGATGACATTACAGATATGACTTTTGGAGGTCGTTATGTCATTTTGTTGATGGCGTTTTTCTCAATCTACACTGGCATTATCTATAATGAGTTCTTTTCTGTCCCATTTGCAATCTTTTCCCCCTCTGCATATGGATGTCGTGATGTTTCTTGCAGGTAAGTGAAACCCCTGGATTGGTAACATTTAATATTGTGTTTTATGCTTTTAAAGATTTAGGTTCCATCTTCTATGTTTTTTATATACTACTGCCCTTTTGATGCAGGGATGCTACAACAGTGGGCCTCATAAAAGTACGTGACACTTACCCTTTCGGAGTGGATCCTGTGTGGCATGGTACACGAAGTGAACTACCATTCCTGAACTCATTGAAAATGAAAATGTCTATTCTTCTTGGAGTTGCTCAAATGAACCTTGGAATTGTGATGAGCTATTTCAATGCCATATTCTTCAGAAACAGCGTAAATGTGTGGTAAGTTAATTGGTAATAGTTTTGTGATAAAATCTTACTCTTGAAGATAGAAAATAGGAAGGGGAGAGGGGAGTTAGAAAGAACTACTTTTTAGTTTTGTGCATCTGCTATCAAATCACTGATTCTTTTTTATCAGTATAAACTTCATGACAATTCAACATTAATGTTTTTTTTTTTATATCAACGTTTCTCTCTCAGGTTCCAGTTCATTCCCCAGATTATATTTCTCAACAGTCTATTTGGCTACCTATCCCTTCTTATTATTGTCAAGTGGTGCACTGGTTCTCAAGCTGATTTGTACCATATTATGATCTACATGTTCCTCAGCCCGACAGATGATTTGGGTGAGAACCAACTCTTTGTTGGTCAGAAAAATTTGCAGGTTGGTTAACTACCAACACTTTCTGGCATCTTTTTAAATCCTAATTATGTATTTCTATATGAATAATATAGACATGCTTCTGTTTTTTACCAGCTTGTGCTTTTACTTCTGGCTGTTGTCTCCGTCCCCTGGATGCTTTTACCAAAACCTTTTATTTTGAAGAAGCAACATGAAGCTGTATGTTTACTTCTGTACTTTTAAGTTCTCTTTGTTTACTTGGAACCTTTATCTCTGTTCTCGTTCTAACTTCTAACATTGATGCTACTTTAGAGACACGGGGCTGAATCCTATACACCACTTCAAAACACAGATGAGAGCTTGCAAGTGGAGTCAAACCATGATTCCCATGGTCATGAGGAATTTGAGTTTAGTGAAGTCTTTGTACATCAACTCATACATACCATAGAGTTTGTACTTGGAGCAGTCTCCAATACAGCTTCTTACCTCCGTCTATGGGCCCTGAGGTATGTCTATAGTTGTAACCATTCTATTCTAATGTTAATGCTTGAGTCTCTCAATAGAAACAAGGGTGGAACCTCACATCATTCAGTTTTCTATAGATATGTTTCATGCATGTGTTAAATTGTAGTTATGCATTTACTGATGTTTTCCTTTTCTGTACCCAGTCTTGCTCATTCAGAGTTATCAAGTGTATTCTACGAGAAGGTTCTGATGATGGCATGGGGGTATGTTAAATTTATATATCCGTATTATGTTTTCTTACTTGTGACTCATGATGTTGATTGTGGAGGGTTGAGTGATAAACGTTCAACAATTGGTAAACTAATGGAAATTATTCAGCATGACCAGGCTATTGCACGAAATATACTAGTGGAAACTTGGTGACTTACTGTCAAAATGCACTCATTTCATTTTGGAATTTTATGTTTTTAAAAGTGAAGGATTTATGAACATGTTATGCACTGGGCTGACTGAATTCTCTCTCTCATACTTGTTGCTCATTGTTCATTTTCTAGAATCGATAAGGTTTTTTCCCATAAATAGTTTGTCTAGATAATTGACATGGAGAATGATTGGTACTTGCTTTGCTTGATGTTACAGGTACAATAATGTGATTATCCTGATAGTTGGTCTCATTGTCTTCATCTTCGCTACTGTGGGAGTGTTACTCGTCATGGAAACTCTGAGTGCCTTCTTGCATGCGTTACGTCTTCACTGGGTGGAGTTTCAAAACAAGTTTTATGAGGGTGATGGTTACAAGTTCCACCCTTTCTCGTTCTCATTGCAGGATGATGAGGAATGATATGCTCTTAAATAGCATTAATAAGAACGAGGAGTTATATATATAGCTTTGGAGTTGGTTGTATTGATTCTTTCATTTGATGTAACTAGTCGGTGATTGGTATCTGCGGCATTGTATGCGGTAGAATCCTTGGAGCTTTTTCATCAAACGTGCCGTTATGTTTATTTATCCATTGAGGGAATAAATATTCCAAATTAGGGGGGTGACTTTGTATGAGCTAGGCAGGCGTGGCCAGTGTAATAATTATAACTTGGAAGATGAACTTAATGTTCATATCTTTATTTGTTTTGATTAAAAAAATCCTTCTATTGATGTCTTAGTTTGCATGATGATGGAAATAATTTACTAGTATTTAGAAATGAAAGTAAATTTGTTAGTATCAACGAGGACATATGGCTAGACATTTTCTACCACGTGGCATTATGAATATGCTTTGAAGGTTGGTTTAGTAGAAAAGAATAAGATTCGGTTGATAAGGACAGAATTTGAATTACATTAACGTGAGGATATTGTTAATAGTTAAGTTACTAACAACCCACAAATATAGATAATCCATTTACAATATATAACACTAATAGATGCATTATCCAATCTTCTTTTTTTGGGTTTTTATTTCGTACCTACTTAAACTTTCATTTTCATTTATTGGTAGAAAAAATACTAATATACGCTCTTTGGTATTCTTTGACAGTGCGGAGAGTAAAAAAAAAAATTTACTTTTCTGACAATTCATCACTGAGAGGTAATTGCATTTTTTTTTTTTTTACTTTTCTGGTATGTCTTGTCACAATTTTTTTTCACTTCTATAGCAGTTCACAGTTGAAGAGTAAAAACAAATTGAAGTAACAAAATTTGCAATTTTTTTCACTTATACGACGATACATTGCTGGAGAAAAAAAAATTAAAAACAACTTTATTTATTTATTTGTACATAAATTATTTTTTAAAGTAGTAACACAATACTAGAATGGTACTAAATAAGATGTAATTGTTTATTTTTGTGGTTTAAAATTAAATATAAAATTAATTCTAACTTTATTCTTCCCTCAAAATTAATATATATAATATATATGTATAATTAACGTAAGTGTAATTAGAGTAATTAGATTCAAAATAATTAAAGTAAAATTAGACCCAAAGTAATTAAAATAATTAGGGATGACAAGAAGTGTAATTAGACTCAAAGTAATTAGAGTAATTAATGTTATGTTATTAGAATGAAAGTAATTAGAGTAATTTGTAATTTTTTTTTTACTTTTCTGGCGTGCACTGTCGGAGAAGAAAAAAGTTTAAGAGAAATTTTCGTAATAAAATTTTATATTTTATCATATAAAATTTTAATAAAACGTTGAAATTATATTATAAATAAATTATATTTATAAATATAATATAAATATTATATATAAATTTTCTAAAAAATAATAAAATATAAAATTTTAAATATAAAAGTTTACCAAGAGAAGGTTTTCCGTGACAAAATTTTATATTTTATTTATTTTATATTTTAAAATATAAACTTTTAATAAAATTTTAAAAAATTGTTATAAGTAAATTATATTAAAATATAAAATTTTATAAAGATAATATAAATAGTTAAATAAATTTTCTAATTAATTTTTTTTCTTATTTAAAAAGCTTATTTCGTAGAACAAGTTATTTTATTTTAAAAGGAGAGTGAGTGAAGTTAATTTATTATAATAAGTGTTGGGAGAGATAATTGAGTTAAAGTTTTTGAGCTTTCCAAAAAATATTTAGATGGTAGGTGTTCAATAAAAAAATGATAGATGTGAAATAAAAATTCTTTTTTTTTTTTTATCACTTATTTCCACCTATGAACCCACAAATATTTTTTAATAAGAATTATGATAAAATAAATATGCTGGAATTGGGTCGGATTCAAAACTTTAAAACTCAACTAGATTATTTTTTATTTTTTAAAAACTTGATTTAATTAAATCCATTAAGTCAATTCAATATTACTTTTATTTATTTGTGTTTAGCTTGGATTAAGTTGTTCAAGTTATTTGAGTAAATCAAATCCATGAATCATGATCACCCCTATCCAAAATAAAGCAAAATCCATATATAAATTTTGGATTTACTATAGATTCGAAAGTAAATGAAAATAATTTGATGAGTATAAATGATAAATAATTTTTTCAAAATTTTAAAAGATTATTTTTATTTGAGAAACTTAACAATAAAATATAAATTGAAATATTAAAGATATATTGTTGAAAATTTCAAAAGAAAAAATAATTGAAGATATAAGTTTATTTGAATGACAGTTTTCAAACTACGAGATGTGTTATTACTTTATCTCTATAGTACTACTCGCTCTCCTAAACAGTTTTTAGAGTAAGAAAACTATATAAGAAATTCGCTAAATATTAGAAAATATAGTAAGTAGTCCTAATACTGAAAAATATATAATTAGTCACTCAATGTGAGTAGAATATGGCAACCCAGGGGCTAAGCTTATGGATATTCAATACTTATATATGATTTTATTATTTTTAAAGACTAAACGAAGAGTAAGTGATACTTAAGAGACTAAGACGTTTTATTCCTTAAATTTGTACATAGAAATAGATAAATAAACTAAGGCGAAATAAGGCGGTTGAAAATAATTAGTTTGCGAGCAAATTAATCGCACTCAACGTGCACTGAGTAATGATATTCTGCGAATGAAGAACAATTCCTCATAACATTGCATAGGTTAATTGCTTTGGCATTACTTTAAAAAATGGGCAGCAAAGACGGTAAATACTATGTGCATGTCAAGTGGTTAACATCCTACTGAGCAGTTGTATGAACAGCAGCCACAGTTGAAACCATGGAGTCTACCCCACAGATATTTCGTCCCCGGCAAATCTTGTAGTATCCATTTTCTCCCCAGTTCTCTCCCCAGGAGTTTTTGATGATCCAATATGGCTTCTCCTTCATCCGAATGGGTGCATAGGCAGCAGAACCATATCCCACCACTAAGACCCCATGATTAAGTCTTCTTGAACATATGTATGGGCATGATACTCCACCTATGTATGTCTGCATATACGCTGCATTGATGGCCACTGTGTTTGTGCCCATTGAAAGTTACAAGATATCAGCCATGGCCCATGTTATATTAATAATTAAATAAAAATTGTTCCCAAGTCCAAACAGGGTAAATAGTTTATAGTAGTAGCAGTCACCTGCAAGAGGACCGTTTTTTACAAGATTTGCCGCAATCTGGTCTTCATCAAGTGAGATGACACTGAAGTTTGCCACTGATGCTGCAATCTTTGATTTGTCAAATTTGCAGGTCCCGCGATCAGTACCAGAATAAGGATAGTCTTCCTCGCTCATGACCCCACCGGATCTAAGGATGTACTCAAAAGCACTATTCATCAATCCACCATTGCAACCAGAGTCGCAAGAGCCCGGTTCATCTGGATCACACTGCACATAGGAATGCGTTCAAATTAGAGAAGATACGGTGGAAACAACTGCTAGATGATAATCTTACGCCCTCCCAGTGTTTGAATCAAAAGAAATCATTTCACTTTTTTCAAACTTGTTCACAAAATTACAATGATTAATTTAAAAATTTTGTTTATTTACAAATTATTTTGCGTGTAATAAGTTCATCATTTGTAAGAGGATTTGTAAAAACTATTTAATTTCAAATACACCTTAATTTAACATATTTAACCAATGTATCACCTTATAGAACCATATTATCTTATGGACAATCCAGAAAAGGACCAAGGTAGGACTAAAACTTTGCCATGAATAAGAAAAAGAAAACTACTAACTACCGAGATTGGAAGAAGCACCTTAATTCTAAAGCCAAATTAATATTCCAACCGCAACATAGTGAAATAGCCTCAATCAATAATAATAATAATAATAATAATAATGCTAATCCCAGAAAAGAAATAAGGAATGCAGTGAGAAGGTATGTGATTCATGATGAGGTGTATATAATTTTGCAGAACCATTAATGTGAAAACTAGAAAGGAGATGAATAAGCAAAGAGAGGAGGAGAGGAAAAAAGGAAGAAACAAACCTCGTGATCACAATCAACAAGCTGCTGCTCGCTAAGACTAACAAGTTGACCCGTAGCCAAAAAGTGAGCACCTTCGAGAGCCCCAGTGGTGCTGAAGCTCCAACAGGAACCACAGGAACCCTAATTCGGAAATCAACAAAAATGAAAGATAGTAAAAGAAAGAAACAAGAATGATTATGATTGGTACCTGATTCTTGACAGGGGTAACGGCACCGTGATCTCTCCAATCAAAATCACTGGGGAGATTATCGGTGGGGAGAATAGGAGCCTTATTAGCATCCCGAGGCAATCTCACACCTCGGAGACCCAAAACCTTATTTTTGAACTCAGACGGCGTAAGATCGGAGAACCGAGTAACGCCGTGAAGCGCGGAGGGGTCCAGGGTCTGGTGGCGGCGAGCGCGGCGTATGTTAGCCTTGAATACCTTGAACCTGTAATCGTGCTCCTCCTGTGAAGCGTACGCCTTGCGGAAGGCCCGCTTGAATTCCAAAAAGTGGTGGTCCGCTCCCACCACCTGCCGGATCAGCGGGTTCTGGTGGCTGTCGGTGGAGGCCTCCGCCGCCGCCGCCACCGAGAAAGAGAACGCAAAGAACAGGATAAAAGTCCCACGATTCATGTTCAGGCTCTCTGCACTTCCCATCCCCAATTTAATTTAATTTAATTTAATTTAATTTAATTTAATACGTAACGGTCAGGCTAAGAACGCATCCCGCGAATATTGCTTTGCTTAGGAGACAAGTAAGGTCGTCATTAAAAAGCCCAATAACCACAAATGGGCTCCAAACTTTTTTTAAATATATTATTATTCTTATTTTCTCTAATGTAATGTTGTGTGCAGTGCAGCACACCAGACTCAACAAATCAAAGCCTTCAGCCTCTCCACTGCCAATAAATAAATAAATAATGTTGCAGTTTAACCCAACCAAACAAGTTCAAATGCTTTCTCAGCCATGTTTGTTGAAGAACAAAATTGTCTACTTACTTCTCTATATCAACACACCAGAACCTCATGCTACAAATGAGTTTACTGCAGTTTATACGCACAAATGCATAAAAAACCCATCTCAATCTGAATTACAAAACCTCACTAAGTTAGAATTATTATATGTTTCCTTTTTCATTCGTCATATATTACTAACCAAATCTATAAACATTTACGTGGAATTATTCATCCAAAATCATTCACTAGTTTTATTTTTATACTTGCTGACAAAATATAATCAAATTTCTATAATTTTTTGAATCAAACTTAATAAACTTATAGAAAATTTGACTAATTCGATAATTGATTTTTATGATATTATCTTATTAATTATATTTACCAAATTTCATTTAAACTTTTGTAAATATCTTATTTAATAATAAGTATATACATATTTTCAGATACCATGCATTAAAATTAATTAATATGATGAGTTGGCACGAATGCCTTGATCAAAGTTTCTGGATACAAATAAAAAACATCAACAGCTCTGGAGCATGATTGCCATTTATTATAAACAAAAGTATTAGTGCATCAAACACAACTTAAAAGAAAGTAAATACCAAAGTATACTAAACAAATTCATGGAGCAAATCCATTTGTTGTGTTTCAGTTTCCAAGTAAAAGCCACACGACCTGGCAAGTTGAATTTTCTTCAAGTTTCTGAAAGGGGATGCATAGTATGTTAGTGGTTGTAATAGGTGCTTGCAGATTGCGTGTTTACCTCAGTAGCATGCATACATCAGCTACATGCTTGAATAGGTCTTGCATGAGCAAAGGGTGAATCATTTCTCACATGGGCTTCGCATTTGGGCATTGACATTACTGTTTCAAAAGCTTCAACCAGCAATGACACCTTCCTTTCCCCTGCAGGAGCAAGTCTCGTGACAGCTTGTCTGAGTGCGAAATCAAGCATCCATTCCTCTGCATTTTTTCTTTCATCTATCATTTGGTGCTTAAGGTCAACTTTCTCTGCTTCATACTCAGAAACCAAGGGCAGGAAATTTGGCTTTCGTGGATTGATCTTTCTCATTTCTTCCTCCTCTTCCACAGCTCTCTTGCGCTTAATTCCCCACTGATAATTCTTGCTTGTGTGCTGCCCTACACCACCTGTGCTCTGAACCTTACTACTGTCAACTTTAACTTGATTTTCCTCCAATAATTTCTGCTCCTGAATAGCGGTACTTTCTTCAGTTTCTTCAGACGACTGAGTTTGGTTCTCCTGATTAACTCTATCAGCATCATCATTGTCCAGGCTTGTAAATTTTCCTTCACAGCTCTGGTCAAGTTCCCTACTTTCACTAGTCTTGTGGCCTTCACTATTTTCAATCGTCTCCTCATCTTCTACCATTGAGATACTACCGACCTCATAACTCATTTGTTTTTCATTTTCTCTGTTATCTTCTGCATTTGTCAGATGCTGAAATACTTCCTCAGTCAAAGTAGATTGATCATACTCTGAACTTATACAATTGGATAGATAATCTGTTTCTTGAGTCACAAACTTAATGCTTTCACCTGTGTCTTCCAGGACAGAATTAGCGCAACAAGGTTGTGCTTCAAACCAGGTGCTTTTCTCTTCTAAGGCTTCTTGAATGCCTGCATAATGGCTGCTAAACATGTCATCTAACCACATTTCAGATATATCATTTGAACTCTCTGAAAAGGACTCAAGTTTTGAGTTGGTCTCCTCCACTGAACAGATGAAAGAATCAGTATCGTCTTGATAGTTGAATTCACGGAGGTGTTCCTCCTCCCAGTCTGTATCACTATATTGAGAATCGAACTCATCTATCTCAATATTCTCCTTATGTTCCCCATCATAGCTAGCCTCATTGTAGTAGGTTCCTGTACACGATTCTTCATGAAACCAGTTACGTGAGTAGTTGTCATCTACATCTTCAGCATTTTGTCCTATATTAAAGCTCCTTTTGCTATCTGCTTCAATTGCAGCAGCTTCAGCAAAGTAGTTTTTGAAATCCTCATTGAAATTGATGTGTGACTTTGGAAGATCATAAATCACACCTGGAGTAACTTGCTTGACGCCATCCTCCTCTGCTGCAATGCCATTCTCCTCATTTGCTAAATTGATATCTTGTAGTTCCTCATGGTCTTTGACAGGGTTGAATCTTTCCATTTCATCAGCTCCTTCCCTGTCTTTAGCATAGATTTCAAAAAAGAAATCTATACCAATTTCTTGTGCCAAGGGAGTGATTGTTGGATTATCCATATCAGCTTCATCACATGCGGGTTTTCCATGAAAGACAATCTGCTCAATGTCAGAATCTTTTATTGTATCATTGGGGGGCACCTTCCATCTTTGAAGGCTTACAGCTTCTGACTTTATATTCTGAGTCTCCAAAGAATGCCTCCTTTCTGACATGAAGCTCTTCAATGAAGGCAAAGGAGCATGACCATGGCCATTAAGAGAACAATATGTATAGGGGCAAACCTTCATCACTGAAACTCCCTCAGACTCAGTTCCCCCGGGGTTAAGCACGAGGTACTCAGGGAACTTAAAATCTTTCAAAATTGAAGAGCAGGTAGCCCTCTCTGGTGCATTCACATCTTCAAACAGAACTGCTGATGTGAATTTTCTCGAACAAGCTTTACAAGGCTTAACACTAGGAGTCTTTGCTAATGCTCTCATTGAATTCAAACTAGATGATCTTGACAAAGTTTTTGCAGGTTCTTTGCAAGAAACAAAGATAGTTTTTGAATTTCTCATACATTTTTGTGGTAGACTCTTACCATCTGAACTGGATTGAGTATTGTGAAGATTAACCGGCAAAAGCTCCTTTTTTGCATCTGAACTGCTGGTAGGCTTCATATAATTGGGTGATCTTCTAACCAAAGGCTTCTGCTGTTGTGGGGATGCTGCAATTCTTGGAACATGAAGAGATGGTGACTTTCTTGGTCGGGTTAAGCTCCTGACCGAAGGTAGTGATTGAGGAGGCTCAAAATCAGAAAGCTGAAATGACCTTGACTTCATTTTTTTCGTATAATCAGTTCCTCTGCCATCCTGGTGCTGAGAGGAAGATGGCTTCAGGTTTGTTAAGCCCTTGTCAGATTTGAAATGATCAGCATGTACACCTAGCTTGCTTAGAACCATTCTTTGAACCATATTTAAAGGAAAACCACATACATAATAAGAGGAAATTTAGAAACAAAACTAGTATTCCTTTCTGTGGAGGAGTCAAGCACAAGAAGAAAAGAAATCTTCTTGTGCTTTGTTTTCAACAAAAGGAAATTCACATTTCAAGAGAAAAGGAGGAACTGCATCCCGAACAACCAGAAAGATTCTCCCCTTTTTGTTTAAATTGCATCGTATGCAGAACGTTTCCTTGTTTTTTCACAGTTGTTGGGAAGGTAATGAAATTTGAAGAACGCTGATACAAGTGTTTCATGCTGACACGTACTAACACGGGGTTTAGGGACCTTTGGTGCTTGAGCATTATTAGTACTGGCAACAACTCCAACTCTCCATTTGCTTGTGACTTGCTTCTTATATTTAAAGCATAAAATGGTTGTTGATTTGATTCCTCAACTCATCCCTTCAAGTGATTAAATCACCATTTCTTTGATTTGGATAAGGAAAACCATGTGGCCTTTTCTAGGTGACAGATGAGGACATAACATTTTTTTCTACTTTGGTATACTTTTGTTCAATAGCAATTAAGTTCTATTAAGGCAGCCCTTTGGTTCACGAAATCGCCTCAACTGTTTTTGGCTTTCAATCAATAGTTGTTAATGGTGTTGCATAAACAGATTTTAAAGTATTGTGTTATTATGATGGTAGATATCTGATGAATAGTTCTTTCAATTTTCTTGTCTTCAGCTCGTACAGTGCTGGGTTACTCTTTTATTGAAGAGATTAACAGTTGAAAGTTCCAAGTAGCTAAATTTGCTCCATAAACACTTTTTGGTCTACATGAACGGAAAGACACATGTTCATAATTTGTTCAAGTTATGGAGAGCGCGTGCATCTTCTTAGATATTTTTCCTTATCAATGTGTCGTCATCTTCAATTTTGACATAATTCACATAGAAAAAAAATACTTGCTATGAATTCCTTGTTAATAATATGACAAAAATGTATGTATAGTAAATTACTAATATAACTTACATTAAATAGGTTTTCGCAGGGAAAATATGTGATGTAACAACTTGTATGAATGAATTTAGTCTCTTAAGATCTTGTTAAATTATGGATCACCGAGTTTCATTTTCTTCAACTTTGGTATACCTACTTCCTTCTCGCATTAGCTTTTGGACCTTTTGTTTAAATAGATATGCAACTCACATAACATGCAATGTCAGTAGTAGATAATGAATGAATGGAAATTTTTTTATAATTCAACAATTAATAAAATTTAGATTTGGTGATAATCAATAATAGTTGTTTCAAGTTACAAGTGCGTATTGTTGTATTTATGAAACGAACACAAATAATCGTGTAATTTCAGACAGAGAAATTTATAATTGATTTTAAGAGTTTAATTGGTATAGATGGTGAGTATAACATTTTTTAGCGTGACATTCATAGTTTTTAATTTATGATAAATTTGTTGATTTTACCAATTAATAATATTTTAAAAGTGATTTAATGTGTAATAATTTTTTATGTGAGTACATACTAATTAAACTCTACTTTAACTTAGGTGTGAAGTTTCTACGATTAAAAAACATGGTTGGAACTTGGAAGTATAGGCAATGAGGAGGAGGCATGCATGAAAGGTATATGAAAGTTTTTGCCTTTTTTAAGTCAAATTTGGGAAATTTAAATTTTTATCTACCTCTTTCTCAAAAAACACTTACCTTTCAAAAAAATTTTCATTATCCCATTTTACACTTAACTCTAATTAGGTCTCTCTCTTTCCTTTTCTCTGTCACCTAACTTTTTCTTCTTTATTTCTTCTTCTTCAGTTAACTCTTCCCTCCCTCTTTACTTCCACTCACTCCCCCTCCTCTTTTTGTTTCTTGAAACTCCTCCCTCTCCCTCTCTCTCTCCTTCTCCCTCTCCTTTTGTTCATCAAACTCCTCCTCCATTTAACTCTCCGGTGAGCTCTTGTCGGAGAGTTAAAAAAATTACGAGAGCTCACCAGAGACTTAAAAAACTTTTCAAAATTATTTAATTCTCCGATAAACTCTTACTAAAGAATTAAAAAAGTTTGAGATTTTTTTAACTATTCAACAAGAGTTCACCGGAGAGTTAAAAAAAATTTAAAATTTCTTAACTCTTCGGTGAGCTCTTGCCAGAGAGTTAAGAAAAAAAAATCAAATTTCTTTATAGAAAAAAAAAATAAAGTAAAGGGCATATAAATATTTTTACCTCGGAGTGAAGTCAATTCAAATAATGGGAGAATTTAAATTCTCACTATCCCTTTTTCAAAAAACACCTATCCTTTAAAAAAAATTATCCCCATTTTACCCATAATCCTAATTTTTTGTGTCTCTTTTCCTAGTTTTCTCAACCGCCTAGTTTCTTCTTCTTTACTTCTTATTTTTTATTTCATCTTCTTTCTTAACTAACTTGTGTCTCTCTCCTTGCTTTCACTTCTCCTTCCTCTTTTTGTTTATTGAAAGTCTTCTCTCTCCATCTCCCTTTCTTTCCTCTTTTTTTTTTCAAGCTCTTCCCTCGTTTACCTTTCCAGCAAGATCTCGTTGGAGACTTAAAAAAATTTATAAGAAAATTATTTTAAATTTTATACAAAACATATAAGTTTTTCTATTGTAAGTGTGAATTGAAAATGTGTGAGGAGTGTTATTTCAAATTCCACAAATCTCCTTGCTCCTCCCAAGATTCAAAGAATGCTAAAATGATAATTATGGCATGGACCTGGACCCCAAAATAATAATAATAATAATAATAATAATAATAATAATAATAATAATAATAAAAGTTAAAACTTACAATCAAATGGTAATTTGTGAGAGTGATCACCCTAAACAAAAAGGGCGATGCCTAGTTGAGATATAGTCGTTTTATCTTTGAAGATAATCTCTGGCAACGAAACACCACCGACCAATTGTTGCTCCTATGTAATTGATAATGATGTTAAATTAAAAAAGTAGCTATCTGAAATAAGGTCAATGAGGATGTTTTTGGGAAGTATTCGAAAATGGTTTAAATCAGTTTGTAGACGGCTTGATGAAAGGACAAAGGTCCTAGATGATGTTGTCGCGAAGGAAAATAAAAGAAAGAAGTGCAACTCATGTTTAAATTGTCACGAGACAAGTTTGCTACACTATTCTTCTCAGCAATACGCAACAACCGTCCTATATGTAATACAACGTATATATTTTGATAATACAGTTATAATTGATTTGATATTTTGGTATGAAAAGGTTACTGAAGCTTTTTCCCGTTTATTATTAAAATAACAACCGTAAACAAACTGAGATTCCAGTTAAGGAATAGGACATAGGTATTAAATTTCTAGAGAAATCCAGTAATCTTGATTATTTTGGAGCCGAAATGTTATCTGTTCAACAAAATTAGTTTGTTATATTATTTGTTTCCAACATTTACAACCCGAAAAATCATCTGCACTCATCATAAACAAGCCTCTAAGTAAAATAAATAAACTGTAACCACTTTGAAGTCATAAAAAATAAACTGAAAGCACTAAAAACAATAGTTTCTAAAAAAAATTATATTCCCATTGATTATCACCATCATCCATGCACATCTATATAACACGTAAAATCAATCATTAATGTTGATTTAAATATTCGGTATCGTAAAGTCCACAAATAAAATACATGGAGCCATTCTATATAATTTGAATTTGAATTTTTTGGTTAAATTTAAATTTGAAAGATGGAAGCTATTAATAGAATATTGTTATATTAAAGTTTATATTTAATTATCATTATAACAATAAGCTCCCAACAATCTCAGCCTAGAAGTTAATTTTTAAGTTTCCAGTCAATTGTGAAAGGGAAAGATAATCCTTCCTTCCAGATACTTTTTCAATCTTTCATATATTTCATTAAAACTGAATCAATGGACAATCAGTTCAAATGTTCAATTAATTAAAAAAAATCAATTTTCCTTTCATTTTTTTCCTTCGGAATTTGATTTCATGTTAATATTTAAATCACTTCTCCATATTTAAATTAAAAACATTAATATGTGTTTATAATTGACTTTCAAAAAGTGTTTATAATTTTGTAAAATTCAAAACTTTAAACTAATAGTTAAATTAATTCTAGAAAATAGATATTAATGTGGATAATTGTTTTTTTTTTATATTATACATGTACATAGATATCAAAATTTATTTTTATATATAACAATTTTTAGTCTATTTTTTTTTTACGGTGAAAATAACTTTAGGTCCTTTCTTATTTTATAATGTAGACAATTTTATATTTGATTACATATCTATCTAGCGCATCAAATCAAATTATAATTTTTTTATTTAATCAAATGTTAACTATTTAATTAAATAAATTTATTATGAGAAAAAGATGATACATTGAGTGTAAAATAATTTTACTTACCATCTTGTCACGTATATGATAAATTTATTAATTTTTATAATAATGATTTAAAAATTTATATAAATAATTATTTAGAATTAAATAACAAAATAAAATGATGTTACATTGTCATTCACCTGTTAAATTCATTTCTTTGTTTACTAAATTATATTTACTTTTTAACAATAATCAAACTCCTTCAATTAACTTTGAAAGTAATAGTGAAATGCACAACATAGCTTATTATTTATAAATTGATTGATGGTATGCTTATTAATTTAAAATTTTAATTTTTTTAGAAAACAACAACAATAATAATAATAATAATTTTTTGGAACCAATTTTATTTTTATTATAAAGAAAAAAATTATAATTATTTTTTTATTAACATTAAAGAATGATTCGAAGCAGCAAAAAATAGAATTTTCCTAATTATTTCATCTAGAACAATGGTTAAGGAAATAATGAACATTAAATAGGCTTAAATGAATTTTTTGTCAAGCATGGTTCATATTCCTTTCATCCTCTCTCAACTCTCATCAACAATGTTCAAGATTTGATCAAATAGAGAAAGGGTCCAATGGGATATTCAACTTTTGCACTCTCTTCGTCAAGGTAACTTTTGGAGAGACTAGCTTGCTAAGAAAGAGTCCTCCTCCATTGCCCACTTTACTTGTATTCAGGACCCTCATACTTGATCATCTCTTTTGCTAAATGGCAGATGGCATGGGCACACTCTTTCATAGGCCATACTTTTCTTAGGTTTAGTCTTTTAGCTTATTTTGTCTTTATTTTTCCCTGATAAAAAATATCTACCTTTTGTTCTCCTATTTTTTCAAACATTTTGTCCCCCAACTTTTATAAAATGCAAAATTAGTGTACACCATTAAATTAGTCCTGTTGACTATTAACGTTACTTCTCTGTGAGACTCTTAATTAGGTCAACATAGATAATTTAACAGTTAGATACCCATTCCGCATTTTATAAAAATGAGATAAAATGTCTCAATTTAAAAATAGGGGATAAATAGTTAAAATAACCAAAATAAAAGGAAAAAAGTGTATTTTAAACCTATTAAATATCACATTTTTTAATAAAAAAATGTCCCTTGATTTTTTAACTATATCCTTAAGGCAAGGATGAACAAAAAACTGAAATAATTCTTCTCCAAATATTCTTTCCAAGGTAATAAATGCTTTCTTAATAATTTGTTTACTTTTAATTACTTAAATCTCATAATAATTAATTCTTTAAAGAGGCCTCATAAAATTTAAACAGTAATACATGTTTACAGATTAGTCACAAAAAAAGTTCTTACAAATTTATCAGTTTTATGAAATTAGTAAATATTAATTAATGATAGTAGTTGTAAAAAAAAGAAATTGCATGCTGTAATAGACCATTTCCTTCAATATATAATATAAAATAAATTATCATTATTAGTAGTATTATGTAACCTTTCCAATGGGTTAGATATGATTAAGTGATAATCATGGAACTAAACAAATTACACATGTATCTTGGACCTGGGTGTGTTCCTTTTTCTTTTTGCCATCTTTTCTTCCAAAAAATTAAAAAATAATATACACTGGCAAAGAAGTTATCTGCATAAAACAGAACTAGAAAATTGGGAGGCCAAGATCCTGACAAATATTGAAGGTGAGAACAAGGCTTGCACAATTCTGAGTCTCTTACATTTACAATCCTACCCAATTCCTATATATGCCTATACAATCGTAGAGGTAAGTTTTGTATCACAGTGGAATGAAGTTGTCCAAACTGGAAGAATTCTCTTCTCTTTACAGGACTTGATCATTGATTGACATGTAACAATATGAATTACATAAAACAAATGGAACTCATATACAAAAAAAACAGAAGAACGATAATTATTTATATAATTATATTCCTTTCCGAACAGCAATAAGTAGTATGAAAAAAATGGGAGAAACAAGAAAAAGAATATACGGCAAAACCTGATTCATTGCACTTTCCTGAACCAAGCCATCCTCTTCGGGGTAGTTAGATTTATTTTCTACAAATGCATCAAAATAATTCTGGTAGTCCGAGTTCTTTAAATAAAATTGAGATCCTGTTGTCACCTTCATCATTTCCATAGCCTGCCAGAGTTTGTAATTAGCCATGAATGCAGATATAAAAGAAATATATGCTTTCTTTTCCACGAGTCAAGACCAGCTGGGCCAGATAAGTGAGGTGAACATAAAATAAATTTATAAATAACCAGATTGCTCATTAGATTCCTACAAGCGTGGGAAACACCTTTAAGTAAATTATTAAATACTAGACGAAGTACAGTTCTTTAAAATTCATGTTACACCGTTATCTAGCAAATCAATTTTCAAAAAGACCTAACTACATTGCCCATTAGCCACTAGGAATTTTACCTGAAAGCTGTAGATGAACTGTCTTGCTTTCTTGCTTACTTTAGCATTTGGGTGAGATTGAAGCTTCTCATACATACTTCGAGCCTCATTGGAACTGTCAATCATCAAAACATGCTTTCAATTCTAGAAAAAAGAAAATCAGGCCAATTAATAATAAGCACCACAACTTTCCAGTCTACAGCTGTAGTAATTCCTAGGCAAGGTATCATCATCAAAACTAGCTGAATTTCAGCATACTTACTACTTTTGCCCACCAATTGCAACTTAACTATTTTTGGACAGTTAAAGTAGTTAAATCCCATCTAAAATATTAGATTGCAACTTCTCTATGAACTAGTTATTATCTTGTTCTTTGCATCAGGCAAAAAATTGACAATAGCATGTGGTTGTGACTCTGGCTTAAATTTGACCTCTTCAAGGCAAAGATCCCTGACTCCAGAATGAACTTCAACAAAGTCCGAGCCATCTTAGCAGGGGAAATCAATGCTTAAACTAAAGTTGAATTCTGGAATCAGATCCTGTATTCCCAACAAAATTTATTTTGCAAAGGGGGAGATGGGAGGTCCAACGTCATCAGTTTACATCAAAAGCCTCAATTATATTTTATGAATCCAACACCACACCATAATATGACCTAGTTTCCAAACTACTTAATTGTTTATCCTTTTAAGTTAAACTAACAGCATTATACAAAATACATAATTTGGAATAAAAAACCGTTATCAACATGATTAAACGACACAGTTGAATTAAGAAACTTGCACATGCATATTTAATATTAGGGTGTCATCAATTCTATGTAGAACACAATCTGGTCGTTTCCAATTGGAAATTTAGATATGATATGCAGTTTCTGAACATACCTACTGAGGGAGTCTTGACAAATTGACCACTGCAAAGCAGCTACTCCATGGAGCTCACTCTACAGACATGATCAATCTCATGAATATATTTTCCTCCAAATATTTTTTCTCTAGTTTCCCTGCTAGAGTATATGTCATTACATTTAAAAGTTCAAAAATTAGATATGATGCTATGTTCAATTAAAGTATAAAAAAGGACATCTTCCGCTGGTCCTCTTCATCAAGCACAACTTTAGCTGGCTTTCAGAGACATGATATTAGCTTTTTACTGAACAGAGAGATATAGTTTGTTTCCTCATCTGGTAAGTGTTTTAATGAAAAATATTTACCTTGAAGGTTAATTTATCCATGACCTTCTCATAAAAGGGCAATGCTTCCTTCAGCTTTCCAGCGTTCATTAACAGGTCACCATCCTTCAATGCCTATAAAGATCTATGTAATTGAGAAATTGTATTGTGCTGGGATTGTAAAGCAACATACAAACAATTAAAGAGGAAAATGACAAATCAAATTAGATAGATAACCATCTGAAGAAAAAGCATTTGGAAGTTAAGATATCCTAGTCAATTTTCATTCTCATCACATATTTGATATTACCACCCACCCTCCTGTTCCAACCTGTCAACTGCAGATCTCAACTGAAGGCTTTATCACTATAAGCAATAAAGATTGCATCTATTAACCAGGAGGGAAATTACAATTCTATTGCAAAATACAAATCCAAGAGACTATTAGTGTGTTTGTCAAGATTAAAATTAAATCTATTGAATTCCAAATTGGTATTTCAATGTTGCTTGATTAATCAGATTGATATGGAAAGGAAAAAAGGATTAAAAAATTTGTTTAGTTAGCGTTAGTTTTGAAATTACAATTTTCTTGTAAATGTAATTGCTTGACATGAAAACTATTGAAAGGCTCTAGGCTACAAATTTAGTTTATGACAACTTAATGCCTTTTGAACATTTTAGGAAGAAAGGATAAGTTCAATGTGAATCTATCATATTCCATCAAACCAAGTCATTTCCTTCATTTCAGAAAGCACAGAAAGCAAAGCAGCTTGAACCTTTAGTTTTTATTTATTTTTTCCCTATTGGTCATAGACTCAGCCATCATCAATGTTATTGAATAACATACTCAACAATCAATAACTATGATTAAAACAACACCCAGCAATGTGCATAAAAATATAAGAATTTTAGAACAGTGAAGCATAAAAAGAAGGAAATAATGGCAGTAATATTTGGATACGACTAAATATGTTTACCTCCTCGCACTCAGATTTTAGCTTTGGATTAACATTTAGTCCAATTTTCTTCTTGTAGGCAGCAAGTAGCTGCTCTGTGTGTGCTTCTTTAACAGCCTTTTCTTCTTCAGTCTCTAGAACCTCTCCCGGACGTATAACTCTTCCACCACCAAACTGAGAAGACCCAAAAGTGGGGTGAATGAGAAAGTGGAAAACAGAAACAAGTGGGTGGTGGATAAGGCAGGAGCATACTGTTTTTGAAATATTGCCAGGTCTAGGAAAGACACCCCAGGTAGAAACTTTTGGCTTGTAAAGTTGAGGTTCCTCTTCTTTAGTTTGTGAAGCCGTTGCATCATCAAACTTGCTTGTGTCTCCAACAATAAGCTCGACCTCAGGCAAGTCACCTTCAAAGAAGGGGTCCGAGATAGGAACCAAGCCAGGTGGCAATCCCCTTGTTGTCTTCTTATCTGCAAAGTCTAGCCCCACAAAGTCCATCCTTGAAACTGAAATTTCACCCTTCTTACCGTCCATAACATTTTTTCCTGAGCTCACTCCCAGGAGTCCTAAAAATGAATTCAGATAGCACATTCAAGGACACATAATATAGATAGATATCTTTTCATTATACAAACATCAATGATGAACGCAAGATGTCAACAAATATTCCACATACAAGTGGTCAGGGAGAAGTTTATACAATTTTATGAAATAAAATAAAAATAAATTAGAGGCACCAATTATTCATGAATGAGTTTATGTTCAACAAAAAATAACCTTGAGGAGTTGTTTTGGTAACAGCAACCCCTTTATTCTGGTTCTGCTTGTACTTTTTGGCTTTCTCCATTGCAATCTTTACAGAATCAGGCAAATCCTTTTGCCCTCCCTCCTTAACGGGAATTTCATGATCAGGGCCTTGCTGCTCTTGTTTGCTTCCCAAACCGGAGTTCGATTCTATTTCCATGGGCTCAGCACTGTCAGGGCCCACGGCCCAACACAGCTTGGCAGGCTTGAACGTTATTGAAAGCGGGCTTGCGAGTTTCGCGGGGAAGACAACGCGCAACCATGGAGGCTGTAAACAACCCATGTCCATCTGTTTGTTTGTTTGCAACCCAGCCGATTGATTTCTTTTGTTTGGTTCTTGTTTTTTGTCGCACAGATAAGGCAAACCAATTCTTCTTATGCTTCCCTTTCATTTTTTAAACCATTTAAAAATATAAATACTCCAACATGTGCTCATTATAGAAATTAAAATTTTAAAATACTTTCATCCTTTCCAATTCTATAATACTTACTTATGTGTTTTAAAATATTTTAACTATAGTGATTAAAATATCTTTATAATATTTTAAAATTACAGTAACACTAAAGTTAATAAGTAGTAAAACCTTTTTCCTTTCCATTTAAATATATAATCATTTCTCACTCCTTCCATTAAAAGTTTAAAACCACTCTCCTCCTATTACTTATCTCATATCTTCCTTCCATTCCTTCCCTTCCTTTCCTTCTATAGATAAAATCCATCACTTTCTCTCTCCTCCTTTGAATCAACCAAACCATGAAACTTAGTCAATGAATAATCCTATAGATAGTTTTTAAAGATATTATGTTATTTTATAATTTAAATATAAAAAATACATTAATAAAATTAATTGTGAAACGTGTGTATAGCTTTACACATCTAATGCATAATATATAATATAATATAGGAAAATGTTTTTATTTTTAACTTAATTTTTCCATCCAAATTAAGAACGCTTTAAACTTTTTTCTTAATTATTTTTTTATAATATAAAAATTATTTTATTGTTAAATCAATTTTTCCATCCAAATTAAAAACACTTTAAACATTTTATTTATAATATATAAATATGTTTAAATTATATAAATAAATTAGATGTGTTTTCCTGCATTTTAGCCAAGTACCTAATAGGTAGTTTCCCTGCATTTTAGCCAAGTTTTTCTAATCCATGTGAGCATGTCCAACTTGATTTGGAAACCGTTTTGTTTACTGTCACTTCTTAATAAATTGTGTTATCATCTTAAAAAAAAGAGTTTATTAAATAATGTCTTCTTAAAAAACTAAATTGGATAAAATGATTTTTTTAAAAACAAATTAAATATAAGTTTAATTAATATTTACAGATTAAATCACAATATTTATAAATTGTTAACTTTACAATTAATATTTTAAAAGTATAACATAAATAAAAATGCTAGTGTAAAACTTTTTTATAATATATATACTAATTAAACTTATTGAATATTATCTTACTTTTATTTACATAAGAACACATTCCTAATTCAAATCACTTTTAGATCACATTTTAAAATAACTAATTTTATATTATTTCTAACCTTATTTTAAGTTTATATAAAACCAAATTAACAGAACCACTTAATTGATTTAACTAACTTTTCATCTCTTTTCTTAAAATGTAAGCCACAGAATAAATGTATAATGACCAAATATTGTCATAGAAGATTTGTACTACTTTATGCTTCCCATTACTTATTCGAATTTAGTCCCTTTTATTCCCTCGAGACAAAATAGTTTATACTAATGCTAAAAATGCATGGTTATATTTTAGATGTTTTAAAAAAAACTTTTATTGTAAAAAAAAAAAATCTAATAAATTGATACCTTAGTGTGTGCCAATTTTCTTTAAATCTTCATCATCTAAAAATTTTAAAAAATGACATAAGTAATCGAAATATATAATTATGATTTAATAATTATGTAAAACATTCATATTGTAATTTTGCTAAGTTTTTTATCAAAATAAATCGTTATATATTTCGTATTATAATGCTTTCATTTTTTATAATATGCGATATATAAATATGTTTTTTCTAGCTAAACGATGTTGGGTTGGACTTCTGTGGATTGCTAGAGTTAGTGTGCTTTTTGAATGCTTGAGTGAAGGCTTTGTCCTTTTTATATAGATCTGGGACCATGGTTGTTAGTCTGATAATATTGGGAGTGTAGTTTCGTGGCCACGTAGGTCGTGGCTGGAAGAGGAAGCGATGTGGAAAAATAGTATGGGAGTGAATCGTGCTCGAGGAGTTTGCGGTACGTGAGGCAAAGATAGACATTTTCCATTAACGTGGGTTGTCCTTTACCCGAGCGTCGACGGGGTTGGGTTATCTTTTACGCGACCCGAGTCCATTAGCTTTTCAACATCAAGCTCTAGACGCGAGTGTGTGCGAAGAGATCCACGTAGCCCACAGTAATCATTTTGGCATCTTCTTCAAATCTAAAAGTCATTCGTAGATCCACGTAGCCACACTCTTCTATTTGTTCACCCGTAAATACGACTAGGACTTTATTATGATGGGGTCAGAGAAGGTCCAGCGAGATTCCCAGTCCGACGTACGCTTTTCAAAACAAGAACTCCCTTGAACTGCCTTGGTCTACCAAGATTCATTCAACATTGTAACCCATCATGACCGTTGAGATCACGATTGGGTCGTAGTCGTGCAGTATGACGCCTTCAAAGTCTGCATCGATGAAGGAGATATTGGGGCTGATGGGTGTCCATGCGCTGAGTTGGTGACATTGAATACCGATCGGGCATAATGCTTTCGAGTCGATGGCGTCGCACCTCTTGACTTCTTTTTGGCTTCTCAGAATGTCGAGGCAACATGGGCTACTGCTCTTGGCTCAAGTTGGGGACGGAAGAACTGTGTTGTGATGAGTTTCATATTTGAATACTAAGGTTAGATATAATATAAGGTAAAATAATATAATATAAGATATACATTCGCAAAATAGGTACTCCGGATAGAAGAAGTAGTAGCAGTGACAGATATTTTATAAATAACGATTTTTTATTTTTTTTTACAAAAATTTCTTGATACATAATGAGGAAAATCCTTGGAATAACTACTTGACGGCTGACAGCAATGCAAAAATTTAAAACTAATTTACATTTGATAGAGTAGTTTGACATTTGATATTTGTGGGTTCACTTCACTTCTGACGCACAAGACAAGAGATGAAAGTTGGTATTAATAAGCAGAATTTGTTATGTGTTAATTTATTTAGAAAGAAGTGAATAGGTAATTGATCTAGAGATTAATTAGGTTGGGAGTGGCCGAGTGAGGAGGATTAGTGAGCATATGAACGACTTCCCTCATGGTAGGCCTAGCGGGCCCCATTTCTTTAACACACATCATAGCTATGTTGAACATGTAAATGACACTTGTCAATGGATAGCCACTAAGGCGAGGGTCCACCACTGCCAGTACCAATGCCGCATCGGACGGCTGAGAGAGTTCCAATATTGTTTTATTTACCCATCCAACGATGTCCACCCCATCCCCAAACTCACCCACGGGCTTCCTCCCAATTATCAGTTCCAACAGCACGACGCCAAAGCTGTACACATCACTCTTCTCGTCCACTTTCAAGGTGTATGCATACTCTGCCCCATTAAGCAAATAATAATTGTGTTAACATAAGCTTCTCAACACATGAAGACTTAATCAAGAGAGTTATTAGGTAATCGAACCTGGAGCAATGTAGCCGTAGGAGCCAGCAATGGAGGACATGGACTGAGAGGCGCCAGGGTCGTACAAGAACTTGGCAAGACCAAAATCGGCAACGTGGGCCTCCAAGTCAGCATCGAGCAATATATTATTGGACTTGACATCCCTGTGTATGATAAGAGGGGAACAATCATGGTGCAAATAACAGAGACCCTTTGCAGCTTCGACTGCAATTTTGTACCTGATGTCCCAGCTCAAGTGCCCTCCTTTAGCCCCATGCAACCACTCCCCTAAACTCCCATTGGGCATGTACTCATAAAGCAGCAAGTTGGTCTCCTTGTTGGAGACGTAACCCAGAAGCCTCATTATGTTCCTGTGCCTTATCTTTCCCAGCGTCTCTATCTCTGCTTTGAAGCCGTAATCGTTCCTCCCACTACCGGCTCCAACCAACCGCTTTATTGCGACCTCAGTCCCGTTTGCCATGGACCCGCGGTAGACGATTCCGGCTCCTCCCTTACCTATTATGTTCTCCTCCTTGAGACAGTCGACGACGTGCTCTGGCTTGAGGTTGAGCCGCTGAAATGCCGTCAGTTTCCAGGTCATGGCCCGGTGCAGCTTCCTCCTCCTGATGATGTAGAGCGTGACTACCAGCAGCAGCGCCAGGGTGGCGACTGCAATCACCATGACTATCACCCTGGTGGACTTGGAACTCCAAGCACCGCGCCTCTTTTTCAACGACCCATTAGGGCAATAGTAGGGGGTGCAGAGGTTGGGGTTCCCGGCAAAGGACTTCTCGCTGAAGACAAAGAACTGACCCCCGCTTGGCAACTTGCCGAGGAAATTGTTGTAGGACAGGTCGAGCGTGGTCAGACTCGTCATGAACTGGATCTCGTCAGGGACTGGCCCTGTTATAAGGTTTCTGGATACATTCAGAATGCTCAAGTCCGTGATGTTTTTTATCCCCTTGGGAATCTCGCCGAGAAGCATGTTCCGGCTGAGGTCAACGGCAGTGAGTGAAACGCACCGAGTGAAGGTAGTCGGGATTGGTCCCGTGAGATTGTTGCCGCTTATGTTGACCGTGGTCAACATGGGTAAGTCGAAAACCTCCCCTGGGATTTCCCCAACGAACTGGTTGGCGTCAAGTAACAGATTCTTGAGCGCCCTCAAGTTCTTCAGCGCAGGGGGAATTGTCCCGGTGAATGAGTTTTTGGAAAGAGTCAGAATCTCGAGAGCATCTCCCGAAATCTGGGAAGGGAGTTGGCCGTTAAAAGCGTTATTGGCGAGCTCGATGATGATCACGGAAGGTAGTTGGAAAATCCCAGACGGAACGGGGCCGTTAAGGAAGTTGTTAGAGGCGCGGATCTTGACGAGGGACTTGCAGTTACCAATCCCTGAGGGGATTGGACCGTGGAAGAAGTTATCGGTGATGAGGAAGGTCTGTAACGTCCCACTCTTGCACAAATCTGGAGGGATGAAGCCCGTGAAGTGATTGTTGGTGACGTCGAAGAACTTCAACCTCCCGTTTTGTCCAAGGTTTTGAGGGAGCACGAAGGAAAAGTTGTTCTCCCACAGCTGCAGTGTTTCTAGATTGGGAAGCTCGCCAACGAAGGAGGGAACAGGGCCTCTAAGCTTGTTGCGGAAGAAGTTCATGAGAGTGAGGTTTTTGAGCTGCGAGAAGCTCTCCGGAATCTCACCGGTGAGGGAGTTTAAGGAGAGATCCAGTGACATGAGGCTCATCATAGCAGACAGTTCCGAGGGAATGGTTCCGGTGAGGTTGTTGATTTGCAAGAACAACGTGTCAAGGTTGGTCAAATTGCTCAGACTAGGAGGAATATGGCCGCTGAGGTTGCAGCTAGAGAGATCAAGATATTTAAGAGATGTCATGGAGCCGAACTCAGGGGGGATACCGCCTTCGTAAGCGTTGTTGTAACCGAGTTTAAGGTAGGTGAGAGTCTTGAGGCGAGACAAGGTGTGGGGAATCTTACCGGATAAGCAATTGGTGCCTAAGCTGAGATACTCCAAGCTCTTGAAGTGGGAGTAAGTGTCGGGTATGGGGCCGGAGAAATAGTTACCGTCGAGCTTGAGGTATCTGAGTTGGTCAAGTTTGACCAACTCTTGGGGAAGCGGTCCAGTGAAGTTGTTGTCGTAGGCGTCGAGGTACTGGAGTTGCGTCATCATGTGAAGGGCGGGGAAATACGAGGAGAAGAGGTTGTGGGAGATGTTGAGGAACTTGAGGGAACTGAGGCCCGAGATCTCCTTGGGAAGTTGGCCGGTGAGGTTGTTCTGCGTCAGTGTCAGGTTTTCCAGTTTGTCCAACACTCCTATCTCCTCAGGTACGTCACCGAATAGAGGAATGAGGGACACGTTGATAGAAACGACACGAAGCTCTTCGTCGCATTTTACCCCTGAAAATGAACAGTGTGCCGAAAGCGACGCCGAAAACTTCCAGTCATCCAGGGCATCGTCTTTGGCTTTCTCTCCCTTCATCGACTCCTTCAGCTTCAGCAGCGCCTCCATGTCACTGAATGAAGAACACTCTGCCACGCCAATCCATATCAAGCCAACAACTATTATTAATACCTTGTATTCTCTCGTATACCTTTGCCATTTGCCTAATTCCCAATGCATTTTTTTCGTTTTGCCTTCCTCCTTTTTTTGACACCACACTCCAATTGCTCTCTCTATTTATATTCACCCTTATATTATACTAATATCCTTCTATTCTTTTTTAATTAAACAGCATATATGCATGTACATCACTGTACCTTGGTGGCATGCAATACTATTTCTATTTCTGCTCCTATCAAATCAAAAAAGTGGATGCCGATCACTGTAACCTTGTTAGACTCCATGGAATTAATTATTTTTCAACCCAAAATTGCATGACACCAATATCAATTTGTAATGGAGATTAATTATATATATCACAAACCTATTATTCACTATTTCGTGTATAAAGTTCATTATTCTTGGCATATATATTTTTTAATATACTAAAATATTAAGACGGAGATTATCAAAAATATTCTTAATTCCATGTTTAATGAAATATTTATGGTAGAAATTTGGGTAATGCAGTATACTAAATTGTTTGACGATTATCGAACTTACATGTGATTGCTTAACATTGGGTATCGTATAATGAAATATACTTGTCTTGCCATTGGCTTTTGAAGAAAAAGATGCAAATTCTGCGTAACCATTAAGGAGGTTTTCCATGACTTCACTTCGGAATGAAACAAAAGTGGTTTTACGTGATTCACCAAATTAAAAAAGGGAATAAAAGAAAGTTTCTTTACCTGGAAGCCTTCCTAGCTACTGTGCTTTGGTATATCACTGAGATAATTATTGTCCATGAAAAAGCCGAAGCATCCATTCTCTTTTTAAATTGTCCTGTCAACGATCGAGCACTAGATATTGCAGAATCGAATTCTCTGTTTGATAACTAAAGGCTATTATGCATCAATATAAAATTAAATCAAATTATTCATCACAAGTGGTTCTGTCCCAAACATTTGTAAGATGTAAATTATATACCGTTTTGGTATTTTGTGATATACGCATGATACAGGTAATTTTTTTCATAATTTAAAATAATTTTTATTTATTTATTATAAATAAGTTCTTTCAAAGATCATTTTAAGATAAATGCTTCCAAATTAGAGATAGTTACTTTAATTTACTCCTCTTTCAAGGTGAAATTTGGTTTCAATTTGCACCACCTGAGGTTGAAGGACAGAAACAGAAATTTATAAGCACAACAGAAATATTCTATATATAGCTAGATTAAGAACATGCATTAGTTATTTGAATATATAGAATTAATTCAACTTTGATTATAAAATAAATGTTATTAATTTTTAGGGATTTTGTTTTTAATTGGACAACTGACACAACAATATAATACAAAAATACAAAGGAGAGTATTTTTTAGAATTTGTCTATATACGTAGGATAGGAACATTACTAAGTCAAGACAAGATTTTTCTTTTCTCTTTTTCTCATTTTTTATTTAAGACTTAAAAAAGTGTTAGAAGGCGAGGAGGATTCTGACACAATGATGGTTGAAGAATGGGTTCATCCTCGTGCGTTCAACAATTCTTTCATAGTTTTGGGAATTGAGAGCCACTGATAAATGGATGAGTGGTACATGCTTCTCAAAAGTGTTAAATGTTGTCTTTTGTCAACCCTTGTAATGATAGTGACAGCGAGTTAGTGTCCATGAAGTGCCCATAAAAATCTTCTATAATTGGCCCTTTTCTCTACTTCATCTTTTACATGGCAGGCAGTTTTTATTCTCTAAGCCTAATTAGATTCTTTATTTCATAATTTCACAACACGAATATGGGACTAGCTAGTGTTATATTCTGATTAAGCTAATAACAAGTTCAATCCAATACATCCATAGATATTACATAGTTACGTACTGCGTTTACCATCAACAACTAGCGTGTTTGCATTTGCGTCATCACGTAAAATGAAATTGTTTGGATATTAATTAGAGATATTACTTTGTCTCCTAAAATCGATTTTCGCCGAAACCAGAGAAATCAATATAGATATTGTGAACATATGCTTTCTCATCTGCTCTAAATGGGAGCTCAAATAAAAAATTGTGGAGAGTGGTGGAGCGGGTTTGAGAGGAAACAAATCACAGAACAATTTATTTCTCTCACCCATTTTTGAAATGACTCGCATGATAAACTTTTGTTTTAAAACATTAAAGGATGCTGGAAGGATTTAGCTGAGCGAAATGACCTGGTAGCTAAAATCTGCTCAACAAATCTAATTTCGCTCAACAAAACTTCACAACTTTAACATGTTTTAAATTTTATTTACATATTTTATTTAGCAAATTACACTTTGCTTTAATAAATTACACATTACGCTTCACTCAGTAAATTTAATTTTCTTTATTTTATCATTGTTACTTTATAACTTTTTTCTAATAATAACTTGATATATTACTTGGATTTCTCACTTCTCTCATGTTAACCTGAAAATGTAGTTATTACATATCACTTATAAAATTTACAGAAATAAGTAAAACTAATTTTTGGTTCTATTGAGTGACCTTGTCAATAAAAAACACAAAAAAGAATAGCAGAAACAAGAAGTGAAGAATACAAAATGGAGGTTGTAATTCTCTCCCTTGACAATCAAAGCATGGTCTAAAGGATGAAACTACAACCTCTATCAAACTATCCAAATATGTTTTGTTGTTAATTTACTTTAATTTTTCAGTGGTAGAAGGACTACAACTACAATCCCATCCTTTTTTTAAGGAGTTATGTGCTAAAGGAGTTCCTTCAAAGGTTTAGTTTCTAGTGTGGTTGTTGTAAGCAAGCAGACTACCGATAAGAAATAATTTGGCGCGCCTAAGAATTCTATCGCCTGGGGAGAACACCTATGATCTTCGTGGTACTAGAGTGGAGACAGGTGTGCATCTTGTTTTGAATTGAGTCATTTCCTATCGTGTGTGGCAAACACTTTGCTGCTGGTGGGGGATCTCTATGACTTATACAAAAGAGGTTAGGAATCACTGCTATCAATTTATAGGACTTGTGAGTGGATTACAAAAGCTTTGGCAAGCTTGATCTTATGTCCGGTTTGCGGAAATCTGGAAATTATAGAGGATCAAGAATGCAAGTCTTCAAAGTAGAGTAAGTTAATGTCCATGAAGAAGTTGTGCAACATATATAAATGATTTCTTGAGAGTGGTCATGCACAACTAAAATTCCTTCTCATGCTTGTGTAAAAATGGATAAGGAACTCTTCTTGCTGTATTTGAGTGTAACATATATCTTTGTAAAGGTTGTGGTTTGAAACTCTTATTATTTTTTACGAAGCCATAACTTGTACACTTGTTCGACCTATTTATTTCGATTATGTAAATAGATATAGGTTAAATTTATCAAATACATAAATATCTAAATTTTAAAATATATATTAATAATATATAATATATTGTTAAACTATACATTAAATAAAAAAATATATTAATTGATGGTTAGAATGTGATGGCTTTGCAGACCTTGTGACACCAAGCTACAATAAAATTGAAGTGGAGGGATAGGAAACCTATGTGTTAAAAGAAAAGCTAAAAGTACTTAAAAGTGATATAAAGAGTTGTGCAAAGATAATGTTGGTAAGGTGGATGAGAAGATGCTAGAGTTAAAGAATACCATTGCAATCCTGAACAAAAAAGCACGAGAAAGAAACCTTGGGGAAGAGGACATCAGAAGAACAGTGGAGGCAACTAGAGACTTAAAAAAATGGAGTTCTTATCAAGAATGCCTCTTGGCTCAACGAGCAAAGATCAAGTGGTTACAAACATGTGATTCAAATTCTCAATTCTTCTATGCAACAATTAACTAGAAGAAGAAATCTAATGGTATCAAGGAGCTAGTAATTGATGGTGAATGGATAGATGAGCCACAACTAGTTAAACAAGAAGTCAAGAAATTCTTTGAACAAAGATTCCAATCCAAGTCAAATTCAGGGGTGCGTTTAGATAGAGTGGAGTTTAAGTGCCTATCTGAAGAACAAAAAAAGATTATTAGAGATGGAGTTCTCTTAGGAAGAAATTCGCGATGCAGGTAGAGCTTCATCAGAATGGGAAATTCCCAAAAGGGTTTAAATGCTTCCTTTCTTACCTTGATTCCTAAAAAGAAATTCCCATGTGGTCTTGGGGATTACAGACCCATATCTCTTATTGGTGTTATCTATAAAATCATTGCAAAAGTGTTTGCTCATTGGCTTCAACTGGTGATGTCGAGTATTATTGACAAGACACAAACTTCTTTTAATAAAGGAAGACAGTTATTGGGTAGTGTTATGATTGTAAATGAAACTTTTCAAGAGGCAAAGCATTCTAAAAAAGTGCTTTTGGCATTTAAAGCAGATTTTGAAAAGGCTTATGATACAGATAGTTGGCCTTTCTTTTCTATATGCTTGAGCAATATGGTTTTGGTGTTAAATGGATTTGTTTGATCCAAGGGTGCTTGCAATCCTCGTTTATATCAGTGTTAGTAAATGGAAGTGCAACGCAAGAGTTCCATATGCAAAAAGGTTTAAGGCAGGGTGACCCTCTGGCTCCATTTTATTTTTAATTATTGCTGAAAGGCTTAGAGGTCTTATAAGAAGAGTAATGCACTTAAATTTGCTATCTTGAATCAAAATGGGTAAACATGATTTGCAGGTTGTGATACAATAGTATGTAGATGATATTGTTATCATGGTGACCCCATAAATTCAGAGTGTCTATACATTAAAAAGTACTCTTAGATGTTATGAACTAGCATCAGGCTTGTAGGTCAATTTTCATAAAAGCAGTATCGGAGGTGTAGGGATGAATGGTCAAGAGTTACAGTCCTTTGCTTGAATCCTTAATTGTAATCTAATGCATTTGTCATTTTCTTATCTAGGGATTCCAATGGGTCAAATATAAGGAGTGAGAGAGTGTGGAGACCTATAATTGAAAAAATGAAAGCAAAACAATTGCCCTGGAAGAAAAACCACCTATTATTGGGGGTGGGGGGATTTTCTTGATTAAATCTACCCTCTCATCTATTCCTTTGTATTTTCTCTCTTTTTTCAAGGTTCCAAAGAAAGTTACAATTCAGAGCTTGCAAAGGCTTTTTTGTGGGGAGGATCGAAAGATTGCAAGAAATTAGCTTGGATCAAATGGGAGCTAGTGTGTAAAAATAAAAACCAAGGTGGACTGGGAATCAAAGACATAGAGTCATTTAACAAAGCATTACTTAGCAAACAGAGGTGGTGAATTCTACAAGGGAAGATGCTCTTTGGGTAAAAATACTCAATGCTAGATATAGGGAAGACCTTAAAAGTAACTTTCTAGAGAGCATAGGAGAGGAGTGTATCAATGATGAAAGGATATTCTGAAGGTGACACCCGGTGAAAGAGTGGGAGAATGGTTTGTTGGAAATGTCAAGTTTATGGTTGTGACGGGTCTTTGTTCAAATTTTGAGAAGGGGGTGGAGAGAGTCAGGAAGGTTCAATTCATTGTTTCTTAAACTTTATGCACTCTCCAATAAAAAAGATGCATCAATATCTTAAGTTGGAGAGTGGTCTAACCAAAGATGGAAGTGGTAGTTTAGGTGAAAGAGAGAATTATTGAGTTGGGAAGAATGGTGGGTGAAGGAGTTCGAAACTTGGAAAGGGTATTGGAGGATGTGTAATTAAAGCAAGACTTGAATGGAGATAGGGAGACACTTTAATAGATAAACCTTAATTCATGGGGAATCTGATGAATCTATTTCTGATTTTAAATTCTTTCATAGGATATGGAACTCGAAGGTGACATCCAAGGCTGCAGCATTTTATTGGAAGGTTGCACATATCCGAGATCTCTACAAGGTTGAACTCGCAAAATGGAATATTGTTCTCCCACATGGTAATGTATGTCCAATTTGCCACAATGAATCGAAAATCGTGTCCCATCTACTTTTCTTCTATAAACCAGTGTATCTAGCTTGGATGAGTTATTATTGTTTGTGGGTTAGAAAGGGGCTTTATCTTCAAACTGTCATGTTTGCTTATGACAGTTTCTTGGAATAGCTAAATATGAGGGAAAAGGTAAAAGACTCTCTTAGCATAATATGGTTGGCTACTCTATGGGGCATCTGATTGACGAGAAATTCTATGGTATTTAAAGGGGAATTTTTCTATGTGGACAAGGTTTAGTAAGAATCTCTGCAATGCTATTGATTATGGACAAAGGGATATTGTTAAAATTCATTTGTTTCATTCTATGAGTGGTCTATTCAACAATTCTACTTTTCTAAGCTTAGGTAGAATTATCTAATCACAGTTATGACTTGATTCTGGCTTATAGGATCCTAATGAGGCTTTTATTTGTACTATTTTTTATTGTTCTAGTTTTGTAATTTGTAGTTAGTTTCTAGTCATACCTTACAATTAAGGGGTCTTATAATGATGAATTTGGCTTTTTAAAAAAAAAATAGAATAATATAAAATTTTGTATACATAGTTGTTGTAAAATGAATTTTCAATCCAAAAGTACATTTTGACATTAACTTTTCAACCCAAATCATAATGTATTTCTATTAATACTTTTAAATTTAAAAATCGTTAATTATATAAAAGGTTATAATAATAAATAACTAAGAAAAAAATTAAGGCTGCGATACTTTTTATATAATGAAAAAATTGTTGCTATAAGTTAAATAACGGTGAATTAGATAACTAAGTAATAGTATAATTTATAAGAAGATAATAAATTATTTTATAAATGCAAATAAAGTGGTAAAAGGATTTGAGTGAATGTGAACGGATAAGTGGTTTTTTGGTTCTCCCACTATGTGGACAGAGTGGAAACACACCTCTAATACCAGTATAGACCACTAATGGCGTAACATCAACATTCAACATTCAACATTCAACACTGATCACTCTCTCATTATACTAATTAACATCCATCAACACACTGTTGCCACTTCCCACTTCCCACTTCCTTGCATTATATCCTTCTTTCTCGCTAATGCAACAACTTTTACACCTCAAAACAACCTACAAGTTTTATTTGAAATCTTGCATCGTCAATAAAAAAAATAAACACAAAGAGATATGTAATTCTCTTAAATACACCCATCTAACTTTTATTATTCCAACATATACCCAATATTCATTTGCATAAAACTAGCAAGCATTTATGCAGTAAAAGTGTAAAACAAAACACAAGTATTTTTTTTTTTTAATTGCTAAGATAACAACTGAATAAATAAATTCAAGTAAAAAATTAAATAAAAATTTATAGGAAAATTATGCATAAATATTTCCTAAAAGTAGTAAGAATATATATTAAAAAATATTTAGGATTATAAAAATGCATGTGTATAATTAATCCATTTTTTTTAAAAAAATGGAAATGATACGTGAGTATTTAATTCAATCCTAACTATAAAATCAATATTTTTCTTATTAATATATACATATATACATAGAGAGAGTTTAATGGGTATAAATTGTCAGTGTACAAAATTTTTACTTTGGCATTCAGCCATGACTTTTCATTTATATGACTCTTATAACCGTAATAAGTAAAGTCAATAAATTCACCAAGAATAAACGGTTGTAATTGAATGTCAGTGTAAAAATCTTTACACTGTCAGTGTATACCAATTAAACTCTCATATATTATTATTATTATTATTATTATTATTATTATTATTATTATTATTATTATTATTATATATTAAACTCAAAAAGGATATGTATACATGTCATTATGTCAATTTATTATTATATATATACATGAGTTCAATGAACAAAACAGGAAACCATTTACTAGTTATTTATAATGCGTAGTAATTAATCAATTATATACTATAAAAATCACTTTTTTTTTGTCTGAATTACAGAAAAAAACAATTTACCTTTATTCAATTATACTTTCTTAAATACATATCCTTTGTTTAATTTGAGTTTTCTTTTTTATATCTAGTTTTCATAGAGTTGTTTAAGAAAAAAATTATAAAAAAATTGATAAAACTAAATGATATTAGTCCTCCTTTTTAACAAAAGTAAAATCATTTTTTTCATATATATTTTTGTTAACATAAGGAAAATAAAAAAAATAAAACTACATCTACATCTCCATGCAGCAGCAAGGCAAGAACAATAATTGGACCGAAATTTGCATAAAAAATATTTATGGATATATGAAACAAAAAGACTATGGTTAGGATTCGAGTATGATACTATACTACATGTTCTAGTGTTAAAAAAATATACTCATACTTGACTTTTTATCCGCACAAGTAACAAATTTAATTTCCATTTTCTCGTACCTAATGGGTGATGGATACTATATATCCATATCATCTGCAATCTACACTTTACTTATATATTGGATAATAAATAAATATTTATTTTACACATAAATAAACATAATATTAAAAACAAATCAATATAATATTAAATATGGAATAAATTATAAAATACTCCTTAAAGTTTTATATGATTACATATGAATCTATGTTTTGTTTGTCTTAATATTAAATAATGTTGTAAGTTTATTAATAGTTGTTTTATAAAAACTCAAATTCTTTTGTAAAAATTACATTTTTATTTTATTAAATTTGCATAGAAATATTGTATGTCTCTTTTTATTCCATAGTTATATTATTTATCATAGATTATAATATAAAAAAAATTTATAATAATATTTTTCACTCAAAATTATAATTATTTACTATTAAATTATATATATATATATATAGAGGAAAAGAGTGGAATGGGTATTACAATACTTATACCCCGAATATTTTTTACGGATTTGAACTCAGCTTATGCACTCATTTTTTTGCAAATAATTACTCATTCCTAAGGTATTTTTGTCATCCGATAAGAGATAAGAATGTGAGCTACTAACTGGATTGACTTCTCTAAAATGTAAATTATGAATGTGTCTGAGTAGATGAAAATGTAAATGTAAGTGTAGTTGCAAATGCTCCCAACTGCTTCAATATAGCATGAAGGAAGTGAAACTCGGAAATGACTTGGTTGCAAGTCTATATGCTCCATTGAAGCTTCCATCCACGTGAGCAATGAGCTTATCTTCATCACCTCAAAGGCTCTTGTTCCATATTTCTTCATATCACTCCAACTGCCGGCACAAATCTCCGCAAAAACCAAATGATACAAAACAAATTCAGAGTTAGGAAAATGGAGTGTTATTCATTCATTCTTATCCACAATGCACAGTAGAAAGAGATATAGTGAGATGGGGTCTCCTTAGCCAAACCCCCTCTCAAGGTTAACCCCATTCCAGAGTACAGAGAAGGCACACCCCTCAACTCCCCACATTATGTTCTTCATATATAACACAAGAAGAAATATTTCATGCAAACTTTACGTGGATAACTTGTTATCTGCATATTTAAAATTCAATTTACATCCTCAACAGATACGTGTTGTTAATCCATTTATCAAAATAAAGATACACGAAAAATTAATACAAACTTCTGCTTTATATTTTAAAATCAATAGAAACATTCGCGGAATAGGAATATTTAAAACAAACAAAAAAATCTTATAATGAAGGACATAAATATTAATACATACATGTGACACCATCTACGTGTCAAACATAGCTAAATGAATAAAAGGTAATTATTAGTAATTAACCTAAATAAATTATAAGGTTTATAAAACAAAATGATGATTAACCTGAAAAAGAAAATGTCTTTTTTCCGTCCAAGAAGGTGTTATTTTATATATTTAAAACTTATATCTAATACTTAAACAAAATTAATATTTTACAATTTTAAAAATAATATTTTTATATAAAAAAATTATGTACTTAAAAAATTATACCAACATAATTTTAAAAATAATTAAAAAAATATAATTTAAAAAATATAAACTGAAAAATAAATTACAAAATATTTAAAAAAAATAAACAACAAAAAAGATACACAAGGTAAAAATAACACATAAAAACAATAAAATACAAAATTAACTTAAAAAAATTTATTTTAAAAATCATAGTTTATAAAAACACATATACATAAAAAACATTAAAAAATTCTGAAAACTGAAAAAAGAAAAAAATTGAAAATAAAAATCTTATAAGAAATTCATTATTAAAATGAGTTTTACATAAATAATGGGGTGATTTATTTTGAAAAATAATTTATTTGTTTGGTATAAAAAAAGTTTTAAATTTACACCCAAATTCCACTATTGTCAATAAATTTACACCCAATATAGAAGGGATTCACTTACTAGAAGAGTAAGTTTAAGAGACTTATTTTTCTCCATCATACATTTTCTTGAAATTTAATGGTTAAGATTACTTATTCATTACAAACATTAGATTTTAAAAAAATAAATGGTGAAAATAAAGAGTAAATATCTTAAACTTATTCTTGTAGTAAATGAATGTTTTCTCATATATATATATATATATATATATAGTAAAAAAGAATTCATTATGAGAAATAAAAAAACTTGATAATCCTAAGATTGATAAAATCATCACTTAAAGATATAATTACATGTCTCTTTCTCAGTAACTTACCTTCACCCTACTTTATCCCACCCTACCATTGTCGTCAACACGATCGATGTTGCCAACAGTGGTGGTGAAGGTGGAATGGGAGCGACATTGGTGACAACAATGCTAAGATGGTGATGACATCAGTGATGATAGGAGTAAGTATTAATCTCATTTCTCACAATAAATTTTTTCATCACTTGATATGCTTATAGAGAGAGAGACACACACATATGAGATATCGTATTTCGTAAAAAAAAAAAATTGATGATAAGAAATGAGAAGAATTAAAAACAACAGCTAATTAGTTTTCAATTTTAAAATTTATAAAAACAAAACTAGTTTCAATTTTAAGTTTTCAAATTTTTAAATACATTGCGTTGCTTTCTAAATTTAAAACATTATTTTCAAATCTTAACTAATAGAATATTTCCTTCTTAGAGACTGAAAATTGACTGTCAATACCAACGATTGGAGAACGGTCAATGACCGACGATTCGAGGTGACGATCGATGATTAACAGTCAGAGATGACAACCAATAATCGGCAGGCAGAGGTGACGACCGATGATTAACAATCAGAGATGACAACCAATAATCGGCAGGCAGAGGTGACGACCGATGATTAACAATCAGAGATGACAACCAATAATCGGCAGACAGAGGTGGTAGTCAGTGACTAGTGGTCAAAGGTTGCAGCCATTGAATTGATAATCAAAGGTTGTGACTAGTAGCTATTGCTCAAAGATTGCAGCAGGCGACTGTCGGTCAAAGGTGACGATTGATGATCATCGATTGAAAATGGCGACCAATGATCATCGATTGAAGGTGACGGTTAGTAACTATCGACCAAAGATGCTGACAAGTGACTGTCAACTAAAAATGATAGTTAGTAACAATCGTCTGGGGTGACAATCCGTGATCGTCAATCAAAGGTGACAACTTGTGATCACCAATCGAAAATGACAACCGATGATTAGTGATCCTCGATCAGAGGTTTCACGAGTTAAAAATTGCAGTCAATGTTAACAAATAACATCAAGTAATAAATTTTTATAGAAACAAACTATTTTTAAAATTGAATAAAAATTGTTTAAAAACACATTTTTGTTTTCAAAATAGATTTTAAAACAAAAACTCAAAACTACCGTATACGAAACCTATCACTTATTGAGTTCATCGTAACTTATATCCTCACCACCATTGATGCACCACTGATAATAGTAGTGGTGGAGTGAAGTGCAAAGTGTGGATAAATTACAATAAAGAAAACACATTATATCCTTAAGCTGAGTCATTATTTTTTAATCTATTACTACCCAATCTACTCATTTCTCACAATAAATCTCTTTATATGTAACTGAGAACAGGAAGATCTTGATTTGAAACAACAGTATCCATTTTAGGCAACTGATTCTATTTCAGCAAAACAAGAATAACATACATTTAAAAAAGACTTGAATAGCATTTATAATGCATAAATATATAATTATCACTTGAATTATTTATCCGAGCAGCCAAACATGTCTGCTTTATATTTCGAACTTAACCATGGTGTAGACAAAAGTAAGGTTTACCCTCAAATCACGGTTTTATGCTTCCCAAATCAAACATGCAGCGAGAATTCAACTAGACAACAATACTACTGCACATAACCACCTATAGAAAAGGGCAACTTTAATTAAATCAGCTTTATGACAAAATTGATCAGAAAAGAGGCGTAAAATAGCATTACAAAGGTTTAATTAAATTAGCTTTATGAGAAAATTAATCAGAAAAGAGGCGTAAAATACCATTACAAAGGTTTAATTAAATTAACTTTATGAGAAAATTGACCAGAAAGGAGGCGTAAAATAGCATTACAAAGGTAGCGCATCACCATCTTCCATTCATAAACATGATTGCATCAAATTATCCACTCAAGTCCAGCAAGACAAAACGTATCCCATTAAAAAATAATAAGGATGTATAAAAGCTACAACTTGCATAAAAATAAAAACAAAAATTTTACCGAACAAACTACTGATCTGCCAGAAGTATACAAAAATGGTTGTCATTCACCAGCTTGATTAGCAGATGGCTTCACCGCTATTCAACTTTAGTCCTCACTTTTCTTTTTCTTCCCTTTCTTCTTGCTTGGCATTTCAGGAGATTCTTCTTGCACTGCGTGCTTTTTCCTCTTTTTCTTCTTTTCTCCTGCATTTAAATCATCATTCCCATTCTGCAACTCGACACTCTCAGCAACTTCCTTCTTTTTCTTCTTCTTTTCTTTCTTCAACTCTTCAGGATCCTGTTCCTCACCAACATCTCCATCAGCTTGCTCAGTTGCATCCTCTTCATTTTTCTCCTTCCTCTTCTTCTTTTCCTTCTTCTGTTTCTTTTTATCAGCAACAGATGGCTCTTGTGTATCTGCATCGATAGCAGAATTTACCATTTGCCCAATAACTGAATCAGCTGAAGGATTATACGTCTACAAGGAAAATAAAAATCCACAGTTAGCACAAATCCAAGTACAATTCAATTTAAATTATTGACAATACCAAACAGAAGAGAAACAAACCTTAGCTGGGGTTATCATTCCTGCAGCTCCTTTCTTTCGGTCCTTGTCATATGCTTCTATCTTGGGTTTTCCTTTAGCAGAACCAGCAAAACGACCTAATTCTCTGCCTTCAAGATTCCTCAATCGTGCTTCAAGCTGCACAAAAATTTAATAAAAAATCTGAAAGAAAACGGCAAAAACATAACAAAACAAAATATAACAAGTACCTTTGCTCTGTTCTCCAATCCCATGGTGTTATCTTGGCTATCTCCAAGAGCATCACACCTGATAGCCAAAGCTGTCTTTGAAGCAAGTGACCGAGAAATTTTCCCCTTGAACTTTGGAGCAGCCTGACCAATCAAGGATGCATGGTATATAAGACCATACTTTGGAGTAGCATGCTTAGTCTTCAGTGCCCTAAAGAGAGCCTTCTCAGCACCAAGAATCTGCACAGTACTACCAGGCTGCTTGGCAAGATTTAATAAGCTACCACCATGGGCAATGAGGCGAGCACCAACTAGCTCCCCAACCAATGCAGTCAAATTGGGAGCAATTGTGTTCATTCTACTTTTCAGATAATCATAGAGTTGTGCTCTGTATTCCGAAAGAGACAGAACCTGGTCACAAAGTTCTCTAATATTTGCCAAATCAAGCTCACCAATTTCAGTCCCCATAGATATCACAGCTGCCTCCTTTAGCTCTGCCTCAACTTCCTCTGGCAAAATCTGAGCCATGTTTTAGGATGAAAGAAAGTTATTATAATTTATAAAAACTGGGTATAATAAAATATAAACATAAAAATGTAATTTATCTCAATAAGCATTATAGATTTACTATTAGTAGATATAGATGTTTCTAAATTCAACACAATTAGAGTAAAAACCAATATTAAATCCAACTGTAAACCACATGTCAAGGCTTGCTGCATGCTACTGAAACGTTATAACTCTACCTCAGAGAAATCAAGGCTTGCTGCATTGGCACGATCACCCATCAACTTGACTGCCCTGGCATATAGGATGTTATCCTGTATTATTTTAGTAAGCTCTGGAAAATGCCAGCCATACCATTCTCGAACTCTCATGGCATAGGTATTCAACTCTTTATCAAGATCGTCAAGTAAACCAATAGCCTGGACAATCATGGTATCAACCTAAAAAAAATCTTCATGTCAGGAAAAAATTATTCAAAAGAATGCAAAAAATGCAAGACAAAAAGTGGGAGAGAAGTCAATAAACATCATTTGGATTGATCAAACCAGGCATTACAAAAACTAAATCATATCAAATTTAGTTATTTATAGAAAGAATACTGATAACTAATTTAAAAACAATCTTGTTTGTGAAGTCCACCTCTGTAGGTCCAAAGTTTCATCATGTTCACTCTTAACAACTCAATAAATTTTGCCTGCTAAATTTCCTAAAGACATAAACACCACAAAACAACTGGTCCTTAATGGGAAAAAACACAAGCATGAGACAACATGCAAACAATGATATCTAGAGATTGATCTGGCAAAATGTACATAAAACATCATTTAATATAATTATTGTGACAATGATAGAACTTAGAATTCCGGTATGGGTCATACTTTCCTTCAAAAAGCATAATCTAGTGTTCAAATTGAAAAGCAAGGCATGTCAATGGAATTGAAATAAAGACAAAAAATGACAACTACAAAGACATTAAAACAATTACTGTTATTCTAGCCATGTAACTTCAAACATAATGTGATTTGCAAAAACCAAATTTTTGTTCACATCAATCAATGACCAAATTTGGGGAGAATTTCCTTGATGAATATGGGGGGAAAATTAGAAAAAGGTACAACTGATGCAATGGTAACATCAATCCCTTATAACAATAAAATCAACAGAAAATAAACCTTTTCTGCACTAAATTTCAACTTGTATCTGGATAAGCTATGAGATAAACCCAAGCTCATTGGGGCCATGTCTTGAACAGCTAGACCAGATATGAGTTCGGTTAACTGATTTCTAACACCTCTCATCAACTCCATAACTGAATTGTTGTGAATACAGTCAATTTTCTGAAATGGTAAACAAAATAAATAATCAATTTAGCTATAAGATGAGGGCAATGTAAACTGAAGTATCATAAATTTCTAAGCGGAATTTAGGCAACCTACCAATTTCTCCTTGATAATATTTCCAAGCTTTGAATCAGCCACACCTAGAGTTTCATTTTCACAATGAGCTCGCAGGAACTTGCGCAAACCCTTGCTAGCTTTTCCATCAATTAGTAAAGTAGCTGCCTCTAGAGCTTCTGAAGTGTTCTCAAATTTAGAAAATGCTTTCAACTTGACCACCTAAATTTCCATAATTGAGATTAGCTTCACAAGCAAATAGAAAAGTTTACTATAGATTAAGATATGGATATCATATAAAAGGTTTGGGTATAATTTTCCCACTATCATATTGCTGACATCAGAAAACATAAATATGCAGGAAAGGCATGAAAAGAAATGCAAAAAAAAATAAAACCTGTCTGGCAGTATCTGCACTGGAAAAATTCTTCCATAAATCCTGTGTAAATAAGCACATACAATTAGATCAAACTTGAATAAGTAGGAAGGAAACACGGTATACTTAATAGTTCACTACAATGCAATTCCATTTACAAATACTAAGATGAATGAATAAGCAGGTTCCAAAATTTCAAATATTAAGATGAAAGAGTTAGCATAAAGACCCCAGAAATAATTAAGAAACTTTGCTGATCCTGGCAAATATTTCAAGTTGAGTATTTTGTTAAAGTAATAATTGCATGGTAGCAAGTCGTACTAAGATCCGTGAAATAATCAGACATTTCTTCATATGCAAACGTTTCAACAATTCGGAATTTACAATTATGAAGAATGCATTTCTCCCTCGAACCAGAAACGTGAACTTGGTAAAGGAACAAGGCTAACCAAAATATGGTAGCAAACAAAATCAAACACGCTAGTTATAGATTTTCATAACGAAATGAAGAAATACATAAAGAAGATTATTACCTCGACTTTAGAAAGCTTGCCTTCATCCAACACTTTAAATAGGGCAAAGCCCGCTGGTGTTTCAAACAACACGAGCATTTTTCACTCCTCCAATAAACCTGAAAAACAAAGCAACAAAAATTATTTTAATAACGTGACAAACACCAAAGACGAAGCGCAAAACTGAGAAACATTAACCCTAGCAACGCAAAAAGTCCCTTTTGCAAAAGACAGACTACACTAACACATTGATCATCACAGTAAGCAGGAGGGAGAAGCATAAAAGCAAGCTAACTGGCATGTAAAAATCGAGAAGCATAAACCTTATGTTGAGAGTAGTGCTAGAGTGGAGCAAGAATAGAAAGGCGAAAAAGAAGAAGAGGGAAACCTGGACTAGGAGTTGGATCCCCAGAAGGGTTTTAGAGCATAAACCCTAAGCTAGGGTTGAAGAGAGAGGGTACAGGACGAAGAAGAAGAGGCGGCAGCTAAAGAATTTTGTCAGCGGTATGAATGATATATAACGGGCATGGGAAAGAGAATAACCATATTATTAATGGGCCACAGTCATTGTCATCAAAGCCAACATAACTCGTTCGGCCCGACCCAATAACATCCTGTAATTAAATGGCAGGATTCTTAAGTGTGATTGGTTGTAAATGTATACTTATTATTCTCTAAAAATATATTCATGCAAGTTAATTAGGACTGTAGGAAAGACCAAGAGGAATTAGACAATATTGTCAAAGGCAAAAATATAACTATAACACATTTACAAGAATACTAACTATTAATTCAGAGTTTAATTAGTATACACTGTTAATATAATACTTTTTATACTAACATTCAATTACAATTCTTAATTTTTATGGTAAGTTGGTTAACTTTACCAATTAATATTTTAAAAGTTATATAAATAAAAATATATGATTTAATGTCAGTGTAATATTATTTTACACCATTAGTATATACTAATTAAACATTAATTCAAATACAAAACATGAATTTAGTGATCTTATAAAAAATAATCCCAAATTCTTAAGAACAAACTTTTTTTTTTTTTTGACAAAGAAGATTGCATGAAGACTTAGGGGGAGGAAGGAATTATATTTTTTTAAGTGTCTCCACCTATTACTTAGGTCCCGTTTAGAATAACTTATTTACAACTTATTTGAATTTATCTTATCATATAAGTATTTATAAGTGTTTGGATAAATTTATAAAAATACTTATATAAGATCCTTAAGTTGTTTTAAGTAGAGATGAGCAGAAAATCGTAACTTGACCCAACTCGACAAATCCATTAAAAAAATTGATATTCGGTTGATTTCGAACAGGTTGACGAGTTAAAAAAACTGTGATTTCAAATGGTTGTAATAGACAGATGCTTATGTGGTTTTTAAAACTCATTAATACCTGACCCGAATCGTCTATTTTATATATATATATATATATGTATATACATATTTGATATATTACTTTTATAATTTTTTTCAACCAATTATAAAAACACTAATTATTTAACATTCAACTTCTTTAATCGAAATATATAAATGTATTTTTTAGTTTAAAATATTTTTTTAAGAATATGACATTTTTTTTATTTTTACAAACCAATTTTTGTTTGAAAGTTTATAATTTTTACTAAAAGAAATTGTGATATATCAAAGTCTAAAAGACACAAACTGCCACCCTACTTGGCTAACCCACTAGAGTAAATGGTCAAAAACAGGTAAAAAAATGAAAAAGGACGGGTTCATTTGAATTGAACCAAATGTGCCTAAACGACCTAACCCATTTCCCACTCCTAGTTTTAAAACTTATTTTCATAATATAGTAGTTTTTTTGAAACAAAACTGTTTTAAACTTATTTAAAATCTACACTTCATTCGAATTTCATCTCTCATCTTTGTTTGTATTGTCTCTCTCATGATTAAAATTTTCTACTATGTCTTTGTCTCTTTAATATAAAAACAACGTATTTGAATATATATATATATATATATATATATATATATATATATATATATATAGTAGCTTATTTAAAATCTACAAGTCTCCCTCTCCCTCTCTCTCACACTCATTCCCCCTTTCTCGTTCCCTCTTTCTCCTTATTTTCTCCCACCCTCTTTCTCTTTTTCTCTCTCCCTTTCCATTTCTCTCTCTCTCTTTCTTTCTCTCCCTCCCCCTATATATATATATATATATGTATTCAAACACTCTATTTTCATATTAGTGTTTTTAAATTTTTATATCCAAACACAGATAGTTAATTAAATTTAAGAGCTTATAACACTCTTATATAAAAAGCTCTTGATAATTGTCAAATTTAATATTATTTCAGTGATAAAATTTCACCAATTATCTTTATTCCCTAAACTTTTCCTTAACTTTTCATTTTAATTGTAAATATACATAATCACTATATATCATACTTATACATGACTTTATGTTATAATATAGCTAATGTGAGGAATTTTGACAAACTTGCACCAATTTTTTCCAGATAAGTCAAGAAGATAAAGAGAATATTGATTAGTGTTTCCTCACCCATCGAGCTAAGTTGCCCAGCGAGGAGTTTCAGAGCCACTACAACATTCCTAAAGTTCGTCTCTTGCAACACTCTTAACACCGAAATGTTGTGTTTCATATCACAAATGAGCGAGATATGGACAAATGCACTTTCTAATTTAGCGTGTGTTTCACCTTTTTGTGATATGTGCCACAAGTGTGTAGTTTAATCCATAATGATTTTGTTGATAATCTCTTCAAGTGCACATCTCATACATCTGTGGGAATATTTACATTGTTGTGTCAAGCATTAGAAAGTATAAAATTTAACTATTTTATAAGTAAAATACAATATTTCATATGTTACTAAAGAAAGTAAGGATAAATACAATCATTAATAAAATATAATATTCAATTGAGTTGGTGTAATTTAATATATGAGTCTTTAGTATTTTAAATATATATTTGAATTTATATTTTTCTGTAATTATTAGTAAGTTTTCCCATAATATGGTTTTTATTTTCAAAATTTTTATATCTTTAAAGACATAAGTAAAATTCGAAACATTAAATTGATGACTCTATGTACATTTAGATTTTAAAAATCCAAACAAATGTCTCGTCATATCCAATTAATTAGATTAGATATAAATAAAACGATAAATTTGGATATGAAATCAATCTGTGAAAATGAATTGGATGCTACTGTACAACTTGCATATAAATTGATTTTACATATTCGAATTTTTTGCACACCCCTATTCCTCATAATTGAAAAGAGAAGTGTTCCATGTCTCTCTGTATTCTTATGATAATTATTTATTTAAAATTAAATATAATAATGTCTAACTAAAAATTTATGTTAAAATAAAATATCTTTATAGTCATATATAGCGTTTCATTGTATGAAAAATAAAGTTCTACTTATTTTCATTTTGGGTTTCCTTGACCTGTAAAGTGGTGTAAAAATTGTAGAAGATAAAAACATATGATGCTAATCGTTTTTAAAAAATAGTACTTTTTTACTTTTTAAATACAAGGTTATTAAATTTAAAAATCTAAATAGATTCGTGTAAGTTCATTTAATTAATGTAAACTTGTGAGTTGTGATAATTTTATTTTACGTAAAAACTAGTAAAGTGATATGTAACGAATCTAAATTTTTTAAATAATTTTTTACTGATATGATAAACTTAATATTTTTTTAAAATATAATATTTATACAAATCAATAAAATAATTATAATAATTAAAAATTTATTGAGTATAATTTCTAAACATGATTCTGTTACAAAAATAAAATTTTTCATTCTTTTTTTTATTTTGTTGTAAAATGGTAATCTTGTCAAGAAAATAAAGTTAACGATATAAGAATTCTTTTTGTGGTTTTTCAAATTTTTCATAAGGTTGATCCAGTGAGTTCAATTTTTTTTACTAACACATTAACAAATAACAACCACAATTTTTTCATAAAAAATTATAAAACCATGACTTTATGAATAAAAAATTTATTGTTATTAAAATTAATTTTCATTTTTTATTTTTCTCTTAATCTTAGAGTAAGGTAGTCTAACTCAATTAATTGAGTAAAGTATGTAAATTGTTGTAAACCCATAATATTAACAATATATATATTATTTTGTATATGATGAGACTGACACCAAACTGTTTGACTTACTATACAATGAGTCAGTTTGTTTTGTCACTCCTAAAACCACAAGAGATTCATTATCAATATTATTAATATGTATTAGATCCATAGTATACAAATCAATAAAATAAATAGTATTCACCTATAACTTGTCACCCCTAACTTGCTAGAAGGCATCATTTGTGCTTTCTTGACTTGTTTAATAAAATGTTCAACTTATCAAACAAAAAATAGTAAATACAACAACTCTTCCTAGTTTTTTTTTTTAGAAAAACAGTGTAGAAAGTTTTGCATTGACAATTAATTACAACCTTTTACATGTGATAAGTTTGTTGGTTTTACCAATTAATAATTGAATAATTTAAAAGTCATGTAAAAAAAATTGTGATTAATCATTAATGTGAAACTCTTTTACATTGATAGTGTATAAGTGTTAAACTATTTTTTTTATCAAATTAACCATATTTTATATATATATTTTTTTATTTTTTATACTAACCTCCCTTATGTTTAAAACATTTTAATAAAAAAAATTTACAATATTACACTAATATCTCCCATATATTTAAAAATATCACACCAATTTTACACTTACATATTCATATAGATGCAAAAGTAATAGTTAAAAAATCAAGAATTTCTATGTAATTAAACAAAATGTTAGTATGATATTATAATTTACTTTAAATAAAATATTTATAGATACATGTCTATTATTATTATTATCTACCATTATCTTTAATTTAACTTTTTTTACAGATTTAATTTTAAATTGAAAATATAATATCACGATTACTAATAAAAATGTTGCTAAAGAAATTGTAACTATTTTTATGAAGAGGTGGAGTTGAAATCCACCTATAGAGATACAATGATACAAAGTAGTCAAATTAATAATATTTGACTTAATCACATGGGTTTTGTTTATTATAAAAAGTTTTTTTTTTGTTCATATGTGTTTTTAAACTCAAGTAAACTCTAATGAGAGTATATCTAAACCGAGAGCATCGAGTTTAGGGAGTGTCAATCTGTCCCCTTATGAGGGGTATAAGAGAGTGTATTTATAGGTATTGTGGAGAACGGGTATTTTGGGGGACTCGGGATACTTTTATCTTAATATGATTGGGGAGTTGAAATTCTAGATATATTATTGATATAGATAAAGCATGAGAGATGTGATGAGCGGTGGTTATAGGAAGATAATGCGTAAAAAGAGGATAGTTATGGGATAAGGGGTGGGACCGACGGTTGCGGGATGACCTTATCTTTTAAGGGTCGGTCAGCCTCAGGACGAGATAGGCAGAGAGGCGGTCGGTTGACGTAAGAATGCAAGGAGATATATTTATAGATATTGTAGGTATATGTATCCCATATATTTTATCTTAATATGATTAGGGAGTTGAGATCCCAATGATATTATTGATATAAATAAAGCAAGAAAGATGATAAAAAACTCTTGTTATGGAAAGGTAATACGTAAAAATGAGGTAATTATGGAAGAAGGTGCGGGACCGACGGTCACAATGTAACCTTATCTTTTAAAGGTTAGTTAGCCTCAAGACGAGATAGACATATAAACGAGTTGAATCAGTGTAAGATTAACCAGAGGAAGCGTAAGATTAACCTGAGGAACAATATGCAAAGTAATAACTAAAAGAAGATGTTATCATGTGCGTATGTGTATTTTATTAGTCTCTTTTGAGAAAAGAATGTACTAAAAGCATGAATAAAGTATTATTCCTCTAGCCTATTACCTTATTAAAATAAAAAGAAATGATTGGTATTAGATATTGGGTTGATGAGAGTGAGAGTGAGAACAAGAGAGGTGGTGGGTTGTTGTTGTTGTTCCCTTAGCTAATTAGATGTTGTTCAACAACTTAACAGACGCTTCCTTACCTGCAAGGAGAGAGGAGAAGAATAAGTGTTTGAATTTATAATTTGTAATTTATGATAGAAATTGAATGAACATGCCTCAGGCAGTTTCTGGCGGAAGATGACATCAAGTCGTGCATCAAGGGTGTTCTCAAACACAATCTTCCCGTCCTCCGAGGCCAACACCAGTCCTCCGGAGCTTTATTCAAACAATTAATTAATTAAGCTCAACTGAAAACATTGACTATTAATATTAAGAAAAGGAGATACCAAAAGGGTTCATGGGAATCCACGGCGCTGTTCTTTGGTGGTGGTGGCAAGTAAACACGATCATCAAGGGTAGTCTTAGGGGCTTCTACATTTGCTTTCTCTGAATATTCCTTTTTCGCTTCCTCCATCAATGACTCTACTAACTTACGGTCACCCTCTCTGCATCTTATTACCACACTTGGCTCCCTCAACCGTATTAAACCCTACAACGCTTACCTTGTTTAGTTGTTTCAGTTTTCAAATCACAAAATGCTTCAAATACCATACCTCCACAATCATGTCTTTCATCAGTTTCCTGTATACTTTCTTATCACTTGAGATACGTAAAAGCCCCTTTTTGGCAGCGTCCTTCATACACCCCACCGCATCATCTTGGGCTTGAAGCACTTTTATTCTTGCTGCATTCAGCTGCGTTGAGTATTCACTGCTCATTCAATAAACACATTTTCATTTCCCACATTCTAATCGCTAATATCAACCTTAATTCTCATAAATTACTATGACAATCAAACACCTCAGCTTACATCTTTCTTCGAACGTCAACTTGTTTCGCCTTTCGTTCGTACTCTTGCCTGATCTTTCTTTTTTCAGCTTCTAGTAATTGCAGTTTCTCAATATTGAATTCCTTTAATGAATCAGAGTAATTAATATACCAAATCAAATTTCCCCACCATAAATATTACTAACACCGCATTAATGTTGAGGCAAGAAAATGTTCTAAAATATAAAATATTGATACCATACCTCTTCAGCAGCTACGGATATTTCATTAGCTTTCTCTTCAGCCTCTTGACGGATGAACCTGATCATCTGCTGGATCTGCCTTGATACATCTGCGTCCTTCATCTTTCCTTTCCTTTCCTTTTTGTTTTCTGGAACTACCTGAATCTACAGACATTTAAATACAATAATTTCTCTTAAAAATAATAATAAAAACGAGACACAAAAGAAATTCTGGTATCACCTATATATATATATATATATATATGATCAATTGTCTTCTCCAAACCCAGCTGCTGAAAGGGAAATGGAAGTGTAACTAATCTGACTGCTTATAAAACAATTGCAATTTCTTTTTCTTATGTTTTAGTTTAATTTATGTGTTATAACAAATAACGAGTGGAAAATTTAAAATGAGAGGAAAAAAACACAAAGCTAATAATTAGCTTTCATCCGCTGATTTAGTCAGTTTCATCAAAGCATTGATTTCGGTTTCTTAAGGGATTGGATCTTGAACAAATATATCCTATTTTTGGAAATTTGAACAAGCAAGTAATTAACTGAAGAGAAAAGCAAGTAATTAACTGAACACAAGATCCACCTGTTATATATTTATCCTGATTTATATTTTGTCCACAAAAACCACTCTTCAGCTAATTGCAGAGCTACATGAGTTGCCATGCACATCAATTTTATTAGGGATTTTGTAATTTTACCTTAATTTAATTACGCTTACTTTCCCTCTCTATACTTTCATAAATAACGATGCGAATTATTCAACCTTGATCAAGGAATATAAAAACCAAGTAAAAACAAGGTGATGGATCAACCTTGATAATATATTATTATATATCACATGAAAGTTTTATTCCCCCTTGTTGCTAATAAAGAGATATATCTTTTTGTAGCAATGTGTGGTTCATATAAAAGAAGATTAAATACATGCATGTACACCAAAAATTATAAATGAATGTAACCCAAAATAATGGCTTAATATGAATATAAAAGGGATAAACTTCACATCAGAAATAACTTGATTGAACTAGTAGGAGCTCCAGCACGGCCAAAACTTTTGCAACTGTTGACTTCAATCTAGAATCACTCCTCTGTGCCAGATCAATAAGAACCACCTGAGAGAATTCTCCATATTTCATTCTGTGTTCTTCAATTCTGAATATTCTCTCCAACATCCATAGTGCTTTTTCTTGAACCTTCACATCACCTGCTTCCAATATGTTTACAATAGCCTGTACACCCGATAATTTGGCTATGTATTTAGCACCACCTTCCCAGATTTCATCTTGCAATAGAGTTGAAAGGGCATTCAAAGAAGCTTCTACGGCTTCCCCATCATTATCTTCCAGTATTTGGATAAGGGGAGAAACAGCACCTGCCTTGATCAGACAAAATGTGCTGCTCACAAAGCAGTAACCATCATGAACTTCACAATATGCATCCACTGAGGGAGCAACACACAACCACCTTGACTTCCTAGGCCTTCTAAGAGAGAGAGAATTTTGAGACAGTTGAGCAAGAGCGGTTGCGGCTCTGAATTTTGTGTTTGCAGAACCACTTGAGAGCAGTTTTACAAGCAAAGGAATAACCCCATGTTGTGCTGAATGGAGTTGCAGTTTCTTGTCAGCGGGACTTGTGAACCGGATTGCAATGCCAGCAATACTCTCCATTAAGATACTTTTTGTGGGTGAGTTACTTCCTGTGCTTGAATTCATAATGGATACCAAAACAGGCAGCAAATTTGCTCTCTTCAGTACATCTGTCACTTTTTTATCACTAATAGGAAGATTACTCAGTATGCCAACAGCAGCAGCCTTTTCACTATCTAATGTTGATGATAAGACAATGACAACAACGTCAAAAAGATGAGTTTCATCAAAATGTGCAATCAACTCATCTGTTATATCTTTGGAGAGAGTATACAGCAAATTCAACGCCTTGCTCCGTATTTTAATTTTTGTTTCCTTCAGAAGGGGTAAAATTAGCTGAATTGCACCTTTTTCCTTCATTTTTCTTCTCACCTTTGAAGCACAAGGATGAGCAGAAATACTATTTAGAGCTTCTAATAAATGGGCTTGAATCACTGGGCTAGAAAGATTCAGAAGTGAGAGCATCTGCTGAGCCACACCTTGATTAACAAGAACAGTTTCTGACTCCGCGATTCTTGCAAGAATAGCTGATGCAGGCTCCCGTAGAGTCATGAGCACGGATGTTACAGAGAAAAGAAGTTGCAGCAGAGATGATACAATTCCAGTTTTGATTAAACGCTGCACATTTTCTGTCAAGCTGGAAAGATTTTGCAGTGCATTTAGAGCTGACAACTTGGACTCGAGTTTCCCAGAATTGAACAATTTCACAAGGGGCTCAATTACCCCATTTTGTCCAAGGGTAAGTTTGCTATGATCAGTGAGCACCAGTCTAGAAAGTGCTGTTGCCATGAGGATCTTGTTCATATCACAACCTGCTATAACATGGGTGGAAATTTTCAAGTTAAGGGAATGCAGAGAATTTTACTTCAGTTCTGGTTATTGTCTCGTCTATGAACTGCACACACGACAAACTAAAGATGAAAGCAATTAATCCATTAGGGTGCCACATTTGCTTATTAATGTAATATTGATTAACTAGATTATTTAAATTACAGTGAATCCTGTCTTTTAAATTCAAATAGGTTAGATGACTTAAATATTTCACCGGTGCCATTTCTTAGTAGTCATGACAGGTTTTTTTACTTCATGACTATTGAATTAGAAGGTAAGGCAGTATCAACAATTTGTGCTGTGTTAATATTAGATCAACTTTGTGTTACACATCGTTTGCCTCAACTCCAAAAGGTGCAGCTTATATGTTTCTTGGGCAACTTCATTTAATGTCAATTGGTTTTAAGATGAAATCTAATAGGCTATGCCTATAGCCCATCTAAATAAACGCCCTGCTATTTTCATACCTCCCTGTATTGGCACATGCATTCAATATTTTACAAGCTAACATTAACGTCAAAGAACTTATAGAGGACTGGTTAGGTAAAAAATGTGCTAAGTTTGCTGTTGCTACGAAATCTACCTGCTATACTACGCAAGTCACTGTATTAACATTATCAATAGATGCTTTATATCATAAGAGCATAGTGCTGGAAAATTATGCATCACCTTTATCCAAATACTGCACCAGTGGCCCAAAGTAACCAGCCTCAGCCATAAGAAGTGCATTTTGAGTATTATTTGATAGTATACCCAACAACTCTGCTGCATCATGTGAAGCAACAGGATCAACCCCATTCAGGATAGAAACTAACATAACAATACACCCCTGAATTCTTCCAATCTTCCGTCTAACTGCAGGAAGGACAGAGAGTTCTAGCAACAGTCCCACTGCTTCCCTCCTCTCTTCAGTGTCTCTTGTTAGAGACTTCACCACTGCTGATAATAACTCAGTATTTGTCATCTTCTCCTGCATAGTACTATTTCATAATGTTAGATAACTAACAACTAGAAGTGAAGCGACTTTATACCAATGTGCATAACAAATATCACCTAAGGTGCCGGACTTTACCTTAGTAGATTCATTTCCCAAAGCAATACTTCGTAGACACTGAATAATGGTCAGTCTATTGCCTGCCTTACATGAATGTAGACGATTAAAAAGAGTGAAAACAACAGCTTCCACATAAATTAAACCACTGTCCAGTTTTCCACCACTAGCGAACTTCTTTAATCTTAAGAGTGCAAGTGCAAATTGTTCATTATCACCATTCTTAAGTTGTAACAAAACATCGTCACTAGTAACATTAATTATTTCCTCTTCTATTTCGCCTCCCACCTTGACTTCATCGCCAAATGTAGATATTGAACTTGAAGTTAGGCTCGCGTTCGCACCGAATTTGACATTCATCAACTGTTTTTGCAAAGTACCAATCTTTTCTCTAAAATGTGTGGACACTTGAAGGCTTGCCACAAGCAACATACCTAATGATCGACCGAGATCATGTGCTACGTCCTCAATTCGCTTGATGGGGTATTTGAAGGAGGAGCTTCTGATCAAAGCTTTAGCTCGGGTAAGCTCATTCATAAGAGATTCCAAAGACTTTCTAATAGCTGGCTTGTCCATTATTGTGCCGTTGTCTCTCAAATCATTGAAGATTGGTGCAAATTTCTGAATCAACATGGCAAACTCTGTAAAAACATCCTCTATCTCAATTTCAGGATTGTTAGCAGACGAAGCAACTTCATCGACCAGAAGTATCAAGTCTGACACGAATTCAGAAAAGTCTCTTGTATCCTTCATATTTAAGAGAGCTGTAGTTTTAGAGAAAAAGTAATGAATTATAAAATCGATAATCTTGATAGATAAGTAGCAGATAAGAAATGATTGTTAATTAATTAGAAACAATTCAAAAAAGAGAAAGAGAGAAGCAGTACAAGAAAGTGAATGGAAGAGGCAGAACAAACGCAAACGCAAACGCAAGGATGGCTAGAAAACCTCTAAGCATACACCCCACATGTTTGAACTTTGAAGATAACAAGTTTCAGAAATCCAAAGAAACAAGCAAAGAGTGAAAGCAGCCCACTTCTTCTTTTTATAACGTTGAAAGTTGAAAGGTAAACATTTGGAATATAGTATGGAGAAGTCATTCTCAGATGGGCACGCCCCATTAAAAAAAAAAGAAAAAAGAAGATTGTATGTTTATCATGCTTTGCACTTCAACTCAACTCGACTTCTGTTCCCACGACCAAGTCAAAATCAGCTAACTTTTCATCCCACGGGACTGGAGAGTGGAGTCTCTAGCACTATACAGTATACGCTCTCTCTTTCGGTCTTTGTTTGTTTCCTGAGCTTGCCCATTTGCTTCCACCTTCTTTTCAGTTGCATTTGCATCTGTAACCATTTTTTACCTTCCCTTTCAATGACCTTGCTTTTCATTTTAAGCATACTTCACTCTCAATTGCTTCCATGCAATTTATTAACGTATAAATCATAACAAATTTTATTTAAAAAATATTTTATAAATCAAAAGCTACAAAATATTATATAACTAATTTAAAATTTCATAAATAGCAATTAAAAAATATTTTGAATGTAAAACAAATCGGTTGGATTAAATCATATTAGATTTTCAACCTCAAAATTCGTGATAAATTCCAAACTTATTAAATTTGCATTTTTTATTTGAATTTGCATGGATTTGCAGATTTTTTTTTTAATTTATCCGACCTATTTAAATCTCTAATATTAAAATAGTTATTTTTATTAAGATATAGTAGTTCTTTCGAGAGTTTAAAAAATATAACTAATTATATAATAAAATTAAATATCTTAATTATGATGATAAAAAGTATTTCTTAAAAAATTGATGGTCAAAGTAATTAAATAAATATTAGGAAATGGTGTCTTAATTAGTATATAAGGCTGATATGTTGGTTTAATAATTTAATTTGATAGTTAAGTGTTTAAGACTGTTTTTACTAAAAGTTATTATAATATGTTTGGAGGGAGAGAAAAGATTTGTGAGCTAGATTTTATATGAATTACTCTTACAGTGTGTGTGGACAGGAATTTTAAAAGGCTAATTTATTTAATTTTGAAATTTTAAATATTTTGTGATGAATACCTTTTTTGAATGAAGAATTTTAAAAGAATTTGAATTATAGACATTTTAAAAAACATTTTGATTAGTTAAAGTTTTCTTTTACTGGTCAAACTGGTGTATTCGACAGCTTGCCCATTTTTGTTTATCCTGTCTAACTCTCGAATTTGGTAGGGTAAAGGAGGGGTGGATTGACTTGTCAACCACCAATATTATATTTTATATTTTAAAATTATAATATTTATATAAATAATAAATAATTATAGTAATTAAAATATAAAATAAATTATTAAGTAGAATTTATAAAATGAATTTGCTAAGAAAATAAAATAAATTTTGTCATAAATTTATTTGTCATTTATTTACATAAAAGCATAATATTGTCAAAAAAATAGAACCAATTATGGAAAGTTTACTTTTGTGATTTTTCTATTTATTTATTGTAAAAGCATGATTTTTTTTGAGAAACTAAAAATTTATTTTTAAATAAAATTTTACATTATTTTTTAAAAAGAATCATGTTTTTTAAAAAATATTTTTTAGTAAAATAAATTTTAATTTTTAGTAGGAACTGAAATACTCTATCCAAAAAATAAAATTAAAATTCAATAATTTAAATTACTTTATCAAAACAAAATTTGAAAAATTAAGTTATTTGAATCGAAAGAATTTCAAATTCAATATATTTTAAATTGCTTGCATTTGTAAAATTCTCTATCCAAACACAATGTTAAGGATAATTGACAAGACAATACAAAAATAATCTTGAAATGATATTTGTAAAAGTTTAAATTCATTATCAAGAAAAACAACATTTAAGATTCACAATGAATTTTGATGATAATAAACCCTATCATATTACTGAATATCTTGTTTTTTTAATAGTAAATGAGGTTTGAATTGAATATTTTGTAGAATATGATCTTTATAATTATTTGTAACTTGGAGTACAACATACTTATCAGTATCTTTAGTATTAATCTAATAAATATTTCTATATAAATTATTTCAATTTAATAATTAATGATATTTTATTTAAGTATAAAAATTAAGAAAATAAAGAAATTAAATGAAATTTTAAATGGGGTTACAATATACATATGAAACTTACCAATGGTGTAAGCTTGCTACTATTTGCCAAATAGGATTCAAAACTTAAAATGGATCCAAATTATTATAAACTATATGGATAGTTTAAATGTGATAAAATAATAATATAAAATACTTTTACACTTTAAATTAATCACAAATCACTATTGTATGAATGTTAGGTAATTAACATAAAAATTAACAAACTTTACCTAAAGCTTAAGTTGTAATTTGATAATTGTGTAAAACTTTTAACACTATTAGTATACCATCCCTTTTCTCATATATATATATAGAGAGAGGATAACTCAGGTGAGACAAAATATTATGGTGAAAAATAAAAAAAATAATAACCATAAGATTTCAATAAGCGATTCAGATTAAGTTTTTAATTAAACAAATTCATGTGATTCTCTTACATAGAAACCTTCTTACAAACTCTTAACTGGCCACTATCGTCACCTTTGAAAAATCATCTGCAATGTCACTACCACCTTCACCTACTACCATCATGATTGACGATGGTGGTGACACTAATAACAATGATAACGATGACGATAATTGTGTTTCCAACAACAAACAAGAGACAAAAGTGCCAGTCTGTGATGTAATTTAAATTGAGAATAATCACTGTAAAAGAACATGCAAGAGATGTGAAGTGCGAGGGTTTGATGTGATCACTCAATAATTACAAGTAAAGAAAAAAGCGCTTTAAAAATGCAATTTGATTTGTCCTTTTTTGAATTTAAAAATGTTTTTGTCTCATTTCTCATTACATTGCTCTATATTTATTGAATTTTTCTCTCCTCAATTTCATATTTTTTTTTTAGTTTTAGATCGTAGCAAGTTATGCATGTTTTACTCTACTACTACCAACAAAGATGGTGGGGTACCAATGGTAGTGGTAGCAGGGTGGCGATAGGGTTTTAAACTGTAACAAGTTATGTATGATATTATCAAGACAAATTTATTTATGAAAATATTAAATATATTAAAACTTATACAAAAATATAAATACAATATAAAATATAAATAAATATCAATATAAATTATTAATATTATATTATATATTTTTTCCGAACTTATATATAAACAAAGGTAACTAATTTTTTATTAATAAAATTGATTAAGATAATTTAATTTAATAGCTTCAATATACAAATAAATTTATTTTTCAAATACTATTCATTGAAACAGGATATTTCATATTATAAATAAAAAATATCATTAAAATTGAGATTCAATTAATTAAAGGATGTTTTTGGAATATTGTCATTAAATAGGAGAGATAATTAAAGTTTGATTATATTTAAGTCTAAATTATTTTTTTCTTGTTATAATTAAGTCTAGAGAGAATATTTATGTATAACTATATTAATAAAATAATAAGTTTACTAGTAATAATTTTTTAACAATAATAAAAATATCATTGTTAATATTCGTATAAGTAATAATAAATTAATTAATATACTCCTTTTCATATAAGTATATTTATATTTATGAAGAAATATATTAATATAAACCAAGCTTTTATTTATTTATTAATTTATATATTAATTTATATATTAATAATTATTAGTACAATATATATATATATATTAATTTTTATTTTTATATAATTAACGGCTATTACAATATATATATATATATATATATATATATATATATTAATTTACATATAATATTATGATGTATAATATTCAGCCACACTAATAAATCAATTAAACTGAACTTTTTTGGTTTTTTCTATTCCTTCTTTTACGTTTTTAAAAATACTAGGTATTTTTTGTCCTATTTCACACCTTACATGAACAATGACAAAAGAAATTAAGTGTAATGATTAAAAAAATAAATTTAAATAAAAATATTAAAAGACTGAAAGCAAATAATTAGGAACAAATGGTGAATTATTGTAAAAATCTGGTTTGATAAAAAAAAAAAAAAAATCCTTTTGCGCTAACTCGAGAAGCCAACTGAAAGACGAAAATTTATGAAATCTGTAAATTCGGAGGCAAACCCCGAAACGTTTATTTGATTTGGTTCCATTTCCATTCCATTCCCGATCGTATAAAAAGATAAGGCTTGATACCAGTTTTTGTCATCACTTTCAGCTGCTTGCTGCAAACAGATCCAGCGCCAGCAGGTTAGATTCGTCTTATTTCTTGCAATTTTGCTTCGTTTCTCGCTTTTGTTTTTGCGACTCTGCTTATTTCTTCCCGTTGATTCTTTACATAACCGTTTATTTTCCCTCGATTGATCCGTATTATTGTGGTGTTGTATGATTTTGGTTCTAATAATAATGCGCGTTCGATAATGGAGCTAGGCAGCTAAATCGATTGGATTAGGACGCCTTTGTCACCGATATTGCGGTTATATGAGATTTAAGTCGTTGTTGATTACTATCATCTCGTGCTTGCTTGTTCTGCTTTAGGTTCTTTGTTCTTGAGATTTGACAGTTAACTTTAAGTTTCATTACGGGGTAGTGTACACAGGGTGAGTTCCTTATATGTGATTGTGTTGTTTGCTACTTTTGTTGCCTTGGGGTGATAAACAATGAATTCTGAAGGTGCTTTGCCAACGGTGTGTGATGTGACATGTGATTCTATTTTGTGTCTGTGACGCAAAGAAGAAAAGCTTTTGAAGGTAGTGCAATGCACTTTTCATTGGAAATTTTGATCCAAACTAATTTAGTCATTTGGTGTTACCAGGATCTTGCTTCTCATATATTTTAGGTTTTGATTTTTATAGTTATTAAATTAAAAGCCTGTTAAAATGAGTAACATAAGTTATATGGTAAAATGGGAGGACAGAGATTGCAATGTGATATTTGTTGAGAGCACCGAAAGAATATTGTTGCCATTATGCATCAGTGATTCAGCCTCTCTTTTTCATGTCAGTTTGTTAAATCTAATAGTTATAGTAGGTGCTATATTTTGTTAGTTAGATCTAGATGATCTATTAAACTATGAAAAAAAGAGCTACCAGCTGCTAATCCTGTTAATTTTTTGGAGCTTAATTAATTGCAAGTTAAATTAATTGTTTGATGTTGTTAATGCATGCAAAGGCATAGACCATCCACAAAAGAGACAAGGACTTTTGGAGAAATCAACATCATTATATGAGGTTCTAGTTCTACTAGGTCCACACTTAATCCAGTTCCAGAATATTTTGCTAGAGTGGTTGTAATCAAATTGTGTTCACATTCTGCTGCTACTTTCAAGCAGTACAACCTATTTTCTTATATAATTTTCTTTGGAAACGTTATTGTTGGGAAAAAGGGGGTGGTTGTTTAAATTCTGCTCAGCTCCTTGATCATTTATTGTCGCATGATCCTTAATCTGCATCAGACTTCTAGTAGCAGACTTGTGTAATAGTTTCAATAACTGTTAGAATGAGTTTGCTGTTGAACCTATGAAATTACTGCAATTGTTTTGGTACTTTTCTTGTAATAGACTTGAACACTGATAATTTGTGGTGTTTCTTCTATTTGTCTAGTGTCGCTGTGTCTGCACATATATTGGTATTGGAGAATATATTTAGCTTTTTTTAACAATAATTTGGTGAATTGATTAATTTTAAGTTTTTGTTAATAACTGAATGCATCTGATTTCCAAAGCCAAAGACATATAAGGCTTGTTTCTACCCTTGTGGGATTTTATCCAACTTTATTTTCTTTTTAATTTATGACTTGGTCAATGGGTTGGCCATAGCCTGTGGCCTTTTCAGCCCATCAAGTTTTCAGCCATGACCTGTATAAGCTTGGCTGTTTACATTCTCACCTCTAATTTTATACTTGATATCAGGATCTGTGGCTCCTCACAACCTATTCAACTTTATTTTTTGGGCAGATTCAATTTGACACTGGAAGCACTTTCTCATTACAAAGATTAAGTAGCAACATGGTAACACTTTTTGTCTCCTTACAATCCCTAGTTAAATATTTAAGAAATTGTTTGATTTGCTTGACTATTTAACATTAATTATTTGATTTTGCTTTAACTAATTTATTTTAATTATCACTTTTTTACTTCTTAAACTATATTCAACTTGTAACTTTTCCAATTTTGTAATGCGTATGTAGTTTAAAGTTTAAACCACGATCTAAAATTACAGCCTGAAGGAACCTCCTAATATATATTTATCTGCTTTAAAATTGCAATCTTGTAAAAATATTTTCCCTTCTGCATTTGGCAATGTTCAAGTTCAAGTTTGAATTTTCTTCAAGATTACTGGTAATTTTGGATCTTCTATGTGTGTGCTTTTTTTCTTCTTTTGTTCGCCAAAATTTTTGCCACAACTTTGAGTGTCTAATGTAATCCTAAATTAGTGCTGACCTTGATTTTTGGAGGAATTTGCTCACCAAATGCTAGTTTGGTGTTGCTCAAACGGTGGGGTTGGGATTAGGTTTAGACTTTAGAAGAGGTCACAGCCTCAGTCCCTTCTGTAAACTGATAAAAGTCTAGCTTTTTGACTAAGGAAAAAGAAGAATTGGCTTGGGAGTTAGAATGGTATGCTCTCCTTTCTATTCTTGCCTTCCTCTGTGCTCCATTAATTTATTTTTTTTTACTTGTTGAACAGGTTGTCCTTGCTGCATCCATTGTGGGCAAATCTGGCAAAGGTGAGTTCTCTCCCTGGCGTTTTCCTTTGATAGGATAGTTGTCTTCTTCATTATCAGTAATCTGAACCTGAAGCACAGGCTATATGGTTTTAAGAAATATAAAATATAAATTCCAAGAGGGGTAGGTGCTTTCTGTCAGCATATAGCCTAATAGACATATACTTAGTTTGACTACTGTCAAACTTATATCTTCTGGTTTGTGGTTGAAGTCGAGATTTCCTAGTAATAGCTAATATATGTCGTATTCTAGCATGGGTAGAATTGGGATACATGATCCATACAATCTGTTTAATTTTATCTGTACAGTATATCTCTTCCAAAGCAACATAGATTAGAGTTGCGAAATCCTTTTTCCTACTTCAATAACTCAATCTGTTAGTTATGTGTGATTCATAATACTTAATACTATATCTTATTAATTGGCTATTACTTAATTTTGTTAAATTCAAGATTAGTTTTTAGTTTGTACAGCAAAGCTTTATCTTGAGTTACTTATTGTTGACTTTGGTGGTACCTAAGAAAATGGATTCATTATCTATGCTCTTATACCAACGAACGTTTTGTGTTGTTTGCAGTGCTAGTTTCTAGACAGTTTGTGGACATGTCTCGTATCAGAATTGAGGGTCTTCTAGCAGCATTTCCCAAGTTGGTAGGCACTGGTAAGCAACACACATATATTGAGACAGAGAATGTACGTTATGTTTACCAGCCGATGGAAGCACTATACCTGCTTCTTGTAACAAATAAACATAGCAACATATTGGAAGATTTGACAACTCTGAGACTTCTCTCCAAACTTGTATCCTTTTTTTTTTTTTTTTTGCTTCATGTTTAATTTATTATGTTGTTAATTCAGTTTCTTTTCAATTGCTTGGTTTTGTCTGTAGCTCAGTGAGACTTGCTGGCCTGAATCTAGAATTTGTTCTGTCCGTTTCCATTCATTTTGCCTTTTTCTTAGTTTTGATGATACAATTATTCAATATAGGTTTCTCTTAAACATTACATTTATTATATTGACTTTTATACAAAGGTTCAGGATGATTTAGGATTTACCTGTTGTTTTGTACTGGGAGGTTACTTTAGCATTATTGGTCAGTTTTAGAGCCATTTATATTTTTTTTGCCAAAATATTGCACTTATAGTTATAATTAGTTAACTCCTTAATACTTTTAGGTTCCTGAATATTCTTACTCCCTTGAGGAAGAGGATATTTGCCAAAAGGCATTTGAGTTGATTTTTGCATTTGATGAAGTCATCTCTCTTGGGCACACGGAAAATGTTACTGTTGCACAAGTTAAGCAATACTGTGAGATGGAGAGTCATGAAGAGAAACTGCACAAGCTGGTTATGCAGAGCAAAATCAATGAAACTAAGGATGTTATGAAGCGGAAAGCTAGTGAGATTGATAAAAGCAAGGTATGAAAGGAGGGACTATGTGTTATGTTGTTCTATTCCAAAATTATGGGATTGTTCATTATTTATTCAAATTAATACATGTGCTCTACAGATTGAAAAGAACAAGGGTGATAAAGGGGGATTTGGTCCTTTACAGTCTATGGGCTCTGGGAAAATTGAAAATAGCTTTAGTGATTTGAGCATATCTAGCAGCGGAACTGGTTTTGGAAGTGGCTCTGGTTTCGGATTGAGTTCTGATGTTGATTCCTTTTCTACCAAGTCTAAAGGTTGGCTTTCATCAACTCTTCTAGAATGCTTCTAAATGCAATGGTTTAAAGGGCATGAAACATGCTGTATCCTGGCTGTAGTTTATTTTATGTCCAAATTAATATGTTACTAAATAAAGAGTGCCTTTTCATTTGTGTACTACTGTCTTCTCTTCCTTAGGTCGTCCAACTTCATCTGCCACTGCTCCAGCAAAAGGTCTTGGAATGAAACTTGGAAAATCTCAGAAGACAAATCAGTTTTTGGAATCATTGAAAGCAGAAGGTGAGGTCATTCTTGAAGATGTTCAGCCAAAACTTGGCCTGTCTCAAGCAGCTGCCCCACCACCTACGGATCCCATCACTTTAACTGTTGAAGAGAAATTAAATGTAACACTAAAACGAGACGGAGGAGTCAGTAATTTTGATGTTCAAGGCACGTTATCTCTCCAAATTCTTAATAAAGAGGATGGGCATATCCAAGTTCAGGTATCATGTTATCATTATCTCTCTCTCTCTACCTTGATGTTTGCCCACTAAGCTTCTTGTTTTCATAACCTGAGTAGTCTTTTTTGAATAATTGTTTTTTCTTTTATAGACAAATAATGATACTTGTTCCATTAAATCTCATCAACATTAGGTGAAAGAAGTTTTATTAAACATTTTTTTCTACCAGAACGGTAAGTGAAACCTTTCCCACTAGGTGGAATTAGATCTACAACACAGATTTTTTTCTCTGCATAATTTTTTTCTAATGTTTTCTGTATTTTCTTGTTATACACTTTCTCACAGTTTGCATCCTTGTTAGTGATTATGTGGACTAATTTCAAATGAATAATGTTTAAAAAGCAGCCTGTGTTCAAGGTTCAAGGTTCAAGGCTCAAATAAGTCAATTATATGTTTTAGCTATATATTTTATTTGAGGCATAGATGTTAGAACTTGGCAGCCTTTGTCATGTCTTAGTCACTCATGATCTTTTCATGAAACCGTCAACCAATAGTCCAATACAGTTGTGTTTAAATATATCAGTTTTAGTCTTCTTGGATGACAAAGCTGAGGCTTCTGAATAAGCATGATGAGACATCATGACAAGGACAAAATAAAGAGGAGGGAAAAAGGAAGGGATCATATAGAATTCAGTTAGGCAGAAAGGATGAAATGAAGAGGAGGATAATGGTGGTTAAAGTTCCTGTAGGGTGATAACAGTGCTGTTTCCAAATTTTGACCACGAATTCTGGTGCTTTTGACATGTTATGTATTGTTAGGGTTTTATTGAAAGTCTGAAACAATCATTTTGGTCGGCGTGAATATTTATTTTCTTTAATCAATAAAAGAGGTATTTTTATATTTGACTCTTACTTTTCAATATTCAATTAATTTGTTTTCTTATTGCTTAGTTTCATTTATTTTGTTTCTTCGTGCAGTTTTTCAAATGTTAAGCATAGTAATTAACATTGCATCTAATTCCATATGTGTCTACTCCTACCATCCGTAATTCTTTTGTGATCTTAGGTTTTGTTTCTTGCTTAAGAGTGGTTTTGAATTCAAATATCAATTCAGGATGAGAACTAAAAAGTATTGGCACTTGCATATTGTGCATTGCTTTTGCAGGTCCAGACTGGTGATAATCAAGCTGTCATTTTCAAGACACACCCTAACATGAATAAAGAATTATTTACCAATGAAAACATACTAGGCCTAAAGGATCCCAATAGGCCTTTCCCCACTGGTCAAGCTGGTGGTTCTGAAGGTGTTGGTCTTTTAAAGTGGCGAATGCAAAGCAATGATGAGTCAATGGTTCCACTGACAAGTGGGTTTATAAGTATAATTGATATTGTCTACTACTTGGTATTTGTATTCATGCATTAATAACTTGCGGTGGCTATTGCAGTCAACTGCTGGCCCTCTTCTTCTGGAAATGAAACTTATGTCAGCATTGAGTACGAGGCTTCGTCATTGTTTGATTTGCAGAATGTTGTGATCTCTGTACCTCTTCCAGCTCTTCGAGAAGCACCATCTGTTAGGCAGATTGATGGGGAATGGAGGTGTGGAATTTGTTCCTTTATATTTTTTCCTCTGAATAAATGTTAGGGACAGCCAAGATTGTTTTGGGTTGGAGTTTGCTGTATATGCAAGCTGGTTTATATTATATTAAAATTGATTGTTACATATGTTAATAGTTAACAGTCTTTAAATACTGATAGGATTTGGATGGACTAAAAAGTTGTACGAACTATTGCCGCTCCCCTCCCCGCCCCCAATCCTTCCTCCCCTCTGCTCCCTAGATCATAAGTGGATGAATTTTATATATATTTTATTTATTGTTTGAAAATCTTTTATTTTACATTTCTTTCTTTCTGTCTATATAATCCCCTATAATTTGGCTTTGCAGGTATGACTCGAGGAATTCAATTTTAGTGTGGTCTGTCCTTCTGATTGATAATTCAAACCGCAGGTATGCTAAATTTGAGGTGATTCTTTTAAGAGCTGACATATAAAAGTGTTATTATCATAATATTTTTTAACTTGTTTTGTTTGACTTCATATATTTGCCAGTGGGTCAATGGAATTTGTTATTCCACAAGCCGAATCATCAGCATTCTTCCCCATTACAGTTCGTTTTATGGCAACTGATACATTTAGTGACCTGAGGGTATGTTTATTTCTTCTTTCTTTGCATTTGACTTAAAATGGTCATATGGATGTACCGTGCTATTTAAATGATATGTCAAAATGATCTAGTTATAACTGTACATGTAATGCCTGACGCCTTTTTGGCAGGGAAATCTTACATCTAAATAGAGTATCATTTCATTCAATTCGTTTACGATCTAAAACAATGGATTATAGTTGACATATCTGAATGTTGATTTAATGGGTGCTTAAACTTGTGCTTTCATTTCTCTTCGTAGGTCACCAACATTATACCGCTAAAGGGTGGTAATCCACCCAAATATTCTCAGAGAACACAGTTGATCGCAGAAAATTACCAAGTTGTGTGATTGATTTTCCTCTTGACGCTGAGCTTGTATGACACTTTCGCTTTTATTACCATGATTCTTTTATTAAAGGGCTTTTCTTATGTTGCATCATTTATTAAATTCGTGAATTCATAATTTAGTTTTACCTTGCATGTATGGTGCAAAGTATGATTTTTCATAATGTGAACACTTAAAATGTCTTTTTACTCCGTAGCATGCGCTATATATTTTATGTGGAGGGATGCCATTCCCATTTCCCCGTCCTTTGAATTGGAGATTGGAATATTAGATGATTGTAAAGTTACTTAAAAAATTAATGAGTTGTTTGAAACAACTTTTCCATTGGAGCATATGACAATTTAAATTACTTTAAAAGTATTTTTATTAAATTTGTACAAATTAATAATAATATACAATTAAAAAAATTATAAAATTGTGATTTTCTTAGAATTGTTTATAATTTCTTTAATTGGATTAAAATTGAGTATAAGTTATTTAACAATTATGTGTCATTTTTGAGATCACTAAATATTTTTTTTAATGCAATAAGTAATTCATGTAAATTGTTCTTATTAGAGATGTGTTAAAAAGTTAAAAATACTGTTGATGTGAAGAGTGAGTTAAATAGAAGGAAACCATGGGGTTTGGTGGAAGAATGAGTTAAATAGAAGGGAACCATGGGGTTTGGTGGCTTGGAGGTCGCCGTGGTTTTCCATTCAAGCCCTTTACCTCATCGGTCGGTAGAATGGAATAGAAAGGAACCATTGGTAGAATGGAATAGAAAGGAACCATGACAAAAAAAGTGATTGATATAGAAAGGAATTGTCAAAAAAAATAAAAATAATTTGTTTGTTAGAGAGAAATAGAATGAAATTGAATAAAAGTAATTTGATAGACGTGTGGGATCTATACTAATTTTTCAAAAAATTACTTTTCTTTTTTCATGATAAGAATCAAACACACGTTTAGAATTGTGTTTTCTAATGTGTAGATTTATTAGTTGTGTTTTTACATAAGAAGAGTGTTATTATTATATTCTCGAACAGATTTATTTTAACATACTATTTGTCTATTTATCTTTTAAAGCTAATTAGAAATTACAAAATTTTGAGTAGAACTCGTTAAATATAGTTTGTTAGATTCCATCTTAAAATTAAGTAGTTGCTCAATAGCTATATAATTAATACATGCCATTTGGAACTTCCTAACATCCTTCTCCACCATCTAACCAAGGCGAATCCTTTAAAATAAGCAATTAACCAAAATGGATTATAGACTCTAATATTAGATACAAGTTACGGACATTAGATTTACCTTCTAAATCTAGAAAACCAGTTAAATAAGAATAGATCAGAAAAGTAGAATTGGAAACCTCTATTAATTGTATTTTTTTTTGTTAGATATTGAAAAAATTAGATTATTTATTAATATATTTCGATATACTTGAACATGATTTCCAATAAAAAATTATTTATTAATTTATTAACCAGTCATGAAACTGGTTAATAAGAACTATATATATAATCTTCTGTGCTTATTTTAAAAGTACAAAACTTCCATGTGGAATAAATTAGATTGTGGAGAGCTTAAACACCCTGTATTGGACACTACAACTTCCTAGTAACCAGAAGAGAAGCTACTAGACTACAAGGTTATAGGCTTTCCAATATCAGTCAACTCGGAGGGAAAAGAGATACTTTTCCATCAAGTTTTTCCTTCTTTTTTTCGAGCACCCTACTTGTGAACTAAAACTGTTTTTGGCTTTCCAATATCAATTTACTTTGTTATACAAGCATATTTGATATTTCCATATTTGTATTTCCCTTTTATTGCGCGCGCTATGTGCCCACTCTAAAAGTGAAACTTTATTGACAACCAATGACATCAAAATGCTTTTCAATTCTGCCCTCTTTTGTGAGTAAGAAAAGTGAAACGTTATAATCTCTTATAGCTTTAATGTAACCCAGCCTGTTAATTAAGACAAGATGAGAGAATAAGGTTGGTGAGAGTCTGGTTATAAAGGTACACAATGATATAATTAAGGATAAAAACCCTACTGTTTAAAGTGAACTATAAAGACTAGAAAAAAAAAAATGTTGTCAGCACACTTTTTTACACTATTCTTCTAAAACATTCTATATGATTTGTTGAAATTTATAAAAAATAACAAATTATATAGGTCTCACTTGTCATTAGATGACTCTCTTTCTTAATTTTATAGTTTTGAATAAATTTCAACAAATAAAAGAGAATGTGTTAGAGTGAGTCTCTCAAAGAGTGAATTGCTAACACTCCTTAAAATAAAGTAAACAGTAAAGACTATATTTATTCTTAATTTCATTTAAAGTATATCATAATTTTATTTCACAGAATATATGGAGTTATTCATATTTTTATTTTTATATACTCCCAAATATATTTTAATATATATGTGTTGTAAAATTTTTTAAAATTATCAAAAGCTATAAAAAAATCTCAAAACAAAAAAGTTGTAATACTTCAGCAGATTGTCTTTGAACTATTTGAAATATTTTAATTAAGTTCCTAAACTAAAAATATTAAATTAGAGCCTTAGTCTTTTATAATTTTGTAATTAAATCTCTATAATTTGTAATTAAATTATATTTATTTTTTTCTACTTAAAAGAAAAAATGAGCCATATACATATCAATCATTAGATAAAAGTACTTAAAATATAAGGAGTTTCTTTATAAAGAGAAAATATTAAGACCAAAAACTATCAATTTTTAAGAAAGGCTAGAAGAAGTATTTTATACTCGACTTGTGGGGAGCTTTTAGTCGAGAGACTTCTCTTCAAACTTTGTTCAATAAACGAGAGTCTGCATAGACATAAAAGTTCTATAAACTCAACTTGTGAACTAGATTTGTAAAGTTTACTCTATATAAAATAATAATAAAAAATCTACAAATAACGTCAAATTAAATATTTCAATTTCATAATAAGTCAAAAAAGTAAATTATACATTCCATACTATTTAAATAACTAGGTCTAATAGTGCATCACTATAAAATAAAGATGTGGTAATAATGGTAAATGTTTCGTATTGTTGAAAAACAAATATTAGATATCTTTAGAGACAATATTATTTGATTTAATAATGACACACTAAATGAATGTATGTTGAAATTTTAAATGCATACAATCAATTTATTAACTTAATAACTTAGTAATAAATTCAAAAGTTTATAAAATTTGCATATAGTATATTGAGTTTACTAAAAAAAGAGTTTGGTTATGAGTTAACTCGTTGAACTCGTACATTGATAAAAGTAAAAGAGTTAACTTTTAAATATAGTAGCATATGCTTTTAGCATTTTACCTTGTCAATGCTACTTGTATTTCTTTTTTTTTAAATTTTTGTGCAATTTTAGTCTCTCCATTTGTAAAATAGAGATATATAGAAATTGATTAGATGCCCTCCAGTTTTTTCTGTTTTTCTATAATAATTTTTTGTCAATTTTAAAAATTTTTCATCTCTAGAAAAATATGAAAAATTCTTAATTACATTCATCTTTCTACATTTTTTATTAAACAACTTTGTGGTCTTTTTAGTTTTTAAAATTCGTAATTTTGGTCTTCAATATTAAAATAGATATATTTAGTTCTTCAATTTTATAAAATTTATTATTTTGTTATTTTTTTCTAAAATTAAAAGCACTAGATTGTTAAAAAATTTATTTGATTTAACTTAAATTTAACAACATAACATCATATTATTTGTTTAATCCATATCACATTTAATGTTAATTTGATAAGAATAATGATTTTAGTTTAAAGAAAAGACTAAAATTATGAGTTTTATAAAATTAAAAGATCAAATATTTCTATATTTTAAAAGGAGAGACTAAAATTATGTAACTAAATGTTTATATTTTAAAACAAAAAATTAAAATTATGAATTTTAAAAAACAAGAGACCAAAATTCTATTTAAGTTTTTTTTAATTGTTTAGGTTCTACTATATGATTCAGTTTGAATTGGTGGGGTCAATGAGTTATTTTCTTTTTATTTTTTATGCAACTTGCAAATGTAGAAAGTGAGAATTGTGATATTACATTTTTATATATATTTTAATTATATATATACCAGGTTAAACTGGACTAACCATCCGACTACTAACCCATTGATCCATTGCCTTGACCGGGTCAGTGACTTAGGGAATTTCACAATACTACTCCTTAAACAACTCAACATTATTTTTTTATTTTTTACTTTTTTTTTATTTTTTATTGTATTGCATTATTTTTTTACGGTACAAAGTACGGTCACTACCTAAAAAAAAATTTAACTAAAACAGTTAATTCAAAATTGTTTTAGGCTCATAGTTTCTAATTAATCTTTTTGAATGTTTGGAAATTGTAAGAAAAATTAGTAATGGAGGAAACGCTATTAATTTTCGTATTTGTCATTTTCATTTTTTACAGCAATAAGAAATTTATTAATTTAATGTAAATTAAATTAATTTTATATAATATTTTTATTAAAAGAAATAACTAATTTTAAAAAACAAATTTTTCGTGAAGAAAAAAAAAATTATAAAATGTTTTTCAAACTTCTTAAAATTAAAAGAAATTTTTAAGCTAACAATCAATTTTTACATTTGATTTTTTATTTTTAATTTTAGCTTAAAGTAATTTTTAGATAAAAAATGATCTGATCAAATACATTATAATTGAAACATGATTATTTCAGTAAAAAAATACCTGTAATTAAACTAAATACACTCTAATTCTAGAGATCCAAAATTCCAAAAACAAAATGATACGAGTATTTGCTAAAAAAACATTGTATGAAATAAAATAACATTCACTAAAAATATCCTCATGTCATATTTGTGTTAATTTTTTTTATAAATAAATGTCAATTGTTTTATTAGTGAAAATATTTATCCTCACGATTTCTTTCTTTTTTCTCTTTTTGTTATTAGAAAAACCTTGAACCCTAAACCAAATAGCAAAAAGAAAATATAAATTGAAAATAATTATAAAAAGAGATTTGTAATAAATTTGTAGAATAGAAATTAAAAGACGTGGTGGTGGCACTGGCACACTCACAAGAAGTGAGGGAGGCGTGGTCTGTAGTAAAATTTAAATTAAATGAAAACTTGGCATCCATTAATTGGACTCCGAATGACCCCTCACTTATCAGTTATGACTTAAGCATACATGGTTTTTTAATTAGGGTAATGGTGCATCTCATTCTCATCTTTAATCTTCAAGTATTATCAAATTATTGATTAGTGTGGCTAATGCCACAGTTATGTAAGTATGTATTACATAGTTCAATAGAATCTCCCACGCCACCCCACAAAATAAACTCTTTGACAGGCTTGGCCACATGCTCTCCTTCTTTGACATATAAATAAATAACTTTCCCAACAACAAAGAACAACACATCGTGCATCGGACTTGTCCTCTCTTTTCACATGTCCACCCTATATATAATATTACCTTCCATCCTTACTTTTTCTTCCACACACTTCTGGCAAAATTATACATCCACTTACTTTTAAGGTTTACTTTTTTTGTATTTATTACAATTTATGTTATGGGTATAATAACTCAATCCTATAAAACATCAAACTCTTCCATCATAAATCTTCTACTTATATCCTATATTATGCCCATCACTTTGTATCTTTAACATCAAATTTGTCTACATTTCCAGTACTATTATTGCATAAACTATTTTCATTTCTTTATTTTTAAAGTTTATTCATGTATGCTTTTTGCTTCTTCTCAAGCATGAGAACAAAAATAATTGAAATATAAACACAGGGTCTCTGTCTCGCATATTTATTAAATGTAGTTTACAGTAGAGCAAATACTGAAAATTGGCTAGACCCGTGATGCAAGATATTGCATGTGTGGGATTCTTATTGGTTACGTTTTTACTTAAAAACAAAGAATAAGCAGTACCAATAATTTTTCTCCACATTTGCAACTTAAGTCTACGGTTCTAGAAAGGAATAATAACTAGACTAGACAGATAAAAAACGAAGTGACAAACTAGCATAACTTAATTATTATATTGTATTTTTCACCATATACATATATTTAATGAACGGTCTCAATTGCTAGATAGTTGAGAACTAGCTAAAGAAGCTTTATAAATGTATTGAAGTATCATTTTGTAAGCACTTTCATGTATATAGTTTCCATTTTGTTTAATTGCGTTCCTTATAGAGCAATCTAGCTTGCATCTCCCCCACAATCCACATAATATATAGTACCATAGAGCATCGCAAAAAGAAATAGTCTTTGCTTTCACACATTGATGCCATTGCCCACCATTCTTTTCATTTTCCTTTTGTATATTGGGAATTATTCTTTCCATTTGAATGCATGCAGTTAAGAGGAGGAGTACAAGTTCTTCATCGATCAAAGAAAGAAAAAGTTATATGGATCCTCACTTATATGGATAAGATTTTATTCTTTATTACAAATTAAAATTGCAGATAATTCCAAACAACAGATTATGATTCCATGTTTCTTTTGAAAGTTTCCAATTATTCTCCCAAATCTGTTGTCAACCCTCCATTGGAAATCTCGTTACATTCATAGAAATATATGCCAATTCAACTATAGACACTATGGGCCCCTTCTGCATTTCTTAAGCTTCTACCACGACAACTTTAATTTAGGGATCATTGGAACCAAAAGAAAAGGCAACACTCAGAGATATGCATCTTCCTCTAATCACAATATACACAAATCTCTATCTCTTTCTTATTTTTTTTTTTTTATTGAAAAAACTTTTGCCTTGATATACTTACTGTGTGAAATGTCTTCTTTAAACTATTGTGGATAAATTAAATTGACTTACGTTCTTTGTGCTTTCTGCAGTGGTGGCTACTGCTCTTGTTTTGCGGCCACTCAGCCATGATAGTCAATCTAAGGCTACCATTCTTCATCATAAGTCATAACATAAAAAATGAAAAAGAAAAAACAGTTAATATCATTTGTCACACATTTTTAGCTTCTACCACTTCACCCAACACAACCTTTATCAGCAAAATGTGACTTCTTCGCCAGCTTGTTCACATTTTCTTTTTAATTATTATAAGTTAGAGAAATTCTTCCCAATATTCTCACCTGTTAAATTTTTTTACGGTTATGTATAATTGTTGTTAAGTAAAGATTTCGCCAAGGACGCAACCCAAATTCAAGAGATTAGTATAGAAATTGGTTAAGCAAATCTTGACTCTTATAAATATATATAAAGCATATATATGCATGCACAGTATTTAATTGAATTAGAGGTAGCATTGGACCACCAAGTTGTATACTTGGGACAGAACAAAATGAAAGGAGAGATGGAAGTGTGAGCAGTAGGAAGAAATGTATTGCTTGTTTGTTGGTTGGCATGTGTAATTAACTTTGTTTTATTTGGGCATTGATCCAATGGCAAAATGGTCAATTCAAATTTCAAAAGACATATATCATATATGGTTGATTGGGGGTGGTGCTGTTCTCTGTTTCCAACTTGTGAGGGTTGACACTTGACAACAATCAACGATCTTTAATGGTTACGCTCTAAAACAAGATTATTTAAATAAGGTAAGTTGCGTAGGTGGCCAGGAGACCATAGTTTTTAATTATCTACCATCTGTGACTAAAACATTGACAACTCTCTAGCCGTCCCCTTACAATGTTTTTGTTTTTTCTGGAAGAAAAATGTGGCCATTCAAAGACAACATAGTTTATATATATATAATCTCTTAATTAATGTGTTTTCTTTCGTTTCATTATTTTAGACGGAGAAGTGCACAGATGTTGGAATCTTATGGAAACTAGAGCCTCATTTTTTTTTAAATATTAAATTTAAATTGGAGCCATTTTGCCATGTTACTTACCCGATTCATTTGTTCCAACCGCAGTAAAATAAAATTAATGTAAGAATTGAATGTTTTTAAAATAAAGAAAATGTTTGTGTAGGATACTAAAAGATGAAGCATGAATATGAAAAAAATATCAAGAATTTCAATATAATATTATATTGATGTAATATATAAAATGAGAATTTTTTTACTATATAGGGGTACCTGTTACCTATTCAATACTAATAAAATTTAACAAGAAAAATCAAAATAATATATGGTTATAAGCAGTTATTAAATCGATAAACAATACATTTTATGAAAGTTTTTAGTAATATAATAATTTGTGTAACTTAAAAATGTTAATCAAAACGGAAAGGATTTGGTCCTTAATTAGGTAGTCTTATCATGAGCTTTTATGTGTATTAAAAAATTACGTAAAGAATTTATGAAGAAGACTAAAAAAATTGTTTGTATATATTCTAAGAGCATCTCAATATTGCAAATTCTTATATTTATATAATTTTTTGTTTTACTTTTTTACATATTTTATTTCAATAATAAATTCTTATAAATTATGCATATTTTAATAGTTTTTTTTATTAGTAACCATACAAAAATTGAAACTCTCCATATAGTTCCTCATCGAGTGACTCAACTCCTATAAATATTTTGGTTCTTCTTAGTTAAACGTATTTTTAGTTTCAGATTCACATGACTAACTCTTCTTGTCAATATTTTGGGTTTTCTTCATTGAGCATGTTTTCTCCTTTATTTCACTTGTTTGTTGATAACAATATTTTGATTTTTCTCAATTGAGCGCTTTTTTAGTTCCACGTTAACATGACTAACCCCTCTTGTCAATCTTTTGGTTTTTCTTCATTGAACATCTTTTCCCTTTACTTCACTTGTTTGTTGATAACAATTTAAGATAAATAATGTGCGAATAAAAATTGATCTTAAATTTAAATAACATCTCACTGTGCTCCAATAAGAATCAGTTCTTAGAATTAAAAACCAACGTAAGAACCTTATATTAAATTTATTATTGAACACACTATGAGCCTTTTGTCCGTGATCACTAAATAAATTAAGAAACTATATTTACTTAAATAATTTATTAAAGAATTACATATTGATTTATAAGTATAAAAATATAATAAGAGTTTAACACTTATACACACTACAATATTAATCGGTAAAGTTAATAAACTTATTATATATAAATGTGATAGAATTGTTTTTCGATATAATAAAACCATTAAAAACAGAAATGGAAACGTCTTAAAAGTTTTTTTTTCTCTCAAAAAAAAATTCTTATTCACCTATAAAAGAAAACCATGTAATTTAATAAATTTTTTTATATTTTTTGATTGGTGAGAAAAAAATAGAACACAAATAGCAGACAAATGATTTACCTCCTTTTAACGTATATATATTGCAGAGTTTTGAATTTATTTCACAGTAATACCATTTTAAATATCATACGGAAGTTAAGTCGATCTTTACACGAGACTCATAATGTATATGAAATCCGTGAAAACAAATCAGCCATTTGTTTGTTGTTTGTGTGTGTGTAAGCATTTTCCCCCCTCATTTCACACTCTTTCTTCCTTTGCGTATTATAGTGTCTTACGGCTACCTTCCACTATAGTTTAGTTTAATTATCGAAGCATTCTAATTTCTAATGACTTCTATGTTCTTAGAAGATGAAGAGCATTCCATTTTTGTCAGAAATTTAATAAATTTATATAATTAATTGTTTCAACCTTTTTCCTTACGAAAAAGCTGGTGATCTTCTGTGAACCCATATGAAAATAAGATTCAGTTTGTGTAAATGCAAGTTTTTTAAGCATATATATTAGAAACTTTAATCCCCATCAAAAAAAGAAAAATAAAACAACAAGAACTATTATATTGATATATGTAGACGTGATAATATTTGTCAATTGCTTTGAACAAAAACGACGTCATAACTAGAATTAATATGCATGGCGATGGCGTGCTAAGCTTTTCTTTCTTAACTAGGCATTGCATTATATATAACTCCAATATCCAGGAATAATAGCAGCCTTTGATATATTATTGCATGAAACTCTCTCTATATTTAAAAAAGAAATACTCATAATATAACATTAATAATACAAAAACGACGAGAGAGAAAATGAAAATGGATAAATACACTGGAAAATTAAAATGAGAAAGTCTTGTATGTATGCACACAAACCTAACAACTCATTTAAACACAACCAATGATCACAGTTTATAATAAATAAAAAAATGAAAAATAAAAATAAAAAGGAAAATTAAGAAAGTGTAATTTTAATTCTCTCTCGTCACTAAGAATAAAAAGACAACCAAGCTGTTAATAAAATAAAAACGATAATCACCTACCCAGTATTGTTTCACCTCCTCCATTCCTTGACTACAACTCTTCTTTCTCCCATTGGACTTGCTTTTATAAAACAAAAATGAGTGAATTATTTATAATTTTTCTCTACTATTCATATTTATTTAAAATATTCATAATATATATTTTTGTTTAGGATAGACAGTTGCAAGTGAAGTTAATAAATGAGAGATATTTGTATTTCTTATTAAATTGTGTTATTCTAAAAAAATATTTTAATATTTCTGAAAATGAAATTAATCCATGAAAGATTCCTCATTCTATATCTATTTACTATCAAATTCAAAAAAAAAAAATCTTAAAAAATTCATAAAGAAATATTTTCTATCAAAATGTTTATTATAGAAATTAAGTTTCTCTAAAATCTTAAATTGTATACTTAATTTTATATCATTGCATTCTAACAAATTATTCAAGAAATTTAATCAATTTTCCTTGTAAGATAATATTTTAGTTTTACGAACTATAGTCAAGAATTGGGCGAGGGCAAAAGAATGATGCAAACATTTAGTCATGAGAGATAATTGAAATTAATTACCACTTTCTTGTTTTTATTCACATTTAAAAGGTTGCTTTTTTATTCTACATGTTATTTTTATTTTTATTTTTATTTTATTTATTTATTGTAAATTTGTAGTTGTTTAGATCTTTGAGTATGTGATAAATGTTCCATTGGCGATTAATTATTTAAATTAATAATGTAGTACACATGAAGGGAGAGGAATTTTTCTTAATCGGTGCTCTATATTATTGGAAGATTAGTCACATGGATGACTTTCAAATTTCAACTATGATAATATGTTATTTTCAGTAAAAAAATGCTAATCTTTCAATTATATGGACCTTTATTCGAAGACTCGCTTTAATAAAAGAGAATACTTAAAATTTAATTTACAGAGTTAATAAGTAATAATATTGTATAAATTAAATTATAATCTCATTAAATTTTTACTATCTTTATCTATAAAAAATGAATATTAAATTTTTTATATTTTGATATATATACTTTAAGAATTTTCTAATGAGTATCTTAAAAGTACTGTTTAAAACTAAAGTTGTTTCTTTAATGATTGAGTGAGTATTTAGCATTCTCTTATAATATATCTACTTTAGGGTCTTTTTTTTTTGTCTTTTCATTTTTTCTTTCCTTTTTCAATTTCTTGTTTTTTATGGCTTTTATTTATTTTAAAGTGTTTCATTTTCTTAATTTATTTTTTATTTTCTATTTTTTATCTTATTTTATCTTTTATGAAATGTTTCTTCATTATTTTATTTTTATTTCCATATTTTTTATTTATTTTAAATCGTTTCTCTTCCTTGATTTATTTTTTGTATTCCTAATTTTATGTTTTTTATTCATTGTCTTTCTTTATATTTTAATTTATATATTTTATAATTATGTATTAATATATTAATAGATAATTTATAAATAATTTAATATGTTATTAAAAATAATTTTAAAAAACTTCTTAAATATTTTTATTTTTTTCAAATATTAATTTATTAATATATTTTAAATATTTCACAAAATAAATTTAAATTTCTTCAACAAAACATATTAAATTAATATTTTAGTATAAAACACTTACTCACGGATAGGTCATGTTTGATTAATATATTAATTATTAATTAATATTTATAGAATATTGTTAAAGAGGAAGCAACATTTAATTTTTTTATATATAAAATTTTCTTGAACCGAGTCATATACTATAAGGGAGATCAGAGTCTTTGACACGATAGTTTAGGAGACACTACTCATATGCAATAAAATAAAAAATATAACATATAGGTAACAATCAGTAACAAATAAATACTATTACATAATTTTTATTTATTAATATTTATATAATAATATAATTTATTTTTTAAATCTATGATATATATATATATATATATATATATATATCAAATTAATTTAATTTTTTTTAATAATTTTAAATTAGTTACTACATAATATTATAAATAAAAATAGTTATAAATACTTATATGACAATCATTACAACTATTAGTTATGGAAATAATCGTACTTTAAACTATATGACAATCGTAACAATATTTATTTATGCCTTGGTATACTATGAATTAATTTTAATTTTTATGAAAATAAATTATATTTAAAAAAATGTAAATGTAATTTATATACATATTTTATTCAATGATATTTGATTGTATTATTGAAAATTTCAAACTAAAAAATAATTTAAATCTAATTAGATAACATATTTATTCTAAAATATTTTTGAATTTGTATTTAAAAATTATATGAAAATTTTTTTATTTAATATTTATATTTTAATATTAATATTTCTAATGTAGATGACAATATATGATAAATTAAATTAATTTTAATTTTACGAGAGACAATTTTATTAAAAATCATTATAAACGACATTTTTTTAGATATAGTATTTAATATGTCGCATTTCAAAAAATCTATAATTTATATTTTATGATTAGTAAATATATTGATTTTATGTTTAGTAATTTTATATACTTAAATTGAAATTTCATTATAAAGAATTAATTTTAATGTGATAAATAATATTTTTTTAATTTTATATTTAAAAAATATACTAAAATTTTGTTGATATATTTTAATATAATTATATTAATTTTTTGTATAAATAATATTATAAATAAAATTAGTTTTAATTTCACAATTTAATTTCTTACTAACACCATTATAAACGATTTTAACATAGTTACATGTTAATGACTCAATAAAATATATATATATATATATATATATAAATTTTATTTATAAAATAAAATATTGACTATTCCTTCAAAAAAAATAAAATAATATACTGACTATCGAAAATTAGTTTAAATATAATTAGATAGTATATTATCACAAGATATTATTAAATTTTATAGTTAAGAAAACTTATACTAACTTTTTTTATTTAATATTTATATAGTAATATTAATTTTCTAAATATAAATAACTCAGTGTATAAAAAATAATATCATAAATTAACTCAATTTTAATTTAATAAATACAAATATAATTAACATTATTATGGACGATATTTTTTTAAAACATTTAATATAATTGTATTTCTTTAATATAGGTAACATGCTAAGGCACCATTTTAGTAGAAATCATCCAAATCAGAACATAGTTGCATTTTTTCTAATAGGCAGCATTCTAAGGAATCATTGTAGGAGAAATGATGCCTAAATACACATACATACATACATATATATATATATATATATATATATATATATATATATATATATATATATATATATATATATGTGTGTTTAATTACATATAAAAATTAACTTTTATAAATATATAATAATATAAAAATTAATTTAAAATATTTAATTACAACAAAATTTAAAAATTAATTTTTAAATTTATTTCTTCAAGTATTATTTAAAATTATATATTTATATTTAAATATATTTAACAAAGTATTTTTATGATAAAATACAAATCTTACATAAATGCTAATAAAATATTATTAATTAACTTAATATATGTGTTTAATTTTTTATCTCATGTAGTGTTAATTAATAAAATATAAATTTTATTATAAAAAAATTCTCATATAAATGATAATTAATAAAATAAATTTTATGAATAAAATTTTATTTATTAATATTTATATAATAATGCTAGTTATTTTTTATGAATATATGATACATAAATAAAATTAAATTCACAAATATTTTGATGAGAAAATATTTTAAATGAATTATCAAATAATATCATAAGTTAAATTAGTTACAATTACATTCATGGAATATGATCTTATTTGATATTATTATAGGTAAAATTATTATGAATGTTAAAGTTTTATGTGTGAGTATTTTAAAAAAATTAAATATTAAATATTTAACAATATTTATTTATACTTTGCAATCTATAAATAATTTTATTATTTTAATAAAAATATTTTACTTATAAAATGTTTAAAATATATTTATATACATATTTATTAAATAATATTCAATTATGTGATAAAAATTTTTATATTAATAATTAATTTAAATTTAATTAGGTAACATATTTATTATAAAATATTTTTTACTTTATATTTACAAATTTATACAAACATTTTTAATTATTATTTATTCAGTAGTTTTAATTTTATATAAATTAACCAATATATGATAATATAATGAATTAAATTAGTTTTAAATTCTTTTATGACAAATAATGCACATATCATTTTCAGAAATAATTTACTTGATACGTTTGAATCGAAATAGATAAAAATATGTGATATATTTAATTGTCAAATACAAATAATCTTTTTAACAATAAGAAAAAGTTAAATATTTACATCATTAATTAATATGTAAAATTATATATCATCATTAACTTACAACTAAAGGATAAAACATCATCTTTGACACCAACCAAAACTCTCCAAATAACTTTAATAAAAGGATATTTTTCATCATTAATGTTTAAGATGTGGAAATAATTTAATTGTGTATTTCATATTGATCTAATTATGAATGCAATTACTAAGGTTTAGTGCAATTATTTATATATATATATATATATATATATTTTACTTTTCTAAACATTATTTTTGCAGCCTGTAAAAGGGATGTTAATGTAAAATTTTCAAATATATAATGGTCAACTGTTATTAATACATAAAAATAAAGAAATTATGTGTAATATAAAAAAAAAAAGAGTGTATATATAATTTCTCTAGACCTGAGAGAGTTCATCCATAATTAACTCTTTCATATTTTGTCCTAATGTATTCTTTGTATGTGTATTAGACTACTAATTGACTCCATTTATCAATGTTGCTATTTTCATACTTATTTATAAACTAAGTCAAAATTTATATATTTTGCATTCATTCTATGCAACATTATATTATTCATGCATTATTATTCATGCATTAATGAGAAAATGTACAATCTGTCAAATAACATGTGTATATGCATTAAGAGTTATTCCATGTATTGCTTGACGTAAAATAAATAATGGATTTGTTTCTATTTTTTTTTAATTTTTTTCATCGATATATTATTTAATAAACTAATAATTTTTTTTGTTTCAAAATACGATTAACCAATATGTTAACTAATGGATTACCTAAATTGGATTGAATTTCACAGTTTTTTCCTTTGATAAATTAAAATTGACAAATTGATTTCTTATAATTCATAAAGAAATTTTTTATAATTCTATAATTCAATTAGATGCGAAATCTATAAAAATACATAGTTATCAAAAGATATTTTTTTCTAAATCTCTTTTTTTTTAACATAAATTTCTAAGATAAAAAATAAAAAAAAGGAAATTAGATATAATAAAAAGAGAGAGGTCTCCTTTAATTTTTTTAACTACCTTAAATATAATCTACAAATTTATTTATAATAAAATATATTTTTAATTTCTATAAAATTTAAAAAGTATGATATTTTTATTTTAATTTTAAAATACATAATATTTTTTATTAATAATAACCGTAATCATTTAGTTCAAATTTTAGTAATACTTAAAACTTCAATCTTCATAATTTTTCAAAAATGTATTTTACGAGATTTGAACTAGCTCCTTCCATACAAACTCAATCTTTGCATGAAACTAGTTACAACATTAGATTAAAATAAATAATATTTTATCCTCAAAATTATTTTTAACAAAAATTTGCAATCAATTAAATAAACCGTGTGAATCACAGGTTCAATGTTAGTTCTTAGTTAAATTAGATAATCTGACGTAAAGTAATTTTTACAAACCATTTTATATTTATATAAATAGAATTACTATATAGTGATTTTAATTTTATATTGTGATTCAATTATAATATTATATATTTAAAAATGACTGAATTTTTGTAATAATTATTTTAAAATTTATTTTGTTAATATTTTTTATTTTAATTCATATGTAAAAATCTTAATATTATAATGTTATATCATAAAGTAAAATATTTTTTGTTGACAATCTCCAAATGACTAGTCACATGTTTGATGTCACTTGCTATTAACTTAAAAAAGATTCAGGTAAGTGTCACAGCTTAATTAACAACACATGCAGAACAGTTCTGAGTCATAGTTTTTGGAGATTCAAAATTCTGAGGTTCCAATTAACTCCATGTCCTTAGATTCTTCGTCTGAAGACTTTGTTCCTTGCACGTGGATGCGTACCCTAACAACATGAGCGCACCCATCTTGTTCTCTCCTCAAAACATTTATCTTTTTAACTTTCCATTAACTTGACCTAGCAACTTTTAACCAAAGTTCCAGCTTTTAATTGCTTTTAGTTTTTTGTTGTCACTTATTTTGGTTCATCATTTTACTTGTCACTTTACCTCTTTTATTATTAAATTCTGATTATGCATATGCATGTGTTTGTTTCCTTAGACAAACCGAAAGGAATTAAAATTGAGGATGGTAGAGGCTGAAAAACTTAACCTAAGAGAGTGGGTAGGACAATAATGGGTCTCAATTGGAGCCAGACATAGAGCAGACACATACTCGAACATGTTTATGTTTTTTGTACATTTCTGATTTTAAACAATTACTCCCTTCAAAAACACCACCCAATACGCCATACTCTTTTAATACGCTGCAACTTTTTTCTTTTTCTTTCACTCATTTTGGGAAATTACATCAGCCCTCCACAAATTGCTAACACAACTCTGCTAATCTCTTTTTCAAATCTTAAACTATTGACGCCTTTGATTTTTTTTTTTCTGGCTTTACAAATATTATCTAAACAATAAAATTTGAACCTAAACTTTCAAACCCTCAGTCTAGACTGACTTTAATTAATTTATATTGTCGACTTGTATTATTACCTTGTAAATTCATTCATTAAGAAACAACTTATTTATACATAAATTAAGCAAGAGTTATTTTATAGGTAAATATTATTTTTTTATAAACAAATGTGAATTTTTAGTATTTTAATTTGGTTAATGAAAGAACACGAATACACGAACTCTTCATCCCTATCTTTCACCTTACCAAGTCTATATGGTAGTTTTATAAATAGAAGAATTGTTTGTATTAAATATAGCTTGACTTGAATAAAAACTATATTTATGAAACGCAACAAATTTTTTACTATTTAAAGAATTATTCTATTCACTATTTTTTTTATCATTAATTATGGAAAATTATAAACATGAGTCTTATTTTGAAATTGATGTAGAGGTTGAGAGAAATAGAAAAAAAAAAAAGCGATAGATGTGATAAATAATTTTACAAGAAACATAATTTAAAAAAGAAAAAGAAAAATGGAATATAAGTAAGATGAAAAGAAAAGTATTATATATATATATATGTATATAAATATATATAATAGGAGTTCAATGTACATATTAATAATATATAGTGTAAAAATAATTTTGTATTATTATTCACTGACAGGTAATTATTCATACATTTTTAGGATGATTATTATAAAAGTTAATGGTTTATAATTATTGATTATATAACAATTTTACTAATATAAATTAGTGTTGATTAATTTTCTTCATTTATAATTATTCATGCAATTACTAATTTTCTTCTTATGTGTCCAAGAGTAATGAATAATATTTTTTTTGTATATGTGCTATTTAAACTCATTAACAATAATTTATTTTAAAAAATAAAAAATTTCTCATAATAAAATCAAAGTTTTGTAATCAATCTTAATTGTATTGGAAATGCCTCAGTACGACGACAACTCAGAGAGGGGATAATCTAGGTGAAGTAAAAAATTGGGTTCACTTTAAAATTTCTATCGAACATCATCGTAAAGCATCATATGAGACCCTTCCATCTTGAAACCAATGGGTACACTTATCTTAAAGGGAATCTATATTATTAAGAACAAAAATATGATTAAGTCATACTTGGGTCTCAATTAACGAAATCCATGGACATAGACCACCACAAAACCTATAAATAGGAGGTAGATAGTATATGTAAAGTCAACTGTTTACATTTATTATCTATGTGACTTCTCCAAGATCATCTCTAACTTGAGCATAGAGTGGTTTTGCAAGTCACCCCACTAGAAGGAGACATCTCGATTAAGACAAAGTAAGAAGCACTAATAAATCCTAATACCAAGAGCATGAAAATCCAAAGTTTCTTATAAGATAAATTGCTTGAACAAAGAATGAAAGATATACTATATATTACTATTTAAGTTTAATACCCCTACTGTAAAGGAATTTTATACTTATGTTTAATCACAACTCATTATTATGTGATTTTTAAAATATTAATTAATTGATAAAGTCAACAAACTTAAAATATATAAAAGGTTGTGATTGTGTGTCATTGTAAAAGTTTTTACATGTGTATGAGTGTTTATCTCTGGTTATTTATGTAAAAGGTTAGTGAGGGTAATGTTCTTATCTAGAATGTCATGACACTATTCACTGTTGACTTTGATTGAAATATCCTTGATTCGTACTCACAAATGGAAAGTGCTGCAAAAAGAACTTCAACACTAAGTTAGCATATATTCGGATTTACTGTGAGAAGGGAGTTTTGTTTATATAGTATATGAAATTAATAAACACCTTTACCTTTAATGTAATTTCCTATTTATAGATTTTATTTAGGTCCTTACCTATTGGATATTACCCATTTATAAGCGGATATTTCTTTTAAGTTTCAAATATTGTTTTTATTTGCTGAGTTTTATTGGGTAAGATAATAATTTGAGATTTTTCTTATTAATTATGATTATTTCTCTTAATTAATTTCCTAATATATGTGTATTTCAATTTTGTTGAAATCCTAAAGTTTATCAAAATATGAAGTCTCTTATGCTTTTTTTTAGCAAGTAGTAAGGATATTTTGGTCTTTTCACTAATCGAAAATTCCTTTACTAGCAAGTAAGAAGAGTAAAGTTGGGGTAAGGCAGTAATGGGTGTAAAGGTATAACCGTGTGACGATGAAGTTGTAGGATGGTGGATGGAGAGTGGTGACCGGAAACTTGCGTCTCAACTTGCCCTGCGTATCATCACTCTGCTCAAGACTCGCACCTTATTTTAGTGAGGGGAAAAAGACCAAACATCATTCCAATTAGACCACTTCACCAATCATCTACGTCCACCTTCAAGGCTCTCAAAATTACTAATTGATTAAACTTTGTCCACTTTCACTACCACCCATCTCCACTTTATATACCATTTCAACATACTAATCACAAGAAATTAATCAATAAACGTCGAGAAAAATGAATGATTGGGAGAATAACATACATAACTGGGTCAATATTATTTTAATAATATAGCAAAGGAGTGTGACAATTACAGTAATGGCCCATGCCCCGTGCTCCAAACAGGTCCCATTTACAGAAGCAGCCCCTAACATTGATTATTCCTTATCACCATATGGCAGTGATTACAATTTGTTTCTCAACAGAACAGACTAAAATAAAAACGCTAGAAGAAGAAATGATGAAATGAAGAGCAGTGTGTTGGTCTTCTGATCTGAATACTAGTACTGCAATATGTCTGCAGAAGCCATAATAGGGTGGTTGAGATAGCCCATATTCATGGGGTTGAAGAAGGTATTATTGGGTGGCTCAATGAAGGTGGGGGGTGGAGCTCCAAAAGCAGCAGTGGTGGTGGCATTCAACACGTCAATGATCTCGTTCAGAGACTCTAACCTGTGGCTAAGCTCTCCCACCTGAGCCCTCAGCACTGAGTTCTCAGCCTCAACGCTAAGGTACTGTTGCGTGGTGATGTTGACGCTTGTGAGTATCTGCTGATTCTCCTTTCTCAGTTGAGCCACTTGGGAAACAAGATCGTCCAAGTGCTTCTGCTTCCTCATTCGAGATCGCCGTGCAGATTCTCGATTTGATATCATTCTCTTCCTCTTTCTCTGATCCATCACCGCCTGCAAATCCTCCTCAGAACCAGAGTTCTGAAGCAGAGATGAGCCTGAAGATGTTCCACTTGAGGAAGCCATGTTATATGAGACACAATACAATACAATACAACCCTTCTCAATTAATTAACGCCGCTGTAGCTAGGCAGGACCAGGACCCAGACACTAAACACAAACTCACAAAAATATTGCAGATATATGATAATAATAATAATAATAATAATAATAATAATAATAATAATATTAATAATAAAAGTTGCAGTAGAAGTAGCAGATATATTATGATATATTGTTAAACTAAGAAAGGCTTAGAAATCATGAAACGTAGTACAACCAATAGAGGAAGGCAACTGAGAAGGATTGAACTAAATGGGTCCTGCGCCTAACAGTGGAATTGATCATACACCCGGAAAAGAAGATTTCACTGAGAATCGGATACATGAATGTCAAACATCAACAACAAGATGTTGGACATTTAATTTGCACTTCTAATGGCTACTAGCCTGCTTGGTTAGAAGGAAAAAAATGGATTCAGGAAAGTTTGAATCTTTGGGAGGAATTTGGTGAGGTTGAAGAAGAAAGGTATTTGATATGGGGACTCAAGGAAGTAGGTTGAACCTCAACAAGTAGAAGAAAGGATTGGTACAGAACAAGAGCACTCACGGACCATAGGATGCATAACAAATATCTATCTATCTTTCTTACTTGCTAGCTAATAGCTATCTAGAAAGTGTGATAGGAAAGAGGGAGAGAGTAGTGGAAGAGGAATGTATGTGATTCAAGCCGGGAATTTATAGAACTAAAAAAGCCAACAACTTGGTGAAATTAATTAATTATCAAATCCTAGACAGGCTCTAATTTACTTTGGGATGCAAAAAAAAAGTCTGATTAAAGGGAATCCTGGAAGGTGAGAAGTAAAATTAAATTTATAAGAGGGGACGAGAAGAGAAGAGAAGAGACACCACAAGTGTCCAGAGATACAGCTGGGAACCAACAATCACAGAAAATGCATCATCATAATTTAAGATACATCCAAAAGTAGCATCACAGTGTCACTCTCACACAACACAACTGTTTCGGGAACTTCACTAGTAGAGCCATACATGTAATTTTGTTTTAAGACATACAAATATAGAATTATAAATTAACAGTTTCTATCCATCTACTGCTATTATATAAAAAGTTACCTTTTTTATAAATTTCAATTTAAATAACAACAGAAAGACTTTTCTCATTCACAATTATCCTATCATATTTGAAAAATATTACTTTAAGTGAAAAATCTTGTAATTTATATTAGGTATGTTTATAAAATAATTATTATAAACTAATATATTTTATTCCATAGAAAAAAAATTTCCAGGTTAAAAAATATTTTATTTTTACTTAATTTTCTAAGCAGATAAAATAATTAATAGCAACAAATCTTTCCATACTTTCTACGTAACTTTTATAATTTAAAGTAGAATTGAAAATATTTAAAATTATATCATATATAATTTACTTAAATATTTAAGTATTAATTATAAAGTTTTAAAGAAAATAATTAATATTCTATCAAAGAAGAAAATAATTAATATAAACTATAAATTTAAAATAAATTAAATCATGAATTTAGTAATTGAAAAGAATTTTAATATATAAATTAAACTCATTGTTTCAAAGTTTCTATTTGAAGAAAAAGAGTTTTAATACATTTTAAAGATCAATTATTAATAATTTTTCAAAATACTAAAAGATAATCACTAGACAACAATGATAAAATAAGGTATCTTGAGAAGGAACACTGATAAACGACTTTATTCTAAAGAATGATTTTTTTATGAGGTAAAAAAATTCTTATATTCCTATTGCATAAATATTTTATTTATACATAATTTTACTTAAATCTGACAATATAATATTGATTTAAGAATTTTTTTATATATTAAAAAAATTTTAATTATAAAAAAATTATTTTAATATTTAATCATAACTTTTTTATTTATATAAATTTTAATGTAAGTTATTTGTTACATATTTTTTCACACTTCTTCTCCACACAAGGTGAAATAACTTTTGACCCTCTGTTAAAACAGTGAACTGTGTGGGAAGAATTAAATGAAACAAATTGCCGACAAGTAATATTTTTCCAGTAACCAAAGTTTAATAAGTCTTGTAAACAGTACCTTGAAAAAAAAGTCTTGCGAACAGGATATGGATTAAAAATTTTAAAGTAAATAAATTTATAAATAAATTTATAATAAGTCTTGTAAACAGTACGTTTAAACTAGGACATTTTATAAATAAATTTTTTGAAAAGTAATTTAAAAATAATTAATCTTATTTAAAGTAATAAAAAAATAATTTTAAAAAAATAAAAGTTTAAAAACAGTTAAAAAGATAAACCATAAAAAATAATTATAAAAATAAATGTTTAACTTATTTTTAATTTTTAAATTTAAGTTAAATTTTTAAACGTCCAACTTATCTTTCAAAATAATAGACTATAATCCAACTTCTCTTATATGTATAATGCTTTGTATTTAAATAAAAACTATAAACAATAAGTATTACAATTAATAATATATATATATATATATATATATTTAATAATTAATATATGACATAATAAAGAGCTATAAAAGTATTAATTATTTTTTCTAATATGTTTATTTTGTGGGTATTTAGATAAAAATATTTTAATTATTTAAAGATAATATTAAATAGTTTTAATATGTATACTGCAATCAATAATCATTTCATTAAACACCTTTTATTTTTATTCTGCTAATAAATATGTTATAGACATTTTTTTTAAAGATGTTTATAAGCACTTGTGAACATTTTTTTAATTTTTTTGAAATGGATCTCCATAGAAGCTAGTCAATGTTAAAGAACAAAGACAGTAACTACTGGTGGGTGAGTGTTTTAGTTGCACATTTTCTTTGCGGCTAGATTCAATGAACTAACCATTTATCGTGCAATGTATCTGGTTGCGCCGTTTTTTTCTTTTTCAAATATTCGATATAAAGAGTTTTTTTTTCTTATTTTTCCATTCCATGACATTCAAAATGAGGCAACCAAGGGTTGTGGTGAAACGTAAATGTAAAGTTTTTTTTACAATTAATTGTGTATACCAATTAAATTAATAAAAAGTTTAATTTATGAGTGTAAGAATTTTTTATAATTAATCGTGTATACCAATTAAATTTATAAAGAATTTAATCTACCAATTATATTTATAAAGAATTTAATCTTTTCTTAACTTTTAAAGTAGCAATAAATAAAGTCAATAAATCTATCATAAAGGGTTGTGATTGTATGAATGAAAAAAGAATTGTGATTGAATGTCAGTGTAAAAATTTATACTCGAACAATGTATATCAATTAAAAGTCAATATATAATTACCTTAAAAAATATTCAAGCTACTGCTGTAGAGGATTATTATCTTATTATAACTTTTTGTGAATATTTTATTGCAACCTTGGTTTTAGTAATTGTTAATATGATCATTAGAAAGAATTGGGAATTGTGTTAACTGCCGCAAGCGGTAGATGACTTCTTTTTTTTTTAACTAAAAAATCATCAATTAAATCTTAAGAATCTCTTGTTATAAAATGAAAGTAGCTGTAGAAGATCAATTTTTTGCATGCAAAATCTCATAACTACGTACAAATTTTACTTAATATCTACCATTATTCATTACAATAATTATCACTACAACTAAGGATGCCAACATTAACACAATTAATGGTTGGAGTTTTGATTAGGCTAACGGTCATCATCATTATTCTAATTGATGATGCCCGGTACATAATTTAAATTACTTGAATTTTATTTTAAAAACCTTTAAAATTAAACATTGTGTTACATCAACTCTCGAGTTAACTTTTAAATTCTGCATGGACATTCAAATTAACTTATGTGTAAATTTTATTTTTAATAAACTCGAAATAAACTTGGTATAGACTTTATTTATGTAAATTTTATAAATTCTCAAATTTACTATTCAGTTATCGAATCAAAAAATCAGTTTATTTGATATGTATTTAAAGTTCAATATATGTTATTAGCTTTGCGTGAGCTATATTTTCTTTTAGTATAGATTCTAGATCAATTGATTCGTAACGAAGTATATATTATATTTTTTAGATTAATTGATCAAAAACATGTAAAAACATAAATTCCATACCAACTTATCTAAAAAATATAATCTATACTTAATTTTGGATCAATTGATCTAAAATTTATATTTTTATATGTTTTGAATCAACTAATCTAAAAAATAAAGATACTTTAGGTAGTATTCGGTTTAAAAAATGTTTTCTGTTTTAATTTTTTAAAAATAAATTTTATTTTTAAGTTTTCAAAATTAAGAAAATATGTTTATTTTTACTTAATATTTCTATTTTCAAAAAATAATATTGTTAAATTAATCAATTTTAGTAAAAATATTATAAATTATTTATATGTATAATTTAAAGTACATATATATATATATATATATGTTTTGGCATAATTATATATCTATACTATTAATAAAGGGAATACCCTCTTTTGATGTCTATTTTGAAAAATACTTATTCTACCCTTACACTTATTTTAAAATTAAAAAAATATACTAATCTATCATAAGAGAGACTTGAACCCATGACTTCTTATTTTTCAAACATATACTTTATCACTAGGTCAACCTTATAACTTTAAGTAAAAAATTACTTTAAAATATTGATATTCAACATGCATAATTGTCCAATTATATCCATAATGTATAATATATGATATTATATTATATACTATATCTATACTTCTATACTATTAATAAAGGGAATATCCCTTTTGATGTCTATTTTGCAAAATACCTATTCTACCCTTACACCTATTTTAAAATTAAAAAAATAAACTAATTTGTCATAAGAGAGACTTGAACCCATAACCTCTTATTTCACAAACATAAACTTTACTACTAGGTCAACCTTATAACTTTAAGCAAAAATTTACTTTAAAATTTTGATATCCAACATACATAATTGTCCAATTATATCTATAATGTATACTATATGATATTATATTATATACTATATATCATAGATATTATTAATAAAGAGAATACTCCCTTTTGATGTCTATTTTGCAAAATACCCATTCTACCCTTAGACCTATTTTAAAATTAAAAAAATAAACCAATTTGTCATAGAGGGACATGAACCCATAACCTCTTATTTCCCAAACATATACTTTACCACTAGGCCAACCTTATAACTTTAAGCAAAAATTTACTTTAATTGTCCAATTATACCTATAATGTATAATATATGATATTATATTATATACTATATATTATATTATATAATGAGAATATGACATTTTGGTATTCATATTTTATGATTATTTTATTTTCTAAACATTTTATGACTATTCCCACTTTCAAAGTATAACTTCTCCCTATTAATAGATATGTACATTTGATGATAGATATTTTTAATAAACATGCAAATACACTGGTGCAACAATATTTTGATTTTTATTCAAACTCTCCTCTTTCCATTTTTTCATATTCATTTCATATTTGACATATCCATTGATGATCTGACAAAAAATATAAAATTAAAAGAATATGTTTCAAAACATGTTACATAACAATTTATATTTTAAAATATAAAAATTTACGATATTAAATTAAAACCCTACGATTGTTATAACCTATTAAAATATGTGAATACACAGGCGTGACAGCGCCTATGTTTTTGCTAGTTGTAATTAAATTTTTACATAATTTTAATTTTTGAAAACACTAAAACAACTCTTTTTTTCAGTTACTTTTTTAAATGTTTTCAGGAAAAAATATTTTTTAAATTGTAATAAAATATATTTTTGTTACTATTTTCTATTTTTTGTAAAAATGAAAAAAAAAATCCAAAAAAGAAAACCTTAAATGTTTTTTGTTTGGGGAGTGCGAATAGCAATGTGGGTCATTTTTCACTATTTTTCTACAATAATTAGAAGAATAGTAATTCAAGGTGTCGTATGATACTATAACCCAACTAAATATTGAGTGGCGTTGCATGATATGTTATATTTATACACTTAATTATTGAGTGTATTACTATATATGATTTGCATTATAATATGTGCCTCTGAATTGTTGACTTTTGAGTGTTGACCTCATAATCCTACCCTTGCTTTTTCTTTCTTCTTGTTTATCTCTTTGCTAGGGTATTTACTTTTATCTTTGTAAATTCTTGAACACTTGCAGGAAGGATGTATACGATGAATTTGTTGTTAACTTTTTGGCGTAAACATAACTCTCGATTAGGGTTGTAATTTTATTTACAAGTATCTATGGTGAATAAGAACAGGATCAGGTAATATTGTTGCTAGCTCAATGTAATTTACTCACAGTATATTAAAAAATAGGTGACACACAATACTTTCATGTTAAAAATTCTCAATTAATAAAGTGAAATAAAAAATTAGGAACGAACAATTTCATACTCCTTCTTATATTAGGAAAATATACTTACTTAAAACTCTTTTAATTGTTCTTAACTCTTGCAATAAAGAATTACTAGTAGGGACAGTTGAGTGCAAAAACTTGTAAGCATTACATGGTATTTACAACTAAGGATTTATACATAAGCATTTATTGTTATTGTGAAAATTTAAACATAATGATACTTCAAATTTTCTAAATTCTTATTATACCCCCTCTCCAACCTCACTTCGGCTCCATGCTCCAAGTTCACCTCCAGAGCACACCTTGGTACACCTCTCTGATGACCACCTAGGCACAGACCAATAATTGAAAACCCATCTCTTTAAAAAAGTACCAGAAATGAAATCCTTATGAAAACAACATATAAAGCAGTAGTAAAAGCTACATACATGAATCCTATTCTATTAACTCTCAATCACTCATTCTCTCGTTCTGACATTGATTTGAGTGTCATAGTCTCTTTTGTAGGTATCAACTTATTGTCACAAAGCTCTCAGTGCCCACTGTCAAACCCAGTAAGAACATTACTAATGGGAAGATTATTTGTTCTAATTATTTTTGGCTTGATTTATCTACGTGAGTTTATTAAATTTTATGAGTATTCATTAATAACCCTTTCGTTAGGATACCAAACTATGGTTAATATTAAGAGTTTAATTGGTATATACTGTCAGTGTGAATATTTTTATACTGACATTCAATCACAACCCTTCATTCATGGTAGATTTGTTGACTTTACTCATGAGTACTTTAAAAGTCACATAAATGAAAAGTTATGATTGAATGTCAGTGTAAAAATCTTTTACACTGATAGTGTATACTAATTAAACTCTAATATTTATTATATTATATTTACTTTTGTGTAGTTGTGAGTTACCTGGTTACTAGAATTTTTATTGATCAATAAAACGAATCATTTAGTAGTATGCATACCTATACCTTGAGTATGTATGTGGTACTTTAAATGTTTTAGAATATTTTATTATTTACTAACTTTAGTCTAGAACGAAGGATATGGTTTTCTATTATTATATGATTTAGTAACACATGAAATACTCAATTATTGCATGATGCATGAAGAAATTATTGACTAGTACCATATTGGCACTCCAAATTTTAATTTACATAACATATAATTAAGTTTTATTAATTTTTATTAAGAATTGAAAATTTTAATTACATGTCAAGTAAAGATTAATGACAATTATAGAATACTTTCACCCTAGATACTCGACAAGTGTTTATATAATAAGAATAAATATTTTATTCCTTATATCAAATGATTTTTAAATTTCTTTATATTAAATTATTTCTATAACCTTTTATATTTTTATAGTTTTTATATTTATGAAACCAGAGGGTTCTGATGTCGGGAGAACTGGAATAAGAGATAATGATTGTAGCCTCTACGTTTCTTATCAACAAAAAAATTAATATAGATAACACCTTTTTAAATAAATGATTTTTTATAATTTTCATATTCACACCTCATTATTAAATGAGTGTAGTTCAGTTATCAATACATACTAAGTTTATGGAAAGAAGACATGAGTTTGATTTTTACAAAATATACACTCTTGGAAAAAGGTGAAAAGTGGTAAGTTTGACTAAATCTCAAGCTGAATAATAATGATATTGTTTATAAAAAAAATTTACATCGCTTCTCTTTTGATAACTCAATTGGCAACACACATGAATTTGAAAGAGAGAACATATGAGTTTGGTTCTCGCAAAACACACTCTTAAAAAGGATGAGGGACTTTAAGTGTAACTGAATTCCGTAATAATGATATAATCATATTGTAAGCTTTCTAAAATCAATGTTGTATTTTTTTTTTTGTAGTAATGAATATAAATGTGCTTCTAGAATTATTTGTTTAAAAAAAAGTGTTGTTTTGCAACTTAGATAGGAATTGTTCAAATTTAAAACTTAGAGATTCAAAATACTAAAAACCAAAAGCCACCCTGAACAGGGCCTTAGTTAGGTACTTAGTGATGGTCATGCAGTCAATGTTTAGTATTAGGCTTGACTACCTTCTCGAAGAAGACTTCTTAATCAAAATATTAGAACATCTTTGGATCAGTCTATTTAGGATTTAGCTATTGTAAACATTATTCAGGCAAATGGTAATTGGTGTCTATCTTTTGTGCAACTACTTGCGCAACCAAATTTTTTCATGGAGATACCAACATTCATTCTTTTGATGAGTAAAAGAAAACGTTATTATTCCTTGAGAATTATCCCTTTAAATAGAGAAGTTAAATAAAATAAATAATATAAAAATATAACGTGAAAACCCTAAAACTGGAGAAAAAATCATGATTGTTGTCTAATTTTACAACGCATAGACTACTTTCTCTGGTCCCAGTACATTCATACTCTCTGAAGTAAGTAACTTAACTAAACCTCACAATACTTTAAAACAAGAATATAAGAAAAGTTAAATACAAGCTTAAAGTGTCTTTGACTGACGTGCTTTGATACCATAGACTTTAATTGATTATATAGCATAATTCACACACTCTCTGCTCATACCAAGTAATATGAGACTTCCTTTAATATACCTTGAACAATGTGAGACTACCAAAATATACTATTTTTATCGACCCTAACATTATCCTGTGAATATGATTGACTGGATCTACCTTTTGGGGCATGACGTCAACTCGGGCCTTTTCCACTAAATTATTTTTTCTTTGGTTGTAAGAATTTTGTATAAGGGGGATTCGTCAACAATTTGGAGGTGGAAGAATTCTCATAAAATTTTCATGTTATTTTGAATTCTCCTTCGTGAGGCCTAAAAACAAATGCTAGAAGGTTTGATTGTAGGTTTGCAAATTTTGATAATTGTGCTATATGTTGTCTTCATCAAGGATTTGATGCTTTAGAGAGTGCTCATTTTCTGTCTTAGTATGGAAAGAAATACTTTGCAACAATAATCTTCTGACTTTTTTTTTGAAAGACAAAGAAAATGTATTGAAATAAATAGACTGGCGAAACAAAAAGTTTATAAAACCCCAAACAACCAATCTAAAACAACTACTAAGGGACACCTCAACATGCAAAACCACATAGGCTCCCCAACCAAACCACTTAAAACTTACTACATATTCAACAAACACAAACGAAAGTTATTACACTAATTAGAGAAAACACACCCCCTCTTAAAACCAAACCTATAGGACATCCATTTCTAAGAGATAAACTGAATGAGACCAAAGATATCCAAAGACTCCCTTGTTTTATTGTTAAAGATAATGAAGTTCTTAAATATCCAGATACTCCAATGGACCGCATTTCCAAATAAAAACCTACACTTACTTCTACACTTAGCAATCACCCAAGAACTTACTAAATGAAATAAAAGGGGAAGATCATAAGGTAAAAGAGACTCAATACCAATCCAACTCATAACCTTATACCACAAAATTTGAGCAACGGGGCAAGCCAAAAAGAGATGCTTATTGTCTTCAACTTTATGCTCTTTACACAAGGAACAACACTGCATATCTAAAAGAATAGTGATTCTTTGCTTCATTAAATTATCAATAGTTGACAACCTATTTAGGAGGAGCTTCCAAAACATGGATTTTCAACTACTTGCATAGTGAACACATGGTAACTTTCAAAGCAATGATCATATTATATTTGGAGTGACGTTTTAGCTAATTTGAAAAGTTAGAAAAAGAAATAAAAAATTCAATATGAGAATCCAACCATTCATGGATTTATTAGGTGGCATTTTTCTTAATGTATGATATTAAAGAGGCTTTGCTTACTCCTTCTTTGGTTGGAAATAAAAGTTATGTTTAGATTGATATTGGTTTATGCAAACCGCAGGAGGGGTTAATTCTTTAACTTTAATGTTGATGATTCTGTTTCGGATGGTGGTCATAGAGTTGCGTGTGGCGGTGTTCTTCATACTGATCAAAGTATTTGGGCTAGAGGATCTACCACCAACTTAGGGACTTGCAATGTGTTACAGGCAGAGCTTATGAGAATCAATTAAGCTCTAGAGTTAGCACGGATTAAAAGTGTTAGAAGATTATGTGTGGAAAGTGATTCTACTACTATTATTCATTTAATCCAAAATTCTAGTTCAATAACACACGCAAATGCGACTTAGAAATTGATTAGTTTGATGATCCACCTCTTGATTTGAGGTCACATGTGCGACGCACGTACCCTCCTACCACTTATAAATTTATTAGTTTGAAGATCCACATACTTTGAGACTGTTAACTGTTAGGTGCTGACTTTGTGGAAGTTGTCTTTCCTCGTTTAGGGATTGATTCCCTTTTTTTTTAGAAAAAAATTTATTATATGCTTATATTAGCTAGGAATAATTAGAGTAAGTGTTTTTACGAATGATTGATTTGTAAAACAAGTCAACATCGCATTACAAAATATCAGCATGGACTCGTGCATCAACTTCAAACGGAACATTTTTGTAGTCTAATTCCTAGGCTTAATACTTGATCCCTATCATGAGTTTTGAGCAATGGACGTGGACATCAAAAAACTTCCAATAGATCCAGTTGCTTTCTCATTAATATAATGTCCTTTTATGTTATGATGTATCATCCACAGCCTATATGAGTGATTTTTTCTCATACCACATCATCATAATCTTTAATTCGATTTTTGTCACTTTGATGAAACTGCAAGCATACATGTTTTGCAGGTGTATGTACATCCATAAAAGGTAAAAAACAATTGTTAGAGAAAGTGTTTTATTTTAGAAATAATGAAAATTTTATGTTTTGATTACTTTCTTTCTAAATTCAAAATAAAAATAAAAATAAAAATAAAAATATAATTTTTATAATATTTATATAAAATAACAACAGAATATTTTCTTTGACTAAACTAAACGTATTCAAAATCTTCGGGGAAAAAAAAGAAGAAAAAACGTTGTAGGGCCTTTCCTTGGATGGCCTGCAAAAAAAGAATGTCCTTTTGCTACGCCACGGCTATCATGACAATACGACATGCTATAAATATAATTAATGTCATATAGTAGTTTACTATTTGTAGTTTTATTCAAAAGTCTTTCTTTCTTAATATCACGCAGTCAAGAGCACATATTTACCTTATTGAATTGAATATGTAGAGTTGGATTAATCCACATGAAAATGGGGTTAAGGTAAATGTTGATGGGTGAGTTAACTTAGGAGGCCACAAGCAGCTTGTGGTGGGGTTTCCAGAAATGCTTATGGTCAGTGGTGGCTCCGAGGTTTCTCCATTAATTAACCTTATTGCCTCTCTTGCTGTGTGCTCATGGCTCAATTGTCAGCTATTTTTCCTCTGTGTGTGCCCGTGCGCAATTAATTAATTAATTAATATATGCTCGGTAGCAATTTTGATTAGTTAGCTACTTTTAGTCATACTTTACCCTTAGGTTGTCACTCGTTTTTAATTTTTGTGAGGACTAAGCGGAACCACAAGATTCTGGTGTAGTGAGTTCAACCCCTTTCAAAAAGGAAGGTCCTAAGTATTTAACTGGATGGTATTGATGTAAGACCAAGCAATAAAATATTAATTAAAAATACGTAAAAAAAAGTCTCATCTTCAATTCTTTCTCTTATAATCTTCATATTTTTAATCTCTCTTGTAAACTTATAATTTCTCCCAAAGCACTTTGTTTCAATACGTACATTGAGCCTTTACAACATTATTTTTTTCCTGGTTATGAAACGAAAGGGAGTGGGAAGAGAAACTACTGGGATATTATGTTAATGAAATTCATTGAAAAAAAATGTTGTGATTTATGTTGGTTTGTGACTATATATCGAAACCCCTTATCATAAAAACTTATATGGTGACACATAGAACATATTAGAGGGAAAAAACACCCTCAAATATAACAATAATTTTTTTTTTTTTATGATTTGGGTTATAGTACATGAGGCCTATCAATAAGTATGACAATATAATAAAACAAAAGTTTGTTTTCTCATTAGGTGGGATGATTGAAAGTAAGGACTAAGGGGTTTAAAATAATTACATTTAGTGTGCTTTGAAACTCTATATATAAGATCGATTTTAAAACCCAATGAGACATAAAAAATTAATACTCAAAGCACAAAGTACTATATTACAGAGTAATTAACATTTCTGCCTCCTTTCTTGGTGCACTAGACAGAGGCTCGATCACAATAAGTGTATGTGCTTTGTGACAAAATAATAGTTGTGCACACTACAAGATGTAATATTTTTTTATAACAATGTTATGAACCTGCTCTACATGGATCCTCTTGATGGATAAATTTTCACCACGACATTTTAGATCTACCTTATCCAACAATTTCTAGTAATTTTTAGATATATTTTTTTATGATTAAAAACTGTCATAAGTATTTTTTTTATGTTATAAAAATGAGTCTTGTTTCCTTTTAAGAGTTAAGACTCCTAAATAAATGCCTTTTGGAAAGCATTCAAGTTTCAATATCTCTTATTAATTTTTTAATATAAACAAAGTTTTATAGCTGATATTTAGGTCTCTACCTTTTCAAAGTCTAACTTGCAAAACATATAATCTAGAAAATGTCAATTGACTGAATTATAAGTTTTCTCAAAATTCACTTTGAATAGAAAGAAAGATCTTTTATATTTATGATTAATGGTCTTGTTAGTAACAAGAACACCATTCAGGATTGATGTCCTTGGTAAAAAAAGCTTTCTAAAATTCAGAAATAACCCCATCAACACTTTCTTTACTCTACATGCCAGAATCTTAGATATTATTTTATGAACATTCAAAATTAAAAAGATAGGTCGATATTGAGAAAGGTTATGTGGTCTTCCAACCTTTGAAATAACAGCTATTAAGGATGATGTCATCGTCTTCGGAAGGTACGCACAGCCAAAGTCAAATCTTCCCTGATTATGTGCCAACATGATTTATAGAAGTTCATTACATACCCATCTGACCTAGGGCTCTGACCCCTCACATGACCACACTGCCTTCTCTACTTCCTCTTTAGAGAATGGTTCTTCCAACATCAAGCTATCTTGTACCGAAATTTGACAGAATTCCACCCCATATAGGCACGACCTTACCAATTTATTTTCTTTGAACAACACCTCAAAGGATTTTTCATTGTGACCTTCACCTGACCCACATCTTCAATCCACCCATTGTTTGAGTTCACTGAAAGAACCTGATTCTAAGCACATCTAGCCCTGAAGCATTTATCGAAAAATTAGTATTACAATCCCCCTCCACCATCCATCGAATTCTTGACTTTTGTAGCACTATACACTCTATCAATTTAGCCTTACTCCACTATTCTGTTAAAATCTCTTCCCTACCTAAATGAGTTAACCACGTCATCAAGCAAGAATAACTTTACATCTATCTTGGTCCATGGAATTCCCATAGAAGAATTTCAACTAGAAAAGGGAACAAGGAGATCCATTCTTGCCATTTTTGTTTTTGGTAGTGGTAGAAGGATTAATGGGTTTACTCAAATCGACTATTCATTTAGGGAGATACAGAGAGATTGTGGTGAGGGATGAGGCAAACTATTCGTAATTGTAGTATGCGAACGACATAATTTTCATGGGGGAGGAAAACTTTCAACCAATATGGAATCTCAAGGTAATTTTAAGAGGTTTTGAATTGGCATCTGTTTGAAAATTGACTTTCACAAGAATCAATTTTTTGGGTTGAATATTGATTCTATATTCTCTCGTTGTCTACTGAATTTCAAGGTTAATGCTCCCCCTTTTAAATTTCTAGGAATTCTAGTAGGAGTAAATCCTAGATGTTGTGTTACATGGGATCCAATGGTGGCTTAATTTAGGAATAAATTGGCAATATGGAAAGAAAAGTATTTATCATTTGGTGGGAGATTGGTAAATGATTAATTCAATACTCATTAGTCTACCATTGTGCTTTTTCTCATTTTACAAAGCTCTGAAAAAGGTAATCAAGATTTTAACTAGGTTACAATGCAATTTTCTATGTGTGGGTGGTGGTGGGAGGGGGAAATGGAAGCATTGCGTGGGTGAATTGGGAAAGGGTATGCATGCATAAAAAAGATGGTGGGTTGGGAGTTAAGTTTTATCAAAATTCAACCTTAGCTTACAAGCAAAGTGGAGGTGGATTTTTTTTAATGACAAAAAGGCTATTTGGTGTCCTATACTGCGAAGTAGATATGTCAGTTTCAATAGTTTCCTATTAAACCCCTGTGAAGGTTCAAATTCAAATAGGTCTATATGGTGGAGGAATATATGGAGTATCGATGACAACAGTGGTGAAAATACTAGTTGGTTCTCTAGAAATGTGAGAAGGAAAATTGGGGATGAGACTAACAACTTTTTGGACACATAACTGGTTAGGAAGGAGGACTTTGTTTGATATGTTTCCTAGATTGTTTTCTTTGGTGCAGCAAAAAGATACTACTATTCACGACATGGGGGGGTTGCCTCATGAAGGTATGTGCTAAAGGTGAAATTGGCATTGTCAATTGTTTGTATGGGAGGAAGAACTTCTACAAACTCTTGAAGAAATACTACTGAATTTTCATTTTGGGCAGCACCAAGATGATGAATGGAAATGGAGTTCTACAGTAAGTTCTAAATTCTTGGTTGCTGACACATACAACAGATGGTAATATTGTAACTACTAACACTCACATGGCTTAGGTCCTGAGTGGGTTGTGGAAGGATAAATTACCCTCCAAGGTGATTTTTTTTTTCATAGAAATTATTATTGGATAGAATTCCGACAACGAAGAATTTGATAAAGAGAGGAATGACTTTTCGGGATGATCAATGGAACTGTGTATTTTGTACAAAGGGGAGGGAGGACTACAAACATTTATTTTTGTCATACAAGGTAACTCAAACTCTGTAGTATAAAATATTAAGATGGATTGAGATTAGGGCACCCTTACCAGATGACTTAACTCAATTGTGTTTGCCGATTGGTTCTTGGATTGAGAGTAAATATAAACTTAAATGTATGGCATGCAGTATGTTGGGAAATATGCTTATCTAGAAATTCCATGATTTTCAAAAATAAAATCATTGAGAATCTAGATATTTTTGCTTTTATTCAAGTAGTTTTATGAAAATGGCTGGTTTATAGATTTGAGATGTATATGTTTTGTGTCTTTTCTTATTGATGTACCAACCCCTTGTTGTGTTTTAAGAAAAGATAATACAATTAATGGTAGTTCAATCTTTTTTGTTAGGTTTTGAATATGGGTAGTGTGAATTATATATGTATTGGATATTTAGAACTAGGTGGTAGAACTATAACTCTTTTCAGGTTGTAACATTTTTAGTGATTTTATATACAGAATGCATTTTGATTTTATAAAAAAAACATATTGACCGTTACCAATAGCATTAACCATTTTTTTCACTTATCTTCCTCTAACACTTTCTTAACCATGCAAAACAAGTTTTCAATCTATAATTACATCCAACACATCACATAAGTCACCAAGGGGAAGCAGCACCATCAAGACTAGCGTACCCCAAAACCTAAAATAACCACGGCTTACTCGATTCTAGTAACAACTCGAAAACTTGCTTTTCGTCAACAAAACAATTTTTACTAAATCCAACACACGTTCGAATCTCAAATCAATTAAATATTCATCATTTCACCAACTAATCACTCTATATATACATAAATATATTCACGCATCCACAGTTTTTACAAATGAAGAAACCATACACTTACTTGGGTTGCCCTTCAAAAAAAAAAAATACACTTACTTGGGCTCAAGCTAGCCAATGACGAGGAAGATAGGTAATACATCAGAGCAAGTGACAATGGTGATACCACAATCAAGCAACCATTTGCAATTGCACCGGAAAATCTACACCTTGAAGTTCTTCACAATTATCCATTAGTGTTGGAGCATGATGAAATTGGACACAAGAACTTCCTTTCCTAGTTATCCAAAATGGATAAACAAGAGGGACAAGAGAGCAAAATGGAGAAAGGAGAGATAAATACATAAGAGAGAAAAAGAAAAATTCAATCATTATCAATATAGTTATAAGGGTTTTCCTAATCAATGTCTTAAGGGAAGTAATTATAAAAATAAAGATTTTTTTTATTGAAAATCATATGAGAATGTAATTTAGAATTATTTTAGTTTATAATAATTCTATATTTAGAATGTAATTTAGAATTATAGAAGATCACAATTCTATGTATTTTTGCAAATGAGTTTTCTTCTTTTTCCCTCTATTTGGTAAGAAGGAAAAAACATGAACAAGTGATAACAAAAAATAGCACAATCATTTTATACAAATGATTCTCAAACATAAATAATAATAACACTACTAAAAAATACTCAATATTGACTACTTACAGTAAGTAACCAAAATATTTTAAGCTCTATCTGTGATGGAAATAACAACTAAATACTGAAAACTATTTATGAAATAATATATAGTGTATTTAAGTGTTTTGTGTGTATTTGGAATTTGGATCAGTTAACACCAATATACTATGTCACATTTGTTATCAGACGTTAGCTAAAGGTAAACTATATTGATGTTTACAACATGTATCTTACCAAAATTTTCTAATTATATGTAAAAGATGAATTTTAGATAATTATATTTATGATATTATAAATATTTTTCTTAATAAAAAATCATTTTGTTTCTTATTTAGTTTGTTATCACTTAATTAAGAATGCATTTGGTTTCATATCCAAATGTTTTAGAGCATGTTTGGACAATGTTAGATTGAACACAACTCACATTTTTTCAATCCACTAAAAATCTCTTCTCTATTGAAATTTTGAAAAGAGTGAACGGTTGTCTATAAGGTTGCAAACAGTAAAACAAATGCACACTATATTAGAAAACCAGTTTGACTGTTTTGCATAGGAGGAGCATTGGAATTTCGTAGTTGAATTTTTCTTCTTGCAGATTGTAAAGTTCTTAAGCTGTTTGTTTAAGTGATTTAATATATATCACTATTGATTTCCAAAAAAAACAATTCCAAAACCAGTTACGTTCAACATAAGAATCGCTCACACAAAAATTATTTTCACATTATTTTTGTTACAAAAATTCATTTCACATTATTTTTGTTTTTTATCTTGTAACAAGTGTTTCTTGATGAAGATAGATTCCAATGGTTACCTAAACACACAGTTAATCTTGAAAGATAAATCCAATAATAGTAAAACTTGATTTTTCTTTGATCATGATATTTGACTTTTTATTTTTAGCGTGATGGAATTTAGCATCCTTTTTTTGTTGACCATGAAATTTAACATTCTTCGACTAGTAATAGTAAAAGATCTGTTGCCAATGACATTTTTTGGCATACCTTAAACTAAGAGAAAAAACTCTGTTGTCAATTGTTGGCCCGGTAACATATCACAACTAATAAATTTAAAAATACTCATTGTGAAAATATTTTAATTATTATTTTAAAATGAATTTTATCTATTTGCTTATAAATTATTTATATATTTATAATAATAAATTACAATACAATATATGTTTACATAAAAAAATAGGTATATAGTAAAATCCATTTTTTTATTACATATTAAAAAAAATTATGATTACTAGTTTTTAAAAAATATTCATGTCAAAAATCATTTTTAAAATATATGTTATCTAAATAAGCAAGATGTTGCTCCATGATAATTATGTTAAATGGAGTATCATATTGATAAATTTATAAATAATTATTATCTAATATTTAAAAATGCATAATAAAAAAATCTTATAATAATTTTTTCTGCTTGATCACCCCTAATAAAACAACATCCTAGCTCCCCACTACAAACAAAAATCATGTTACTTTAAATTTATATCTATTTAAAATCAAATCTACAAATTATGTTGATTCAAACGCATGCTAAATCCACAAAATTAATGGGAAAAAACACATATTGCATATTCAAATTCATTTACTGTACCAAAAAGAGTTCCGATTGAAAACAGGTCTTACAAGGTTTTGTGTTGAAACTTGAAATTCCAAAAATCGTGCATAACAAATGTTGTACAGAGTGACCACCTCTAACATCGTTGTCCACAACATAGAATTGTCATTTTCTGAACTGATTGATCCGGATCTGTTATTGTTGGTTTTATCCATCTTAAACGTAAATTTTGTCTCTTAATTATCTAATTTGTGTTCAATTATTAATTGATATTAGTTAATTTTTAAATATTAACTATCATGTATCAAGGGTGACTAGTTTTCTGTAGCGGTTAAGTCCAGTCTTGGGGATAGGTCAATGTTTTGTTTTTGGGAAGGAGATTAGATGGTACTTGAGAGCTTTGATCAATGTTCCCTAAATTATACAATTTGTCAACTCAAAGGAATGGGCTAGTATTGGAGGTTGGGGAGTGGTGTAATAATACTTGGGTTTGGGAGAGTGAGGGAGTTAGAGGGTGTCTTGGAAGGGTCCGAGTGAGAAAGGAGACAAAAGATGGATGATGGTGGGGTGTTACTATCACCATTTTTTAGCAGGTTATAAAAATCAAAGACCCCATCTAAGGTGGTGACTTTTGCTTGGATAGTGGCTCTTAACACAAAATTCTGTCAAAAGTTGAATTGGTTGGTCGATTAATCCTTCCAATGATTGATACTTTTTGTTCCCTGTGTCATTTAGACCCAGAATCAGTATCTCATCTTTTGATCTTTTGTAAGGTAGTTACTCTGTATGGATGTACTATTTTATATGGTTTGAGTATAATTCTGCTTAACTAACTGTGAAATGAGTTTTTAGAATTTTTTAGGTACTTTAACTCTATTAGTATAAATGCATCCTCCTGGCTTAGTGTTATTTAGTTGTCTTCCATGTGGGGCATATGGTGTGCTAAGAATGAGGTGATTTTTAAAAATAAGTCTTTCCTTTACGAAGAAGTGTGGAACCATTCCATGCAAAGTTCTTGGCAATGGCTCAAAGGTTTCAGTCGTTTATTCTGTGGAATGGTCATTGCAGCTGATCTTATGCATGAAGAGGTTCAAAGTAATCAGTAACATTACTATAGTGTCTTGGGTCATTGCTCTTATGGGTAGCTATGCAAAACAATGTATTATTGCTATCTGACTTAGTGGGAAATGTGATCTTTGTATTAACTATTGGGGCTTCTTTTATCTAATCTTATCTTTGGTGTTGTATTTGTAATTTTATCCTTTCACTATTATTTCTCATGACTGTGATGATTATTATAATAAATTTTGCTTATTAAAAAAACATGTATCAAGGGTGAATTGTCATGTGTAAAAGTAGGTAAATAGATAGGTATGACCTATTTAAGTTTTGTATGCAAAATTCGCATTTTAAACGGATCGAATAAATTTGGTTTACAAAGTAAATAAACTTTTTTAAGAGGTTATATCCAACCTGGGAACTTAACAAACTAGTTCATGACTCTGTCTATATACACCATATATATTTTTAAAAATAATTAAAAATTTATAATATTTTTTAAACTAACTAAATTATAATATATTATGCTAAAAATTGTATTATTATTTATAACAATCTAAAATATTAAATATTTTCAATATTAAAAGTTTAAAATATCATAATTTACAAAAAAAAAACACAATATTAACACAAATTAATGGTTAAAATTACAAATTTTTCCCATTAAATATGTTACAGGCCAAGTTTGTGAGTCCAGGAAGTTTGCAGGTTTTGTGAATTAGACTCAAATTTTTTTCGACAATTTTGATTCTTTAAAAAAAGTTCAAAACTCATAAGAACTTGAGAGATCTACAAATCCGAATCTATATTCCACTCTAGTCACGTGTCAACGAAATAATGATCTAGATTTAAATTATTTCTTTTGTAATAGATCAAATTTATTAAGATTAAAAACAATCACTTGTAACAAGATATGATAGTGATGAAGGATGAATTATAGATACAACATAAAAAAAAATACAGTTAATAAACCTCCTACCTTAGTCATTAAGATATGTCAGTGGTAATCAACAGATTACAAATACAATATAAAAAAATATACCTTCAATATTTAAATGCATACAACGAATTATATATATTTAAATGACATATTTACCAAAACGATATAGATTTAAACGTATTTTTTATCTTCTCATTTTAATTCAACCATTTTTCCCGACTTTTCAAATTGTGTTCACGGTTCAACGGTTAACTTTGGAAACTTGGTCATTACTTTTAATATATTGTAACTAAATTTTTTTATTAAATATTGTTAAATACAATTAATTTTCTAACATATTACTCATTTAAAAAATACCAAAATTAAGAAACAAAAGTATATCAATTCGAGAATTATATATATTTCAAATCATGACATATTGATGTGATTTAAAATATTTTTTGTGATAATAATTTTAATATACTAAAAATGATAGTCTTGTTTAATTTACATTAAAATCATATAGGATTAAATCAAAGTTGATTTTTAATTTTAAATTGACAACTGGGTTCTTACAATTCTATTATATTATAAATTGCCCCTTTCTGTCTCTCTTTTTGTCTTGGCTAGCTATATAGATCTCTACCATGGTCCACATTTTCCAGTCTATGATTTTAATTAACATATGATTGATCCTTAAATGTACATATGATCTTTTTTTTAACGCACATATGATTATGGGGTATAAGTAGAAGCGAATTCAGCCAAATACGACATGGCAATCATTAAGTGTAAGGTTTGAGATATTTATTAATTGTTTAATCTCAAAGAAACTACTACCTGGCAGAGAGATGGGAGACTCTATTTAACAATTCTATCAAAGATTATCTACTATATAATATAAGAAAAGAAGAAGAGATTGACTGATATTATTATTTAATTAATTTTATGAAGTTAAAAGAGAGGTTTATGAAGTTAAAAGAGGGTTTAGCAGCAAAGTTGTGAGGAAAAATGGGAAAAATATTTGTCTTGCTAAATAGCTTAGGAATTCTCATTCGTTTTCCAACAAAACTAATATTTATTAATAAAAAATTATTTAATTTTATACCTGTACGGGATCGAGGTCTTAAACTGAGATCATCTCGGATCGAAGTCATCTCGGTCCAACCTAGCAGTGCAGCTGCTATAGAAGCACATTGGATTAATGTGATGGATTAACCTAAAATAATAATTAACCAGCATAAGCATGATTAGCACGTCATTGGGTTTTCACTAATTAAGGCTTATGGGTTCCAACCCATGCCAAAGCCTATAAATACCAGGTAAGTCAGCAAATAAAGGTTGTTGTTACTACATTTATTGCTCCTTATCTTTGCTCTGAACTTACATCCACGAAGTACTGACTTAAGCGTCAGACTGACTTCTGCAAATCACCCCCTACTAGACTTGAACACAAGGGCAAAGGATCAAGTTGGATGAAATAGACCTTATCCCAGACCCCACTCTAATTCGAACACTCATACTTGGTTCTTGAAACAAGAACATTGTCGCCCAACGTTGGACCCAATAGAACTATTCTAAGGACTACATGGTCACCACTCAAAGATGAGCAGTAGAAGAAGTTAACCCTCAGCAGACGGAGATACAACATCCACTTGGGAAGAAATGTCTAAGGACACTACCCCTAGTATCCTGATAGTTCAGCTTTGAGATAAGATGAAGAGGATGAAGGCAGCGTAATGAGGAAGAGTTGGAAGCCTTACGAAAAGAAAATAAGGATATCAGAAGTCGGTTGATTCCATCTAAGGATGTCGATGATAGTACATACTGACCCTCCCAAGCAACCCAGCCCATGGTCGAGTCTAACTGACCATCCAAAAGTCAACCCCAGACCCACTAAACAGTGGCCTCTAGGACCTGAACTTAGAATGCAATGGCGGTCCCACCCTGACATCTATTTGTAGACGCCATAATTGATGTACCTTTGCTAGCCAACTAAAAGTCACTCATAATAAACTGTTATGATGGGACAACCAACCCCCTCGAGCACCTAGATGTTTACATCACTTAAGTGGGTTTGTACACCATGGATGATGCAATTTTGTGCAGAGTATTTTCAACTTCGCTGAAAGGAGGGACGTTGAGTTGGTTTACCACATTTTCGCCTTATTCCATTGATTACTTTGAAACCTTGAATACTTAGTTCGGAATACAATTTGCCACTAACCAACCTCATCATCACACATCCATTGCACTAATAGGCATCAGATAAGAGAAGAAAGAACCCTTGAGAGCCTTTATGGACCGATTTGGCAAGGTTATCATGAATGTTAGAAACCTCAACCCCGAGGTCACCCTCTACCACATGGTCACTGCACTCCAACCTGGAAAATTCACAGATAGCCTTTGTAAGAAGCCCGCCATAAGTATGGACGAGTTGAAGAAAAGGGCAGCCAAATACATGCAAATGGAGGAGTTCGCCGAGTTCTGTAACCAAACCCGGGCTGAACAATCTGGAGGGACCGAAGTGAAGATAAAAAAGGGAAGAGGAAACGAGATCACTCTTGCAAACCCAAGCCACCTCGGTTTTCTCATTATACCCCCTTGGTCACAAATAGAGCTATGCTACTTAACGAAGCTTTTGCCTCCTAGCTCATTTCCACTCCAAAGAAGCTCTTCATGCCATCGAATGTTAACTGTAGTAAGCATTGTCAATATCATAGGAATTATGGCATACCATTAATGAATGCCTTACACTAAAGGACAAAATAGAGGAGTTTATTCAAGCTAGAAACTTGCAAAATTAATCACCAGAGATGACCATAGAGGAGATAAACATCAGGATGATCCTCGAGACTTCGGGAAAGATAGACCCCGAGAAGAAAGGAGACCTCGGGGCTGAAAACACAAGGATGTTCGCCCAGCACTACAAGAAAACCTTCCTCTAAGAGGGGTCATTAATATTATAGCGGGAGGATTTGCTGGAGGTGGAGTATGCAACTCAGCTCAGAAACGACATCTATGAGCCATTCAAAATGTCAATATTGCCTCCTTGACATCAACTCGACATCATCCACATTACTTGGTTATATCACCTTTACTGATGAAGACTTCAAGGGTATTGATCCACAACAGGATGATCCAATGGTGATAACTGTAGAAATGGCCAATTTTGTAGTTTAGAAAACGCTAGTAAATCAGGGCAACCTCACCAATATATTGTACTGGTCAACCTTCAAGCAACTTAGGAATCTAGAGACCTCAATTCGACCCTTCAACAAACAACTAGTTGGGTTCTCAGGGGCGAGTAGACACACGAGGATATATGGATCTGTATACAAAGTTTGACAATGGGGGTCGAAACTACAAAACAATATTGGTTTGCTATATTCTAATAAATGTCAACACGTCTTACAACATCCTATTAGGGAGATCGTCACTTAAATAGTTGGGAACCATTGTTTTAATGCCGCATCTTGCCATGAAGTTCTCCTCAACAAAAGGAGAAGTCGTCACGGTCCATGCATACCAAAAGACAGCTCGAGCATGTTACCTGGCCAACCTGAAAATGTTTTCCATGAATGACACTTTCGATCTATCGAGGAGACCTCAGACTGACATGGTAGTTATGGTAGACCTAGACCCTAGAGCTGAGGATACCACTAGAGTTGAACCGGTTGAGAGCACCCAGACCTTTCCCCTAAAAGGTAAAGGTTGAACAATTAACATAAGGGTGGAGTTGATCGAAGAAGGCGATCTTATGATCTGTGATGTCCTTAGGAGAAATGTTGACTTGTTTGCGTGGACAGCTGTTGAGATGCCAAACATTGACCCAAAAATCTTATGTCACAAATTATATGTGTGTCTGCAAGCTAAACCTATCTCGTAGAAGAGGAGGAAAGTAGGAGAAACGAAGAGAAAAACGACCTTGGTGGAAGCTGACGAACTCCTGAAAGTCGGGTTCATCCAGGAAGTCTTGTACACAACCTAACTCACAAATATGGTGATAGTTGTCAAGCCAAATGACAAGTGGTGTATGTGCATCGACTACACAGACCTAAACAAAGCTTGTCCCAAGGACTGTTACCCTCTGTCGAGCATAAATCAGCTTGTTGATGGCGTCATCGGGCACCAAATTTTGAGTTTCCTTAATGCATTTCTAGGTATAATCATATCTAAATGTTCCCTCCAAATGAGGGCAAGACTGCTTTTATCATTGACAATGCAAATTACTGTTATCATGTAATGCCTTTTGGGCTCAAGAATGTAAGGGCAACATACCAGGGACTGATAGATAGGGTGTTCAAAGATCATATCAGCAAAAATGTGGAAGTATATGTAGATGGTATGGTGATCAAATTTGAAAGTTACCACAGCCACGAGACTGACTTGGAAGAAATGTTTACCTTACTTTGAAAATACAACATGTGGCTTAATCTCAACAAGTGTGCTTTTAGGGTGAAGGGTGGAAAATTCCTAGGCTTCATGCTATCCCAAAGAGGTATGGAGGAAAAACCTAACAAGTGTCAAGCTGTTAACGGCATGAGGAGTTCCCGCAATAAAAAAGAAGTGCAGAGACTAGTAGGGAGGTTGGCGTCATTATGAAGGTTCCTAACGAAGCTAATCAAGAAGACAAGGCTGATGGCAAAATTACTTCGTAAAAACGACAAGTTTGAGTGAACCGAGGAGTGTGAAGCCAACCTCCAAGATCTAAAAGTGTATTTGGTTGAGCCTCATATCCTCCAAAACACCAAGGTCGGAAGAGACTTTTTTTTGTATCTATCTGTATCAGATGAAGCAGTCAGTGTTGTCATAGTTCAATAACACTCTTCAAATCAAGAGCCAATTTACTACATCAACCGTACCTTGCACGACCCCAGAGTCCTTATTTCTAGAGTCACCAGGTTATAATTAAGACCGACTACCCAATTGTTAAACTCCTCTAAAAGCCTGAGCTTGTTGGAAGACTTATATCATGGTTGGTGGAGCTATCAGAGTTTGGAATTCATTTTGAGCCAAAGGGAGCTATCAAAGCCTAGTGCCTCACGAACTTTCTAAATGAATTGCTCCCAGTAACCAAGGTTAAACCACAATGGATGTTATATGTTGATGGGTCCTCAAATAGACAGGGAGTGGAGCTAGAATCGTCCTTGAAGGCCATGATAACATTGTATTAGAGCAATCTTTGAAGTTTAACTTTCATACCTCTAACAATCAAGTAGAGTATGAAGCCCTAATTGCTAGGTTAGCCTTGGCCAAGGAAATGGGAGTCAAAGAGGTAAGGTGTTGAAGTGACTCCCAGCTAACGGTGTCTCAACTGAATGGAGAGTACTAGGTTAAAAACCCACTACTTATCTAGTATTATCAGAAGTTGTTGAACTTCAAGCAGTCATTTGTTGAGGTCGTCGTCGAGCACATCTTGAGGGAAAACAATGAATAAGCTGACTTGTCAGCCAAATTGCTGAGCACGAAGAAACTTGGGCACAAATGGTCGATCATATAATAGACACTAGAGGGTCATATCATCATAGTAATATGTGCAACACTTGTCGAGGGGGAACAAACTGGATGACGCCGATCATGGCCTACATTGAGAGAAGGGAGCAACCCCTTGATGAAAGGGAAGCAACGGTCCTACGAGCCCGGTTAGCAAGATTTTTTATCATTAGGGACAAGCTATTCAAAAGGGGCTATTCGGCCTTACTTTTGAAGTGCCTAACCTCAGCTCAAGGGGATGCAATGTTGTGGCTGCTCGATCAACGAGATCCATCTCGACAATTCACCAAGTCGAACGTAGTAGTGATACAAGAATATTCGTGGGTTGGGCTTGATATAGAGGGCCTTAAAGAGAACTCGGAATGCCCAAGTTGTTCGGATAAAGTTAAGACAACACCACATTTAAAATCTGCAATATCACTATGGTGAACTCTTCGAAGGGTAGCCAATCATGGAACTTAGAGAATAGACGCTCGTACATCAAGACAAAATCGGCGCTTGTATCCTCTCTACCTTGACATATGCGATCCAAAAACTGAACACATGACACCATGATTAGGTCCTCACAATCGTCGTCTCCTAAGATATCTACGTTATTCAAAACCCACTGCATATCTTGAATCGTTTGGATGTCAGATTCGTGCTCTGAAACCGTTAGATCCACTTAGGAATAATCTACAGTCGGGACGACCTCAACATAATCTCAACTACAACGGGCTCCTCCGACAGACTCGACCTTACCAACTCTTTATTGAAGAGCTCAGGGAAAACATTGCACCAACCTTAAAAGATGAGAAGGATGTCAAAATTACGACACTTCGGACATGCTTAGGCAAGGAGAGCTCGGACAGAATCTTTGCAAAAGGGACGCATGCGACGTTTAAAGGGAGCAACCCTATTAATAGGTGCGCGGCACGCACGATCCAACATGGAAAAAGATTTGAGCCGCTCAATTATGCATGTCTAGCAGTCCACACTATGCCACATGTCACTTGACGGTTACCTAACATTTTGAATTCTGTCAATCAACAACCTTGACGCCAACTCAACGAATGACCCGAGTGATGGTCCATCTCGATCTCACCTCAGTACAAGTCACCTAAGACTCACACTTCGGCCATGCATTGGTCCTCATATGAGCCTTAGGGGCTTGTGTATGAGATCGAGGTCTCAAATAGAGGTCACCTCAACCCACTAAGGATAGCAAAAATACCCATACCAGTGGGTACCCGCCCAGATTTTGACGGGTATTACTCGGTTTGACTGGGTATAGGTACAGGTACGGGTATTACCCGATGTGTTAAACCAGGTAGGATACGGGTATGGGTATGTGACTACCCGTCCCATACCCGAATCCATACCCGCCGCGTTATAATTTTAATGATTATATAATACATTTAAATTTATATATTTAATTAAAAATTTTAATTCTTAAACTTTAATTTATAATTTCTTGTTATTAATTATCTTTATATACTTTTTAAATTAAAATATAATTAATAAATTAATAATATAATTTATTTAATAATAAATAAATAAATTTAAATTGTAAAAAATAAAATGACGGTACCCGCAGGTATACCCGAACCCGAAAATACCCGACGGGAACAGAGATGGGTATTAAAATTTCATACCCGCTTTTTTTATACTTAAACCCGAACCCTTCCCGCGCTTTGCGGGGATGAGGACAGGGAGAGTCAAACCTGCACCCGTCCCGTCCCATTGCCATCCCTACGGCCCATCCTAGCAGTATGACTGCTATAGAAGCACAACAAATTAATTTGATGGATTAGCCTAAAACGATAATAACCAGGTTAAGCATAATTAACACGGCATTGGGCCTTCACTAATCAAGGTTCATGAGTTCTAGCCCATGTCAACGCCTATAAATATCATGTAAGTTAGCAGGTAAAGGTTGTTGTCACTGCATTTATTGCTCTTTATCTTTGCCCAAAACTGACCTCCACTAATTACTAACTTGAGCATGGAGTGACTTCTGTAGGTCATTCCCCCTCCCTCCCCCGCTGCACTTAAACACGAGGACAAATGATCAACTTGAAAGAAATAGACCTCATCTCAGACCTTACTCTAATCTAAACACTCATACTTAGTTCTTGAGACAAGATCAATACCGGATAAGTATCTAACTTTGAAAAATATTCACTTTAAAGGTTATAATCAACACAAATTAAAAAAAGTTAAAAAATATCTTAGATTAATTACCTAATTGATAATAACTAAATAAAGTTTCAAGTCCAATAAAATGTAGGTATAAATAAAAGAATAAATCGTAATTTATAAACTATTTTTATTTTTATTTTTTTACTTGAGCATTTTACTAGTATTACAACTTCCGCCATTTAGACAAAAATGTATTTGGCAAAAAAAGAGTGGTAAGAGGAAAGGAGACTTGGATCTTACGTACAAATTCAATTCAAGCCAAATTTTAGCTTTTAGTAGAACCGGGTTAAGTGCGATCGAAATCGGGACCATAAATTTGTGATACCAAATGGTTTAAGTTATCACTATGGTGGGAATTGGAGGAGGGACCAGTCTGAAAGAGTGGTGTGATACATCACGATTCTAAAAATATTTAAGGGTACGTTTCAAGGTCGCTAGTATTTTGTTTTGGCATAAAAAGTATAAACATTAATAAATTTACATATATTATATGATTAGAAAATGAAATATAATTTTTTATAAAATTTTACTGATATATATATCAATCATGTTAATTTTATCATGTTAAATCTAGTAACTCTAAAATAATTAGTCTTCAAAAACATGTTAAATTTATCATAGCGTATTTATATTTACGGAGAATGCTGACCAGTATTTAAAGACACTGTTTAAGGAATAATTAATGCTTCTTGATTTCACTAATATTATCTTGAAATATGAAATCATTAATTTCAGTAATTAAAATAATATAAATTCTATAAATAGATTTTTTTAAAAAAAGTATTGTTTTGTTTTTTAACGTACAATCACTTAAAAAATAAAAAAATAAAAAAAACTTCTTTAGAATTTCTAGTATCTTTGTGTGACCAAGCCAAATTTTTCTCTCACTGTGCTGTGGTTAGCAAGACCCTATATTTATCGGAAGGTGGCATGGCATGGCAGTGGATATAACTCAACTTGAATGGTGCGTTTCGCACAATGTTTTAATGTTTCAATTCTGGACCAGTTCGTGAACTTGGGTTGGGCTATATCCTTAGTGCAGTAAAATCTTAAAATTCATGACGATCAGGTTTCTAAGATTGAGTATATGAAATCTGTAAGATGAATTTTTACATAAAATTTCAAATTAATATTAATTTTTTAATTTTTAAAAAAAAGGACATAGACAGTATTATAATATGGGGTGTGAATTATGTATCATTAGAAATTTGTTGATTGACATGATCGGATTGCAATAAAGAGGGGCCCGGTGGCAGAAGCCGGAAAGGGCTGGTAGAAATATGCACCCATCTTTGGCAATTGCTATTCACACTCTCATTTATTAAATGTCGATGCTTGCAATAATGGGAATATATATTTTGAATTAATTTCATGAGATAATTGATGTAATCTTGGATTGCTCCTCCTAGGATATTTCTTTTAAAGATTTCTTTGGTTGAAAAAGATGAAGTTGAAGAGGTGAGAAATGATAGTGGAAACACCACTCTTAGTAGAGATAAACTTTGGTTTGTAGAAGTTTGTCACAAGAGAATAAATCCTTAATAAAAGTTATAGAAACACTCTCAAGTTTAGATAGAAGAATACAATTAACAAAAGTCACTCAAAGAGTAATTGTATTCAAATGTTCAAAACTGTCTACAATGAGTGAGTTGGCTGTTATTTATAGAGTAGGAAGTGGGAGTGGATGTCTACTTTAGGAGTAAGGAAAATACAAAATCCAAACAAGGCCCTATTAGTGGATCTAGTTCCCTCACGTGTCACCTAGATGGATCTAGTTCCCTTAATTTTAATTTATAATTGAATTATGAGACAAGTAGATGCCAACAAGGAGAGAAAAGCAAGGTGGAGCCAATTACAGGGGACAAAGTGGATCCCATATGTTACTCATGCACATGTGTAAGTTTAGGAGGTGTGAAAATCAGACAAAGGAATTTGGGAATTAAAATTCACACATCATCTTGCTCCAAAAAAATCCACTTTCTACCATACACCTCATACAAATAACTAATGACACCCCATGCTAAAAAATAAGAGAAAACAAGGGACTATGGCCGAAATACAAGGACCCAAAAAATACTAATAGCACTCACTAAAAATATTACAAAAACTACACTAAATTTATACACGATTTTAAGATTATGATCATAAGTGTTTTCATGAAGCTCCTTTCAAATTATGTCTTCTCTCCGATCCTCCTAGTTAAAAGACCTTCCTAAGTAAGATTACATCAGTAATGGTCTCTAACTAGCTTTTCTCATGGTGTGGTTATTGAATTGGATTCTCAAAAGCCGATAGCTGCTTTGGGTGTAATCAGAGTGTGGTTGTGAATGTGTAATTGAGGATTTCGTGGAGTGTGAGTTTAGGAAAAAATGGGAGTATATAAATAAGGATTGGAAGTTTCAGTTATCATAGAGACTAGAGAGATAGTTAGGAGTTAGGTGCGAATTGTGAAATTTGAACTTGAAAGGTGGAGTTGATGGTGACAGAACATAAATGTATAATGGAATGTGGCATAGTGGCACAGATGAGTTGATATGAACATATCATGAAGCTAGCTCTAACTCCAAAACAGCAAATGTTACTTTCTTCCATTTCTCAGACTTTTTCCAGCAATAACAAAACATTGTTTGACTTCTCACCAATTAGTTATACTTTCAAAACAGATGCCTTATAGCATGCACCACTTGCCAAATAGGCACCAAATATACAGGTCACAGTGGCTTAAAAAGGGTTTTGCTGGTAAATTGAAACCATTATTTAATTGTTAAAATGACAAAATATTCACATGCTTCACAGACCGTTCAACACATCAATATTGATTTTTTTTTAGTAGTCAATGTTGAGTTATTGAAGTATGAAATTTTGAAATCAAAGATTTTAAGTCTTTAATTATATAACATTTTGAAGTTTAAAATTCTATAAAAATTTATTTTAAACCATATAATAATAATTATTTCAAATTTAAATTTAATATAATTATAATATAATAAAATTTAATGGTTATTTATTTTAATAATTTAAAATTCAATAGAATATAATAATTTATTAGAAAGTGTAAATTAAAAATAATTATAATATAAATTTTATTTAATGTTTATTATATTACAGTATTTATTTATTTAAATTTTTAAATTTTAATTTATTAAATAATTTTAATAAAATATTTCTTACAATATGAAGACTTGACAACACAAAAAATATTCACTAATTTCATTGACATAGTCTTTAATTTTTATGAATAAAAAACACTTCATTTATCAAATTTTGAAAGACTAAAATGGTTTTATAATTCGTGAATAATTAATTGTATTTTATTATTTAATTAATAAATTAGCATAATATTCGCATCTATTGTATACACATAAGTCACTTGAAGCGTATTTGGAAAAGATGAAAATATGGATTATAATATATTTTAAATTATAAGTTGCTATTAATTTCTTTTTTTATAAGTTAAAAAATATATTAATATTAAAAGAATACTCGGAAGTCTAAGGCATGTCTTCCTATTACAATGAAACAATACATGATAATCGAAAACCAATAAATGAAAAGTCTATGTAAAATATTTATCAAATTCCATACAATTCCAAGATAACGACAAATATCAGCTCCTATTTAGCCAAAACAAAAAGATGGGTTCATTACTCACTCTGAAAGGAGTAGAGGTTAACTTTGCTGCCCTGCTCCATTTCACTAGCTAAGTTGTGCTGCTAGAACTATGGCTCGTGGGTCCGGATTTGAGTTCTAGAATATTGAGTCATTTTTTGTCTTCTAGAGATGTTAGATACTCACAAACCACACATAAGACTGTGGCGTCTTTGCTTCTTTATTGTCGTTTACCAATCCCATAAATTGTTGGATTTGACTCTAAATGTTCACTTGAAATGTGGTAGATATTCCCCCACCAAACACGAAGGTCATACCACACCCTAACACTTGCATCACAAGAGAAGAAAAGGTGTGACCCTGATTTTATCCTTCCGACACATAACTCGCACCTTTTTGCATCCGATATTTCCCGTTTTACCAAATTATTCCAAGTAGGTAGCCGACAAGCTTCCAATCTCCAGGCTAGTAACTGAACTTTCTTTGGTACCCCTTTTGCCCATAATAAGCTAAAAAAGTCTTCCTTTTAAGAGTTGAGTGTCTCCTAACAAGATTTTGAAGGCTGAAGCTATAGAGTACTCTCCCAATTCTTATGCTACCCAAGTCCACTAATCTCGTATTCCATCTATTAGCTTGATTGTACATGTTCGTATCCTTAGGTTCTCCACCGCCTCTTCCTCCCATAAAAAGACATCTCTTATCTAGGCTCATTTTCACCTACACTCCCCTTTATCCCACATTTCTTTCACTAAAATATTAGTATCCACTACTAGCCTAAATAGATAAGTGTACTCATGTTGGAGAGTTGTATCCCTAAACCACCTATCTCGTTAGAAACTTGTGTCTCCTTCATCCCCTAATCTTCTCCTTATATTTCTTTACCTCTAACCCTTCGTTTCCAGAGAAAACAAATCTCGCCACCACTGTGAAACTTACTACCATTCCCCTTCCAATCCTTATCCACCCTCCTATATTTCAAATTCAAGACCTTGACCCATAAACTATTTGGCTCCCCTTTCATTCTCTATTTCCACTTCCCTAACAACGCAATATTGGACCTCTTGACATCTTTCAAAGCTAAACCCTGCTCCTCCTTTGGTCGACACATTCTCTCCTAAGACATCCACCTAACTTTATCTCCTACTTCATTACCATCCCATAAAAAGTTGCAAAATAAAGAGTTGAGTTTTGAAATGATACCTATATGAGCCTTGAAAAATGAAAGGAAGTAGATTGGCAGCACAGATAATACAACTTTGATGAGCATCCCTCTTACTACCATGGTTACATATTTATTCTCTCACCCAACCAAGCGCTTCTTTATATTGTCTACAACCAATTTCCACATTTCCAGCTTAGTAGGATTATCCCCAACTGGAAGCCTTAAATATTTGAATGGCATGCACCCAACTTGCAATTTAGCACCCTTATTACCTGAGCTAGACATGAATCATGAGCATTCACACCAATCACTTGACTCTTATGAAAATTTACCTTGAGCCCCAAGACTAGCTCAAAGTTAAACACGACAACCTTAATCGTCGTAACTGACTTCTCATCCATCTCAGCTAACAATAATGTGTCATCTACAAATTATAGATGAAATACACAAAGATCTTCCCCTCTAACATTATAACATTTTTCACATTCCTTGCTCTACCACTATCTAAGCTAAACAGCTAAGCCCTTTTGCCGCAATAAGAAACAGAAAAAGTGATAGTGGATCATGTTGTCTTAGTCCCCTTTATACCTCAAGCTCTTTTATGGGACTGTCATTCAACAAAACAGATACACATGTCGATATCACATTCTCGCATCCACTAGGGCCATTTCACTTTAAACCTCATATTCCTCCTCATTAGACGCCATAAATACGTCCAACTAACAGAATCATAAGTCTTTTCAAAGTCAGCTTTTAGACATATCAACTCATTCTTCCTCTTCCTTTTATCATTAATCACCTCATTAATTATTAAGATATTGTTCAGAATCTGCCTTCCCGCAATAAATGCTAATTGATTCTCAGATATTACCATCTGGATAACCCCCTATAACTACCTTGCTAATACTTTTGCTAGCACCTTATAGCTACAACCAATTAGAGATATAGGGCGATAATCATTCAACTAACTTGGACATGAAATTTTTAGGACGAATGTAACAAAAGAGTTATTAGATCTCTTTACAGGTCTACCATTTATATGAAACTCCTTAAAAATTTTGAAGAAACATTGTTTAAGTACATGCCAAAATTCTTTAAGGAAAAGAAAATTCATGCCATCAGGGTCAGGGCTCTTGTTATTGTCGCTCTCCCAAATTGCTTCTTTGATTTCTTCCTCTGTGATAAAATTTTCTAGCTCTTTTTGTGCTTCTAAAGACATTTGCCGAAAAGTCATAACCTTCTCCTTAAGTTTGCCCACCCCTAGAATTTCCTCACCTCCAAAATTGTGGCCCATAATTTTGTTGGATTGCCCCCGCTTCACCATAGCTCTATGAAAAAATTTTGTGTTTGCATTGCCATCTCTTAGCCACTGAAACCTTGACTTTTGTCTTGTCAGAGAGCACTTCCTGTCGATCCACTTTCTTAAATTTGTCATACACTCAAATTTATCTCGAACCTCACCCTCTTCCAAACCCCCTTCCTCCTTTTTCTTGTCAAGCTCATTCAACCTTTTCTAACCTTCTAACACTTCCTTATCAAGTTAACCAAACACTTCCTTTGATGTGCATTGTGATATATTATCAAAACCGAATTAGTTAATGTGGAAGAGCAACACATTATCAGCATTCAAATTAGCTATATGTATGGTCGTTTGCAAGGCATCTGGATTGGCCAATCCAACGGATTACAAGTTAATGTCCAAATTGGCTTGTGTATTTCCTAATGAATGTCAAGATGGATTACATGTGTTTCTTAAGCACATAAATCCAGATTGGCTAATTTGAAAACTAGAATATACATTTTAATTTTGTATGTCCAAATAGAATATATATATTTGGATTACCAAATATGGAGAAATCATTAAAACTGGAAGAAATAGCACGAGCGATCTTACCTTTTCGCAACAAAGAGAATGTCAATGGCGAGGACTATAAGTATAAAAAGGATTACCAGAGTCAACAATGGAGGTGTGTGACTACAAGTTTCCATCGTGATCAAGAGTAAGGGGGCTGTGGGGTTTTCCAATGGAATGATGTGTGATAGTTGGGTGTACGAGGGGAAATAAAGTTAGTTTTTTTTTTTTTTAACTGAAGGACATTTTGTAAAAATTATTATTTATGTCAAGTGTAGTATATGAACAAAAAGACAGGTGTAGGAAATAACCTCTAATAAATTTTAACAATATTTGTTGGTTTTGGATTGAGAATTTTACCTTTCATCTCTAAATTTATTGCAACATATGGAAAAAATATTTATTGGTAAATATTGTAAGTTATATTAATAATTAGTTAAGTACTTCTATAAAATCCATCATTTTAAGTAAAACTCATCCAAAACGATTTATTTTTGTTTTAAAAAAATGAAATAATAAAGTATCATAAAGTAATTTGAGATAATTTGGTAGTTTTTGTCATGAACCGTCATTGTAACTAATAGTGGCCCAAAAGAAAAAATAGCTAGATAAAAAATAGTAATTTATAATAAAGCACAATATGCTTCATAAATTTTATTTATGAAACTTTTTCTATAGTTGATTACAATTTATCTAAACCCAACTCTTATGAAATATAAAGAATTATCTTAATACTCCTCTTATACTTATATTTTTAAATTTTATCCAATTATACATAACACTACTGTATAATTTACTGTTCCTATATAGAATAAAATTAAAAAAATATATACTTTGTCGAATTAATCTTTAACGAATACATGTGTAATTAAAAATTTTAATTGTATTTTTTTAAAGTAAAGAAAATTTGTGTAGGGGTAAGAAAAATGGACATTTTATGTAATTAGAAAAAATTAATTTCATAGTGTTAATCTAATTTTATCTTTGTAATATTTTTATAGAAAAATAATATTACCAGCTCTTAGAAATATACGTAATGCCTAGATCAAAATATTTAAAACACTAATACTTTTACAAATTATAATTGTTCTTTACATTTTCAAATTTTAAAAATATTGTATGATTGTTTTACTGTCAATACCATAAAAAATTAAAAAAAGTATAATGATATTTGATTTTTATCTTACCTTTTATAATTTTTTACATTTATTTTAAAAAAATGTTTAATAGGAGCAACACTATTTCTTTATAGGGCCAAAAAATATAGGATATAGTTTAAAGTTAAAATAATACATTGTAAGGGTAGTTAACTCTGCATTGCTAATAAACGTCTTTATTTTTTGTACAACTTAAATAAAAAGGAATGATTGTTGGGTAATACGAGGGTTTGGTTAGATTGTGTATGAAAGTAAACACTACACTAGAGGAGATGGTTTATCAAAGAGAAACCACAAGTCCAACAATTGGAGATAAATAATTATTTTTAGTTTTCATTTGAAGATGGATGGATAAGCATTCAAGAATTAGAAGGAAATAATTATCTTCTATGGTTCCAAGTCCTAAACAAAATCTATTCATTGTTATTAGTGATGTCTAATTCAGACCAATTTCATGGCTAAAACTATGGTGGGTATATGGACCTGGGTCCACAGTTTGTTGAAATTCTATGACAAGCATATAAATTAAGTAGTATAACCTAGAGGAGTACAAGGTCGTATCCATATGGACTTGGTTGATACTATGAAATGTAAATACTTTTTACTTGACATGAATGATATGAAGGTTAGCTACAAGCTACTAAAACAATAATTACATAAAAGCATAAAAAAGTAAAGAAAAGTGGAATAAGTAAGTGGTTTTCAAACACGGCTAAATGATTGAGATTTAACTTCACTAAACTTTTACTCAATGCACAAATGAATATCTAATAATTGTTTAATGTTTATTACGTACTCATGTTTTCATTACTCATGAAAATACCCAAACCCTAGTCCCTTAAAAGTAAGGTATAAACTCATTTTGAGACTCAAGCTATCAATTCCTTGCATAACCTAAACAAAATACCTTGCTTTAAGAAAAGAAATTCAAAATGGTTGAGTTTTACTCTATTTTAACAATAAACCTTATTGGGTGTTCTTCTCATTTCATTAGTCAAATACATATTCCAATCGCATTCAAAACGTAAATAAGCAAAAGATAGAACAATAAAGCATAAAGAAGAAAAGAGCCACATATTTCAAATAATAAACTTAGATTAGAAATCTAAAGATACACATAAATTAGGTTTAGCTCTAACAAACCCCAACCAAGGAAAAGTTCAGTCACTCATGGTGGAGATGAACATCCCAAAGGATGGAGGAAGCAAAAAGATGAAAAATGGAGGTTGGAGAAGAAACCCACGAGCTTTAGAAGTCACCCTAGGTTAAAGGAGGTGAAATTCTTCTTTTCCAATCAAAAAGCATATTTTATAGTTTGTCAACTAGAATACCACTGCCCATTGATCATAATAGGACTGTTAGATGTTCAACCCAAATGCTAAGATTTTTACGATGGTTGTTCGCTTATAGAGTGAGTGTTGAGCGGTAATGGCTCAACTATTTTTTATGTGCTTTCTCTCTGCAACAGTTGGATGTTGGGTAGTGACCCTTCACATATTGCTTTTTAATCCAACTAACCTTACTTCAATTTTACTCCAAAACTTGCATGTATTTATAAAAAATAGTAATATCTAAATCAAATTGAATATATAATCTAAATTCCTAATTATACTTATTTTCTACCTAAAATAAAAAAGAAAGTCTTAAACAAAAAAGAATTAAGATAATTGTTCTCAAATGCCCATATAAATTAAGCATATGAGGCAATTATAGTGACCTCGATGTGCAGGTTTTAATTTTTTCTTTAAAAAAAGAATAATTATAGAAAAAATTGAGTTCAATTCGCTTACAAAGTCTACGAGCTCACGGGCTTAGCCCGTAGCTTATTAAAAGGGTCAAATTTGTTATTTTGACTATTAATTTGTGTTAATATTATGACTTGTCCATTGTGTGTGTGTTTGTCTCTGTATGTGTGTGTTTATGTGTGTATCTGTCTTTATCTGTGTCTGTGTGTTTATCTCTATTTGTGTCTGTGTGTGGGTTTATGTGTTTGCTAGCTTTGTGAATCAGATATTGACTCTTAAAAACGGTCTATTTTGTGTGTGTCTCTATCTATGTTTGTGTGTGTCTATGTCTATGTGTTTACTGGCTTCACGGACTGGATATCCACTCTTAAAAACAATCCATTTATTTTGACAGATCAGACTTATTCGACAATTTAAAATACAAATTTAATGGGTCAGGACTAAACGTGTCAAATCAGTTCATCTACCCACATCTAGTTAAAATTAAAAAAAAAACTCAAATTATTAAGAAATTAAAACATATTTATCTCTAGTCCCCTCTGACTTAAGATCCTATCTTTGCCTCTATTTGAGGTCTTAATACAGATACCCGCTTCAATTTTTATGGGTGTTATCCGGTTTGACCGGGTATGAGTATGGGTACGGGTATGGGTATGTGACTACCCGTCCTATATCCGAACTTGTATCCGTCCTGTTATAATTTTAATGACTATATAATAAATTTAAATTTATATATTTAATTAAAAATTTTAATTCTTAAAGTTTAATTTATAATTTCTTGTTAGTAATTATTCTTTATATACTTTTTAAATTAAAATATAATTAATAACTTAATATATATAATTTATTTAATAATAAATAAGTACATTTAAATTGTAAAAAATAATATGATGGATACCTGCAGTATACCCGAAACCGAAAATACCCGATGAGGATGAGGATAAGAATTAAAATTTCATATTCACTTTTTTTATACCCGAACTCGAACCCAAACCTGCTCCACACTTTGTGTGAATGAGGACGGGAAAGGTTAAACCCACACCTGCCCCACCCTGTTGCCATCCCTAATTGTAAGATGAATTGATAGTTTAACAATAATGTGGCATAGTTGAATTGGTGGGTATATATGGATTTTTTTTAAGGTTCATAATACTTATTTTGGAGGTGATGAATGAGTTGTTGGCAGTATGGTTAGATATTTAAACACTAACTAACCACTTATAGTAGTTTTTTTTTTTATATATATATGTTAGGTTGTGGAAGCATTAGCCGAATGAATTGTGGTATTTGCCACAAGGCTGGGGATATGAGAGTGTCTGATTCGGATCCAAGGATCCGCAGACATGTGGTGAAAAACACAAGGTTTGATAAGTTTTAAGGAGTATTTGTTAGAGGTTCATGATTCATATTGATTTAATTTTTTGAGAAAATGAAAATTGAACCAATTAATTTTAATTGGGTTAGGTTGATTCGGTTTTCTAGACTTTTATTTCTTGACCTAAAGCAAAAACCGAATTAATCGGGTAGGTTCAGTTCGTTTCATGAAAAACCAATCAAAAAATTAAAAAACCAATTATTTTTGCTAAATCATAAAAAAATAATTTTATACCTGAAACTAGCCAAATCCATTAGTTTACTAAATTCATAATTTTTATAGCAAAATATCAAGTACTTCATATATACTAAATTAGTCATTTAAACTATTAAAGCAACATAATAAATCAACAAATTGTAAAAATTTAAAGTATAAAATAAATTTACTAACTTAAAAATATAAATAAATATATAATAATTATATAATATATATACTTTTGGGTTGATCCAGGTTGAGTGAGAGTATTAAAATGCAAAAAACTGTAAACCGAACTATACATGATAAATTCTGATTGGGTTCAGACCCGATTAAGTTAAAAAACCAAACCAAGCTAATTAGCTCAATTTAATTTATAGGGTTCGTTGAGTTAACCTGAATAAATAATCATCCCTAATATTGGTTTGAATTGAAGGAACAACATACTTATGTTGACATAGTATAGGGATGTAGGAGGTACAATAAGGTAGGGAGCGACTACTCTAATCTGAATCATCTATATGTTTGTAAGAAGTGGAGAAATGCAATACAAGAAGGTATTATATTAGAGGCACATTACTTTGTAAGATATATTTTTTCTTAATTATTCTTCAATTGTACTAATTGAGATGTAAACGTGGCATAACTAAATAAGTTTTTGTAAAGAAATTATTTTATCTTAATATGTTACATTATATATATATATATATATATATATAAAAAAGTTTAATTGATATATATAATTAGTATAAAGATTTTTACATTGACATTTACTTATAACTCTTCATTAATGGTAAGTTTGTTAATTTTATTAATTAATAATTTAAAAATCACATAAATAAAAAAGTTACGATTGAACATAGTTTAAAAGTTTTTTTATAATGACAATGTATATCAATTAAATTATTATTTTAATTTTATTATTATTAAGATAAAAATGTAAAAATCATTTACTTTTTATTTTAAAAACAATACAAAATGTGTAAACACGGTAATAATAATTAGGAATGATAGAAGAAAGTGGATGATTTATGGTATTAACTGGACAATACCGATATTGCTTTTAAGGCAGTTGAGACATGCATGATCTCACGCGGGAATATCATCGATTGCCGCTCTTTCAAGCATTTAACATTAAAAAAAGATGCTACTCAATCAAAAGAACGAATAAAAAACTTGCAACTTGTTTGGAAGTTAGCATAAAGTAAAAGTATTAATTTGTCATAAGGAAGCCAGGTTATGTAGTTATGATTTGTTTATTTTCTTGTGAGTAATGACATTGTTCCTCCATCCAAGCTAAGAAAACTATGTCTACACATTAAACCATAATTCATAAAAAAAATAAAAAATTAATTGGTATATATTGTAAGTGTAAATGAAAAATCATGATTAAATATCAATTAAACTCTTAAAAAATATTTATTTCTTTTTAAAATAAAAATTTTCAAGAGACTAAAATATAAAGATAAAAACATATATCTATTCAAGACTTACATGTTAAATTTAATGTGAATCTAGTTTAATTAGTTGAACATGATGCATGAGTTTGTACACTCCGACAATGTTTTCACTTTTTACCAGAACAAAAAAAATGTTAAATTTAATAATGAAGTGACACGGCTATTTATTAATTTATTATTGTGTATACTATGATATTAACCATTTTCTTAAGAGATCGGCATTATTTTAAACAATGAAGGATGCAAAATATAGAAAATAATAATAATTTTATATTTCATTAGTTTTTTCATCACTCGACTGTTGAGAGAACAAATATTTTTATTTATCTGTACAGCTAGCTAGATGTTTAGGTTCTATATGTTTGATGTAAAAATGGTTATACTGTAAATCGATTAAAAATCATGGTAAATACATATTTTAAAGTGATTGTTGTCAAAATTATTGATTTTTTTTAGAGAAAAGGTTAATGAGTATATATGTAAATTTGTAAAATTAGACGATGATGATGTAATATTTTAATTATTATACGTGTAAGTTTTTGAATGAATAAATTATTTTATAAAAAATAATGAAAATTCTAATATAAAGAAATATATACTAATTATATATATATAGGTACTAATTATATTTTAATATTACAGTATACCTTCGTTTTAAAGATTGACAAATAAAAAATAAAATAGAGATAGTAGTGAAATGGAAGAGATTAAAGAATAAAGAGATGCAAGTCCAACAGTCACAGTCCCCAAAAAGGGTCAAGATGGACTAGGATTGTAATGGAAGAACGACAAAAAAGAATTCGTGGCGGGTCCCATTACGGACGTTTCATACGGACTTTGCCCTATTAATTACCCCTTCTTTTCGGCGATAATTCGGCTTTTCTTTTTTTTTTTTTTTTTTTAAATAAGGTGCTCCCATTCTTTGATTGTTTTAGTCATTAATAAAATAAAATAGAAACAGTGGCAATAGTTAGCATAATTGAGGGATAAGATTAAGAAGAAGATGATTGAGGAATTTTGTTATTTTAAGGTGAGGGGTCAAGAGCAGTAGGAAGTAGGAGGCAGTGATTAGGCCTGCTAGCTGACCAAATGATTGGGCACCGCCACGTGTCGGTGTATGTCTGTACCACTTTCACCGGCTATTCCCGTCAACGTAACTAAGAGTCAAGAAATAAGAAGGTTGGGTGAGATCCGCGGTTGAAAGTGGAAAATTAATTAATACCAACAGGGAACAGGAACAGTAGTAGCAGAGGGTGAAGGTGAGGCTGAGACAGAGCAGTGTCTGAGTCTGAAACATCATTCTCGTGATTCCCGAACATTCTCTTCTTATTCCAACTTCTTCTTCTTCCTCCTCCGTTAGGGTTTCCTTAATGCTTCATGCGCCTTCGCTCTCACATTCCCATTCATCCTTGACTCCACAATGTCCGGCCCGCTCGACCGTTTCGCCAGACCCTGTAACTTCCTCTTCTCTCTCTCTTAGGGTTTTTATCTTTTCTTTCCGCTCCTTACGCGTTTCTTTTTGGCTGTGGCAGGTTTCGAAGGTTTCTCCGGGAGTGACGAGAAGAAAGAGAGGAGATCTGATTTTGAGAACTCCGAAGACGAAAGAAGGACCAGAATTGGATCTCTGAAGAAGAAGGCGCTGAATGCTTCCTCCAAGTTCAAGCATTCGCTCAAGAAAAAGAGCAGCAGAAGAAAAAGCGATGGCCGTGTTAGCTCTGTTTCTATCGAAGATGTTCGCAATTTCGAGGAGCAGCAGGCCGTTGACGCATTTCGCCAATCCTTGATTATGGACGAATTGCTCCCTGCAAAACACGATGATTACCACGTCATGCTAAGGTACCCCTCGCCTCGCTCTTCATATTTTTCTTATTTTCCTCCCAAGTAATCTTTTGCTTATTTTTCTTTCTTTTTTTCAGGTTCCTCAAAGCTAGGAAGTTTGATATAGAAAGGGCAAAGCATATGTGGGCTGATATGCTACAATGGAGGAAGGAGTTTGGTGCCGACACTATTATGGAGGTACGTGCCCATGGACTTCGGATAATTTTTACAGATTAGCCTCCGCGTTTCTTTGATTTGTTTTTTGTTGCATACTCTGCACTTATTTATTGTTTTGTGTTTGCGTTAGGATTTTGAGTTCAAAGAATTAAATGAAGTTGTCAAGTATTATCCACATGGCCATCATGGCGTTGATAGGGAGGGAAGGCCTGTTTACATTGAGAGACTTGGGAAAGTGGATCCCAACAAATTGATGCAGGTTACCACCATGGATAGATATGTAAAATACCATGTGCAGGAGTTTGAGAAAGCTTTTAAGATAAAATTTCCTGCTTGCACAATTGCCGCCAAAAGGCACATAGATTCCAGCACCACGATATTAGATGTTCAGGGCGTGGTATGTTGCCGATGATTATTCCTCATTGTATGTGACTTTGGATTTCTGTGACGTCGGGAAAATTTATGTTCTTGTTTTGCTTCAACTTTAGGGCCTTAAGAACTTTACAAAGTCTGCTCGGGATCTCATTATGCGGTTGCAAAAGATAGACGGTGACAATTACCCTGAGGTGAGTAACCCTGTTAGTGTTTCTGTGTTTTGTTACGTTGCGCCCCTTATTTGATTCCATCTGTTGTTGGAAATTAGAATTATAATTAAAATTTTTAAGAAGAACATCACTGCCTGATTGCTGACTATTGATTTGTTTTTTCTCTTATCAACAGACTTTGTGCCAAATGTTTATCATAAATGCTGGTCCTGGATTTAGGTTGCTATGGAACACTGTCAAGTCTTTCCTTGATCCCAAAACAACTTCAAAGATTCATGTATGTAAAAATGCTATATTATAGCTGCTTAAGGCTCTTTTTGTGATGTTTTATGGCTGCTGACATTGCTTGGTATCTCTTTGGAAATATTACTTAGGTTCTTGGAAATAAGTACCAAAGCAAATTGCTTGAAATAATTGATGCCAGGTACATAATGCACATATTTCTCTGTGTTTTAGAAATATTGTAATTTATTTCCTATTGGTTGATTAATTGATGTATTTTACTTTTTAATCATCACCATCAATAAGCTCCATCCATTAAAAAGCCTAATATTTTTGTGTACTTAATGAAGTGAGCTGCCAGATTTCCTGGGAGGTACCTGTACCTGTGCAGATCAGGGTGGTTGCCTCAGATCTGATAAAGGGCCCTGGAAAAACCCTGAAATATTGAAGGTGATTTGCAGATGTTGTATTATGTTGTATGACTTAATAGGCTCAACACATGTTCTACTATGTCAATCTTGCTTCATGTTAACTGTTAATTGAGTTTGGGCATTTTGCAGATGATTCTCAGTGGTGAAGCACGGCGAGCAAGGCCAGTAGTAAAAGTCCTAAACAGTGAAGGGAAGGTCATTGCGTATGCCAGACCACAATACCCAATGGTAATATGTTGTATGACTTATTATTGCTTGAACTGGGTGAACACCAATTTGATTCCTTTGTACCTCTTCAGTGTCTTTTCATCATGTGATTTTATTGACTGTATCACTTCTTTGTTGCAGGTAAAAGGCAGTGATACATCCACAGCTGAATCTGGGTCTGAAGCTGAAGACATAGCTTCTCCAAAAGCAATGAAAAGCTACTCACACCTGAGGTTGACACCTGTTCGTGAGGAAGTAAGTGTTGATCTTGTGATCTGCTAACTCATTGTTTTCCTTAAAATGACAAAAGTTTCAATTGATTGATTATAGGTCTTTTGTGCACTGCCCCTCCACTTACTAACTTCACTGGCTGCAAAATTTTCTGTGGTCATTCTTACACCTATTATTCTGAGTTTAATGTGTATTTGATTAAATACACTTATAGCAGTAGCTATTCACTATATCTAAAAATATCATGAGGATGATCGCTTTATACAGAAGCTATTCACTATGTTTGCTTCTCAATGAACTTGTTATTAGGATTTGCCTAGTCTATTCCTAATATATATAAGTTATTTATATTTTGCGTTCTTTGCAGGCTAAGGTAGTTGGAAAGTCAAGCTATTCTGGTGCTGGTAACTTAGCTGGGTATGATGAATATGTACCAATGGTGGATAAAGCTGTTGATTCTAGCTGGAAGAAGCAAGCATCACTCCAGAGGTCTCAAACTTCAAAAGGTTAACAACTTTAGCTTATTATTACTATATTTGGCACTTTGTATGTACCTTCTTGTGGTGCTTATTCACCAAAAGGTAATACAGATGCTTCAAAACATAATCCTATCGGTTAAATTTTGCATCTATTTTCTGTTCTAATTCTCAATTGAAACTTGTTTCATTTTAATCATAGTGACAATGATTGTGCTTTAACCTTTGCAGGACATTCGATGACTGTGAAGTATAAATGTATTAATGTTGTGCTTAATATAAAAGATTATGCTCAATTAAATCATGAAGTATGATTAATCAATATTTGATTGAAATTAACTGATATTTTGATAGGCTATTGAAGACATGAAGTTGATTTTTTTTAATGTTAATGCTCTTGTTGTCAGCTGTGCACCATTCACTTGTTGCCTTAAATAACAATCCACCGCCAAGTTTCTAAAATCTAAACTTTTATGGTTTTGAATGGACCACAGTGTGTGGGAAGTAGCAGAGGAGTGTGGGAGGTTCAGTGATCTTAGCGAGTTGCACAAACAAGTGTGGTAAAGCCCACCGGGGTGTGGTGTGTGCTGTGTATGGCTTTTTTTTTTTAAGTTTGAACTTTGCTGAATGGGCCACAACAGTCTGGAATTTGGCACAGGGGTGTGGGATGTTCACTGACCTTGGCTGGTCACTCACAGACTTGTGGTCAAATCCATGGATTCATGGTGGGGGCTATGAACAGTGTAGCTTCCCTGTTTGAGAGACAGGTCTTAGTGACCATCCTGATTATAGGGGATCATAGTGGGACCGCTTTTTTGGCCTCTTTTTGGTATATGCACTTTTGGCTTTGGGAGGGGGCTTACATATTTTTCCTTTCCTTACCTAGTTAAATGTTAGGAGTTCTACATTGAGGAGTTTATACTACTTGATGTGGTACTTAAGCCTTGAGACTCTCACCTATTAGACTAGTCTTTTGGGTTAGGCTCTCCTCTTGTGTTTAATTCCTAACAAATAGGGAATCTACTTAAACCCACTCCCTTTAAGGATTGATGTCCATGATGGCTTTCACTCTATTGACACTAACACGACTTCACTCATCTATTAGGATTCGGTTTACACCTTAAACCAACCTTATAGGTAAATAGCAGAACAGATAGCAAAATAGTATTGCACTTTTCAGCAAAGTTTGACGCATACAGTTACTCCTAACCGAAATGTGAGCATCATCCTTTTTGCACGGATCACTCTCCACATGTCCCTTTGATGACATGCCTTCCCATTTCTAACCATACCATATTTATACATTATTTTTGTATAAATGTTGTATAACCATTAACCAGGATACTTGTATTTTGAGAACTGTTATACCTTGTACTTACCTATTTTTATAAATTTATAATATCTCCTCTTTCCTGATAAAAGAAAAAGTTTGTTTGGGATTGTAAACACCTTCAGAAGTCCCGACTTTAAACTTTTGGAAGTGATAGTTCTTTGCTTGGTTTCTTGATTTGAATTATTTTATGTAATTTTCTCCAGGAATGTTAACTTGAGTTTTCCATTACAGGAGCACCTCCCCTCCCTGACACTCCAAAAACTCCTGAAGGGGTTCAAGCTCGGATTACAGTAGCTCTAACTGTCTTCTTTATGACACTGTTTGCTCTCTTCCGTTCAGTTTCATGCCATGTGACCAAGAAGCTTCCTGCCATATCATCCAATAATGATCGTGGAACCTCAGAGCCATCACTTGATACAAGAAACATTGATGACTGTCCTCTTCCTTCACCAACTCCAGCATGCACAGAGGCAAATCTCCTTTCCTCGCTGATGAAAAGGTTGGGTGAGCTTGAAGAGAAGGTAGACACACTCCAATCTAAGCCATCTGAGATGCCTTATGAGAAAGAGGAATTGCTAAATGCTGCTGTATGTCGGGTGGATGCTTTGGAAGCAGAGCTAATTGCAACTAAAAAGGTATAATGCTATAATTTTGTTTTTCCATAATTTTTTTAAAACTGCAGGCATGATCACATCTGCATATATATTACATTGAGTTAGTTCCATGTCTTCTTTTTTCTTATTTTGTTTGTTTTCTCTAAATTCAAAACTAAAATACTACCTTGCCCTGTTAGCTGGCTGCTATGTAGATATACGGCAAGCACATTCTTAATTAATTGATGCTGTATTTTTTTATACCTGATTTTTATGCTAAAAAAGATCATTCTGCATAGAAGTGACGTATGATAATTTTAGAAGTTAAAGGATTAAACCAAAAAGAGAGAAAAAATCAATGTTTTGCTTGCGTATTACCTTTTCTTAGCCAACCAAAGCTGTATGTTCTGTGTGTTGGTTGGTAGATAAGTGTATTTATGCGCATTTGCCAATATTCAACTAATGCTAATTATGTTAGGGCAGATTCACTATTTTAGATTTTAATTTATTTACAGTTTCATTTCATGGTGAATGGTGCAAATTACATATTACAATTGTGCTTTTGTTCTCTTTATGTTTGGGTGTATATCCTAAATGTCATATTATGGTTTCTTATTGTTTCCTTATTGAAGAATACTGTTACATTTGGACCTTCTTGATTTTTCAATAGGCTCTATATGAAGCATTAATGAGGCAAGAAGAATTGCTTGCTTACATTGATAGTCAAGAAGAAGCTAAGTTACAGGTAAGTTTTTTCTCCTGTATCTCTTTAACTTCGTTGCAAACTTAAGGATGTTATTTAATTTTCTGACATTTATATTTTTCTGCTTTTCAGAAGAAGTTTTGCTGGTGAGTTTTGGTTGCTGGTAGAGACTCTGGAAGAGGGTGTTTTCAAATCATGGTATTCGTAGTGCTGACTTTGCACATGATGTTAAACTCTGAACACTGATTTTCAGTTTAATGAGTAAAGTCGAGAATTGTTTCAAACTCGTGTATAGCTAATGGCTTCTTACCGAATTAAACACAACCCTTGATTTTTGCTAGCATTTTTGTTTTTCCTCGGTCACCTTTGTTGTATTTCGTGTGATTATCGTTGTTGGTTGGAAAATCATTTGTTCTTCTGATCTCATAACTTGCATTGAATATTTTAATCTATTTTTTGGGATATGGAGGGGGAACAAAGGTAAAAACTAAAAAGAATAATCCCCAACAATAATTTTTTTGCAAAGGTGTGCTTATAAATCTCTAAGGCACACGCGAGCAATGTTAGCTTTATTTCAAATTAAAAGGTAACAATGGTATGGGGCTTGTGCTTACAAAATAGTACAACACACTAATGAATACGTGGAATTTGATTGGCGTAATTTTTTGGTAGTCGGTAGATGATTAAAGTGAAGATCGCTTTGTCAATTAGATAGATAGTAGTGGAAATTTAGGGAAACTGAAAACGTCTCTTAGACGGTTGATATGATGTTCATTTTATTAGAGGGACAAATTTAAAGACATAGTGGATTACGCTTACAGGAAATCATTTGGTTAAATTAGCTATGTTGTTAAGACTTTTTCTTTAAAATATGTGAATCCATGAGATACTTTAAAAAAAAATAAAATTCTTTCAAATTATAGCTTATGAAGACTAAATTGACGCGTTAAAAAAATATCGAGTAAATTATAGTGGCATCCGTTGAACCTTTATCAAATTACATTAATAGTCACTCTTTTATTTTCTTTTCTTACACTAACTTTTTTTTTTTTAATTAAAAACAAAAGTGTAATTACATTAAATATAAGGTGTGCTGAACCATCGTTAATTGACTGCTTCAAGACAGAATTTACAATGCAACCTATCTGATATTTGTTAAACTACACGACACCTAACACACACATATACATACATATATACTGGATTATAGAGAAGATTTGAGTTGAATAGAAGAGAAATTATACAGGTGAATGCAATAGCATCCGATGGAGCTGATGATAGAGAAACGCCACCAAGAATATACAACTCTTTCTAATGTTAAATATTTGAAAAAGATGCCTATCAGTATCACCTTCTTACCTTACCAGCGGAACTGCAAGAACAAACCCAATGTCTTGTGTAAGCGAAAGCACTATGTACAAGTAATAACTATTGAAATACATGGCAATTGGCAAGTAAGTAATGGATCAGTGTCCAAGTTCAGATGACCTACCAACTTCTTCTTTTTCTTTTTGTAGAGGAGAGCTTGAAGCTCCACTTGTCGAGCATGGGCATCATCAAGAGACTAAAGGAAACAAAAAATTAGAAAGAAATATTATAAGATGCTTTTATCATATATTATTCTCAAGGAAAACCAAGAATACCTTTTTGGTAGTAGACAACTCTTGTTCCAAGGTGCTGACTCTGTTCAGAGCATTATTCATCAATTCTTCCATTTCAGTTGACATGGTAGGTTTCATAGATAGGACATTCACCTTCTCTTCTAGTTCAGCCATTCGCTTCGTCAGGGTCGTGTGATCATCCATGGTCATGGCAGGTGCTTTCATCATGTTGTCATCACAATTACCATGCAAGGAAACGTGAGAGAATTTCCTTGGCATGTTCTTTGTCATGCGTATTATTGCCATTACTCCCGTGAGAATGGCCATTATTCCACCAGTAAATGGAATTCTAAACCCGTTAGAAGTCTTGGAAACATTGCTAGCGGAATCATCTGCACCTTAAGCAGAATTTATTTAATACTCTAACACATGATTACAGATTAATTGGTGGTTAATGTGCAAATGATGCTGATTAATCGTCTTATTGGTGAAACTGGAGTGAGCACTGACAAGTGTTTTGTTCTAACCAGTAATATCGGTGATTAAAACAACACAAATTTGTCACAGTAGAAGGAAAATCCATTCGCAAAAACAATAATACAAAAAAACTAAATACCTTTAGAAACTGCAAATTGATCGTTTTGTGAGGCCTTTTTGCAAGATGTATTAACTCCCTTGTCAATCACTGGGACAAAGGCGACCTGCCAATATGCAAGGGGAGTACCCAAAGAGCAGGAAGTTATGTTTTGATGAATCATTTTTATATTTCATATAAAAGTAAGGTGCCTGTTCCCCCATATAAATTATTAAATATTCTTCTGCTACGTGGTCTCCAGTTTATAACCTCATTCAATTACCATGATTAGATAAATTATATGAATCATGCTAAAATATCTAGTTTCCTTAACTGTTTCGTGCATAGAATGAAAACCACAGCTGATTGAAAACTAAGAAACTTACTTCTGGAACAGCTCCGAGTTGCACATGATGGCATGCCTCCAGGGCCACAGATTCTTTGTTTAAAGAATTCCATTCCTTAATATCATAGGAGAAAAAGAAAGATAATCAAGTAATCAGATTTTATGACAAACAAAGATGATGGGAAGAAAATTTCAAAACAAAACCTTTTCACATACTGCTTCATTCTCAATGATTGTTTTCTCTCCAATCCCGGATAAGGTTTTCCTCTTACATTTTCCTTCTCCATTTTGAACCATCTAATGCATCCAAAGAGAACACTTCATGATTTTATTTTTCTAATTACGTAATAAAAAAATTATCTTACTACCTTCAAGATTTCGGTGTCATTCCATGGTCCCTTGTCTGAAAGCAAACAACCACCTTTGTCAGCACAGGTACAAGTACCACCCAAGAACTCTGGAAGTTCACTGATAAATAATAAACACGAACATGGTGTTATGCACATTCTTTTATTAGTAATGTTATTCATTTATTCAATTACCTATAATGATATTTTGAAAGAAAATCCTCATTAATCAATATGATCAGAGATGGTTATTACTCAATCTAAGCTATGTATCAGTATAACCTGGCCTGGATGTCATAAATTTCCATTGAGATGATAACGAAATCAAATACTTAAATGAGAAGGGAGAAAAACATTAACCTGGCATCAATTATTTCAAGCAACTTGCTCTGGTATTTGTTACCTAGAACCTAGTCAATAAAGCATTAATATGTTGAGTGCTCCTACTTAACTGAAGCTTTCATTGCTTCGTGGTGATAAGTATATAAAGAATGCTTACATGGATTTTGGCAGTGGTCTTAGGATCAAGAAACGACTTAATAGTATTCCACAACAGCCTAAATCCAGAACCAGCATTGATAATGAACATACGGTTCAAGGTCTGCAAAAAGAAGAGTTTAATTAGGGTAAATTCAGAATATGACATTTGAGGTAGGGAAGTGGCCAAGATGACTGAGTAGTACCTCAGGATAGTTGTCCCCGTCAATCTTCTGAAGACGCTGGATGATATCCCTTGCAGCTTTGTTCAAACTTTTGAGACCCTGACCAACCATGTCAGGCAAAGTTGTGTGAAACTTCTTTTTTACATATGTAACATGCGATAATATGATATGATGTCTACTTTTATAATAGGAAATGGAGAGAACCTTCTTAAATGTAAGTATGTAACATTATCTATGGTGACTATCATTTAGTTAAGGTGTTATGATGGTACTTTTACTGGATTTATTTGGGCAGAGGGAATAAAAAGTGAAAATATCTAGTAGTAGTAGTAGTGTTGCATAATTTCACACACACCACTCCTTGTACATCCAAGATAGTTGTGCTTTGGTCAACGTGCTTCTTTGCTGCAATTGAACAGGAAGGGAACTTAACGTCGAATGTCCTCTCATACTCTTTTACGTGGTACTTAATATAGCGATCCATAGTTGTTACTTGCATCAGCTTGTTAGAGTCTACCTGACCCAACCTTTCAATATAAACAGGTCGACCTTCCTTATCAACTCCATGATTCCCTTGTGGGTAGTATTTTAGAACTTCATCCTTCTCCTTGAATTCAAAATCCTAAGCAACAAGCAAAAGAAATTCCGGTTAGCCTACCACAGAAAAAAAGTATAATTATGAACATTTTATCCACAGGAAGTTACCTCCATGATGGTGTCAGCACCAAACTCTCTCCTCCACTGAAGCATATCTGCCCACATTTGTTTTGTTTTCTCAATGTCATATTTCCTTGCTTTCAAGAATCTGGATCATCACATATATATAGTAAGGAATTAAATGATACCATTCATGCTACAACTATTAGTAAATGAAAAGAAACTCTGGTCCTAAGGGCTATGGGCTACCTTAACATCATATGATGATCATCATGTTTTGAGGGTAATAACTCTTCCAAGATTAGTGCTTGACGAAGAGCATCAATTGCTTGCAACTCTTCTGCATCAACATCATCTTCAATAGCAACAGACATAACCCTGCTATGCCTTCTCCCCTTCTTTTGCAAGGAGTGCTTGAACTTTGAGGACGCACTGATTGCTACCTTTTTAAACGAGCCAAGCTTTGTTTTCTTATCATCCTCTGAATATTCTATCTCTTGACCTTTTTTTTTTCACAATACCAAATTACTCACAGAAGTTTCAACAAGAAGATAGAAAAACGAAATTCACAAACTAGGCATCTTCATCCTACTGTTTTTGTTTGTTGTTAAAACGTACAAAGAACTTGTTTGTCCAAGATTATTAGTGCAATATTAATTTCAATTTGTAAAATCCCTCTTTTTGTTATCAACCTCACATTACAATCAGTCTATTGTAAGAAAATTATCTCTCATATTTATACATATATCCATAATGCCCACCACAAATAATTAAATCATCTTGGTTTCTATTAAGATTTCTCTAGTTGGTGAACAAGCTTTAATAAGATTAGAGCATTCTAATAAATGACAAATGCTTGTCTGTTATAATCATCTGATTTCAGCCTCCCTTACATATTTCTCGCCATCATACATTAAACAACATGCCAAACTGTTAATTGCAAACATGACAGAAAGAAAAAAAGATTTTTTTTCATAGCACATGCATAAAATATAAACGACCAAAGGAAATGAAATTGCAAAGCTAGATTTACCACCTTTAATAGGTACGGACGCCATAGACATAGTGTCACACATGATTAATTATTGAACCTCGCAAGCTTCCTCAAATAAGCACAAGACAGCCGTAAGTAAGGCAGAAGAGAATCAACAATGCACATATGCGCCTACACCTTAACTTAAGCCACGAAACAACATGCATGTTAGACGCCGAGAAACCAATTCTTATATGTAGCAATAAAACAAATCAACGATGCATGGGAAAATAAAAAATAAACAGTGTCACAAATGCAGTCCAAGAAGCTAATGGAATCTATGGGGGCTCAAAAAGTTCTTGAATCGACATCATAGAGATAATGAGCTAGAAAGAACGGTAGAAGATACCTCTCATGACAGGAATGTAGGCGTTACAAAAGCAACGAGAAAATGCAAATTGGTTATCCAAATATATATCTCTAATGATATATAGAAGGGCCGAAAAGGGAAAGCGAGGTTGGTGCAACTCATTTTTAGAGTTTGCCGTTTTTTGTTTGTTTACTTATATTGACAGGGTCTGCATGACGTGATTATTTTTCAGCTTCTGTTGCTACTAGATGGATAACGGATTACAGATATGGTGATGGTGTTGGCGAAATGCATGCCATTCCATTCTTTCATATTCTCTTCTCTCCACTACGCAGCCTAACCAAATCATCTACAGTTTCTTTCTTGTTCACTGTTATGCTATTTTTGGACTTTGCTTCTCTTTTACATATGCTTCTTTTATTTATATATAGTATAGTATTTTTAACTACATGTTTGCATAACTTATTCTAGCTACCTTTAGTTTAACATGTCACACTTATGTAAGTAACACAATTAACTAGTTTTATTTATTTTTTTATTCTCAGGACTACCCTTTCGATAGTTTAATACCATGTTTTTGGAGGGTTTTGATACCTTTATTTATGACAAGAGATCTTCTAATAATTTTCTTTCACTTTTTTAAGAATATTCATCATCTCCGTATTGTTTTTAACTTGTTTAATTTCTATTTATTTATAGGACATGATATAAAATATTTTAAATTATTATTTTTATTTTAATTCAAACTAAATTTAGAATTTTACTTTTCAATTCTTAAAAACCAATTAATCGCAATGCAACAACTACCGTCTCATGTTGACAACCTTGATGAAAATTGTTTTTATTGAGTTTATTGTTTCCACCACTCTTCTCCATGATCTCAAACATGCAATTTCCATGTCTAGATGAGATACTTGCAAAGAAACTTCAACGCCTAATTAAGTAATTAAGTTAGATGAGATACTTATGAAGAAACTTTAGCACCTAATTAAGTAATTAAGTTAGGTGAGAGTTAGGGTGATTGAGAGGAGTGGAACAAAATTACTTATCATGCTTGACGTGCTACAAGAGTGTCATCTTATTTGTTATGTAATTAGATTTCAAAAGAATAAAAATAAGTTTATATATATATATATACTATATCTTTAAGATATTACAATTATTTAATATTCAATTAACTCTTAAATAAAAATTAAAAATAATAGATAATTAAAGATTAAAATACTTCAAATTCAAATTAAATCATATATAGCCTTTGAGAATTGAGATGGATATTAAGGTTTATGTGTTGGGCTCCATCCAAGTTGGCAGAGAGCTAGCTGTTACTTGGTGTTAGGCTCGATCAGACTAAGGGAGAGTTAGCCGTTAGACTTAGGTCCTATGTGACTAGAGTACAAAATCCCTTCATAGATATCTTATTTTATTATTATGATTTTCTCGATAACATTGTACCTATTTTATTTTGTGATTACAATTTTTTCATAATAACTCTTCTTACTTTCTCTACGTAATTTTTTTTCTTGAGAAATCATAATTGATAATAAAATATTCTTTGATACAAAAATTTGTGTTTGTAAAATAAGAATAAGTTAAATGACATTATTAGTGAGTGGGGATAGAAAAGAGTGAAAGGAGACTAGATGCACTGAGATTCTTGAATGATAATGAAAATAAGTAAGAGTTGATATTAGTAAAAAAATAAAATTAATTAAGTCAGATAATTGAGTAAAATAATTTTGACAAAAGTAATGTTCTTACCAAATTTGAGTAGAACACCGTAACTTCCCTAACTTGTAAAAGGGACTATGTCACTTACGTTAATATGAATTGTAGTAAAAAAGGGGCAAAAAATGATCAGAAAAGTGTATCTTGCCTTAAGGAATGACTCTGCTTTTATAGTGCGGAGAGATTCCTAATTACCTTTTTTATGCTAATTAAAGTTTGAGAAAGTTCCCTGTTTCCCTTTTTAAGAGTGGACTTTTAGTGGCCAAGTTTCCCCTTTTAAGTTGGTGGTTGGGCATGGGGCCTTGGACCGAGGTGTCGAGTTTTGATATGTTATGTGAAGAGGTTGGGTTGTGGCCTCTTTGTGCAGAGTAACTGATGTCAGATACCGAGGACGAGGAGGGGGGTACACATGCCCCCCTAGCCTTGAGGATGACATGTCTTTGAGAAGGAATTCGAGAAGGTTGAAGATAAGACGAGGGGTAGGTGAGGGATGTATACGTGTCATGCCCTAAGTGGCAGAGGTTAAGAAGCGACATTTCATTGTTGGGCGGGAAGGTGAATAATCTTGCTTTTGTGCTATATATTTAGCATAACAGGCAAGTTTCTTTACCTTTCGCGATTCTAGTGTTTGGTGCCACTTTGGATCACCCGGATTGAGTACTGATGGAGTCTTGTGGTGTAGGTAAGAGGGTGTATTTTGGGGCTGCTAAGGGGGAGGAGGCATTTACATATATGTCGGCTGACTTGTTTCTTCACGCCGAGGTAACCCTCCTTTTCTCAGACTTCCAATGTGAGGTATTGTCTGAGTTTAATGTTGCGCCAACTCAACTTCACCCGAATAGTTCGAGATTCCTAAGAGGGTTTGAGATTTTATGCAAGCTGCTTGGGATAGTTCCTACAGTGAATAAGTTTTTTGTATTTTTATTGGGTAAAGGGTAGAGAGGATACTAAGGTGGGTTGGGTGTCCATGACTAGGTGTCATTATGGAACACTGTTTACTTTGTTGAATAGCTCTTGGAAGAGCATTAAGTCCAATTACTTTAAGGTGGGGGTGAACCTGAGCTACAACGACCATCATAAACTCTTTTTCAAGAAGGACGGGTGTTCGGTACGATTTCCTTTGTATTGGCAGCAACGCCCACATCAATTTAAGTCTAGAGTCAAGCACTTACTATTTGAGGAGGACAAGAAGGACATTGTTGTTATTAACAAGTTTCCTCGTCAGATGTGTGTGAAGGTGGTGCTAGACTTATAGTACTCGGTTGATGTAGATAGTGCCTTGAGGTGTGAGTATTGTTTTTAATCTTATTTCTTGAATTTTATTTTAGGATTGTGGCTGATAATTTTTGCTATCATGAAAGATTTTAGGCGTGAATGTTCTATAGCTATCATGAAAGATTTTGACTTTCAAGTGAAGAGATTCTTCGTCTCTGCTGCAAAGAACGAGAAGATGTCAAAGGTCATGGAGGAGCTCATGCGCAAATGATAGAAGAGAATGGATGCTCTTGAGATCCCCTAGAATTCAAAGAGGGTGTGCATGGATGTTCCTGGCGGCGCTCATTCTCAGGGAGAGGCTAGGAATATAGGGGGGAACATCCTCAACTGTCTCCACATCTGCTATTGTTACCACGACTCCATTTATGGTGGTGGTCCTGACCTCTACTCCTATGCACAGTGGCATAGGTATGGTTTTCTTTGGTTTTTCGAATGGTTGTTTGGTTAGGCAGGATGATTAATGATGGATTGGTGTGCAAGGGAATTGACGCCTCATCGAGGGCAAATGGTCTACCACTACCAAAAGGAGCGCTTTAGTGATAGTGGTTATTTAGGCGACTAGAAGACAAATTAGGCTAGATGTCGTTCACTAGGGAACGAAACACCTGTTCTGAAGCGTTAATAAGGGGATAGGGTACCTGTTTGGGTGGCAAAAACGCCTCTTAAGCAATAGTGCTAGCATGGGCTAAGAGTGCTTTTTAGGCAATAGTGCATGTCTAGGCGACGAGAGCGCCTCTTAGATGATAGGGTGTCTGTGCAGGCAATGAGAGCGTCTGTCTAGGCAATAGAGTGCTTATTTAGGCAATAAGAGCTCCTGTCTAGGTGATAAGAGCGCCTCTTAGGCAAGAGAGTGTCTATTTAGTAGGTGTGCCTCGTTAAAACCTCTTCAGCCAAACCCCATATTCTTTTTTGTTGGGGAAAAAGACTGAGGTAGCAAAAAGAGTACATCACCTGTTACATTCGATTAACTATGATATGTTTTAAGGGCGTGAAAAGCTCCTTCGATAGAGATTGGTTCCTATGATGTTGAAAGACATTGTGTGACATCTTATCTTGCAGGCCTCTAAAATGTCTTCAAGAAGGGTATCTAACATGAAGAAAGAGATGATCAGTATTCGCCAGTTAGGGGGCATGTGCTAACTGCTGAGACGTTGTTGGCTTGCGTGTTGGGGAAAGCAATTTTCCTGGAGGACGGAATGTCGTTTGGTTATCTTAGTTGTGGTAGCCAGCTTTAAAAGGGTGTCATCTCTGTCATTATCTTCTTGAGATACGTGTGTTACATCGAACTGGTCAAAACCTGCCAATAGAATTTTGGTAAGTTGAAGGTACTGATTTATATTGTTGTCCTTTGCCTGCATCGTGTCGTTGACTTGTCCCTCTACCAACTTTGAATTTGTCATGCACCTTATCTTCCTAACTCCCATGTCATTGGCCAGTCTCAAACCGGCAACATGGCTTCGTACTTCATCTAATTGTTGGTGACTCGAAATTCAAAGTAGAGTGCTTGTTCAATGTTGATACTGTCGATCCTAAAAGGTGACACAGATGCCACAACCTTTAATATTGGAGGAACCGTTGACATGGAGAGTTCACCAAGGAACTGTGCCTTGATCGGTCCCTAGGGTTCGAACCTCAGGTCAAATTATGATAACTCCACGAACCATGCCACTATGCGGCTGGCAAGGTCTGACCATCGCAAAATCTGTTTAATCGGGTGGTTCATTTTCACAATTATAAGATTGCTCAAAAAGTAGGGTCGCAGTCGTCAGGTCACGTGCACCAGGCAAAGTGTCAGTTTTTCAATCGTCTAATACCTATTTTGGGTGGTTGAATGATCTTACTGGTGAAATATATCGGGTTATGAGATTCATTGTTTTCTTGTACTAGTACCAAGCTGATGGTGTGTGTCGTGACTGACATGTATGGTAGTAAGGGTGCCCCGGGTGAAAGTTTGGTGAGGATCGGGGGTAAGGATAAGATTCTTTCAGCTCAGTGAACGTGGTCTCTACTTTCGTGTTCCAAGTTATCTTCTTTTTTAACTTCTTTAGTAGTTTGAATAAAAGGCATCTTCTTTCTGCTAGCTTTGGGAGAAACCGGGCCATGGAGGCAAGGCATCTGGTGATTCATTGGGCCTTCTTCACTATAGTCGAGCTTTGTATATCAAGGAGAGCAACACATTTGTCTGGGTTGTCTTTGATGCCTCGTTGGGTCAACATGAAACTGAGGAACTTACTGCCTTCGACATTAAAGGTGCATTTTTCAGGGTTCAACCTCAAATTATGTACGTGTATTCGGTCGAATATTATGGACAGGTCTCACGCATGGTCTTTGAGAGTATGAGATTTGACAACCATGTAATTCACGTACGCCTCTACCGTTTGTCCTAGGAGATTGGAAAAAATGGTATTGACGAGGCACTAATATGTGTACCCTGCATTCTTAAGCTCAAATGGCATTGCTTTATAGTAGTAGTTGGTCTTATCTGTGCAAAACGTGGTCTTCTCCCAATCGGGAGGGTACAATTGGATCTGGTTGTAGCTTGAGTAAGCATCGAGAAAACTTAAGAGCTTGTAGCTCAAGGTTCCATCCATCAATTTGTCAATGCTCGGCAGGGGGTATGAATCTTTGGGGCATGCGCGATTTAGGTCAGAATAGTTGACACACATTGTCCACTTCCCTGAAGCCTTCTTTACCATGACTATGAGTGGTGTAGTATATTTCTCTGATGTAACTTACTTTTTACAGCTTATCTGCTTCAGCTTTGGCCGTTTGCAGACAATTTCCACTCATCTTTCATCTTCTTTGTGCTATAGGCCTGGCTTGAGGAAAACGATAGCTTGTGGCAAACAAGGTAAGGGTTTATGCCCGGTAGATCAGTTGCCTTCCAAGCGAATAAGTTGACATTTTGCCTTAGGACCTTTTGAATGGGGATGGCAATTTTGTCTTCTAAGTGAGTTTCGAGTCGAGTACATTGTTCTGGCAGAATACCAATCTGGAGGGGAATCGTCTCTTCAGTAGGAGTGGGACGTCGATCATCATCAGTTCTAGGGTTGAAGTCAGTCCACAGGTTTGAGTATCCGAGGGGCGTGGAAGTGGTTGTAACTTGATTGATGCTAGTCTCCAGGAGTTTGTAAGGGATCACCTTGAGGCTCTTAACATACCATTCTTGGGTGTCTTTCTGGTCAGCTCGTATTGTAAGTATCTCTCCTTTAGTTGAGGAGAACTTCATTGTGAGATGGGACGTAGAGACGATGGCCCCTAAGACGTTAAGGGTAGGTCTCCTGAGTAAGATGTTGTAAGAGGTGTCTACGTCAGTCAGTATCTAACGCACTAGCATGGTTAGCGACAACTCTCCTTCGCTAAAGGTGGTCATGAGCTATACATAACCTCGGGTGTGAATGTGTGGTCCTATGAATCCAACTAAGGGGTTGGGATAGGGCTTGATCAGACTCTAAAAAATGTCTAGTCACTTGAAGGTTGGCCAATAGAGGATGTCTGCTGAGCTTCCCTGGTCAACAAGTATCTTATGAACTTCCCAATCTGCGATAACCGCTGTGATGACCATTGGGTCATCCTGTTTGGATTTGACTCCCGTGAAGTCGGAGTCATCAAATGTGATGAGAGGCATGGTTAGTCCAGGCGAGCTTGATGAGCTTGTTACCAAATTTACTGTTCTCAATTGTCTCATATGTCTTTTCCTAGCAGCACTAGAGACTCCTTCACCGGCAAATCCTCCTGCAATGACGTTGATGATTCCACAGACCTGTCTCATAGGTCACTCCACATTTTCCAACTGGGGTTGATTCTCTTCTGGTTTCTCATTCGTGTTACGTGGTCAAGACTCATGTCTATGCTCACTATGATCCCGAGCTATCCTGTGGTGGTGTCACTTCCTAGTATCTGTGTATGTTTTCTAGACGAACTGACGGAGTCGCCCTTGTTGGATAAGCTTATTTATTCGGTCCCGAAAAGCTATACACTCCTCGGTTGTGTGCCCATAACTCTGGTGGTATTTGCAATGTTTGCTTTTATCGGCCTCCTCATTAGAAGGGGTAGGTTGAGGAAACCTAAGGATTTCTACATTAAAAGCTTCTTTTAAGACCCTTATTCACGACTCGGTGAAAAAGGTGTAGGTCATATATTTTTGTTGTGAACGACCCATCTTTCTAAATTCTTTGTCGTTGGGTGATCTGGGACAGTTTCCCTCTTTGTCTAAGCATTATGGTCTGTGCTTTTTGTTTTTGCCGGTTTGAAGTGGTTGGAGACCTCGACGCCTAGCTGAGGCTTCTTCCATGCTGACATATTTGGATGATCACTGTAGAAATTCTTCCAATGTCTTCGGCCGTCGCTTTGACACACTATCCGCGAAGCATCCTAACTTTAGGGCTCCCAGCGCAGAGTGGAGGGCGACCCCCCGGTTCAAAGTCGGCAATTTGGGTGAGCATCTGGGAAAGTCAGTCCATAAAGGCGTGCAGAGGTTCACCCTCTTTTTGTTGTACCCTGATTAGGTCATCAGGTGTCATCCTCTTCGGTCCGAGCTGCGTAATATGCCATAAATTTGTCCACTATTGTGTAGAAGGTATCGATCGAGTTCATGGGTAGACGAGACCATGAATTCAAAGTTGTACCTGTAAGAGAAGTCGGGAACATCCTACATAAGACATGGTCATCATTGGAATACAAATTTACTTGTGTCAGAAACACCTCATGTGATAGTCACGATTAGTGTTTCCTTCATAGAGTTTGATCGTCAATGACGTCTATCCCCAGGGAAGTGGGGTATTAAGGATACCATCAACCAAAGGATGTCATTGTTCTCTCTGCCCGAGTCAAAACATTATTCTACTATTCTCTTGAACGAAAACTCTCCACCGCTTGTTCCTTGGAGTAGTTGACCATTGATAGAGTGGCGTTGACTTGTAGAATTTCCTTCGAACGAGTTTTTGTCATGGCCATCCTCCCTTGGTCGCTTTCTCGCCTGTTAAGGGTGAACGCCCCCACTGGCGACGTCCTAGTCAAAGTGACCGCGGGTTTCCCAATCAGTTGTGCCTGCAGATTCATGAGTTTGCCTTATTTGTCGAGATTGTAAGTCTCGTATGATTATTTTCATGGCCGCATTTTCTTCTCAGAGGGAGCAGAGTGCTTCCTCCTGTCTCCGTGCCATGTCTTCCATTTGTTTTTTTAGGGTGTCTAGAGTGTTGATGCCGCTCATAGTGTCCCTAGATTGACAACCTCAGGTCTGTACCATAGGTTTTGGGGCATAGAAATTTTGACATGCCCACAGACTGCGCCAGATGTTCTTACCATATTTGAGTAGAACATTGTGACCTTCCTTATGAGCGTCGTTGGTCCCCGAAGGACAGGTAGATACCTCCAAAAGGGACTCAGACGTTTAAGTTAATATGAGTTGTAACAAAAGGGGGTCGAAAATGATAAAAAAAACGTACCTTTCACCAAGGAATGAACTCTACTTTTATAGTGCGGAGAGGTTCTTAGTTACCTTTTTTATGCTAATTAAAGTTTGGGAAAGTTTCTAGTTTCCTTTTTTAAGAGTGGGTTTTTAGTGGCTAAGTTACTCTTTTTAAGTTGGTGGTCGAGCATGGGGCCTTGGGCCGAGGTGCCAAGTTTTGATATGTCATGCGAGGAGGTTGGGTTGTGGTCTCTTCATGCGGAGTAACCGATGTCAGATATCAAGGAAGAGAATGGAAGCACAAATAAACTTAATTAAGATAATTGAATAAACTAATTTTAATAAAAACAAATTTAATTAGGATAATTAGATAAACTACATATTTTTATATACTCTCTATATATAAGTCTCTGTGTATAAATAATTAAATGTATATTCTATAAATAATGAGATAAATGTAGTTTTTAGTTTGATTTAAATAGTTTTTAAAATATAATTCTTAACACTCCAACGAGAGTTCGCCTATAGTTAAAAAAATTTGAAATTTTCTAGACTTGCCGGTCAAACAACACTCTGCTGAAAACCACCAATGTATTGCCTGGTACTATTTAAATTATATAATAGTGGAAATAGTTATTAATGTTATTTTCATACTTGTCTAAAAGATACTAATTAATTCATTGTGTTTTTACCATATCCTGTGTTTTAGGGCAAAAAGTGAATAATTGTTGGAGCAGCAGTGGAGGTCCTAGAGCACAGTTGGTTGGTGAATCTAATGGCCAAGGGAATAATAGCCATTCATTGAGAGGCAAGGGTTTAATGGTTTTATTTCTAATTTTAATGTTGTCATCTTCAATTTCATCTCATTCAATGTACACATGGCAAGGCTGCAGAGTGTTGTATATTTCAGTTTAAATAGCAAAAAAGAACTGTGTGGGGTACAGAGTAATTTTGGACTCTATTTCCTATTACCTCGAAACAACATGAATCTTAATTATCATTGTCTAATTGTCTAAAATATTCATTTGAACTTTTGACTGACAAATAATTGATAAGTTTTACCTTTTATTTGAATCTAGTGGTACTCTTCAAATAAGGCTAAATAATTTTCTGATTCTGATGTTTACTATATGATACAGTCCTATATTTGGAAAATTTTGTCGAATTTACTCAGCGCGGCGAAATGATGTAGTTGTAACTCCCACTGACTAATCACTTTGACATGCATACATCCTTCAGAAAATTTATCCACACATTTTCCTTGAGAATTTCTCTTTTTTCCTGGGAAGTTTTGGATATGATATTGGAAATTTTTTTCTCAATATTTTTAACGTCAAATTTAATGTTTTATATTCCCATTTTTAATGCAGTTCTTTCAGATTTTGCTGAAGTATACAACTTCATTGGCAGTGTGTTTGATCCAAATGTAATAGGTCATGTCCAGAAACTAAAAAGGATGGACCCTATAGATGTTGAGACTGTAAGTACATGCTAATGTTTTTTTTTTGTCAATTATTCTTTCCTATTCTTCTTTTGAGGCTTTATTTTTGGCACTGGAGCCTTATGTTAATTTGTGTCAACTAGTATAACCAGTTAATTTGCGTCAACTAGTACAACCAATGTACTTATATAAGCGAACTTCAGCTTCAGAATTCTTATACATTTATTTTCTCTCTGACCTTCATTATATTCAGGTGCTACTGTTGATGATGAGAAACCTGTCTATCAATTTAGCAAGCCCAGATTTTGATGACCATGTAAGTATTTCTGTCAATTAATTTTGTATTACTATTACTTTTGAAATATATAATGATGAATGCATCTTATTTCGTACTTGAGCTTCGCTCCTGTTTTAAGGAAATATAAAAAGAAATTAAAAAATTCAATACCTTCCTGAGGATTCATAGCTTGTGATGGTCCCTATAAATGTATTGGAATTTTCACCTTCCTAGAAACATGACAGAATAAAGCTGTCATCAAATTGGATTAACAAGAAAAGGAAAGATGACAACCTTTATATATACATGCATGTTGTGTAATTCATGCAGAGAAGGCTGCTTGCATCGTATGAGGTGGAACCTAAGATAGATAACTATATCAATGCAGATCAAACCTTGCTTGATGTGCCCTTGAAGAGTTCTACTTAGATGGGTGGAGGAGGAAAATGGCTTTGTTTTCAGGCTACTGAATGCAGTCGGGTGGAATTCTGCATGATGAGATAAGATGCCTTGGCATGGCTACTGGCCGAAGTAAAAAGCTGTTGCTCAGCATCTCAGCTAAGGAAGGCCTTTTAATCCCCCTTGATTCAATTCGGTTATGCATATAGTAAAAGAAAATAATGTAGAAAATGTATAGGGTATATAGTTTTGCATACGCACAGTAACAAATATCTGTGCTCTGGATTTAGCCAAACGTCTAGTATCTAGAAAGCGAAGCGGTTCCCTATTAAACACTTTCTAACATTGTACAACATAAAATTTTTTATTTGGGATATGAACATGTGTGTAATAAGAACTCAATTGAGATTTGTTCTGCTCATATGCATAGAATTATTAGACTGAGGAGTTATGTTGAGTTGCTTGTGATTCCTATTAATGTGCTGGTCAATTTGGTGAAAGATTTAACTAGAAACCAAACTTTATATTAAAATTGACCGGAGCTTACTTTGTGATGCAAAAGGAATACAAAATAATAAAAGGAGTAGGGTAAAATAAAAGTTAAGATTCGTTCCCGGTAGTTTTTGGTTTTTAGTTTTAAAATTTCTAAAAATAAAAACTAGTTTTAAGTTTTCAAAATGTTAAAAACAACATTGTTTTTTTTTTCCAAATTTAAAACATTAGTTTCAAATCTTAACCAAAACACTAGTTGAAATTAGCGATTGTTGAAGGTGACAGTCGGTCATTGGTGATCGCTAGTCGGAAGTATGGTTGGTGACCGCCGGTCAGAGGTGGCAGTCGGTGATCGCCGATCGGAGGTAGCGGCCGGTGATCGCCGATCGGAGGTGGCGGCCGATGATCGCCGATTGGAGGTGGCGGTCGGTGACTGTTGGTCGAAGGTGGCAGCCGATGATCGTTGGTCGAAGGTGGCAGCCGATGACCATTGGTCGGAGGTGGCAGCTAGTGATCATCGGTCGAAGGTGGCGGCTAGTGACAGCCGATCGGAGGTGGCGGCCAATGATCACCGGTCGGAGATCGGAGGTGGCGGTTGGTGACTGCCAATTGGAGGTGGCCGTCGGTGACAGCCGAATAGAGGTGGTGATCGGTGATTGTCAACCGGAGGTGACGACCGATGACTGCTAGTCGAAGGTGGGGGCTGTGACCGCTAGTCGGAGGTGGGGGCTGGTGACCGCCGATCAGAGGTGATGACTGATGACCGTCGGAGTGGCGGTCGGTGACTTTTGGTCAGAGGTGATGGTCAATGATGACAAATGACGTCAAAGTAATGAATTTAAATAAAACCAGAAACAAAAATCTAAAAAACAAATTTTATCGTTTTTAAAATTGAGTGAAAACTGTTTTGAAAGTGAGTAAAAAACCAAAGCAGAACCATTTTTGTCGAACAGATCTCTGTTTTCAAAATACATTTCAAAACCAAAAACCAAAAACTTAGAACCACCCGAACGGGGCCTAATCAAATTGAAATCACATGAAGAAACACTGCTCAATCAGTTACAAACATACACTAACGTTTTAAGAGGTCAATGATCATTTATAATTACAACTCCTTAAATATCTTAACTCTTCAATAGAATTTTGTCCGCGAACTCACTAAAGAGTAAGATATTTAAGGAGAGAGTGAAATTAAATTTAGAAATAAAATGAGAATTTGAATAATTTTTAAAAATAATATTATTTCAAATTATGGAAGATGATAATTCAAATTTCCTTTTCCTTTTTGTTTTTCAAGATTCAGGGGGTGTGTATTTCTTTTGCCTAGTCATGTAATTATTGTTTAGGATTTACTTATTAGCCAAAAAAAATACAATTTATTACAAATGGATCTAAACCAATTCATTTAAGCCATATCTTAATAACTTCTCTACCAAAATCAATTCCAAACTCTATTTTAAGTTTACCGATATATGATATAATATGTTACCGTGGAATATAATTATGGATTAATATTAATTATTTATATCAAACAATTTAATATATAATTGTTATCATATATTGTATGATTATTTAATGTGATTATAATAAGATTGATTATGTGATAAGTTACGTTAAATATAAAAAAATTCATTTAAGGGATTCTACTTATTTTGTTAGATTATAAATTAATCATTTCATTAACTAAACTTACACTCATTTTATACAATAATTTCTTAGAATGTGGAAAAAAAAAACTTTAATCAAAATTATGGATATGAATCTCCATTGAGGTAAACATTCATAACTTCTTATTAGGGATGAAAAAAAATTCGCGTCTACTGATATCCATTAAAATACTCACATGAGTAATTTAAATGGGTATCTGTTATCCGTGGGTACGAGTTTTTTCGTATCTGCTCATTAACAGTCACGGGTATAGGTATTATAGTATCCCTACCTGCAGATACCCGCTAAATTAAAATACTACAATATTTAATTTAAAGAAGATAACATTTTTATTAAATAAACCAACTTAAAATATTAATTGTCAAATTTTATTGTTATTAATGTTACTTTTTTTTATAAAAAATGTATAATCCATATTATTATTTTTTATAGAAATATCGACAATGTAAAAAAAAAATTCTATTTATATTAAATATTATATATATATACTAATTTATTTTTAGATCAATTAATCTTGTAGAAACTTACTAGTATAATTTTATTTATATATTTTTCAACAAATATTTTTTTTATAAAACTTCAGGTAAAAAATAATATCTTTTAAAAAAAGTATTTTTAAAAAATATTTTTGGTACTTGTGAATACCTACGGATATTAAAAAAAAATCATGGGTATTTTTCTAGACAAATGTTAATTTTGTTATAGGCAAATTAGTTTTTTAGGAAGGATGAGGGGTGAGAAAAGGTCGCAAGTTCAATCCTCACTGCTAATAAAAACTAATAATACTAATAATTTAGGTTTTTAAACCAGACGGGTGATCGAACCCGTGAAAGTACTAGTTCATAGTTCATTGGTTCAATCGTTATTGAACCGGTGGTTGAACTGATCTTAGTAAAATAATATTTTTTATTATTAATGTACTAAAACAATTAAGATTATAAAAATAAAAAAAATTATTAAGAATATAATTATAAAAGAAAAAAATAATTTTACTAAATATTCCTCCATATTACTAAGTTAATCTTCATTTTGATTAATTTTTGAATTAAAAAGGATCTGATTTAGGAAAACGGGGAGTACATATAGAAAAATCCAAAAATAAAAAAAAAAGAAGAACTAGTCAAACCGATTTAAGCACCGGTTTTCCAGTTTTAAATTGGTTCTTTGCATGACTGATTTTTTCATTAATCGAATAAGTTACCATACCTGTTAATTGATTTTTCAGTCAAACTGACCAGTCTAATTTGATTTTCAAAACATAGCTAATAACACTAATATCTGGCCTAAAAATGTTAATTTTTAATATGTTAGTATGTTTAATAAAGAGATTCAAACACAGACCTCTCCCTCCTAAGGATGACAACGAGGCGGGACGAGAGTAGATTTGCCCATCCTCTTTTCGACCCCAAAATGTGTGGGAAGGATTTTAGTTCAGATATAGAAGAAGCAAGTATGGAATTGCTTGCCCTCATCCCCGCTGGGTATTTTTGGATTCGAGTATACTTGTGGGTAACCCGTGATATTATTTTTTACAATTTAAATTTACTTATTTATTATTAAATAAAATATATATTAAATTATTAATTATATTTTAATTTAAAAAATATATCACTACTCATGAAGCATCTTTCACAACGTTGTGGTCTCAACATAGTGTTATGGTTTTTGCCCAATAATGTTTTATAATCCACAAAAGTAGATTTGTACACATAGATATATGAGATTATACATATATGTATGTAATTTTTTGTTTAATATAGAAATGAGAAGGGATAGGGACATGAGGTGGCAAAGCAAATTATAAATTGGTTTACATTAAAAAATAAACTTATTATAGTTTAAAATAAAGAAAAAAAAATTTAAAATATAATTTAATTTTAAAAAATTGAATAACTATTAATATGCAGTTCTATTTTTTTTACTTATAAACTATCGTAATTCATTAAAAGCTAGTTGGCAATAGGCTTGATTAAAATATTTCTTTAGTTCAATTTTATTAATTAAAGTCACATAGTTTATCAAGTTATTTAGAGGAACGGACTTAGCTTCACTATAGTAGTATCAAAATTGACGCAACAAAATTAGATAGGGAAAGTTTGAAATGAAATGAGAATTGCAGTTGTTTGTAAATGGATAAACATGCACGGATTATCGGAAATGAAAATGAAATGTAGGTGCTGGAGTAATCTCGTCCACGCATTAAGTTAATACCTACATTATTTTACAGATGATTGCCAAGTGGACGGTCAAGATCCTCAAAGGTAAAGCAGACTGAACGATGCAAAACGACACATGTCGCGATGTTATTGGGTCTCTGAATTTCCCGCCATTGAGCACAATGTGACACATATATGCTTTTATATAGTTGCTGTATTAATGTCACATACCTACTATGTTTATCAATTATCATCCACTGTGATTCAAAAAGTACCCTTAGAAACTCCCTGTTATTACCAAACTACACATTAATTAGTTCTTTTTTTTTAACTCCACCCAAACTATACGTTAGTTATATATTTATACCCTTCACAAAAAAAAAAAGTTATATATTTATACATTTACTTCTCACCTAACTAATAATATTATTTATATGATTCTTGTTCACGACTATTACTTCAGATAAATTATTTTTCTATAGAAAATATCGATTATTTTGATTTAGGTTTAGGTTTTACTATGAAAAATAAAATTTTAAGTATATATAAATGTTGAAGGATAATTTTTTTAGGGTATTCAAGGATAAATAATGTTTTCTAATTTGGGTAGTAGCTAGGGTTTCATCCTGAGAAAAAATAAAAATAAATGAGAAAGAAATTTTGCTATTAGTTTTTCTTTTCTCTTAAAAGAAGAAGCCTATCTCATTTTCATAGCCAAAATGTTGGTAATAAAGTAGGAGGTAATGGAAAATATAGGGACTCTAGATAAACTATACACGGGCTTTTGTGCAAGCTTCGAAAATAATCTTATAGGAAAATAATAGAATTTATTTTTCTTTAACAATAATTGCTTCGGAATATCTTTTACCTTTTTATATTTTTAATCTATATTAGTTTTAATATTTTTATTTCTAACTTAAATCTTAATAATTTTAAATTATCAATAATTAAAAAGTATTATATTATAATATAGATAATTTATCATAAATCTCAAATATTTATCTATTACAAGTTTCAATTATATTATCACTAATATATTCAGAAGTAATTATTTATTATAAATTTTACAAATATTTATTTTATACCATGGATCGACTAAAATATTAATTTAATATTTTTGGTAACAAATATTAATTGAATATAATTTTATATTTAATACTCGAATATAAATTACTCATTGATTAAAATAATGTCTTAATTCATAAATAGTTTTATTTAAGACTATTTCTATAAGTTACATTATTTTTAATTATTTATTAATGTTGAATTTAATTTTATGGAAATAAATATGAGATAGTAATTTGTATCTAAGGAGTTTTTTTTTTTTATTTTATTTGACAAGACAAAGACACGGAAAAATGGTTGGGTCTACGTAAAAAATAATAACCTCCAATATTATAAATACTTGGGCAAAAATAGATAGATAATTGAACATCATGAAACATATTTGACTATTTAATCTTCCAACAAATAGTCAAATAATAATATAATTTATGTTAATAGTATTATATGAAATAAAATAATGAATATTATATGAATTGATCAATATTATTATATAAGACTTTTTAATAAAATACATTAATATTTTTAATTATTTATTAATGTTGCATTTGATTTTATGGAAAGAAATCCGGGACAGTTATTTACATTGATTAACCTTCCTAAGGAGTTTTTATTTATTTATTTGAGTTTGAGTTGATGGGAACACTGGAAAAATGGTGGGGTCTACACGAAAAATAATAATCTCCAGAATTACAATAGATAGTTTGACTATTTGATCCTCATCAAAACAATATTATAATTTATGTTAATAGCATTATATGAAAAGCAGTCAAAAAAGCATTATATGAAATAAAATAATGAATATTATATCAATTTTTCAATATTTAAGACTATTTAATAAATTACATTTATTTTTAATTATTTATTAACGTTGCTTTTAATTCTATGGAAATAAATCCAAGATTGTAATTTGTATTGATTGGCCTTCCTAAGCGGTTTCTTAGGTTGATTCGACAGAAATACTGAGAAAAATTGTGGGTTTATATGAAAAATAATAACCTCTAATATTACAAAAATTTGCGCTAAAATATTAAAAAAAATTTGACTATTTGATTCTCCATCAAATAATAATATAATTCATGTTAATAATAATATTATATGAAATAAAATAATCAATATTAAGTAAAAATCATAAAATAATAAATATTTTTTTAACCACAAAATAAAGGGTATCTTTAACAAGAGCGACTCTCATGAGTTGCTTATTACATTAAAAGAAATGTTTAAGGTCGTAAGTTGTTATGTAATTGTTAAACAACTCATCTCAATTTTAGTCAAATAGAATAAATTATAAGTAACTTCAAAAAAATTATAATTTTTTAATTTTCTCAATTATATATTGTTATTAATTTATACAGATTTAATAAAAAATTATTTTTTTAATAATAATCAACAATTGCTCGGTTAAGCAACATCCACTTTTTAAACAATTTGAACTGTCACCTATAATTATTTCAGTAATAAAGTTACTTTAAGTAATTTTTTTAAAGCATATTTAATGCTCTAATAAACTTTAATTTAAAATTACTCTCTGTTGTCTACTCTATTTTACTTCATTCAATCAAAACTTTTTTCTTCTCACTTATTTTTTTCTTTCTCTTTCTCTCTTTTCTGTAGATCAGAACTTAAATTATTTTTCAAACTTTTGCCATACAAAATTATTTAATTAGAAGTGATATTAAAACCTGTTCAAAATTGATCTTGTTAAATAATGGGTTAATGGATTTGTGGTAGATGACTTGGCCGATTTTGAGAGTATGACATTTGATTAATTCATATTAAAAATTTAAGTTCAACATATGTACTTTTTAAGTCTAATTTCATTAATTAATAATTGAAAAAGTTGTTATAAAAAAATCAATACATTAAATTATAAATTCTAATAATTAGGCATGGAAACTTATATTAAATATTGTTTACTTATTATAGTTTTATCAAATTAGACTTGTTATTTTTTACCTATAAGTAACTAATTAATAATCTAGTGGTAAGTTAATCTATAATTTAATTTTTAAGTATGTTTTTTTAGTTATTTTTATTAAAAAATATCATTTAAAAAAAAAACAATATGTGTCATCCAACTGAGGTAACTAGATTGATTGCACAACGTATCCGAAATACAACTTTAATTGCTTGGTTGATCTTTTTTTATTCAATCGATTAAACCAACCGAATTAGACTAATTTCATAAGTATGATTTAAGTGTAAAAAATACTCATTTTAATACTAAATAATATTATTACTCGAGTTAATCTTTTATAGAAAAAATCCATTAAATTATATATAAAATTTTAAAACTATTTTTAATTCATTTTCTTAATTATAATTCTTCAATGATAAAATTTTAGAAGTTTTTCTCAAATAAAAGTGTTTTTAAGAGTTATCATTTATTCTCATTGAGATATATTTAGTTATCTAAATCTTATATATTTAATTTTTTTAATTCAAATATACTTTAAATTTAAATTGAATTTGTTTCAGTAACTAACTAAGGTGAAATGTATTTTGAAAAAAAAGTTTTTGGTCTTTTGTTTTAAAATATATTTTGAAAACAAAAACATGTTCTGTAAAAATTATTGTGTTTTGGTTTTTTATTTATTTTCGAAACACTTTTCACTCAATTTTTAAAATAATAAAATTTATTTTTTAAATTTCTGTTTATTTTTTTATTTAAACTCGTCACTTGATGTTGTTTGCCACCATTGACCACCACTTTTGACTGACAAAAATCGGTCACCACCTCTAACCGACATTCACTGACTACCATCTTCGACTGGGGTCATCGGTTGTCACCTCTAACCAATAGTCACTGACTGCAGCTTCGATTGACGGTTATTGATCACCACCTCCAACTGTCATTGACTGCCATTCCAACTGACCTTCAATCACAGTTGTCACCTCCGACTGTTCGTCATGGATCGTTAATTTTTTATTTTTATGAAAGAAAAATTTTATTTGATTAAGATTAAAAATAATTTTTTAAAATTGGAAAACAAAGCAATATTATTTTTAAAATTAAAATTAGTTTTTATTTTTATAAATTTCAAAATCGAAAACAAAAAACAGCTCAAGAGGGCTTAATATTTCTATTATCTTAACTTACTCTTCTTTTATTTTTATCTGTATAATTTGTTTTTAAATTTAAAGGATAAGTGTTGAAAATTTAAACACTTTTATATGATTTTTGGAATAATAATTATAAAAATTAATAAATTTATTATAAATGATGATTTATAGTTAAATAACCATCTAAAACTATTATAAATAGCATGTAGTTTTTATTTGTCCTTTATCCATCACCTATATTTTATTTTTATATTTATTTTTAAATTAAATCCTAATATTATTTAAAAAACAAATAATTAAAAATACCTTATATTAGAAATTCATAATATAAATTATTTATTATTTAAAATATTTATTTATCATAAACGTAAGAAAAGACATTCGGTTTTTATGTAAAATTTTTAAAATTGATTATATTTTTTTAAAAACATGAATAATTTTTTTTAAAAAAACTAAATATCAAAATTATCTTTTGAAAGAGATGAAAATTAAACAAAATTATAAAAAAATAAAAATGTCTGAATGAAAAAGACGCAAAAATGAATTAATATTTTTATAATAAAATTGGATAATTTCTTTATGATATTTTTAAAAAAAAAATGAGATATTATAGATATAGTGTTAGATATTAGAATTTTTTATAATTATTTACTTATTTATTAATTAATGTGTGGGAAAAATGGTGGAGTGGCGCGGTTGGCGGAAGGGCATTTGTGGAAAAAGCGAAACTTGGTACAGACATCCACTATACAGTATATACTATATAGTGTACGGTATACGGTATACGGTATACGGTATACGGTATACAGTATACGGTATACGGTAACGTAAACATGGAAGAAGCAACGCATACGCTCCTTGGCGGCACTTTGCGTCAACTATGGTTTTGGATTTTCTTCTCTCTCTTCCTTTCACATTTCACACATTTGACATTGTTCTTTTCTCTACCAACAAAGCTCTGCGTTTCCAAGTTCCAACCCTTTTCTCCTTCTTTTAAGCTCTGACTTTCAGTTTCAGCTACTTCTTTCATTTCACTATTTTGAAACTGTGCAGGAGCACACAATAGTTAGGTCAGTGCCTTTCCCAATTCTCGCGCTTCGTTTTAGATCTGCTATCTCCTTCTTCACATTTCGCGTACTGCATTTATCGTAATTCCTTTTGTTGCATGTGCTTTGTATGGAGTTCTTCATTGTGTTCATTGATATGGCACATAGTGTGATTAGAAAATTTGTTTGCTTTTTACTTTATTCCTTTTTTTATCGTTTTGATATTAGTTTCATTTGCGTATCTCTGTTTCTGTTACTGTCAATGTTACTAGCCTATTCTGATGCAATGAGGACGATGATTGTGGTGTATTATCTATTATGTTTATTATTAATCTAGTTTAAGTAGGTAACTGGATATTGGGAAATGTTAATATTTGTTATTTGGATTTTACAGTCTTTGAATTAGTGCGGAGATTTTTATTTATGCAGACAGGGAAAGGGGCAGAGGATGTATTATTTTTTATGAACTCGTTGTTAACTGTAGACTTCATCTGTTTATCTCATCGTGTTTGGATTTGTTACTTTGGTGGGTTTAGATTTCACTTAATTTCCGAAGGAATTTGTTGTCCAGGCTTTTGAGTCTTGTTATGGCCAGTGATTCTCTTGTTATTTCTGATGGCAATGGCAATGGCAATGCCAAGTCAGAGCCGCATCCGCAGAGATCTTACCAAGCAGTAGTGATTGCAACCAGAGATATGGGAATTTCTATGGATGGAAAATTGCCCTGGACATTACCCACTGATCTCAATTTTTTTGAGGAGATCACTACAGTAACTTCTGATCCAGGGAAGAAGAATGCAGTTGTGATGGGTAGAAAAACATGGGAGAGTATCCCTCCTGAGAATAGGCCACTTCCTGGTCGCCTTAATGTTGTTCTGACTCGCTCGGGGAGCTTTGATATTGCAACAGCGGAGAATGTTGTCATATGTGGAAGTTTGTCTTCTGCTATGGAACTGTTGGCTTCTTCTCCTTACTGCCTGTCAATTGAGAAAGTATTTCTTACGGGAGGTGGTGAGGTATTTAGGTATATTTATATTTTTGTAACCTTCCTGCCTTTTCTCTTTCCTTCTGCCCTTTTTTAATCATATTAAGCTCTTGCACTGTTGTAGCTGATAATTGTCATGTACAGGGAGGCTCTTAATGCACCTGGATGTGAGGCTGCCCATATTACAGAAATTGACGCGAGCATTGAGTGTGACACCTTTATGCCCCGAGTCGATACCTCTGTATTTGTGCCATGGTATTCATCATTTCCTTTGGTGGAAAACAACCTCCGCTATTCTTTCACCACATATGTGCGTGTAAGGAGTTCTCCAGCAGAGTGCCTGGGTTACGATGTGGATCCATTTTCTGATAGCAATTCAGTATCTCTAAAATTTGAGGTCAACAAATTCTCATTCCTTCCAAAAATGATTTATGAGAGACACGAGGAGCTTAAGTACCTTAGGATGGTTCAAGAAATCATCTCTGAAGGCACGGCTAAGGATGATAGGACGGGGACTGGAACCTTGTCGAAATTTGGCTGCCAGGTAAGATTTTGATCGGTGCGTTGAGGAGTTGATATGATTTAGTGCTTACTTCATTCTATATAATTCTACAGATGAGGTTTAATCTACGGAGAAACTTTCCAGTTCTAACAACAAAGGTATGTAGGAACTATTGCCAAGTAGTTCTCCTTTGTGTGCTCCTTTTCTTTCTATTGTTTTGTTGTAATTATTGTTTGTGTTGGTATTTAGAAGTTTATTGTAGAAGACCAAATAATGTCTATTGTACATGTGATTTAAGGTTGACATGTTTTCTTCATTTGGTTTCTAGAAAGTATTTTGGAGAGGAGTTGTTGAGGAGCTTCTTTGGTTTATCAGTGGCTCAACGAGTGCCAAGGTAATAATGATATTTGTTATGATCTTTTTCCTCACACTGGCACACACATGACCTTTTCTAGTTAGGTTAAAATTCACAAACTAGCCACCATGAGCAAAATATTGGGGAATTTGAGGTTGGTGTACTCGATATTATTTTAGCTTGAGAGAGAATATAGGTAAACTAGTGGAAAGCTTTAGAGTTTAGACTCTTACCAACTCACTATTATTTTGTTTTCAATTTTTTAATCAACTTATAAATTGTTGTTAATCAAAACTATATAATATGATCCATGTTGTTGATAAACTCAACTGATGGATTCTTATTAATCTATATTAATACTTTTTATGCTCAAAGTTTTATTAGTTATGAGTTATAGATAGAAAAGAGACAATAAGTGTGCCGTATGATTCACAAGATCTAGAAGAGTTTGATGAAGCTTTTCTGAGTTCTTTAGGGGAATAATACAAAGCCAGGCTTAAGAAACTCTGAACTCATATCTGTCAGTGTCACTGTCTTAAAAAAAAAGGCTGACTAATTACATAAATTGACTAATTTTGAATCTTTGATATAGATCCCAACATTCATTATGGAAATTCATGGAATTAACTTTATTGTGTATTCTAATTTTTTTTAATCTATCTGCAGTAGTATGCAGTATTACACGATGAGTATGAGTACAAAAGACTGAAAAGAAAAATGTTAACTGTAAAATTTGAGAGAATAGAAAAGAATAAGATGTGATTAATATTTAATAATATGATAGAGATAATGAGGGAAAAAGTAGTGTGGCGTAATTTTTTTTTTAAATAATACAACTCAGTATAAACCTAATTCATGATGATATGGTTATCACCTGCTGTGTATGTTGCATTATTGATGCAAAAATATGCTTCTGTACCAAAATTCAATTAAATTACTGCATCGCATGAAGTGTTTTTTCTTGGTTCACAAAAATGTCTTACTGTCTCATTAGACATGACTACGATGAATTTTATTCTGGAAACATGTTATATTAACAGGTGCTGCAGGAAAAGGGGATCCATATCTGGGATGGGAATGCATCCAGAGAATATCTTGATAGGCAAGCATGACCATCTACTAATTTTGTATGAATTGAAATTTTTTCTTTTCTGTGCAGTTTTTAACTGGATTTACAATTTATATACAGCATTGGTTTGACACAAAGGGAGGGGGGTGACTTAGGACCTGTTTATGGGTTTCAGTGGAGGCACTTTGGAGCCAAGTAAGAGGATGTGGCTTTATCTTTGTAAGTCATGAGGCTGCATTTTGTGGGATTACTTAGATCTGTATTTCCCGTCTTACATTTTACAGGTATACTGACATGCATGCTGACTACTCCGGCCAAGGATTTGATCAGCTTTTAGATGTGATTAACAAGATAAAGCATAATCCTGATGATCGACGGATCATTCTCTCAGCTTGGAATCCATCTGATCTTAAATTGATGGCACTTCCACCATGCCACATGTTTGCGCAGGTTCGTAGCTATATTTGGTTTTTTCTTTGGAAGAACTCTCTCATGATGTTTTGTCTACTTCCTTATTTTTTTTCCTGCAGTTCTATGTTGCAAATGGGGAGTTATCGTGTCAAATGTATCAGCGATCTGCGGACATGGGCCTAGGTGTCCCATTTAATATTGCATCTTATGCGCTCCTGACATGCATCATTGCTCATGTTTGCGGTATGCAAATTATGCCAGCTTTTGCTAAACTTAAATTTGTGTTCAGACGTACATGCCATCATCTGCAATCCTACTTTCGTGTGTTCAATAGAGATGTGATTATATGATTGTAAATGATCTTTAAGCTAATTAATAGAGACTTGTCATAGTTTGATTGCTATACTTCTTTGCATACTTTTAGGTGTGAAGGGCAAAATGGTCCTTTGGATGTCAATAACCCGACATGCTTAGATATTAAATGCAATTTAAAAAATAAATAAATTATAATTTGGAAAATTTATCGGAAGGATTTTGTTTCTGTTAAAGTTTGGGTGTGTGGCTTATGACCGGTTTGGATGTTTATGGGTTGATAAGTTTACCGTAGAGAAATACAGCTTTTATATAAAAGGAAATTGACATAAGATAGAACTGATAATCCATCTACCATCCTTTTTTTGTCAGACCTTGTTCCCGGTGATTTTATCCATGTTATTGGGGACGCACATGTTTACCGCAATCATGTGAGACCTTTGCAGGAACAGCTTCAGAACCAACCAAAACCTTTTCCGGTATGTGTAAAATGTATAGGGAAATTATTTGCTTCAACGTAAGATGCCCTCAAAATATTTATATTTATGCACTCTTTTAAATTGCCCTGCTGATTATCTAAACTCCAATTCAGATTTTGAAGATAAACCCAAAGAAGAAAGATATAGATTCTTTTGTGGCTGCTGATTTCAAGCTCATAGGATACCATCCTCACCAGAAGATAGAAATGAAGATGGCCGTTTAGGAATCTTGGTAGATTCTCAATCCCTTATTCAGGTTGCTATGCTTTCTGATTCACACACACAAGAAGGGGTATAACAAACTTATTCTTCATATGTACCATTTATTTTCTTAAATAAATCTAATGATTATAATAAGTAACTAATTCAACCATTAGATTTCAAAAAAATTAATGGTGATATAAAGAGTAAGTCTCTTGTACTTAACTCTAGAAATAAGTGGATCCCTTCTTTTTTATATGGAGGTGTTTTGTTTCAAGTTATAGTATTATATTTCCCGAAATCTCATTCCTAGAAATAAAAATGAAAATATTATGTCAGGATAAATTTAAAATTGTGTTTGGTTATTTTTTATATTCCTTGGATGTTTTTAAATTTTAAAATAATAAAAAAAAAATAGAAGTTACATATATATTATATGTAACTTCAAATATTCTCATGAGAATATAACTGCCTACCATTTATCATAGGAACAAAAGGTAGAAAAATAGGAAGTTAAAACATTTTCAAAAATAAAAGATGTCAAGAAATGAAACCTCAACTTTTAACAAACATGAGAATATTACATTCTTATGTCTACATTTCTGGAAATGATATTTTAATCTATGAAACAAATTTTTTCTATTATTTTATTTCTGTGAAGGAGATTTGTATATATAAAAAAAAAAAGGTTCATGCATCGGTAATGTAAAAAAGTTTTACAATATCATTTTATTACAACCTTTTAAATATGCTAAATTTGTTTACTTTATTAATCTATATTTTAAAAATTATATAAACAGCGAATTGTGAATAAATAACAGTATAATTTATTTTTTTTACATTTCTAGTGCGTGTACATTAAACTGTTGTATAATCTAGTTGGAACTAGTCACCTGTGAGGTATGTCCAGAGGAGAGAAGATTGGCTTTTCAAAATTTGAGTAGTTACCTAATAGAAAAATTTGAAAACGAATTTTCAGTAGTAATTGTCTAGTTTTCTGAATTTAAGATACATTGATATATAATTAATGTCTCCGCTTGTTACCGAATTTTATGTTGAGAAATGCCTAGGTAGTAAGTACTCTGTACATTTTTTTTTTGTCTGGGTACTTGTTTATGTTCCATATTTTGCTCATCATACTGAAACATGGGTTTTCTCATTGTTTCAGGCATAACCATAGGACGTACATAATAAATTTATGGAGAAATAAAAGAATACTGGGTGGACATACTTAAAGCTTTGCATGTTATTGGGAATCCTTTAGGTCCACTTGTATGGTGGCTCTAAGGTGATTTAGGTTAAGTACATTTTCATTTCTTTTCCATGTAGACGTTCTGGTATACTTTTGAGGGATCGGCACTTTACATTTTTAAGATTAGAGGTGTATTTTGTTGGCTATTTTATTGTGATTCTCCACCTACCCCCGCAAAATAAAAAAGGGAAAGGAGGGAAAGAGTTAAAATCACTATCGGATGTTGCTGTGCTACTTCTTTTTTTTGCTTCGTTTCATCATTCAATGTTGTTTTTGGCCCTTATGTGTTACCAATTTTCCGTTGTGACTTGCAGAGATCAGTGCGGAAACGAGGAAGGGATTTCCTGAATACAAATTATGTATCAAAACTCAAATGTACTTAAATGAATGATATTTAAAATTTACCATATTTTTTTCTAAATTACCCGTAAATATCTGGCCATCTAGATGCTGTTTCTATTCATTTTCTGAAATTAATAGTCTCCGCAGTATAGTTAAAAAATTGGCCCGGAAGTTGACATGAACAATGGGATCATCAATTAAACTAGGAGCCCCTTAATAATTGACCCCAATGATTGGGTTTCTAAATAAAAAATTTTATATCTTGACTTCAATAACATATAAAAAAATATATCATGACATCACAAATAAATATAATTTTATAAATTTATCCTTAAAATTCAAATAAACTAATATTACAAATAAATATAATTTAAAAAAACATTACTAAAGCTTAAATGAAATCCATTTATATCCATAAATTGGAAAGAAATAAAACAAGTTTTAAATTTATAAAAGTTATTACTCAAATTCTAATGACAAATACCAAACAAGTTTTACAAACAAAGTAAGTTCAAAATGTAAATAAGTTTTAAACACAAGTTGTAGATAAATCCAAAAGTGAATTATAGGTCAATTTTAACAGTGCACAACACACATAGAAGTAGTTCAGTCACCTTAACAATGCTAACACACTTGCTCCAAAACCCTGATCTGGAACTTGTTCCACAAATTGTTTTGTCTTAACTTCTTAACATAAGTTGAACTTGTCCATTCTTTATATATAACCATGACTTTTAGTCCATCCTTTTGACCTAAAGTACTATGCAAAGCAATGGAATAGTGACGAATTGAGTAGGAGTAAGACAAAGAATTTCCTTTTCTCCGGTATGTTTTCTTGTCAAATCAAGGCATAACCATGATTATTGACATACGTAGTGATTTTTTAGGCATGTGACCTAACTTCACTAACTTCCTCCAATTTTCCTATGTCTAGCATTAGATTTATGTAATGTCATGCAAAAGGAGACTAATACAATTTAAGAAACTCTTTTTCCAATAACTTCCAAATAACAACATAATTTGTAACATTATATGTCACCATGTGAACTATATTTTTGCATTCACATATAATACGACCTACTTAAAAAGCTTGAACAAGTATTTAGCATTTTTTGTTACACTTAAGGCATAAACAAACTTTAGAAATATAGTTAGAGTGAACCATCGTTTTGGTTCCTCAGATGGTTACAATTAAATATTTGAAAAAATTTAGAGACATTATAGTTTTTGGATTTATCTATGGTTGACACATTAGTTCTTTTGTTACTTATTGTTAAAAAATTAATAATAATGACATTAATTGCTCAGCTAACATTCTCTTTTATTTAATTTTTTAAATTAAAAAACATATGTGGCGGTTTTTTAGCCACTAAAAATTAAAAAAATTATAATTAAAAATAATCAATTTAATTACCTTTTCTTCCTTATTCATCAACCTTTTTCTCATTCCAAAATCCCCCTACTAGCACATTTTCCCCACTTGCCCACCCCAGAAACAGCACCCATCCCACTTTCTTTATTTGCCCTTATTTCATTCTCCTCCTCACCACACAGCACTTCCACCTTAAAACAAATAAAATCAAAATTTTAATTTAAAAAATGAAAATGAATTGAAAAATTCAACCTGGATTTCAAGATTTTTTCTAAATATAAAAATGCATTTCATTTCTATCATTATTATGATATTACATATTCAAATCCCCCTTCTCCCAACACATACAAAGGTAAGTAAAAAAAAATTGGGTCTCAACATGGCAAATAAACTTGTAATTATAGCTACCATCCACTCTTACCTTGAAGTTGACGAATAATACTTGATTTCATTAGATATAAATATGGGTACAAGTAATTTTTTTTTAAAAATGGGAATGAAGACGGATATGTGTATAAAATTATATTCATACACATACTTGTCAATTTCTTGTCACAATATGTATACATAATATATATATATATATATATATTAAATATTTTATTGCTATAATTTTAAAACTTATAAATCAATTAGCTTAATAGTTAAATAATTGTAATTATAGCTGAATAGCAAGCGTAAACTTCTACCTTTAATAAAAATATAATATAATTATTAGTTCTTTATATTTAGTTTTTTTTCTTTTAAATAACTTTTACATCATCTAAATTAAAAATTAATAATTTAATATAAAATTTAGTTTAAAGTATACAAATAAATTATAAAAAATATAGTGGGTCACCTGTGGGTATATCCAAACCCAAGCAAACTTGACAGGGAAAGGACATGTGTTAAAATTCTAAACTTGTCTTTTTTATATGTAAACTCATACTTGTCTTACCTTTTGCGGAAATAAGGATGAGGAGGATTAAACTCGTTGTTGCCCCACCTCGTTCCTATACCTATTTTGGTCATTGGTCCAAGAGTGAGTATAAGAGATTTACTCTCTCATCTTTATCATTCATTTTTTTAAATCTCATGACTAAGATTAATTACTCACCACAATGATTAGATTTTAAGAAAATGAATGTTGTAAATCAAGAGTAAATATCTTATAATTACTCATAGAGTAAATGAATATATTCTTACATATATATATATATATATATATATATATATATATAGAGAGAGAGAGAGAAACACTTATGCATTTCTAGTCTATTTTCCACTAACATTTAATTACAACTCTTTATATATGGTAGGTTTGATAACTTTATCCATTTATACTTTAAATATCTTATATTTTTTTGTAATAAATATATTATAATTACTCTTAGAGTAAATGAATAATTTCTTTATATATATATTTGATTAATATTATGATTATATTTATAAAAATTTGATTATTTTAAATAAAGATGACAACGGGGCAGGCGCAGGCGCAGACGAGTTTGACCCTCTTCGTCATTGTTTCGGGAAAGTGAGAGGTGGGGTCGGGGTGGTATAAAGGAGATGAATATAAAATTTTAATCCCTATTAGGTATTTTGGAGTTTGAGTATACCTGTGGGTATCTTGTCATATTATTTTTTATAATTTTGATTTAATTTTACTTATAATTTATTAAACAAATTATATGTTAAGTTATTAATTATATTTTAATTTTGATTGTGCGGTTTTGTACAAATACATGTAAGATTTTATTTAATATATAATTATAAGTTGAATATTGAAGCAAGGTGAGAGCGGAGATCAATAAACTCACACTCGTCTCCATCCTCGGTTATCTTAGGCGGGGATGGGGGCAAACGAAGACCAAACAACGCCGGTTTTTCCTCTCAAAATTAGGACGAGAACAGGGTGATACCTGCGAGGATGAATATGATTATTATCCCTAATTTAAAGTTATATGTATCCATATAATAATTAAAATATTCATTTATATATTATTCTAATTTTTAAATTAAAATATTCTTATATGGTAAACATTTTAATTTTAAGAAATTATGGATATACTCAATATGTAGGAATTGAAATATTAAATATTAATATATATCTTTATTTTTATCTTATCTTGATATCTAGATATATACATATATAAAAACATTTGAGTATAAGGTTGTTTTGTAATTTTAATTTTTCCCCTTAAAGGAGGAATATTCATGTAATCTTTATTAAATATAAATCTTATATTTTTTTTTTAATTTTCAGTAACCATCATTTTAAATTATTTTAAAAATAAAAAATATATGTTAATTGCATTTAATAGTATATCTAATCTAATTTTAAATTAATCAATTAAAATTTAACTGTCTCAATTACCAATAAATTAAAAAAAATGTCTGATTTAAATGTAATAAATTAAAATTTTAAATTCAATTTAATTTGAGATAATTTAACATTGATAACTAGTTTGTAAAAAAACTTTAACATTGTTATGATATGTTAACATCCACGAAGAGATTTGACGATATTTTAACATAGTTATGATAAGATTAACACGTATTAATAATTTCTCATCCTTTATTTGTTTTTTATGTCTCCTTTCTCCTGTATTTGTACGTCTCAAAGTAAAAAGTGTATGCGTATGGTTAGTTTTTGTCCTTAAAATAACCGACCTGGTAACTATGGCATCGAATATTATTTTTTTTTTAGAAAAAGAATAGTTTCTTAAAATGTTAAATAAAAATTAAAAATTATTATGTGGAAAGCAGAGAATAGCATATGTTATGTCATGTGTCATGTGTCATGTGTCATGTGGCTCAGCTGCATGTAACGTCTAAAGAATCAGAATACATAGAATAGACAAGACTCAAATAAATGCACCCTTGTTGTGTTCACACTTAGATATAACTATTTGTCACATTAAATAATAATAATAATCTTCTTCTTCTCTTCTGAGCCTCTGCTGTCTGGCAATGAAAGCCTCGACAGTGAGACGAAACTCCTCATTGCTCAAGCCATCCTCAGGGCAAGAAATCCGCGACACTTGTTCAACAGGAACAGTCTCACACCTACGTAACACACGACGTCGTTTCTCTCTCAAAATCTCTCTGTCACACCTTCTGTAACAACAACTTATACCCTTATTCGCTTTTCCTTCCCCCCTCTGTTCCTTTTTGCTATAACTCTCTTTGTCACGAATGTGCACTTTTGGGCTATTTCCAACCAAGTCCTCATAAACATCACTCTCTGCAACGTTACTCTGAGCGGAGAACTGAGCCAAGAGTGCCATGATTATCACGTTTCCAATCACGAAAACAAAGCCAGGGTTCTTCATCAACAACGACAAATCCCTTAAGTACTCGCTCCAGTTTCTTACTTCAACCGCTAACAGCATCCACAACCTTGATATCAGGACAAAAACACTGCACACTTGAACCATTCGTAACAAGCTTGCCACCCTTTGAACTTTCCTGCTTTTCATAATTGCCTTGGCTTTCTCAGCTTGGAGCTTTCTGAAACTCAACCACTCCATTTCTAAAGGATTGATGGACAAACAAACAAACAACTTTTCTCACTCACTTGTCCATAGCAACGGAATGTGAATCGCTTTTTCAACTTAGAACCATGGAGATGATAAAGTTGAAGAAACGAAGGAACGTAATCTAAAAAATGTGAACTCTGTTTCAACAGAGTGACTCTGTTTGTTGCTAGCAACTAGTGTTATTCCTTCATCATGGCCATGCACTTTCTTATAGGGCAGAATCCAATCTTTTTATAACTACTAAAATAAAAATCTTCAAATATTCCATTATCTACTTTTTCTTTATCCTTACCCTGTGGTTGTATTGTATGTAATGCAATGTATTTGTGATTTTACTAATAAATTGACGCCCACATCATTTTATCTAGTTTTCATACGCTGATGAACAATTTACATGGATTTGAGTTGGGCAGTTTTAAAGCTATATTTATTCTTAAAACAGAAAATTATTTTTTTATTTTGGGTATCACAATTTACAATTCTTTTTTAACTTAATTCAATTACAGTTCACATTACTATCATTATCAAACTTTTTATTTAACTTACTTTTTGAGTCAATTTATTTACTCTTTACTAATTAATTGCAGTGTAAATTCTCTTTTTAGTAATTTCTAGAAAAGATTGATAAACTTTATGCAAACAAATTATGTAGATTCTTGATTTTACTATTAAGTCAATAATTAAGATTGTTTTTTATACATTTAGGATCTAAGATATTTTAAATTAGTGTGTGGTTCGTAAATAAAAAAATAATCGCATCTAATATCAAACACTTATTTTTCAACCATATCAAACATGTTTATAATGTTTTATCATTATTACTACCTTTGTAATATGTATTGCCAAATTTAACTATTTAATTATTGTGAAATTTATGATTTATTATTTTAATTTATTATACTATTAAAGAATTTATTTTTATGTTATTTATAGGTTTTTTATTATTTTATATAAAATAAACTTTTACGAATTTATATATTAAGTTTATGAGTTCTGTTAGTCTACATAAACTTTTCACTCTTGTGTTGGATAACCTTGTGCCAGAAAATAAAATTAATCTCAACTAAATTTTCAAATAAACCTTTACATAATATAATAATATGCAAGGAAAAAACTCAAATATTTAACCATTTAATTTTACATAAGGGTTCCATTATTACGAGAAACTAGTAGTAGTTCCTTTCTCAAGTGAAGATTTTTATTTTTTTTATTCTTACGGGAGACTGAAAAAATACTTAAAAAAACAAACATCACACCATTTATCACTTTAAAGTTTGAATTATGTGCAGAACCGAATCTTCTTTCTGAATAGCTTTGGACTCAGACAAGGATGATATTGATGGCTTTTAGTTTTCATTGTCATGATGGGATAAGGGAAGACGATAGGTAATATTTAAATAAGGTATTATGCAATTCATTTTCAATCTTAAAAAATAGAAAAAATAATATTAATTAAAAGAAACTATATATATATCTTTATTAAAAAATATTTACACACAATCTAAGTTTTAATTATGAAAGATTATAAAAAAGAATTGTTTAACTAATTTTTATCAGCTAGGAGATAAGAAAAAATACGGTGTTCATAATTTTGGTTGGGTCAAGTTTAGGTAAATTTAAAACTCAATCTAACCCGTCATTAAACGAGTTGGGTTAATTGGATCACTGTTTTAAAAAATATTTTTTTAAAGAATAAATTGAATGTTTAGAATTTTTTTATATATGTTTTAGGATATTTTTTTTAAAAAAATAGAATATATCATTGTTGTAATATAAAAATAAACAATAAACTGTTAGTTCTGACAATGTTAAGAATCAATTTTCAGAAGTCATAACACAAACATTTATAATCAGATGTTACTATATTAGTAGAATTATTGTTACCTCAATTCTTCTAATTAAGCTATATTTTTAATACGAAATTTTTTTTTTGAACTTTGCCCGTGTTAAAAATGTTTTTCCTCAAAGACACGTTACAGTCTTATAGATAAAAAGAATTTATTGGCCTAAATCTTAAAAACTTATGTGCTTAGTCTTTGACATAACATCTTTTTACAGTATCCTCTTAAAAACTCATGTTTATGACATATTATTATTGTAACTTCAGAAACATACTTAACCAATCAACAATAACCTCAAAAAATAAAATTATTAAAGACATTTTTTAATTAAAAATAAATAATAACATAACATAATATAATTATCAGGTTAGGTTGAGTTGGATGTGTGATTCAACTCACTGGATCTGTTCTCCCAATCCTAAAGAAATTGGGTTTGATTGAGTTGGGTTGGATTTCACCCATCTAAAAAAGCCCAACCCAATCACTTTGATTTTAATTGGGTTGAATTAAGTCACCCAACCTAATAAACACCCTTAAGGAAAAATACATCATTACTTAAAATAATATATAATATTATAAGTCATTAAATCAATCATAAAAACAAACTTACGGTATCATTTTTTTTATAAGTCAAACTTATGATTTCATATAATTTAAGAATAACATCAAAACTAAAAGGATCCAATATTTACATAAAACAATTCAATCAATCTTTTGTAATTAAGAAATTTAAAATAATTTATATATTGCTCAACCAATCATGGAAAGTTTCTTCTTAGATTTTCAACTCACATTAGTAGTTGTCCATTGCTCATGACAGAACTATATGTCCATTGTTCATGGTATTATATAGTTGTATAACATCACTATGAAAATCTTTGGATGGAGTCAAACTGCAAAGTTGCAATCACTACTCAAATCTTCATAGTGTTATTACTCGTCTTGAGATTTAATCACTCTTCTCCAAGAGCATATTATGTAATATCAAACTCAAGTTTTCTTTCACAATCTCAATATGTGTTGTCAATTGAGTTACGCTCATTAAGTAAATGTACCACATATCTTTTACTCTATACGTATGCACATAATACCTTTGATCTCATCTCCATATATGCAACTCACCCTTTATTTATATATAAATTTATATATATGGATAATAAATTAGCATAATTTACTAATGAGTAAACATAATATGAAACATAATAGGAATAAATTACAACAATACTTTCTAAAATTGTGTACTTAAACATACACTCTTACTTATTTAATCATTCTTTCAAAATTATAATTCTGTAATATTATATAATAAATTATATTAATCAATATTATATATAATGTGTGGGATATGATTGGATTATTTATACATTTATATTTTAATTAATTTTAATATCTTGTAATTTCTTTAATTATATTTGTTAGTTTCAATTATATTTTTATAATGTATTTTATTATTAATTTTATAATATATAAAATATCTTCAATTAAGTTTAAAAGAAAGTAAACAAAAAATCAGTTAATAAATATTAATAAATAGATCTGTACTTCAAATGTATATGGATCAAAAGAAAAGAAATAAACAAATAATAAATCCTTACCTTATTTAAAATAAATAAAAACTTAATAAATATTGTAACGATAAAGATGAAATAAACATTAAAAAATTAGAAGTTAATGTTTTTAAAAATGCTACTTTGCAAGTAACATTTTAAAAAAACAATAAAAGCTATAATAACTTGTTTGCACTATTAAATAACGTCAAACAGACTTTTGAATAATAAATAAAAATCAATTGAATGTAGGATCAAAGATGGATAAAATAATAATTAAGGAAATATCGATAATAAACAACCAAAGTTAATTACAATAAAGTGAATAATTTATTCTGACTATTGATGATTGGAAAAAGTATATGAGAAATTGAGAACATAGAGGATGAGAAACACTAAACTTAACTTGTTACACTTGTCACATAAATTCGTTACTTATTTCTCAGCTCTCACTCGTTAAGAAAATGACAAGCACTCTTCCTTCTTCCTTTTCCTTTCATATATTCCTCTCAACGCTCCACAAGCCTATGCTTCAACTTTCAAATGGTTCCAAGTCCCCCAATAATGCAAAAGATAGAACTTCTGCCTTTTTTATGGAACTTTGCATGCAACAAAAATTTTACGTGTATCTTATCCGGCATATAGCGATAAAATAATATCCTCAGATGATTCGCCTACAGTGAACACCCAAACTATTAAACTATCTCACCCTTGTTGATTTCCATTTGAAATCTTTAAAGTTGAAATTAAAACTTCTGAACTTGTGAGCTAATTCGGTAGAGAATTCTACGAGAGCACCTTTGCTGACAGTTGCTGACAAAAACATTTGGTATATATAACCAGTGATAATTTAGTTTATTGTCATAAATAATCAGTTATATAAGCGATTATTATTTATCACTAGTTACATAGTAAAATAGATTGATAATAAGTTATTTTATTAGTTATTTGTCTATAATTAATTTTAAAAAAATATTCTTAAAATTTATTTTTCTATTTAGTATGTTTCTTACATGGATGAAACTAGTAATATAAAGATGTGAGATACGTTAAAGCAATTTTTTATTTTTATACAAATTATTCATAACATGGTAACCTTTATTACAAAGATCTTGGAGGTTCACGAATAACTTTTTTTACTATTCACAGGATTGTGAATACCTCTACAAAGGTGTGAGAGATATAAGTAAACTTTTTTCCTTCTTAATATTTTTGCCCCATAAATGTGACTATTGTCACATATTTGTGGGGGTGTTTGAGAGAATTTTTTTATTTAACACATTATTCATAAAAATATTTTTCCTTCTTAATATTTTTCCTGACATCGTCTACACTTACGTGAGAATAGTCATAACATGTGAAAAATGTAACCTAAATCACAAATGTATGAGTATTATTTTATTTTATTTTTTTTAATTAGTACATATTTTTACAGGTTATGACTACTCTCACATAAGTGTAGATGATGTCAGGAAAATTTTTCTTTTTCAGCATATTTTCCACAAAGATGTCGTAATTAGAACACATGTATGAATTGTGTCATAACTAGAAATATTTTATTATGAAATCAAATTTAACCAACACTAATACAAAAACTAAACCTAAAAAAATTTAACAATAACTATTTAACCAATAATGAAACCAAATTTAACTATAACGACTTCTTTAATAATGTTAAATTAATTACATTAACCATATTCATAAAACACGTTATAGTTTTATAACATATTAAAATAATTCATTATTATATAACTAATTATGATTTGTATGATACTCATGCTTGCTATTGTAGATCATTATTGTATACTTTTACTAAACCTTCTGTACTAACCTTTGTAGCTTGTTTCATTCTCACTCTCAGGATTCTCTCTTCTTGTGAATAACTATATGTGTTTATAAGCTAAGAAACACAAAAGTTGTAATAAAAGTCAAAATAACAAACAAACCAAAGGTAAATGATAATATTTCAAGAGAGAGTATTTACCAAATACTCCCAATAACACGTACCAAACACAAAAGAGTTCTCGGCGATCCATTATACAAAATCTCCACTTTATTGTCATCTATAACTTCAGTTTAATATTTAAATGGAGAATTTTGCTCTCGTGTTGTTAAGTTCGAATATATAATTGCCCTAATGTGGATCATACATCTTATACATACCAAAAAGTAGAAATGTACAATATTGAATAATCGATGCCTTAAAAATTAGAATAAAACTGATGTGACCTTAATGTTTGGAATTCAATCAATCGTTGTCAGCTTCTTATGATATTTTCAAATTATCTTCTGGATATGGTTCCGGGTTCTGCATTATTGAAATCAGGTTCTTCCCACAGAATAACCAAAACTATGGGGAGCACTATAGATATTGGTGTTCCCTTCAAGCATAACTTGTCTCTCTTGCTTCTGGTACGTAGCTACCAAAATACGGATTCTCCACGTTTTGAAGCTAAAGAGGAAGTGATTGGTGGAACGTACTGGTCATGGGATCTGAAATAGAATGCAGAATATAATGTATACCTTATATAACGACAAAAGGCGAAACTATAGTTGCATGTAAGATTTATGAGTAAAATTTAATTTGAATATATTAGTAGACCGCATAAAGAATTATTTTATTAACTTCTGGTTAGAATCTGGAAAAGATATTACAAGACTGAAAAAGGTTTGTTCAAAGCTTAATTGTTTTCGATATCCTACTTGTCTACAGAATACGTACGTGATAGCTAATTAAAAAGTAGAATAAATTAAAGAAAATATTTATAGATTTTTTGGTGTGGAGAAAATATAGATGGAACAAAATTTGGTGTGTTAACGTTGGCATCCTTGTATATTAGAAGAGTTTGTTTAGGTTGAAAAAGTAAGTAGTTTTTTCTCTAAAAAGTAACTTTTATAAAAGTATTTTTTTATATTATTATAAATTAAAAGCATTTTTTAAATGTATTATAATTTCCATATTATTTTACTTTAAGAGTGTATTTTAGTAATATGGAAATAATGAATGTTTATGTTAATTTGTTTTCAATAAAGTATAGATTTAATTACTAATTTTTTATAGAAATAAATTATGAATTTACGTGTGGAGTTTACAAAACTTTTATGAATTTTCTGTAGTTACTAATTCAAAGTTAAATAATTTTGTTAGTAAATTTTGTTATTCAAAAGCGCTTTTGTTTTTTTTATAACAAACTCTATAAATAAAGTATATATATGAATCATACAATAGTGTGCATTTGTGTAATTTTGTGTCTCATTCTTTCCTTTTCACACCTAATGAGTCTTGCTCTAACAAACTGGTAACTAGAGTTTTTGTAATCAATCCAAGGGGAGAGTGATTCTCTATGGGAAAATAGCAAGACTTTGAGAGGCTGGAAAGGTAGAGAGAATTTGTTTATAGTTCTGTGAGTTTGCTTTGTGAGAAAATATATTCTTTCTCAAGAGTTTGGTATCTAGATACTAGATGTTCTAATCATATGACAGGGCCCAAGGAGTGGCTCATTGATTTTGATACCAACAAATCTACAAAGATGAAGTTAGCTGATAACAGAACCTTGACGACTGAGGGTATTGGGAACATTTTTGTTCAGAGGAAAGATGGAAAGACAGCAGTGATTGAGACTGTGTTTTATGTTCTTGGCAGGCAGTGTAATCTCCTAAGTATGGGGCAGTTAGTTCAGAAAGGATTCAAGGTGATCATGGAACATGAGGCACTTGAGCTGTTTGATCCAAAGAAAAGCTGGTCTTTCGATCTCCACTATCAAGGAATAGAACTTTCAAAACCAGCATTAATGCAACATCTAACAAATGTCTAATGGCAAAAGAAATGGAACAAGAAAGCTGGATCTAACACTTCAACAGGACAATGTGGATATATCTGATAAAGGCCAAAAGTGAGGTATTTGATATTTTTAAAAGGTTCAAATCAATGGCTGAAAGACAAAGTGGTAAATTGCTTAAGGTTTTGAGTACTGACGGTGGAGGAGAGTATACCTTTAGGGAGTTTGAAGAATTCTGTGAGAAGTATGGAATCATTCATGAAGTCACAACCCCTAAACTCCACAACACAATGAATTGGCAGAAAGAAGGAAGAGAACTGTCTTAGACATGGATAGAAGTCTCGTTAAGAAAAAAGGTCTCCCTCACAGTTTTTGAGGTGAAGCAGCGACCACTGTAGTATACCTACTAAATAAGTGTCCCACTTAGAGGTTGAAGGATAACAATTTCCTAAACAATGATAGACAGGAAGGAAGCCTCTAGTAAGTCATCTCAAGGTGTTTGGATCTTTGTGCTACAAACGCATTCCAAATGCTAGGAGGAAGAAGCTAGATAACAAGAGCGAGATCATGATACTGGTTTGCTACCATCCAACAGGAGCTTATCAATTGTATAATCCTATAACACAAAAGGTTGCAATAAGTAGGGATGTGATTGTTTGTGAGGAAGAATCATGGGATTGCAGACTGGTGCAAGCGGCGACCATAACAAGAGGGTCTGAGTTCAGTTTGAAGATGATCCAAGAGAATCTGATCAGGGCAGAGAATTTTCAAATGAAAATAGTGAAGGAGAAACTACAAATCAGAACCAAAGAAGAACATAGAGGACTAGACAAATTCCCTACCGGCTCACTAATTATGAGATACTTCATGATAGCGGAGTCACAGATGATTGAGATTTAATTCACTTTGCTCTAATGGTTGGTGCAGAACCAATGGATCTTGTAGAAACATTGAAGGAAGATGTGTGGAAGAAGGCCATGTTGGAAGAATTGGAAGCTATTGAGAAGAATCACACCTGGGAATTAAATGAATTGCCACCTCAAAAGAAGACAATAGATGTCAAATGGGTTTTTAAGCAGAGACTAAATCCAGATGGGTTCGTGGCCAGACACAAAGCAAGATTAGTAGTGAGGGGTTTTAAGCAAAAGCAAGGAGTGGGTTTATACTAAGGTATTTGCTCCGGTGGCTAGACTGGAAACAGTGAGATTGGTCATTGCATTGACTAGCAATAAAGGCTGGTCTTTATTCCTCATGGATGTCAAGTCAGTCTTTTTAAATTGTAACTTGGATGAGCAGGTTTATGTCACTTAACCACCAGGTTTGGAGATCAAAGGGAAGTAGAAAATGGTTTACAAATTGAACAAGGCCTTGTATGGTCTTAAACAGGCACCTAGAGCCTGGAATAAAAGGATTCACTCATTTTTTACTTAAAATGAGTTCACAAAGTGCACAGTTGAATATCGTGTCTATGTGAAGAGGAAAGCTGAGGAAATACTTTTGATTCTCCTATATGTTGATGACTTGTTGATAACTGGCAACAATGAAGCAGAAATTGATAGATTCAAAGGAGAAATGATGAATGAGTTTGAAATGTCAGATTTGGGAAAATTGTCCTACTTTTTAGGAATGGAGTTTCTCAACAACGAAGTTGGAATCATCCTAAGAAATATGCAAATCATGTACTGACGAGGTTTGAAATGATGCAATGCAACTCAACCACTACCCCAACAGAAGTAAATTTGAAGTTGGATGCTGAAGGCAATGATGATGAAGAGGTTGATTCTACATTTCTATCTTGTTCAAGCAGACATTGGTTGCTTGAGGTATCTATGTAACAGACTTTAAATTGCATTCTCTGTAGGCTTGTTAGCAGATTTATGTCTAAGCCAAGAACGAGTCAACTGATGGCAGCTAAAAGGATCCTGCGGTGATTTATAGGAATGCTCGAGTATGGAATACTATTTCCTAATAAAACAGAACAGAAGTCAAATGAATTACTTGGTTTTCTGATTCTGATTGGTGTGGAAATAAGGGTTACGGGAAGAATACCTCAAGCTACATATTCAAGTTTTTATATGCACCAATCTCTTGGTGTTCTGAGAAACAACCAGTAGTGACCCTCTCAAATTATGAGGCTGAATGTAGCAGACTCTTTTGCTGCTTGTCAAGCAACCTGGATTGATTCAGTCTTGAAGGAGTGGAGTTACGAGAGGTAAAGAAGCCAATTTAGCTGTTTATGGATAATAAATATGCTATTAACTTGGCAAAGAACTCGATTTCCTATGGAAGAAGCAAACATATTGAAACTAAGTTCCACTTCCTTTGAGAGCAAGGTAACCATGGAAGGATTGAAGTTGTTCACTGCAAAACTGATGAGCTGGTGGCAGGTATACTCATTAAGGCAGTAAAGAGTGATCCATTTGAATATTTGAGGGATGCTTTAGGTGTTGTCAATTGTAATGACTTTGAATTAAGGGTGTATGTTAATTAGTTAATTCTGTTAGTGAATTCTATTATTCAAAAGGGCTTTTGTTTTTCTATATAACAAACTCTATAAATAGAGTTGATATATGAATAATACAATAATGTGCGTTTCTGTGTTGCATTCTTTTCACACTTAAGTGAGTCTTGTTCCAACAACTTCGTACAATCTCGATTTTAATAACGATAGTGTGAGGAGATAGACAAGCATGTTAAAGAGTTTGTGTGGGGTGATGATGAGAGTAGTAAAAGGATTCACATTATAGATTGGAAACATATGTGTAAGGGAGGCAAGTTGAGACTCAAGAAGACTAGAAAGTTAACTCTTATCTCTTGATGAAGCGTGACTAGTTCCGTGTACTATAAATGATCAACATTATTAAAGCTAAGTATTAATATGATGACGACTTACTCCTATCTATAGATGGTAATAAGAATCTAGATTCTCTCTAGTATTTTTTGTCCTCCGGCTCTTTCTAGTATCAATCTCATTCGATGATTTTATTTTATAGAAAATATCATATGTATTGATTAAATTAATAATAGATTCTTAGTTTAGTTGAAACGAAAAATTTTACAATATTTTATTTAATTTGTTGAATTAAAATAGGGGTTATGTTTAAAGATACTAACCATGTAAAAAAGTTTTACCGTTTCATTCGACTACAATTCATCATTATTTAACTGATAGAAAGTTAATAAACTTACATGAAAGATTGTGATTTTTAAATAAATATTTATTAATATAATTTTATTATATGTATTATTTTAAATTTGTAGGGTAAGAATATTATTTTTTCTCATTTTTGTGAGAGAATGTAGCAATTTTTATTTCTAAAAAAAAAAAGTTTTTAACTTTTTTTCTTATCCGTTTGTTTAAATCTTATGGCTGAAAATATGGCTCCAAAAGAGATAATGAGAAAACATGCTAGAGAGATCCATTCTCATACATGGTTCGAACTTTTGGAAAGATCTCTGTAAATATTGGTCGGATATTAAAAAAGAAACTTAAGTAGGAATATTAACAACGGTTTAGCTGTTAGCTTTTGAAATAGTACCTGGATTCCCCCCAAGATAACCTTTTTTATAAAGTGATGAACAATGTCTTGGCTGATCACATCCTTAAATTTGTGGCAGATTATGTTGATGATTGGGAAAATTAGAAACTTGATGTGATCTCCCAATTTTTGCGTCTATTGTGCAATCCTTCCTCCAAATCCAGCTCGTGGTGTTCATTCTTTATCCTGAATCTACTCTACAAATGGTGTTTTTCTACTACTTCAGCTTATAACAAGTCTATAAGATTCAAACCACACCCATATCGATCCTTTATTTGTAGTCATTTGGCCATGGAATGGTTTGGATAAAACTCGTCTACTACTATGGAAAATTGTGGTAAATGGTCTTCTCATTATAAGGAATCACGTTTCGTTAGACATTTGACTACTGATAACATATGTCAAGTATGTGGGGAAGAAGTGGAAAATATTGATGATATTGTGGTTAATGGTTCAAAATGGTTGCATACATTTGCAATTGCTTTGGACAAAATTTGGCTACGGAAAAATAAATACATTCATTCTGGTGGGAGAGTCAACCTAACCTACAGGTGTTGTTTAGCCAAGTACACTCAGTTGAGATCAGTATTGCAAACAACAATGCTCGAATTGTAGTTGTTGGTGCCTCACAAAAAAATAATAGAATTAGTTGGAGACCTCTGAATATGGGTTGCTTCAAACTCAATTGTGATAGTCCATTAATTCAACTTCTAATAATAAAGGAGTTGCATGAGGGTTTTTTGAGACCACTACGGGGCTCTATGCTACACTATGGGCAATATTGTTTCTATTTCTTTGCTTAATAAAAAATTTGTCACTTGCTACCATCCTTCTCTATAACACGTGATATTAAAAGGTGGTATCTGTTGATAGAAATGTAAGATGGATTCATACTTTGAGGGAAGCAAATCAAATTGCTGACAAGTTGGCCAAGTTTGGGTGATCCTTAGATGAATCTATGAGTGTTTTATGTTACCTCTTCTTTTGCTTTGTTTTTTTGTTTTACTTATGTAAAATTTACCATGTTTCCTTATGGTTTTTAATGTTTTAGTGGGGCTTGTTGCTCGCTACATTTACTAAAATATAAAAAAAAAAACTACTAAAACATGTCACTGAAAGGGAATTTTCTTTTTGCACCTTTATTTTTGCTATTCACACTCTAAAATTCTAATTTCCACAAACACCCTCATCTCCCTTGCCTTCTCCCTGTGCGCCGTCTCCCACCCAACCGTACCTCTTTTTCTCCTTTCATGCATCGCCCTTTCCACAACCACTTCTTGCAGTTCCAACCCACTCCCTACAGCACCCCACTTGCAACTTCATTGCCACTCCACCTAACTAAAAGCTTGTAATGTTCTTAAGAATAAGTACTACCAATGTGCTTGCGAATTCCCGTTAAAATGGGAAAATTGCATAAAAAACATGACTGTTTCATTAATTTTGAAGTACTAAAAACGTGTTTATTTAACGTTGCAAGGACATTTATATTGTGGGCTAGCATTAATGTTGAATTGCAAACAACTAGACTTGTAAAGGTGAAAAAGTGCATATATGGTAGATTATATTTTCTGGAATTATGTAATTATATAATTGTGGATTATGTAATCTATAATATACCATATTATATTACAAATTTTATGATTTATAGATGCATAAATTAAATATCATGGGATCCACAATGTGTGTTACGATCCATAATGTGTTAATTTAGTATGTATATACAATATTTAAATGTATATTGTAGATCTTGTGATTAAGAGTATTTATGGGTCCAGATTGATTCGTGAATCCAAATCGATCAAATTAGATTTGTAAACTGATCCAGATATAATTGGATAAAATCTAATCTAATTTGACTATAAGCGAATCATATAATTGATTTGAACTTTGAAAATTCATAGATCCGTGAATCAATCCATTCAATTTAAATTTTAATATTATATATATATATATATATATATATATATATATTATTTAAAAGGGTGTAAATAGAAAATTTTCAATGCAATTTAAAGTTTAAATATTATTTACAGATTGAAGATTTAAAGTTGAAAAAAATGCATTAAGTATTACGGTGATGGAGATTACGAGTTATTAAATTTTATTGTTTTTAACTTTTAAGGATTTACATTTTATCTTTTAAAGATTACTTTTATATGTAGTTTTACTTTTATGTTATTTTAAAGAAACATGTATGTTTTAATATTTTGTTTACAAATGTTTATGTTTACTATTTTATTTTTTATGTTTTATAAAAAATAAATAAATCTATTTTTTTTAATCTATAAATCCAATCTTATCCATTCTTAATCAAATCATATTGGATTAGATCGGTATTTTTTTTTTAAAATTTGATATGATCCAACTCATTTGATTGGATCAATTTTTATTTCATTCCAATTCCAATCCAATTCGTGAATACTTCTACTTGTGATATCCAATATGTATGCGTATATTGCGAATGTATATTGCGAATAAGAAGATTCGCAAATACGTGTTTGCAGAAGCATTAGATCCATATTATTGCATACATATATTACGGATATGTTGATCCACAAGATTATATGACATAAGGTAAAAATGACCAAGGGCAATTTTGAAAATTTAAAAGGTTGGGTTGGGCAAAAGAAAAAGCGGGTACAAAAAGAAAAAATGTAAGAAATCGTTGGGTGTTCCCTCCCAGGTCTGGCCCATCAAAACGGATTTTATACGTGTCAAGTGTCTCTTATAAAAACCCTAGGGTTTGGGTGCTGAAGTGGTTGCGCCTCTGCTTGTAACTTCTGATTACCTTCTCCCAAGTCTTCAAACATGGTGCGTTTCTCTGCCGTTTTGCTTTCCCCTCCTCGATGATACTCATATCTGTAATTGACTTGGTCGGTTAATTGCTTGCAGGCACCAAAGAAGGATAAGGCTCCTCCACCCTCCTCCAAACCCGCCAAATCCGGCGGTGGCAAGCAGAAGAAGAAGGTTCGTTTCTGCTCAAAGTTTCATTTTTTTAATCATATGGTCTATCGGGTCATCCTCCGTCGGTGCCTTCGTTTTTCTGTGATGCGTGATGTTATGTTCAAATTTGTGTATAACAGAAGTGGAGCAAGGGAAAGCAAAAGGAGAAGGTCAACAACATGGTGCTGTTTGACCAGGCCACCTATGACAAGCTCCTCTCTGAAGCACCCAAATACAAGCTCATCACTCCTTCCATTCTCTCTGATCGCTTGAGGGTAATGTTTTTGGTTTATGCCATTTTGTTAGTTTCTTTGACGTGTCTTCTGTCTCGTGGGCCAATATGTGTTTGCCCCATCTTTTTATCCACTCAGTGGTTTTGTGTTACCTGTTTCGTATCCTATGATCCTAGGACAAGCCTTGCATTATCTGACTGTATTTTCTGTTTATCTCTATGGCTTGAAACTCTGTTGATTCATTACCCAAGACTAAATGTGTTATTTTCATAAACTTAACTGGACTTGAACCAAACATGTACTAATCCTGGAAATCTTATTCTATGTAAGTTTTTTGTCCATGTTAGCATGATTTTCTGTTTTACGATTTTGTAGGTTGATGTTTTGGATGGTTTTGTTGGAATTGTGATTGTGTTTCCAGGTATTTCGATTTCCCAAAATGCAGGTGGTAGCTTACTAACTGCTTATAAGAACGAGACAATGTGATGTTGACTTTTTCCATCAATGATTATCAACTTCATTCTTCACCTAATTGGACCTGTTACATCATCAGAGCATCTAATTGTGATACATATTTGCAAGTGTTTTTACCTTTAAATGTCCTCTATGTTAGTTTATGAGGATAAGATTCACTTAACTTTAAAATTAAATCGAGTATTTTCCCTGTTAAATACCCTCTATATTAGTTTACGTGGATAAGATTCACCTAACATTAAAAATATACTGTGTTGGTAAAGTTTAAGGACAACTAAACTGTGTATCCTTAAGGATAAGGATTCAAGAGCTGGCCTCATGTAGGAGAACATGTACCTGTACTTGTTGAAAATTCAGATTTCTTATTTTCAATTTGCTTTGTGGCAATGGCCTTGTATGCAGTTTTATACAGTTACAGAGCTTGCTCAATACTTGTTTGCACATTTTTCATATTGTACGTTCATGTTTGATGTCTGTGCAGAGGCCCGGCAGTTTGCCATGTTTGATGTCAGTTTAACAGTGTTAATTGTTAATGCAATCTTTATCTATTCAATTTTAGCCCCCCTTTTGTGATGCCCACTCATACTTGTACTTGTATGTAAATGCATGCCCACTAGATGAGCAGTGTTCTATTGCAAAAATAAATTAATATATATTATATATCAAATCAAATAATAATACGTCGATTTACATGGGCTTTACAGATTAATGGATCACTTGCAAGGAAGGCTATTAGAGAATTGATGGCTAGAGGTTCAATCAGGATGGTGTCTGCCCATGCAAGTCAGCAAATCTACACTAGGGCTACAAACACCTAGATGTTGAAGTGATCTTAGGAATAGTGAAAGTGTTTTTCTTTTGAAGTTTGAGATACATCCATTTAGCTTCTATCAGGTCTAGATTGTTGCTAAATCCGAGGCTGAGAGTGTATTTTTGGTTTCCTTACATCTTTTTTTATATTCTGGCAGTCGTCTTATACTTTTGTTATTTAAAATTGTTAATGTGATGGAGATTCTTTTTGAAAGCCAAACCAATGTGAAGATGTTTGTGCGTTGTGTTTTGTTATTTGATTTGGCCAGGTGGGTATAGTAGTTTCGACTCGACTTCAGATAAATTTTTTATGAAAAAAGTTCTTTTTATAACAGTGGTAAAAATAAATTGGAGAACATGATAGATTTTTCGTATGTCAACTTTTAAGGATCGTAACTCATGGTGGTTCAGTACTGAACTATCTCGGACATTCTTGAAGTTTGGATTTTGTATCTTGAGCGTTTTACATTATGATCCTGGATTGATGGAATGTGGTTTTCTTTCTCGCTGGTATCACCCTAAACCCTAATTTGTAATACGAAAAAAACTAGGATATATTTGTTCAACAATTTTACAAGTTTGATGATAACTGTTCATTTGTGATAGAATGTCTTTAAAGATTTTTTTTTTTAATTTGATCTTTAAATATCTTCATTTGATTTTAGTTTGACTTGTTAAACAACAAATTTTCTGTTAGCCCATATTTTTAAAACATTGTTAATTAAACAATTTTTATAGCTTAATAACTTAGCATGTCAGTGAAAAAGTTTAAAGGAATAGTTATGTATAGTTTTTTTTTAAGAAAAACGATCTTTTTAATATGTGATATGTTAAAAAATGTTTATAACATCATGTAAATTTATAAGTTATTAAAAGTGAAGTTTATCTAAAACTTACCCTGGTCATCCTGTCATATTGACTCTTAATATTTATGGTTATTTCTTGAAAGCAAGGGTTAAAATTAAATAATTTTTTAAAGGATCAAATAAAAAATTAACATTTTTTTAGATCAAAATGTTATTTAAGTGTTTATATATATATATATATATATATATATATATATATATATATATATATATATTTAGTTATTCTGTTGACACTAGATGTTAAATTTAGTAAATTTAAATATTTAATAACTTTATATAAAATAAAAATTTGACCAATTGAACGTTGAATTTTATATTTATATTTAGTAGTTTATTATGTTTTTATTCTAACATGTAACATGGTATTAAAAATGTATAAATATTCACTGTTAAATAATATATATAAAGTTTTAAAATATGTGAAAAGTTTTAAAAACAAATGGTGAAGATGAGAGTTAATCTTAGAGTAAGTATAGCAGAGAGAAAGATGATCTAAAGGGCACAACCATCTCACATTTTGCAACTTTATACTATTTTTTGTTAATTTTAAGTAGTATCTCTTATAAATTGTTTTTCTTGATATTTTTAAATCTTTGTTCTCTTTTTAAGTTTTTTTCTTTTTTTTTCATTATTATTATTGATGTTAGAAAATATATGCATTCACCGTCATTAATTGGTACTATTTCTTTAAAACACTTTTGTATCCATAATTAAGGAACTAAACCACTCTTGCTTTTCATACTTTATTTCTTTAACTTTATTTGATTATTATTTATTTATTATTATTTTGATTGTATTATGCATTTATTTAATTTTGTTTCTTTATTTACCAAAAATCAAACTTGGTTTAGGGTTAACATTTCTTATGCTTGTTGGTTAGTATATATTTTATGCTCAATATAAATATATATCTCTTATTACCATTAGAAAATTTAATTTTTTCATATACCATACCATTACCAAGATTTAAAAATTGAAAGGCAATGTAATGCTTTAAAAATTCAGAAACACATCTAAATAGAGAAATAAAATGTAAAAAATTAATAAAATAAAAGGATACAAACTATAATTAAGCTTTATTCTTTTAAATTATGTTAATCATCCTTAAAAAAGATTGTTTTTCTTTTGGATTAGGTTTCTCTTTATTTATTTATTTATTTATATATATATATATATATTATTTTTTTTTATAGATTAATTGGATTCCTTCTCTCTCTGTACATATTTATTTATTTATTTGTTTCATACATTAATTGTTAGAGGTCTGGGGTTTGGGAACAAGAATGGAGCATCACCTGATAAGTTACAGTTTCAGTGTATCACTCACATGCACACAAATATAGTCCCATCTATGGCAGATTCCCGAGTTGAAAATTGGCAAAGAGCTGGAACCATAGTGCGAGGGAGGCACTTCACAGACAGAACCAAGTTGTCCTAAACAACAATATCATGATGATGATATTGTTTGCCAACTTCGTTACATTTGACAGGAGAATATATTCATGCTGTCTCCCTTAGCAACTTGATTATATATACGGAGCATATGGTAGCAGCAGGTACATCATTCAAGTCTAACTTGTTTAAGAAACTAAGAAAGGAATTTGGCTACAAACATGAAAACATCTCTTCATAATCGCTCCAGTAGTGTGCCCTCTGCACTTCACCCTTTCATATCACAATATGATGAGCACTTACACGGATTGAAGGCTTCTGAAACCACCTCATCATCAATAAGCAGTAGACTTGATGGTTTGCATGTTTTGCACGAATACACTGATAAGATTCTTCAATTGCCAACCATACAACAAGCCTTGGCACACGAATCCTGCAAAACATGGGTCGATGAATTACTAGAAGGATCCTTGAGGCTCCTAGATATCTGTAGTACTACTAAGGATGTCTTGCTACAATCAACTGAAAGCCTGAATGGACTTCAATTAACTGTTCGTAGAAGGAGAAGGGTTGAAGAAGCAGCATTCAAAGTTGAGGGTGCAACATACTCATCATCAAGGAAAAGGGCAAAGAAGACTATTCAGAAGGCCTCGGAAAAATTCAAGGGATTTAAGAAGGGCCTCGTTTTAACTACCTCAAGCACAGAAAATGAGACACTGTCAATGATCAGAAACTTCAGAGAAGCTGAAGCCGTCACTCTGGTTCAACTAGAGTCTTTGTTATCATTTATCTCTGGTTCCAAAGGAAAACCAAAAGAGAGAAGGTGGTCAATTGTCTCCAAGTTGATGCAGCCTAACAGAGTACACTGTGATTCTGACCAATCAAATGCAAATGAGTTTGAGGAGTTGGATAGAGCATTGCAGTCTCTCTTTCACAAGTCTTGCAGTGATATGACAGTTGAGTCTTTCCAAAATCATATGGAAAATTTGGAGTTGTGCATTCAGGGTCTAGAGGCTGGAATTGAGCGCCTTGAAAGGCAACTGATTAGGACAAGAGTTTCCCTTCTCAACATCTATAATCACTGAATTCATTTTGACCTCATTGATCCGTGACTAGACATAGTAGCACATAATTGTACATGAATATAGCTACGATTTTACTAATGATTATATATTATGATTATTATCCAACAGTCAAATTCTAGCTGTTATATTTATTCTTCTTTTCCCTGCTTTCCCTCCTTCCCTCAAATACATTGGTATATCATTTTTCCTTAGGGATAACTCTAGTCTTGTTTCGAAAAGTTAAGGTGTTAAGAAGTTTGAAGCATTAATGTCTAAATAATTTGATTCTTCAATAATTGAAGTTACAAAAAACGTGTTTAATATGGTTAGTCATAAGTTTTCTTTCATCTAAAAAATATGTTATGCTCTTATTCAAATCTTCATGTTTGTAAGCATATTATCTCCAACCACGCTGTAGACTCTTGGTTCAAGTATTGAACCCACGTGGTGTTTTGGGTCAAATACCGAGCTCATCAGGTTGGTTGTTGAACAATAACCAAAATGTATTATTGCCTCACTTATAAATCACGGGTTCAAATTTCACTTAGTGAATGCAATGAACCATTTGATGCTTGTCTTCTTGTTATGAGGATAAATCAATAAACACTTTCTTTATATATGCTAACTTTCTACATAATAGAAAGACAGCACAGCAAATCCAAAATATACTATCATAGCCAGAACTCAAATTGTGCTACAAAAATTATTTGGCAACATTCCAGCAATTTCCACTTAATTTATAATTCCACACAATCAAGGGAAAAAATCCATCACTTTCGCTGTACACGATCCCTAGTATATGTTGGAGAATTTAAATTGATGACTCGCAAAATAAGTTGGCAAACTGAGACCCTGCATACCAGATCTTGATTTTTGAAGGACTTGAGTCACAATTTAAGCATTTAATTAAAATCTGAGTTTTCTTTACATAATTTTATGGTTTTTCCCCTTAAATTTATATATGGGTATATTTGTATTTTTTTTTTTTTGTAGATGGGGTGAAGGACATCCTCACCGTACCTTAATTACGCATTTCCCTTTTAAGGACACACGATTGACCTCTTCACCTGTCGAATCGCTTCATATTTGTCAACCCAGATGGATTGCCAACACGTAAATATGGAAATTAATTTTTTTTACAGACAGAGAGAAAATTCTATAGATTCCACGTTCATGAGTCAGACTACTATGAATAGGACAAGGAATTATAAAATATATGTAAGGTGGTTACTATTGCATTGTAGCTGGGTAGGACATCATTAGCTACATGCATGTACATAAACATGAGTAAATGAATTAGGACTTGGGAACACCGCATCAACATTATAATCCAGATATGACCAACCGTAGATGTCTGAAAATTAGGAGATACATCTTAAACCAAATCGGTATTTATAAATAGAACTGCTTCTCCTCCTGCAGACAGAAGATCCGATTCTAAAACTCACTCTAACAGGTTGTTCTCAGGTATCTGGAACTGGTAACGATGAAAGGGATATGACAATGGTTTAATAGCATGGTAGATGCCAAAATAAAAAATAAATAAATTGTGGAATGAGGTGTGAAGCTTGGTTCATGGGAAGCATTGAGCAAACAATGTTGTGGTGGCTCTAGCCTCTAAGATCGTAAGATCCAAATTAAGATAATTGAGTTGCTCGCGACATTTGAAAATAAAAATATTGTTCATGTCTATTCAATTAGTTTTCTATATATATATATAGCACATACCATACCACAAATACTGGAAGAACTAACCAGAAGTTTTAGAACAAGTTGCATTTTTTATCACCAAGCCATCTCTTCTCTGAGAAGAAAAAATGGCAGTCATTGAAACAAACACAAAGAGTTGCCTTCATATTCGCAGCAACAGCTTGCCTTCTGCACCTCACCCCTTTACATCACAATTTGAAGATCATTTGCAAAGATTGAAGGATTCTGAAGTCAGTTCCTCTTCTTTAACATCATACTCTATAAACTACAAGCTTGATGGGTTGCAGGATTTGCATGGGTGCGCTGATAAGCTTCTCCAATTGCCAATTGCCCAGCAAGTGTTGGCACGAGAGTGTAGCAACAAAGCGGTTGATGAACTATTAGATGGATCCGTGAGGCTCTTGGATGTTTGTAGTACAATTAAAGATTGCCTAATGGAACAAAAGGAAAGCATGCATGAACTTGAGTCAGCTATTCGCAGGAGAAGAGATGCTGAAGCTGGATTCACAATTGTGAGTGGGAAATACTTGGCATCTAGGAAGCGGATAAAGAAAGCAACTAGGAAAGCCTTAGAAAACTTGAAAGGATTCGGGAATGAGCTCATAGTTGCTTCCTCAAATAAAGACAGTGAGACATTGTCGAGCTCATTAGAATCCTTCTTGTTGTTTATCACTGGCTCAAATGGACAACCAAAACAGAACAGGTGGTCAACAGTCTTCAAGTTGATGCAATCAAATAGAGTGGGATGTGACTCTCAAGTGGCAGATACAAATGAATTTGAAAAACTGGATGCTGCTTTGATGTCTCTCATGAATCACAAATCTTCATCCACAGATAATTTCAAAAGCCATATAGAAAATTTAGAGACGTGCATTCAGAATCTAGAAGTAGGAGTTGAATGCCTCTCAAGGAAACTAATTAGAAGTAGGGTTTCCCTACTCAACATCTTCAACCACTAGTCAATGAAAAAAACAAGTTTTCCCCCACTGACAAACTCATACTTGTAGATTATGTATAAAAGAAAAAAAGCTAATGTGTATTGAGATATTTGATCATATATATATCCATCTTTCAAACCCTTCATATCTCGCTTCTTCATTTTTACTTTTTGCTAGAGAACCAAATTTTTTCTTTATTTTTTCTCCCTGATTATTAGGTTAGAATACCCTGCAAGAGTTAAATAAGATATCAAAAGAAAAAAAAAAAAATAGCTGGCCTCTCAAGACAGAATGAATAATTATCACAGGATGTGCACATTTCTTTTAAGAATTAATCATGCACGTTGTTGTGCCTACTCACTATATTTGTGTTGTAAGGATTGGGAAATAAATGGATTCTTAACATCCCGACGAGGGAAAAAGAAAATTTCATTGAATTGAGGCAATTCATTTATAGTGTGTTCTTATTTACAAATTTTATTCCCAGTTTGATATGTGTTTTTTTTTTCTTAAATTACTTGGAAATACTACACGTTTTATTTAAGATTTTCAGCATTAAACTGATCTGTGATAATAATGGAGAACGCTATTGCAATGTGGGAGAGGCCAAGCAAAATTGCTCACACTTTTTTCCAACTTCAGCTATTCACACCCTTGCCTTTGATTAAAAAATGCAGTTGTGGGTGATAAAGCAAGAATCGCATGTGCATGGATCACAGTCGAGGGTGAAAAATACTTAGTTTCTAGGAAGAAGATGAAAAAGGCAATTCAAAAGGCCTTAGGCAATTTGAAAGGAATGAAAAATGAATTTATAAATTCTTCCTCAACCAAAGACAACAGAGCTTTGTCTATCCTGGGCATCTCAAAAGAAGCAGTAGCAGTCACTCTGAGGATGTTAGAATCTTTGTTGACCTTTGTCTCTTACACTAATGACAATCTTTCATATCCAAATTCAAAACTGTGATTCACGCACAGACTAACATCCTTACCTTAATAGACCTAACAAGAAAAGAATAATACATGACAAATAATTTTTCAAAATAACCAGATTTTTAAGATTTCATGGAAATTTTCATAGAGTCTCCTTTATAATTTGGACATCCAAAAATTTACAAAGAAACTTATTACCAATATTATTCACCAATGAGAGTTTTCAACAACATCAACTATGCAATATCTAAAAATAAATCTCATAACTAGGCTTTCTATAAATGCAGAATGTATAAATAGTCTCAAAATAACATCAATTTCCCATTGACACAAAGGAGACTACAAAAAAGAAACAACAAAAGACTAAATAATGAACATGTCAGCAACTTAAGAATTTGGATGAAAAACAATAGAAAAAAGGTAAGTCATAAAAACTTAATGAGAACCTAACAATTACCATGAACTAGAAAGGAAATATACTAATACAAAAATTGTTCGATAAAGACATTTCTCAATATAAAACTTACTAAATCAACAAGTTCAATAAATCCCACAATATAGGCACTTATAGAGAACATCCAAAATGTTACATTTGTCACGTTCAAAACAATAATAGATTTATCATATATATTAAATAAGAAAATTTGAAATGAAAATACATAAAAGTAAAAGATAAATAAAATAAAATATAAATACAATAAGATCACTCATGATAGAACCAAAAGGCAGCTCCATCTTGTTGATAGCTCTCTTGGGGCAACTCCATCTAATAGATGACCCTCTCCTCTCGAAACCATATCACATCTCAATATCATGACATATCATTGAGGTAGCTTTATCTCGTTGATAGTCCTCTCCACAAAGTGATAGCTCCATTTAATGGATAGCCCTTTCAAATTCATGTAGAATTCTAATTGGCTAGGGATCAATTCATATCGATCGATTTGAATTACAAAAAACTAGTGATCGATTAAGAACTTAATTCAATCAATTAGATTTCTTAAAATTCAAGAGAATTTATGGATTGCAATTGTGATTACTCAGATTGAGTGTTGTGCAATTTCGCATGAATATTTGAATTGTGATTACTCAAATGCATAGTTAAGAACCTCAAATTGGTGTTTTCTTTCTCTGTATTCATTTTTAATTTGATTTCTTGTTCTACAATTTTCTTTTAATTTTTCACAAATCCCTCATATTCTCTAACATTCTTGATAGACTATAAACCATATACATCTTGTATCCTTGAGAGATAACCTAGGTTTATTCCCTATATTAAAAAATTGGGAAAAACTAGTTGTTTGATATTGATCTCGACAACTCTTTATCAATGAGTGAGATAGAGCCACCCCTCGTCTTATCATGAATGATCTCGTTATAATTTACATTTCATATGATTTATGTTTATGTTAATGTATTTCATTTCAGATTTGCTTATTTAACATATATGATAAATTTTTTATTGTTTTGGATATGCTAAACATAATCTCTTGGATACTGCGAATAAGTTACCTGAAGTTATAGGATTTATTAAACTTATTAGTTTAGTAAGTTTTTGTCATGACCCAAATTGAAGGTCGTGACTAGCGCATAGACTAACATCCTCAGTCTGACAAGCCTAACAAGAATAAATCAAAACATAACAAACACATTTTCAAATTTAAAATACTATTAAGATTCTGCAAAAAATTTGACAGAGTTTTCTCTGTATTTTGGACATCTCAAAATTTACAAAAAAGATTTGCTAACAATATAATGCACAAGTGAGAATTTCCAACAACATCAAAATACAATAACTAAACATAAACTCCATAACTAGACTTCCTATAGCTGTAGAAAGTGAAAATTGTTCCAAAATAACATTAAACAACCACCAACACAAAGGGACATACAAAAAAGAAATAACAGTAGAGTTAGAATAGATGAGAATGTTAACAGTCTGCTACTCAACTATCTGAGAATCTGAATGAAAAACAATAGGAAAAAGGTAAGTCACAAAGACTTAGTAAGGGCTAACAACCACCATGAACCAGAAATGAAACATACTAATACACGAATTGTTCTATAAAAAACATTTCTCAATATAAAACTTACTAAATCACCAAGTTCACTAAATCCCACAACCACATGTAACTTATACCAAACATAAAAATGTTACATTTAACATATTCAAACAATAACATATTTATCATATACATATATATTAAATAAGGAAATTTTGAAATGAAATACATTAATGTAAAACGTAAATAAAGTGAAATGTAAATACCATGGGATCACTCATGATAGAAACAAGAGACAATTCCATCTTGTTGATAGCCATTTCTTCTAAGAGTGACCTCTCTTTTGGGGCGGTTCCATTTAACGGATAATCCTCTCCTCTCAGAATCCTATCATGTCTCAATATCACATCATTGAGGGCAACTTCATATCGTTGATAACCCTCTCCACAAAATAGCAGTTTCATCTAACGGATAACCCTCTCCACCTGAAATTATACAACTAGGTGCACTTAGGCTGTTATGATACGTCAACAACATACGGGGTTCTAACATGGATCCTCACAATATAATTACCAAATTTATTCTATTCATTTCAAAATAAATCTCAAATTTCATCAAACATAATCAATTTAAATTATAAGGCGCTCAACCAATTTTTATGGAGAATAAAATCAACTCAAGAGTATATTTCCCAAACCTATTAAGTAGACATATTAAGATAATAATTATAAAATTATTAAAATAGGCCACAATAACTGTTAAACCTCTCACAACTATAGAGAGTCAACCAAACCGCTTCCCAACAACTTCAAGAGTACTATGCGAGGTAGAAATCAACAAATCTAAGCACCAATAAAGAGTTCCAACATTTAGAATTTTGTTTGAAGTTGTACCTATTTATGAGTAACCATAAAAATCCCTAAAACTAGTGCTCCACACCCTAAAAATAATTTTACTTGAAGCTAGCACTTGCAAATAACATATTCTTTAGGTTACAAGTTATGAGTTTACCTTAGAGAGAAAAAACGAGCAACCTTTACAATGTAGGTACTCTTCTTCTTCCTCATAGCACTATCTCTAACATCAAAAGTTACTAAACTTAGTTCTGGAAAGAAAAAGAGAACGAGTAAGAGTTTTTTTGTTTCATTACCTTTGACTAGGTAAGAGATTTGAGAGTAAATAGAACCCCCTAAAGGATTGAGAGAGAAAGGAAGTGAAGATGAAGAAGAAGGGGAGAGCAGAAATGAAGGAAAGAAAGGAGAATGGGGGGAAAAAGAGAGGAATTGAGGTTATGAGAGAGAGAATGAGTGTCTAGATAAAAAATTGGGGGGAGGGTTTTTCTTTAAAAGGAAACGAGGCGTTTCAGTTTTATATTGAGAAATGTTTCCATCAAACAACTTGTGCATTTGTTTCTTTTTATTTCTACAAATATGATTGTTCCATTATTACTAAAAAAACTAGAACAAATTTTAATCCTTTTTCCGAGATAATCTACTGAAAGGCTAGAGTCCATAGTATAATTTTTTCCAGTGCAATAAAGTTACATAGTGTCTATTTTTTGTTGATATAAGGGGTATTTTCATGTCTAGTTTATGGTTGTTGTTAGACCCTCATTAAGTTTTTGTGACTTACCCTTTCTATTATTTTTCATCTAAATTCTCAGGCAACTGAGTAGTAGGTTGCTAACATCTTCATTTCTGTCGTTATAGGAAGTCTAGTTATGTGGTTTATGTTTAAATAATGTGTATTTGATTTTAATTGAATAGATATGATGTTGATGAAAACTCTCCCTAGTGAATTATATTGATAATAATTTTTTTTTGTAAATTTTAAGATATCCAAAATATAAGGGAGACTTTACCAAAATTTTGGAAGATTATTAGTTAGGTATTGTTCTATTTTGAATAGGCTTGCGGATGTTAGTATGTATGTCAATCATGACCTTGAATTTGGGTTGTGACAAAAACTTTACTGCACCATATAAAGAAATATTAATAGTCATTCTTTCTTTTCTGGTTGGTTTCTTTGTTCCTTTTTTTTTCATAATAGAATTTTTTTATTTCTTTGATTGTTTCTTTTTTTTTTTTAAATTCTTGTCTATGTCTGAATAGTGTTTTCTTCATTGAATGGGTGGAAGAAGGTGAGTCCCAAAGTTTGATATAGATGTGAACTTTTACTGATTTTTTTTTTTTTAAATTCTTTCCTAGGTTCAAATTGCTGTTTACTTGATTAGAAGAAAGTGAAAATGTATTAGTGCAAGTAACAAAGTCAAATTGTATTTTTTCCCCTTCATATTTTACTTGTACTAGTAAGTATGAAGTTATATTGATCCTAAATTTTTCATATTCTCATGTCACGTACCCAAACAAGCATATCTCAGATTAAAATAAACCTTTTTTCATTATAATGCCTAAACGACCCAATGGCTGATGTGCTGAGTTGCTGACTAAAGTTAGGAGACCTGCACAATAATCTTCAATACCACCATAAATTGTATAGCTCAATTCAAATCCAGTATTTCTGGATATTCGATCAGCTTGTTTCTGTTGTTGAAGATTTATTTATCATCTCTACAATAAAAAAGCACTATAAAAAGAAGGATAGAGGAGGCAGAGTAGCATCATATAATAATTAATTACTTAATAAAAAAAAACCCTCCATATCAAATTATCAATTATCATGCCCACATGGGATTCAAAGTCAGTTTGAAATTGAATTCATAGCTCGCTGTCAAGATTACTAGTGCAATTAGGTTGATGATTAAACAATAGTCAAAATTAAGTGTCTGCACATGTTCTTTTATTTCATGTGCTCAAATTTAATGAACAACGTGATTTTAGTCTTCCTGTAATGAGGAAAAAGCCAATTAATTGTCACCTGTCAGTTCCTTATATTAATTTTATTCATTATTAGTTTCCTGTGTTCCGAGCAGTAACCTAATCTGTATAATAGTTCATTTATAACCCGCCAGTGATTCATATGCTTCCACTCATGCAACTGATGATTTGCATTTAAAGTTATTCTATTTGCAAAAGACAATTTTATACCTGCATTTATTGCAATGAAGTAAGGCCTAGCAATCGGGCAATGCCACTCGTGAGTTTAATGTATTGATAACACCAATATGGATTACTGCAAGCGTGTGTTAAGAGAAAAAAACAAGTCCTGAGTTGGAGTGTTCCTATGTAAGAAACATTGCATTAACATTACTGAGATTTTCGATAAATCTGAATCTGAATCAGTTGGCCCTTTTGGATTTTTGTTAATATTTGATTCCTTCTGTCTCCTGAACTTCCAATATATATTGACACTAATCTCAGTGGAAGGAAGTTATAGAGTCAACCTCAACCTCAAACTCAAAGCCTTTCTCTTTGAGAAAATGGCGTCCACTCCTTTTAGCCCAAAATCTCATCACCAATCTCGCTCAAAGAGCTTGCCATGTAGACCACACCCTCTTATTCTACAATGCAATCAACACTTAGGAAGTTTAGAGGCTTCAGCTTCAGATTCAAGTTCCTCTTCATCATCATTGTTCCGACACAAACTAACTGGCCTGCAGACTTTGCATGGTTGTATGGAAAAGCTGGTTCTACTGCCTCTTATTCAAGAAGTTCTAGTCCAAGAGCGTCACGAGAAGTGGGTAGATGAGCTTTTGGATGGATCGTTAAGGCTCCTTGATGCATGCACTGTAGCAAAGGATTCTCTGCTTCACACAAAGGAATGCGCACGAGAACTTCAGTCAATTATGAGAAGAAAAAGGGGAGGTGAAATGGAGGTGACAGCTGAGGTCAGAAAATTCTTGGCCTCTAGGAAGGTAGTAAAGAAGGCAATCCTCAAAGCGTTGGAGAATCTGCAGGCAACTGTTAAAAAAGCCAAATTCTCTCCTAGCAACAAGGACCACCCAACCGCAACTCTGGCTAGCTTGTTCAAAGATGTGCAAGTGATCACTCTCTCCATATTGGAGTCACTGCTAAACTTCATCTCTGGACCAGCACAATCCAAACCAAGTAAATGGTCTTTGGTTTCCAAGCTAATGCAAAACAAGAAGATTATTTGCACACAAGAATCAGATCAGAATGAATTCTCCAACGTTGATGCTGCCTTGCAATCATTTGTGTTTCACGTGACTAGAAAGTCAGACAATATCAATCATTTGCAGAACCAGTTGGAAGATTTAGAGTCAGTCATTCAAGATTTTGTGGAAGAACTTGAAACTATTTTTAAACGTTTTATCAAAATTAGAGTTTCCCTTCTAAACACTCTCAATCACTAGTTGTACAAATCCTCATGAATGTTTTGTAATTATGTCAAGGAATTTGGCTTCTAATTTTTAGTTTTAGATGAACATCATTCTCTACCTTTTTTTTCTGTTGCTATGTTGTTTATTTCCTCCGTAATTCTTACTTTGTGTATAAGACTTGGCATAATTTTGGCCTTCTGATGCATTTTCCATATCAAATTAACAGGCTTTTCCATTATGGCTGTAAAGCTAAGATCTGAAGCTTAATACTAAAATGTCATTCCTCTATATCAATGCTCCATTTGATCAAACCTATGGAAGATTTTCAAAATTAATGAAAGGTAGTGTCCTTTATATTAAAGCATGTGACTTTTCACTAAGAGTCATTATAAAACGTGACTCTTCACCAAAGGTCATGAGACATGTCTCTTTAAAAAGTTAAATTTCTTTACTAAAAGACACAAAATAATTTTAAATAGAATCAATCTACATGCAAAAAAACACAACAGTAAAATAGAATTCACTGGATTCTTTGCATTAAAAAAATTTTGTTTCTCCCCTTTGTACAGAGAGAATTAAGGAAACTATTGTTCTGTAAGAGGATTTTCTGAGACATCCTATTGCATCCCATTTCTATAGAGGTTGGTAGGGGAGAATCAAACTTAAAGGTTAGAGTTTACACATGCCTTGGAGACTTGTGGGTTGTGGCTTCTCTTTTTTATTGCAGGATCATCAGTCATCACCACTAGTTACATCAACAACACCAAAATGTAACTCAATAAATCTCCATTGGTTCAGATAATCCACTCTTTTCATTTCTTAAGTTTTGAATTGAAAAAAAGAATAATCTTGATTAGTACTTGGCGTGTAAGAATACTGTTACCAATATTTAGGTCAAACAAAACAAGCTCTATCAGTCTAGTGAGGACCAAATGATATTGAAGGCATAGATCTATAACATTGACTTATTGAAGGTTATTACTTATAATTGCTTGTGGGTGAGATGAAAAAGAAACTTCATATCTCTATGATTTAGAGTTTTGTCTAACTCCAAAAACGCATGCAAGAAGTCTATTCAATCAAAACTCAAGAACACTGCTGCATTCTCATGTAGATAACTTTGAAAATGTTAACTCTCCATTTTAACGCAACTGTGAGCGGCAAATGGCAGTTGAAACTTCGAAGCTGGGGAACATAAATATTACCTAATATTTGCTATAACAAATTGACCGTAAGATTAGTTGGATTAACAGAACCCCTCAAGTCTCCTCCAACGTAAACCAATCCATCATAATCTTTAGGTTGCGCGAACCTTGTTCTGAGCTACCGATTAGTCCTTCTTTGTATGGAGAGAATGGCACAAACCTAAGGAAGAAGGTTTGAGCTTGCCATTTACAAACAAAATGATAAAAATGGCTAGCAAGCAATAAGTGCATTATCTATGAGTTCTCCTTGTGAAAAGTGCTAACAACACACTCTTTAAGACACTCCTCCTAACACAATTTATTTGATTGATTGAAATTTATCAAAAATAAGAAATTGTATGAGTCTTATTTGTTATTTAAAAACAAGATTTTTTTCTATTTTTGTAGTTTTCAATAAATTTAACCAATAATAGGGAATGTGCTAAAGAGTGTTTTGTAGCATTTTTGTTTGCTTCAAAGTCGACTTCGAAAAAGTCTATAATTTGGTAAATTGGAATTGAACGTGGTGGAAAAGATGAGTTTTGACAAATGGATGAAGAGGACGAAAGAATGTGTGGGCTTAGCAAAAATTTCGATGTTGTTGAATGGTAGCCCAACCGAAGAGTTTGGATTTAGGAAGGGCATCCGCCAAGGAGACTCAATGTCACCATTTGTGTTGCTTATTGTAGCAGAGGAGCTAAGTCAATTGGTACAAGAGGCGGTGGATAAAAGCCTTTAGAAAGGGTACAAGGTTGGGAAACAAGGAGTATATGTGTCTCCTTTACAATTTGCGGGTGATAATCTTCTCTTAGCTCAAATGAACTGGTAATCCAGGGAAGCAATCAAGTTAGTATTGTAGATTTTTTAGTTGATTTCGAGGTTGAAGGTGATCTTTCATAAGAGCCTACTCTTGGGAATTAATGTGCCTGACTTCTGTTACAAAAGGCGTTTATGTTGTTAAATTGCAAGCGGGTGATTTGCCTTTTTGTGGCAGTCAATTGTGGATGGTGTTCACAAAAGCCTTCAAACTTGAGAACATAAATTCCTCTCAATGGTGGGGCAAGTAGTGCTAATAAAATTAGTTTAGTTTGAATTTTCAATCTACTTTCCCTTCCGAAAGGTATAGTTGGTGAAGGATTTTTCTTGTCTTTTACTTTACTTGGCAAGCGGAACAAGTTTCATTGTATAAAATTGAGTGTTGTCCACTAAGATTTGTGATATTAATGAATTTTACTAATGTGATATGATTAAATTTATCATGAGCAAAGTGTATGTGAGTAAATTGGTATTAAATGAGAACACTAGTATAGATATGAAATTTACTATGAGATAAACAATTGGATTCAATGTACTTTCTAATCTAACATCCCTCTTTAATATTTATGATATGATTTTATCAGTCTCGTTCTCATTAATTAATTTAGTTTGATCCCTCAAAACTAAATCCTAAGATATTAGCTTCTTATCATGATTCCTCAATGAGTCAAAGTTAATATCCAACATTCATCAGCATAAACTTGAGAAATACCAACTAATAGTATCAAATCTATTCGTAGAACTCAAAACTGTTAGGTGTTTGAAACAGATCAGGTTTCTAAAAATGTTTTCCAACAAGATTCGAAAACCTTAAATCATAAAATGGTTGATTAGACCAGATTAAGCAATGAATACAGAATCAAACACAACTGATAAAATAAGAATTATATATATATATATATATATATATATATATATATATATATATATATATATATATCAAGAGAGAATAGATTAGGAGTTACATTGAGTCCAATCAAAAGAGTTTAGTCTCTCATGGAGAGTGCCATTACAATCTAGAAGAGAAGAGAAAGAGATTACAAACAAGAAAAGAAGAGAGAACTTCCTTTTCTCTTGAACTTCGCTTTCTTTCTTCTTCTTTTTTCGCGTTTCTCTGTTCACCGCCTTTTCTTTCTTTCTCGCGCCTTTTAAATCAGTCAATCAATGTGACAAGGCATCAGGAAAGAGAAGGATCCACTCAGTGCAGATTGAAGAGTTCTTCAAGGTGAAGAAAGCTAATCCGCTAGGCGCAGTATAATCCGCTGAGCGGATTTAGGTGGACATGAGCTTGTGCTTGCGGCCTTGAATCCGCTGGGCGCCTCAAAATGGGCTGAGCGGATTTGCCCCTGTGAGCTTCCTTTCTTTTCCTTAAGTCCTGCATCAAAGAAAGGTATACAAAATGAATCCTAAGTTGTATATTTTGTTGAGAAACCCAAAAACTCTTACCTTTTCATTAATTTGATACTTTAAAGAAAATCACAAGGTAGAATGTCAAAAAATTAAGTCATTAAGTGTCTAATTGTTAATGTAATTCATCCTAATTTAGACACTTAACAATAGTCTCTAAACTAGAAAGCATTTTTAAAAGTTTTTTATGGGGAGGTTCGGAAGAAACTAAGAAGGTGAATTAGGTGTCTTGGGATAAGGTATGCAAACCGACAAAAGATGGGGGCTTAGGGTTGAGGGATATGAGCCAGTTTAATATTTGCCTTATTAGGCAAACAAAGATTAGTATCAGAACGTCATATGTAGTAGGTTCATATCTTGCTGTTAAGATATCAAAAGCAGAATGGTCAGTGGAAGACACAAGGGTCGAGATGCTCTAGGTGGTGCAATGACTTGCAATCAATAGAAGGAGGCAGGTGAAAAAAGGAAGGTTAGTGGTTCCAGCAGGTTAGTTTTCAGTTGGGAGATGGGAGAAACACACCATTTTGGAATGATATATGGATTGGGGGAGGGGTTTTTGGGAAGGTTTTCCAAGGCTATTCGAGTTAGCCAAGGATAAGAGTGTCTCAGTTAAGGAAATGTGGGAGGAGAGGAAGGGTTGGAAGCGGAATTGGAGAAGGCGTCTTTTTGTCTAGGAAGAGGAAAAGGTAGGAGACAATCAGATGCTAGCCTCTGTTAGATTGAATGAGACATCTCAAGATGTTTAGAGGAGTCAAGGACATACTCAGTAAAATGGGCTTACAAAATTCTAGAGTCATCCGGATCTCGCATCAAAGATTCATTCTTCAAAGTTTTATCGGCAAAAGGATCCCTTAAAAGGTGCAATGTCTAGCCTAGAGAATGGAAGCAGATAAGATGCCGACAAGAAACAATCTATGTAACCGAATAATTATACAGGACAACACTGAATTGTGTTTTTTGTGAAGAGATAGTGGAAACAAGTCACCACCTATTTTTTGAATGTGTAATATCCACTCAAGTATGGTTGCAGTTATGTGCTTGGTGGGGCATATTCATGTCACTAAAATATGGTTTTCGACAACATTGTTTACAATTCTTGGGCTTTATAGATGAAAAATTGTGTTTGAGAAAAGTGTGGTCTTTTATTTTGTTTGTCAGATTATGCCATATCTGGAAGGTTAGGAATATGAGAATCTTCAATAATCAATCAATGGAGGTGGATGATATAGTTCAAGCAATACAACTATCAACATGAGAATGGTGTCATGCAATGAAGTGGTCTTTACATTCATATATAGAATGGGTTTTGAACCCCAAGTTTTGTATTTAAATATTTAATTTGTATTTTGTTTTTTCGTAATTGAACTATACTATATTTTATAAGCAAGACACTCCTTGTGTTTTCAACTATTTTTTTTGTAATAATATCCTTTGTTTATAAAAAAAATAATAAACTCTAATCTAATGGTTGAAAATATTTTGTTTTCTAATTTAATTAGGAATTAGTGGATTCTATCAATGTATTTATTGTGAGATTGATTGTATAATAATTGGAATATGTACTCTATACAAATACATTTGAGGCATGTGGAATAAAATTAAGACAGCCCACTTAAATTCAGAAATTACTAATCACCACCACTCTGAAAAAAGAATATTCTGAAAAATAAATAAATAATGTGAACTTCACAAACTTGCATTAATTAGTTTTGGTGTGTTAATGTGATGTCTAGTTTAGACCAATCATCATACTACAGCTTATTAACCAATTTAATCAAATTTTAAAAATAAAATTAATCAATTTATTTCACAAATTGTTTAAATTCCATCTAATTATGTAATAATTTCTGATTAAATAATGACAAGTAATTTACAACATATAAAATGTCTTAAATACAATTCATGTTTCCAAGTTTTATCACATAGTGACATTTTGCTTTAAAGTAAAAACCCAAAATATTATGATTATTTACTTTGATAAGATGTCATGATGAAATGAATTGTATTAAAAAGCTATAAAACAGTAGAAGAGGATTGATTAATTAAGAGGTATTGAGCTGGGGACACTGGATAAACATTGCCACCAACAAGTGACCAATATATTAGCATGAGAGATCAGTCTTATTGTCGTTAATCTGTCCTGTTGTGGGTAGACAATCTCATAGACTGAGTCAACTATGTTAGGAAACAACTCCTATCATCCTCTAGACAGAAGCTCCCATTACAATGCGTGCATCACACGGCATAAACTATTATATTGTAAATATGCCACTCTGCAAGAATCCATGTGATTCTCAACTCACAAGTAAAAAATTGAGGGATGGGTTGGAAGCATTGTGCGTAATGGTGAGGATGCAGAGATCCAAATCAATTGCATACTCCTTTGGCAATAGTTGAGGAAAAAAAATTCCTCTTGTCTCCCATGATCTGTTACTTCATTTGCTATATATAAAGCAAAAGCCAACGAGAACAAGTGAGGCTTTGAAACAAACTCTACACATTACCTTCTGGCCATCTGTTTCCTAAAAAGAAATGGCAGCCATTGAAGAGAAAACACAAAGCTCTCTACATCTTCGCAGAAACAGCTTGCCCTCTAGAGCTCACCCTCAAGTATCACAATTTGAGGAGCATTCAAAGGTTGAGAGGTTCTGAAGCCGCTTCTTCATTGTCATCATCTTCAGTGTGCCTCAAACTAAATGACATGCTGGATTTGCAAGACTGTGCTGATAAGTTGCTTATTGCCAACCGAACAAGAAGTCTTACCACGAGAGTGCAATGGCAAATGGGTTGATGACCTATTAGAAAGGTCTCTTAGGCTCTTGGATATCTGTAGTACCGCTAAAAATTGTCTTCTGCAATCAAAGGAAAGCATGTGCGAGTTAATGTCAGTCATCCGAAGAAAGAAAAGCAATGAAACTGGATTTGCAGTTGAGGGTATGAAATACTTGGCTCTGAGGAAGAAGATGAAGAAGCAAATTTGGAAGACCCTGCAAAATTTGAAGCAGAAGGACAACAACACTTCACCCATGCTCAGCTTCTTAAATGAAGCAGAAGCAATCACTCTATGAGTTTATTAGAACATTTGTTACTGTTTATCTCTGGTCCAAAAGGACACTCAAAGCACAGCATATGGTCAGCAATATCCAAGTTGATGCAGCCCAAAAGAGTAATTTGAGATTCTCAAGACTCAAACACAAATGAATTTGAAAAGGTGGATGCAGCTTTGCAGTCTCTCACCAATCACAAGCCATCATCTATTGAGAATTTTCATAGTCATATGGAAAATTTGGGGTTGTGCATTCAAGATCTAGAGATAGGAGTTGATCAACTCTCAAGAAAATTAATTAGAAACAGGGTTTCTCTTCTTAACATCTTCAACCACTAATATCATAGTATGTATATGATTTTTGTGCACTCAATTTTCCCCCATGAGTGTCACAACTATACATCTGTTTATATTGTACTGAACATATAATATTCAAGGATCAAACAATTGTTACTTGAGGATCTATTTGTTTTGCCAGGTTGCATGTACACTCAACATCTAATTTTTCAATTTCTTTTCTTCTCCCAAATGTCAACCATTAAAATAAGGGAAAGGAAATAGAAGATGAAGAAGTAAACAAGCTTTTTTCACTTCTAGAATCACAAAAGAAGAACAGTAACTGCGTATTAACTTATTATTTAGTCCACTTGATATACTTACATGTTACATGTACCGATGCCATGTTACTAATCACATCTTTTAATCAAGTTTTAATTATTCTTTCTGGGAAAAAAATTAAAGAATGAAAGAGAAGTAAAAGGAGTGAAAATATATAACATAAAGCATATGCAAATCAAGTGCTGATTCCTCACGATACTCAAGGTGTATTAGCTGTTAATCATACAACTGCCATTAGGTTGATGATTAAATCAAAACCTAATGCCTGCACATGTTGTCGAGTTTTATATGCTAAGGATAGTGAAAAGCAAATTGGTTGTGTTCGTGTAAAGAGAACAAATGAATTAACATATTATCATCAAATCAAATATATCTAATTACAAAATCTTAAGCTAACATGCATGTATTCTAATATTAGATTAATTAACAGGGAATTGGGGACACTACAAACATAACCATCATTTTGAGATTGACAGCTAGGATATGTCGTCTTTTATTAATTGTTAGATATGTATGCTTTTCAAAGTGATAACCCTAATTCATTATTCAAATGAGTTGTTATAACCAACATTAGCAACAGGCAAAGATGCTCTTTCTTCAATAAATTGTCCATAAGTTGCAAGTTGAAGAATGAGTAGCATGATTAATGCATGGGTAGGAAAATTAACCATAATTTTTATTGCAATCTCATTAAACATTAGGTGATGATATTACATTTGAGTGAAAACACTCCGAGATTTGCTTTGCTGCTGGGTGAAGTGAATGGGTTCTGTTGCAAATTATTGCACCAAGCTCTCAGCCCAAGCCAGAAATCATGTGCCCGTGGTAGCCAAGGCCATAATAGTTTTACATTAAAAATATATAGAAATTGATTGAACTTTTCTGGTCATTGCATTCTGCACGAACATCAAGTACAAGGTGATTTCTCAGGACAATATATCAATATGGAATGAAAAAAAAAATATTTTGATCCTCAAATGAATACTAACTTCTTTAATCTTCTTGTTAGTGAGTTTTAAACAATTCACAATTTATTGGGACTTGTTCTTAATTCTCTTAATTGGACTGCTAGTTAGTAGAGTATTGAGTTACTATATAAGTCATTTTAATAATTGTTGGACCGGAACTATTGTTGTTAATTATTGCTCTTTTAAAATATTTTAATTATCTATATATGTTATCTCTTATGTAATCATGCGTGTTATAATAGACCATTATCTTTATAATAGAAGTAAATTACAAATAATTAACTTAGGGTGAGCTATCCGATCCTTGGATAGTACATAGCCCAAATCTTTGGACATGTCTTTTGAGCTTGAGTTTTGATACTATTGATTGTGAGACTTTTCTATCCTAAAATGTTTTATTTTTTAATTATAAAATAATATAGAAATTTATTTATTTAGATATTAAACTTCATTTAGATAAAATGATTCATATCTGACAATATATACTTATTTTTCAAAATTATGATACGACAAATGTAAACATATAAGTAAATATGTTAGATTTTACAAATGATTTTTACAAGATTTTCAATTAATAAAGTTTATAATGAAAATTTACATAATTCATATACATAATGAAAACAATTAATTAATCTTCTCTAACTCAATGTCAAACTTAATCAAAGCATCCCAACAAAAAAAGGTAAAGAAAATTCAAAGTTTCACCATCCATGATATCATCAGAATCTTGTTCACTTGAAAAGTGACGTTCAACCCAAACGAAATGCAACAAGAAGCAAAATGGTGGAAATATGTCTCATTCATGTTAAGACACGTATAGAAAGAATGAGCAGTCAACTAAAGCACAACAAATAAATATATAAATTCATTTCACATCAATGACAGATATTAAACATCAATACACATAATACTCATGCAATGCAGGCTTATGTATGTTTTCTCATGTACACGCCTAAAGTGGTCCTCTTTAACGCTAGTAACATATAGGTACAACTATCTCGTCATAGGTCCACCCGAAGTGAATCCTTTTCTGCACAATAATACGTAGGTACAATTGTGCAATGCAAAATAACCCAAGAAGACTTGATTTAGAGCACCACACAATAGAGATCCTTACGAAACTTCTTAAACTATAATAGCACAAAACTAAAACTCTCCAAAATTAATTATCTCCTACTGAAGCACACCTCAACACCACCCGTCATTGTTGCACCTTTAAATCTATTAGCAACATAGACATGAAAGTTCTGGCATTAGTTGCCAAACCTACAAACCCGTCGTTCTACTTTTCTCAATCTCAACACCGCACATATCACCTACTATGTTTCTTATGCTAATTCCTCTACACGAAATATCACCATCCAAAATCCTCGACGTAAAGCCTCAATCGATGGACAAGGACTTGAAATGCTATATCAAAGAGGACCGGACCCCGACGACAACATTGACTTGGAGGTAATTAGTCTTGGGACATCGATAAATAGGACTTTGAGTTCCCAAGCACCACATTAGCAACATTGTTCATGACGATATTGTTCTCAAGGCCCAACCTGAGGCTGTCTCACTTTCAACATTTCTAAGATCAAGAATTGACTATGCTATGCAAGATGAAGAATAAAGAAAATAAAGTAATATGAGATTGTTTGATCTCTGTAGTAGTGGAAAAGAAGTGACAATCTAAATAAAGATTCAATGCTATAGTTGGGGTTGAAGATTTTTAATTTTGGGGGTGAAGATTTTGTGGTTTTCGGTTTGCATTTACATATATGTTCATGAAGATTTTGGATTTAGGTTATAGATTTTCAAGTTTTGCAATAAAGGAAAAGAAGAACAATGTGCTCAATTGTTTATTCATTTTTTATTTTGAAAATTTGTTGTCACTCACCGCTATTCATCACCACTACTAGTTGCACGTTGGTGGCAAACCACGACAACTACCACCAATTGCAGTTTGCTGATTCAATTATCGTTGTTAATTGTATATCTTTTGTCGCCGCCACTAGTCACCAACAACCACCACCGTCAATCAACATCATTGGTCTCTATCCATCACTACTCTATCACCAATCATTGTCTCTTGTTTGTCTTCGGTAGTAGTCCTTGACCAACGTCACTTGTCACCATGGATGTTCATAGATTCTGATTGATTCGTGAATTTGATCATCTAAATCAATCTAATTAGATTTGTGAATCAATGCAAATGTAATTGGATCTAATTCAATCAAATCCAATCTTATTTAGATTATGTCACAATTTTGAACTTTGCAAACCCATTGATCAGTAAAATGATTCGATCTATTTAATGTTATACATACATATATATATATATATGTATAACATTGTAACAAAGTTTTACACTTGAAATTTAATCACAACCAACCCTTTATATTGAATAAGGTGTAAATATCAACAAAATAAAAATAAGTAAATTACACATAATCTAACCAAAATGCTAGTGTAAAACTTTTTCACACTGACCGTGCATAAGTATTAAACTAACTATCTCTATATATATATATTGAATAAGGTGTAAATAACAACAAAATAAAAATATGTAAGTTACCCATAGACTAACCAACTTCTGTGGCCTAATCCACAACATTAATTCACTCGTCTCACAACAAGTCTCCATCTTATTTTGCACTCACATTCTCTAAACTCACAAGTCAAATCCTAACAATTTCTTCGATCATCGTGCTGCTATTCAAGCACTAACTACATTGTTGTCACTAAACCTCTACATCTTTTAGGGGTATTCATTGGGTTGGGTGACCCGATGACCCAATCTTACCCAATTCAATTCAAAGTGATTGAGTTGGTTTTTTTTTAGATTAAGTGAAACCCAACCCAACCCTATCAAACTCAATCACCTATAAGTTGGGTGATGGGTTCAGGAGTTGAACTCGAGACTCAACCCAACCCAACCCGAAAATAATATTTTATTATTATTTATTATTTTAAATTAAAAAAATATCTTTTATAGTTTATTATTTATTATTTTAATGTATAGTCTCAATCCAAGCCCAATCGAGAGTTTTCAGTTTTCACACGCCTTGTCACTACTCACTCTGTACTACCTTCACTTCGTCTTTCTTTTCTCTTTCTAAAAACCCTAAATAATAGGTGGTTCTTCTTCATCTTCGTTGTCATGCAAACCCATTGATCATCTTTGTGCTTTTAATGGTATTTTCCACTTGTCATCATTGTCTCTTCCCCCTGTACGAAACTAATTACAGATCTTCTTCTTTCTACCAATGTTTAGTGCCTGTGAATCTTTTAAAAAAATCATTTTTGTAATGTTTTTACCATTGTTCGTGAATATGTTACTAAAAAATGAGAAGGCAAAGTAGTCAGAGAAGTCATTAAGGACAATCATGTACTTAAACTGTTGGGATTCTAATTAACAAAACAATCTTTTTATTTCAATTCTAGGAATCAAACTTAGTCTCAAATGAAGGTGTTGGTTCAGATTTCTGGTCTCACATTATATAGTACTCAAAGATAACTTGTCTGATGCAATAAATATTATGTCAATTTTGATAAAGGATAATGTTCAGCATTGCCAAATCTTATGTCTTCTTTAGAGTTTCTTTTTCCAAACTTTCATTTGCCTAATTAATTCTTCACTAGAAAATTAATTCGTATTAAAATTTATTTGTACAAACTTCTTCTATTTCTAAAGGGGAAAAAATAGAAATGGAAGAAACATGTTATTTTTTTTTCTTTGTTTTTTAAATCAATTTAAATAATCAATGTCTCATACTAAGGAAGATCAATTTAAATGAAAATTTCCTTTGTGTATTATAACTTAAAAACAAGTGTAGGTATATGTCCTAATAAGTGCATAGTTATTGTTAATTGACAATTTAATATGTTAATTTTAATTTATTTTAGTCATATAATTTGTGATTATAATTTATTGTTTAAAAAAATATTTTTTAAAATGGTGACCCAATCAACCCAACCCAACCCGATCAATGGCAAGTTGGGTTGGATTGGGTCTAATAAAAAAAATAAAAATTCAACCCAACCCGATGTTTTATGGTTGTGTTAGGTCTTGAGTTTGTCTAAACCAGACTCAATCCAACCCATGAACACTTCTAATGTCTTTACACTCACCTCTACAGCTTTTGTGATCACCTCCGATGAAGTATTGAAATCATGAATGCTACTGGTTATTTGATTTTACTTTTTTTAACCTTTTTAGGATATAATTTTTATGTTTTATAAACTACTTAATGTACTTTATATTTTATTTTTAAAAATTAATGTATGTTAATATTTTACTTTCAAACTTTTATGTTTAATGTTTTATAAAAAAATATAGATCTAATTTTTTTCTTTGTAATTATGGATCCAATCTGATACGATCTATTCTTAGTCGAATTGTATTACTATATTTTTTTTTTCAAATTTAATCAAAATTGATTGGATAGAATTTGATTTTATCCAAAATCCAATCTATGAACACCTTTACTTGTCACCACCACCACAAACCATATGGTTCAACATTTGTTATTATCTGCAGTTATCGCTAGTCATTGACCGCCACCATAGTGACGGTCATCTCAACTCGCAAATAACAATTTTTGGTCACCTATCATCACCACCGATCACTATTGGTGAGATTGAGATTTGACAAAAATATTTTAAATTTTTTTAAAAAAATTGTTTTTATAAGTTTAAAAACTTAAAATAAAAATTAATTATTCTTTTTCTGTTTGGCATACCCTAACAAATAATGACTAGAATAACTTTTTCAAAATGAAGGGACTGAACAAAATTCCTTCAAATTTTGGAGGACTAAATCTAAAACAATAACGACCCAAATTTGAGGAACCATAAATAAATTTAATTAAGCCTTTATCTTATGTATAAATAATTAGACCAAAAAAAAAAACACGAGTTTAAACATATTGAAGTATGAAAATAATTTATGAGTGTGCGTAGGGGGCAAATTGGGAAGCGAGAGAGGTGGATCAAATAAGAGGTATAATTTGCAGGTGCAGATGAATCCCAGGACATAATGCGAAATGTAAATTTCTTTGTGAATCAATTGCAAGGAAGAAAATGATGGATGAATATAACGTGACTATTGTGCAAGTGAGGGAGAGCCACCCTTTGTGGAAGATATTGCATTAGAATTAGCATTTCTCTATGATAGAAAGTAAATAATTCAGTGAGATTTGTTTACATATGATATGATATTTATGGTGTCCATACGATATCTTGAGCAATGCCAATTCACGCGTCCAAAGATCCGACATTGGTGCTAGTGCGCTACTTAAAATAATTAAGTTTATTATCTTTGTAATTGATATATTGCAGTACCTGAGTTTGATGCCATGAGCAGTGGACACGAGATGCAGCATTGTTCCCATCCCCAGCGAGACCCGAGCCTGTGTTTCTGCCATCTAACTAATCTACACATGCACACGAGGGGTGTGACACAATGAAATACAACTTCTTTTTTTTTAATCAATTGCCAAAATAGTTGTTCACAATCGTCAGTTGCATTATTACATATATTGATTGTGACAGACGACGTATTGTGAGAAACATTACACCAACATTAATAAGCTAATATCTATTTTCAAATCTTGATTAGGTACCGTACCACTCACTAATGTTTGTTTAAGATGCCACTCCTTGCTTCCATCTTTAGTTAATCAATGAGGGTTTTAGCCTAAAGTCAACAATATCATACCATGTGTTTGAACTTCAGAGGCACCACCACAGTTATTGGGTAACATAGCTAATAATTCAACAAGGTGGCCGTCTCACAAATGTGTATGAAGCCATGAATATATTGGCAGTGAATTCATGTGGAATTCAAGTGTGTGTCTGGGGCTTGATATGGCGTATTTCACGTTGCTTCCACAAAACCACCAATAAGATTTGCAAACTGAGTTTACAAAAGCAACCCAACACTTGCTTCAACAAAACTGAGTTTCCAGATAAAGCTTCTTTGTTCGAACGTATTTTTGAAGTTAACCAAACTCACTTTGCTTTTCAAATTGAGTTTGGAGCACTCCCACCTAAAACTCAAACCTAACCTTTATTTATTTAACTTTGACTCAAGGTAAGCATCGATCAGATTTCTATATTTTGATCTTAATTAGTAATGATGTTAATTTAAAATTATCCTACACCTTTAATTTTTATTCAAATATTTAATTTAGATGGTTGGCTTGAAGCTCAGCCCTCACGTTCCTAACCGTTAGAAGGTTGTTTCATATATATATATATATATATATATATATATATATATATATATATATATATATATATTTTTAAATGACATACTAGGCAGGCTCAGACAGAGACTCAACTTTATATCCTTTCTTTTCTCCCACACGCTGTTTGCTTTATTATTTTAATGCACAGAAACGGTTGTATTGTCCCTAATGCTAAAAACAACCAACAAAAAAATATTATTTTAAAAGAAATTTTTGCAAAAAGATTGCAAGGCACACACTAATTGTGTGATCGAAATACTCTTCTTATATGCAAGTCTTGTAAACATTCTACTTAATAAACCTCTTACAAAGAGCTATGATAGAAAATGTGGAACCTTTTGTCTTTTGTAATACTCTATAAAACAAACATATCATGCAATGAAGATATTATTGTTTCTGCAAGAGAGACATGCTCAGCAGAACTACATGCATTGTTTTAGCCATCGGTCTCACGTGCTATGAATTAAAAATTATTGATCGCAAGTTTTTTATAGTAAATTACAATAAAACAACATAATAATTATGGAAGTGGTAGAGAAAAATGAAACAATGTGGGAGATGCAATTTCCAAATAATTATGTGATAACAAGGTTTAGATCCAAATTCTGGTTTTTTAGCACTCATTGATATTAGTTTAAGACGAGATTTCTAGTGTCCCGAACACCCTTAATATATATTGAGCAGATGCATTTGCAATTAAGGTAGATCCAAAATTGAATTCTATAGTCATCATATAGGCTTCTCTATATTCCTAAGGAAAAATGGAGGGCTCTCAATTGAACACAAAATTTCATCTCCATTCTCGTTTCAAGCAGCTTACCCTCTAGACCACACCCCCTCATTTTACAATGCAACGAGCACTTGGACAGGTTTAGGGCTTTCATGAAACCTCCTCTTCCTCTTCATTGCTTAGACCATAAGCTAGGAGGATTGCAAGATCGACATGAATGTGTTGAAAAATTATTACAACTTAATTTCCCTAACCCAAGGAGCACTTAGACATGAGCATCAAGAGAAGTGGGAGGAGGATGAATAGTGATCAGTAATTGAATCCCACAACTCAATCCATATTAAAAATATTAAATAATTTATATCTTTACAAATTATATTTAAAAATATTTTAAAAAATATTCAAAATATTCAAAATCTAAAATATTCAAAATTATTAAACCAATATATCAGCAATCAATTTGAGTATTAAATCAATTCTAAATCAAGCATAATAATTATTAATCAAAATATCAGTATATTCAAACTTGGTCCAACAAAAAAAAATACTAACCAAATGTTGTGGTTTTTATTTTTAAAAATAATACATAAATTGACCTAGTGTAGTCTAGTCTACCTGTAGGCATGGCAACGAGATATGACATTCACATTAACATTTTTGTTTCTGAAACTTATCCCTATTCTTGTTCTCATACTCAGCTGATATAAGATTTATGTCCCTGCTTCCATACTCATCGAATATCAGGTATACTCATACTCCGAAAAAAATTATAAGAATATTTTAAAAAATAATTTTTTTGAATATAATAATATTAATTCAAAATTTATCTAATAAATGTAAAGCTTGTAATTTGTTAATTAAATGTCAAACCTTTCTTTTTTTTAAGACAAATGAATGTTATAGTCATTAAAATAAGAGCGAGGTGAGGCGAGTACAAGGGCGAGTAAGGTGATGGAGTGAGTATGTATATCTTTATCCCCAACTTAACAAATAAAGTATTCTTCATACCCATACTCATGCTCGATCAAATCGGGGATTCCCCGTCAACTTCGGGGTGGTTCAAGGATTACCCACTAGTGTGGGTTTATTTGTTAATGCAGGTTTATTTGTCATCCCTAATCTGTTGGTTCAGAGCCAAGTTAAAATGAGTTAGACTAGTTTCCATTGAGTCTCATGCATAAATAATATAAGGAATGGCTCTGGCCAATTAGGGGACCATTTTCATGCCAATGGGCTGAATCAGTGAGTCTGAGTCAAGTTAATAATTATGAAAAAAAATTAAATAAGTTTCTCATAAGTTAAAATTAACTTATGTATAAACTAATTTGTAAAAGATTTCACATCTTTTAGAAAAGTTATATGGCAATTTTCTTACATTAAGGATGACAAAAGATACAAGTCTCTACAAGTAATGATATAATAAATACCCATTTATTTGGATGGGTTTGGGACAAGTATTTACTTATAAAATTTTAACATGATTGGTGATAAACCCTTTTTTATTTTTGCATTTTATGCATACATTTGTACTCCAAGTGCTTTGTTCTTGCATTATTTTATTAAGTTTTAGATTAATTACTGATTAATTTTATGTAGAAGCTTCTGGAAGGAAAGAATGATGATGAAAATAGCAAAAAAAATGGACAAGTGGACCTAAGTTTCAAAGAAGCACGGCCAACATAATTAAGCTATAGCCCAAATTCTATAAATACATGCCTAATTTCTTTTTAAAGTGTGCATTTTTTATCATATCTTTAATCTATATTTTCATATTGAATAGGAAAAGAATACGAAGGCTCAAAATGGTGGATTTCTACAAAATATTCTATTATTTTTATGTCTTCAATATATTCTCTTATTATTATGGACTTCCTAAATACCATGAGTAAATAATTCTCTTAGACCTTGGATTGTAATGTAATAGATTTATGTGAACCCTTGTTTTGATTTTAATTGAATTCTATTTCTTTTATGATTGAATTGTTAATGCATGCTTAATTATTATTATAGCTTAGCACTCTATGTATGATTAATTAAATTAAAAGGTTCAATCATTTTTTTTTAAGGAAACTCATTAACGATTGAATTTTAATGAATTGCAAGTTCAAACAATTTGTGAAGACCTCCCACTTATCTCTCTAAACTTAAACCTTTTTTTTCTATAACATTTTGAAGGTCAATATGGAGTTAATTGATTAAGTGAGTATAAATTATTAAAAGTAAATCAATCTCAATAATCTATAACATAATTTGTAATAATTTATAATAAAGTTTAACTAGAATTAGGGGAATGATCTAAGTCTTAAGAAATCACAAGCTAGACTTTAATATTTGCTTGAATAACAATATAATTTATTTAATAGGAACCACAGTCATTCCTTTGGATTCAATAATCCAAAATTTTGTTCATTATTACTACTGCATAAGATATGTTTATCATTAAGCGCATTCTAAACGCATTAATAAGAATGGATACAAGTATTATATATATTATCCACCCCATCCCACTCTGCACATGATATATCATATTAGATTATAAAAAGCAAATCATAGCAACATTTATTGAACTTTTATCAAATTACATGACACTCTAATTCTTTTTCCTACATTAAGCTCCTTCTAAGTTTAAAAACATTACATTAATACCTCTACATGTTGAACTTAAGTTGTCATGGAAGTGATTCAAGCTACTCCTCAAGTCTCTCATCAAGTGAAGGCTTTTTATTTTGTTGTTTTAGCTAAGGTGTTTCAATTTATTTTGAAGTATTAAACACATTTCAATAAGTGTGGCACTTTTATTGATTTTTTTAGAAGTAATCATGTGTATGTGATTTTATAGTTCTTAATGTTGATATTTATTTGTGCAATTTGAATTCACTTTGAGGTTTTCAAGTTTGGAAAGCTAAGGTGTCTAAATTACTAGATTTTGTAATGATTTACATCAGGGATAATTGATTACGTAAGTTTGTAATAGATTATTAGGTTATCATTAACATCATAGTTTATCTGCCAAAACTTATTTGATAATTAATAGTCACTACAATAGTTTGCTGTAATTAGTTCAAATTCTAGTTAGTTGGGTAGTTAAAATCAATTTGGTTATTTACATTTTAATAACCTTATATAAGGCATGTACTCACATGAAAAGTTAAGTGATTCATAATACAATTCCTATACACTAAGAGTTCCTACTTATAGTGTTATTGAGAATGTGTGAGCCAGTTTACTCTAACATTTGGTATCAAGAGTGTAAGTCTGATCTTGAAAATTAAACAAAGTGCATGAAGAAAGTGAAAATGGCAGCAACATCAAACAATCTACCAACTTCTCTCCTTATACTCAATGGAAAGAACTATGATCGATGGTATACACAAATAAAGGCTATCTTCCGGTTTCAAGAGTGATTGAAATTGTCAACATTGGGCTCCAAGATCCTGGTGCAGAACCCACAAACGCATAGAAAGCAGTATTTCAAGAAGCTAACAAGAAGGATGAGAAGGCTTTGTTCATCATTTACCAAAGTGTTGATGCAAATATCTTGGAAAAAATATTAGGTGATAGTACTACGAAGGAGGCATGGGATACACTTACAAAGTCCTATGAAGGCACCGACAAATTGAAGAAGCTGAAGTTGCATGCATTAAGGAAGCAATACAAGTTATTGCATATGAATGATCAAGAAAACATGGTCAAGTATTTCACTCACATGTTAACCTTCATTAATCAACTGAAAAACCATGGTGACAAGATAGAAGATGGAGCTATTGTTGACAAAATCTTGAGAACACTCACTCCAAGATTTGATTCAATAGTTGTTGCAATTGAACAAGGAGTTGTCACTGATGGGATAAAGGTAGACAAAATGCAAGGTATTTTTTAGGCATAAGAAATCAGATAAATGAAAGAAATCTTATTAGAACGAAAAATCAAGCATTGTAGACTCAAACGTCAAAAAGGAACTCAAACAAGAACAAGAAAGGAAAAGGAAGCTGCGAGAATGGGAGAAATCAGCCTGATGAACCACTAAATCATGCACCTAAACAACAAAGGAGCTACGAAGAATCAAATAAGAATGATGCTCAAAAGGAAAGGAAAAATAAGTTGGATAAAAAGACAATAGAATGCTACAATTGTCAAAAGTTTGGCCATTTTGCTAAAGAATGTAAAAGGAAGAAGACCCCAAGAAACCATGATGAAACTCAATTAGCACATGATAAAGATTCAAATGTCGTTGATATGTTTCTCATGGCAACAACCACATTTGATGAAGAAAGTAAAAATCTGTGGTATTTGGACACGAGTGCTCAAACCATATGATAGAGCACAAAGAATGATTTATCTCTATGGATGACAAGGTAAAGAGTAGGATCAAATTTGCAGATAATAGATCAGTTGATGCTGAAGGAATAGGCAAAGTTTTGATACAAAGGAAGAATAGCCAGTAAAACCTCATCAATGATGTTTTGTTCATCCCTAATATGAAGAATAATCTTCTCAGCATAAGACAACTGTTGAAAAAGGGGTTTTCTATACATATGGAGGACAATCATATGAAGTTGTATGATCCATATGGTAAGCTTATTCTAAAGTCAATTTTGTCAAAGAATAGGAAATTTAAGATTGAAATCCAAACTAGTGAACAAAAATGTTTGGCAATCTTGATTAGTGATAAGAATTGGGTGTGGCATCATAGATATGGTCACTTGAATTTTAGAAGCTTGAGTGATCTGAAAACCAAGAAAATGGTGCATGGTCTACCTGATATTGACATTCCTAAGCAGCTATGTTCTGAATGTTGTGAAGCTAAGCAACCTAGGAACTCTTTCAAATCTAGTAGATCAAGAGAAAAATTAGAAGTGGTATATTCTCATGTATGTGGACCCTTTGAGGCATAATCATTGGGAGGAAATAACTACTTTGTCTCTTTATTAATGAATTCACTCGAAAGATTTAGGTCTACTTCATGAAACATAAAAGTGAGGTGTTCAATAATTTCAAGAATTTTAAATTGTAAAATGAGAAGCAAAGTGGGAATGTTCTGAAAATCCTACAGACTGATAGAGAAGAATAGTATAATTCTAATTATTTTTAGCAATTCTGTGATAAAGAGGGAGTTGTACATGAAGTTACTAAACCCTACACACCACAACACAACAGTGTTGTAGAAAGGAGAAACAAAAGCATCATGAACATGGCTAAAATCATGATAAAAGGAAAGGAAAGGAACTACCACATTACTTTTGGGGAGAAACAGTGTCTATAATTTTGTACATTCTGAATACAAGCCCCACAAAGAAGCTACAAGGTTGCACGCCTCAAGAAGCTTGGTCAAGACATAAGCCAAGTGTGAGTCATTTTTGAATTTTTGGCTCATTATGCAATAAGCATGTGCTTAAACAACTCAAAAAAAAGATGGATGACAGAGCAGAATCAATGATCCTCATTGGTTATCATCCAACATGTGCCTATAAGTTTTATAGTCCTAGAACTAAGAAAGTTCACATTAGTTGTGATGTACTCATCGATGATCTCAAAGGAGATTTTGAGATTTATTCTGGTTTAACAATGAATGCAAAAGGGGAATTGGTGCACTTTGCTATACTTGCTGAATCAAAACCTGTGAGTCAAGAAGAGGCATCCCAAAGTGCTCATTAGAGCAATGCCATGAAGGAAGAACTAAGGTCTATTGAGAAAAATCAAACCTGAGAACTTGTTGATTTGCCACAGGAAAGAAGCCAATAGATGTGAAGTAGATTTATAAAACCAAAATGAAGCCAAATAGAGAGGTGTCTAGATACAATGTCAGACTAGTTGCAAGAGGTTTTCTGTAGAAGCATAGACAAGACTGTAATGAAGTCTTTGCTCTAGTTGCAAAACTTGATATTGTAAGGTTTATTGTGGTAGCTACAAGTTACAGAGGTTGGTCAATCTGCCAGCTAGATGTAAAATCAGCATTTCTTGATGACCCTCTACAAGAAGTATACATTACACAACCACCCGTGTATGTTGTGACTGGTCAAGAAAGTAAGGTTTACAAGCTAAAAAAGGCACCATATGGTCTTTAGTAGGTTCCAAGGGCCTAGAATATGTGGTTTGATGAATTTCTAAGTCAACATAAATTATGAAAATGTTCCACTGAACATGGTACCTATGTAAGAGACCAAAATAATCATTTACTCATCATATGCCTCTATGTAGATGATCTTCTAATTACTGGAAGCAACTTAGAATATATGGTTGATTTAAAAAGAAGAATAATGTAGGAATTCGAAATGTCCTATCTTAGAGAGCTCTCATACCTCTTAGGTATTGAGTTTGTTAACACAAGAAGAGGAATGTTCATGCAACAAAAGAAGTACACAGAAGACATACTGTAAAAATTTAATATAAGTGACTACAATCTAGCCATTACTCGTGTTGAAGCTGGAACTTATCTTCAAGTAGTAGGAGATGAAAAGGAAGTTGATCCAACACTATATAAAGCAGATGGTAGGATCTCTGAGATATATATGCCATACCAGACCAGGCATTACTTATGGTGTTGGGCTAATCAGCAGATTTATAAACGAGCCAAGGACTCATCACCTTCAAGCATCCAAAAGAATTTTGAGGTACTTAAAAGGTACTTTGGATTTAGGAATACTTTACTGTTATGTTGAGAAAAATTTAGATAGAGAAGTGTATGGCTACAGTGATTCAGGCTGGTATTGAGACAAAGGAGATAGGAAAAGCACCTAAAGATATGTTTTTAAATTCGAATCAGCACCTATTTCTTGGTGTTCAAAGAAACAAGGAATGGTTGCTTTGTCAACATGTAAGGCATAGTATGTTTCTGCAGCTATGGCAACACAAAAAACAGCTTGACTTGAGGTTGTGATGAAGGAGCTAAGACTGGAATCAACTAAACCTATGAGATTTCTAATTGATAATAAATCGATTATTAACTTGACAAAGCACCCAGTTGCACATGGAAGGAGTAATCACATAGAAACCAAGTTTCATTTCCTGAAAGATCAAGTAAAAAAACAAAAACTTGAACTAGAATTTTGTAAGTCTAAGAAACAACAAGCTAACATACTAACCAAACCTTTAAAGAAGCTCAATTTTAAAGAAATGAGAAAAAAGCTAGGAATAATGTCTTTAGCAAATTTAAAATAAGACAGAGTGTTGTAATTAGTTCAAATTTTAGTTAGTTGGGTAGGTAAAATCAATTTGGTTAGTTACATTCTAACAACCTTACATAAGATATGTACTCACATGAAAAGTTAAGTAATTCATAATACAATTCCTATTCACTAAGAGTTCCTACTTATAGTGCTATTGAGAGTGTGTGAGCCAATTTACTGTAACATGGTTGTCTCTAACATGGTTGTCTCTTACCATTACCACAACAATATTGTTGTTAACCTCTTACCAATATTCTCATTCACTACTTTAACTCCACTTCCTACAACTTCTATAGAAGGGGTGGATAAAATTATATATACAACATTAATCTAAAAGTTTGACTAAATTAATAAACTATAAACTAAACAAGTTTTTTTTAATTTTTTTTTTTAAAATCTTACCGTGGATTCTAATGTATTTTTTTTTATATTGTAATATTTTCTTAAGGTCAAATGTGAGAATGAGAGATAGATACTGTGCGGGTTCAAATCCAATTATACTAACAAAAATTAATATACTAATTAATAACTAATATATTTCTATAAAAAATATTCTCTTAAGAATTAAAAGATATTACACTGATGAAAATAATAATTGAATAAAATTTAAAGAAAAGTCCATGTAATTTATTAACAGTGATATAGCATCTGAATAAGTAGTGATTGGTCATAAATGTAGTGTCCAAAAGATTGTAGACTCCGACAGTGGGACAAAGCTGATTTAGGTCCGTATTTTTGGCCAGTTGTGTTGGTGGATAACTATTGCTTGCTGGACACGTGTAGGGTCCAGGTAAAGAGCCAAATTAACAATCAACAAGAGACACCACGTTCAGTCTGGCACAAAAAATAAGTTTATCGTAATATAGTTTAAATTCTGATAAAACTATTTATATTTATTACTAGTGAGGAAAAATAAAATCTTGTGCTTGTTTCTTGCCCACTCATTATTGGGCCCAGCCCAAGTGCACACACACGAGTTGCAATTTGCAATTTGCAATTTGCAATTTGCAATTTGCAATTCTCTGTCACTCTCTTTCAATACTCAATACTTGGCAGAATCCTTATCTGCTTATATGTACCCTTCAATGTGCCTCTTCGCCCACTCGCCTACACATTTATCCCTATATTATATTGTATTTTATTCTGTGTTTTCGACCCCAAAACAATTTTCTCTCTATTTTACAATATACCCTTATTTATTTTGTCAATATTATGTTACTTCACAGGTACACCAGTTGGATTGTGAAATTTTATATATGTGCCGATTACAATACTTTCAAACTGTAACTCAATCATTTTAAATCGTTTAATCACTCAGGAAAAAAATGGATTTTTTTATAATTAAAAAACCATACCTTTTTTTTTAAGTGGAACTCAATAATTTTAAACTGTTAAATAAATCGAACTAAATTATGTGTAGTATTAGTTTATGAGAAAGAGTGCAGATCCTCTGCAGAAAAATTTGATAGTATTATTTCAAACAGTAAATTAGGGTTTTGGTTAGGGTCACAATGGGATGTGGCGGTATGATATCTCCATTGACGGAAAGTGTGGTTAGAGGCCAGACGTATAAATAAAGTAAATATGAAATTTTAATTTTTGTTTTTATTATTTGGTATTTTTGAGTTTTAGTATTGTTATATTATTTTTTATAATTTATACTTAAATTTATTTATAATTTATTAAATAAATTACATGTTAATTATTAATTATATTTAATTTATTAATTATTAGATAGATTATATGTTAAATGATTAATTATATTTTAGTTTTAATAATTTACACAGGTGTAAATAGGATGTGTGAAATTTTATTTAATATATAAGTATATCTAAAATATAAAAGTGAGAGCAAATATTAACAAAATCTCACATTCCTCTTCATCCCGATTATCTTATGTGGAAATCAACAATATAAATTTTTTTATAAAAATTAGAATATTTATTTGGCGGTATATAAAATGAGAATTAACAATATAAACATGATCGTGATTCCTAGTTTCTTAAACCTATTTGGCCGTATATAAAATGAGAATTAACAATATAAAAACAAAGAATATTTATTAATTAATTATTATATTTAAGCACAATCTAAAATTATATTCGACACAACTCAAAAATATCACACCAAATTTATTCTTATAATATTCACAAATAGACCATTATTTTATTTTATTATTTTTCCTCAATCTTGAGTTTTCTCGCTTCTGTTTTCGGTTACCTTTGTTTTCCTTCTTTATCTTTTTTTGCCATTGGAGAATACTCGAATACAAAAAAGTTTCCAAATAATGGAATAAAATTATGGGGGGTTTTTTTATAAGCAGTAAATAAAATTGTGGTATATTATATAAGAATATATATGAAGTAATGAGATCTATGGTTTAAGTATTAAATTGATCAATAATGTTGTTACTAAAATATTGCTGAAAATTTGACTACAGAGGATATACACTCTATTAGAAAGAGTGTCGTATACAGTCTTATATCGTGATCTCGCTGGTGAATTTATTTATTTTAACAAATAATTATCTAAAAATTCATTTATATTAATGATAATTTGTTATTGATTGAAAGTGCACAACTATTTTAAACTATGTGAGTTCATCACCTGTAAACTCTTAGTTTATTTATTAATTGTCAAATTAAACAAAGTTTTCAAAGTTAAAAAAAAATCTGAATAACTTATTCTAGCAAAACTACAAAAGGTTTATTTAATTTGATTTTTATTTGAAATTATTTATGCTTGTTTCAAAAAAGCTTTTTATTTAAAAACCAAACTAAACAAATTGCCAAGACGCCATATTCAATTTGTCTTTATCTCTTTATGCACTGTCTCCATTAAGAAAATGTAAATTTAAAAATAAATCTCGTGCACAGACAAAATGATATTAAAATAGATTCAAGTACCAAGTCTATAAATAAAATTTGATAGTAACCTGAAAATTCTACGAGAATGGCCTCCCAAAAAACGAATGAAAATCGTCATAAATTATTATGTAATCTTATGTCTCAATCAATTAATAAAAACTGTAATTTTTTTATAATTTTATTTATATTTTATATAATTCATTAAATAATATAATATTTATTATTAGTTAGACCAGAAACGAGACATTAATTTAAGACAGAATATTTTTTTAAAAAAAAAAGTAAGACAAAAAAACTAATTATTCTTTCTAGCATAAGATATTGATAATATCCATTAAAAACAAAAATTTCAGCTAACTTATTTTATGTATTTTGTGGTTCTCCTGTGAACCGTGTTAAGGTAGACCAGCAGAATTCTAAACCAAAATTTCAGCTAACTTATTCAATGTATTTTGTATTTAAACTTTTAAATTATAATATAGTATTTTAATTTTTTGAAATTATTGAATTTGTATTTAAATGTTAAATTGATGCTCACCCTTAAATATTAAATGTATAATAATTGGTAATAATTTAATGACGTAATGTATTTTAATCGTATAATTTAAAAATAATTTTGCATAATCGAAAAATATATGTAAATAATCGAATTATCGTTAAATAAGGAAATTAGAATATGGAAAATTATTAAATTAATTTAACTTAATGAACACAATAATGTCATCATTTAAAAATTAAAACAACATAGAAAAATAAATTTAAAATGTAATAAGAATTTAATTAATATAAACTGTTAATATAAAATTTTTTAGACTATATTCAATCAAAATATTTTGTTTATATTAAGTTTGTTAAAAAAATCTGACTTCAAGTCAAGACAAAACTCTTCTACACCATTACCACATACCAATTAAGTTCATATAATAAAACCAAAATTAGAAAGTAACTTCATTACTTTAATGAGTTGAAAGCTCTTTCATGTTAAAGTTTATACGTTTACAAACATATTAACTCACATTTAGTACAGAGTATTTAGATATTTAAAACTGTTATGGTTTTAAAATATTGAAATTTTTAAATATTTTCTTTTTATTCAAATTTTATCTTGCAAGTGATTTTTATATATAAGTTTGACTTTAAGAGAGATGCTTTATTCTAATATTAGTGTTTCAGCCTTTTTTACACTTAAAAAAAATGTAATTTCACTTAGAAATAAGTGTTGTCTCTTTTAATATTATAGGGAGTGGTGGTAGATATTATCGACAGATATAAGAATAAAATATTGACATAATGTATTTTTTGGATTCATGTACCGTTCATGAAATAATTTGTTTCATGGTATATAAATTCGGTTTATCTTTAAAAAAAACTAACATTGAGTGTTCGAAGTAGTAGGAATGAGATAAACACAAAACTGAGTTCAGCAGTTTAGAGTAGTTTATCCTCATTTGTAAATTAGGTTTGGTCGTAGCAGAAATTAGTAAATACGTGGTATTATTTTTTTAAAAAAAATTATAAGTGTTAGTATTTAGGTTATTTAAAAAATCAGATAAATTAATTCTTAATATTTCTTATTTTGTATAAAATAATTTTTAAAATATTATTTAAATTATTTTAAAAATATTACTTAAATTATTTTAAAAACTAATTTACACAAAAAAATATACATTAACAATTAATTTATTTGAAAATCCTAATGGGTAAATTAAAATAAAATTCACTGGAACGGAAATACGTGCTTACATGGGAACATTGGGCATTGGGACTGCGAGATATCCACAAACACAAAATTTGATGGTGGCTGGGCTCTATGCCCAAAATCTGGAGGGGAACTCCTGGCCCACCATAATGGGTCCCACTTAATCCATTTAACCAAAACCATTTTCGGATTATCACACAACTTAATAAAACAACTGTTGCTAACATTCTTTTAGACATTTTATTATACGTCAAATTAAAAAAAATATATATTTAATGATAGATAAGATCCATATCAGTTTCGATAAATTATAAAGAGTATTTTAAAAAATATGTTGCTATTATTTTTTATTTAATATTTATATCAAGTTTACAATTAAAGAATAATAAATCTTGAATAAAAAATTTATCCTCTTAATAATTTCTTTTATTTTTAAAAAATACTTCATTTTTGTTTTTATTTTTTTAAGATTTTATAGTTTGGTTATGCGAAAGATTTTATTTCGTTTTAATCCTTACTACTAAATAAAATAATTTTTGTTTTAAGTTTTATTGTATAATAAGTGTTGATTAAGTAGCTTTGACATATTAGTACATTATCATATCGAGACTGACACAAATATTCTCTTATAATACTCTAGGGTGTTTGGTAAAAAGTTAACTGAAAAATGAGTTGAAAGTTAAAAATTAGTGGAAACTAAAAAATTAATTCTAAGTGTTTGGAATAAATTTTTACATATTTAAATTATAAATTTATATAATTACATATTTAAATTATAAATTACTATATTATATATTTAAATTATAACTTTCTATAATTAAATATATAAATTTTAAATTGTATAAATGTGTTAAGGGATGGTCATTTCGTTTGAAAGTAACTAAGTCCAATCAAAGTCAATATTGGCAAGTGGTGACTTTTGCCAATGAACACACCTGTGTTAAGACTCCATGCAATAGGCAAGCAAAATGAAAGTGGTTTGCAAAAAGATTTGTTCCCTTCTTGAGGGACACTCTTAATATGAAGACAAGTGCATTTATTACACTTGCACGGGACAAATGGGTGTGAAGCTGAATCGTCATCTGGTTTATAGAGTAAAAGTTAGAGTCCTTGAAAAACATACATGATGCCTCTAGGGAGCAATAAATTCATCTCTAAAGCTATGCTGATGAACTTTTGCGTAGCAATCTTAATAGCATTGTAAAAATTAAGTGTGACGTGACTAGTAATGGACCTGTGTTTGAAAGGATTTATGTGTACTTGGAAGCTTGTAAAGCTGCATTTGCAACTACATGTCAACCTTTGATTAGGCTTGATGGGTGTTTCTTGAAGAGGGAATATATAGGTCATTTGCTGAGTGCAGTTGGCAAGGATGGAAACAATCAAATGATACCAATTGCTTATGTTGTTGTAGAGGCTGAACGTGGAGCTTTTTGGAGATATTTTTGGAGTTGCTATCATGTTATTTAGATATGGAGTGCAGACTGCATCATGGGAATACATTTCAGATCAACAAAAGGTATATTACATCTTCTTAATTCATTTATACAAACATTCAGCAAAAAGTTATTCATATACTTTACATATTAATGTTCTATTTATGTTGTAGGGCTTGTTGTAGACATTGAGGAAATCATATGGAAATAATGTCCAACATCGAGTGTGTATTAGGAATTTGTATGGGAACTAGAGAAAGAAGTATCCAGGTGCACAGTTGAAGGAAATGTTATAGGCAGCTGCAAGAGTAACCACTTTTTCTGATTTTGAAAGAGCAATGGAGAATCTCAAAAATTTTATTCATGATGCCTGGGAGTATTTGAACAACAAAATTCATTCAACATGGACACGATGCCTACTCTACAGACACCAAATATGACCTTCAAGTGAATAATATGTGTGAGGCCTTTAACAGAGCAATTGTGGAATATAGGGATAAGCCAATAATTACAATGTTAGAAAGGGTCAAGTTTTACATCACAGGCAGGATTGTCAACTTAAGGGGTTTAATGTACAGGTACGAAGGGCTTATATGCCTAAAATACCGCAAATTCTAGAGAAAAAAAGAAAGAGTTTACATTATTGGAATCCTAACTAGGTTGGGGATGATAGCATGTACTTGTTTAAGGTGTCTAGGCTTGTTAAGTTTGTGGTGGACCTAAAGCAAAGGAAGTTGTACCTACAAGAAATGGGACATTAGTGGTATACCATGTTGTCATGCTATAGCCTGCATATGGTACATTAATAAAAAGGTTAAAAACTATATAGAGAACTTCTACAGGTTAGTTACTTGCCAATCATTTATTTAAGTGATTTCATATAGTCATCTCATTTATTTAAGTACTTTGACAAGAAAAATATGTTTATGGCAACATATTCATACATTGTGTTGTCATGTAAAGGATCAAACTTGTGGGTAAAAAATATGAGTGAGCCAATACTGCCACCAACAATGAGAAAAGCTCCCTGGCAAACCAAAAAAATTTAGAAACAAGGCAAATGATGAGTCCAAAAGTGCGACATGGTTAGGAAGACAATCAACTTTAGTTGTTTGTAATAATTGTCAAGTTGGGCACAATATCAGAACATGTAAAGGAAATACAATTGTAGATAGAAACATACCCAAAGGGGGAAATAATGTATTAACATAATATGAGCTGTAATTTAAGGTGTAGACATTTTACTAACATTTTATTTCAATTTTTAGAAAACAAAAAAGGGAAAATAATGTTAGGACATCATCAACACCAACCACTAGTATCAGGGACATCAGAAACAAGAGAAGGAAGGTGGCTTATTCTATTAGAAATCATGCACAACAAGTAAATACTAGGGTTACTCGAAGTAGTGTGACAGCTACTGTCTCTGCCTCTATTGGGAATTTTGCACCTACACCAACAAACAATCATCTACGAATCCTTCAACTTCGTGAAATTCTGGATAGTTTGGAGGGTCATTTTGTAAATTGGTTGGTTTAGGTTGATTTTTTGGTTTAGGGTTTAAAGCAAGGTTTGGTCTAGTTTAGGGGATTTTTTTGCAAGGTCTAGTCTAGTTAAAGGACCTTTTTGTATGGTATGGTTTACTCTAGTTACAGGACTTTTTTGTAAGGTTTGTCTGGTTTATGTAGAAGAGTCTGATTTATTTATTTTTTTATGCAATGCTCACTGATTTTGTAGCATAGTTTACTCTGATTTTTTGCACACTAATGACAAATTGGTATTTCATGTAATTGTTAACTTTGATGGAATATAAATTTCATGTAATTATTGTATTTCAAATTAAATATAAAATTGACTTATGTGGTTGTAATAAGTGATGTAATCCCACCTAGCATGTATCATGGCTAGGAGGATTCAAGGAAGACACGGTATGGATGAGAGCTCATTGAAGATTTGAAGTCATTGTCTTCATTGTTTTTAGCTTGTAAATAATTTTTATTAAGCATAGAATTAGGGGTGTGAGGTCCTAGTTATAAGGCCTTGTATTTTGGCTTTTTTCTCTTGTAAAAGCATGTGGTACCTTAAAGTAAATTATGTGGAGTGTGTGTAGAAAAAGGTGCAGCCCATATTTGGGAGTGTGAGTCATTTCCACACCTCCTAGCTCATTTTTGTACCCCTCTTTCTAACACACGAAGCATGACAAACACAAGAGCCCACATGATCACCCAAATCCATTTATTTTAGCCACTAGTTTAGGTCTTGGTTCCCTAGTTAGTTAGTTAATTTTACTTAGGGGTTGAGCCTTATTGAGAGGTCCAAGATTAGGCTCTTAATCCTAACATCCCATCCCTATAAATAGAACCTCTCACTCATTGTAAATTTCACCTTTGAATTGAATGGAGAATAGTCTCTTTTGTGCACATTCATGAGTAAAAGGTCTTAAGGATCCTTACTCTAAAGGAACATCTTCCTAGTTGGTTTTTATCAAGAGTTTTTTTCCCTTGTGACAAACCTAAAACATTTTGGCTTACCTCTCTTTAAGAGTGGCACCCCACATCCATCTCTTTCTCCCTCCATCATTCATTTCATGATGCTTGGAACATCAAGGAGAAAGACCAAGGGAGTGCAAAATGATTTTGCATCAACAAGTTTATTTGGCATATTGGTTTTTAAAATTTGTTCAAATATGGTAGATTTGTATTTCAAATTAAATGCCATATGACTTATATGGTTGCAACAAGTTTATTTGGCAAATTGGTATTCATTGATATTGTAGATTGGTTTTTGAAATCTAAGTTCAAATATGGCAGATTTGTATTTTAAATTAAATGGAAAATTGATTGATATGGTTGCAACAAGTTTATTTGGCAGATTGGTATTCACTGATATGGAAAATTGGTTTTTGAAATTTAAGTTTAAATATGAAAGATTTGTATGTCAAATTAAATGGCAAATTTGACTAATATTTACATTGGTCTGATATAGTCTAATACTTACACTTGTCTGATATAGCAGCCACATATTTACACTCGTCTAGTTTATATGATAACAATATATGGCAGCAACAATTACAATCCAAAATGAACTTTCGTGAATTATGTATATATTATACTATTACCACTAACTAGCACACCAAAGCCAAGGAACCATTAGATGGACTTTAAATTTAAATTAGACTTTATAATGTTGAAATTTGCTACATAAGGCATTATTAGAATCCAAAATGAAATTTAAATTGGACTTAAATCAAGTCACTATTAGAATCCAAAATGAATTTTAAATTTTCATATAACAGAATATTACAAAATGGTTATACTTAACTTAAACATCTCATTAACATATTCATCAATCTTTTGATACATATCAAATGACATTCTTTTCATACATTCAAATTTCCCTAAACTAAATCAATAAACCTAACATCAACATCTTCCCTAACAACAATGATAACATCAAGAATAAACATAATTCCTAAACATAGAATCAACCCAACATCAAGTAACATTTTCTTTTCTTCAGTTCTTTCAAATTTTCTTCGTGTGTAGAATTTGATTGTTGCAACTCTTCAACCCTTCTAAGCAAACCGAGAATGATCTTTTTCTCTCTAATGTTCAACACTGGATCATACCATTGAAAAAATCACATGCTCTAGTCTCTGTCACCTGCATCTCATCCATTTCAAAACATGGGTTACAAATTAAACATGTAAAATCTAAAACACAAAGAGTTTAACTCAATTCTACTAATATCATCATTGCCTCAACTTATAAGACCTGCAATCATAAAATCTTCTCCCTGGGTTATCCTTCGTCCATGATATCACCAATGGAGTTTCCACCTTGCAAATGCACAGCACTCGACACCTTCAAGGATGAGACTCCTAGTTGTAGGAAATGTCACTTGTTTCCATGGTAGTATGCAGGATGGGCAAGAGGATGAGGACGAAGGTGAGTGAGGACGAAGATGAGAGAGGACTGAGGACAAAGGTGAAGTCCAATATTTGGAAAAAGGGGCTTTTAGAAGTTCATTCACTGTTATTTCTAAGTAACTGTGTTACGTTACACAATAATTACACTTAACAAGTCAATGTTCCAATTTTAACAATCAACAACTTCAACATGTATGCAAGTTTTAAAATGGAGAGACAAAATGTGTGCAATTAAAAATCAGAGGACAAAATGTGCACAAATGTCAAAATAGAGGGACATGAAGTATAATTTAGCCTACAAAAAGGAGCTAATAACTGAAACTTAGAGTAACTTTTTAGAAAAAACTAGTAACCCTTAAAAAAATTTATAATTTTTTATTGTCCAAACGGAGCTGAAACTATTTTTACTAATTTTTCATCTTCAGCTAAAATGATAAATCAAACATATCATTGTTAGTGAATTTAATCTCTTATATGTTCAAAATAATTTATAACATCAACCAAAATTATAAGCAATTAAAAATATAGCTTGTACCAAAAAAAAAAATTGCATGAAATTATCTTGTCATACATCATGAAAACGTCATAAGTTATGGACCTGCTAATATCATTGTTTCTGACTTTACATTGTTTCTTGAAAGGAGAAATTACAACAAATTTTAAGGAATAAAATAAAAAAACATTTAAACAACCAGACTAAAAAATTTAAAAGACTCTCTGGGACAACGTCATTTCTGTGGTACATAACATTTTTCTCTAGAATTTATAAAAGCTAGTAACACACTCTCTGACGTAATTGTTTGAACATTCTCTGTGATTTGTTTAAATTTATAAAGGGAAACCATATTTATGTAGGATCTGACTTGTTTCATGGGCAGCATAAGCTTTGGGTGACGTTGTGCTAGAGCCATATGCTGCAACTTCTATAACAGAGAGTTTGGAGTTAAAAGGTCATTTCTGTGGTATTTTATTGGAAAGACTTATATAGAGTCCTCCATGAAGGCTTTCATTTTCAACTGGGTAATGATGAGTTGTGACGGTGCTCCTTTGTCTTCTGAAGTTCCGTTTGTGCACATTTTAGATTCTGCTATTAGAGTTTGTGATGTTTATAGTCCTCGGCTGTTGTTGCACCAGTCCGATGGTCTAGCTGCTTGTCTGGTAAGTATTCAGCATATGCATTACAAATTTCTAGGCTTTCTCTGGACCACTTTATCCCTTGGGGCTGCATTTGGCGGGTGAAGACTTCAGAAAACATTTAACATTTTCTCTGGCATATTTGTTGTGTTGTGGTACTCTACCTTCCAGGTCCTTCTTATGCTCTTGGCATATTTTGGAGGTGTGGGTTGGAAGGAGAGCATATTCTTCATATCTTCACTAATTGTGGCCTTGCGATGGTGGTTTGGCAGCGGGTGGGGATTAATGGACACATTATTTCTCAAAAACCTTGGAAATTGGCCCACCATTAATTCTTCTCAAGGACTATGATAAGCATGGAACCTTCTTCTTCTGTGTGTTATGGTTCCTCTAGAAGGCAATGATGAAGTGTTCAAGTGGATACTTTAGTTTGTCAAATACAAAGTTTTGCATCTACTGTTTTGTGGGCTTGTCATGTTCCAACTGGGTTGCAGTATACTCAAACTCAACGGGGGCAGGAACTTCGTTGTATTCTAGCATAGTGAACTTCTATAGAGATTTTGGTGTTGGGTAGAATCTTTATGCAGAGTTGTTAAGTACTATTCTACATGGGATTCGGTTGGCTTGGCTTTGGATAGGGGTTTCAAGGATGTGTTATGTGTTTCTCTCCTTGAATGCTTTATCCATCATTTAGGAAGACTTAAACCCTCTTCACAAGTATAGTCTGATTGTCGCATCCATTCTGGATAATTGCGGATATAGTTCTTTGGGATTAGTATTTGAGTTTTAAATACAATCCTCCAGAAAGAAACCATTTCCTCACCAAGTTAGGTTCCACATGACTTTTTGTTCTTTTTCTTGGTTTATCATCTTCATGTAAAAAAATTACTTTCTCTCCTATAATTTTTTTAATTTTAAAAATTTTAACTAATAATAAAGTTTGTAGTGAGAGAATTGTTTTAAAAGATGTTTTGTTAATATTGAGAAACCTTAAAATGCTGTATTAAACACATCAAATGAGAAATTGTCACCTCATTATAATAAATATAATAAATAATAAAATAAATTTCCACCCTCTACCCTTACTCTCCTCTCGCATCATCATTTTCCTGATTGACCTCTTCCATGCCCCTGTCATTTTTCTCCTTCTTCTCTTGTACGAGTCACCCTTCACACAAAGTTTCTTTCTTTCTTTTTTCTTCTAACATCATTCGAAACAATCAACACAAGACAAAACGACAACACACCCCTTGTTTGATGCACAATGACATTGGCATCTTCCTCTCCCTCTTTGCAAGTTCATGCTTTCAATAACTGAATAAGCCAACTTAACACCAAATGCAAGCTCCAACAATGAACCCTCCATTTTCTCTTAATCTCAACCCCTTCCATCTTTTCTTACTCCTCCTTCCCAATTCTCCAATCTTTTTGTTAGCTATTAGTGTGAAGCATTAATGTAATATAAATCTCAAAAATCTTTTTAAGGATACATTTTTTCAACTATTTTTTTTATCTATATGTATTTAATTATATATCTTGTTTAAAAAATATTAAATTCAATTTTACTTAATCTAACAACTTGTTGGAAAACTTTAAGTAATCTTGGGTGATAAAACTCATTTGCTTTTATTAAAATATTTAACAATTGTTAAAAAATGTACAAGACATGTTTTTGTGGCGTGCTCTTCTTTTGAAGTAAAATTACTTTTTAAACTCCATATAGTGAGGCAAGAACCATGCTTGAAAAAACAAATATAAATAGAAACCTAAGTAGCAATTATAAAAAATAATGTATAGACCGTACAAATATTTTATATTATTTTTTTAACTATTATTTTTAATCTAAACAATTAATATATTCACATTATAAAAAATTTTGTTTTATTAGTTATTATATATAATATTATAGAAAGGGAATAGGACATTTTGTCCGATGAATCCGAATTTTTATTTTATGATTGACTAATGTAAAGCTTAATAATTTCGAATTGGATCAGTTTCTCCTCAATAAATAAGTGTTTGGACAAAAAAAATCCTACCTAATGGAGAGATATTGGGGGAGGTAACAAAACCTTGTACTTTTCATTACAAAACCAATAAAACTAAAAAAGATGGATTATTTTGTGAAAGAATTTTTGGACCTATAAAAAGTGAGATTTGTGCTAATAAAAATTATTGAGTAATTAGATATAAAAAGGAGGAACCAAAATTTTGTGAACAATGCGAAGTAGAATTTATTGATTCTCATATAGGTAGATATCAAATGGGCTATATAACTATTTTACTCTTTTATAGTTTCTCTTATAGATATAACTTCTTCTGCGTTAATAGTTGCATATCTTTACATTATCATAAACCATTTTTCCTTAAAAAATAAACACCATTAATTTATATTTATATAAGAACCTGTTTTAATTTATAACATTATATAAAAAGAATGGAACCTTTTGGTATTCATATTTTATAACTATTTTATCCTTCTAAAAAATGTAACTTTTCTCACAAATATAACTTTTTCCACAATGGCATATATCCACATGTTCTATGTTACTGCAAATTATTCTTTCTTAAACTTTATTAATATATATATATGTGTGTGTGTTTAATATTTGTAAGAGTTTAATTAGTATATGCTAATAATAAAAAAGTTTTACACTTAGTTCTAATTAAACTATAAGCATTCTAATTAAACTACATTTTTAATCTATAATATTATAGAAAAGGAATGGAATTTTTTGTGTCCATATTTGATTATTATTTTACCTTCTAAAAAATGTAATTTTTCTCACAAATATAACTTCTTTCACATTACTATCAAGGGTTTTACTCTATTACAAATCATTCTTGTTTAAACAACCATTAATATATGATTATATTTAATCATAAATATTTTTAACAGAAATATGTTTCATTATTTTTTATGATATCTATGTAAAAATTATATTAAATGATACCAAATGTACAAAGCTATTAAATTAAGTACAATTTTTATTTTATTTTTCTATGGAAATTTAATTTAGAAATTGAAATATTTGAATAAAAAAATTATATTTAATTGATTTGCTTTACTCAAGGAGTGTAACTCAATTAGTAACACTATTAAATTAAGTTTGTTTGTCTGGAGGACCTGTATTCGAATCTTACACCATACATTCTTAGAGAGATGAGAAATAGAAACATTAAGTATTACTAAATGTGATCACCGTATCGTTAATCAACCACATTGATTTGCTTAATCCGCGGTCATGATTTTTTACTAGATATACCTCGATCTCGAAAACATGATATTCATTTTATTATTATGTTGCGCTATTTGAATTAACTTGGGGAAGCACATTTGATACGAAATTTCATTTGATTATGAAAATGAATATGCATAGCAAATACATAACTGCAATTATGGAATTAAAACGTAAGTGAATACAAATAAATAAATGAAAACTAAAGAAGGAAAACGTAAGTTATTGTTTTTTTAACCGTGCATCACTTTCTAAATAAAGAGACGTGATACAGAAGATAAAATAAGAAGAGGTGAACGATTTCAATCTCGCAATTTGTTTAATAGTTTTATTTAGGTTTCATCCTCTGCTTACTGATTTATTAGGTTAATTTTAAGAACTTATATTCATTTTATTCTAATCATAAAAATTCAAATTGATTTTTTAGTTGTTGTTAATCATATATTTCACTTTAAAAAATCTAAACAATTCATATAAAAAACTTATTTTTCACCTTAAAGATTTGTCTAAAATTTATATTAGATAATTTTGAGAAAAATAAATTTAAAATTTAAAATTCATCTTAAAATCTCTTACTAAACTCATGGAAAGGGGGATATATAAATCCTTGGTTGAAATAATTTTGACACGCTGAACCAAATCACTTTAATTAAGCAGTATGTAAACAGGAAAAGATACAACTAAAAAATCAATCATTATTTGTTAACCATGTATAACTTTTTAGTTAAAATAAATAAATTTAATATATATATATATATATATATATATATATATATGTATGTGTATATTCTGAAAATGTAAAGATTTTTTTAGCTAAATGGCAATGGCAACAGGGAGCATGAAATCAAACTGAATCAATAGCTATGTTTATGCAGATTGGCTAAATCATGCTCATAAATCATACTGTAATCAACAAAACCATGTGTCGCAACATGACAGCCGTAGAAATTCACAGTCAGTGTTTGTTTCCTAATGAGTTTTCATCTATAAATATAAAGAGGGGCCTTGAAACCTGGACTACCGGGAAATGAGAGACATGATCTACAGATTATAGAAGCAAACCAACATCATTTAATTATATTTCACATGCTGTGTTTTAGTTTGTGGAAATTGATATTGATATATACCAAAAGAGTAAGATTTATCCCATCTTTCTCGTGATGGTTCTGGCTCACAAGCCAATAAAGGCAACCACAACCTTCAACACCACTTGATCACATTCACTGTTTCCCGTTTCCAATATTCTAAATCTCACTTCTCAGGATTCCCATTTCCATCATACTTACAAGTTAGTTCATACTCTAACTGCTCACCTTAAAATTCCTCTCGGTAGTCTTAGTTTGCTTTTCATATCCCTATATCATTTTTAAATATTTGCATTCATTGTTATTATTTTAGTGTCACTTTAAGTTTCTGACACTATTAACTGTTGCCCCTGCTTCGTATTGTACTATTTTTATGTAATGTAATCTTCAGTCGGTTTGCTTACAGTTTGGAACTTGGAAGTACAAGCTTTCGGGATTTGGAGGTTAGCTCTTTGCAAGTGTTGCACCTCATTATTACTCTCTGGGGTATCATATCTGAAATTCAGGTTTCTGTTAGTATTCAGGCAATAACAATGGTGTCCGCTTGTGTGACCTTGAAAGCCAATATCCATTTAGTAAACTCGAGAAAAGGCAATACTTTTCGTCAAGGTGATGGTTTTTTAGGTGAGAGACTCAAAGGGTGTCTGAATTACAGTCCCTGGATCATTAACCAATTGACGCCGGAGAGGGTGAAGAAGGCCAAACCTGGTGGCGTTTCTGCTGTTCTTACATCAAGTAATACCAAAGAATCAGTGGTAAGTTCAATTCAGTTGTTGGGTCCATTTTCTACTTCCCAGCCTTCATTTTTTATGGTCTTGATCAGTATGGTTGTTGTAAGACTAGGTCCCTTGTTTCTGTGGCTAACGTTTTTATGTCATTATTTGATAAATGATCGTTTTATCATTTTGTGAATTTCGTTTTCAGGCCATTCAATTGCCATCGTTTTTCAGAAGAAAGGCTGACCCAAAAAAAGTTGTTTGCATCATATTGGGAGGGGGGCCTGGGACTCAACTATTTCCTCTTACCAAACGAGCTGCCGCACCTGCTGTGAGTAAATCCTTGTCTTGTCTTGTCTTCTTGACTGAACAGCCACCGTTTCGAGTGTTTTTGGTGTTGTTCTAAGTTTTAACTCGGTAATCTATATTGACCTTTAATACAATACAAATCATTATTAATCCAATTGCTTAGGTGAAACTAATTCTAATTGTAGACGACACTAAAGGATCTGTATCTAATTCTGTGCTTAAAAAAGACTCAAATTTCTTGGAGTTCCATGTTAAGACGATTAAGTATGCGTTTGCAGGTTCCTGTTGGTGGATGCTACAGGCTTATAGACATTCCAATGAGCAACTGCATCAACAGTGGCATCAACAAAATATTTGTACTGACCCAATTCAACTCTGCATCCCTCAACCGTCACATCTCCCGCACCTATTCTGGAAATGGAATCAACTTTGGGGATGGATGTGTGGAGGTATGTAACACAAAATTAGATGATAACTGTTAGAGACTTAGACGTCATACATCATTCTCTGGTTGATTTTTTGCGTAAGATATATTTATGGAACTTATAAAATGAAAAACTATTCATAAAATTTTATCAGAGACACAGCTTTGACTGTGATTGATAGAGAAGTATAAACCACAAGAATGATTTTACTATATTCTGAGAGGAGGGGACGCCGGGCAATGATTGTAGACCAATCACTGTTTTTGTTCGTTATAATTTAATATGATAAAGCAACTCTAATAATAATAAACAGGTTCTGGCGGCTACTCAAACAGCAGGAGAAGCTGGACAGAAGTGGTTCCAAGGAACCGCAGATGCTGTGAGGCAATTTACATGGGTATTTGAGGTGGTAACATAACACGTACCAGATTTGTGTATACACTGCATGTCCCTCTCTCATTAAGTTGTACTGGACACTAATAGTTTGAACGTTGTAGGATGCCAAGCACACAAACATTGAGAATATATTGATCTTGGCTGGAGATCATCTATATCGAATGGATTATATGAACCTTGTGCAGGTATACAGGTTTACTGTTTAGTACTCAAGAGTCATGTAATTAGCAAGGCAATCATCTAAGGCCCAAATTCTTGTAACTAATAATTATTGCAATTAATTCTGTGAATATTTTGTGTTATTCACATTTCACAGAAGTAAGGCAATTAATTCTCGTCTTTTCTCTTACCCTTTCTTATGTGTTCATAGACCAAGTCTTTTAATAATTTTTTCTAGACACACCACACCCACTTCATACTTTGGAGTGTTCCCAGTTTTTACTTCTACTGATTATCCATCTTCTAATAAATATGCAGAGTCACGTAGACAGAAATGCAGATATTACAGTATCTTGTGCTGCTGTAGGTGACAGGTGTGTTCATCCATCTTTTACGCGTGTTTTCTTTTTTGGTTGCACGTTTGTTTGTTTTGCATCACTGCTGCTGGGACCTGGAAAATGTAATCACTTTCATTGGGAAGGAGAGGGTCACAATAGAAAAAGAGCAGAGACACACTAACTTCCTCAACATGACATTTAAAATTTACCTTCATTTCTAATTGCCTGTTTCTCAGTCGTGCATCGGATTATGGATTGGTCAATGTAGATGGAAGAGGTCGTATCATCCAATTTTTAGAAAAACCAAAGACAGCTGATCTGAAAGCAGTGGTAAGTCCAAAGACCATTTAATATTCAACTAAAATAGGTTCTTGGTAACTATCAGAAAGAACCAAAAAGAGAAGCATTCTCCATTTCAATAGTCTTTCGTCATCTTCTTACATCTGAGCATCCTAGCACTACAAAAATTCCTGCGAAGTTCATATATTTATCCAGAATAACTTGTCAATTGTCATACATCATATAGGATATCAAAACAAATTGGTGTCCTAAACCTATTAAGAGCGTGAATATATATATATACACACACACGATGAGAAAAAGGACTATATGGACTGCAAGTTTATATAGACTTTCATTCTACCTTTCAATAACCATAAGTATGAAATATTCCTACAAACATGCATAACCATAAGTTAGTTTGACCAGATAAATTAATTTGGCACACTAAGCTTGTTTTAGCTGTTTATAAATTACATTTTTTTTCTCATTAATTTACTTAGATATTTTTATCTCTCTAATCAAATATCTTTTTTAGTATTTTAAATTTATTTACTAACTTATCAATTAATTTTACCAAACAATTTCAATTAAATCATTTAGTCAATAAGTTTCTAACTTTTCAGTTAGCTTATAAATTTCAGTTAGTTTCTTTTCAAAAGAAAGTTTGGGATAACTTGTTCAAGTAGCTTATAAACTAATTTTATCAAACGTAGCTCTAATATTTGAAATTATATGTACTGACATAATTAGTGGTCATAATATACTTAAAGTCTTCTCTCGTTCTAGTCATGCGTTCCTGTTGCCTCTGCAGCAAGCAGATACTTCTGTTTTCGGGTTATCACCCCATGATGCAAAAAAGTCACCATACATTGCATCTATGGGTGTTTATGTATTCAAGAAAGATGTTTTGCTCAAGCTTCTGAAATGGAGATATCCTACATCAAATGACTTCGGATCTGAAATCATCCCTGCAGCGGTGAGGGAACACAACGTCCAAGTAAGAGAAATTCCACTAAATAATAAATATATCTCCTTCAAATGTTTTGATATATTCTAGAAGGAGTCTTATCTTGAATTTACAAGGAACTCCTTCAGTGAGGTAACTATACAACTTGAATGTCTGTTGCCTTCTTTCAGGCATACTTTTTCAATGACTACTGGGAAGACATTGGAACAATAAAATCATTTTACGATGCTAACTTGGCTCTTACTGAAGAGGTGGGTTCAAGATATCTAGAGTGGCCAAAATTTCTAATTTAACCGTCTTTTTTGTAGGCATATACGAGCCACAATGTACAAGATGCATAGTTATTTAGTTTCCCTTATTTTGCTTTCAGAGAAATATAGAGCGGTGGTCATTTAGTATTAGGCCACCGTGAATAAATCAACAAAGTATAACTAACAAAACTTGGGGATTGGGGAATGACAGTCTACATTGCAAATTGTTGCACACTAAATCAGTGTAGAATAAATCAACATAGTATAAAACTAACGGTTCCTTATAAATGGAAGCTTGGGGGAACATGTTCAAGATCCATCAGCCAGATTACAATGAAACTCAAAACTCAAGAGCTTGTGAATGTAGCAAATTTCAAATTGTCAAGTATCCTGAAACTAATATCTGTTTTATGCTACTGACTTGCAGAATCCAATGTTCAAATTTTATGATCCCAAGACACCCATTTACACATATCCAATATTCCTTCCACCAACAAAGATTGACAAATGCCGGGTAAGACTGTGACATCCATCACAAAAGTTTGTTCTTTGGTTTCATGAGATGTATGATGTATATCACTTATCATGTTAGTGTATCTGTAGATTGTGGACGCAATAATCTCCCATGGATGTTTCCTGAGAGAATGTACTGTCCAACATTCCATTGTGGGTGAACGCTCACGTTTAGATTATGGTGTTGCACTCCAGGTAAACTACCATAATTTCTAGACTAAGGATGCTAGACCATTCTGTTGAAGGTTCTTACTGTCCAAAATTTTAAAATCACCTTTTAAAGGACACTGTAATGATGGGAGCTGACTATTACCAAACTGAATCCGAAATTACTTCTCTGCTGGCAGAGGGGAAGGTTCCCATTGGCATTGGCAGGAACACCAAAATTAGGTAATCTCACCCTAAGATTTCAATTTGTTGGTTCTAGAAGTTAACAAATGTGTCTTTATCATGATAAAGAATGATCTTTGTTACTTGTCCTTGTTGAAGAAACTGCATAATTGACAAGAATGCAAAGATCGGGAAAGATGTCATCATCATGAACAAAGATGTGAGAATGGTTGCCTTATCATGTTTTTACATTTGAGCCAATTTTGTTAATTAATATTTTTCTAGTCTTAAATAATTGTGTAACACAAATCATTGGTATCATGTAGTTATGTATTACCATGTAAATAAATTATGTCTGTAGGGCGTTCAAGAAGCAGATAGACCAGAAGATGGATTTTACATTCGATCAGGAATCACAGTCATAATGGAGAAGGCAACAATAGAAGATGGAGTTGTCATATAAATGGCTCGTGGTACTTTTATCATAGGCTGGTGGCCAGAAGTAGATCGAAGAAACATGCCGAGGAACTTTTAAAATCATTGGGGACAGAAGGGTTCAATTGAGAAATCAGCAGCTCCTTGTGTTATACTATATATGCAAAATAGAAAGCTTTCCCACTGCATGTAAAAATAGAATGAATAAATAGTTAATGAATTATGAAATCAAGATGCATAAACGTAAATAAAATGAAAAGCTGGATGTGGAAATCACTAAAGTATTTACTTGGGGGATAATGAATTTAAGGACCGAAAAGAATTTGAGGGCTTCTCCATGGTTTTCTTCCTCCCCACATTGAGAAACAGTTTTTAAAGTATAACTAGTAATTAATCTATTTTTTTTATCCAATAAATCCAAGAGTACTAGTGAAAATAGAACTAAGGTTGAGTTTAGCAAGAGACAAACTACCTGAACCCACGGGAGAGAGGGATAATTATAGGATCCAAACCCATATATCACTTTAATAAGACAATAACTTTGTAAACACTTTCACGTCAAACCTCAACCGCAATTGTTACTTTCAACAAATTATACATCAAGCAAGCATTAATTATTAGCATAAAAAATTCACATGGCATGTTCATAAATAATTCTTGCTTAATTTTGTTGTTTAAAAAATGGATACTCCCATGAAGACGTTTATGATTCTTCAATGATTCATTATCAGTGATGCTCCTCGTCTTAGGTTATATTGAGGGGACACTTTAGGGATGCAATTCGTATATTGTACGAAAAAGACGGATGCAAAAGCCATTTATTTTCCATAGGCGTGTGAATGGCTTTTTCTATCCTGGACCAAATTCCAATGATTCGGCTAACAAAATGTTCCCGTCTTTTACTCCGATGCCTTTATGTTGTTATGTCTTTCTTTATATTTCGAAGTTATCTGCTTTGGGATTAGATATACTTTGTTCTTGTAACCTTTGCTTGGTCCATCCGTAGGCCATAGTACACCAAATCATGCCAAAAATCACTGTTTCAAAATGGCTCGCTAAAAGCTAGTCCACACCAGCCTAACAAACTTTCTTGCAAATCCTGCTCTTTTCCCAACAGATGAACTTTATCATCCAGTTAAAAAACACTTGGAAAAAAGGATTTTCAATTATGATATACCCATACACTGATAGTATCAAACTTTTATAAAGCCATTTTAATTAAATTCTTCTAAAAAATAAGATCATAAGTGTATACTTTACTTATGAGGTTGTCAGCCATTTCATAAACAATAATTTCAAATACTAGAACAAGATATTGAACAAGTTTTGCTATTTATAGTCTTAAAAACAAAGCAGACTATAACTGAATTTTAAGATACTACGGAGCACTTCTTTCAGCCTAACATGATGCAGCGAATCTTGAACATTAATACTTACAACAAATTTGGCTATGTATTGATATCAGCATATCTATATAAGGTTTGAAAACATGTCCAGGGTACTTCCTCTTCAGTCTTCCTTGGTTAATACTTCTATTAAGAATTCCACACGCTTTCGGACATCTAGAATCATAAATCTTTTAAGTGTTGAGACAATAGCGATTAGTCTTAAATAACTTTTAGCTCAACAAGTGGCAGAACTTCGTCACATTGAGGAAGCTATTGTTCACGGGTGTAGAGTTCAACCTAAAACATGCACAATCGCATATGAAACCCCTTGAACATGATATTTCATCGAACCTTACGATTAACGCGGTTAAATATGCTTAACTTGGTAATATGACTTGAGTGGTAAAACAGGATTCCACCCCTCCTAAGACATTTCTCCCATCCTCAGTTATTGCATAAGTATATATACATTACATACAAAAAAATGCATGCTCCCATCATAACCTCTTCGGATGCATGCACCGCTTAATAATATTTTGTTTTGATCAAGTCAAATCCTAAGAGAACAAGATTAGCAACTATTAAACATGATTGTGGCATACACATGGCCAGACCATTTCTCCATTCTCCGCATGACTTGGAGTACAAAAGTAAGCACTAAGCAGCCATAATGCCATATCATGTATTTCTTTCAACTAATCCTGTGAATCTCCCATCATAAACTTCATAAGAAAATTTTGTCACCCAATGGACAACAATTTCAAAAACCCTTCATATTCCAAACTATCACAGGTCCCTTTTTCATAAGCTCAGAGGGATTCAAACTGTTCATAGCCTTTCCCATCAGGGCCATGGCAGCAATGCTAGGAAACTGTTTCTTTTGAAACTCTTCTAACACAACATTTGAAGACTTTGGTTCACGAAGCTCCCCTAATTCATGCCTCTTTTGGGAAGATGCAGCACGATTATGACTCCATCTCTGAATCCACGGATGTGAAAGTGTAATTTCTACAGTTTTCTTCGCTTCAGTAAAAGAGGACTTGTCATTTGTTGATACTGTAGCAGGTACTTCTGGTACCATCTGTCCTTCAGCATGATGTACCGTTTTGGGTTCCAAACTAGTTTTGCTATCTTTCATAATTTTGCCAAATATAGTTTTAACTTTTTCATGCGAAGAAGTTTCTCCAATTTTTGTATTCTCAGTACCATAAGCAGAACCCAATGTGCACAACTTGAGTCGTTTGACCCATCTGCTGCTTGGATCTGATCCCAAAGAACTACTGCCAGAATTTGACCTTGCATGAGAAAGAAAGTGATCCAAATCAAGGCTGTGGGTTCTTGATGTGCTAGTCTCCCTTTCAACCACAGGATTTTCCTCAGTGAGAAGCTCATGAGGTTCTTGGTTTATATCTGGTATTGCTGTATTCACTGATTTTGCTATGGTTTTCTCTCTAGCTGAAATTGCTGCAACTTGAGAGGTGAGCGAGTTTTGACTATCCTTGGAGCACTACAAAAATCAAAATTTGACAACTACCTAATTAGTCTCTCATAGTTTAATATGGTATCAAATTTTACAAGGCACGTGGTTATTAAATTTAAAAACCAATTACAAAAGCAAATAATGAATGAAACAGTGTGTGTATGAGTATATGTGTGCGCATGTGTGTATTCAAAGTCAAGGAGTTAAGAAACAGTGCCACTCAAGTTAGCTGCTTCTCTGTATGACGCCATTCAGCAGTCATTTTGAATTTATGATCAATGTGATTTTTATTGAAATGTGTAATGTTGCACTCTCCTATGATTTTTAATTATACTTTCATATGATTTTAATAAAAAGTTTTCATTTTAAATCATTAACCAGCGCCCTTAGCAAGACCTGTAAAATTATCTAATGCTTGAGAAAGAAAGTGGTAATTGAAAATTAAATGCTGCTCTATCACGAAGATCAAACACTAGGATTTACAATTTAGAAACATTACCCTATTTGTTTGCAATGGAACATCACCTGCAACAGACAACAGGAAGAAGCATCAGCAATTTAGCAAACAAAAACAAAGTTACAGCCACCAAATTGCAAAAGTCAACTGAAAACATTGAAAATTGAACATTAAGTAATTAATCAAACCAAGAATATATGGAGAAAAATAGAAAAGCTAAATGAAGCCGTAAGTAAAACTCGATATGGCATATATCCTTCAAGAGTGTGCATACATACCAGGAAGATTATTCTTATGTAAAGCATCGATGTCCATAGTATCTGTTTCAGCAGATGATTCATTCTTAAGGCATGTAGGATATTTGAAATCTTGGACATTTTCTTTTCCTTCACTCTTTATGGAGCTCCCTAGAGCTTCCAGCTTCAGACCTTCCAGTGCATGGCCACTCGTGGGTGGAGAAAAATCAAGGGTTTCATTGAAAGCATTCCCCTTTAATTTGATAGGTGGTGCCATTGGCTCTCTAAAGAATTGACCTCTGTCAGAGAAGTTAACATCAGTTTTTTTCGACCTTAGAAAATGGGGAGTTGTCTGGGAAATTTTGGGATGACCTCTTGAGGATTCTTCAACTGAATCTATACTGGTGTATATCTTCATAGACCCCGCATCTTGAATAGAACAAGGCATTTGTGCTACCACAGAGCTTAGTCCATCAACATTTTGTGGTTTATTTGACTTTTGCGGTTTATTTGACTCTGAGGATCCAGTCTGGTCTGTAATATTCGGATTAGCAACATATTTTTCAATCTCATGGTGCTGACCACGAATAAAATATAATCTATCATCACGTCCCGCCATGGAATCATGCGGTAAATGAGTAATACCACCTTGCATCCATCTTGATAAGGAAGACTTTTGAGGATCTAAGAGGGTACTCATTTTCTTCTCGCTGATTAAAAGAGACGAAAAGGTATTATATCTGGTACTTGTGAATCGCCCTCTGGATGCTAAATTGTAGCTTGATTGACAAATTTCAAATGGTTGATGGGTGAACTGGGGCATCACAGTTTTCTCTTTGCCACGTCCATTTAGCACTATGTGAGAAGCTGATTTTACAAAGTCATTCCACAGTGATGTTGAAACAGCTAGGTTCTTCTGTTCAACATACCGCGGGGATCTAAACAGCAGAGCCGTAGGTAAAACTTCTGGAGACAATTCTTGACACTCTTTTTCTAGAGTTTCTAATTTAGGAGGAGAATGAGCAGATGTTGACGGAAAGCCTGCTCCAGAAGTTCCAGCTCTGTTGAGAGAAACATTGTCATCTACAGAGCAGGATTCAGTTTCAGATCTTCCAACTTCCCCAGCATGCTGCTCCCCTCGCAGAGACAATCTTCCATGTAACTTCCGATAAATTTTCAATGTAGGAAATGATTTGGAATCACAGCTTGCCTTCTCATTGTCTGCCTCATTAGTGAAGGCAACGCTTGTTGCCCTAGCTGCTTCTCCAACTGCTCCAGCGTGCATAGACCTATCTAACTCACCAAGTAAATCACGCTGCTCAGCACCGCTGTCTTCTTTTTCTTCCTTCACCTCACAATCAATCCTTAATGGACTGCACGCAGGGGTTGCTGATTTATAACTTGTGTGCATCCAATGAGCCATCCACACAGATTGGTTCCTATGCATTGCTTGAGCTTCAACCTTCTCACCATCATGACATGCTTGTGCGGCAATATCCTCAGGCTCAGGCATCATGATTGATAGCTTGATTGACTTTCTCCGCCACAACACACAAGGCTAGTTTAGTATTTTGGCCTTGCAAATATAGTCGTCCGTACAAGTGTGCAAACCTAGATTTCCAGAACCACAAATTAGCAATAATTAAAAATCCACGGCATGCAGATACAGAAAAATGAACACAACTAGATCATAGATTAAGAAATCAGAACTCAACACTATCAGACGAAGAAAGCAAAATCCAGTTCTCGTCAACCTGACAAAGAAATCACTACCATATAACCGAATATGGATTAGTAACTAGAAGCTCTATCGTCAATTAAAAATTGAAACAAATTCAGTGTAATTGAATTCAACAAAAAAAAGGTACAAACGTAGTAAACCGAAATTGCATTGAATTCATAATCAAACGTTGACTCAACAAATTGAAGGAAGAAATTAACTGATAAACCACAAAGATTGGAAGGTACCTTCAAAACTCAGTAAGGCAGAAGAGCGAAGTCGGCGAAACTGAGAACACCATTGAGTTGAGACGAGAGAAGCAGAGAAATGAAATATGTAGAAAAATGAACGACAAAGAAAAGACTGAAGAAGTGAAAGCGTGTAACTGCACAAGATTAAGGGTGAGATGTTCGTCGTACGTGGGTCCCATGTGTATGGGATACATCTGGTCGTTGATCTTAGGATGCAGTGTAGTGGGAAGGATTGGCTTGGCGTTGAATTGTTTGGCTTCCTCAGCCACACGAATCGGACAGGAACCAGTGGGACCCACCCATCTGCACTTTTCCTTTCTTCCAATTGGCTCTTTCCTTTACCAGTTTTTTTTTTTTTCATTTCCGTATGTTTCGAACTACGCGTAATTATTGTGACCACTTTAAAACTCCGCGCCAATTAATAAAATAATATTTTATGTTGAAAAGATCTGAATCTGCCTTTTCTCAAAAAAAAAACAAAATAAAAGAGAAAATACTACTTTGCTTGCTATTTCTAAGCAAATAACTACTTACACAATAAGTTCATTTTGTAGGACTTCTACCTACACAGAAAGTTCTATTCTTTTGTAATTAATAATTAAAATTTAATAACTTTTTCATACTTAATTTATGAAAAAGAAAAGCAAAAACAAATGTCACACCTTTATAAAAGGAATATATATTATTTTTTAAAAGTGTCTTCATATTTAATTATAAATATAATTAATTGTTGTTATATAAAATAAATTTCATATTTAGAAGTGTTAACTAAATTTTTTTTAAATAATATAATTCATTTAATTAATAATTATTTTTTAATAGAATTAAAAAAATGATTTTATATATAATAATCAATTCTGTAATAAATTAATCAATTCTTGGAGATAAAATGAAAAGTAAAAGTTAGCAAAAAAAATAATAAACCATTAGTTCTAATCATAAGTTTAAAAAAACACACACAATCAAACTTTTTTGTACTATATGGTTTGTAGAATATCTTATCAATCAACCAATGTAAAACAATTAAAAAAATGTCAATTCACACTATAATATTTACAAAATATCGTGTTTTATAAATTGTACTGTTGTGTAAAATATATGATAAGCGGGATACAATTAAGAAACAAACAAGTAAGATGGTTCACTATGTTAAAGAAGGAAGAAGGTAGGATTTAGATAATCATCGCTAACAAAAACTAACATTAAAATGAATACTAACATTTCACTTATAAAAATAATACACAGCATTGTAAAATTAGATAAACAATGTTATGCATTAGGTAAACTTCAAACAAGACAATTCAAATAATTTATTTAATCTATTTTTTTAGTCAAATTTATGACATAAACATGCTTCAAATACAAATTTGATATATGTTGTGTATAAAATTGAACTAAACCAAATTAAAACCAAACTAAACCAACTTAAAAATCAAACCATAGAAATTGAAAACTACAAAAAACCAATTTAGTTTTGAGTGGTTTGGTTTTTGTAATATCTACACTATACAATTTTGTTCGTTTTGCGATTTGGTTCGTCTTTCAATTTGGTTTTGTTCAGTTTTTAAACCATGTTGTGCATCAGATAGGCTTTGAACACTACAATTCAAATAATTTATGAATCTATTTTTTTTAGTCAAATTTATCTCGTAAGCATGCTTCAAATACAAATTTGATGTATGTAGTGTTCAAAATCAAACTAAATTGAATTGAAAATCGAAAACCTCAAAAAAATCAACCTAGTTTTAGGTGATTTGATTTTTGTAATTTCTAAATCATGTAGTTTGATTCAGTTATCAATTCGGTTTAATTCAGTTTTTAAACCATGATGTGCACCAACTAGTCTCTTAACAAGACAATTCAAATAATTTATTTTATCTAATTTTTTTGTCAAATTTATGATGTAAGCATACTTTAAATATAAATTTGATATATGTAGTGTCCAAAATCAAACTAAATTGAATTGAAAATCAAAAATAGAACCACAAAAATAAAAAAATGCAAAAAAGAAAAATTTAGTTTTGAGTGACTTGGTATTTGTAATCTCTAAAGTATGTGGTTTGATTCGATTTACGATTTGATTTGGTTTGGTTTTCAATTCAATTTAATTCATTTTTTAAAACATGTTGTGCATCAGATAGACTTTAAACAAGACCATTCAAATAATTTATTTAATCTAATTTCTTTGGTCAAATTTATGACGTAAGCACACTTCAAATAGAGATTAGATATATGTAGTATTGAAAACCGAACTAAACTGAATTGAAAATCAAGAATTGAACCACAAAAATTGAAAACTAAAAAAAATGAATTTAGTTTTGGGTGGTTTAGATTTTGTAATTTCCAAACCGTGCAGTTTGATTTAAATTGTATGAAAGGTCTAAGGCAAGCTTAAGAAATCACTTCTACGATCTTAAGCAAGCTCTTAGGTAATGGTATGAAAGGTTAAGTAAATTTCTCCTGTCTTAGAACTTTGAAAGAGGAAAGGTAGACAAAACCTTATTCATTATGTTATGATTCAGAACTTCTGAAGATATAATGTTTGTTGGTTCAGGTATACCTAGATGATATTATATTTGGTTCTACTAATACATCTCTTTGTGAGGGCTTTGTTTCAAAAATGCAAGGGGAGTTTGATATGTCCATGATGGGGAAACTGAATTTCTTCTTAGGCTTGCAAGTCAAGCAAATGGAAAAAGGAACCTTCCTTCACCAAACCAAATATACAAAGGAGCTACTCAAGAAATTTGATAGGGAAGAATGCAAAGTCTCCAACATTCTAATGGGAACCAACTACTTTGAAAGGACATCCAGTAGAAGTGTCCAAATACAGAGGAATGATAAGTTCACTGCTATTTTTAATGCTAGTAGACCTAACATTATGTTCACTGTTTGTCTCAACATGATTCGATTTGCGATTTGGTTTGGCTATCAATTCAATTTAATTCAGTTTCTAAACCATGTCTTGCATCAAGTAGACTTTGAACAAAACAATACAAATAATTTATTTAATCTAATTTTCTGGTCAAATTTATGACATATTTATTTTTTTATCTTTCGTTGCTCTTTTTCTTTCCCGTTTTCAGGAAAGTTTCTTAGTTCTCATTCTCTTCTTTCCTCTTTCTATCTTTCACGTTAATTTATTCAAGTTTTTCATCTTTCTCCTCCTTAATTCATTTCTTAGCTTCCTTTTTCTTGTCTCTTTAGGTGTATTCCTTTCTCCCAAGTCTAATTCTTCAATTTCTCTAATTCAATTCAATAATTTACTTATTTTAGTTTGCAATTATTTGCATCCTATTCAAAACATATATATATATATATATATATATATATATATATATATATATATATATATATATATATTCACACATGTGTGAAAATAATAAATAGATTGTATCACAGTTCAAGGATTAACAAATTTGTAAAATTCAAATACGTGAACCAATCCAATTAAAGTTATATTTGATCAGATTGAATCAAATTTGATCTAGTTACGTTTGTATTAGTTAACGAATCTAATTGGATTGTTTCATATTCCCATATATTAATATGGATCCATCAAGACTCTTATTTTCAACTACCAAATCAATTTTATAACTATATTTTCCCTTAAATATATATATATATATATATATATATATATATATATATATAATCTTATGTTATAATTTTACAAAGATATAATCCTCATTAGTTATTACTATATTTTATTTTACTTTGTTTTTCAACACAAAACTAATAATTTCTTTTGGGTTTATCGCACTTTGAACTTTTATCCCTTGGAGACTGTACATCCATTTTTACACTAAGTTTTTCTTCCAAACAATGCTTATTAGTTTTAATGGTTATATAGAAACATTAATTTGGTGCATTAGGAGGGTATTTAATTATTGTAGTAGATATGAATCTGACAAATTGGGAAGCTCCTCCCACCCTCACGTGCATCTCAAAGAAGAATAATGTAACATAATGCTGCACTACTCACTCTTATTTTCCTTCTTAACAATGCTGATTAGTTTTAATAGTTAGAAAGGTGTTGGTAACATACATTCTAACACACTTCTATAAAAATCAGGAGAGAGAAAAACATTAAATAAAAGTGTAGGATGCACAAAAATTTGTGTTTTTTAATAAATTCCAACTAACATTAAAGAATATGTTCAGAAGGATATTTAACAAATTTGGAGAGGTTCTTAGAATGAATTTCCAACCAGATTGAAAAACACATTTCACACTTTGTTCCAATTTTCACAAGCAAGTAAAAAACACATTAACTAATAAAACATCTCTAATATTTGTGACATGCATGACAAATTTCACAACTTTATAGGTAATGAGTTGAGAAAATAAACCTTTTTAACATAGTCCAAACTTATATGCTAACATCACCAATCATGTGGTAAACAGGTTGAGTAGATAAAACGTCTCGACATTTCAAGTAGAAAAACCTACCTTTTCATTTCTAACGTAGCCTTTGTTATGATGTCCACAACCCATAAAACATGTATTAAGCACAAAAAACATGTTCAATTTTAGTTAAATTTAAAACTTTTTGAATTAGTTCCAAACCTAGAACTGATTTTGCAAAAACGGTTTCGCTTTGAATTTTTTTTTTTTTTTGAACATTTTTGTTTTAGAATCAAATTGTTTTAAGAAAATGGTTTTGCAAAAAATTGTTTTAAACAGTTAGATTTTCTTCTGTTTAGTTCAGTTTTTCAAAAAAACTAGTTTTACCCACACACCCCTATCTCTCATCCTCTTTTTCTTGATTGCATGCAAGCACACTGCAGTTTAGTAGTTAAAATACAAAACCAAACATGCCCTTAATTAAGCCGCATTGTTGAATATTTTTATTGATCTACAAACTATAATTTTAAGTGGCCCGTGTTTCTAATGTGATTTAAATAATTATTGATATTCACACAAAAAAAAATTGATTATTTCTTAACAGGGATTCTGTAGGTTGTACGATGACAAGATTCTCTCGGTGTCAATTTCATGTCGGTCACGTGCATATGCATTTTTGGTGTAATTTTTTGTTTTTTTACTAAAACAATAATAAAAAAGAACGCATAGGTATTCAAATTTGTACGCTGGAGCAAAATATGCATGGTGCACGATTTTTGGCGATGCAGTAGCCAGTAGAATTATAAAAGAAACAAATATTCTTTGGATAGGAAAAGATTAATGTTTTCATTTTTATTTAATTGTAAGGAATCACGTCACGAGAAAGACAATAAAATTATATAAATTAATTTTAAACTTTTTAATAAAGAAAATATATACTAATAATTTAAAATAATTTTACATTCTACTTATTTACAAATCACTTCTAAGTTTATTAATATTTATTTTAACCCGGCATGACAATAAGTAGTGTCATGTAAACATCTATTTTCATGTTTACATGTCAAGGGAGTCTACCTTGATTGATTTGAGGAAAGTGTGTGAGTTGTTGTGAACTCTCTAATATTGTCTTCAATTTTCATCAAAAGGATTATTGTCAAATTTTGTTTGATCTAATGAGTTGTCCAATTACTTGCTAATAGGAGGTTGTAAAAAAAGTGACCTAAAAATAATCGAACTAAGATGGGAAAAACGTATTCCTGTTTGACTTATTAGATTAGGCTTAGTCAAGTTAGACAGATCCATTTTACAACTTTTCCCATGATACACATTTTACCTATGTATAGCACTAATAAATACTATTTTAATTTTTCAAACTAATATTAATAATAAGGTTAGATTTAAAAAATGACACTATTTTTTAACTATTTGTTATATTTTTTCTTCCTGTAAAATAATTTAGAATAACAATTATTTTAGGATGAATGAAGTATAATTTTATTTTCAAATTTTACGTAAAGGAATTCATTGGAATTTAAGATACTCATAGATATAAAATACTCGAGGAACAACACACATAAATCTTCTCTAGTGAGACGGATAGGAGAAAGTCACATCTCATTTATTACTTATTATTAATTCATATAAAAAATCATTATTTGTAAAACAAAAAATTATTACTCATTTGAGGAAAATTGTTCTTTCCTATTAAGTGTTTCTATTTATTTTTAAGAAAAATACATTAGTCTCTATGTGTAATATTTTATATATAAATTTTAATTTGATATATTGGCACATATATATATATATATATATATATATATATATATATATGCATAAACAATAAAACTTTTTCAGTGTAATAAAACAGTGAATAATTTATTTAAATAAATAAATAAGAAATAAAAATAAATAATTATTTTAAATTATAATTTTGTAGGAAAAATAATATTTATTATGTTTATGTAATTTTGTTTTTGTTATGCATTTAAATATATATTAATCATGAAAAAAAAGAGTCAATTTCTCTCTCCTATATCTATCTTAGAATAGGATAATAAGTTTTTCTTCATATTCTTATTCAATCGTATTCGATAATTTTCTTCTTAGATTATCTTTAACTCATGTTCTTACGTTGTATTTTATTAAAAAGAGACAATAATTATTAATAACTCCTATTAGGATTTGGTAACATGATAATATTTTTTTGTTACTTGGAAACTAAAAGAGTGAAAGGAGCAAACAAATAAAACTACCCAAGAACATCCTTTGACAGAAGAGGAAGGAGCTCGGGGGGAGTATGGGCAAAAGCCACAAATGAAAATAATAATTTATCCTATTCACAACCTTGGCAAGGAAGTCAACCACAAAGTTGGCTTCGTGTAGTACATGAATCAACATAATATGTTAGTTTCTATTTAAAATCTCTCTGATGCTGAGGAGAACTCTATGGGTGGAAGATGTTGTCATCGAATTTGAACCATAAAGGTTTTCTTGTATCAGGTTAATCACCAAAAGAAAGTTTAATTCAAAAATAACATTAATAGTCCCTCCATCCCAGACCATGGAGAGACTCTTACACACAACAAGTAACTTAGCTTTTAAGACGGACTTAACCCTTTCCCTACTTGAGAAACCACAAATATGCATTCCTTGAGAGTCACACAAGATCCCAGCGTGAATGGCAATGGAAAACTCCCATCAACATTAAGTTTGAATAAACTAATAGGTGGGGTTGACCACTAGAGCTCCTGCAACACTTAACACTTATCGAGGAGAGAGTAATCTTCAAATTCAACATTTATAAGCAAGATTTGCTTAATGAAGCAATCTAGGGACCACTTGTTTATGCTGAAGAGGAAATTGTTTCTCCAATGCCACAACCACCAGAGAGCAGCAAGGAAGAGGACATCATTTGATCCCCTAATATTCCATCTCAACCAAGCCAGAATATCCCAAGTAAAGAAGTTTGGGTGATTGAACAATCCCATCCTATGCCAAATTTCCTTTGTAGGTGTGCAATCTCGAAGACACCGAAATGATGATTCTTCATAATCGTTGCAACCAGGGAAAGTGGTTTTTTAGATGATATGTCTTTGAAGTAGTAAGACTTTTGTGGGAATATAATCACTGGAGATAAGCCATAGTAAAAATTTCACCTTATCGAGAGCTTTAAGGTTCCACAACCAACACCAAGGCCCAGACCGCAAAAAGTCACCCCCTAATGGTCCTGCAACCATCTATAACTAGATCTTGTAGTATAAAAATGGTTCAAGCTAGGCCACTAGCTCCGAAAATCCATTTGATCCGAGCTATGTGGAGGAATTGGGATGAAGTGAATATGATTTTGGATTGCCTCTAGGATAAACATATACACCCTTGAGAAATCCCAAACACATACATTCCAAAGATCCTTCACAATCTTCTAAATATTTGTAACGTGCACAAAAGGAAACAGAAAGCATAACGAGCCTAATCCAGTCCAATCACGATACCAAATAGACTTATCGCCACACTTGAAGTCCATCTTAAAACCTTCATGAAGCTCCTATGTAGCTTTGAAAATATACATCACCATACAAATAAAGCATTAGGAGAATGGTAACACTGAGCATTGATTGATTTTTTAGGTGTTTGTGGGGGAGGACTTTGACCCAAAAACAATCCTGATCATGTAACATCCTCCAAGGAAGCTTACCTAGCATGTGTTGGTCCTCATAGCCTCTCGAAGTGCCAAGCCCCCTAATCTTTTTAGAAAGGGTAACATGACAATGTGAGCTGCTTAAAAATAACCATCAATTTAAAAATAAAACATTTTAATATTTAAAAACGGTAATTTAAAATAAGCATTCTATTTAAAAATTTGGCTCATTTATTTTCTTATTAGACTATGCTTATGATTAAAAGTAGACATTAAAATTTTATTTTATTATATTTAAATTTTACTTGATATATTATTTTTGAAGTTAAAAATCTTATTATAATTGGCACACGTTCAAAATAGGAATTAAAGAAAATCAATTTAATTAATATTTTAGATTTTTTGGGTTTAAGATAATTGAAAATTAATAATTTTTTTTTGCTTATAAAGAAAGATAATTGAAAATTTTAATTAAAAAGCAATTGTGTTTCAATTAAGAAAAAAAAATTCACAACTTTTTGTAGATTTAAAATAAGAAATTCAAATTATATTTGTCTATTTAATTTTAGAGTCAATTTCATTTATTTGTATTTAAATATTTATCACGAAAATAAATTTAACATACATGTAGTAGTTATCAAAGTAATTGATATGAAACTAACCATTAAAAAGTAACAATTACAAAATTAACCAGTAAAATAATAATAAAAGCATGGGTTAGTTATAAGAAATTATAATTGAAGCAAAAATTTCTAAAAAGTAGTGTACATTTGTTACAAGTAACGTGAATGAGACTCATGTAAAGCAGGTTTAGAATTTAGTTTTTTGAAATAAATTATCAAGTTGCTCTTAGATATCTTATAATAAAGTTATACTGCAGGATTGAATATTTGTAAATTAAATTTAATATTAAAAATAATATTGTCAATTCTTCATAATTTTTAAGAAAACATTGAAATGGTAATTGACAAAACTTATATGTATAATTTATCATTCAAGTCTTAAAAATAGACATTTGAATTTATATTCATAAACTACTTACGAAACTCATAACCCAATATTCCATATGGTACGTGTATCATACAAATTGACTTCATTTAGCAATACGAATTTTGTAGGCTTGACGCACTAAACTTGTAGTTTTAATGATTTTAGTAACAAGTCTTTGTATAAATAACATTTTAAATGATGTTACTTATAAAAAAATGAAGGTTTGATAAGAATGAGATCCTAATTTGAAGATCCATTTGCCTCAACTATGAGGTATAATGTTGTTAATGAAGAATGAATATTAATTATTTTATGTTGTATTTAAACTATTTATTTATATTTTGTTTGTGTAAATTTTGAAATTATACTTTTCTTATTTGAAATTATGTTTGTGACATTTAACTATTAAGTACTTTTACATTGTGACTTTAAATAATATAAAGTTTTGACTTAACAAATTTTATATAAATGGTCCCTAATGTTAGCAAAAAATCATTAAGTGACAATATGGTAAATGGACTTTCACACCATCATGTCCAAATTCGTGGTAATTCAAATGTAAGGCATCATGTGATTTTTTAATTTTTTTCTAGCGTAATTAACTTTCAGATGCCTAATTTGTTTTTTACACTTTGTTTTAATCTTATTTAAATGTTCTTTTATTTTCAATTCTTAATATTTTTTTTACAATCAATCTTTGTTGTTAACAAAAAATCGTTAAAGTAGTGACCTAACAAATTAATTATCATATCATCATGTCAACCTTATCAAATTGTGCTCACTTAAACTAACTTAGAGTTTAGATGTTTTACTTTAATTTTTTATCTTAAAAATGACAATAAAGTAATACTTAAGTTACTACTTTAAAAAATAAAAAAGTCGCGTGACTCACACTAAACATTTTATTTAGTAATAATTTGATAAAGTAAATTTGACGATATGAAAATTTATTTGCTTCGTGATCACTTAAGAGTTTTCTTTTAACAACATAAACTATTTCTAAAAAACATGCTAGGGATTGAAAATTAAAAAACTAACAGAACTAAAAACAAAATGTAAAAATAAAAAATTGAAGACCAAAAATAAAAAAAAATCGAAACTAAAAAGTGAATTAAACTTAAAGTTTTTTAATTGTTTAAAATGAGATAAATAAAAAAACTTTTTTAATGGAGGTTGCTTCGCCAAACCTGTTGAGTTTGCAAAGCAAATCTAAACTTCAAAATGAGTCATGAAGGTTGCAGCTGTTGTGGACTAAATTCCTCCTATAACCTTTTCAACTTATGGTTTTGTTGATGGTATTTTGAAATTGAGTGAAATATCAAACAAGTTCTTGAAAGTTTGGAGTGTTTTTTTTAGGCCTTTAGGTCCTTGATGTTTAGAAACGCATGCATTCAAGTCCTTTTGTCCATGACGTCGTTTAGTCAATACACAATCAGTTATTAAGAGCTTGCGTGATAAGTCTCTCTCGTATTATGTGGCAATCTATGTCATTCATATTAAACATGTAATAAAGAAAAATATTTGTGGCGATTTTTAGCCGCTAAAAAATGCTTTTTTTCCCTTTCAAAAATATTTCTTCCTCCTCCTTCATTTCACACCCTTGTTGAAAGCGGCACTGCTTATGTCACCTCCTTCATCAACGACGACCCTTCCCTCCATGCCCTCCTCTCTTGCCTCGACCTCACCGATAACTCCCATTGCCACGACCTTTTCTCCAACACCTACGACCTCCACCACCCACAACTTGGAGCCAACCAATAATGCTGCAACGTCGACACAATTTCTCCTTTCTAGCGAACCAGTTTTTTGCCCAATCCTCTCTGCAGTCAAACATTGCTGGCTGTGGGTTTCTTTGTCCTTCACTGAAATGGCAACCCACACATTTGAGATTGATTGATAATCGTTCATCTAAAGCTGCACCAATCAACAAATGTGAGAGTAATGCTCTGATGAGGAACACAACGCAAAGTTTAGAATCCTCTAACACGATGTTGTTGAGTGCGTCACATAAAGGGAAAGGTAAAAGTAAGAGGGTACCTTGCAAACGTCTGAACCCTAAAGTTCTTGTTTGCTGCCACAGGGCTAATAATGTGAACACAATCGGGCTTCCTCTTGGAATGTCATTCGCCGCAGTTAGGGCTCAGGTAAATGTCGTGTTAAAACTCACTTCTTTATGTTTATTCTTGTTTTGGTTTTAGTTTTGACTTTGATTAATAAAGGTTGGTTTTAATTTTATGCTTTTCATTCGATGTTGATATGATATGCACAAAACAAATTGTTATGATGTTTTTCTTTAACGAGAGAGAATAAATTGGTACACTGGAAATGGAAAATTGTGTCGATGTTGCAACATTATTGGTTGAGTTCCAAGTTGTAGGTGGTGGAAGGGAGGTCGTCACGATGGGGGTGGGAGTTACTGACGAGGTCGAGGCGGGAAAGGAGGGTGCTAAAGGAAATGTCGCAGTCGATGAAGGAAGTGACATGGGTGGTGCCAGTTTCAACAAGGGTGCTAAATGAAGGTGGGAGAAGAAATATTTTTGAAAAGGGAGAAAACATTTTCTAATGGTTAAAAATCACGGCAAATGTTTTTCTTTTTTACATGTTTAGTATGAGTGACACGTAATGCGAGAGAGACTTACCACTTAAACCGTTAACAATTGATTGTGCATTGACTAAATGACGTCATGGATGAAAAAGACTTGAATGCATGCATTTTTAAACGTCGAGAATCTAAACGCCTAAAAAATTCTTTCAAAGACCTAGTTGTAATCGCTCTAAACTTTCGGGAACCCGTTTGACATTTTACTCTTTTACAATTAGACTTGTAATTTTACTTTGGAATAAATGAGTTTGTTTAAATTGAAAACTTAATGAGTTTAAAATAAGTAATTTTTGTAAAAGTAAAATCTTTTTATGTTTATCATAAAAATATTTTTATTTAAATATATGAACTTTTTGTTATCCTAAAATAACTTTTATATCAACTTTTTAAAATAATTTTTTTTTTATTTTCTTGTTTTTAAAAATTTACTTATTTATTTTATTTAAATAAATAATTTTTCATAAAAGCTTAACATACTCATTTAATGTATGAAATAAAATAAATTTTCACTTCGGTGATGTTTCCGTGTAATGTAAAACTTTAAATCTTATAAAAAAACATCAATAATATTATGTATAAGTTTTTTTATAACGGTAGTTCGCTAAACGTGGTATTATACGATATGATTTTTAATTATTCACATCAATCACTTCTGTCGAGAGCACATTGTTTGTAGTTAAAATAACTTTGTCGGCCAAATTATTAGCATTGGCTCAAAAGTAATTTCCTTCCTTTAACCTTTGGATAATTTGGTATATAACCCAGTGATGACTGATAGAAGGAATGCAATGACTATCCTTTGTTTAAGGTATTATAATACCCATTTGTATATCCATTGGTATATAACCCAGTGTTTAAAAATTGTATTCAGATTCAGGCTGCACTTGTGGAATGGTAGCTTTTATCCCATTTCTTTATTTTATATATATATTCGCATCTTTTACCGCATTTTATTTATACATACATGATAAATTATTATTCTAGATGTAACTAAATAAAACAAATCAGTATGACATTAAGATATAATTAGTATGTTTTACAATAAATTAAGAGTTAATAAACTTACAATAAATTAAGTTAAGATTAAATGCATAATTTTTTTTCATAACATTAAACATAAAAAAATTATAAAATACTCTAAAAAATTTTATATGATTGTATATAATCTATATTTTTTAATCATATTATTAAATAATTTTATAAGTTTATTAAAAATTATTCTATAAATAACTGAATTATTTTGTAAATTGTATTTTTATCTTATTAAATTTGTGTAAAATATATTATATGTTTCTTTTTACTTTATAATTATATTACTTATTATAAATTATAATTTAAATAATATTTTTGGTAATATAATTATAATTGTATTAATTAATCTTATATATGTATAAGACACAAGGAAATAGGATATTCTTAATTTTTGGTACCATGCTCTCATACACCACATAATTTTTTGTAGGATCGTTTCTTTAAGCATCCCCTAGTTTACTATTCACACCTCCAAAACATGAAACACCAAGATACTTTTATTTGATTTTTAAATCTAAAATTTATCTTTTCTTTTATTGTGTTGTCATGTCTCTGCATGATTTTGCTCGGTTGCTCTTCTTGTGTGTCAAACATCAATTGTCACATCGTGTCCTACTGTGTTGCTATGTTTCTGCATGATATTGCTTGATTGTTCTTCTTGTTGATTAAGTTGGTTTGCAATGTTCTGAATTAATAAATCTAGAATAAAAATAATTAATGTTCCAAATAAGTTGATTTGGAACATGAATATGATATTATACTTTTAGACATGTCAATCTAGAATTCCAATTACATATAATTCTAAATGCACTTATCTGAAATAAAAATGTGCAAGTGTTATTGCAATTTCAAATCATCTAATCTATAATTTACATAATGTATTTTAGATCAATTGATTAGAAATACATCATGTAAATTTTTTGTATCAACTAATCCAAAATACTTTAAAATGTATATTCTAGATCAACTGATCCAAAATATACATCATAATTGTAGGAGAAAATAGGGTAAGAGTATGTTGGGGTTGGATAAATTATTTTAAACACTACGGTGCAAATAGTAAATAAGGGCACTAAAAGAAACTACCTTTTTGTAGGTTTATACCTGCCCGTATCCAGATTCAATTTTCAGATAATTACACACCTTATATGAGGGTTTTTTTGCAAGTACCTCTAGAGTTTGGATCCATTTTGTTAGAGGTTGTAAAACGGGTCAACTTGACCCATTTTAAGCCTGGTTCACTAGTGGTCTGCAAAAAATGGGGTAAGACAGGTTGGGCCGCCACATCAAGGGCAGGCTAAATTGTTGGTCCGCCAATTTTGTCCAATTTTTTACTTCAAATTTTGATTTTTCACGTTTTCCTAAACCAAAATTATTTTTTTGCCAAATTCCTTGTCTCCTTACATTATTTCATTATCATCATAACATAATAATAACTTAATAAATGATTTAATTACAAATTAGTGAAATTAATTATAAACCAATAATTTATAATACCAAAATCAAAGTCTTAAATATCAAAATATTTTAAGCAAACTAGTCCAAAAATTGAACTAGTAAATTAAATAATATAATAAGACCAAACATATAATACCAAATTCCTAAATATATAACAAGTCAAAAATCTAAATATAATGACATAACATATCCAAAGTCTAAACATATAATAAAAAAAATCTAAATATCAAAATTTCTTAATCCACCATTTATATATGCATTGTGGCTATCTTGATGAATCTAATTGATTAATTATATTTTGTATAATATAATATATAAAAAATTATTAATTAGTATATTGGGTGTGGTACCAGCTGGCTAGTTTGCTTATTTTGCCTCTAGCTCAACGGGTTAAGCAAATAGGCCAAAACGGGCCAAAAGCTTTAAGCTTCTTCCTATCCCACCAAAATTACAATGGACGGGTAAACCAATCTGCCATACCTAACCAATTTGCAACCTATATTTTGTCATTCCTAATTATGAGCAATTTATATTGAGTGAGAGATATTCCTTTTGCTTTAAAATTTTCTTTATGAAAAAATTTATTACCCATGACTAAAAAAAAATCAGGTTTAATACATAAGAAAGTTTTAAAAACTATTTTAAATTTTTTAATTATATTTGAAATTAATTAAATTTGTAATTATATATTTAATTTTTGATAATTTTTATAATTAAATTAAATATTTTAAAATGGTCATAAACTGTGTTTTTCTAACACAGAGAGAGACAAAGAGAAATAAAAAAGAAGACGAAGAAGATGAGAAAGAAGGAAATGAAAAAGAAAAAGGAGAAAACTTAAACTAAATACAAATATACAAGAGAGAGAGACAGAGAGAAATAAAAGAGAGAAGAGAGAGAGACAAAGAGAAATAAAAAAAAAAAAAAGAAGAAGATGAGAAATAAGGAAATGAAAAAGAAAGAGGAGAAAACTTAAAATAAATACAAATATACATAAGAGTATATCAAAATTCTCCGATGCTGAATCTGGCAAAGCCGGTTAGACATTTTCGTATAATCTTGATAGAAAATTAAATCTATACAACTAACAACATAACAAGACAAGTTTATAAGCTACTGAATCTGACAGAGCCGGTTAAACATCTGCTTATAAACTTGATAGAAAGTAAATTTAATTAACATATGATAAACCTTTAAATGATCATCGCATCTTTAAATATTTATTGCTTAAGGCATCCAAATATTTTGTAGGTAAATTTTACCCTTCAGTCTATTATCTCAGTAAGAGATAAAATTAGTGTGTTGCAGGTAAAATTTTAACTTGCTTTTCGAAGTTGAGCTAGTGTGTTTAAGTCAATTGTTTCTTTGTCCATCTGTTCATGAAGACATGGATCTTCTGTGTCATCACAATCAGATGGAAAGAACGATAGTCCTGGTGTGTTCTGACCATAAAAACTAGTTTTTTTGTATATTTCTTTGTGTGACCTTTTTTTTCGAAAATGTTTCACGAGGGAAAGGTTTGCCTCAATTGAAAATGGGTGGAATTTATTACCCATAATATTTTTCCAGTATAATTTTGTGTTATGGGTTTCTTTTAACAGCATAAAAATCTCAGAATCTCTTTTTAAGAAGTTTCAGTTGGACCCTTCAATGTATGCCTTATAGAGGTTGTATTGGTATAATTTGTCTTTATTTAGAGATAATCCTTTAAGTGGATCATGCTCAAATAATGTAAGACTATGAATCTCTGGATTTGTCTCAGTAAATAATTTTATTACATGTGTGACTAAACTATCAGGATTATATGCATTTCTTGGGGAAGTGGTAATTTGTAAAGCCACTCGTTGCATGTGCTCAGCCTGAATATCATTTATGACTGAGTTTAATACTGGAGTGAGGGCAGAAAATCTATCTGTGGGGGGTATCGCCAAGGAGTGAAGGCAACCCGATTCTAGTAGCATCATGGGAGTTATCAGAACATCCTTGTATAAGTGAGATTTGAAAGAACTCAAATCAATTTGAGCTCGTCTGAAGATGAATTTTAACTCGCAAGTGCAGTCTTTGTCAACAGTTTTACAATAATCAGAAGATCCTAAACACGGATTTCTGTTATTGAAATAAGTTTGTATTTTTACGAATAATCCATCGTAATTTGTTGTTCTAGCATGAATCTCAAACAGAAAGTCCTGTATTAACCCAAATTTACCCAGAAGGATATTTGGATTTATTTGTTGTGGGTTACTGCAAGTAGCAGTAACATATGTTTGTGTTTGAGCATGAGGCTCAAATTGTAAGACAATCTTTATTTTTTCTTCATCGATTGTTTCTAACTGAACTGCCATTTCTGCTTCTTCTTTTGAATAGAAGCATTTTTATGTGCACCAAAACTGGTCTTGTTTTGCCTCACTGAGGTCTTTAAATGATGTATAGACACCTTTGTTCTTGCCTGTTATAAGGGCAAAATGTGTGAAACCTTTCCCAGAAAGAGAGGCAGGAGAAGTTAACGCTACTCCTATATTGTCTTTGCAACAAAAGCTGTATAATGTGCTTATGATGCTTTGTTTTTCCCTTGTCACTTGGTGTTTATTCTGTGTTGTGTATTTTGGAATATTTCAAATATTGTCAATTAAAATATTTAATTTGATATTTGTTTGGTCTCTTCCAGGTATTGGAAGATATTTGTAAGGATCGACAATTCTTGTTCACCGAACTTTGTGTATTGGTCCGCATTGAATGAAGACTTTACTTGTTTGGGGCCGAAGGCATCATTCTTTGTATTTTCGAGCATGTGGACTTGAAAAAATCTTTGTAAGGGTGATGACTTCACCTGATGTACCTGAATAATATATCAGCACAAATATTATTAACACCTTTTATATGTTCAAAATGTATAATTTTTTCAGAAAAATTTATGTAATCCTTAAAAAGTAACCATCATTTATGAAGTTTTTTGTCATTGTTAATTTGATTTTTACCATAAGAAACTATGACTTCACAATCTATTCTGATTGTTAATTCTTGTTTATTTATAAAAAATAATTTAAATGTGTCCATTGCATGTATGATTGCATTGACTTCATAATCAGTGTTAGTTTTGTAAATTTTTGGTTTTGTTGTGTATTTACCAGAGACATATCGACATATCTGTTCTTCTGCCTTTGGTAGGTGTTTATTTTTCTTTCGTTTAAGGATGACTCCCCATCCTAATTCACAACCATCACATTCAATTATTAGATAATTAGAATCTAATGGTAATTGTAAAACAGGTAATTTTGTTACCATATATTTTATTTTCTGAACTAGTTTTACATCTTCAGAATTAAATTTTCTTTCGCCTTTTAAAGCAGTTTTGTTGTATAACGGAGATGTATATTTTCCTAAGTCAGGAATAAAACTTCGAGCATAATTTAGAAGTCCTAAAAAGGATCTAAGTGTTTTAATATCTTCCATTTTATCAGCAAAACCTTGTATTTTCTTTAATATATGTGGCTGGAGTTTTATGGTTCCATTACCAATTTCTGTACCGAGAAATTCTATAAAATTTTTACAAATATCCTTTTTAGATTTTGAAACTATTAAACCATAATGTTTCAATTTGTATAAAACTTGTTTTAAATGATGAAAATGGTCATATTTTGTTTTTGAGAAAATTAATATGTCATCAATGTATACACATGTAAAAGTCTTAACGTATTTAAAAATATTATCCATTTTTCGTTGAAAAACGGCAGGAGCATTTTTTAGTCTGAATGACACAACATTCCATTCAAATAGACATTCAGAACAAGAGAAGACTGTCCATTTTATTGATTCAGGATCCATTTTTAACCTTATGAAATCCATTTTTTAGGTTGAATTTAGAAAATCATTTAGCATTTTGAATTCGATTTATTAACACATCTTTAGATGGAATCGAATATCCATCTTCTACTATGTTATCGTTTAGTCTTTTATAGTTAAACCATCATAGATTTATCTCTTTTTTGTTCAGAAGATTGATTGACTATGAAAGCCGGTGGACTGACACTAGGTGCTATCACTTTTAGTTTTAATAAATTTTGTATATGATTTTGACATTCTTCTTGTTCCCAATTGTTGAACTGAATGTCTTTGATTTTAATTATTTCAAATTTACGGGTCTCTATTCTAAAATTTTGTAGGATCTTTTTTATTATATTTGTTTATTTAACCTATCGAATATTTATTATGATATGTTTTCAAATTTGATAGATTTTAAAATTTTTATAGAAGAGTTATAGTTTTTGTAAGAATTTTAAATGATGAAAAAGAGTTATATATATAAATGGGGAAGAAGGTAATGAAATTGAAGTTAAGAAAAGAGTGAGGGAGGCGAGTATAAAAGTTAGGTTAGAGAGTGAGGGGAAAAGGAAAAGAAAACCCTAAGAATGGGGAAGGCGAAGGGGAAGCACCGTTTGGACAAGTACTACCACTTGGCGAAAGAGCACGGTTACAGGTCGAGAGCCTCATGGAAGCTGGTCCAGCTGAACTCCAAGTTCCGATTCCTGGAATCAGCCCGCTCCGTCCTGGACCTCTGCGCCGCCCCCGGAGGGTGGATGCAGGTGGCGGTCCAGCGCGTCCCCGTGGACCACCTGGTGATCGGCGTGGACCTGTCCCCCATCGCCCCCATCCGCGGCGCCATCGCCATCCAGGAAGACATCACCAAGCCTGAGTGCAAGTCTCGCATCAAGAACCTCATGAACCAGCACTCCTTCTCCGCCTTCGATGTCATCTTGCACGACGGTTCTCCCAACGTCGGCGGCGCTTGGTCTCAGGAAGCCATGTCCCAGAACGCCCTCGTCATCGATGCTGTCAAGTTGGCCACTCACTTCTTAGCCCCCAAGGGCATCTTTGTTACCAAAGTAATCCCTCCCCTTCCCTTTTCCTTTCTTATTTATTATCTCTCTCACTACTCTTCTTCTTCTTTCTTAGATTTTCAGGTCCCAAGATTACAGCTCTGTTGTCTATTGCTTGAAGCAGGTCATCTCTTGCTTTTTCATTCCAAACAATATTTCTTTTCCTTTTCGCTTTCTCATTTTTCGTTTCGCAGTTGTTTGAGAAGGTTGAGGTGGACAAGCCTGCCGCTAGTCGTTCTGAATCTGCTGAGATATATGTTTTGGGGCTTAGGTACAAGGCCCCTTCTAAGATTGATCCCCGCCTTCTTGATGTCAAGCATCTCTTTCAGGCTTCTGTCGAACCACAGCCCAAGGTTGGTACTGATTCTGTTTGTTTATTGGGAAGCTCCGTTTCTATTTTGGTTTTCTCTGTTGTTGATTCGTGAATCATTCTGCAGGTGGTGGACGTGCTTAGAGATACTAAGCAAAAAAGGCATCGTGATGGGTAATTACTGCTTCTTTACATGCCTTGCTTTCATCACTTTTAATTTTCATTTCCTTTTGTAACATTCTCGCAATGAAAATGATCCATCTTAAACTCATCACAAGCAATGTTGCATAACAAAAACTAATTTCAAGGATTTCTAAGTTATCCTAAAAAATGCATAATGTTAAGAATGCAAAATTCAACTACCTGATCTGATTTATTGCTATGTATAGCAGACTTATTGTTCCCCACCGCTGACCCTTAATTCCTTACCCATTTCTTGTGGTTTTGTGCTCCAAATGTACTGTACATGTTGCTAATTATTTTGTGACTACAGCTATGAAGATGGAAACACAACTTTAAGGAAGCTGTCTTCAGCTGCAAATTTCATTTGGTCAGATTCTCCTCTGGAGATTCTTGGTTCAGTCACTTCCATAACCTTTACCGAAGCGGCTGATTTACCAATCAGGGATCATGACTTAACCACTGAAGAGGTATTGTTGTCTAAATTACATGATCATGCATTTTTTGGTAATCAGTGGGGGTTTGAACAGTCATCTGTTACTTTTTAATCCTTCAAATGTGATTGTTTTGCAGGTAAAATCTCTCTGTGATGATTTAAGGGTTTTGGGGAAGCAAGACTTCAAGCATCTTCTAAAGTAACTAATAGCTTGAATTTCACTTAGTGATTTTTAGCTTATTTAAAAAACAGCTCAATGCTGATTTTTTCCCCTTTTCTGTCTTGGTATTGTGCTGTATCTATTGACTATATGTAGGTGGAGGATTCACATCAGAAAAGCTCTTTCACCAACTCAAAAAAAGCCTGATCCTACCACTACAGAACAGGTGGAAAATGAGCCTAAGGTGGATGAAGAAGATAGAATACTCAATGAAATGGAGGAACTGACTTATGTAATGGATCGCAAGAAGAAACGTGCAAAGAAGCGTCTTGCAAAAAGAAGAGCCAAGGTTTTTAGCCTTCTTAGCCACCTTGGGATTCTCAATAAGTTTTTACATTTCGGCGACATTATTATTAATATTTATTTGCAGATTATAATCAGATTATATGCTTACAAAAAAAAAAATATACATGATGTTTAGGTCTAATAAATAGTTTTAGGAATTGAACTGGAACAAAACATATTGTTAACCCTTTGTATCATGGCACTCTAAGCTCAATCCTTTTTGTTCCTTCTAAATGGATGAGATAAAAAAATCATATTTGGCAATGAAAATGTGGATGGGATAAAGCTAATTCATCGCATTAATTATTTGAATCTTATAGGACAAGGCCCGAAAAGCAACAGGGATGCAAATGGATGCAGTTGAGGATGGTTATGTAGATCATGAGTTGTTTTCTCTTTCCTCTATCAAGGTATGCTTTAATCATTACAACACTTTTCATCAGCTGCTTTTTCATCTTGAACACTCTTTTCCTCTTTAAACTGCCAAAAAGTACAGTTTGTTTGTTTGATTTATTCCTCAGAATTTACCTGTCCTTTGTAACTGGAAGTTCTAGAATATAATGTTTGATTACTCATGTTGGACAACATTTAGTCAGTACCTTACCAATAATTTAACTCTATGGAACCATGCTCAGCAAACAGACTTTTTAGAGTTACATCTTTCTTTTGATGTTTGTACATGTCCTCTTCTTTCAATTCCTTTGGTAATACATATTGTGAGATGTGTCACTATGGCTTTGTGTTTAAATTTTAATAGCAAATCATCTTTACATTGTTGAAATATTTTCTATTTTGCAATTTTGTTTTAATTTTGTTCCCTAATCTTCAGCAAACAGACTTTTCAGCGTAAAATATTTCTTTTTATGTTTGTACTTGTCCTCTTTCAATTCCTTTGGTGGTACATATTGTGAGCTCTGTCACTATGGCTTTGTGTTTAAATTTTTGTTTTAATACCAACTCGTGTTTACATTGTTGAAATATTTTCTACTTCACAATTTTTCATTAATTTTGTTCCTTGGTTTTTTATCTTGGGGTTTCAGAGTAAGAAGGATCTTGTAGCTGTTGATAACACCGAGTATGAAGGTGCTGAGGGTGAAGTAGAAGATAGTGAGAATGAAGAAATTCATCAAGGCCGAGAGAATTCATCCAGTGAGTTGGAAGATTCTGATGAGGAACGTAAAAGGTGAATGGCTGGTGCTTTTGACAGTTGTTCATGTTCTGTTCTGTTATCTCTGATAACTTAAATTCTTCCTGAATTGTGATGGTTTCAAATCAATGTTATAATGAAATCAGGTATGATGAACAAATGGAAGATTTACTGGATCAAGCTTATGAGCGGTTTGTGATCAGAAAGGAAGGAAGTTCAAAGCAGCGGAAGCGAATTAAAAAATCCTATGATGCAGAGACCCAACTTTTGGAGGTATTGTTGACTTTTTAATGATTGTGATATACTTAGACTTCACCTGTAACCCTGTTTGAGGTTTATATAAAAGGATATTAAGAAAGTGATAGATCTTGTTTACTTTACTTTTTGGAGTTCTACCAAATATTTAGGATTTTAATATTTAAACATCTTGAGGCAATTGATATCATTATTTAATCCTCCATTTATTTACTTCAAGTTTCCATTTTATTCCCTTTTGAGTCCCCCTTCTTATTTCCAAACGTTCCTTTAGTGTCCCAGCTATTAAGCCTGCTGCTAATGTAAATTTCTGTTTTTATTTTGATCTGGCTTGTTTTACCGACTTGCTTCTAGATCCTAGGTATATCTCTTTAGGATGGTACTTTTGTTGTGTCAAATGTTTTTTTAATTGTTAAGAACAATGGAAGGAGGCTTCCTTTTTCCCCCTGGAAGCAATGGTGGGGTGGGGGAGTGGAGGGTTTACAAAATGAAAATTTTTTACATGTAGATTATGACCTTTTGGCTGTGCAGGGTGGTGAGGATGATGATATTGTTCCGTCCAAGTATGATTCAGATGAAGAACAGGGTGATCAAGAAGCGAATCCGTTGATGGTGCCACTTAATGATGGAGCAGAGCTCACCCAAGAGGAGATCACAAATAAGTGGTTTAGTCAGGATGTCTTTGCTGAAGCTGCAGAGGAAGGAGACTTTCAGAAGGATGAGAGTAATGATGAAATGGATATAGACGGGCCTAAGAAGACATCCATTGCCAAAAAAATCAAAGAAAATACAACAGCAGCTCTAGCAGTGGTAGATCGCCTTGAACCAAAACCATCCAAGGCAGTGGATGATATCAAAATAGTTCCGGAGCCTGCCACTGATTCAAGTGATGATTCATCCTCTGAATCAGAGGAGGAAGATATTGAAACCAAAGCTGAGGTATTGGCATATGCTAAGAAGATGTTGAGAAAAAAGCAAAGGGAGCAGATACTGGATGATGCATATAATAGGTACATGTTTGACGACCGGGGATTGCCTAACTGGTTTGTTGATGAGGAGAGGAGACATAGGCAACCAATAAAGCCTATTACGAAAGAGGAAGTGGCTGCCATGAGAGCGCAATTTAAAGAAATTGATGCTCGGCCTGCAAAAAAGGTGGCAGAGGCGAAAGCACGGAAGAAGCGTGTTGCAATGAGGAAGCTTGAGAAGGTACGGAAGAAGGCCAATGCCATATCAGATCAGACAGAAATATCTGATCGTTCGAAGAGGAAGCAAATTGAGCAACTATATAAAAAGGCTGTTCCGAAGAGGCCTAAAAAGGAATATGTAGTTGCAAAGAAAGGTGTACAAGTTAAGGCTGGCAAGGGAAAAGTCCTTGTTGATCGCAGAATGAAGAAGGATGTTAGAAAACGTGGAATGGGTAAGGCTGGGAAAGGAGGTTCTAAGATGAAGGGCAAGGCTCCAAAGGGCAAAGCATCTTCAAAGACCTCTGCAAAAAAACGAAAGCAGACCACCAACTGATACCAGAACTTCTTCAAACTTCTATCTTGGGCTTTTTATCTTATTCTATGCCCCGAATTTTGTTTGTTAATTTTTTTTCCGGCTTTCTTTTATGCCATTGATATTATAAATTATTGAATAGAGCTGTTTTGTTCTTCATAAAGCCAAATCTTAATTTAATTGAAATTTGTCTTATTTAACAACCTAATACTTATTTATAAGTATTAGAATTCCGTAGGCTTGTTTATAATTTATAACAGTGATTCTAGAAAATTATTTTTACGAAGAGGATATAAGTTTTAAAAACAGAAGCTTAGAATCTTTAGATAAATACATAAAAAAGAAAAGTTATGTTATTAATTTTTTTTTTATAAAAAATATAAACAAATAGATTCATGGATGATTTTAATTCGCTGAACGAGATTCACGTATGTATATTACAGTGTGTTACTGAAATAGACGTGAAGTGGGAGAATTAGCATTTAAAAAGACTACACACACTGACACACACGCACGAAAAAGAAACCTTTAAAATAAACAAGATAAATGCTAGTGAGATCTTTTTAGAAGAACTTTTCTGTAGTATTTGTAGCCTTCTAGAAAAAAGTATTTAAAAAGTAGGTGTAAAATCAAGAAGCTCATTTATCTATTTATTTTTCTCTTAGAAATATGCAGAGAAGCTCATAACTAAACGAAAACTCTTTATACTACCTGTGCAGAGAGATTAATTCTAACTAATCTATATTCTTTTGAATACAAATTTAATTGGTTAAAATATCTGAAAAATCACAAAAAAGTTGTGTCAGTTTTATTTAGTGACTGTTATAGTTTAAAAAAAATTGTAACAAATGATAATTTGTGATAGAAAATATATGTTGCTAGCATTTTTTATCGAACAAATGAGAATTAAGAATATGTTGTAACTTGTCAGTCAGTACTTAATAAACATATAAGAATTAGGAGACTATCCTACCCCTATGGTTACTTAGCTGTGACTTGTGAAAGATTTGACTAATTTACGTTAAGTTTTAGTTAAAAAAGGTTCTTTCAAATTCAAACGTGTTAAAATTAAAATAAAAGCAATTCTGGTAAGTATGTTATGTAAAACAATAAATTGTTTGAACAAGGCACTATAGTAAAAATTCAAAGCTCATTGTAATTATGTGTTATATATTCAAGGGAGAAAGGAACTAAACTGTCATTTTAATGGCTCTTATTGCATCTAGACAGTTTGACTCTACAAAAATCTTACTAAAAGATAAAATATAAAGCCGAATAGATTTTTTTAACATGTATAAGAAAATAAAATGAATGAAGAAATAAAAATTGGGACACGCCCAAATGAATACATACACACATACATTTTTTTATTTCTCGTAATTATAAGATTTTTTTTTATTTGATAACCAAATAATTAAGAATTTTATTGGCATTTTTAGATTGAAATAAGTTTTTAGTTCTTAGAATTTAAAATTTTTGGATTATAAAAAATGAATTTTAATTTTAGTCTTTACAACAGAACTTTATTTGATTTCATCCCTCAATAAAAAAATCACTACTTCTATTTCCTAACACTCATTTTAAAGGTAGATAAGTAACATTTGTTTGGGAAAAAATTAAGAGATATCACTTGGTGACACAGTACCTACATATACTAGTGAATATCACCGGAAATAATAGTTTAACCTTAGTTAAATATAGTGAACGTTAACTAATAGTACAACAAATTATTTTAACTTATTCAAGCTGAAAATAAATAAATAAAAACATATAAGGACTAAACTAAGAATTCACCCAATTTATATTTAATAAAAACATATATTTAGGATTAGATAAAACATATTTTAGTGCATATAATCATTATATTTATATCGAAAAATATACTCTCTTTAACATATTCTTTTTCATACACATTTTATAATTAGTTAAAATTTATTGATAACCACACAACAATTAGGAGAAAGTGTTTGACAAGTGAAATTCTTATGACGGGAAATTATAACATAAAAGTAAATTTAAATAATCATAATTATAATTATTATAAAATATATACCTACTTTTATAATTTATATATATAACGTACAATTATATGTAGGTCAATGGTATCGATAACCATTTTCAATTCGTAAATACGTAGACAATATTAATTTTAATTTAATCAACTTAAAAAATTATTAAAAATCGTATAAATTTTTATACCCTATTAAACAAGTACAAAACTATGTACATATGATGTATCAGAGGAATCCCTCCAAAATCAAATCTCCATTCAAAACCGGATCTACCCTCAATATGATCCAACATTCCGTCTAAGATAAAGATGAACCCTAATTATCTTTTACAAATAATGATAAATCCAAGTCATCCTTTACAGGAAGAAGGTAAGATGTACAAGTTTAGCAACTCATTATTAGATTACTCTTATTGACACTTGACAACATTTTGACCTGATCTAACCTTAATTGACTTGTACCCACAAGACCGGCCAACCCGGACTTTTGCTAGGATCAGAAGCCGACAAACCATGAATTCAATAAAAAATTGACTTATATACCAATTCGGTCCATTGAAAGGATTAACATGCAATCGAAAGGGATAATCTCATGTTTAACAGATATATTTCATTCAAACACTGATACCTTACTAATTCATGAATGAGTTATTTAAAGAGGTATATTGTAGCCTAAAATAAAAAAAAAGTAATCTACATATTTGTTTAACTTATTTAGCGAAAACATAGGCGCTGTCACACCTATTTATTTATATTTATATTTTTATATGTATAATAATTTTAGAGTTTTAATTTAATATGTTTTTTAATAACATAAGAAAGTATAAATAATTCACCATATCATTTTGTGTACAATAATTTTAGTTTAATATGTTTTTTTGTTTAGGTTAACATGATAGAAATAGAGTTGAATTGGTATACACTGTCAGTGTAAAGGATTTTTACACTGACATCCAATCTAATCATGACTTTTCATTTATGTGACTTTTAAAAAATCTTTACACTGACAGTGTATACCAATTAAACTCATAGAAATATGTCGGATTATCAACGAATATGTAAGATTTGCAATTAATATGAGAAAATGGAGAGAGAAGAGAGTTTGAATAAAATTAAATATATTTTATGAATATTCACATTTCTATTAAAAATATTTATGAATGAAAGTATGCATGTATTATTGATGCTTAAGGAAGGTTGATTTGTGGTGTGATAAAATTGTCATAAAATACGGACACCAAAACATCATATTCCTATTATATATATATAAAATATATATTATAGATTATTAATAATAGAAAAATTATGAATGTTGGTTATAAATGTTTTAAAGTACTTTTTTCATAAATATATAAAGTTGATCTAGTAACAAAGTTTATGTTTCGCGAGCAGAGATTGTAAGTTTAAAACCCTTTATAAAATAGTTTACTTTTTTAATTTTTAAATAGGTATAAAACTAGAATAAATATTTTAAAAAATAAATATTAAAAAGGAAAAATTCCTTTTATTCAACGTGTAAAAATAATGATAAAATGATTTTTTAGAGAATTTCTTATGAGTGGCTTCGCGCATCCGGTGATCCCTAACGTGGGCAACTATTATAAAAATGGAAAAATGTGCTTTAGTTATTGTACTTTTGGTCTTGGTCCCTATATTTTCAAATTTAAATATTTGGTTTCTATATTTTTAAAAGATAAGTGAATTTATTTCTTATACACTATCACAGTTAGAACTTTAACAAAAATATGTTGTAATAGCTATAAACCACTACTTATATATAATACATCTACATATTTTGTAGAGATTTATAGTCGTCAGTTTTTTTTTTTTAAGGCAAAAGTATATTGTTTTATAACATATAAGGATAAGTTGAAACAAAATGTTTCAACTGATAAACAGTATTCAAGTATTCTTTTAAAATTGTGCTCCACCTAACCTACATATCTATTTCAAATTCATACACAATCTAGGGTGGGAGCACCAATCAGAGAATACACATCGTGTAGTAAAACCAAAAGAATACAATAACCATTTCCACAATAAAAACTTTATCGACGTTAACATATCAAGAGATTCCATCGCGGACCTTTGAAAAATAATAGCATTCCTGGACAACCAAATGTACCAACATACAACAAGGCAAAACACATACCTGCACCTCTTCTTTCGCTTTCCCACGACCCACCCAGAGGATAAAAGAAGCATCTGATTGATATCTCTCGAAAGTGGAGTCTGTACCCCTACCTAGCTAATAACTTCATACCACAACCTTTGTGTGTTTGGACATTGTAGGAAAAGATGGTTTTTGGTCTCTGGCCCATTATTACAGAACACACAAACGAGATTGAGCACCGGAGTATGAATTCCTCTCATTATCAGGTTATCAACAGTGGGAAGTTTGTCCCTTAGCAATCTCCAGGAGAACACCAGTACCTTAGATGGTAACTTTTCCTTCCACAATCCGCACAAATCCTGAGGTTCCACAAAATTCATTCCTAAGTCAGATATTCCTTCATTCAACACCTTATATCGTTCCGCCACTGAGTATCCCCCCGCAACTGAATTCCACCCCCACTCATCTGGATCCCGACCCACCAATACCACTTCACTTAAAGCCTCCTGTAAAACATGTAGCAGTTGCTCCTCCCACACAAACAACTCCCTCCGCCAGACCCACTTCCATGAAGATAGTCGGGCTCCTGAGTCGCATTTGTCTTTAATAGTAATAAACTTATCCTCTGCTAAGGCGTACAATCTGGGATAAAGTACACTAAATGCCATATCTTCAATCCACCTCTGCTCCCAGAATAGAGTGCCCACTCCAGATCTTACTATCCTGTTTATTCTAATTTGAAATCATTCTAGCAGTAACGCGGTTGGTCCATCAATGCCCCATATGTCTTTCCACCACTGGAAAGTGTGGATAAAGGATTTATAATCGTTAGTGGATTTTCATGAACTCTAAATAGGTTAGTATGCAATGAATGAAGTCAATTTATTTTTTAAAGTACATAGATAACATACATCAATTTAAAAATACATGGACTACTATCAAGCTTGGACAAAATCAGGTACTAAAAACGCATTTTTCTCTTTTTAATAAAAAAGTCGTCTTACCAATGAAAGGTAAGAAAAAACTTATTTTATCGGAAAAAAATCATCTTATCAAACATTTCCCACTTTTTTGGTAGTAGAAGGAAATAACCTTATATTGATCAATTAACTGCATGCGATTACAACAGAAATTATCACATCTACCTAATTTGTCTCACTAAACAAAGTTTGATGCTATGCATATCGGTCGTGAATAGAATCGGAGGGTAAGTAATGTTAGGTATGACCAATAATAACTAGTGAAATATTTTTACCAAAAAGGAAAGAGAAATTATAACCCATCTATAAATATAAATATAAGAGTTAATATTCTTTTATATTAAGAGAATACACTTATTTGAATACTTTTATTTATAACTTTCTAAACAAGGAGTTACCAGAAAAATGTTACATATTTAGTGTGTTTAAATAAGGTGTGATTATTTATAGTCAAAAATGAGAGTTTTAAAAATTAATATTATGTAAAATGTTTCTAGATTTCCTAACCCAATCAACTCCTGTTAAACCAAAGGTTTCTTTGTTTTTTTTTTTTTTTTACTTTTGTTATCACATAAAAGTAGCTTTACCATTTTATAAGTAATTGACCTAGATGTTGGTCTTTAATAAAAATTAAATTTTTTATACCTTAACTTTAATAATATATAAGAAAATACACTATATCACAAATAAAAAAAAATCTCAAAACTTATCTTAAAGTTCAAATTAACTAATATTATAAATAAATATAATTTAAGAAACTCATATCTAAAGTTGAAATAAAATCTATTGATATCCATCCATGAATTGTAAAGAAATAAAATAATTCTAAATTTACAACAACCTGTAATTATAAACTCCAACTACAAATATCAAACAAGTTCCACAAACTCATTCACGAGTTCAAATAGAAACAGAAAAAATTAAAAAAAAGTTCATTGAACCAATTGATTTCAAACAAAAAATACACATAAGCCAGACGTGCTTACAAAAAATACACATAAGCAAATTGAACAAAACAATAAATAAAGAAACACATTAAATAAATTAAGAAACATATTTATTTATGTTTTGATTCTAGAATATATAAAAGAAACAAATTAAAAAAAATATTGACCCAAACCGGGTCTAGATTATTAATAAGTTGAATCAATGACTCAGCTAAATCAAACACTCATAAATATTAGTCAGACCAGTAGATCATGACCCGACCAACTGGATTAATACAATTTTTTTAACTAAGGAAACAACCCTTAAAAAATTAAATTTTAGAAACTATTACATGAAAAATACTAGTAACATACTCTTTAACACATTCCTCCTAACACACTCTACATAATTGATTAAAATTTATCAAAAACAATAAATTATGTGGTCCCACTTGTCATTAAATGACTTTCTCTTCTAATTTTGTATTTTTCAATAAATTTCAACCAATAATAGGGAGTGTGTCAAAGAGTGTGTTGATAACACTCCTCACTACTACACTTAGGGTCTGCTTGTAATCATGTTGCCTTGAAGACAACACTTGCTTTTAGATTTTTCAATTTTCTACCTCGTAAAACTCAATTTCTTGGTTGAACGCACAATTATTGGTAAAACAAACATATCTTTAATTTGTTCCTTAGGGCATCTCTAATGGGAGCAACTCACATGAGTTGCTTATTGCATTAAAATGAGTGTTTGGTGGTTCTCGCAGTGTCACATCATCACTAAGCAACTCATACTCAATTTCATTCAAATGAAAGAAATTATAATTAATTCCAAGAAACTCACAATTTTATAAGTTTGCTTGTATCCTTTCGCCCTTCAACAGTAGCATTTCTTCTCACATCCTCTTCCTCTTCTAACATCAGATCCCCCTCTTTCTCCACCTCCCCTCTCCCCCTTCCTCTTCCCCAAGCTAACCTCTGTGCCACCTCCTGCTTCCTCCTTCCTCTTTCCTTTCTCCAAGCTTCTCTCATCCGCCCTACCTGCCCCTTCCATGTCACGTTCTTCTTTCCTCTTCCTCTTCCCCTTCCTTTTCCCTTCTTTGCGGAACCCCCTTCACTTCTCCCTCTTTCTTTTTCTCCTCTACAATTAGGGGTGTTTGTGGTGCGGTTTGGTACAGTTTTGAGTCTAAAAGTAGTTCTAACCAAACTATAAAAATAAGTGAGTCTAAAAGTAGTTCTAACCAAACTATAAAAATAAGTGCGTTGCAGTTTGATTCGATTTAGATTATTTATAAAATCCGAATCAAACCAAATCAATCTTTTGCGGGTAAAGTATTAAAAAATACATAAAAATATTTACTTCCAAAATTGTATAAAAGTTTAATCACTCCCAATAAAATTATATAAAAGTAGTCACCATTAAAGTTAAACTAAAAACAATCAATTCTTTTAAATATTACACTCTAATGATTATTGTCAAATTGTATCTAACGAAATTAAATCAAATAGTTTTGTTAAAATATTTATTTATCAAATAATTCATATTAATTAAAAATCTTAATTAAAGATTAAGAAAAAATCTTATAAACTTAGAAAATAATAAGTAATTGTATAGGCTTTCTTAGAGATTTGCTAAAATAACTAAGAATTAGTAGTTTGGTGCGGTTTTAACATCTCAAACCGCAAACCGAACCAAATCACGCAACTTGGAAATTATAAAAACCAAAGCATTTCAAACTAAAATGGTTTTTGCGGTTTTCGATTTGGGCGATTCAGTTTTTGGTTTTCAATTTGGTTTGGTTCGATTTTGAACACCTTTATCTACAACAACACCTTTTTACCAATATCGTTATTGACACCTCAAGGCTGATTTTGTGTTCATGGGATCCATTTTCTTCTTTTTGATTTTTTAAAATATTGTTCTGAGTTTATGCTAATTTATTTTTTTCATTGTAATTTTGATTCTTGATTTATTGTTGTCAATGCAATTTTTGTTTTTGATTTATTGTTGTCTCTAAAATTTAAGCTGTTCATGTTCATATGTTTTATTTCTCTCTTTTTTCAGTTGCATATTGTTCCTTAATTTGTACAAATTGAGTGAAAACTTATTTTTTAATCATAAATAACAGTTGTTTAGTAAAACAACTCATTCACAAAAACTTGAATTACTATATAAAATTGTTTCAATGAGAAAGTTCTATCAAACAATTTATTAATTTTTTAAACAACTTGTAAGAGATACAGATTACTCTTTCCTCCTTTTGTGTAGGTCAATAAAAAGTCTCACAGACAAAGTGTAAAAAATAGTGTGGAGTTGGATGCAACAGCAATACTCATTGTAAAAGGCAACTAAAGTTCCATTTATTTTCTCTTAAAAAAGCTTTACATTTAAAATATCTTAAAACATAACGCATCTCATAGACGACATGTGGCAACTACAATAATTTTGTTCATGCAATTTATAACATAAATTTTTAAGTAAGCATGAAATTAATATTTATACTATTAATAAAGGGAATATCCTCTTTTACGTTTACTTTTTAAAATATCTATTCTACCCTTACACCTATTTTAAAATTAAAAAAATAAATTAATTTGTGATAAGAGGGACTTGAACCTATAACCTCTTATTTTCCAAACATATATTTTACCATTAGACCAACCTTATAACTTTAAGCAAGAAATACTTTAAAATATTGATATCCAACATACATAATTGTCCAATTATATATATAATGTGTAATGTATGATATTATATTATATACTATATATTATATAATGGAAATATGACTATTTGGTGTCTACTTTTTATGACTATTTTACTTTCTAAACATTTTATGATTGTTCTCACTTTGACAAATATAACTTCTCCCTATATTAATATATAAGTATATTTCATGATAAATATTTTTAATAAACATGCAAATACACAGATGCGACAATATTTTGAGTTCTATTCAAACTCTCCTCTTTCCATTTTTTCATATTTATTGCATATTTGACATATCTATTGATGATCTGACATATTTTTATCATGTTATCATAAACAAAAAATATAAAATTAACAAAATATATTTTAAAATATAACATAATAATTTATATTTCAAAATATAAAAATTTACAAAAAATATTAAATTAAAATCTTACAATTTTTATAATATATTAAAATAAAAATACAAATACACGTTCATATACTGAGAAAATTAGAGCAACTTTATTCAGACGGTTTTTAACATCTCGATATACTGTACTCAAGGATTCTTTATTTGGATAACTAAGTTTTACAATAAAAAAATATATCCTAGCTGTGTATTATGCTTCTCAGCAAAACCAACATGTACAGATAAGTAATATACTAGATTTTCCATCCCGTTCAAGATTTGTAATGATATATAATTTTTTTAAAAAACATATAATGTTTTGGTTAACAACCTAATAATCGATTTCCTTAATATATTAATAGACTAATAGCTCATTAATGAAACAATAGACGTTATTAGTAAAAATTCTATATATCATCAATTAATGTAAACTGGTTCAAGTAAAATGGCGTGCAATCATGATTGTCATCCAAGAACTTGTCCAAAGTGGTGTATTTAACATCAGGATAGAGCTCTGAAGCTTCAACTCCAAATGAGGGCTTAATTTCATAGTTAGTGTGATCTCCCTTCACATACGCAGCGTGGCAAATTGATAGACCCATATTGTCTGGAAATGAAGACTCTATAAAAACAAGAAAAAACTTGCAAAATGTTAGCACAGGCGTCATATTTAGAAATCCTTTGCCCAATAATTTCAACTCACCATAGAACTTGATTTGTGAAATGACGGGAGCATTCACCATACATTTCTTATAACAAACATCTTGAATATGTACAATTAATTATAACTCACTAACCTTTGATATACTTTAAAACCTGCTCTTCCGAGACATAGACTCTTTTAAGAATCTTATTATGCTTCTCCTCCCATAGAGATACTAGGTCATTATATGACAAGGTGTTGGCTGGAGGTCTAACGTAAAGAATTTTGTTCAAGGTTCTTGGATCATCAACAGTTCTAATGGTATAAGTGCCAACATCTTCTTCCGTATTAACAATAACTGCCAATCAAGCAAAAAGTTAATAGCAAGATTTGTGATATGTAAATTTCTAATCTTCTTAAAGGTTTACGTCTGTTGGTCCTAGGGGATAATCTAGAAGGGGGGTTGAATAGATTTACCAAATTATTTTTCAAAAATTTCTATTCAACAGTATCAGAGTATTTTAAAAAACAACCCCTTTTTGAAATTTTCAAAATCTACCTTTTTTTACAAAAACGGGTTTCCAATAATTCAAAACCTTAAGGCTAACCACCAATTAAATCAATTCCTTTAGTTATGGTTTCAAACAAGATAGAATAAAAACTTAACAAGAATTATATATTCATTAATTCAGAATTAATCTAAAGGAGTAGGAAGAACAAAACTTAAACCCACAACATATGGGTCAAAAACCCAGATTTAAAGTCAAGAGAATATGTGTCAAGAATTAGATCAACAACAAGAAATCTAAATGAATCAAACATAGCTACAGAAACCAAATGTTAGTGCTCCAAGAATTCAATAAAGGCTGAATTTAAATGAAAAAAAAAAAATCACATTAAATTAAATCCAATCGTAAAACACTGATATGTTTGAGAAAAATTGTGTAAAGAAAAGCAAATAAAGATTGGGTTTGATATTTGAAAAATTGCAAAATTGTGTTTACATTTGGTGTTTCCATCGGCAAGAATAATAACAGTATCAAATGGGGCTGTTTTGGTTCCAAGATGTGAGCAAGTGGGTAGGAAGTGTCCTGCTAAAAAGTTGGCCACCACATAGGTATGGGGAATTCCTTGGGCCTCAATGGTTCGGCGAATTTGGGCTTTACTGTCAAATATATGATGTCCTTCATCCACAGCATGATTCCGATCCACATCATTTCCAAACTCTGAAGGAAAGAACCTCTGCAAAAAACTCAATTTTCATATTTGATTCTGTATGTATGTTCATGGTGTATCACTAAATAGTTATTTACACGTGTTTTTTTTATTCATTATTTCTACGGATTGATTATGAATAAATTAATTATTAGACTCAATTTTGTTTTAATAGCCGTCAAATTAAAAGCTGTGTAACTAAATTAGAAAAAGTTAATGGTTTGGTTTTGTTTTAATACGAAAATGGTTACTAAACTAACATAAAGAGTTGTATGGTGGAAAAAGTAAAATAAAAAAAAGAAGAATAGGTAGGTAGGTTTGGATGGAAGTACCTTAACATTTCCTGCTTCCTTGATAGCATAAATGATCTTATATTGATCGGTTAAGTGCATGTGACTGATAATAGAGATTACAACATCTACTTTCTTGATGGCCCTAACCAAACTGTGATGCTCATGTATATCTCCCTGAAAAATGCAAAATGCAAAATGCAAAATGCAAAATGCAAAATGCAAAATGAAAAATGAATGAATGGTGAGCAAAGCAATGCAGCATGATTAAGAAGAAGAATGATGGATGGTAGGTACGAGAAGAATGTTGACACCCAAAGTGTTGAAATATTGAATGATGGATGATTTAGATGGATCCGGATGGGAGAGAGTGGAGTCTCGAACGAGGGCAAAGGTGGGGTGCCCAGCCTTAGCACTAGCTTCCACCATGAACTTTCCCATAAATCCAGTTGCTCCAATTATCAGAATCTTAGTACTTCCCATTATTGCAAAAACTAAATCTTTAATCTTTTAATACAAAGAGGACTCCTTTATATGCTGTGCCACAACTCATAGCCCAAAGGAATCGAACCCTGCTTAATATTCCTTACTTTAATCAATTAATTAATCTGCCCTATCTTTTACCATGTTCACATCATATACTGCCATTTTTCTTTCAAATTAAGCTCACATCCTTGGAATTCGACCAATAAATGTTTTCTTCTCGAAGATGACAACTCAAAACCTCCCTTTCATTACCGGACTAGAAAATTCTTGTTCATCCCAAGTCTTTCTGGATACAAGTCTACGGTTTCAACTCCTCAGCGTCGTTGCTTAACTCATATTTACTCCTCCTTTTGTTTAACTTTTTTTTAATATATTATCTCTGTTTCTTTATATGAAGGAAAATGAAATTTTCTAAATATTTAAATATATTAATATTGCAGGGACAAAAGTCTTACTAGGAAAATAAAACTAAAACAATATATTTTGTAGAGATTAAAATCACAATACTTAATATAATAAAGGCTAAAATATAAAACTACAAACGCTTTGATTTTTATAAAAAATATAGAAACTAAAATATTTTTTGAATAGTGAAACTTATCTTACATATAAATTTATAAGTAAATAAAGCAATGATATGATATTAGTGTCTTAATAATGTTGAAGGAGGCGGCGTGGTGGGTTTATACAGCGTGAGATGAGGCAGAGAGAGGGAAATTAGCTGAAGGCTTCCCTAACATGGGACCACAGTAAGAACGGTCATAACCGGGAATGAATCCGTCATGTATCTTGTGCGTGACGCCACACTTTTCATACGTAATTCTTCTAATTTGTCAAACTCACCTGCAGTTTATAAATAAAATAGTATTTTATATGTTTAATTAGTAACAAGTGTTAAAGAATTTTATAACGAAGCTAAACTACAACTCTTTATATAATTTTTAAAGTATTAATAAATAAATAATAAAAATTTATTATAGATAAAAAATTGTCATTAAATAATACTGTTTTAGATTATTATTTAATTTAGCATAATTAGTAGTTTTTCATCCCATGGTAATTTTACATTTAGAACCATGATTATTTTTTGAATGTTAGTTAATTAAATTATTTTATATTTAAAATTTAATAAATTTTATTATTTTCAATTTTATTATAATTGTAACTTTTCTTTCAAATATTTTAAAAATTAAACATATTGAATTATCTTTTATTGAAAATTATTAATTGAAATATAAATTTTCATCCAACATAAAAAATATTTTTCAATTTAAATATTTTATGTTTTATATTTTTCATCCATTTTTTTTAATATTTTCACCATGTTCTAATTAAATTTTTAAGTGGCGTTTGGATTATTGAGAAAATGTTCTCTGTTTTTATTTTCTGAAAACTATTTCATTTTCAAGTTTTCAACATTTAAAAAATATTTTTGTTTTTACTTGATATTTTCTATTTTCAAAAAATAATATTATTAAATTTAATCAATTTTAACAAAAATATTATAAATTATTTATATATAGTTTAAAATACATTTATATATTATTTTTTATATAATTACAATATTGTTATTAAGTTTTTCCATAGTGTTTAACTTTTGAAAATACTGAAAACAACTTTTTTCTGTTTTTAGTTATTTTTTGAAAATATTTTTAACGAAAATGTTTTTTAAATTGTAACCAAACATATTTTTGCTATCATTTTCTGTTTTTTCTAAAAATGAAAACAAAACACACAAAACAAAAGCCAACTATTTCTAATATTTTGAAAATCTTCCATATCTCAATTTCATTCAAACACTCCTTTAAATAATTTAAATGTTAAAAAATATAATTAAATTGAAAATATTAATATGAAAAATTACATATAATTGTTTTTGGTGATGTAAGGTTAAAAATATTACTTATAATTTAATGAAAGGAATTAAGAATATAATTATATTCTTTTGATGTAAATCGGTGTACCTTTTCTGGTTGAGTTGCTATTAGTGACAGGGTTATACAAGTGTTTTGTCTTCTCATAATGTTAGGAATATCTATGATATACAAGTGTGTTAGGAATATAACACACTTACTCAGCATAATTTGATTGTCTGTTTTGTGGAAGATTTGACTAGGTAGAAACTCTCTTGTATTCAAACGAAAACTCTTCTATATGAAAAATGTGTGACAAGACTCTCAACAAAGTTCGTGATTATAAATACAAGAGTATTTCAAAATGTCATTCATGTCCTTTTATGAATGATCTATCCAATCTTACTTTAATAAATTGAGATAGGTTCTCTAATTTTAAAATTAGATGTATTAATATCCTTGAGTCAAAAGGGGAGAATTTGATTGTAACGTTGAAAAAGTGTTATTTTTGATAAAAATAAAAATAATATTCTAATTTAGTCTAACTATTTATTAGTAAATTGATACTGACAGATTATATCCTACATTAGCCTAATTAGTAACCTCATTATGAACTTTCTTAATACAAAATAAATAAAAATATTACAAATTATTTCTATTTCTATCAATTTTGTCTTACTATGTAAGAGATGTTTTCTTGTAATTGCTAATGACTAAGGGATATTAGTATATTATTAATAAATAATCCATTTTCCTGTTAAAATAAAGAAAAAAGAATATAATTATGTAATGAAATCTATGTTTTCCTATTTATCTTGATATGTAAGAGTGGAACTAATTGTTATTTCCGTGTGGCTGCGCAATTTTTATTTGGTAGCTTCTAAATTTTATATTCAAAAGTTGACATTGAAATAGTCAACGGCATAGTTTCCGAATGTCAGTGAAAAAGGAAAACACGCAATTTTTATTTGGTAGCTTCTAAATTTTATATTCAAAACTTGACATTGAAATAGTCAACGGCATAGTTTCGGAATATCAGTGAAAAAGGAAAACAAGTTATACTTAATAATAAGTTTATCGTTTTTATTTTGTATAATAATATAGCATACCTTGGCCGATTCCTTCTTTACATCAGGGTGATGAAATAACAACTTTTTTAGTTAGCAAACAACTTACGTCACGTTGAGTTGAGTATATATGTTTTTTCTATTTTTAGCTGCTTAATTTTTTTTTAATTTTATTTACAGAAGCTGCTTAAATAACTATTTATCTCTGAAAAAAAGTGCCCGTTTATTTTGATATTTTAATGTTTTTTACTTTCATTTTTGAAAGATGTACATACAACTATTTCTGTCTTTATATCAATACTAATAGCAGTTGTAAATATAATATTTTGTTATTGGGTGCGCCGAATGTTTAAATCCATCTTAAACAAACACTTACTGAGAAGATTAACCCTAAAGATTAATTAAACATAATTAGAGACAAACTTAGATTATCATTGCATTTACTTAATTCAACAGGTAAAAATAATACCTAACAAGTAAAGGTAATGATTAGTAGCTAAAAATAATATCCCACATGTAAAAACCTAAATACCCATTATAAATAGGATGTGACTACTTCACAAAATGGATAGAAACTGAACCCTTTGCTACCATTTTGGCAAAAAATGTTCAAAAATTTGTATTGAAGAACACAATGACTTGTTTTAGCATTCTCCACTCAATAATTACAGACAATGACCTCCAGTTCACAAATAAGAACTTCAATACCTTTTTGGAAGGACTCAACATTAAACACTGGGTGACATCAATAGAGCATCCTCAAGAAAATGACTAAGCCGAAGTAGTAAACAAGGTTATCCTAGCAAAACTGAAAAAACGGCTCACAGGTACAAAAGGAGGATGGGCCGACCAACTAGTCAAAGTATTATGGGCATATCAATGACCCTCTAATCCTCCACTCAAGAAACTTCATTTCAGCTAACATATAGGACAAACACGATGTTACTAATTGAAGTAGGTGAACCTTCATTTAGGAGGCAACATTTTCAGGTAGAAGAAAGCTCAAAAGCACTTCGGACCAACTTGGATGGTATGGATGAGATCAAATATCAGGCATTTCTTATAGCAAAAGCATGCAAACAGCAGAAGAATTGATGATTCAACTCTTGAGTTCAGCCAAGGAACTTTCAAGCAAACAACCTAGTATGGATAATGACAAGCGACACAAGGAAGGAGAAAGCGGACGGAAAACTGGCAGTTAATTGGGAAGGAACTTACATAATCCACTAGAGACTTGACAATGGGGCATATAAACTTGAAGAACTGTCCGGGAAATCGATTCTCAGGACCTGGAACTCCACTCATCTCAAGCAATATTACAGTTAACATGCATGTACTTCATGAAACATTATTTTCCTTATTCGGCTTTTTATCTCTGTCAAGGGTTTTTACCAAAAATGTTTTTAATGAGACCCCACACCTATTAACGAAGGAAGGACATTTCAGATCGACTACATTTTACTTTTTACAATGTCACTTATAAAGTACCCTCTCGAATTTTATAATTCTGCCAAGGCAGTACTTGCTACTTTCAGAGTACCCTCCTAACTTTACAGTTTGACCAAGATAGTACTTGTTACTACCTAAATATCGTCCAAAACATTCCAATTCGACCCAAGACAATCTTTATTACTTCTAGAAATACCTTCACTTTAAATTCGGCTAATGTTCATCATTTTTTCAACAATATCTTTGGACAAAAAATGTTAGTTACGATTCCTTAAATAACTTCACTTTAATTAAAACACCAAAGCGTCACGTCATATAATAATGTAACAATGATTACTTATGTTTAGTGGAAATATAAGTATGTTTGACTATTTGATAGTTTTGGTGAATGAATGCAGATATGTAATTGTAATATATCTTTATTGTATTGATTTTTATCTAGTAAACTTAATCTTGCATCATGTCTATTTTATATATGATTGTGATGATTGTACTTTACATGGAAACAAATGGCAACGCTGAAGCAGAGTCATTAAGCTCGAGGTTATAGAATACTCTAAATGGCTTGAAAGTTGAGCTGTTTTGGTTTGTGATGGCATATGACTTGTATATATTAGATTATAGACTTTTGACTACCCTGAAATTATGTTTAGTATTATGAAATGGAAATAGATGTGATGTATGAAAAGTTATGGAGACAATGTAAGAAAAATTGGATTTATAAATGAGTATGTAAATGGTTAGTTCTTTAATATGTAAATGGTTAATTTATATTTTTAATAGGCTTATAAAAAAAACTTATATCTTTAATAATTTTATATAAAATTAGAATTTAATTAATTCAACCATGAAATTTTATGATATTATTTTATTGGATATGTTTAATCAATTTTTTTTCATAATTTTACTTTTCTAAATATGTTATTTAATAATAAATATTTATATAATTTTAAAAATTATATTAATAAAAGTTTGAAATTTAATAATTGAATTTGTCAAATTTTTATTATTAAAAGTATAAATTTGAATTATAGATATAGATAGATATACAGAAAGAGAATTTATAGTTCAATCACATATTCTGTTAATTTATTATTATACGACTATGACTAGATAGAAAACTTTAAACATTTCAAAGGATTTGCATTCTCGAGTATATATGAATTCAACCGAATCTTTAAGATTGAAGAATAATGTACGGATTAAGTTTAACAGTGTAATTAACGTAAGAAACATATATAGGAACTAACAAAGAAATTAACAAACAGTCATGTATGAAATGTTACATTCTATGAGAAAAAGAAAATGGAAAGATTCATTTCCACCATATACATGGATCATACTTAATTACACACCAGCAAGAATAAATGAAACAGACATAGCCACCAGATAAAATAGGGAAAGCAAATAAATTAAAGGAATGAAAGGAGTTAACAATCAATTAATCTAAAAGAGGACGTACGAAATTAATGTTTGTGGGTGGCTTTGGAGGCCAAGGGAACTACTGTCCTTCAACTTCTTGACACCTGTGTTTGGTCTTGCCAAAACCCTCACCCAGTTTTTGCTTGTATTTGGTCGAGGTGCCGTTCCTCTTTTTGTTACACCTAGATTAATTCCTTTGATATATTTCATTTTATAAACATTTTCTGAAACGTTATTTTTAAATTTATTATAATAAATATCAATATTGTCTACTTAAAACTATTTTTCTGTAATAATAATTTTTTTTGTTTAAGTAACTTATTTTAAAAAATGTTGATAAAATATTTTAAATTTTGAGATTTAATATTCTTTAAATATTAATAGATTTGATAAATGTTTTATACCAGCCAAATTTGTACTAAATTTTAAAATATATAAAATTACATATTGTTCTTACTTGAGTTTGAAAAACCTATAATTTTTTAAGTCTTAAACACCAAAGAGTTTAGTTTGACGTGACAGTTGTGACTATTTATAACAGATATTGTGACACCCAAGTTGACATCGGTATGAGAGAGTGAAAGTAAATAGAATTTGATACTTGAAAATGGGGTTTGGTTGTCCCTTATCTTCTTGAAAATTTTGTTTTTAGTTACCTTTTGTACCCTCCTGATGCCTTCCTCAACCCATCATCATCTTGGAATGCTTCCAACTCAGGCACCATAGGACACTGCTACTTGACCTCTGGCACCTCGGGGCCAACACGTCGACCTCGGACATCTCGGGATCCAACAACTCAGTCCCGACACCAACCCAGTCCTCACCAAGGGCCCAAATCGAAGGCTCACCTTCATGTAAAAGGTAACTTGGAACTCTTTAAATAAGGTAACTTGTAATCACACCTAAAGACCTCCTTAAAAGGGGAGTACGGGACCCCCTCAGATATCTAAGTGTTTATTTGACAGCAGTTTTATAAAACTATTTTAAGTATTTTAGTATTTAAAAATCTCGTTTAGGTAGTGTTTTCTAAAAACAGTTTTATATTTTTTAGTTTTTAAAAACTAAAAAACAGGAACAATTGAAAGTAGTTTTGCTTCTCAGTTTTCTATTTTTGTTTTAAAAACTCAAAATACAATAAAAAATTTTGTCCCTTATCCTCTTGAAAGTTTTGTCTCTAGTTATCTTTTGTACCCTCCCGACGCCCTCCTCAACCCATCGTCATCTCGGAACGCTTCTAGCTCAGACACCATAGGGCAATGCAGCTTGACCTCTGGCACCTCGGGGCCAACACACCATATATGAGCAAGTTGTTTTTTACTTTTCATTAATGAAATTTTAATAAATATGAACAAATTTTTTCATTTTTAAATCTTCAAAACAATTTTCAAATAACATTTACTAAAGATTTTTTTTCTAAAAACAGTTATTAAAAACTATTCTTAAAAACTCTTTTCAAAAACTAAAATATAAAATCAAACCAATAATCTATACTCTTACTACCTTACTAATTTAGATATTAAAATCCTTTTTACATATACAGAATTATCTTCGAGAGCTCCGAAGTTCAAAAGATCAAAATGATACCTGTTTTACCAAAATCCGGCAAAAACACCTTTTTTAGAGAAGTAAACCTGTTGACGTGGGACTTGAGCCGGAGGTGATATGACACCAAATAGACATATGGGTGTCGAGGACCACGAGATGCCAAGTACAGTCAGTAGCGAAGTGGTGCCGAGTACGTTGAGTTCCAAAATGAGTGTGGAAACAGAGGTGCACATATGTTACCCATTAGAAGTTACATTATGATGTTATGCCTATTTTCTCTGGCACTGTAATGTATGACATGTATATTTGTATTTGTGTGTCATCGGTTATTATTTCCTACTGATACTAAAGTTTAGGTTCTCATATTTTTTTGTATGCTTGTTTTATATTGTGCTGTATGACGACTGTATTCATTTGATGGACAGATGGCACATCACGAAATTCACCTCAATGACTTTTGGGGTTGAAATGTCATTCAACTGTGGATAAATGACACCCGGACATAATTTGTACAAATTCGACAACCCCAGGATTGCATGTTTTTTTTTTTTTAACGTGCAACACCATCGTCATCGTGATTATCATTATTATTAATTATTAATATTATTATTATGATGGATGTTTCGTTTATTTTAGCAAAAATTGTATTATAGAGCCAAAAAGCAGTGGCAGGTTGCCATCAACACCCTTATGTACATTGGATTACGTACCTGTCACCTATAGTACTTCAAACGTTCAAATGCACGTGACTGAAGTTAAGAGGTATCAATATGATCTTATTTAGATTCACCTAAAAAAATGATCTTATTTATTCTACTTAGCAGTATCCAACCAATATAAGTTATGCACATGAAAAGGGAAAAAAAAAATCTCGACAAAGGCATTCGGAGTGAGCTAATCCAACAAATTATAATGGATGATCTTGTTTACATCTCCATCTTTAGATTGCTAGCTTCAAGTAAACCTGCATAGACATAAACAACGAATTTAGAATTTACATTCAGATGTAGCCCTGCTCAACGACTTTCAATATCAGCAAATAATTTAACATTGTTTAAAACAAGGGTGATTTTGCAATGGCCAACAAGCCTCTCTAGAAAACAATTGATCCATTGGCCCCTCATCCAAAGACCTTAGAAGAGTTTCAAACAGAGACGATTCCTGCTTTTTAAACTCCCATTTTATTTCATCACTAACTTGTTATATATAGCAATTAACTCCTTTTTTTTTTGTTATACGCCTACGATGCATTGAGTCAAGCTGCAAAAACCTTTGCTACCATTTTCTAGGAGGGAAAAATGTTGGAAAGGGACGTAAGAAGCAAATAAAAGAGACAACTGGCTTGATGGCTGAATGATTAAAAGATCCCTTTTAAAAATTTCCTTCATTTTGATAAAAAAGGACGTATCAATATCTGTAGGGCTCTTGCGTCTCTATCACCCACGAAAATCCACTCTGCTTTGCTTCTACTTTCTACTTTTAGGATATCAAGCCAAGGAAAAAAGTGATTTGACAAGTCATAAATTTGTAGGTACCTGCAAATGGCGGAGAAGGAAAGGATGCTGTTCGGGCTTCATCAAAAGCAACATTGTAAAGGCTTTGGAAATCACCTTCCCAATTTGAGGAGGGTAGAATTTGCTGCAGTGCACGTGATTCAGATCAATATTGGACATGACTAATCATCAGTGATCAGTAGAACAAGAAGAACATTACAATTACATAGAGTAGGTAAACCTACAGTGAAACAGGACGACTCAAGAAAAGTTTCAGGAAAAGGTACAGGGGTAGCACTAATGTTCCTTCGAAGTCCCATATTCGGAGGGCTTATCCCCATGTTATTTATTAATCCACCACAGCACGATACAAGTTGATGCGCTGAATTGAACTGAAGATACGAGGAGTTGTTACTCATACTTATATCTGACGGCGTCCCTGTGTATGGAAAACTTTGAGTTTGAGCACAAGAAGGAAACACCTGTGAGGATAAAACATAAGAATTATGTCCTAAACATAAATGCTAGTACAAGTTGCAAATTATAATTTTTTGACTCTTGGAATATTAAGCCACCATATTTTCAATAAATGGTTGCAGCGTGAAAGATCTTGGAGCAGGGTCACATCAACCATATTTATTAGCAATTGAATCCAACTAATAGAAAAGGAGAAAAAGATGTGTTATCCAGAATGTCCTTACCTCTTTGGCAAAGAGTTGGTCAATATTGAAGTCAAGTCTTGGGTTTACAGCCGCTAATTTCATGGACAAGAACTGAATGCAGTAGTAATAGTAAATATTACAAAGTAAGTGAGGTGGATTTGAAGTTAAAGTGTCTTGAAAGCATAGAACTTGTTCGAATATAAGAATAGTTAATGAATAGGAATGAAGTTAGAGTAATGGAACCTCAACTTGGCGTTGAAGAGACTGCACATAGTTAATGATTTCATCAAGCATTCCAGCTTTGCCAGCAATTTTGTTGCAACCTGGCACTAAATCTTGCAAATACTTCATTCTCTCGCTAATTTTCTCCCGTCTGACCTGAGGGTGGCATTAAAGAAAATGTGAGTAGAGAGAAAAAGAAGAGATTGGGAGAAAGAAGAGGCTAAATTGCACTCACTCACTCTTTCAGCTAAGCTATGACTATCGGTGGCTTGACCACGACGTGCTCGGACATGAATGAACTGAGGATTGTGATTTTGAACATCGGAAGTGTCGGCAGAGGTTTCTCTATTGGATTTGGCAGTAAGCTTGTTGCTGGTTAGGTGTGTTACTTTGTTGGAATCCACTTCATAACCACTTACTTTGATTCTCTTGTCCTTGTTAATGTTAAGGTTATTATCCGTAACGGCAACAATCTAATTAAACATAATAAAAGATGAATGGTGGGTTACGCATATGTCTATGGCGAAGCGGAATCATACAAGAAGAACAAGTAGGTACCTTGGAGTTGTGAGCCTTCCTCTTCTTAGCCGTGTTTTCCTTGGGTGGCTGATAGTGAGAAGAGGAGAAGACGGCGTTAACGTTAAACTGGGTGAAGTAGGGTTGGCACTTGATGGGTCGTTCCAACACTGTCATGTCCGAACAGGTGGCTGCTAGATTCCCCGAACTGTTGAGACAATGCAACATGTTATTCCTTATTATTAAGTTAAGGCAGCGCCGTACGGTGTGGAAGCGAAACAGAGGAGGAAGAGTGAAATAATGTTGTTAAGTTAAGGATGGGGAGATGGCTATATATATATAAACTATAAAACGGGCAAATACTTTTGTTTCCTTTTCAATAATTCATTTTAAGAGAGACACTCATAACCAAGGCTGTGACCCCACTGACATGACCGCCACGTGAGCCTGTCCAACCCTTCCAAACGCCACCCTTTTCATTTTTTCTTTTTGCCTACCCCATTGGATTTCATAAGTTATGCCCACTCCGCCTAATTTCAACTCACACTTCCTCTCACTTATATCTATTTTATTTTATCTTTAAAAACTAAAACAGTTTATTTTATTTTTTTTTACATTTTAACAATCTTTTGTCAGAAACATTTTTACTCTTCCACGATACTTGTCAGAAAATAATAAAAAATAAAAAATTAATAACTATACTAAAAACATAATTCATTAAAAAATTAAATTATTATATTAAAAAAATAAATAATTATATTTCATGTAATTAATTATACTAACTAAATATTTAATTAAAAAATTATACTAAATACATAATTTATTAAGTAAATTAATATAATACATATGTAATTATTATAATAAATTAAATAATTATACTAAAAATAATAAATTAAGTAGACTAAAAATTAATTAAATTATTTTACTAAAAAAATAAGAAATTAAATAATTATAATACATATAATTAACTACCTAATCAAGAGATGAGAAGAAAAGAGAGAGGGCAAAAACAAGAAATAAGGTGAGAAGAGAAGAGAGAAAGAGGAAATAAAAAATTAAATGGGAATTTAGAATTTTTTAAAAAGAATAAATGTTAATTTAAATAAGACGTAATGATAATTGAATTTCCCAATAAATTAATCAAATTCAAATTTTAATTAACTTACTTTGCATTTCAATAAACACGTCTTTACTTATGTTGAGTTTATGTCATTAATATTTTTACTTGTCAAAATTAATATGCTTAATTATAAAGTTATTAAAATTTCAACCATTAATAATTTTGAATATTTAAGTTTTATTCTTTGAAATGAATAACTGGTTTTACAACATTAAACCAAACCATATTTTGTTCTCAATTCTGCACTTAGGGTGTTTTTTTCTCTTTTTGTTACACACTTTTTATCTCTTAAATGACTTATGTAACCTCTATGATGTAAGTTGTTTATACTTTTAGGAAAACGTATCTTGTGTTTTTTTACTTGATTATCAATAAAATTTTAACTTATAAAAAAATCATAAAGATCTATTATTGTATCTATTCAATTTAATTTTGTATCAGTTTATTCATAACATATGAAATTATGATATTAACAAATAACACAATAACCAAATATGTTAAACCGTGTTTGTTACAATAACCTTATTATCAGCTGGTTGGTTCTTTTTCTTGCTAATATATTTTCTTTAAAATGAAAAAAAAAATCAATAAAGAATAATAATGTTGAAAAAAAAGTTACACGTACTTCTACCAAAAGAAACTTGTATGCCACATGAAAAATAATTGAAATAATCAATATTCTAAAATCAAATTTTTTATTTAATAATCTATGGGCAATGCTGTTTAAGGACTCAAATTCAAGACCCCAGTTAAAATGAAAAAACTCACTAATAATTAATCATACGTTCGGTAGTAAAATCAAAATATTTGAATATGTTATGTTATTAAATATCAAGTTGAGATTAAAAAAGAGAAATTTCAGCATTATCATCTTTTTTATATTTTTAAAAATGTGATAAATTTTGATTTTAATCTTTCAAAAAATATTGAATTTGATTTTTATAAATTTAATATTTTAAGTAGTGTATTATAATTTCCTGATAATAAAGTGACGTAAATTTAAATATATTTACAATGACTAACATTTAAAATAATAATATATGATATAACGAACATAGATGTAAGGAAATTCATCAATAAATATTAATCGGAATGATTCAAAAACTTTTAAATTTTATAAAAATAAAAAATTAAAAACCTATAACTAAAATTTGATATATTTAGGTAATGTTTAGTGTGACTTTTTTTTCTTCTTAAAATTATTTGAATATAATTAGTATACATTGTGAGTAAAAAAAAAATGGAATGATTTTATTAATTAATATTTTAAAAGTCATATAAATAAAAAATTATGATTAAATATAAATATAAAGATTTTTTATATTATCGATACATATTAATTTACCTCAAACTTTTTTAAGGGAAAACTAAGTTGAATAGTATTTATAAATAATTATTTATATTTTTTAAAGATATCATTCGAACCCCAATCATGACAAAATTGTACACTTTTATTTTTTTCATGTGGATTTCTCTTATCCATTTTTAACAAAAGAGAATCGATGTTTGATGATTTTCCCATCAATTTTATCCCTTTTATTCTTTTGGTTTAACTCCTAAAATAAAAGTGAACTTTTTGATAAAATTCTTGTCACTCTTTTTCGTGAGGGACTTCTGCATGCCATTTTATTCCGAACTTTTATTACTCTTTTTAAGCACACTACTACTTTTTTTTATTACTCTTTTGAAGCACACTGGTATAGTACTACACTTAGGCCTAAGAATATCTTAGGTTATGCTCTTTTGCCCTTTACCATTTTTAATTAAAAATCTTGTGTGGAATCTGTTATAAAAAGTTGAGTAATTCCTATTGGTGTAGTTCTTCACAGTAGTAATGCAATTTGTGACTTGGTTGATTGTTGTTGGTCTGTATGTAATGTTTGACCACATTAATTTTTTCTTAACTCTTTTGACTTGTATGTTGCATAACTAAGACAGAATGTCCAGTTTTAGATAAATGAGAACACTTTTGTAACCGTCATATCATCCACATGTATTTTGATCATACAAGTTAAAAAAAAGTGAAAGAAAACTTGACATGGGTAATGAACTAGTCGTAATCAATCATACATAGTATGCTCCACTAAAGGGAAAATAAAACCTTTGCTTTAGGCTTTTCAAAAATAAAATATTTAATATTGATATTTTATTATTTTTTATTTAAAAAATAATTATTTATTATTTTTAATTAATAAAGTATTATTACTTCAAAAGATTTCACTTTATTTTTTAAATGTCTTAATTTAAAATTTATTTTATAATTAAGAATATGTTGACTTGATAATGTGATTATGTATTACATTATAAAAGACTTTTATACTGGTGAATCTTTATATTTACATAACTTTTAAATACTAATTAATAAAGTCAATAAATTTACCATGAATGAAAGGATGTGATTAAATATCAGTATAAACAATCTTTATCCTAATAATATATACTAATTAAATTCTTAAAAAAAATTACATAAAAAAAGCAGCAGTATGAAAATCCACTTAATAACAATTCTTAGTCAAACATGTTACTATTATCTTAAGATTCTCTTCCAAGATCAAGATCGTGTCCTCGTCCCCTTCTAATATGTAGCAATCCATTTCTTTCTTGAAATAATAATCTCAATCAACTTTCTAATTAATTAAATTCTTTAATAATAGTACTTTGATGATGATTGTTTCTTTCTAATCTCTGCTATTCTTCAAACAAATACTTGTGGTGTTATGAGTATTGTCAAAGAATATGTTGATCTGTCTAGAGTCCACATACCAATCAGCTCAGCTCGTGGCTTTCATATTTTATTCGCATCACACCTCAAATATAGGTAAAAGAAAATTTGTATTTATATAGTGTTTTTATTACAAACATTTGTACTATAAAAGGGATTAAAAAAAAGGAAAAATGTATAATAAAATAATTGGTGTGATTGAAAGAAATAAAGAGAAAAAGTAATATTATAAATAATATAAATTAAGAAGGAAAATTAGATATAGAAAAGAGAAAAATATGTATACACTGCCAGTATAAAAATTTTACACTGACAGTTAATCACAATCACAACTATTTATATGTATGGTAAGTTGATTGATTTTATCAATTAAACCTTCAAAAATAACATAAACAAAGAGTTGTGATTAATTGTCAATGTAAAACTCTTTTATACTATAAGTGTATAAATGTTAAACTTTGTAGAAAAAACAAAAATAATATGTAAGCATTTTATTCCGAGGTCTATTTCAACGAGTTACTTATGTTTGATTTTTTTTTTTTCCGGTGGATAGTACATAGTTTGGTTAAGCAGCCAGAAATGATGCATATATTTGAGGTTACACTTTAAGGAAAGGGATTGATGGATTAACAAGAATAGCCTCTGTCTACAGTGTACATAATTGACCTCCTACTTAGTTGCTAAACATAACAGATTTTTGTTTTTGCTAAGCATAAGAATGATATTTAGTTATTGTAATGGGACAAATTAAGCAGGGAAGGAAAGCAGCACAGATTTTGGTATAATATGTTGTTGGTAAATCTCAAGTATTAGGACAAGGCTTAGCAAGAGTGTGATTTGGAGACTATTGTCTAAATCATGTTTTGCTTGAAAAATTGTGCTGCGATTTGAAGATTGAAGCAATACCGGAAGGTAAAGGTGAGCAAATATAATTTGAGATTGGAAGGAACAAAGCCAGAGAGGATGAAGGCAACTTCCATTATAACCAAATGGGCCCTGCCAATCTCTCAAACTTTATTTTTGGTTCATGTCCCTTTCAAGTTTCAACTCTATCTTCCCGCCTCCTGTCTCTCTAGGTCCCCTCTTCCTATGTACCAGTTGCATACACTTCAATACCACAGCTAAAGGCAAATATGCCTCCTCCTTTCTGGATCTCATTTCCTCTATCACTTTCTTTGTGGTATACATCAACACAACACTCTGTCCCCCCTCCTCTTTCTTTTTGGTTTCTCAATTGCTTTCCATCCTATATTCTCTTTGACTATATACTGCATTTATCATCCTTACACCCTCTATAAACAATCTCCTCCTTTCTCTTTATAGCTAATTAGGCTAATGCCACATTCATCAATGGTATTTTTCTTAATTCCAATTCATCATCATTCATCTCTAAAATTTTGCATAATTACACTTTATTACTATAACCAAATATTATGATATGGCTATAGCTTCATTTTTTTTGTTTGTTTAATTGCTATTTATTAGTATTTTGATGTCACAAGCCTTAAGTTTTATATCATGCAACAAAATGACGATACCCTATGGCATGACAGATTAAAGATTTCTTTTTTCACTGTAGAATTTTATATTGTTTTTGCCCCTTTCATGGTTCATTTAAAATTCATAAAATGTCCACGTGGCACCTGCTAATACATTGAAAAAATAATTGCGAAGGCTGCTTATCTTATCCAACTGATATGTGTATACGTATCAAAATAAATAATTGGGGGAGGGAGATGGCTTACGATCCAGGAAGCAATGGAAGAGAGCAGCAGATCCGATGTATAGGGAATACTAGTTCTTGCAGGCCCCTCCTCCTAAATATACAATAACTTATTTTTTTAATATCTTCTTATTAATCTTTTTATTTATCAGATGAAAAATAATAGTTTTTTAATGGTTCTAAGAAATTAAATATGTTTTTATTAGTAGTTTTTTTATAAAGTATTAATAAAAGGATATCGTATGATTTCACTTCATATAATATAGGCAGAAAGTAACAGAGAAGTTGGGTTCTTGAAGATTCTGTTGCTACCCATTGCTCTATTAGTCCACTTGGAAGCTTGAAATGATGATCATTGCGTATGGATGCTACGAGCTTCCTTTCTCTTATTTAATGCACAAACACGCTCAACTCCTTCACCCAACAATCCCTCTCTACTCATTAAAATTGACTTGGTCTTACTTTTTATCATAATATCTGACAATGATACGAACCATAATTCAATTATATATATACATAGACAGAGAGAGGGTTGTATCATATAAAAATAGAATAGGGGAATGGTAAAAATATTTTATAGTGTTTTATATTTAAACAAATGGTTTAAATTAAAACAATTCACTTAAAAGTGCAATAGACATCCTCCACGGTAGCATCCCACTTAATATTTTTCTCTTACTAAATTGACTTTGATTTCATTAAAACTTTTCTCTAACATTATTCCAAAAAATTATTCTTTTAATGGTTCCTAAACCCTACAAAATTCACTGACAAGATGCTAACCTTTTCCGATAACTAATATTCTTCTCTCACTTCTTTCTTTTTTTATTCTCTGTGATTTCAATTCCTCATTTTTGTGATTTTGAAAACTGACACGTATTTTAGCTCGTGGTTTCTACGTAAGTAGTTTCCAAACGAATTGTTTTGACACTGAACTATTTTTCTTTGCTTCATTGGGGTTTTTCATCTTTTCTGTTACTGATTCATCTTGTGAATTGGAATAGCAAAGAATAAGAAAAGAAAGGAGTGAGAGAAGAATATTAGTTATCGAAAAATGTTAGCATTTCGTCTAAGAACTTTGTAGGGTTTCGGAACCATTCTCACGAAGAAAGAGTAATTTCTTAGAATAATTTTAGGAAAAAGTTTTAATGAAATGAAAGTCAATTAGTCAGCACAAGCATGTTAAGTGATATGAATAGTGGAAGATGTCCATTATACCTTGAAGTGAGCTGTTTTAATTTAAACCATTTATTTAAATCTGAATGACTATAAAATATTTTTGTCATTCTCACATAAAAACACTATTCTTATGTGATATATCCCATATATAGATATATATATATATATATATATATATATATATATATATATATATATATATATATATATATATAAAAGAAGGTTTATTGGAGACACATGCAAATAGATGACAAAATAGACCTAGATCTGTACCTGTAAAAATATCCTCATATGCGACAAATAATTACCCACAAAAATGGGTGTGGGTACGAGGCGATTCTGAACCTGCAAAAATATGTGAGTATAAGGCAGGTATAGGTACACCTAACCCGCCTCACTCCACCATGCACTTTATATATATGAGAAGAGATATTGTTACTCAAAGAATAAGTTTAAGAGACTTACTTTTCATCCTCACCCTCCATTCTCTTAAAATCAAATGGTTTTTATGGGTAACTAATATCAATAATTAGATTTTAAGAAAATGAAAAGTTAGGATGAAGAGTAAACATCTTAAACTTATGTAAGTGGATCTCTCCTCGCTATATATAAAATATATTACATAATACTACATAATTATTTGTATTATAATTTATGATAAGTAATATAATTATAAATAAAAAGAGATATATAATATATTTTACGTAAATTTAATAAATAAAAATAAATTTTACAAGAAATTGAGTTATTCATAAAATAACTCTTAATAAACTTATAACATTATTTAATGTTATGGTAAAAAAACATAAGTTTATGTGTAATCTTATAAAACTTTAAGAAACATTTGATAATTTGTTCTAGGTATAATGTTATACTGACTTGTTTTTTATATTATGTTTACTTATGTGTAAAAGATATTGATTTATTTTCTCTATAATAAGTAAAGTGTAGAGTCACCTCTTTAAGAAATTTCCCTCAATTTTTTTTTCTTTTTAACTTTTCTATCTCTTACTTTTTAATATCTCTTTTTCTTTTTTCATATTTTTACGACTAAAAAATTATCATTCTATTCCAGAAAAAAATCTCTATTATTATTATTATTAAATTAAATATATTTGTGTAATGTTATATTTTTATTATAATTTGTTTAGATAATATGATCCAATTACTATTAGAGTTTAATTATTATACATTGAACATGTAAAATAGGTTTGGACTGACATTTAATAATAACTCTTCATTTACATGATTTTTAAAATATTAATTGATAAAATCAATAAACTTACCATAAATCAAGGAGGATTGTGATTGAATATACTAGTATAAACTTTTTACATTAATAATGCACAAGTCTTTTTATTTTAATAATGAAAATGAAAAATAAGTTTTTTAGTTACTCTTTAAGTAAGTGGTTCTCTGTATGTATCTATCTATATATATTATAACTATATATTTATTTAAAAGTAAGTCTTTAATGCTTCGTTAATAAAAAATCTTTTAATTTTTTTTCTAATTTTTCTCTGTCTTACTTTTTAATGTTTTTTTGACATTTTCATATTTATAGTTGACAAAAAAAATTATCATTGTATTAGTAAAAATAAAGTGACTCGTGGTATGCACTGTTCTGTAAGGTTATCTATGTAAGATTGTGTAAGTAACTCAAATTTATTAGTTGAAGTGTTTCCAGCTTGACATCTGAAATGATTGGACATGGGAACCTTGCAATAAAATCAATAAATTCCTTAAATTATGAGTGCGTTTGGTAAATTGCTTTAAGTATTAGATTGAAAAAAGAATTATATAATAACTTCTATCATAAGCATTTAATTCAATGAGTATATATAGAATAGTTACATGTCATTTTCATAAAATATCTTTAATTTTTAGTTTGATGAATTTGAATGAATAGTAAAAACTATTATAAAAGCATCGATCTCTTGTATAAGGAATGATAATTATGTTTGCTTTGTGAGTATAGTTCTGTTCTGAATCTAGTCCTGTCTCTATTTTCATTTCATCCTACTTTTATGTTAAATAAAATTTCATATATATATATATATATTATATTATATCTTACTATAAATTTATACCTTGTGGACTATTAAAACTAAAATATAGTAATAACTTAATATAAAATTTATTTAATTAATTAATAACTTAATATATAGTTTATTTAATAAATTATAAATAAATTTAAATTATAAAAAATAATATAATTGAAACTGAGACCGGGAGGGCCAAACCCGCCTCCACCCCGTTGCCATTCTTAATCATATTGTATTTATTCATTGAGTAAAGTTTAGGTTTTATACATCTGCTTATTGGTTTGCAATAAACAAAAAAGAGTTTAATTAACCCGTTTAATTATGGATTTTTGAGTTTCTATTTTCTAAAAATTAATCATGGGTGTTAACCTAGTGGGATTTATAATAACTCTTATATATACTATTTAACCAAATAAGTTTGGACTACAAGTTGACATGAGTTTTTGAGTTTGAATCACATTCACAATAAAAGTTCAAAGGAAAAACTTTCTTTCTTATAATTGATTTACACAATGTTACCATATTCGGATATGGTTGAAATACTAAATTATTAGTGGATAACTAAGTAACCACCTTTATATTTTTTTTTATAAAATTGGCTTATATAATCTTGTATGTTAAAAATAAGAGTTTAATTGGTATACACTATCAATATAAAAATTTTTACATTGACAGTCAATCATGATCCTTCGTTTATGGTAAATGTATACCAATTAAACTCTAAAAATAAATACTTTATAAACTTTCATATGAAAAAAAAAACAAGTTAGAACACAATAAAGGGTTAAAAAATAATTGTATTCTATTTACCTATATAGTTCATAATTATAAAGTAAGTTGAAAACATTATATAAGCATAAAAATAATACAATAAAATTAACTTATTAATATGATCTAACCAGTATTAATTTACAATACTTAATGATTTATATGCACAAATTAATATATAATTTAGTAAAATGTATTTTTGACAGTTCCAAATTCGTAGAATTTTAGGATAAGATGTAAACTAACATTTGCATCCTAAAGTAATACAAGCACATTTTTTTATTTAACAAATAGCATAATAATTACAAATATAATGTAATATTTTTATGAAAAAATTATGTGAATTTGATTTTGCTTTTTAGTTTTGAAAAATATTTTTAAAACTAAGGGTTTTGATTGGTTTGATTTTGTTTTTTAATTTTTAAAAGAGTTTTCAAATATATTTTAGAAACTGTTCTCTAGAAGAAGAGAAGAAAAAACTTGTTTGGTAAATGTTATTTTGAAAACTATTTTAAAGATGTAAAAATGAAAAAAATTGTTCATATTCATCAAAATGACATTAATGAAAAAAAAATAACATATTTTTTTTTGTATTTTGATTTTTCAAAATGAAGATAGAAAACTGAAAAATAAAACTACTTAGAGTTGTTTCTATTTTTTAATTTTTTTAAAACTAAAAACCCAGAATTGTTTTCGAAAATTATTTTAAGAAAATAGTAACCGAACGATTTTTTTAGTTTTTAAATACTAAAATACTGAAAACAATTTTATAAAACTGTTGTCAAACAAACACTAATTTTCAAAAACTATTTTCTAGAAGAAGAGAAAAAAACTTATTTAATAAATACTTTTTGAAAACTATTTTGTAAATGTAAAAATAAAAAAAATATTCATATTTACACAAATGTCATTAATGAAAAGAAAAATAATATATGATAATTGTATTTTTATTTTTCAAAACAGAAATACAATCTGAGAAGCAAAACTACTCACAATCGTTACCCTTTTTTAGTTTTTAAAAACTAATTTGAAAACTATTTTAAAAAACACTAATCAAATGAGTTTTTTAGTTATTAAATATTAAAATACTACAAATGATTTTATAAAATTGTTATCAAATAAGCACTATGTCATTTTTATGTAAAACAAATTTACCCATCTGGTTCAGTGGTTCAACCTCTAAGCTCACCAAGTTGAACTAGTCAGCAATTGTAGTTCCTCTAGTTTTTAAAATCTGTAATTTAGATCTCTATTTTAAAATAAAGATATTTACTCTCTTTATTTTTTAAAATCCATAGTTTTGGTCTATTTATTTTTAAATAGATACATTTAATTCTCCAATTTTAGGGATTAACAGCTCTTTCTACTCCGGGTTGCTATGCTTCCCTACATTCCGCTCGATCGGGACCCCTGAAAACGCCAAGCCTCGTTTTCGGAACAAAATTTATTATTTTGGTATTTTTTATAAAATTAAAATTATTTACAGTTAAAAAATTAACTTGATATGACTCAAATTTATTGAATTAACATGAGATTATATTTTTAATCAAAATGACAATCAATGTTATTTTTGCAACAACCTATGATTTTAGTTTGATGGAAGGACAAAATGTTAGACCTATTTTATTTAATAAGAGTATAAATTTGTAGAGTTAATTGTACAATGAATTAAATTTAAGTTTTTACTTAAATTATTGAGTAAAATTGAGGTGCGATGAGTTTATTAGTCATATTAGTGCTATGCACTTGTATTTTGGTGATGACCAGAGGGATAGAGAGGTGAGAATGATTCTTATAATTTTGTTTCAAAATGTTTGAGTTGAATTTCAGGAAGCTTTGGAAATTTGTTTAGGAGCGGAGTGCAAATAGGAAGTTGAATTTACTAAGTACACCCTGTACCTTAATCTTCCTCTTTTCTCCTTCTTTCTTCCCTATCTCTTCTCTTTTCTTCATTTATCGGTTCTCTCTCACTCGCCAATATTTCTTTCCTTGCTTGCATGGTCAGTGGTTTGCTGATGAAATCCAGCGTAGTTTCTTTCATTGCTCCTGATTTTGAGTAGTGATCAGTATAAGTAAGTTCGATAATGATTATTTAAACCTTTTTCTATCATTTTTTTATCCTATTGTCCTCTTTAAAAAGAGAATTTCTCTAGAATCGTAATTTTTGGGGTTTCTATTTTGTTTGAAGTTGTTGATAGGTTCAAAGTGATTTCTTTGGTAGGACTTTTCCATAATTGTTGAATTCAGGAAGAAATAAGTAAGAGAAACTAAAACTTTGGTTTTGATTTGAGAAATTGTATTTTGGTAAATGTTAAGTCAATAAAAAGTTATTGATTGAGGTTTGAATTAAATTTGATTGTTATGTGAAGTTGTTTGTGTTGGTGAGTTTGATGATTATGGTGTTACAATTATAATTGAAAGGTTTTGATGTTTTGTCTATTAATTTTGGTTATAATTGCACTAAAATGCATGTTGGTGTTATGCATGATAATGAGATGTTATATTGAAATTGATGATGTTGGTAGTTACAATAGGTAACTTAACATTGGGTGTTGTATAAATATGTGTGTGTATGAGGTGTATTGAGTTAGGGACACAACTAAGGTCAATATAATACTAGTACTAGATATGCAAGTGGGGACACATAGGTGATTTACATTTTGATCCTGATACCAAATTTTCAAGTGGAGGTACCTAAAGGATATACTCAAACACAATTGATTTTTCATATGGGTCAAGTTGATGCTAAACACTAGTAAAAATTTGTTAGATGAGTATGCTAGACTCGATTGTTTGTAAGAGTGGGTCAAGTAAACGCCTAATACCAATTGGATGAAGTCATGAGACTGTTTTGGTATCCAAACTCAATAAGTCTTTTTAGAAAGCACTTATAAGAGGTTTACGTGTACTTATGTTTAAGAGAACATAAGTGTGATTGTTTCATATCAATGGATTTGACTTGATTGAGGTGTTTGTTAGTGTGCATAATTTGTATGTTAAATATATTTAATGATGTCTATGCTTACCCTTGCTTGTGTATATTTTGTATGACTGTGATGATCATGCTTGGAAAGAGATCAGATAACAGTGAAAGGGACAAAGATCAAGATTAACAGGAGTAGAACTGAATTGAGCGAATATGCAAGGATGTGGTCTTTGTATAATAAATAGTACATGTTATGACTTTTTGAGAAATGTATGTAGAATATGTATAACTACACTTTTTGTATTATTGTAGATATGTGTGCAGATGAAACAAAATCCTGTCTATTTTATTTTGTATGCACTAAAGTTGATATGTATGTGAATGGAAATGATGATGTAATGTAAGGTTAAAATGTTAGTAAATTTGATGTTGAACTGCTGAGGCTTCACAATCTGCAGAGTCTCACTAGGTGGCAAGTTTCACCCAACGAGAGTTAGCCTCTGTTAAGCATGTTTTCATCTTTGTGTCCAGCGAGATACCTTGTTCAGTACAAAGTTGTCTTGGGTTGAAATTTAATGGGATTTGCACCAACGACATATCTCGCTAAGCGAAGTCTTTTCAGTAAGACAATCTAATTTAGGTTTCTCATTGGGCGATGATGGTTGTTGGACAACAGTGGTGGCTAGATGAACCTACCCTATTACTTGTTGGATGAACCATGTTACTTGCTAGACGAACTATTTTCTTGATAACCTTGTGTAATGTAATTCATGAGTTATATTGTTGGAATTTTTTTATATTCTTGGATTTATATTGGATTAGAAAGATTGTGTTATGATTAGTAGTACAATTTCAATATTTTGATGTTTTAAATTATATATGAAGTGAGTTCTATTTATTGAGTAAAAATTTTCAAAAGTGTTAGAATTTTGGATTTTACAAAATTGGGGACCAATATTATCTCTATTTTAAAAGGGATGAAAATTGTGAATTTTATAAAATTGAGAAGCTAAATATTTCTATTTTAAAATAGAGGATCAAAATTACAAGTTTTAAAAAATAGAAAAACCAAAATAGCATTAACCCTTTCCTTTATACAAAATGAGTCAAATTAGTTAGATAACGAAGATAATTGTTAATACCGATGGTTTATTAATTAATATAATGTGATAGGATTGATAGATAATTACATTTTTTTAAGCATATATGTAGCAAAAGGTTTAGATATATTAATTTGAATCTTTTGTATTTCAATGAATTCATTTTTTACTTTCAGCCAAATATATCTCATGCTTAATTAAAAAATGGATGATCATTCTATTATAAGACATACTTTCCTTTTATGGATAATAAATTTGATTTTTTTTTTCAAATGTTAATTGTTAGTGTACTAGTGGATAGATTCAAATTGATAATTAGACCAATCTTATAATTCTTAAAAAAAATTATATTAAATATTAATATTCTCTTACACCAATAATATAATTAGCAATGTGCAAATAAAAAAAATTAAATTATTTAAAAAATTAAGAATTTTTAAAATTTAACTTATAAAAAATCTCACATCATTTTTTTAAAAAAAATTAAAAAATTATTTTGACTTATTTCTTTATTTTTTATTTCCTAGAAATTCTTTAAAAAAAATCACCCAAAAATTTCCTTTATAGGTTCATAAATTATTTGTAAATTTTCAAATAAGTCCCTAAAATATTAATTTTTAATTGAATATTTACAGTTTCTGAAGCTGTTAAAAAGTATCATTTTTGTGATTTTTAACCTGTTAAAAGAATTTATTTTTAAACTGTTACGTTTTGTCATTTGGTGATAATTTTTATCCGTTAGAAAGTAACTTGAGAGATTTTTTTATTTATTAAAAAGAAAATAATTTAAGAACCTATTTTAAAATTCAAAAAGGTTCACATACTTATTAAATAATTTAACCTAGAAAGAAAGTTAGCAATGTGAATTATTTGTTTTGGAAGATGTACCTTTTTATAATTAAAATATGCAAATTTTTTTATCTCTTGATTTTGAGAATTTTTTTTGAGATACATGTATGTAAAAAAAATGAAAATACATTTATATAATATTAAAATTGGAATCAGTTTAATATTTAACGAAGGAATTGTTTATTTTTAACTTTCATTATTAGAATTTTTTTACAAGACAAAAATTTTATTAAAAACATGTGCAAGCATAAGAAGTGCGTTTTGAACCCAAAATAAGATCATCCAACAAAAGCAAGAAAGGTAAGGAAAAACCACAATCACTCAATACAATAGGTAGGGTTCCACACTCATTCAGGAAAAGAATGGTAGTGATTTTTTAGGCGATACTTCACTCCCACGTAGATAGGTGGACAAATTGAATGAGTTCATTAACGTCACCCACCCGAACTCTTAATATAATCACATCTATGACCTTCCATAAGTGTCACACCCCTACAAATCATACAAGGGTCCAGACTTTCCTGAGCTCTTCTATCCATCAACCCAACCCATGAATTGGTAGTAATGCTCCCTGGAATAAGATAACGGGGTTGTAGAGCGCCCCTACCAATTGTAGAGTGCTGCAAAACTTGGCTCAATAACTCACAAGTGAAAAAAATGTGAGCCCCAAACTCCTCAGTAACTCCACATAGTGCGCAGGACTCCTCCTTAGGCTGAACCTTTGATGGAGGTTCGACCTCCCACAATAGATTGAAGAAGTGATGTGATTGTTGAGTAGAGTCATCTCTCAATACCTTGTACGTCGACACCACAATATACAGACCAAAATCATCCCTATCCCACACCTAAGCATCTGGCACGCCTTCTCGCACCACTACCCCACGACACCCTATTGACTCTCCTTTCCCTTGAACTTCCCATGATTTTTTTTAAAAATAGACTAGAGTTGAAAAATAATACCTTTTGGCACTTTGAAGAAAAAGAGAAAATAGATCGATAAAGCATACAAAATGGACTGAAGCAACACCAATCTTTTAGTAACCACATTCACCATTAGGGACCACGTCGCAAGATGCGAAGGATCAATACCAATAGGGAGACACAAATGAGAAAAAAGGCAAAACCTCGAGTTTGTAGTTCTACAGAATTGACGCTTTAACGAACCACCCTTGAGGCACATTTATCTCAAGAAATTGACTTTTATGAAAATTTACATAAGTATGTAAACTAATTCAATTTTTTAGAATTACTTTAAAGATTAACATAGACTCTAATCCTATTTAACAAGAAAGAAAGTGTATTTACAAATTACATGTGTGAGATATGTTGATTTGAATCCCATTTAATTGGTAGTGCATGGTAGTGAAGAGAAGAGAGATGATAAAAGACATAATATATGTCATGGTAAATTGGGTCTCAATCCTTTTATTTAATTTTTATGTGTGGAGATGAAGTAGGCACAATCAGTGTCCCCAGCTATGAAAATGATGGAAGCGGTATCTTTTCTTCGTGATAGCAGACACTGCAAAGCATCCGAAAGGGAACGCAATATATCGTCAGACGCGATTCTATTGTATTTTTCCTTCCAAGCCACCAATTCAAAATGCATACATAATTCCACCAAAACCAACTTGTACACAAGTCAAAATTAAATCCATATATTTTCCGTGTTGCGGCCTTCTGTGTTAAATTCAACTTCATCATATTCCTTACCATTTTCCAAACAGATAATCCAAAAAAATAAATACAAATGTGAAAATCGAAAGATTAGCACTTCAATCTTGGCCAAAAGACATATCTTGATTTTTTTTTTCGTTACAAATACTAATAGTTTTTAACAAAATTAAAATGCTAACCGATGTTTCAAAAGTTCATATTTTAAAAATTTAGGCTCATTTTATGGCATGTAATATGTTAGAATGTGATAAATAACTATTTTATTTTATTGTGATCAATTAATTGATGCACCAACACAGCATTTGTTTTCCTTAGAAAACACGTTTTTCTCAACTAACTATTAGGGATGACATGGGTGATATAAATATGAGCCTTAGCGTCTTATTACCCATTTATTTATAGGTTAAATCAAGATTATAAATCAATCCATTTATGAATTTTTGACTAATATATATTTTTTTTTACCTACTATCAATCCAATTTCCAATCCATTCCATTAAAAATAAAACTAAATGGATTGGACTCCATCCATTCATTAATTTTATGGATGGTTAATGATGCATCCATTATTTTTCAAAATCCTACATATTTTTAATGAATAATTAATAATCAAATTTAACTTGATAATTAATTTTTTTATCAACACCACCCAAATTATTTTTTTGACTAACCTAGGTTGAACTATTTTTCAATTGACTTTTTTTTTATAAGCAAATATTTCTTGTTAATGTGCTAGTTTTGTTAGTGAAGAGATTTAAACTCATAACATTTCCTTCTATCTTCTCACACATGTCACGAGGCCAACCTTATAATTTTTATTTTTCATATGACTTTGTCAAGACTTTGTGCTATTTATTGGCCAAATTTATACATAATTTTTTTAGACTACATCATTTGATGATATTTTTTACCAACATAGGAGGACGATGTTATTTCTTGATAGTTGTTAGTTAAGTTTATTTTGTTGACATTAATGATGTATTTTAGTTGACGTCAACCAAACTATTTATTAATCAATTTCAACTATGATTTTATTTTTTTTGCCAACATAGTTTATACTATATTTTAGCTAATTTCTTCCACGATTTTTTTTAACCAATGCTAAAAGATGATGTTACTAACAATTCTTAAATATCCAATCCATCAATTGTTCCTAACATGTTTTAATTCAAAAGTATTTTTTAAAATACAATCAAATTAACAAAATCATGTAATTGGGTTGATCAAATATAATTCAGACAATTAAAATTGAAAAGGAAAAATAGAATTAAATTAAAGAAGAAAAAATGTTATTATATAAATATGTCTTGTTACATGAAAAACTAGTATTTGGAGGGATTAGTTTTTCATAATTGTCATGGAGAACAACTAAGCTTAGTGAGAATGTAGAGTTCCCAAATATTTACCCTTAGCCTTATTTTTTTTTTTTTTGATAAGCTGAAAAATTTTATTTATCATGCAATAGATAAGTGCACAAGTTGTGACATTTTTTTTGTTGATTCTCCCGATAAAAGTTGAAGACAATGTCAGTCGATTTATAACAATTCATACACTCTACTCAACCAATTAGACTTCCTTCACCGTTGTGACATTGTCATGCAATAAAAGATACAAATAATAATAGTACAAAATTAGAAATGCCTTACTAATAAAAATAATACTTTATTACGATAGATAAGATCACTTAAGCGTTATAATATTCTCACTTGAGCGCTTAAATGGGAAACTAGAAATTACAAAATGCATTCTCAAATAAGCTTGGAAATTCATTCAAGCAAGGTCAAAAAACAATTTTCATCCTACGTGCAGGGCTCACTTAAGAGCCCAAGATTACTCACTTAAGCACCCCAATTAATTCATTTAAGCAAGCACAATGATGAGTGTCTTTTGATGTGTTGGCTATGCTTGAGCAAGAAGTTTCATTTGCTCAAGTGATCCCAATATTTTTTTTATTCAATTTATTTCATTGTTCCTTGAACTCTTATCACTTGGGTCATGTGATCATCTTCATTCAATTGATTCTTTTTTTAGGACTAGACTTGTTTCTATATACATATTTTTTCCATGAAATACCTGTATCATGCAAAAAACAAAATTTTAACTATCCCCTCGATTAAACTTGAATTTTAACATAAATGTAATGTTATTTTAAGGTCTAAATGCATAAGAAGTATAACTAATAGCATACTCTACGTATTTTCTATACGAATAAATTGAAATTATCAATCTACATAAATAAAAAAAATAAGTTTGTTTAATCTAGGTTGTGGTTGATGAAACTAATTTTTTAGTTGAAATGTAAAATGACAAAAATAGATAAAAATTATGATTTAAGATTAGTAAAAATTGAAAATTAATTTTTAAAATTATAAACAATTTATTTTTTATAGGCAATTATAAACAATTTAATAAAAAAATGATTTTATCATTTGAATATAATTCACCTATTTTTATAATATAGTTCAAGTTAAATATATATAATGCAAAATTGTTGTCTATTCTTAGTGTCTGTGGTTAATTTTAACAAAAGATTGCATATGATTGTTAAAAAATAAAATAAAATAAAATACATTGCATGGGATTAGAGATAATAATGGGGCGGACTCACATATGTACTAACCCTCAATTATTTGTCATACAGGAAATATATACTAATAATAAGTTGGATGCACCAAACATTAAATAAGAATATCTTATTTTTATCTAATATTTTTATCGTAATTTATATTCTATCCTGACTAATGACTACCAAAAGAAGTCTTAAAGAATGATTTTTCTTTTGTATTTGATAAAATAATTATCAAGTTTTCTATAGTATTATTTTATTTTATTTCACAATAAATATATAAAAATTATTTTCATTCACTTTCATAATAATGGTGCAAATTATATTACGTAAAAATTAAGTGGGACAAAAATATATAATTAATAAAAATAATTATTGCTAATATGCTATCTTAAACTTTGTAAACACTAACAACTAGTTTCGGTGGTTTTGTGAATTTCTAATTTTTAAATGTAATTGTTAAAATAAAATGTGTTAAACAAAACGTGGCTGAACTAAAACGGTTTTTAACACAATTTCAAATAATTTAACATTATTTTTCAAAACTAAGAAAAAAGGTTTTGTGAATTTGATTTTTATTTTTGAAAATCATACATACATTATCATCATTAACAATTTCATATTCACCATTATTATTGTGATAATCATTTCACCTATTTGAAAGTTAAAACACCGGTTGAAATGATTTTAGTTTCATTTGTTAAGTTAAAAGTTAGTAATCTTGGTAATTATTAACTTCTTTTAAAAAACTACTCTACTTAGTGTTTTTTTTCTTCAAACCTCTTATTTTTAGCCATCTATTAATTTTTTTTACACTTTTATCCTTCATTAATTAATTGTCCTCCACTATTTCTCTCCTTACATGTCACAATTTTATAACATAATTTTTATAATTTAAATATTTAATTACCTAATATTAAAATTATTAAAATATATAATTATATAAATTTATAATTTAAATATATAATTATAGTAATTTTTATAACATAATTTCTCACCTTACACTATTAAAATATATAATTATATAAATTTATAATTTAAATATATAATTATAGTAATTTAAATATTTAATTGTAGAAAATTATAATTTAAATATGTAATTATAGTAATTTATAATTTAAAATTAAAATATAGAAAATTATAATTTAAATAATCTAATTATAATAATTTAAAATTTAAATATATATTTATAAAAAATTATAGTAATTAAATTTAATTATAATATTTAATTATTTAACTATGTAATTATAATAATTTAATTATTTAGTTATATAGATATATAATTATAGTATTTTATAATTTAATTATGTAATTATAAAAATTTATAATTTAAATATATAATATACTAATTTATAATGTAAATATGTACAATTTATATTAAGAAAATTTATATTATAAGATATATTATAATTTTTTAAATATCTCATTATTCATTTAATAATCAATAGTTAAGATCGTTCTTATTTATGATTTTATAATTTTTAACAATTGATAAACTAGTTTTACTGATACTTACATCTAAGTGTTTGTTTAACAACAATTTTATAAAATTGTTTTCAATATTTTAGTATTTAAAAACTAAAAAACTCATTTGGATAGTGTTTTTTAAAAACAGTTTTTGAAAATTGTTTTGATTTTTTGGTTTTTATAAACTAAAAAATAGGAACAACTAAAAGTAGTTTTGTTTTTCAGTTTTCTATTTTTATTTTGAAAAGTCAAAATACAATCAAAATATGTTTTTTTTTTTCTTTTCATTAATGAAATTTTAATTAATATGAACAAGTTTTTTCATTTTTACATCTTCAAACAGTTTTCAAATAACACTTACTAAACAAGGTTTTTTTTTTTTTTCATTTTCTTTTCAAAAACAGTTTTCAAAAACTATTCTTAAAAACTGTTTTCAAAAACTAAAAAAAAAAAAATCAAACCAATCAAACCTTAAATTTTTTACTTTCAACTATTTTTTAAATTTTAATTAGCTTTTTATATGGTTTTACCAAATATACCGCATATATACTCTTACAGGATTATTGGTGATAAGAAAATGATAATATACATACACTTGAGAAGAGATAAAATAATATGCATACAAATTTTACTTATTTCAGGTTTTCAATATATTTCTCACTTATACGAAGAAAGCATGTATATAGGTTTAATTATTTTTGTTTTTCAATTTTTGATATTTTATTTCTCTATTTTTGAATTAGGACATTTTATCCTCCGATATTTAATATTATTGAATTTATATTTAACCATTAGCGGATTGATGTTGATTATTAATAAATATTGATTAACATGTGATAAAATATAATAATCTGACATGTTTTAATTATATGATTTAAAGATAATTTAATTAATTATAATTATTTTTAATTTTTCAAATCATCTTTAAATAATAGAATTAGATCTATACGTAATTATATTATTTATTAAACCCGTATCTAATCTATTTAAATCTATTTTAATGGATTCGTTTCATATTCAAATAATTTTTTTTTAATTTTACATTCAATCAAATTAATTGGATATGGATCGGATATTAATTTAGATCTAAAAAAAATCAAAATCCAAACTATGATAATATATAGTCATAAATAAAATGCTTAAGATTTTATGTATGTTTTAGGGAATATGAAAATTTTGAAAATAAAGATTGTATTTGTAAAAGATAATTTTTTTAAAAAAATACAACTTAAAATATTATATATATAGTTAAAATAGCAAAGATTCATTAGTTAAATTAGACAAAAGTGTGGTAGGTACAATAAAAGAGAATATCATAAAAATCATTGAAGACATATACAAATATACCTATGAAACATACACAAAAATGTGAGACACGCACTAAAAAAAGAAAGTGCATCTATATATATCTCACACCTCTATGGGATGAACCATAAGGTTGTAGTGAAACTCTTGCTATAGTTATCTTCTAATGCGCTCTTCACACCTCTATGGACATAGTCACGTAGCTGTGTGCATAGTTACATTGTTATGGAAGATGTCAAATTTTAATTTTATTTTATTTAAACTTTAGCTACTATTTATATATATATATATATGATAAAAAAATATCTTTTGTATAAATTAAATAAGTTGTATGGTTACATATAATTAAAATTAATTTTTTAATATTAACTATACTTGTGATAAGAAAAATTAACTAATATGTTTGTATTGAAATTTACTAAAAAGTCATATTTAAAATAAAATCAAATTTTAATTATAAACCGTAGTTTAAAATTGTTTTTAAAAAAATCAATTTTTTTAATAGATATTGTATAACCACCAAGAAGAAATAGACTTGAAAACCACTAATGGACTTCGAACTTTGCCATAGCCAAAAACCAAAGTATATAAATCACCATATTACTAGAACCAAAAGAACTATCCTAAAAGACTTCAGATTTCTGCATAGCTGAAAATCGAAAAATATATATAAAAAAATAACAGAAAGATGATAGGTAAGAATAAAGGCTCTAGATAATGAGACTTCAGACTTCGGTATAGTTGAAATCCAAAATATAACATAATCCTAAAAAGAAAGGAGGTAAAACCCCAAAAGGATTTCGGCCAAGCCGAAATCTAAGCTCCTGCAAAACAAATAATCAATTAGCTAAGTTAATCAAGAAGATAAATCATCATAATCACCGATTAGTATCATTCCCAATAAAGTAAAGCAAGATCCACAAAATATCTGCTGGATAAAAGCCAAACACGTTGGGTAAAAGGAATGCACCTAGAGAGACAACGACCGCGAGGTAATAATCACATGTTTTACTAAATACAAGGCAAGAGTTACGTGTCATTTAGTCATTCAAGAAAATTTATTACGCTTCAAACTCTCCTACCTTCTTTCTCTTTACTTATTTACTGACTTGAGCGTCGAAATACTCTTTTGCAGGTCTCCCCCTTTATCCATTCCAGAAGGTGTTAGATACTCCATCAATCTCATTACAAAAATTTTGAAAAGTTCATAGCAATTTATACTCAAATACTTTTCGGTAAGAAGATATACTCAAACACTCCTACCTTCTGTCTCTATTACTTATTTACTGACTTGAGCGTTAGAGTGCTTTTTTGCGGGTTCTTACCCTTTATCCATTCCTCAAAGTGTTAGATACTTCACCGATCTCATCACAAACATTTCGAAAAGTTCATAACAATTTATACTCAATTACTTTTTTTGTAAGAAGATATATCAATTTAATTGAATATGCAAATAGCAAGCTACCCTATCCGACATATTAAAGTGTCGGGTGTACTACTGTTTGCATAGATGTATTTAAATTGAATTTTTAAAAGTTCAATCCCCACTCCTGATAATACAATCTGCACACTATATGTTTAGTCTAGAGAGAGTTGGTGCGAGGGATTTTCTATGTTCAAAATCTTTTGTATTGTTTTATGTACTTCTGCTAACATGGTGTCCTTATTTGCTGAATAAAGTTTCTTGCATTTTAAAAAAAAAACAAACGACCAACAAAATTAACTACAATTTGAGTCACTTTACAACAGAACACCCTCGATTCAAAGTTTTCAAGATATAACGTTTGTTGTTTTGTTTTTGAGAAGGTTCTTAGTTACCAATTTAGAACTTGGAAATAATTTGTACTTTATTTTTTAAAAGAGGGCTAAGCCCCATCACAAAAAACTATATTAGAACCCACGTGACTGACAAACAGAAATTACATCACCCATTAGTTGAATATTAAGAAAGAATGAGCAGAATAGAATGGTTCCTGACAGAAAGTAGCCAAAGCATTCACGTCATATTATTGTTTTAATCAATCCTATTATCTATTTTCAATTGGGTTTGGTACTTCCTTTAAATATATTATTAATTAATAATAATTAATTACTGGTTGTTTCGATTAATTAGTTTTGTTGTATTGATTTTCTTACGTATTCCCGGGAATAATATGATTTTATTACATTGTTTTCTAACTACAAGTCTACAACAAACAAGGTTCATCAACTGCAACACAGATCCTCTGAAGCCAGATTTTTAAAGCAGCCACCATGCAGCAAAATCTGGATCGTTGATTGGCTATTACAATTTTGGTTAACAAAGAGAGAGTGTGTGATTAATGGTTAAAATCAGAGGCAGCAGCGGATTTGAATTCACCGGGATAATTGTACAATGACGCTGCATGGATTGACAAAGCATTTCATACATTAGATACTATGCTCATACACATTTTTATTTAGTGCTCTTTTTTCAACATTATATTGAATAAAATTTGTGCAACACCTATTAAATAATATAGCTTTTCTCATTTTTATATAAGGAGTTTCACATATTTGTTTAGTAAATTTATACAAATTTATTCTAATAATAACTAGTATATTTGTCACTATCAATGCGTGAATTATTTGATATGAAATTATTCTAATCTAAACAATATTTAACCATTGTCTCGAATTTATGGTTAAACATGTAACTGCGTTAAATAAGTAGAAACAAAATTTGTTATTGTTGTAATTAGAAAATATACATATATATATATACACACACATAGAGAGAGAGTCTGTTAGTAAAATACATGTTAATTAATGTCTGGCAAATATGCTTCTATTAGGTTCAGTATTGGACCACATTTAAACTGTACTTTGTGCTGAATGCAGATCCTAGCTGAATCACCAGGCCAAGTTCCGACAACATAGTAATATTGTTGTCCTTTTAATAGTTTTTCGATAGTAATGGTAATTGGGCATTGCTATGTTTTACCTACTTAGAGAGTAATTCAATTTGCTTGTCAATAAGTGGATAGTGGAGAAATCCCAAACAATCAATTGCTAGCAGTATTGCTGCATCTTGAACATGATATACCTGCCACAATGTCTGCTATCTGAGGTAGGAGGCTGAACCAAACTGAAAAGGGTCACTGACAAGCAGTAAGGCTTTCTGCATAATGAATGCTGGGTCAATAAACAGTTTCAGAACATATATATTAACAGTTTAAGCCATGATGGTTACAAGATTAGACGAGCATAAAATATTTTCAGTTTTGCCTTTACATTCAAATCTCCACATCTCCAACTTCACAGCTATGCACAAGAATAGGAATAACATCCATTGGTATCGACTATCGAATCACAATAAAGAAATTGCTTTGGTTTTTGTCAAAGAATTCATTCATCCTTAGATTCCAATTATTCTAGCTACTCAAGGAGTTGACCTCCCGGTTAATTAACATCACTTAAAGTGGCTTTGTTTATAGTTGGAACCTTGAAAAAGACACTGATATCCCAAATTTTTAATTTTCTCAAAGGATACTTCTTATATATTAATTAACAATGTCATTTTTTGTATTGGCTTCTTTCAGATTCACATATTTCAGAGTGACACAATTGTCTATTATCATATAATACTTTAATATATTAATACTTCCAAAATCTGATACATGGAAGTAGCTTGAGAACATAACTGAAGAAAAATAAGGATATGTGAATGGAGGAATAGAGACAATATCACGTGAAGGTTTTGGATTAACCATTAAGAACAAGGACATGAAAAGTCCAAGGACTATGCCATAAGTTTGAAAAGATAGAGCTTTTTAGTCAACAAAGTAAGGACTCTTCAGTAGATCATGGACGAATAGGAACAAGTGACTGGGACTAGAGGGACCATGAGATCTCAAAGAGTATATACAGTATCTTTACTACATTTAATTAACATGGCATATGGGCTAGTTCCCATCTCATGTAGGCACAAAACTAGTTCATTTCGTTGTATTTCGACTAGTTTTTTTATGCGCAACAACTCATTATGCGTTTGTTTCTCTGAAAACCCCTAGTGTACATACTAAATATAGATATATGTAAATAGGTCCTTAGCTATACGAGGCTTTTTTGTTTCTTTAAATATACGTGCACTAGCATAAATGACCAGTTATTATAATTATCATCTACTATGTTAGCATATAGCAGATGTCCCTGTGTGGATTAAATAAATGGACAAGTACCAGTTTACTTTACACTTCTTTGTTTCATATTCTAATGTTTGAAAAAGAACATCATGTTGAGACCAATCACACCCCGGTGATAACGTCACGAAGCTGAACATGTTCAGCTGGCCAACAATCATAATCAAATCCAAATGGTTAATTGACTGATTATTGTTAAGCATGTCTCCCTTGAAGTCATTCTTTAATCGACTTCTTCAAGTTTTACTTTTGCTGTTAGATTGTAACCCCCTTACTTCTATTGGACCCCAGTCCCCAACAAACACACATGTAATGTTTCATTTGCCTTCCAAAACAATTGTCTCAACTCTCAACTACGTACGTACCTTGAGTAATTGGACAAAAAGAAGTAATAAGTTGATAGTCCTCGGAAGCAAGGATAAATAAATAAATCAGTGAACCATATAAATGGGGGGTCCACAACGTAGGTGCTAGCTTACCATCTAAGAGAAACAACATATCCTCCCCTTGATAAAGATTAAAATGAAAAATTCCCTTTCATGACCCAAAATTTTAAGGTTATGTGGAATTCCGCAGAACAGGTCCCTCTAGGACACATTATTGAGGATGGGGGAAGCAACTATTGAAATATGTGTACTTGATAGTAAAAGATGGTGGGGAATAAATAAAGTCATTCAATAATATGATTATGCCTGGTTAGGTGTAAGCAAAGGCAATATGATTTTGAGAGGGCCAGCTGTACTTTGGTGTTGAAGTTGAACATTAATTTTATTTAGTAGGGTAACATTTGGGAATAGATAGGGTTTGTACAGCATTCCCTATGGTGGAAGAAACCAGATATTATGCTCAATATTGATTTTGAAGTGATTGTTAGAAAAGACGATGGAAAGGTCATGTGTACATATATCAGAGTCCAGAAGGCTTTAATTAATTTTTAGGAGCATGAAATGATTAAGCCATAGAAAGGTATATATCCCCATCCTCTCTGGTTCACACTAGTCATCAAACTGAATCTAACATGACTAGATTTCTTCTTTGACATCTACCATTTGGTCAGTATTGCAACAGCCTCAAGGGTGTACCAAATCAGATACTTCATACCCACGGGTTACATCTAGGAATAGTAATGGGTCGGGACAGATACAGATAGTGATTATCTGTTATCCGACTTGGTATAAAAATTTGTCATCCATTACTTGCTAAATATCCGTCAGGTATCCCCTATAGAAATACTCGCGGGTATCCATAAATACCCATAAATATTTTTAAAAAAATATTTATTTTAAAATTAAATATTTTTTATAAGAATTTTTATCAAATAAATCATTTATTTTTTGGAAGATCTAGAAATAAAATTATACTAGTTTTTACAAGATTAATTAGATTTAAAAGTAGATTAATATAATATATTATAAGAAAATATTTAATACAAATAAAATCTTTATTTTATATTATCGACATTTTTATAATAAATAATTTTATTAAATATGAAGTTTTCATAAAAAAATAAGATTGATATCAATGAATTTTGATAATTAATATTTTAAGAGTTTAATTGGTATACATGGTCAGTGTAAAAATATTTTTACACTGACATTCAATCACGACCCTTGATTCATGATAAATTTGTTCACTTTACTCATTACTATGTTATTAAAAGTCACCTAAATTAAAAGTCATGATTTTACTGTAAGTGTAAAAATCTTTTACACTGATAGTCTATATCAATTAAACTCATATTTTAATTTGATTTATTTTCCAAAAATATTATATTTTTAAACTTATATATATATATATTATTTTAGTTTAACATGTATCAAGTACTTGCGTGTACGGGTACTATGATACCTGTACCCGTGCCTATTAAGGAGCGGTAGAAAAACATCTCGTATCCACGGGTGCCAGATACCCATTTATACTATCTGTGCGAATATTTTTGCGGATTTTATCCACAGGTATCTGCATGCGCGAATTTTTTTTCCATCCCTAACTTCATCTATGTCCTTTTGCTTGTTTCTTTCGGGAGAATAATTTCTTTTTAAAGGAATTCTCTCAAATACTTTTTCTTACTATAAACTATAAAGATTATAAACTATTTTATTTTTAAATTAAATTAATCCTAATACGGATAAAAATGTTACTTCTATTAAGAAAATTGCCTATTTTTTTTTCCGCAAAGAATAACTTAAAAATTAAATATCTCGTGAGTAATATAATGACAAGGAGATGCTACCCTCCTCCTTTTATTTTAGAGCGCGCGTGTGTATATATATATATATATATAAAATAAAGATAATTGTACATAATATCAATTACATACTATCATATAAATTGTATATATAAGACAGTTGATATTATATGATATCAATTGTTATGTTGAAATAATGAAATTGCAACTCAAATTATCCTTAGATAAGATATTATCAATTGTAATTTTTTTATATATTAACCTAGACTATTTTATTTTAAGAATTGTTTTTATAAATTATTGGTAATTATGAATTTAATATAGTTGCAATAATGCATTTTTCTTCCAACTATTAGCGTACAATTATTCCAATTTAATTCATGTTCTCATATTCAAGTTGTAACATTTTTCAGATCCAATATATCAATAGCTTCATTTCAAGTCACTTCATAAGGGTTACCTTTCATTCAACTATTTCTCGTTGTCAGAACCTTTTCACTGGTCACAACATTCAGTGGGTAGTCATTTCTGAAATTCCTAATAACTTTTGAGATCAATTATTGATCCCACAAATCAACACAAAACATTTTAGTGTGCTTTATTCTCACTTGCACATGCTTTGTCTTCCCTTTGTACATACTAATTCCTTTAAGCTATCATCAATTATACAGTCTCACACATGTTCAGTATTTGATGATAGCTTAAAGGAATTAATATTTTGTATTTATACCAACAAGATGTATTTACTTTTTTGATAACACATCTGTTGAGAACTTCAGTTAAACGTGTTTGACTTGAAGCAATTATAAAGTGCATGGGTGAGATCAAAGCACACTGAAAAGTTTTGTGTTGGTTTGTGAGCTCAATCATGAAATAACAAGAATCACACTAGAAGGGGGTTTACTAGTGTGTTAGATAAACTTAAGCTTTTAAAAATAGATATGATTTTTGTAAATATGTTAGACTTGTCCAAAGTTATATTCAAAACAAAAGACTCATCCAATAATCTAAAAACATTTTTTCAAAACTTGAAATAGTGTAGAAATATGCAAGAGAAAAGTAATTAGGTGTTGGATGGTAGTAGATAACTAAGTTTTTATATCGGTTCATCCAACTCTTAGGTTGTGTCTAGTTCTCCTCTACAATTGTAAATAGTTTCACTAATCAAATTGATTACAACACAAGTATATTTTTTGTCACTCTTGATTACAAGCATTTTCTACATCACTTTTGACACTACTATTTAAACTCCCTTCAATACGTCACTCCTAACTTTCATAAACAATGTAAGATCCTGATTTTTTTAATAATAGGTAATAACTGTGTGAAATAAATAAAAGAGAGAATAAAATTTAATTTGAACATAATTAATAGATTAATTACATAATATTTGGTTTTATTATTTATGTGGATAATTATGTTTTAGATTGATGAATGTGATTGAAATAATATAATATGGGAAAGTGAAGTTTAGTGAAGTGAAAATTGATAATAATGAGATAGTTATGTTGGTTTTACTGAGAGTTTTATTCAAAAATTTAATTTTGAAAGTGGGGATGCAGGTAGCAAGAGCATAATTACTAAGTACACCCCTAACTTTATAAACTTTCTTCTCCTTTTCTTTCTTCCTCATAATTCTTCATTCTCATTTTCTTTCTTCCTCACAGTTCTTCATTTTCCTTTAATGTCCATTCTCTTCTCCCTTTTGCATGACCATCCAAAATTGAATGGAATTCGATGAAATCTCTTTCATTGTTCCTAATTTTGAGAGTTGATCGTAAGTCCAATCCTAATTTTTTGGGTCTTTTTCTATTCATTTCCAACTCAATCATTCCTGTTGAGGGGAAATTCTCTTTAAAATCCTATTTCTCCTTAGATTCTTTATTGGTTTGGGATTTTTTTAGTTTTAAGTGATTTTTGTGGGTGGACTATTCTGTATCTTTGAATTTAGCTCTTAAAAGGGAGAAATAGGTAAGGGATAGAGGCTTTATTGTTGATTTTTGTTTATGAAATTATGATTTGAGTAATATGTTAAATTGAATGTTTGATGTGATTGATCTATGTTTTGAATGTGTTTGTTGTTCAAATGAACTTGTGGTGGATGAAGTATGTCTTGAATTGTGATGTGAATATTTTTAGGTGTTTGAGCTATTTGAAATAGTGTGTGCATTCATTGAGTGAATATTTGTAATGATATTTCATGGTTTGTATTGGAGGCTGTTACAAGGAAGTAACTAAGCCATGAGTGTAGTACATTGAGTTAGGGATACCTTTTAAGGTTGTTGTGATCCTGGTGTTATATATCGAGAGGATGTACTCAAGTAGCAACTGTGTATCAAGTTGATGTTAGACACAAACTGAGAGTCAGTTGAATGTCCGAAATGAGTCTTAGGGATGGTAGACATTAGTTGGAAGTATCATATGAGTATTGTCTAGACCTAGTTGGTTGTTTGTATTAGGTCATATAGACGTTAGACACTAGTTAAAAAATGAAGGCTGAATGAGCCACCTTTGTATATGAATTCAATGCATGTTTTTTTTGGAAAAAAATGTTGTATCATTAGATTGTTACTTTATTGAGTTAATTAACTATATTTAGAGAAATGATGAGTGTGAATGGTAGTTGGACAATGTTGTGGTGTGTGCGTGTTGATATTGACTAATCTAGTTTTTTTTGTGTACCTTGAAGTATTGTAAGTGTTTTGTGTCTGATTGTGATGATCGTACTTTGCATAGGAACAAATAACAGTAGTGACTTCGGTAGGTAGCAAAGACTGGGTTGAGTAGTAATTTTGATCATCAAGGACTAGAAAGTTCATTTTAACTTGTATAGGTTGTGTGCATAAAAAATTTAGTGAATCTATGTAATGATAATTTAGATAATATTAAGTATAGAACATGTATAGTTTTGTGTCTAATGATCAAGTTATAGAACACTTGAATGTGTGTAAACTGAAATTGGAAACATGATCCTTTAAACAAACTTCATATTGGTTATATGAGTAGTTATAGCTGGTTATATGTGATATGAGTAAATATGTATGATAGAATGTTATAGGTAGTTGAGTGAATGAATTGTTATTTGATTGTTGAAATTATACAGTTGAGATTCTGCTATCTATAGGGTTTCGTTAGCTACTAGTCTCGCCCAAGGAAATCTAGCTTCTGTTAGGCAAATTTTCAGTTTTGCGAGCCAATGAAAAGTTACTTTGTTGGCAAGTCATTTAGTTTTGCACCCGTGCAAATTTCCTTATTTCAAGAATTTCATGAGTTTTTTGCAAGCGTCGTATCTTGCTAAGCAAAGTTCTTTCTCTGGGATAGTTCATCTTAGGGTCTTCGCTAAGAGACAATGGTTGATGGGCAAGCTACCCTGTTCCTCGTTAGACGATATATTTTGTTTGGTGAGTTAGTGCAGTATAAATCATGAGTCTTTCATTTGAAATTTTAATATGCTGAGATTTTAATTGTATTGAGATGGTCATATTGTAAGTAATTTTTCCATTTCAATTTTCTAAGTAATAGATTATGTTTGAAATGATTGTTTATTTATAAGTAATATTGTGAAAAGTATTTGTTTGAAATGATTGAGAGTTTACATAAACTCATGGGAGATGCGTAAACTTGATTTGTAAACTCATAAGAGTATATCTCATGTTAAAATAGTATTAAAAATTATTTTTCTTCATGCCATAATAAACAAGAAAATATTATCCTATTTATCAATAAATTTCATCAAAATTCATAAATAATAAATTTAAAATAGAATTAGTACATAATAAAGTTATACAAAATATCATCAACAAGTTTCATAAAAAACTAACTAATTCTACAACAAAGTCCATAATAAATCCATAAAAATACCATATTGTTCAAAATAAGAACAACATACTAACAAAATAATAATAATAAAAAAAAGAATTAACTACAGATGTTATTCATTTAGAATAGAAAAGCTGATAAAACAATATCAAAAGTTGAGTTCATCCAAATTCACCTGAATTTACTCAGATTTATTTGAGTTCACCCAAGTTTGCCTATGGACGAGTTTACATGTGAGTTGACTCGTTTTTATTACCTAAACTCATAAATAGTACGATTTTGTGAGTTAAATCGCAAGTTTAAAAATCATACCTTGCATTTTTGTAAATAGTTGTTAGTATTTTATATGTTTGTTATCATTAAAATAAAGGTTGTAGTTTGTTTTCCAATATGGAGTTGTCTAGATCTAACAATCTACACCTTTTTTATGATGACAAACTATATATAAATTTCAACTCATATGACAACTACAACTTATCTAACACTATTTATGTTTGATGAATGTTTTAGAGCAAATATATCATAGCAAAATAAGATATGCTTAAACTGCATAAATGATAGTTTCATGAAATATCTATATATCATAGCAATGAATATAATGAGATAAAAGATGAAGAAAAAATATGTATATTTGTATTATTGATTTGTAAAAGATTTCAAAACAAACATCTATGAAAATTCCTATTTTCCCCTTTTGAATAATCAAACTAAGGGTTTGAAGGAAGTTTTGACAAGTTACCATTGTTGTTTGGTGGTGGCATATATGTTTACTCTGGTGAATATTAAGGTGGTAGTGGTAATTATATGATTGATGTAGTTGTAGGAGTTGGATGAGGTGTTCCATTTTTTGCAACAAGTGTCAGTATTATTTGGGAAGGAAAGGTTGCGATAGCTAGTTTAACTTATGAAGTTGGTAATGGTGGAGCTTGCAGCATATTGAGAAAGTTTAGCTGAGAAAACTATAGACTAGCAATAATAGATGAGGTTAGAGTTTGAGAAAGTTGAGCGAATTGAGAAGTGATAGCACGAGCTATATTCTATTAGTTGAACATTGATTCTCAAGACACACCCTCTCTTGATAGAAAGCGTTTTTAGCAAATATTTATCCCATTAACCTTAAATGTTCTTCATGATCATGGGCAAGTGATGATTAGACTATCTCTATAACCTTGTCTTTAGAAACACTAATGGGTTGCACAAAACTAATAAACATAACATCCCTTGTAGAACCTTTATTTATAGTTCCTTGGATGGATAAATGGTTTTCCTAAGTTGTAGGATACTTAGATGATACCTCATATATTGAACTTTGGATGACTCAAGAGTATATAATTTTCTTGTTAGACATTTCTTAAGAACTCCATATGCATGACTAGGAACAATTATAGGATGGGTTACCTTTTAAAAGAGTAAGAACAAAGCATACTAAAAACTTTTGCATTTGTTTGTGATGTCAGTCAATGATCCTGAAAGCCATTGGGTATCTCAAAAATGGCTACACATATATGGTTCTGATCAGTGGAGAATCTTGACTTTCAATGCCACTAAGTGAAATGTAGTAAATTTGTGGCACTAAGATGTCGAATGTGAGATTGTATTAAATATTCAAAGAAAAACTTTGTTTTCCAATTATGTCATCTAAATTGAGCAAGATTGTCTGAAATGTTAATGGAGGAAGATTGTAATTTATACAAAATAAAAGAGTTTAATGATGATATGTTTACAATGTTTTTTTTTTTGCACAATCAATCAATTAAAAATCATGCTTGGTTTAACTTTTAAGATATTATAATTAAAATTAATAAATTTATTATAGATAATTGTTTGTTATTAAATGAATGTATAATATACACTTTTCAATGCATATTCTATTTGTGTGTGAGATAGACTCTAACACTACTTTTCATAAATAAATAAGAAAAAAAGCATATAGATCAGGGTGAATCTTAAATAATGAAACTTTGTTAAAATTAGGAGTTTCAAGCTCTTACTTTATTATCTGAATGATTTACAAACATAAATACATCAGGATAAGAACGCCATAAAATAAGAGTTACATATTCAATGTTTGGTCTACACTTGGATGATAACAAATTGAATTAAGATAAGATTTTTTATTTTAGAAATTGAATTTTGAAGAATTATATTTTTTACAAATTATAAAAATTATAATTTTAACTAAAATATGTCAAATTATATTTTATTTATGCGACTACTTTTCTTTAAATATAAAAACTTATATTATAATTAATATTAAAAAATTTAATAAAATTAATTAAGTTTTAATATTTAATAAATAATATAATTGAAATTTATGTGTTATTATTATAATAAATATATAAGATAATATGTTAAATAAAAAATTATAATATATTAATATAGTATACATTTTTATTATATATATATATATATATATATATATATATATATATATATATACATCTTATACATATAAAAGCCATGTATATTTTATTTATAATAATATTGCACATATATTATATGTCAATATCATAAAAAATAATACATATAATTTATTAGGTATATTTTTATCCATTATTATGCATATTTTAATATAATATATTGTATGCTAATATTAATAATATATATATATATATATATATATATATATATTATTTGTATAATATAATGTATACTCTTATTTTCTTTACAGAAAAATCTACTCCTGTTTACGCATGAGGCTTTCTCTTTTTTATTAATTAAAATATTTTTTTGATCAATGTGTGTTGGTCAATATGGTTTTTTTTTTTGTCATTACGGTTTTAATTTTTATACTTTAAATTGATTATTTTATTCCTTAAACTTAAGAAAATTTTAAATTTAGTCTCTCATTTATAACACTGTTATTGGTGGCTATAAATTTTCATATAGTTTTTAACAACTACATGCTGACACAACATGTATGCTTTTAAACAAGTAATTTTTGTCCGTTTTAAATCGTTAAAAAATCTATAGAACTTTGCCACGGTCAATAGCTTTTCAAAACTGTATATTCGAAATTGTATTTTTAAATTAATATTATTAAGAAAAAAATCAAGAATTTAAGATATCAAGTTTCGATTGAAATTACACGAAGCAAAAATAAATTAATAATATTTTTTTATGTTAGAAGAGGCTATAGCAAGGTCAAAGACATGTAGCACCACACCCGTGAGCATTTTAAGCTAATTCATTTTAGCGACCCACGATTACTATTCGCATTACAGCACAACAAACACTCAAAATAATTTTATTTTTTTGGACAAGTTAATCTGGAACATATAAAATTTTAATTTTGTATCAATAATTTATAATTAAATATTTATTATATTTTCTAAATCAATTAATCTGAAATTTATTTTTTTTATGTATTCCAAATCAAATGACTAGAAATATCGAAATAAATTTTAGATGATGCGATTCAGATACATAAATTGAAATTTCATTATGAATCAATTTATTCAAAAGTACCACAGAGAATTGAATTTGGATCCATTGATACGGAATAACAAATTATGTAAAAAATGGATTTTAGGCGTATCTATTGTGTGTCTTAGTAGGAAGTTTTATGACAATTGTATGATGAGACTAAACACGTTGAGGAGAAGAGATGGAAAAGGGAAGAAAGGACTTGTGAGTGAGATATTGGTAGAAATTTTGAAATCTTAGAATAAAAGGTAATAGTAGTGCTTTGGAATTTCTAAAAAAATCTTAACTATAGAGGTGCAAATAGCAATTATGGGGTGCTAAAAGAAAATTTTGCATGTTAATTTTATGGTTTTTTTGGAGTTAGAGATAACATATCATGTGAGATTGGAAGAGCAAATCTCAGCAATTGAAATAAAAATTAATTATTGAGATCAAATCGTACACATTCACTCATTCCATCTCTTCTAGCATTTATTATCAGTCACACTTTTTCTCTCTTCTCTCAGTGACTAAGATTTTTCAGATATTTTTCTCTTCCCTCTCTCATTGGCTGAAATTTGCTTCTCCCACTCTCATATAAGATACCTTACTCTCGTGTGATATGCCCTCTCTATATATAGTTGAACGTTAATTCCAGATCAATTGATTTGAAAGTTTCATAAAGAATAGAATTTGGATAAATTGATTTAGAATATCAGATGATGCGAAAAAAATTTATTTGATGGGTACTTGATGTATGTAATAGAAGGGAGATTATAAATAATAGTTGAGATTTTGCTGAGAGGTTGTTTCATTGTAGAGGAGATTTTATTGTAGTTGTATAATGGCAGTGAGCAAGTTTGGAAGAGGAGAGTAATGAGGGAAAAAATGAGTTCTGATTGAGATATTGATAAAAATTTCAAAATCTTAGATTAAAAGGTAACAAGGCTGTTTTGGAATTTTTAAAAATTTATTAACCCATGGATTGCGAATAGAAATTGTTGGTTTTTATTATCAATCAACTTGTTTTACTTTCATTTCAAAGTTGGCAAATTTCTATGATTTTATTATAGAAAAGTTTGTTAATGGACGGAAGAAGTTAGAGCCCATTTAGATAGGTTTGGTACATATATATAAGATTCAGCACAAAATTAAGGCATTTTTGTTTTGCACCCCTAAAATTTTCCATTTGTAGCCGTTTTGGTTTAAAATGTTTTTTTTTTTTAATTTTAAAATTCCCTCTTATTCACACTCTCCATCCCTCTTCAATTAGCGCATCTCCCCTCCCCCTTCATTCTTGCCTTTTCTCTTCCTCACTTCTCCACAACGTGAAGCGCCTATGACTACTTTAGTATGAAGTCACTCGAAGTCCATATCATGTGGCACACACAAGTAGGCCTCCATGCAGAGTGGAGACAACGGGGTGACCAATCCCTCACATAGCCACCCCAAATTTTAGGAATTGTTTTTATAGTATTATAAAAAAAATCATCCTCCCACTTAGCTTGTTGCATACTCAACTCCACTTTGAACACTTTTTTTTTTCTTTTTATTATTCTTTATCTTTTTTAAATGAAAAATAAAGAGCTTATACCATACATGTAATTTACATGGCTAAATAGTCGATACCTACTCACCACTGTTACTTTTTACATACAATCAATTAGGTGTCAAAATAACATTATAAGTATCAATTTTTAAGGTGATTATATATATTTCAAGTTTCATATAAATATTATTGTGCTTCCATGGCATTTCAACTTTCAAGAATATTATATTTCAAATATTTATTTTTATTTGTTTTTCCTTTTAACTATTATGTTATTTGTAGAAAAGGTGAAAAGTTGTATTTTAGTTCTTAGCATATGCAAAGACTACATAATAACTTTAATAAAGTAAGTTGTTTTCTCTCTACATTTCTTTCTCTATGTTCTCTCAATTTGCTTGCTATTTTTGCTGCTTTTTTCACCCTATTACTATGGTTTTTGAATTGTTTAGATTAGAGATTGAATAATGAATATAATCATGTGGATAGTTTTGTTTCTATTATATTATTTCACTGATTTGTATTGTATTAGTTTTGAGTATCTTTATACTCAATTTAGCTATATATATATATATATATATATATGTTTCCTTTAACAAAATATATAATAATTTATATCAATTTTATTGTCTCTAATATACACCAATGTTAACACTCTTTTTAGTAATAAGTAGTTTCTGGCCCTTCTGGAACTAAATTTCTGGCTTCGCCATTGCCTCCATGGCTACACATTTTCTTCTTCGCATGGTTTTGGATCAGATAATCCATAATGACTTTCTTAATATGTAAGACCGACAAAAATATCCAATAACTTTAAATCCATCAATTATCGCTCCAATCCAACTAGTACAAATCCATTTCAATGGAGCAATTTTAGAGAATTTCTCCCTACACCCCAATAAGTTCTCCTACACCTCTATAATTTTTCAAAATAACAAAAAATCCCTTAATGAAAACATTTAAATTTAATTACCATTCACCTTTTTCTTGCACGACTTCGTTTTTCTTCTCACCGAATCAATGGTTTTCTCTTCTTCTTCTTCGTGCGTTGTTGTTCATGCTCTCTGCGTTTGCTTGCTCTTCGCGGTTCATTAGCTTTTTTACAAGTCTAGACACCCTTATTCAGACTTGTACAAAAATTGCAAATTTTTTTTAAAAGTTTGGATCCCCTGTCCGGACTTAAAAAAATTTGCAAATTTGTTTCTCATCGAAACAATGGTTTTCTCTCTTTTTCTTCTTCGTGCATTGTTGTTCATGTCCTCTGCATTTGCTTTGTTCTTCGTGGTTTAACTTTGCGTTTATCTTGTTTTGGTACATTAACTTTTTTTACAAGTCCGAACACCCCTGTCTAGATTTGTAAAATATTTTGCAAAATTTTTTACTAGAATTATACTTATTTTTTTATCTAGGATATCTGAGATTTTTCCTACCTTAATAGAGGTATAGAGAGAAATTATGGAGATGCAGAAAGAAATTCTTGCCGTTTTGGACAAATTTGTTTATACTAATTATTACTTTTGTATATCCATTAAATATTTTTCTTTCTAGAACAAGATCCAAATCCGGAAATATATAATATTGCATAAAGATTCATGGAAATATATAATATTGATAAATATAGATGATAATTAGTTGCCAAATTGTATAATTATATTGTAACAAGCTATAGTACTAATATATTATTCAATTCATTTTATTAGTATGTATAATAAATTTGTAAAATTCTCCTGTGCATATATCAAATAATTTTACTGGTGATAATTAGGTGTTTTAAATACCACCATAATACATTAAAAAATTCAATTTTAAACTTATTATGATAATTAATTATTAAAATGTTATTTTAAAAATATTGAGTAATAATTAAAGATATTATATAAATTTCTTAGGAATCTCATGGGTCACATTTAAAAAAAATCTCATAAATTAATAATATTTTTTCCATAAAAGAATTTTATTTCTTAAAATAAAAAAAATCAAACTAACTGTTACTCTCAAAGTAACAAAGTAAGAACTAAATTTGAGTTCAATGTTAACGTAACAAAATAGAAAAAAATATTTTTATAGTAAGAATTTATTTTATTTTTAAGATGTGTTTTTTTATCAAATTCTTTATTTTGGAAAAAAATAGTTTAATGTTCAAAAACATTTTAGATAAATTTTGTTAAATTAAAAATAATGATATTTTCTAATTGAAAAAATCTGAAATATATTTTTTCAAAAAATATATTTTAGGATAAAAGTAGTTTTAAAACTAGTTTTACATTCAAAACCAACTTTGAAGTTAGTTTATATAAAATTATATTTAAATTGTTTTACCGTATAAAAACTGGTTTGTGTGAAGTTAATTTTAAAACAGGCCGGTTATGATTTAAAGTAGTTTTAATTAGAAATAGTTTATAGCTTAAAACTATTTTTAGACTGGTTTGCTTAAAAAAATGGTTTTAGACTCATTTTATGAGTTAAAATAAATTTTAAAACCAGATTAGTTTTAAAATTGATCTATATAAAATCAATTAAATTAATAACGATGGACTAATTTGTCACAATTAATTAAAAAAATTATTTCATGTAAGAATCTATCTATAAGATATTCTAGTTTAGGTGAAGTTGAAAAGATTTTGGTCAAGTCAAATATGTTGTAGTGGAGATCCCACTAAAATTGACCCAATCTTCATTTTGGTAAAGGATGTTGCATGTGATCAAGCAAAGATGTCCTAATTGAGGCTAGGTTTACATAAATTTTTTTTCTTAAAGTTTTAAAAAAAAAAACTTTTGGTCCTGTTGATGATCACTTGCAAAACCAATCAGGCATGGCTGATGTCGAGTAAAAAATTCTCAACTAAGATTGACGAAAAAAACCATATTTAAAATCAATTCAATGTTGAATTATAAACATATTTTAAAATGATTTTAAAAAAATCTAATCCATTTTGATCCAATTTAAGTGGATTTGGATTGTATTTTTTTAAAATTCAATCCATGCCGAACCTTACTTTTGTGTTACCTAGATCACTTGATTCAAAATTGACCTTATTGTGTATTCTCGATCAATAGATCTAGAACTTATGCTTTTTCAATTGATTGGACAAGTTGATTTAGAAACAAAAATGAATAAATGCAAGGAAAACATCTCTTGTGCTTTCTATCAGTGTTATTATATTTGTTGGCTTATAAAAAAAAGAATACAAAATGAATGAAAAAAAGAGTATACTTTCATTAAGTGATTTATTAGATAATTGAAAACAAATAGAGTCAATTCCAAATCAAGTAATCTAGAAATGTGTTATTTTGTTTTGGATAAATTGATATGAAATTGAATGATGTATTCACATCAACTGATCATTAATTGTACATTAAATAAAGGCCAACATTTTGGTTTTTATATTTTTGTAGGTGCAAATAGCAAATGTAGGGTGCCAAAACAAATTGCGCAAGATTGGAACTCATGCTTGGCCCATTAAAAGAAAACAAGCTTCAATTTAGAAGACCTTTTTCATGCATGAGTAATTGTACACAAGAAAAAATGCATTGGATTCTATATAAAAATTTGAAGGGAATTTCAATTCCCATATACCTTAATTTCAATTGACACATACTTCTATGAAAAATACAAACATATGGATAGACAATCAGAAATATCACGACATGTAGTCACGAGAAGGGCCTGATGGGTCAACCACTAAAGTTTTCACATACACTAAATGTTTTTTAAACTGAACCTACCACTGGTCCATTTCATCAAGTGTGGTTTCCTCCGGTCTGAAAAATGCAAGATTTTTGGGAATTTGTTGGACAATCTTAAATTGCCGGTGAACCTTTTCGGGGAGATGCAACTACGTATATTCACCGGCCTGAATCCATCTAGAGAACAAACTAATATGCTAGAATTCAAATGAATCTCTTTGTTCATCATACAATGACCATATAATCGCCTTAGAATTTAGCTGGTCAACTGCTGTCTATATTCAAGGGTTAATGGTCTACATGTAGCAACATTCCAACGCAAGGTGCAGGATTTCACCTAATTGTATCCAATAGTTAATGATATTGCCTCAATCATCAAAAAGTGTTCGTAGACTTAAACCTGCATAAAACATTAACATACTCATATAAGTTATATGCAATACATGAGAAATTATATAAACATACTGCATTTTATAAAAAAACTACTAACCTGAATCAAAGTCGTGTAACACGTGCATTGTCTGGTTCTATTGCAGCTTGCATCATCAAAATGATGATACAGATGTGCCAATGCAGCCGCACCACAAGAATACACAGATGTCTGCTCAAGGTCACTTAATAGCTTCAAATACATTACACAAACATGGGTGTTACTTTTGTCTACAAATATTGTGCACCCAACAACATGCAACATATATGCTCGAGCAGCCTAATCCCATCTTCTGCTTGCACATCTTTCTTCGACACCTACCTTAGCCAAGACAGACGTACAAGCCACATCTACAAGAGGTAACATCGTCAAAAGCTTCCTACAATGATACACCCAACAACTGTATCAAAACGGGAATTGTGATATCCATGTTCATGTATTCATAGCTGCAAAACAAACCCATCACGGGTAGATGCAACAAGCAGGACACATCATCAAGTGTGATGGTCATCTCCGGGATAGGTAGATGAAAACTAGATGTTTCCTTGTGTCATCTCTCCATAAAGGCACAAATAAGGGTTTGTCGATTGTCTTAAATGTACAAGTAATTAACAGCAATAACTCATAATTGTTAACATAATCTTCAATTTCAGCGAGACTCTTCAATCATCCACAATTTTCGTCTGTGTGCTATGCATTTAAGGTCAGCATAGACCTAAAAAAAAGAGTAAACTATTAATTATACCAAACACATAATTAAGTAATTAATAACTATAGTAAAAATATTAAATTAAGTACACTAAAAATTAATTAAATTACTATACTAAAAAAATAAGAAATTAAATAACTATACTAAAAAAATTTAAATACATGAATATACTACATGTAATTAACAACACTAACAAAATACTTAATTAAATTATATTAAACACGTAATTCATTAAGTAAATTAATATACTAAACATGTAATTATTATAATAAAAAAATGATAAATTAAATAACTATAGTAAAAATAATAAATTAAGTACACTAAAAATTAATTAAATTACTATACTAAAAGGATAAAAAATTAATAAATTAAATACATGAATATACTATATGTAATGAACTACACTAACCAAATATTTAATTAAATAACTATGCTAAAAGCGTAATTTATTAAATAAATTGATGTAATAAATATGTAATTATATAAAAAATTAATAAATTAAATAGTTAGATGACATGTGTTACATGATCACCATATGATACTAAAAGATTAGTATCTTCTGGTCTTCCTAAAAAACTCATTGTCACAGGTTTTTTGTGTTGTGTCGACATTCGCTTTCTACATGCAGTCATAGTCGAACGTACACATTCATTAACGGCATCAAAATTATAAACAGTTTCATGTATCTCAGACATATTTGCAAAAGTGTTAGTTATAAAAAAAAATAAAAATATCATAAACAAATATTTCAATCACGTTTATTTAAAAAATAAAATAAAAAAAATGACAATTTATTTTTATATTTATTAAAACCATAGTTGTCAGAATCGGACGAAACAAACTAGTTCGACCCGTATTAGTCCAACGGTTAGCCAATTGTTTCATGGAAACCAGTAGATTAGAGAAACGGAATAAAATCGGTTGAACCTGCCGTGTGAGAACCGAACAGAACCGGCGGTTCTGCGGGTTGGCCGGTCCTACATTTAAAAAAAAGCATATGTCGTCGCTTTTTGGCTTACTTAGGGTTTGTATTGATGAATGCGGGTTTCCCAGTCCTAATTCAGAATTCAATTCACTGAATTAATGAAAGCAGAGAGAAGCGGACGAAGCTACAGAGCATAGCAGAACGAAGTCATGAACGAACGACGCCGACTGCACCGCCGCACCGCCAACCCAATCTCTTCAACCTACTGAAATTAGAATTTGATACGAGGTGTTAAAATAAAATTATACTGCTTTAATTGCTTGGTTGTGTGATAAATAACCTAGAGCATAGAAACAAACATTATGGAGTCAAATATGCCTCAGTGCAAAAAATGTCCATACAATATTATGAATTGAGGTACATAGTGTGCAAGAGCATTTGCTGGGACTAAAAAGGTATACTCTCTTACAACAGAATTTGATTGAGGCAAGCATGTTAAGGAGCAAAACAATTATAAATTCATGCAAATGCCAAAAATTAAAAGAACAAGAGATTAAACTTTTTTTTATTAGTAATAACAGATTAAACTTGACTCGGCAGATCAAGATAGCTTTAGCATAATTTCAATTTTGTAATTAAAAGTTTGCGATATTGACTAACTTATTTAGATAGTCTAAAGAGTCAAACTAGTATATATGGTTTGTACTGCTTTCACAAATCAATTATGGTTTTTCCTGATCATAGTAACAAAGAAAGCAACAAAATAAACATAAACAACGAACTCTATAAATGAGAAGAGAAAATGAGAAATAATAAGAATCAGTGGGATTTGTTACCATTAGTGAATTATCTTGATTAGGATTGTATTAGATATTTAGAAAGTTAATTATTGTATATTGCATGGGATCACAAGAATTAGTGGCATATTAAAAAAAGTTTCCAAATGCCATTAAATTTAGTAAATTAGTAAGTTACTAAATTTAGAAATTATATTACATTTAATAAGTTATTGAATTTAGTAAATTGCATTAAATTCATCAATAAATTGTATTTAATTTTTTTTTTAGGAATTACAAGTGTGAATGCTCCTTCCCAAAATAATCAAAATAACATATTATCTGAAAAACAAACCACAAGAACTTCGTATGCAGTTCGTGGAAAAACAAATCTTGAATGAGATCATTTTACATTTAAAAAAGAAAAACTAATGTGTAAACATGTCTACATTGTTTGAAGTATTATTGAGGTGGTGACATAAATAGAATAAAGTATCATCTTGTATGAATACCAGGAAATATAAGTGCTTGCAAAAAAGTATCACATGATATTCGTCACTAAATGCTACAACTATTAAAAGAAATAAAGGGAAAAAAGAGCACTAAGCTAGATGAAGAGTCCAATGATAACATGATTGAAAAGGAAGTAGAAATTCAAAATCCCATGAATGTGAGTAAGAGTAAACTCCTTATAATTGTAAATCCTAAAAAAAAAAGGGTAGAGGAAAACCACTATTGATGCTAGTAGTTACTTTGCTCCAAGAACTACTCCTGAATCCCAACCAAGTTTGAGAAGTGTCTTAGCAAATAAGGAGGAAGCAATACATAAAGCAAAGATGGTAGTTGCCCAGTGGTTTTACCATGTTGGTATTTCATTTAATATAGTACATTCACCATGTTTTCAACCTGCTTTAGATGCAATTGCTGCTATTGGTCCTAGCTTTAAAGGTCCATCATATCATGAACTAGGACTTAACTTGTTGGGAGATAACAAAAGAGAGTGTCAAATGCTTCAGATAGATAAATGGTGTTGATTTTAATGAAATTTTTTCACCTATTGTGAAGATGTCATCCATTAGAGCAATTTTGAGTTTGGATACTACTCTTGATTTGGAGGTAGAGCAAATAGATGTGAAAACTACTTTTCTTCATGGTGATTTGGGGGAAGAGATCTATATGAAGAAACCTGATGGTTTTCAGGTTAAAGGCAAGGAGGATTGTGTGTGTAGACTAAGAAAGAGTTTATATGGTTTAAAGCAAGTTCTGGGGCAGTGATATAAGAAGTTTGAGTATTTTATGTGTGAGCAAGGCTACAAGAAGACGACGACTTCTGATCATTGTATCTTTATTATAAATTTTTCTGACAATGACTTTATTATAATAATAATAATAATAATATTTTGCAAGACAGGTAGCCAGATATTCATCCCCTTTTGTGTTTTAAGAAATCAAATATATCTATACAGACTATACTTGTATCTATATTTAGGGATGACAAAATATATCCAGATGTATGTGTACATGCAAAAATACGACATGTAAAGTAGGTAAATATCCACAATTTGAGTCTAGGTATGGAGCGGGTTTAGGTATGAAGCGAGTCTAGACCCATAAAAAATAGGTGGGTATGGAGTCGAATTGGGTATATACTATGGTACTCACCTCACATTTTATATATATATATATATATATATATATATATATATATATATATATTATGTAATTATAATTATAATATAAATTATTACACATTTATTTTATTTAACATGTTAAATAATAAATAATCACTACACATTTATTTATATGATGCTCAAGTTTAATTACTTTTTGTTAAGTTGTTATAATTTAAACTCTATTACTTGTTTTGTTGGATTATTATCTGTGAATTTAGATAATATTTATATTTACTTAATGTTATGTTGATTATTGATTTATTTTTTATATTATATTTATTTATGTATATATGATATTGATATATTATTTTTTATACTTTAAAAAGTGCAAGTCGCGGATATGGGTGTAAATATATATGTAACCAACAAGTACGAAAATGAGAAATGAAGTTGTTATGCATACAGGTATGGGCCAGATATTGGTCCATTTTTTAAATGCAAATATATGGACGAGTACTACAATATTATAACCACATTTTACACATTTTCATTCCTGTCCATATTTATAGGTGCATATATTTCCCATTATAAAATTGGGCGATTTGTCATTCCTAAATTGTCATCATTAGAAATTAGAAAATAGCTAATATAATTTAAAAATTACATATATAAATATTACAACTTGTTTTAATAATTATACACTTAAACTAATTTTTATTCAAAAAATATATAAATAATATTTTGTTAAAGGTTACTTTTCTAATATTTATTATTTAAATAGAAGTTATGTTACTTTAATATCAACTTAAAATTTATTAGGTTAATTTAAAACAAGATTTTAATATTTATATATTCTCGGTATAAAAGAATTTTATACTGGTATTTAATTATACTTTTTCTGTATGGTAAGTTTATTTACTTTATCAATAAATACTTTATATAATAGTTTAAAATCCGTGCACTAAGTTTTTACACTAACATTCAATCACAACTAGAGATGGATTTACTTGGTAGACATGGGGGCAAATGCTCCCACTAATTTTTAAATTTTTTTAATAATATATGTATATATAATCATAAATTATTCCTATGGTATGGAATATAATATAAAAATTAATATATAATATAAATATCGCCCCTACTAATTTATGTATATAAGTATTGCCTCCATAATATAATATTTTTATGCATGAGCCTTTTCTCATACTTTAAAAGTCATATACATAAAAATTATGATTGAATATTAGTGTAAATCTCTTTTAAGTTGGATTTTTTTTCTCTTAAAATAAATTGTATTAACATATGTTGAAACTAGAGGTGTTAAAATGGATTCGGTCTGGTGGATTAGTCTGACCCACCATGGGTTTAGGTCGGGCCGGGCTGGAAAAATCATGATTTCACAAAATGGGTTGTCTTTTATGGCCTAATCCACCCAACCTACGAGTTTGGTGGTTTAGGTTAGTTCACAACCCACCATGTGACTTATTTTGAATTTCTTAAACTTCTAAATTTTTATTTTGTATGTTGAAGTTGAATTGTTGATGAATGATGACATTGATCTATTTAGCCTATGTTTAAAAGAGATATTTCAATTAGATTATATGCAAACATGATTTGAATGTTGTTAATTTATATTATTTATAATTTGTATATTGTTTAATATTACACATATGTTAGGTATTTTTTTTAAATTTAAAACTTATTTATGTGTTTACAATTTGCATCTTTAAAATTAATTGTATATTTAAAATTTTCATTTTTTATAAAAAAGTCTCTGTTAAAAAAAATAAAAACTATTTTTTTTTTTGCAAATCAGGTGGGCCAGGCCACCTAACCCACCAACCCTTGGTGGACTAAACTATCTCGACCCACACGAGTCAGCCCACCTCAACTAACCTACAACTTGTGTTGGGCCAACTCATGTGGGTCGAGATAGCTTGTTTAGACATCTCTAGTTGAAACACACAACGCAAATAGACTTTGCAACCGTGCAAACAACTCTAGCACGAATCATAGGCAGAATGGTGTCTTCCTACCATAAGTTTTAGAACCAAACCGACCAGTTGAACCGAGAACTAGACCAATGTCTGGTCTGAAGTTTCCAAATAACCGAGGGAGGAACGAACCGGTCTGGGATTGGGAGAACAGACTGGTTCAGGGGTCAAAACCTTTTTAATTTAAAAAAAAAAAAGGAATAAAAACAAAAAATTGAAAAATAAGGGTCTTTTAAATTTTAGGTGCACAAAGGAGAAATGTTAAGTCTTTATCATAATTTAGAATATAAATATATCTCAAATAGACCTTTTAATACCAAACTCTTTGTAATATTATTGCATACAAGACCTATGAATCAAACCAAATGTCCAATTTATATTAATTTTACCTATTTTTAGGTTACATATACGTGCAGTTTCAAACATAAATGTAAAATTACAACAATAGTGGCAATTTAGAATATAAATATATCTCAAATAGACCTTTTAATACCAAACTCTTTGTAATATTATTGCATACAAGACCTATGAATCAAACCAAATGTCCAATTTATATTAATTTTACCTATTTTTAGGTTACATATACGTGCAGTTTCAAACATAAATGTAAAATTACAACAATAGTGTCAATTCAGGAATTGAACTTGGGACCTTTCACACCCAAAGCAAGAATAATACCATTAGACCAAATGTTGAAATTATATTCTTTTTTCCCATTTTTATGCTACATATATGTATATATACATTCATTTTCATTTTTAAGTGTCCAGTAGTAATAATAATAATAATAATAATAATAATAATATTATTATTATTATTATTATTATGATGATGATGAAACTGAACACTAAAACATAATAATAATACACATCTACCTATTGTAGTTTCATAAATTTTGTAGTTTTTTTCATTTTTCAATAATAATAATAATAATAATAACAAAAACAACAACAATACTAATAAGAATATTAATAATAATAACAATCATAATAATAAAAAATTGTAGTTTTTTCATTTTTCAATAATAATAATAATAACAAAAACAACAACAATACTAATAAGAATTTTAATAATAATAACAATCATAATAATAAAAAACTATAAATTTATTATTATTATTATTATTGAAAAACTAAAAAGCTACAAAATTTATGAAACTACAGTAGTAGGTGCATGTATATTATTTTATTATTTTTTAGTGTCCAGTTTATTAATAATAATAATAATAATAATAACAACAAAATTTATGAAACTGGACACTAAAAAATAATTAAAAAAATATGCATGCACGTATATGTAGCATAAAAATAGGTAAAAAGAACATGCATTTGGTATTTGGTCTAGTGGTTTGATTCTCATTTTGGGTGTGAGAGGTTAGATATTTATATATTTATATATGTTTGTTGCAAGCCAATGTAGCCAGATGTATGGTTTTGAGAATGATATAGTTGATCAACAGTGTTTGGGTACAAAATTATTCTGAAACTTGTGATTTTAATAGTTTGTATTTATTCAGTCATTTCAACTTTATTTATTTATTTAATTAACTAATTTTACTATAAATATTTGAACATTTGTCCTAAAGAAAATTGATAGTTAAAAATGTATTTGAAAGATTTTATTATTGTGAAAATTTCAATGAAGTAAGATGACATAATACATTGAAATTTAATTGGACCTAAAATGATACAAAAAAGGTTTTTTATTCTCAAAAGAGGTAATGTATGTAGCTCTGCGTTTTAGGATGTTACACTCATAAGTCACTCTTAAAGACTAAGAGATAGCCAGTAGCTCTGGCTTATCCACTTCATCTTGCAAGAGAAGCCAAATCTGAAGCAATTGCTGGAATCCTACACAACAGCCCCAACAGATGTCATCCTTTAGGATGAGAAAACGACCACATTACAATTGACCTTAAGGATGTCAACTTGAGGGGGTCGCCAGGCATGTTGACCTCCTAGTTCCACAAGGTGTGCACCATTATCCTTCATAGCGATACTCATATGGTGAGCATTCTTGAGGTCATTGAGCAAGGACTTCCTAGACCCCATAACTTACTCATCAAATTTATTATTTCCTTGGAAATAAACTCATTACGTCTCCACGAAACCCAGCCAAGTTGACCCCAAATACCTGCTTATGGACAAAGAAGTTTGGTATAGTAGAGGCGCCCAATTTCCTCCATAACATTTATTAATGTTACACCATGCTTCTTTAATTCCTCTTTTGCTAGTACGAGTGGGGTCGATGGTTGGTTTAACAGCCTTTCTGCATCTTTACTTTGATCGAATGTGATGAGGGCTAAGTTTGTGTGTCTTGTATTATGGAGGCCCAAACCTCTCAACTGTTTTGGCCTGCACAAGCTTTCTCACTCTAATCAATGGACTCACTTGGTATTGTTTGAGTCACCCCAAACAAAATCACAGCATTTCTTATCAATCAGAGAACACATAAAAATAGGTTAACTGTTAGTTTGCATAATGTGCGTAAGTAGAGCATGCATCACTGATTTGACTAGGATGAGTCTTTCTGCAAAAAAGATAGGGATTGTTGTTAATTTCCCCTTGCTAAGTCTTTATTGCACTTTATCAATAAGAAATATAACAAATATGTTGTTATCTAATAATATTTGGATAACTAGAAATAAGAAGTAAATAGTTTTTAAAAAAAACACACACACACACTATCTATTTAAATGAGTAAAATAGAGATGGAAAAAACTAAATAAATTATACGAAAAAAATTATACTGATTTAATCTTTTATTTCATTATTTTACTATAAGATATTTTTTTATAATTTGTTAGAATCATATTATAAAAATTTATTTAATTTTTATGAATTAAAAATATTTCATGCAAAATTGATAGATTTGTTTTAATTTTATTGAGTATAGAACATACTTTTTCTTTTTATAATTTTCTTAAAACTTGTGTAAATTTGATATTTTATCTCTTTTCCCCTTATTTTCTTTCAATTCATTTATCAACAATCGTGTGAATCAACTGATAAAGGTTGTTCTAGTTTAACTTTCAATAGATAATACATATAGCTAAACAAAAAAAAATTGTGTAAGTGGCCGACTTACTGTTTAAGGGTGCATATGCAATTCCTCAATTTTAAAGAATGATATGTAAATATTTAATATGTTAATATTTTACTCCCTAATTTTCTATATTTGAATCTCTAGTTTTAATTTTTTATATTTTCAAACTTTGTACCCTAAGTTTGTATATTTGAACTCATTATTTTCAATTTAGTCAATGTGTAGTTAATTTAAAAGTTTAATTTTATATTTTTTGAATTTATTTTGCATCTTCTATACATTTTTTTTTATTTTTTTACTCTTATTAGTCCTTTGTCCCCTCTGGATCAAGGTCCTACATCCGTCTAAGTGCAGCCCAAATATTTTCTTTACTTTTACATGTATTGACATTAGTAGTCTATCATTCCCATGGAAAAATCACATTGTCTTACTTAAGGGGTATAACTTAGTTGAATACACAAAGTTTGTGAAAGAAGATGTGATGCAAAAAGCTTTTGCACTCTCCTTGATCTTTCTCCTTAAGGTTTCAAGCACAATGAAATGGATGATGGTGGGGAAAAGAAAATGGAGGTGGGACGTCACTCTCAAAGAGAGATAAACCAAAGTGTTTAGGTTTGCCACAAGGGAAGGAATCCTTGATAAAAACCAACTATGAAGAGGTTTCTCAAGAGAGAAGATTCTCAATACCTTTTACTAAGAATGTGCTCACAAAGAGACTATTTTTATTCAACTTCAAAGGTGCGATTTACAATGAGGGGGATTGAGTATATATAGCCTAATGGGAGAGCTTGGGCACACTTTTCTAGGCAATGTGGGACTTGAACTTAATTAGGATTAAGACTAATTAACCTAAGTCTTAGGCCTTAAGTGAGACACCTAAGTTCACCCCATGGTGCAATTAGCAACTCCTAAAGTGAATGGGCTAATTCAATATCATGTTTTGACTTATGCACCCATTCTGAGTTTACTCCTTCTTTTTAACTAAAGACACTTATACCTTCTAAACTAAAATGAAGATGGCCAAAAATACATTGCCTTAAGGGAATTAAAAATACGCTCCTATTTAGCTAATTAAAATAAAATATTTAGAAGCTAAAAATAATGACTGTGATGATGCATGCTAGGTGGGATAGCATCATTACCCTTGAATCCATGTCATGCCTTTCTTGAATCCTCCTAGCCATTATGCATGCTAGGTGAGATAGTATCATTACCCTTGCAAATGTTTGTGTTTTCTGTATGGCTGTGATGATTGTGTTTTGCACAAAAGTAGATAGTAGCAATTATACAAAGGGGCAGAATACTCTGAAGTGAAGTATGTCAATTTGTGGTTGGAAGTCTCAAAGGATATTATTTTGTTGCTGAATATATATATATATATATATATATATATATATATATATATATATATATATACAAGAGTTGTGTAGAATTACTGTTGTTTGAATTTAGAGACATTGTTGTTAATTTTATATAATCATTATGTTTTATATGAAAGTTGTGTGAATATAGTGTAAAAATATAAATGAATTATGATATGCATGTTATAAGAATGTAGAGTTATATGTCAGCAGGTTGGTTGATTTCGGCAATAGAGTTTCTGCTATCTACAGGGTCTCACCTAGAGGTAGATCTCGCTCAATGAGCTTTAGCCTCTGTTAGGCTTATATTGCAACTTTGCGCCCAGTGAAATGTCTCACTCATCGCAAATTATATTTTTTTAGAATTAAATAGGGTTTTCGCAGCCTAATGACGTGTCTCGCTGAGTAAAGTCCCTATTACTAAGACATTCTAATACAGGATCCTTGCTGGGTGATGACGGTTGTTGAGCGATCTACCCTAGATCTCGTTGGGTGACATAGTATAATTGGGTGAGCTATGACTGTATGTCCCATTGTATACTTAGCATGGAACTTTGAAATTGTTGTGATGTATGTTTTAATATGAGTAAAATGTAATAAAAATTTTCTATATCAATAATATTTGGGAATATAGATCATAGTAATTTAAAAAGAGAATGTAAATAGTATATATAAATTTGGGATATTACAACAACTCTCCATATATAATAAGTTTGTTGACTTTACTAATTAATATGTTAAAAGTCATATAAATGAATGATTGTGATTACACTGTTAGTACATAAATATTAAACTCTTAAAAAATCACATCATCTTTTTTGTATTATCTCTTGCTCTACTTCTTTTTTTGACATTTAAAATATTTTTTAAATTACATTTAAAGAATTAACTTTTTGTTTGCTTTGAAAAAAAAAATGGCTCAAATAGATACGCCTTTCAATTGAATTTTTTCCTTAGAAGGAAAATAAAATAAAAATTATCCTCTTAAAGAAAAAAACTAAATTCAATAAAAACAACAACATTTACACGCAATTTTGCTTATATTTAAAAATCTGTTTCTCTCCCATTTTAAAATAGAAAGCAATTTGTTTCCCTATTTTAATATATGTATTTAGTCCTTTTAAAATAGGAATATTTAGGTTATCTTCCTATGGTGGTTTTTATAGATTATTTTTTTATAAATAAATAGTAGTGGTTAACGTGTTATTTTTTTGTAAAAAAATTTGAATCTACCACTTTTTTCTCTTCTTCTCTTAAATGTAGATTTTGCTACTAAAAGAATCTTATAACCCATTTATATAGATTGTTTTAGTCATATATTAAAAAATATATTTATTGGAGACCATATATGTAAGAATATGAATTTCAAATGAGTATCTTCTATAAGATATGGTTTTTTATAATTAAAAATTATTATTCAACAATAACAATTAATTGTATTAATAATATTTTTATTTCAAACTTAATTAATTGAAAGTAAAAATATGAAAATGTGAGTTTCTTAAAATTTTTAACCATTAGAATAAAATTATGTATAAATATCTTAAAATTAATATGACATTTTTTAGAACAAAAAAATATTTAATATTTTAATTGTTAAATAACATTCACCGTAATGTAGATTAAATCATTTCATTAAATTTATGCTACATAAGTTATCACAAATTTTATAGAGTGAGATCTAACATTCCTATTTTAGAATATTAAGAGATCATAATTACAAGTTTTAAAAAAATAAAGGATTAGATGTCTTATTTTAAAATTAAAAAAAAAACTAAAATTACATATTTTTAAAATAAAAAAGTTGTTACATTTAACCCAAATAACAAACATGCATGAATGTCTAGTGACTGCACTCAATCTTATTTGCTAGTAATTGATATGCTGTTTGCAAGAATTTAATTATATCATGAATCAATTAATCCAAAATTTGTATAATTTAGCAAAATGAATTGTTTTGCATTATCTCACGTTCATAAGAATAAAATTTGTGGTTTTGCATTTATACTGATACTTCTCTTAAACCTAAAATTAATATCTACAATAATATATGCAAAAATATATAATGGTTAAAAAAAAAGCCAAGAGATGTACATATAATTGTATAATTAAATAAAACTTATTAGGTGTTGTTTTTTATTAACAAAACTGATTAATATGTAGGCTATTTTGCAGAATGTAATTTATTTAATTTTATCATGAAAAACAAAGTGGAATAGCCTGTCAACTTATCTCCGTGATGGACTAATGAAAATGCATGGTAACTCACTGTTCCACCAATCAACTGGCACGCGATCCTTCAAATGCCCAACCAGAGAAAAGATAAAAACAGTAGGACCAATTAAAATCCTACCAAAACATGCAGAAACAAACAATGTGATATGGTGATATCATAGTACGGGTTTCAGGAAGCCAGCTACAACCTTTTGGAATGTTGCTCTGAGCAAAGGTTGGGAAACCCAATTCCGAATATCTCACAACTTAATATATTAAAATATTTTTGCTCAGACTCAGTAAATTTAACTCTTTCCTCCCCTCTTGCCAGATTCTTTTCAGTCTTACAGATTACATTGTGATGAGTGATGACCACTACTTTTTAAGATACCTTATGAACACTTATCTCTGACGCCAAAAATTTGAGTCTAACTTGGACGTACCTATATAAAAGGCCATTAAGAAAAGAGCCTTATCCAATCAGGTTACTTGATGCACACTGACATGAATTGCCAAGTTAAAATTAAGTCATTGCTACCACCTTGGCTTATTTCTTGTCATGCATTTGATTTTGGGAGGGTGAGGAACTGATAGTTGAGACTTGAGATAAAGGGTCTGATTTCAAATGTTTTAAGAGTGTGTTTAGTTTCATTGGGGGAACAATGAGGATTGATTTTGATCATTTTGATTTCATAAAAATATAGATGTTTGGTTATTAGTTGGTAAAATTGATTTTGTGTTGTCTCAAAAGTATAGAAACATGTATCTTTTCGCTGATAAATTAATTTTACAAAATTAGTTCCATGCAAAATTAATCGGTAAATGTTGTCAAAATTTGTGATTTCACTCATGTGGGCAATATTAAATCAAGTTTAATATTTTGCACTGCTTATTATAGCTACGTTTATGCTCGACATTTTTATTTACTAAGTATTAAGAGATGTTTACTTTAAAATTAAGATTCAAGGATTGTGTATATATGCTAAAATCCATGTACACTGCCTAGCATAATCCCCAGAATTTTTATTATACTTTTGTGAATTTGCCAATATGACGCCTACCATTGGACGAAATGAATTCAACCAATTTTCAATTGAATCAATTAGTGAATAAAGCAAATTCTCGTCCATTGTGCATGTATTATGTGGAGCAATTTCAATTTTCTAAAATTCTCTTAATTACTTTCACTGGTTGTGTTAGTGTTTATTTGAATGATGATTAACAAAATTGATTTTGCAAAACTGATTTTTAGATAATATAATTTATGTTTGGATACCATAAACTTAAGTTAGGAGTAAAATTGTTGTAAAATTTTTTATCCAGTGAAAATTATTTGTTTTTTTTCTTTAAATAGACAAATATTAATTGTTAATATATTAGTTTTTGTTAGTGGAGGAATTCAAACGTGCGATCTATTTCTCCCACCTTCTCTCCACATATGGATATTGTCACTAGATCAACCTTATAACTTCAAAAAAAATTATTCTAGATTGCTTCAACCCATAATATTTTTTATCAACAAATGTTAATTTGTTAGTTAATAAATTTGAGTTCCAACACATAATTAATTTTAAATTGGGATCAAAACTTGAAAACCTAGTGGTAGTATAACTAACAAACAATATATTGAGAGTATATATGGAACAAGCATAGAAAAATATATGAACTAAGATCTACGAACGAGTCCATTAAATCTGCAAGTTTATGCAAATTTTGGACCTTTTTCTAAATCCAGATAATTATAAGAAAATTTTGAGTATGGCGCATGAAGCCCCGTAAAGGAGGCATTTAGTTTTAGATTATTATAAATGGTAATGTATTTTAGTATGATAGAGTAAAGTTTAGTTTAAAAATCAAGAAATACTTTTAATTGTAAAAGATGAAGAAATGTCTTATAAGTCTACGAGTTTTGTGAGTGGAATATAGATTAAAAAAACTATCTATTTGACAAACTAAACTTATCTCACTCATTTAAAGCATAGACTTAGTAGACTAGATCTTAACTATTAAACAGTGAGACAAATCCATCTACCCACCTAAGTAACAAAAGTGTTTTCATTGTGTCAAACAAACAAAGAGTGATATTTGTGAGAGTTAGGAAGTTAGATTTTACTTATTAGAAACTTTTGAAGTCTACACATTTTGAAGACTCACTATATTTGGAAGTTTAGGGATAGCAATACGATGGAACAGGGTATGTTTGACCTTTTCCACACTGTTCCTTGCAAAAGATAAGACAAGTACAAGTTTATATGTAAAAGAGATGATATATAATTTTAATACTTATTTGTATCTCCAAGAGGTTTGTTCATCCAAGTTAGGTATAAGCGCAAATAATTCACTATATTTTTTATAATTTTAATTTACTTATATAATTTAAACTAAATTATATATTAAGTTATTAATTATATTTTAATTTAAATAGAGTGTAAAAATTATGAAACATAAAGAAATTAAAGATAAAAATAAAATTAAATTATTTTTATTAAATGTAAAAGTTTAATATTGTTTTTTAATTATAATTACAATTATTTACTATTAAACTAGTGAATTTATATTTTTAAAATTATAACAATAATCTTTAATATAGATATTATGTATACATGTTGTGACAAATTAAAAAAAAAAAAACATAAAAATGTTGAGGATGAATTCGAGTGCAACTGTGTGAGTATAGTTTTATATCAGTATCCATCTATAGTCAAGTTTTAAATAAATCTATGTACCTGGGATGTTGCTTGATCAAAACCCGTATTTTCATCAAAGTTAGGGCAGGGATGAGATATTTTCATCAATATAACGAAAGTGTATAGAGAATATCATATAAACAACAAGGTGGTAGACAAAATTCTAGGAACTATGCATATAATGTATGATCATGTGGTGACTACAAAGATTGAGTTCCACTACATAGAAGAAAATTAATAACTAAACAAATGCTAGAGAAGAGAAATAAAGTAAATGAAGAAGTATTAATAGTCTCAAGTGAATCTTAACAAAGTTGTTGAATTAGTCAAATAATGCAGAAGGTAGAGGTCAAGGAATTTAACGGTAGAGAAAAAGGAAATTACAGAAGTAGAGGTCAAGGAATTTATAGAGGAAGACGGCCAACGTCGAAATACTTATGGTGCTTGCAAATAAGGAAGAGTTGCCTCTATTATGGAAAGTAGAAACATAAAGCTGTATACAGTACAGTAAATTTAAGCAACAGGAAAATTTGTTAGAAAGTCAAAACATTGGTCAAAACTCTTGTAACCTAGATTTTTTTGTGAGGAAGCTTGGAATGTGCAAGTAGGCCATCAATAAGACATCTTAGAATTTTTGGAGGTGCGTAGCTTATTATGCATATGTATTAGGTCAACTCAAAGAAACTAGACGACAAAGATTAAAGATGCATTTATATTGGATATAGCACGAATTCAAAGGCCTAAAACATTTACAACACAAAATGAAGAAAGTGATCATTATGAGTAGTCTAGTTGTGACATTTAATTAGGCAAGTGAGACTAGTCTTCAAAATCCAAATAGGAGAAAATAATAGTCATGAAGAAGATGAAAATCAACCAAATCCAATTGTTGATTTACCAGAATAATCATACAAACCACAGAGAAATATTCAATAGCTACCAGCCAAATACCAAAATTGAGTTATAAGTAATGATAAAAGGAAAATATTAACTTTACTTTGTTTACAAATTTTAACCATTTAGCTTTGAGGAGGAATTGTAACCGAAGAGAAATGAATAAAATTCATTGACGATGACATTCTAGCTATAGAAAAGAAAAAGATATGGGAATGAACAAATTTTCTAACAAATAAAAGACTTATTGGAATAAAATGGGTGAACAAAAGATAGTACAACCCTAATAAAGAAGTGACCATTATAAAACAAGGCAAGTTACAAAAGAATATAAACAAACTCCAAGTATTTGCTCTTATTGCAAGGTTAGATACTTGGAAGAGGAAGTATAAGTCGAATACATGTAGGATATGTAACAAAGAAAGTAGATAAGATGTACAAATTTAAAAAATCTTTGTATAGTGTAAAGCAAACATTAAAAGTTTGGTATAGGAAAACTTATTCATATTTTATGAAAAACCATTTTTTATCCTTTTGAATGTAGTTTATATGTCAATTTTGTTGATAATATATTCTTATAATATGCCTTTATGCTGATGATCTAATCTTTAATCAAAGATAATTGAAGAATTTAAGAAGGTTATGATAAGAATCTTTTATATGACTAATTTAGACCTAATGTTCTACGTACTTTTGTTGAATTGATGTTGTAAACAAAATGGTAACATTTTTATCTTCCAAAAGAATTAGGCAGGTGATATGTTGAAGAGATTTAAAATGGGAATTGAAAATCAATCTATACATTAGATGAAGAAAAATTGAAGCTTACGAAAGAAAGTAAAAAAAAAAGTAATATGCAACTCAATTTTAAGACCTGATTGAAAGTCTAAGATATATAACTACAAACTAGACCAGTCTATGGAAATTTAAATATAGTTGGATGGCTTACTAGATTCACATAGATGAAAGAAAAATGACATCATTTACTAAGAACAAAGAGAATTCTTAAATATGTTAAAAAATACTCTAACCGATGAATCTTTTATGCTAACAATAATGGAGATAATGTGAAACTTGATGTATACACCTTAGGGTATGCAAACATTAAGGTGGATATATATATAAAAAAAATAGTACAATAGGATATGTATTTCATCTTGGTAACGCAGCAAAATATCACGGTTTTCAAATAAGCAAACCACCATTGCACTTTCAACAACAGAACTAGAATACATTAGGAACTAGTTCCTCCTCTACATAAGTAGTAAATATGATAGAGAGAATGTTAGAAGTGACGCATAGTAAATAAGGTACTCCTACATATTTTATGACAACTTAAGTAAAAAATCAATTTTTAAAACATGGTTAAACATTTTGATATTCAATTCCACAATATACAAGAATTGATAGGTATGAAAGAAGTGATAGATAAGAAAAAAGTGAAGATTAATTGTCCAACTTTAGAGTTACAGATAATATTATACTACCTTATAAATATTCAAACTTGCCTATTACAACTACAATTATGCATTGGCATTTTTATTTGCTTAGACTTTAAGAGATTATTACTTCAAAGTTAAAACGATTGTGTACGGTAAAATCTTTGTTCACATCCTAATATAGCTGCCTAGAATTTTGTATTATACTTGAATGAACTTATCTATATAAGAGGTACCATTGTCGTGCATGAATTCAATCAATTTTCAATTGAATCAATTAGTGAAGAAAGAAATTTATCCTCAAGTGTGCTTGTTATTCTTTCTATTTTTTCTTAATTAGTTCCTCTGTGTGGATTTTTTTTTCATTGATATCAATTCTCAATTGCAAGTTTTTTTTTTTTAGTTTTTTCTGAAAATCTCACATTGATTAAAAATATGATTAAAATGTAGTATTGAGTTAGTTGAAATCTAAATTCTAAGAAGCTCTCTCCAATTCTATTCTGAATATAAAATTGTAGTCGCATTAACCATATTATTATAGTATGCAATTTTGAGGATTACAATGAAATCATTGCAGGAATTTAAAACTTAGCTGATTTATATTTATAGTTGACATATCGGTCTAGGTACTAATCATATAGTCAATAACAAAACATATGTTTTTGTTGGAGATTCATGTATACTAAATAGAAAAGTCAAAATGTTTCCATCAAGTTTAATTACTCAGCAATCCAAGTTTCAAATGTTGTTCTTCTAGACGATTATATTCTGGCGTATATTTCATAGAAACACTATTTAAACCAATCATACTAAAAAAATACCCCATTAGATACACATTACAAACTTAATTTTTATAAATACTATCAAAACCATATAAATGAAATAAAGGCAATTGTACTGACTTGCAAAAGATCAACAAGTTCATCCAATTCAAACAATCACTAAATGACATAAAGCATTCCCAAATGTTCACCCGGTTAACCCAATTTGGGAACTTTGACTTTTGATTAATTTAGCAATGTTATGTGTTACATCTCTTTCAATAAGATGCATCGGTTACAGTAAAATGAATATAAAATTTGCATGACAGTTCAACTAGTGAATTGACCAATAAAAAAACTTTGATTTTGTTATATATTTCTTCTAAGAAATACTTACAATACACATATTAATATACTTTCTCCTATACAACCTGAAATTTACTAAGACATGTGATATTAAGAGCAACACTAGTTAAACAAAAAGTGAGACTCAAGTTATGAAATACGACATTTTGTGAATGTTAATAATCTCATTGTCTTCTGTCATGATCCTTTTATTTTTCTTAGTCTTGTGTAGCTTAACTTCCGATATTTAGGATTTTCTTTTTATTTTTTCAAATGGTTCACCAGTCCTTAATTGAAGCTTAATCAATAATGTTAAGCTTTAAACTTAACAAGATTATTTGTTCCCCAAGCCTGTGTCCCAGACACACACCTGACATCCATCATTTTGATTGTAACAAATTGATTAATGATCATAAACAAAATACAAAGACTAATTGATGCTAAGCTTAAAAAATTCCTACGCATTAATTAATAAGCTTCACAGAATATACTACAATCAAACTAATTAATCAAGTTTTCTTTGGAACCAAATTTGTTTTAAATTCCTCTCTCTGAATGTAGGTTGGCTAATAAAACTTGCTTGTACTACATTTCGTGGTTCCACAACAGATGGGTCACAAGACCTTCCAACTTTTGGCAATTTAGATTCCCTAATTTGCTACAACCCACTACCCTGAGCAATATATAAGCAAAGCACCAGTTGCATATTCTTACACAGCATTACAAATCCTTTAAGGCTCCTGAAGTTCAACAAGTTTACCAAGTGAGAGAACTACCTAGTTTATCATTTATCAGTCATGTCCTCGGACTCTTTTAACAAAGAAAGGCCTTTTGAGTCCTCTTGGACACCAAAACAGAACAAGCTATTTGAAAAAGCACTAGCAAAATATGACAAGGATAGCCCTGACCGTTGGCAGAATGTAGCTAAAGCAGTTGGTGGCAAATCTGCAAATGAAGTTAAGAGACACTACGAAATCCTCTTGGAGGATCTCAAACGCATAGAGTCTGGTCATGTTCCACTTCCCAAGTACACATCAACAGCAACCAGCACCAATGTTGATGAAGAAGAGAGGTAATGCATCCTAACAAAATCTTTATTTCCATATATTTTTTAGTAGACTACTACTTTTCTCCACAGTGTATTAAATTCTAATTCTTCTCATGCATGCATTATTCCATTCTTTGTTCCTCTTTAATAATATATGTGAGATAAAGGTGGTTGACTTACGTTGTTATCCAACATAGAGATAAAAATCATTACATATACTTTGCAAAACTATATCTAATACAAAACAATTCATCTCTAGTATAAAGGGAGCTACAACTTCATTTCCTGGCAACTGGGTCATTACAAAGGAAGAAGAAGAAAAAGAGTTCACTAACTAAAACCATTGACATTTTTTTTTTCCATTTTTTTTTATATTTTTACACATCAAGTCACTTTGTTCCTGAAGTTTCAATGAGACATAACATTACTTGTTTTGTGTCACAAAATGTCTACACACTCAATTATTGATTTTCCTATTCTAAATGACAGCCTAACAAAAGAAATTAAGTATAACTGCTTTCACTTAAAACATATTTTTAGATAAAACTATTTTTTGAATTTGTGGCAAAGATCGTTACATTGATCGAAGTCATGTAACAATATATTAACTATGTAAGTTCAAAGACTAACATGGTGTAACATAGTTCATAAATATTGCCATGTGATAACTAATTTGTGTATATGGAAAAACACATGTTGGGAGCGGTTGACCGTTAAATGGATTTTCGTATCTTATTGAAAGATTAGCCTCTTGACTCTCGGCCAAAAGATAGCCTTACAATGAAAAACTATGCAAGTTCAAAGATTTCAACTGAAACCATTTCAATTTCTATTGAAAGTTATAACTAAAATTCAATAGCAGTAATCTTACTTTTTCTTAACTGGAGAAATATTGTGCCACATTGCAATTGCTTCCCAAATTATCAGGACTAGGAGCACAAAAAACTTGTGATTGCGCCTGTGACCCTAATGAATCACTTATCACGAACAAAAATTAACTTATTCTAGCCTAATGATTATAAAAAAAAAAACAACAAGGGATGAGTCCTTCTCACTTGAATAAGTTACCAGTTCATTTTTTGACAATAAATTGACTCAGATATACTTATACCTTGTGTATTCTCTTGTAGTCTGCAACTTTGTCACAATTTGGTTTTCTTGTTATTTGATATTTTCTCATATAGGCATGTTTGATTTTATTTTAATTGTTTGGTTGCCCCAGGCTTTTGAAGTATCTTGAACTGAAATGATGGGAAACAATTTGTGGCATCCTCGACTATTGGCAACATTTATGTGGTGTTCCTTGAATTTTTCAGAAGTATCTTCCTCCTTGTCTCTTTTTATCTTGTGTCTCTATGTTCTATTTTCTTGTTGTAATTTATATTGTTTCAAATCTACAATGAATTATCCTATTCTAGAAACATTATTAGGTTCTTAACTAGGATATTCTCCCCATCCAACTCTCTGTGTGTCAAATTTAGTATAATGCTTTAATTTCTCATTTAATTTCTATAATTATAAAATTTTCTTTTAAATCTCGTATTTAAAAAGAAAATGTTAACTAGAGACACATTGGTTAAGGAATTAAATGGTGAAAGTTCTTATTAGAGATATAAAATTGTGCTACTTATAATTTTGAATTGTGCTTATAGAATGTTTTCAATAAAAAAAATTATATTTTTACTTTTCTAATCAATAACTGAGTTTAAAAATGTTATTTTATGTTCTTATACATATAATTAGGTTAATATATATTATGTCTTTCAAAAATATATAAATTTGATTTTATCCTTTGAAAAAAATCGTATTTTGGCTTCAAAAATTTAAAAATATGTGAAATTCATCTTTCATCATAACTTTATTAACATTCAAGGATGTATCTGTGACATCAGTCTCACATTTTTAATAAATTATATTTTTTAATTGATTATGAACTTGATTTACATCAGATTAAAAGCATGCTTTAGTTAAAAATTATAATGTTTGTCTTGTTAGATTTATCGATAAAATGACAAGTCACTGGATCATTAACGTTAGCAAAAATATTAATGGAGTTAGAATGAGAGATTAATTTCACCTATTTTAAAAATTTTAAAACCAAAATCATGAATATTTTAAAAGACAAACAAAATTAGGTGAATTTTCATTGCACTAAAAATACATTTAATCCTATAATTTTTAATTATATATTTTAATACTTTAAAAAATCGTATTTTAATTTCTTTTAATCCTTATGATAAGACATAAAATTAAAAATAATATGTTTAAACCTACGGAGAATGAATTTAGATGTCAAAATTAAAACATAAGAAAGCAAAATTTTGTGTAATTATAAAAATATGATAAGTACTTAAACCTGGAAGAAATATAATGGATGATTCACACAGTAAAAATATATTAAAGGTAGACTTACATATAATAACACATGCAACATTGGCCACAAATCAACTCGTCATACATCTCAGTCCAAAACGAATTCAAATAAAACATGCCATTTTGGGAATCTTCGTACTAAAAATCTATAATCCACTTTTAGGGCAAGATTGGCCACATGTCAACAACATTTGACTCCAAAAAAAATTCAAATAAAACATACCATTTTCGGAATAGGAAATGCAACATAATAGAAAATTGATAAGGTCCAAAAAGAAATTACTTGTGGACTAAAAAAACCCATCTCAAATAGTTCGAAATTGACCATGCTCAAGACAAGTGTCACACTTGACAAAATTCAATGACATAGGAGGATATTAACCATCTTTAGTCACTCAGTTTGGGGACACGCTTTAGTGCCCAAATGGTGTCAAGAAGGGGATTGTTTCTTTGTTTGGTTTAAGAATGAGATTGCCTCTTCGTTTTGGTTCAAACTTGACTTGCTTAATGATATGGATTAGAAAACCTTTTATGTGAAATTGCAATTTTAGAGTTGAATCCATCAATTTGAAACGAAATTTTTCCACGTCGTAGACGTCTCTTATGTTTTGCTATGTTAGGGTTTCAATTTAAATGAAGTGTGTATAATATATACGATGTTTTGCTATTCTCATTACACCATCTCAACATGACAATCAAAATGAATATCACCATTACAACTAATTTCATTGCTTAAGTTTTCCTAAAGAGATAATCTTGATCCTTACTAGCTAAAGTATCTATAGCTGATATCTAATTTATCCAACAAGAAATTAAATTACTACTATCATTGAAAATGGTGTTGATTGTCCAATAGTTTTCTATATTACTCCTAACAAGTGTATTAGTTGTAAATTAAATCACATCATGTCTTTAGGGATTTTATTGATATTTTAAGATTTAGTATCCTAAATTAAACTTTTTAAATTTCATAATTGTTGTATAGAAATGTAATATAAAAAAGCATAAGAAATGGTCGAAAGTGATAAACTACAAAAGTTGAGAAAATATTCAATATAGATAAATGTTGAAATTTTGGTTTCCTGTTCCAATTTTTCATAAACTAAAGAATCATATATTTGATTATTTTGAAAACTCTCTCTCCCCCTAAAAGTATTCAAACATTAATTTCTCGATGAGAGAACCTTAACTACAATAACCAAATCATCGATTTCTCGATTCAAAATATTAAAATAGCTAGATAATCGATAAAGAAAAAGACAAAAGATGCATAAACACTATTTCGTATCTAAATCCAACGTTTATAGATGTTTTTCTCAAATCCTTTACTCAAAATCTTTTTCTAATTTTTCAAACAAATTAAATCAAGTTAAAGTTGATCAGGCAAAAAATAAGTATTAAAAATAGAGAAGAACACAAAATGAGCAATATAATACCCACTTCCAAGAGCTAATCTAAATGAAATATAAGATATTTAGAGACTCCAAAGTTTTGTTATTAAAAATAATGGCGTTTCTAGATATTCAAATGGTCCAACATATGGCATGTCAAAAGCAAAACCCTAATTTCCTTCTATGTCTGCCCACTGACAATGAACCATAATGTGAAACATTTAAACAAGATCTGCATGTAAAGGACACACAATGCTTATCCAGCACATCATCGTATGTCACAATAATTGAGAGAACTTACAAGAAATAAAAAAGTGTTTACAGTCCTCTATTGATTCTTTGCACAAGCAACATTGTTGAAGAATTCCCTGGAGCCCCAAACCCTTCCTCAGCAAACTTTCAACAGTTGAAATCCTATTGAACAATAATTTCCACGAGAATGCTATGATCTTTAAGGGTAACTTGTCCTTCCATAATATTTTAAACACTTGAACCTCACTATTAGCCCTAGAATCATCAATTAAACCTATAATTAAATAATTATAAGCCCGTGCCATAGAGAATTGATTATTTCCTATAGAAGTCCATGCCTATTCATCTTTCACCTACGTATTCAAATGTACATTTTGAATTAAATCTGATAGTTCCTGAATTGGTCCCTCTTCCCATATAAATAGGTATCTCCTCCAATACCAATTCCAAGATGGATAACTTAGTCAAAGTTCTACATGTTCTGAAACGAAACATCCTTATCTACTGCCAGTGAAAACAACACAGGATACATTTCCATCATAAGACTACAACCATCTTAATTATGCTTCTAGAAAAGGGTTTCAAAGTCATCACCTACTTTCCTTCTAATGTTATTAGAAAACCATCCAAGAAATAAAGTTATATTATCAATTGAACGCACGTCCCTTCACCAAATAAACCATTTTGACAACCATGGAGATAAATATGGAGAATTTTGAAAGAGCTCATACCTACTTTTTAGTAAAGAACCACAAATGGCCTTTTTGTCATGCAAAAATCTTCAACTCCACTTAACGAGCAAACTAAAATTAAATTTCAAATGACATTTAACCCACAATCTCCCCTCTTGTTTTAGTAGATAGACTCTCTTCCAACTCACCCAAACAATCTTACTCTCATTACCATCTCCCTTTATCCACCCCCTTCCACAGAAATCCCTATTATAACATAGTTAAAGAGTCTATCATTTTCTTAGAGGCCTCATAAAAGAAAAAATTTAACCATAAAATGAAGTTTACACTTCATATATATATATATATATATACTATTAATTCATCATATATCTAGTCCATGTGAAAAGTCTTTAACACATACAAGACAACTTTAGGAGGCAAAATGAGGAATGTAAACATTCATAGGCTTTTGGGTATTCCAACCAAAGAGCATTTTCTCACATAGGTAACATATGGTAATATTTATCTTCTGTTGTTTATTCTTTCGCTTATCATCTATTTTTTATGACATTTATTGACACCACCATGTTGAGGTGGATTTAATTTTTACTAACAAGTTTAAGCGCAACCTTGGTAGTACATGGTTTGTGTTCGACGTAAAGGAAAATCGGCACAAGTTACGCATTGACAACAGAAGCAATAACCCTATCATGACACATGGTTGGTCATATTTGAGGTCTTTTATGGTTTAAGGGGCATCATTCGAGTGTTTCATTATGTGGTTCACTATTGGTTTCATATAACTATGTGGAGTAATTCTTATACGAGTTTGCTTCGAATGACGAATAATGTTTGTAAGCGCTTAAGGAGTTAAGGTCATATGTGTCTACCAAAAACGGAACTACCACGTTATTTCATAATGATAATTCAACAAAAGAAAAAAACTACTCATGTCTATCCATGTGAAGTTGACTCATCAATTATAAATTAAATGGAAGCTAACTGGTATGTGTTTTTAATTTAATCACATATTACAAATATGTATGTAACTTAAATTCTTTCTTAAATTAATTAATTACATTTTCATTGTGTTTTGTCAAATTTTATTGTTGTTCTTTATTAGAACTTGCCTATTGACTTTGCAAATTACTTAAAGAAATGTAAACGACGCAAGTTTGAGGCTTCGTGATGCAGCTGGCATAATAACCAATTAACCACATGTAAGGTGCTAAATCATAAAAACAAAGCAAAGTATGCCAAGATAGGCAAAGGATGGAACAAGTTTTGCGCACTATCGAGAAATACAAAAATCTGGTAGATGTAAAGAAATTAATTTAGTAGTTTATTCTATATCTACAACTTGGAGCTGTTGCAATTCCATTTAAACTTTTATTCTATTACGAATTGTTTCGGTGCAAATAATGTTAAATAGTGTACTATTTTACTCATCAACTATTTATAATTAAATTCCTCTTTTTTAAGTAGGCATACTTTGTACTCTCAATTTAAAATACTTTTTGAATAAAATATTTTTGGCTTATAAAAAGAAATTAAATTGCTTCTTGTACCCCACTGGAGTTCGGTTTCCACTCCTCCCAGAACCTCTAGTTTGCAACACTTCGGTGCTCTGTTCAATACCTTGAGCTCGATGTCTCACTACCTCAGCACCGACCCAAGAATAACTAGGTCCAAAATCCCTAAAAAAGGTAACTAGAGACAAATCTTAAGGAGAACGATAAAGAAGGGTAATCAGAGACAAATCTTAAGCAGAACGATAAAAAAGGTAACCAAAGACACATATCAAGCAGAACGGTAAAAAGGGTAACTAGACACAAATCTCAAGTAAAACAGTAAAAAAGGTAACTTGGAACTACACCTGGAGACCTCCTTAAAAGGGGGGACAAGGGTCTCCTCAGGTATTTAATTTCTCACACTCTAATATCTATCCTCTTACTCCCTCACTGACTTGGGCATCATTGGAGTCCTTTTACAGGTACACATCTGTCCCCTAAAGCTCCAAAATCCGAAAGATAAAGAGAATAATTATTCTGTTAAACTCCAGGAAAAGCACGATATTAACAAACTATTTTGCTCATTGATTATTTACAATTAAATTTTCTTTAATAAGATGTTACATATTCATGCAAACAAGACATAAGCATATTATGCTCAATGTTAAAATAATACAAATATAGTATATGTTTTTCTTCGGTCTACAAAAGCTACAAGCAAATCAACCTATGTTCAATTTGCACAAGAAAGTGTGTACTTGCCCAAAATAGTAACAATATAAACAAAGAAAAAGCTTACATCTTTTTTTCTTTTTGAAAGTCAAATACTTGGTGATACCCAACAATGGTTAGTAAAAACAGAAGAATAAAATAACAACTCATCACATATGCACCTTTGGTTGAGTAAACATGATACTTAGGCACGAAGAATGTCAAATATGACAAAGGAGGCAAGTAACAAGCAGAGATTACCAACATGAATATTTTTATGATCTCAATTATTAAGAAAATCTCTTTACTTTTTAATTTTCTTTAGACTTAACTAATATTAATTTTAAGTAATTTAAATAAAAAATTTTATTTAAGAATATTTTTAATTATATTTATTTTAGATGTACATTAAACATTATTTTTATCTTTCAGTGTGTGTTCAATAATGTTGTCGACAAAAATTTAATATACATTTGGTTTTTATATGCTTCCCACAACTTTGTGGATAGTAGCACATTCATGTGAAAAAAAATATGTTATGCACTTTCTCTTATAGCAGGTATCTCACACTTGTGTAAGATGTTCCACATCTTTGTGGAAAAGCTTCGGGTGCTCTTTCTCTTTTGATGCATTTCACACACTTATATGAGATGTAACACATTTTTATGAGAAAATTTCTAATGTAATTTCTCTTGTGTGTGTCTCCCACACCACTAAGAGATATTCGATATTGTTGTGGGAAAATCGTGATGGAATTTCTCTTCTAACATGTCTCTCACATATTTATAAAATGTGAAACATCGATATAGGAAAAATCCCTAATATAATTTTTTCTTTCAACGTGTCTCTCACACTTCTGTGGGATGTTTTACATGTCTATGAGAAAACTCCTTATATACTTTCTTTTTTAGCACGTATTTCACACCTCTGTAGAATGTTCAACATATTTGTGGAGAAACTACTATTGCAATTTTTCTTCCTGTGCATTTGTTACACCTCTGTGTAAAAAGGTACATCATTGTGGGAAGTTCCCTCATACACTTTCTTTTTCATCACATCCTCTACACCTTTGTGGACATAGCCAAATCTCTATGGTTTATGTCATAGTGATAGTTACAAATTTTTACATTTATTTTTAATTAGATTTACACTTATGAAAATTAAGAAAGTTATTTAGTATACCTTTTAAGGAAAAATATAGTTTTTTTTATTGCATAAAACTTATAAAGTAAGTAAACTACTTATTGGATAAAAATATATTTTTTGCATGCAATCAAATGATTTATAGTCTCAACTCTCAAGAACTAAATAATGAATAATTTAAATTTAGAATTATTAATAGTTTTTCTTTAAAATATCAAGTACTCTCTTCATATTTTTACTTAATAATGATATACCAATTTGAAGCTCTCTTTGAACATTTTAATTTTGATGCTTATCTATGAAATTTAGAGAATGAAAATAATCTAATTCAATTATTTCTTTTAGTTATAAGAATACATGAGTTGAATATAGGTCAACTCAAAATCCAATCCAATCATAGCATGTCAGGTTGAGTTGAGTTTTCACTTTTTTCTCTTTATTAAACCTATCTCGTAATATTTCTTTTAACACCTACTTAATTTCTGTTGACACCTACCATTATTATAAATTATCCACAATGCCTCTTTACTCTTAAAACTCTCAACCAACTGTTACAAATAGTATGGTCGAAATTAAAAATCTACAAGGATTTAGATTAACAAATCCGGAATAAGTTAAAATTTAACATATGCCAAATGTTACAATTCAAAAATTTGTAAAATTTTGATATAAATTATACTATAGTAATTACATGGACTGTTATTTATAAATCAAATGATGCGAAATAAGTTAAAAATTTAATCTTAATCCATAAATCCAGACATGTGTTTGAATTCATACATACCATTGCATTAGGTGAATGTGTATTGTCATCATTTCGGGTGTTTCCAAGGGTATCAAAGGAGATTATTGGAAGGAATTGGTGAGCATTTTCCTGCCTTTATTTACATAGCAAGATATATGTTGTTTCAGTAAAACTAAAAAAAAACTTATCATTTGTAATGCAATACGAACTGGTAAGTCCAAATTGTAATTCTAATGCATTATGAACCAATTGATGTAGTACTATATTTTTTTTCATTTCTACGTTATTTGGTCCAACACTCACTCACAAATGCAATGGTTTTTATGAATTAAAAAACATGTTAAATTTTAATTTATTTCATGTCATTTGGTTTATAGGTAACAGTCCAGACAATTATTAATGGGATGATCTGTATCAAAATTTTACAAATCTATAAATTCTGTCATCTGAAATTCTTAACTTATCCTTAATTAGTCAATTCAAATCATTGTACACTTTTGCTTCGTATATATCTTACATAAACAGTTGATTGAGGGTTTTAAGAGTAAATAGACATTTTGGATAATTTATAATATTGGTAGGAGTTATTAGAAATTAGAGAGGTGTTAAAAGAAAAACTTTCAACTCAACTCATTCTTAAACGAGTTGGATTAAGTTAGGTTAATAGATAACAATTTTAAAGCTAAAAAAATAATTAATTTATCAATATTGGAGCAAGTGAATAAGCAAGAGACATGATAAGATGAGTGGGTTGGATTGGACTAAGTTTAATGTCACTTTTTTCCTTTATCTGTTGCCTCCTCCACAACCATCTCCATGCTCTCTACCTCGACAATCTAAATGTTTTCATCCAAACAATTACCTCCCTCCTTAACTAAAGCATCCTGCAAAAACCCCATCAACATAAATGTATAATTACATTTGTGTGTATTTTTATTTACTTGATACATAATAAAAAACAGTAAAATGGGTTCTGTACTTCTACAACACTTGAACTAGAAATAGAATAATTTTTATTTTTTTTGCGTACATATGTAGTGTGTTTTGGATTAGTTAATTTGAAATGGAAAAAATATATTATATATTATTTCATTTTCAAACCAAATGAAACGAAAGCAATTTAACTATTTGTGAAAGCTTGATTTGAAACACAATAATTTTATGTTTCAATTGATTAAAAATGGAAAAAAAATTAATTCTTATATAACGGTTTGATCTGGAATACACAAGTTGGATATTTAAATCATTTGATCCGAATATAACAAAAAAAATACAATAACTTAATTTAAAATGCACAACATGTATGTTTGAGATGCGTTGATCCGGGGTGTAAAAAAATATTAATCTAGATGAAATAATATGGAATGTATGACAAAGTAAGTAAAAGCTAAAGTGCATGTGGGGGGATTTTGCTGGGTAAGATAAGTTGGCTTTGGAGACGACGATGAAAAGAGTAGTATAGGTACTTTTCATTTTTCGGAGGTTCTAATAGCCAAATGGGAAGTACAAAACGCAAAAGCCTTTCATTTTTTCATTGAAAAATATTTAACATACATTTAATATTTTTTATTCTATTTATTTTCTTTTCTCTTTATCTGTATCTTTCTTTAATCCATAGGATGTGATTCTATCATTGTTTTTTTCCTTTTAAAATATCTTATCCAAACTTACCTTCTTCAGCCCAGGTTTAAATATATTGCCAATAAATTTTCATTTAAACTTTGATACTTGGATATTTTTTCTTTGACTATAAATATTCATAGGCTTAACTACATTTTTTTTTCTGCCCTGTTCTGACGAGGTTTCCATAAAATTACTTAAAATTAAGGTGGTAAAACAAGTTGATCCACTCTGTTTTTGGTCTACAAAAATTGGGATGAGACAAACTACTTACTACAGTAAGAGTGGGTCAAGCTATGCGAATTGGCAAGTCAGTAGTTCACCTCGCCAAAATTTGAAAAAAAAATAGTTTTATTTTTAAAAAAACTAATATAAATTTTCATTTAAAAAAAACACATTTTTTCTCTATAAAGATTATTTTAAAAAAATAAAAAGAAAATCACAAAAATAAACCTTGCATAATTGATTTTATTTTTTTGACAATGTTACAATTTACGAAAAAATAAATAACAAATTCATGACAATTTTTTTTTCTTAACAAATTTTCTTTATAAATTCTATTTAATAATTTATTTATGTTTTAATTATTATAATTATTTTTTAATTTATATAAATAATATAATATTTTAAAATAAAATATAATATTGTGGGTTGACGGACCACCCCACCCTACCTTTGCCCGCTAAATTGGCAAGGTTGGTGTGATAGACCAAAATGGACTAATAAGCAAAAGTCATTATCCATTCTGCTAAAATGATGGTGGGTTGTTGAATGGGTCTGCTTGTCCCGTCTCGTTTTACCACTTGTACTCAAATTTGATTCTCTAAGATTAAGGATTTAATTGGTTTTGTTTTGTTTTTTAGTTTTTAAAAAGAGTTTTTTAATAGTTTTTAAAAATTGTTTTCTGGACGAAAAGAAAAAAAAAAACTTGTTTGGTAAGTGTTATTTGAAAAATGTTTTGAAAATGAAAAAACTTGTTCATATTTACTAAAAATTTATTAATGAAAATTCAAAAAATAACATATTTTTATTTTATTTTGAGTTTTCAAAACAAAAATAGAAAACTAAAAGCAAAACTACTTTCAATTGTTCCTGTTTTTTAGTTTTTAAAAAAAAAAGTAGAACTATTTTTGAAAATTATTTTATGAATCCAAACAAGATTTTTAATTTTTAAATACTAAAATATTAAAAACAGTTTTATAAAAATATTGTAAACAAGTAGTAATTTTAATATTAGTAGTTTTAGATGGTTTAGTTGCAGAGTTTTATTTCAACAAAAATTGAAATCCCTTATTTAAAATTTATATAGAGATCTAGTTGCTATTTTCTTCAATTTTTGTGTACTAAAACTTTCAAAGTGTTGAATTCCACTTAAATAATTAGGGTTAGGGATTTGTAAAGGATGGTATATGGAATAAATTTTAAAAATTTAAATTTTAAGTTTTAATAAAACTTTATAGAATTTCAAGGATTTAGTAGAACATAATAATTAAAAAAGCATGACTATAAATTTTATGAGTTTACCGTTTATGCATTAACAGTGTAATAGAGTTTTACACTGGTGTTTAATCACAACTTTCATTTATATGAATTTTAAACTATTAATTGGTAAAGTCAATAAACTTATCATATATTATTGAATTAATATAATTAGTTTATTTCTTTGTTATTAGTAGAATATTTAGTAAATTCTTTTTTCCCATTTGTGTGTATATATATACACACACATACTTAGTTTGACCCTTCTATGTTCAATAAGAATTCAATTCATATTCAGAATTCTTGCTTCCCTTTTTCATTCTTCATCTTTGTCACCCATTTCTATCCATAGCAATTCAATATGGTATCAGAAAAGACCATTTGTCTCTTGCATCGATCCACCATGTGTTTCCTTTGTTCGTCTTCATCATCCTCTCATGGAAAACCACGATAAAATCCCACAAGCCCTCTTTTACTGCATCATTCGGATGGGTCTAGACTTGTTCTCATGTCTCAACCTCTTGATCACAAGAATTACACCACTTGGAGCAAAGCGATGTAGGTGGCCCTTTTAGTGAAAAACAAATTAATTGAACCCTCCAGAAGCTTGCAGCAAGAAACGCCACCTTTGTCGTATAGACATGTGCAAATAACTTCATCATATCATGGCTTTACAATTCCATTTCCAAAGAAATTATTAAGAACATCTGGTTCGCAACCATTCCGCAAGAAATCTAGGAAGATTTAAAGACAAGGTTTTCAAGAAAGAATGACCTACGCATCTTTCAACTCTGGAACCAATTGATGTCCCTCCAACAAGGATCAGATGATATCAGCACATATTATACCAAACTCAAGTTTACTTAGGAAGAATTATCGGGTTACAAACCAACATTCCCATGTACCTATGGAGGTCTCTAGCAACTTCAAACTCACACAGATTCTGAATATGTTATGTCCTTCTTGATGGGCGTGAATGATTCCTTCTCCCAAATTCATGGTCAAGTTCTGCTCTCTAACTCTTTACCTTCAATTGGTAATGTTTTCTCCTTATTCTCCAAGAAGAAGCACAACGATAAATCGTCATTACTCATTCTTCGTCTACTGCTGCTTCTGACAACATAGCATTTTCTATGAACTCCTCACAAAAATATCAATCTAATAGCAGTAAGAACAAATTTTCCACAAAAAAGAGACCAAAGTGTGCTCACTATGATATGTTGGGACACACAAAAGATAAATGCTACAAGCTTGTTAGGTACCCCCCAAATTACTTCAAAAGTCGACCCACCAACACTATGAATCAAGTTTATGATAGCTTTGAAAATCTAAAAACTCCTCAGATATCTAGCTTATCCCCTGCTCAGTGTCAACAACTAATTTTTTTTTTACAAACAAGCTGAACACTAACACCACCCTTGATGCAGTAGCTTCCAATGTGATAGGTATCTCTATGAATGTTGATTTCCATAATGATCATCATACATGGATAACAGACTCTTGTGCCATTTCTCATATTTGTTACTTTAAGCACTTATATAATTCTTATACTGCCATTCATGATTCATATGTCTCATTGCCTAACTCCACCAAAGTAAAAGTAGAAGGCATAGGCAGCATTAAGATAAATAATGATATATTTCTTCATAATGTGCTTTACATATCTACATTCAAATTCAATCTATTATTCCTTCTTACTTTAATAAATGAAAATTCCTTTAGATTTACTATGAAGCCTAATAATTTCATTCTTCAGGACCTCAAGACCTTGAGAACGATTGGCACTGCTAAACAATAGCAAAGATTACTGGTTTTTGAGTTTCCTAACTACACTTTCAATTCTAATTGCATCAATAAATATAACAATGTCACTTATGAGACTTGGCATAAGAGATTAAGACATGTCCCTGCCCCTTTTTACAAATTGATTGCTAATAAAACTTATCTCAATTCCTTTTATTCTAGTTACCATTGTAGTACATGCAATATTGCAAAACAAAATAGATTGTCTTTCCGAAATCCTAACAAATTCAGTGCTAATTGTTTTGATCTAATACATGTTGATATATGGGGACCCTTTAGACAACCTACATTTGATGGATTTAGATATTTCCTTACTTTGGTTGATGATAAAAGTAGGTTCATATTATGCTTCAAAACAAAATTGATTGTATTAAAATTATATCATTGTTTTTTGCTTATGTTGAAAACCAATTTCTAGCTAATATTAAAATCTTTAGATCCAATAGTTCTCGAGAGCTTAGTTTCAAAGATTTTTTTTTTCTGCAAAAAGGTTTCATACACCAATTTTCTTGTGTTGAAAGGCCTGAGCATAATGGTGTAGTTGAGCAAAAACATTTAAATATTTTGAATATTGCTTGAGCATTAATGTTTCAATCTAATGTTCCTATGAACATACAAGGCGATTGTGTCAAAATTGTTGTCTTATTAGTGAATAAAACCCCAAGTCCTATCTTGAATCACAAATCCCCATATGAAATCTTATATGATAAAGTGCCTAACTATTCTGATTTCAAGACCTTTGGCACTTTGTGTTATGCTTCTACATTATTTTCCAGTAGACATAAATTCAGTCCTAGAGTTACTGTAGTTGTTTTCATAGGATATCCTCATGGCTACAAAGGCTACAAACTCCTTAATCTGACCAACCATCAAACTTCATCTCAAGAGATGTGAAGTTTTATGAAAACATATTCCCATTCAAAAAAAGCAAGCCTTCTGGCCTTACTAATCTCATACATCTTGAACCTTATGTTGATCCTGAACCTACCTCTACCACTCACACTCAAACCAATACTGCAAATCAGTCATCATACAACCATTTCCTCAACCAAATCCTCTTGAACAAGATCAACTTCATTAGTCTAGGAGAACCATCCACCCACCTAGATATTTATCTGATTACCATTGTTACTGTGTAACCACTGATACCATACCATGCTACCTTATTCAAAACTACATCAATTATTCTCAACTATCCAAAACCCACACTCATTATATATGCCCGATTTTAGAAATTATGAATCCCAACCATACAAAGCAAGCGATAAAATTCCCACACTAGCAACAAGCTATACAAGATGAACTTACAGCCATGGAAGTCAACAACACTTGGTCCATTGCTCACCTCCCACCTAACAAAAAGCCAAACAATTGCAAGTGGCTTTTCAAATTAAAGCTCAATTCAGATGGCACTATTGCCAAACACAAGACCATATTAGTTGCTAAAGGATTCACATAGCAATATAGCCTAGATTTCCAAGAAACCTTCTCCTTTGTAGCCAAAATAACCACCATGAGGTTATTTTTAGCCCTTGCAGCATCTGAGCATTGGCACCTTGCTCAACTTGATATCAACAATACCTTCCTCAATGGCAGCCTTGAAGAAGAAATCTACATGCATATTCCTTAGGGTTACATCAATAACATCCTTCTTGCAACATCATCCCCTTTGGTTTACAAATTGAATAGGTCAAATACATTCAGTACCACCTTACCTCTAAAGGCTTCAAACAGTCTAAATATGATTACACCTTGTTCATAAAAGAATCAAACTCAACATTCATCGCCATCCTGGCCTATGTTGATGACATTATGATTTCTAGCCCAAATCATACAACCATCACTTCTGTCAAAGCCATGCTTTAAAATCATTTCAAGCTAAATGACCTAGGCGATTTAAAATTTTTTCTAGGTCTGGAACTATCAAAATCATAAGGAGGAATTTTCAAGTGCCAACGACACTACACTCTATCTATACTTGAAGATTATGGCATGCTAGCATGCAAACCATCTGTTGTACCTATGGAAGAAAATTTGAAATTGCATGCAGAATCCAGGATCAAACTACCTAATCCATCACCTACAGAAGACTTATAGGGAGGTTGTTGTACCTAACAATTTCAAAGTCATACATTAGCTACATTATACACAAACTAAGTCAGTTTGTTTCTAATCCCTAAACTTGTCACGTGGATGTTGCTCATATGCTTCTAAGATACTTAAAGCACACTACTGGCCAAGGTATTCTATTCAAGGCACACTTTAACACTAAACTTCATGCCTATGCAGATGCTGATTGGGGGTCATGCATTAATAGTAGGAGATCCACGACCGGTTTGTGTGTCTTCTTAGGCAATCCCTAATTTCCTGGAAGGCTAAGAGACAGAAAATAGTCAACAAATTGTTCACAGAAGCAGAATACAAAACCCTTACTTCTGTGTCCACTGAGCTGACTTGGTTAAGAAATCTATTGACTGATTTCAATATCAAAATTTCATATGTCACTGTATACTATGACAACAAGGTTGCAATACACATTGTCACCAACGTCAAATATCATGAAAGAACCAAACACCTCGAAATTGACCTCCACTATGTCAAGGAACAAGTGGAAAAGGGAACACTGAAGTTAATCCATGTCAGAAAATATCACCAGCTAGCAGACATCTTCACCAAATCCTTACCTCACAATGTTTTTCTTAGCATATTATCCAAGTTAAACATTGAGAACATCTTCCTCCCATCTTAAGGGGGTTTATTGGATTAATATAGTTAGATTATAGTTAGTTTATTTCTCTATTATTAGTAGAATATTCAATAAATTATTTTTTTCCATTTGTATATATATACACTTAATGTGGCCCTTCTATGTTCAATAAAATTCAATACAAATTCAGAATTCTTGCTTTTGTTTTCATTCTTCATCTTTGTCACTCATTTCCATCCATAACAATTCAATATATATGAAGGGTTATAATTGAATATCATTATAAAATTTTTTAAACTAATAGTGTATAAGTGTTTTTCCCAAATTTTATTACTAAATTTTATACTCTTATTATCAATTTTTTTACCTATTTTACTATCTTATTGTTCATTTTTCTCGAATTTTATATTTTCCATCAAATTTTTGTTATATGGTATGACAATCACATTCGTTACATGGTACCAAATTCTTCTCATCCCAATTTTGATGAGAAAGCATGCGTTGACTGGGGTCGGTCGAGTTTTTTCCGTCTAAGAAAATTGAGGAGTGAATTTGTTGGTCTCACTTAACCTCACTTTTTTTTTAAACAAAATTCCATACATATATTATAATCACACATGTGTGTACATATTCACACTCTTATGGACCATTAAAACAAGATTATGCAAGAACTAAGATATTGTGACCAATACTATAGTGTTGTGAAAGATGCATTGTAAGTAGTAATATACTTTTTAAATTAAAATATATTAATAATTTAATATATAATTTTTAAACATAAATAACTAATTTAAATTATAAAATAATATAACGAATTATCGTAAATAAAAATACCCCACGGTTGTCAGGAAGGACTAATCTTTCTTGTATACAATTCTTGTACAATTGGGTAAAGTATTTTAATATTTATTGTTAGTTTTAAAAAATACCAAATCAGTGTAGAAAATTTTGGAATTCTCAAGAGCTCATTTTCTGTTTTAACTGATATTCCAACCTCTACCACGTTTTTTATTATGTTGTAGTTACTTTAATACGCCCTAGCTAGTTATTTTAAGGAAACTAGCTAATACAAATGCAAACCATTTTTGGGTAAATACTTGTCACGGCTCGAGATTTCTATTGTTCATCACTTCTCATGATTTTATTATGAGATATTCTCTTCTATTTCTCTAGCCTTTTTTATTAGATGGAGGGATGCTATTTGTTAAGAACAAATATTTACACAAGAGTACAGAGTTATGAGGTATAAGGAATTGACACAGTGAGCAGGTAGTTTCTAAAAATTGAAAATATGAAATTTCAACTTTATATTGTTTTTAGTGGTTAAATTTGACTAATTTTGACTAAATCAAGGGGAAAAAATCATTTCAATTTTTTAAGACTAACTAAAATTTAGTCAAATTTCAGATACTAAAATTTTAATTAAGTCTAAAAAAATATTAGATAGTCTATATCTTGTAAAATTTAATATTTAAAAAATTATAAAAAATAAAAGCATACCTTTAAAAATATTAGATTAAAGTTTTATTAATCTAAAAATCATATTGAATCTGAGTTGCTAGTTTAAAAATCTAAAAATCATATTTAATGCATTTTAACATCTTTATATTATTAAATCAAATTTGATACTGTATAAAGTTTTTTTATGGAGAAATATTAGGTGTTACTTTTTGTTAAGTAATATTTTTTTTATGAAAGTACCTTTGTATATAATAGTAGTTATTAGAAAAGCTTTGTCCATTGCAAAATTATTTTGAAATTTAATTAAAATTAAAAGTACTGGAATTAGGGTGCTAATCATTGTTAGTTGCGTGCTTCAAAGACCATAGATCACATGGTTCAGGATGATACGAACGCTTCTGCCACATGATCACTGTCATCACCCAAGACGTTGCTGGAATTAAGGGAAACATGAAGCCCATGTTGATACCCCATTGTTTGTTTAAGGCTGCTTGGTGACAGAAAAAGTCCTTGCTAAACATGCTTCATGGTAAACACTTACGCCACCGTGCTTAACATGAATCCCGGCCCATTTTCTGTTTATGGGGTTGCTTTTACTTGTTGTGAGTTGCTACCTAGGCAGTGTGAAGGAACCATGAACAGTTTTTCTTGTTCTGTTCTGAAATTAGGGGCCCATAAATCCGAGTGTGTTGCTGATTCATGTGTGCCAGTGCCATCATATATCAAATAGCAAAGTGAAGAAGTGAAAGGCAGTCACGTTGAGCTAACAAGCTATTTTTTGGCGTCACCTTTTTCCTTCCCTATAAAAACTGTGGAGTGTGGTAGCTAGCTGTAGAGGCATCATGGTATTGATTGAGATGCAAAGCATGAATTACCTGAAAATGGGGTACCATTACTTGATCAGCAACCTGTTTACACTCTGCTTGATTCCATTGATTGGCATGATCATGATGATTCGCTTGCAACAGTACCTGGTGAGCGTCATGATTTGCTGCGGAATCATCTTGTACACGATGAGGAAGCCGAGACCCGTTTACTTGGTGGACTTCAACTGTTACAAACCCCTACCTCATCTCAAGGCGCCGTTCGAAATATTCATACGCCATTGTACTCTCTTTGGGACCTTCAACCAATCCTCCATTGACTTTCAGCGTAAGATCCTCCACCGCTCTGGCCTTGGACAAGAGACTTGTCTCCCCAATCATTGCACAATATTCCTCCAAACCCTTCCTTGGCTGATGCCAAAGATGAGGTAGAGCAGGTTATGTTCGATGCACTCGATCACCTTTTTGCCAACACCAACGTCAATCCCAAGGACATTCACATCGTCGTTGTCGATTGCAGTTTGTTCAATCCCACCCCTTCCCTCACATCCATCATTGTAAACAGGTCCACTTTTAATACGATTTTAAATCACGTGTTATTTCTATTGCCATGCAGAAATATTATAAAGACATTACAACTTTAAAGTTATGTGCAATATTAAATTATCATTACGTAGCTAGTTTTTCTCTTCATTTTCCAACAGGTACAAGATGAAGTGTGACGTGAGGACCTTCAACTTGGGGGGCATGGGTTGCAGTGCGAGTGTTATAGCCATTGATCTTGCAAAGGACTTGCTGCAAGTTCACCCCAACAGTTATGCAGTGGTGGTGAGCACTGAGACTGTGAGTCAGAACTGGTATTCCGGGAACAACAGGGCAATGCTGATACCCAATTGTTTGTTCCGCGTTAGTGAGCAGCGATTTTGCTTTCTAACAAGGTTTCGGACAGGTTTCGTTCCAAGTATGAGCTTGTTCATGTGGTGAGGACTCACATAGGTGCAGAAGACAAGTCATTCAAGTGTGTTCAACAGATGCAAGATTCGGTTGGGAAACACGGGGTGTATTTGTCAAGGGATCTCATGGCGGTTGCTGGTGAAGCCCTCAAGACTAACATCACAGCTTTGGCTCCTCTTGTGCTTCCCATGACTGAGAAGCTTCTCTTCCTTTATAACTTACTGGCCAAGAAGCTATTTGATTCCAAAGCGAAGCCTTACATCCCAAACTTCAAGCATGCTTTTCATCATTTCTGCATTCATGCTGGTGGTAATTCAGTGATTGATGAGGTTGAGAAGAAGCTGCAGCTTCTGCCAAGTGACGTGGAGGCTTCTAGAATGGCTCTGCATAGGTTTGGGAACACTTCCTCTAGCTCCGTTTGGTATGAGTTGGCTTACATTGAGGCTAAGCGCAGGGTGAAAAAGGGTAACTGGGTGTGGCAGATTGCGTCTGATAGTGGGCTCAAGTGTAACAGTGCGGTGTGGAAGGCCCTCACACATGTCAACCCCTCACCAAACAGTCCATGGGAAGATTGCATTAATAAGTACCCACATGATGGATGCATAGCTGTTATTATCACTTATAAAGGTCTTCTTTCGTCACCAAGTTGGAACTCCTATGATACATGTTACTCTTATATGTTATTACATATTTACCGAGAAAAGAAAAAAAAGGAAAGAATCCATGGGTATGATGAGAGAGATAAAAAAAAACAAAAGTGTTGATACAGAATATAAAATAAAGAGGTGTATGTATATAATTACCATATGCTATTACACATTCCGTGAGAAAAAGAAAAAAGAGAGAATATATAGATATAGGATCCAGAGATAAAAAGAAACAAAAGGTGTTGATAACGTGTATAAAATAAAAAGGTGTATATTTATTAAAAAATTATACATGTACACCTTATATGCTATTACACAAAAAGAAAAAAAGAGAAAATATATAGGTATAGGATGAGAGAGATAGAAATAAATAAGAAATGTTGATAAGGTGTATAAAATAAAGAGGTGTATGTATATCATTACTCTTATTTATTATTGTGTTAAGTATACAGTGTCAACTACATCCTTTGTTACTTGTTATTTAACTCTTAGCTTGTTTAGTCAATATCAATATATAATATGAAGAGAAGTTTGAATATGATTTCAGTATTATTCCGCTAGGTGAAACTTATTATATATTCACAAAATTAAGCATCACACCTTTGTTTTTTTTTTTAGACCACGTATATCCTCTTCTATTAATTTTATTCGAATTAAACAAAATATCTGCGGACAATAAAGATTTTTCTTAGAATATTTAACTGCATGTATCATCCTCGAATTTGAGATCTGTTGTTCAACTAGAATATTGAATGAAAAGCATGTCCACAACCTTTTGCAACCAGGCCTTTTATAGAAGGCAGCACTTTGTTCATTTATCACATACGGGAACAACGTGTTCGGACACAATTTTTCCACTCATTTTTTGGTATTTTCATGTCGAATGTAACCGTGCAAAATCCATTATGGATCCACGTTTGTGCTGTAACACAAAAAAAAAGAAAAAGAAACCACTTTTGAGACTCCCAATCCCAAACATGCACCATTTGTTTGGAAAATGTTGAAATAAAACATCATCTAGACACTACGTTACTAAATACATGACCATGTATAAAGATAAAAAAAATCTTATTTCAGCGTTGATAAAAGTTTTATTAAGTATTTTCTTACGATAAATGTTTTAATTATACAGATATAAAAAAAGTGATACAATATAGCTTGAAGTACTCCACTCTAGTGAATTTGGCTTTCACGCTGCTCAAACAGGATTATAAAACAGGAGTATTGGTGAACGGTTGTATGTTAGGTTTTGGAAGGGGCTTGGGCCATCTTAGAAAAGTCATGCCTACAAATTTTATGGGCCGTTGGTTTATGGTATTATATTTTTTACATTCTTTGCATGCTTTTAAATTTTAAAATAATTTAAGAAAAAAAATATAGAAGTTACATAACTTTCAATATTTTTATAGAAATATAATTTTTTTTATCCCTTTATATGAAAATAAAAAGTAAAAAAAAATAAAAAGTTAAATCATTCTCAAAAATAAAAAAGATAAATTTCAAAATTTTTAACAAATATAAAAAGATTAGATTCTCATATCTATATTAATGATGATTTAGTCCAATAAACAAACGTCTCTATGACATCCAAAATACAAAAGAGGCTTGACTAACAATGGTCAATTTGTAGAGGGAAACCTGAAGAAATTATCTATCTCATGAGGTGCTGCCGATAACCTTCATCAATGGCTAGTGTCCACTCTTGAACAATTCGTGAGCCATGGCACCGTGCTCCGAGATTTTGTTTTGCTGCCATGTGGGATTGCATTTCATTCTCTAGAAAAAAAATGGGTTTTTAATAATGTTCCTCTTGTTCCGTTGCAAATTAAATACCAAGTTGAAGATATAAATTTTAACTTGTAGGATCTCTTGCTAGCATAGAAGCATCAAAATAGATATATTCATTATTATACCATGTGGTTAGTTGTATCTAAAGATTAGATTTGTGATTTGTGGTGGAATTGATTGGTCACAGGATTGAATGAATTCAATTCGAAAGCAGCCTACGGTGGTGGTGATCAGTAACGCAATGCAGATCGACAGTTATGCAGGCAAAGGAAACATTGCCTCTATTACGTACCGTTTACTACTCATGCGAAAATAGGGATATTTCCCAAGAGGGTACCGTCAAATTGTAATTTACCTACCTCACAGACTTCTTCTGTCATGTCCAAGCTAACCAATAAGTTAAAACATGGCCTTAAGATTAATAATTAATTCTCTCAGTTCTAAGAATTCTCTCAGAGAGTTTCCTTCTTCTTTCATTTACACATAGATATCGATAAGGATGATATGGCAATAAATTCAAGATGACAAAACTTGTTACTTTCACCGCCCTACTTACTTTTTCAAATTTTATTTTGTTGACAGATGGGTGCACATGGGTAATTCACCTCTAGGGCTTTAGGGTATGTAAAAATAATCTATGGCTTTAGTTAACTTTTCATTTGTTTCTTTGAAAGCAGTGTAAATCCAACAACTCGGGTTTTAGTTAGTTTTTTCTGTGACAATACCGTCTATTTTTGGGATATTAGTCTTTAATTATCATCTCTTCTCTTAGTCTTTTAAATTAGTTTGTCCTCATGCATGTGGACTTGAACCAGAGACCAATCATATAAAATTCATCGTCCATTGTCATTGTGGTATATATCTTTATAATTATATTATTAGCAATCTAATAATATATATATATATGGAGTAGGTTTATATTATGTTATTATTTAATTTAATCTAATCTAAATTCCAAAGCAATCACCGTTGGCCACTATATCTTAACAGCCTACCAAAACCAGCTTCAGGGTAAACCAACATGCATGTTGTCATCCACATGCACAGTTATTTGATTATGTTGTGCATGCAAATAGGTAACCCATCTATCTTCCCGGGTTAGACGGCTACCCACACTATCCAAAACCCGTGAAATATCAGAATGAAACCTCCAAATCTTTTGTACCAAAATACACATCAGAGTAGTAACCCCTTGGAAAAGTAATGCGTTTCTGCTACGCTATAACTCCCACAAGACTCACTAATAATGTTCCTCATTCTCTCACTCCATTCTTCTGCCAGCTCAACCAAACAAAGTTATCCCAGATTAAAGGGTACATGTGTTGAGTATTGGGTTCCCTTCCTATATGGAGAAAAAACCCAAATTGAGAAGCCCACTTGATATCTTATTTAAGTCAAGTAGAGAAGGTGTTTTGCATGGCAGAGAGTTGAATAAAGAAAGCTACCAGAAAAAAAATTATTCTCGTCTTTACACAGAACTGCAATTGTAAATTCTCCACTACAGATTCGTTTACCGTTGGATCAAGCTGATTTTAGGACAGCATGTTCAGAATATATGTTTCTTCATTCTGACCGTTCGGATCATTGAAAGACTCCTGTGTTGGGAGATATTCAGTTCGTATGGAAGCAATGTGTTTGGGGGTCTTCATCTTCTCTGTTCTCTATTTGTAAGCTTATTGCTTTATTGGTGCTGACATTGATATTGTTGTTGACACTTGATTAAAACTCTTTTGTACTCTTTATTGATAATAGTGGAGTTATTTCTTTGGTATGGACGACCCGTGGTTTTTACCCTTATTTTCCACGTTAAAATCTTGGTGTCTTATTTCAAAAAGATCAGTGATTAGTTAGTGTTATATTTTGTTATTGCTCCTCATAGATTCTTGCGATATAGGGGGATTTATTTCTACTGCTTTGTTTACATTTGTTGCAAACTTATCTTATTGCCCCCATAAGAGTGGTATCAGAGCTTTTTGGTTTTGGTCTAAAGACTATTTGACTTGCTTGAATGATGGAGGTAAATACAAAATTGGTTGCCTTGAATGGCACTAATTATCACTTGTGGAAAGGGAAGATGAAAGACTTGCTATTTTTGAAGAAAATGCATATTCCTGTTTTTGCTACTCAGAAGCCAGATTCTATGTCTGAAGAAGAATGGCATTTTGAACACCAACAGGTATGTGGTTTTATTCGAAAATTTTTAAAAGACAATGCTTATAATCACATTGCTAATGAGACACATGCGAGAACGTTGTGGGAGAAGATTGAGTCCTTGTATGCTTCTAAATCAGGGAATAATAAATTGTATTTGTTAAACTGTCTAATGAATTTGAAGTACAGGGAGAGTTCTTCTATTTCAGATCACTTGAATGAATTTCAAGGTCTCCTAGATCAGTTATCTGGTATGAGTATCAAATTTGATGATGAAGTTTTGGGACTATGGCTACTGAATACTTTACCTGAGTCTTGGCAGACATTTCGAGTTTCTATTACAAACTCAGCCCCTAATGGTGTTGTTTCTTTGCAAGCGGCAAAGAGTGGTGCTCTTAATGAAGAGATGAGAAGGAAGGCACATGGTTCTTCATTTCAGCCTGAAGTACTTGTCACTGAAAACAAAGGGATAAGTCAAAGAAAATAACTAAAAGGAGGTAGAGAAAAGAGCAGGAGTAAGTCCAAGTCCAGATACAAGAATGTGGAGTGTCACTATTATCATAAGATAGGGCATATACAAAAATATTGTTTTCTGAGAAAAAAGGAGAACAAAGATAAAAAGGGTAAGCAGAAAGAGAAGGATCATGATGATGATAATCGTGTTGCTACTGCTACTTGTGGTGACCTTGCTAATCTTCGTGACAATGAATTAGTTAATCTTGTGTCAGATGAGAGCATGTGGATTGTTGATAGTGGTGCTACACTACATGTTACACCAAGGAAGGAATTCTTCACATCTTATACTTCTGGTGATTTTGGAGTATTGAAGATGGGTAATGATGGTGTGTCTCAAGTGATTGGTGTTGGTAATGTTTGCCTGCAAACCAACATGGGAGTGCAGTTGTTGCTCAGAGGAGTCAAACATGCTCCTGATGTTCGTTTTAATTTGATCTCTGTGTAGATGCTTGATGATAGTGGTTATGATAATCACTTTGGTTCTGGAAAGTGGAAACTCACCAAAGGTAACTTGGTTATGGCTAGAGGAGAGAAGATTTCTAAACTGTATTGGACAAAAGCTTTGGTTACTAAAGATAGTGTGAATGCAGTAGATATGGAGGCATATTTGTGGCACCGAAGGCTTAGTCATATCAATGAAAAAGGGTTGAACTGCTTAGTTAAAAAGGATGTTCTTCAAGGGCTAAAAAATGCAGAATTAGAGAGATGTTCTCATTGCATGACTGGCAAGCAAACTAGAGTATCCTTCAAGAAGCATCCTCCCTCAAGGAAGTCAGAGTTGTTGCAATTGGTGCATTCTGATGTTTGTGGTCCATTTAAGGTAAAATCCTTTAATGGTGCACTTTATTTTGTTACCTTTATTGATGATTGTTCCAGGAAGCTATGGGTTTATGCCTTGCAGAGAAAGACCAAGTGCTAGAGAAATTTAAACAATTTCATGCTTTGGTTGAAAGAGAGTCAGGCAAGAAGCTGAAACATATTCGTACTAACAATGGTGGTGAGTATTGTGGACCCTTTGATGTTTATTGCAAGCAGCATGGTATTGCACATGAGAAGACCCCTCATAAAACTCCTCAGCTAAATGGTTTAGTAGAGAGGATAAACAGGACATTGCTTGAGAGAGTGAGATGTATGCTCTCAGATGCTAAATTACCTAAGCATTTTTGGGGTGAGGCATTGTATACAGCGGTGCATGTTATTAATCTCACTCCTACTATTATCTTGAATAGTGAAGTTCCAAATAAAATTTGGTTTGGGAAAATGTGAGCTATGATCATTTGCGTGTCTTTGGTTGCAAAGCGTTTGTTCATATTCCAAAGGATGAAAGATCCAAGTTGGATGCGAAGACAAGGCAGTGCATCTTCATTGGTTATGGTGAAGATGAATTTGGCTATAAGTTTTATGATCCTATTGAGAAGAAGCTTGTTAGAAGTCGTGATGTACAGTTCATTGAAGACCAAACCATTGAGGACATTAATAAGGTGGAGAAGACTACACCTGAAAATGATAGAAATCTGACAGATGTTGATCCTATGCAATCGCCTGATCACGATCTAGAAGGTAGTGTTGAACATGGTAAAGAACAAAGCGATGGTGTTAATCAATAACTTGAAGATGAATTAGATGTTTCTATTAATGATGACCAGGAGGAGCATGAGAGATCACCTGATGAGAATGTTTATGATGTACCTGAATCCTCTCAAGCCAAACTCAAGAGATCTAATAGACAAAGACAACCATCTACCAGGTATTCTTCTGATGAATATGTGAATTTGACTGATGATGGAGAACCTGAGTATTTTGAAGAGGCTTTGGATAGTGAAGAAAAGCAACAGTGGCTGGATGCAATGGAAGATGGGATGAAATCCTTGCATGACAATCACACTTATGACTTGGTGAGATTGCCTAAGGGTAAGAGAGCATTAGAAAACAGGTGGATATTCAGGGTGAAACATGAGAATAATTCTATGTCTCTAAGGTATAAAGCTAGATTAGTGGTGAAAGGCTTTAGACAGAGAAAGGGTGTTGATTTCAATAAAATTTTCTCACATGTTATGAAGATGTCATCCATTAGAGTAGTTTTGAGTTTGGCAGTTACTCTTGATTTGGAGGTTGAGCAAATGGATGTGAAAATTGTTTTCCTTCATGGTGATTTGGAGGGAGAAATCTATATGAAGCAACCTGGTGGTTTCCAGGTTAAAGGCAAGGAAGGATATGTGTGTAGACTAAGAAAGAGTCTATACGGTTTAAAGCAAGCTCCGAGGCAGTGGTATAAGAAGTTTGAGTCTTTTATGTGTGAGCAGGGTTACAAGAAGACTACTTCTGATCATTGTGTCTTTGTTAGAAAGTTTTTTTATGATGACTTTATTTTCCTGTTATTGTATGTTGATGACATGCTTATTGTTGGGAAAAATGTTTCTATTATTAACAGGTTGAAGAAGCAATTTGGTGAGTCATTTGCCATGAAAGACTTGGGAGCTGCTAAGCAGATTCTTGGTATAAGAATCATCTGTGATAGAGAGAAGAGGAAGTTGTGACTATCACAAGAACACTATATTAAAAGGGTGTTGCAGAAATTCCAGATGGAAAAAGCAAAGGTTGTGAGCACTCCTTTTGCGACTCACTTTAAATTGAGTATTAAACAGAGTCCTTCAAATGAAGCTGAAAAATTAGACATGGAGAAAGTTCCTTATGCTTCTGCAATGGGTAGTTTGATGTATATAATGTTGTGTACGAGACCTGATATTGCTCATGCTGTTGGTACAGTCAGTAGGTTTTTGTCAAACCCATGTAGAGAGCATTGGAGAGCTTTGAAATGGATTTTGAGGTATCTTCATGGTACTATTGATAAGAAGCTTTGTTTGGGAGGTGATAAGCCTATTTTGGTGGGCTACTCAGACTCAGATATGGGTGGAGACATTGATTCCAGAAGGTCTACATCTGGTTATTTGATTAAGTTTGCAGGGGGAGTTGTGACTTGGCAATCTAAGTTGCAAAAGTGTGTTGCTTTATCTACTACTGAGGCGAAGTTCATTGCAATTACTGAAGCATGCAAGGAATTGCTATGGTTGAAGAAATTCTTGCAGGAGCTTGGTTTTGTGCAAGACAGCTATTCATTACTAGTTGACAATCAGAATGCTATCCATCTTGGTAAGAATTCAACTTTTCATTCTAAGTCCAAACATATTGATAATGGTATCATTGGATACGTGATGTTTTGGATGCTAAGTTGCTGGTGTTGGTTAAAGTTCATACTGATGATAATGGTGCTGATATGATGAGTAAAGCATTGCCAAGAGGAAAGTTTGAAGTCTGTTGTGAGATCGCAGGTTTGGCAGTTCTCTCCACATAGTCGTGAGGGGGAGATTTGTTGGGTATTGGGCTCCCTTCCTATGTGGAGAAAAAGCCCAAATTGAGAAGCTCATTTGATATCTTATTTAAGTCAAGTGGAGAAGGTGTTTTGTAGGGCAGAGAGTTGAATAAAGAAAGCTACCAGAGAAACAAAACTATTCTCGTCTTTACACAGAGCTGCAATCATAAATTCTCCACTACAGATTCGTTTACCGTTGGATCAAGCTGATTTTTGGATAGCACGTTCAGAATGTATGTTTCTTCATTTTGACCGTTCGATCATTGAAAGACTTCTGTGTTGGGAGATATTCAGTTCGTATGGCAGCACTGTGTTTGGGGATCTTCATCTTCCCTGTTCTCTATTTGTAAGCTTATTGCTTTATTGGTGTTGACATTGATATTATTGTTGACACTTGATTAAAACTCTTTTGTACTCTTTATTGATAATAGTGGAGTTATTTCTTTGGTCTGGACGACCAGTGGTTTTTACCCTTGCTTTCAGGGGTTTTCCACGTTAAAATCTTTGTGTCTTATTCCAAAAAGATCAGTGATTAGTTAGTGTTATATTTTGTTATTGCTCCTCATAGGTTCTTGCGAGATAGGGGGATTTATTTCCGCTGCTTTGTTTACATTTGTTGCAAACTTATCTTATTGCCCCCATCAACATGCTCATATGAAAATTATTCCACAGCTCCTTGGCAGTCGAACATTCAAAAAACATGTGATAAGAAGTACAGAGGCAATTAATATTAATATGCCTCGATAGCAAAAGGGTCTTCTAAGGAATCAACTCATGTGTTACCTGTCGTAAGAAAATCTTGATTGCTAAAGCCAGTTCCAAGACTCTGCGTGTGCTGGAAACTCTCTATAAAAGCCATTTATATCCAGCCTTAGCTTTGTAACTACCAAAGACACAATCCTGCCACACCATCACACCTGGCAAGGAGGGATGAAGGCTAACTGGCTTTTCTAGGATTCGTGGAACAATAGTATAGTGATTATTCAATTGCCACTGATCCTTCTCCACCACATCACACACCTCGAGGGCCACATCCATGAAGAGTGGAGGTCCTCCAAGCAAAGCATCACACCATTGACTTGTATGACCATTTTCAAGTTGCAAATGTAATCCCTCCTTAAGCCACTTATGAGCCTTTGAGACAGAATTCCAAAAGAATGACCCTTTGACAGAGAGTTTCTCTCATAGCGACCTCCTGCAATACTTAGCCAAAACCATTTGCACCCAAAGCTTATCCGCCCATAGCAGCTTTCCTCGCAAGGATACATTTTGAAGATGTGCTATACTGATGTCAAGACCTCCCCTTTTTCGTGGTCGAGTGATAATCTGTGAAACGGATACTGGATATTATAACCACCTGTTGTTTCGTAACAGGTGAGACTCCTTTAGAAGCAATTGCCTTCAATTTCTCTAGATCCACCACATGTCCAGAAGCATCAGAAAACTCATAAAGAAGATTAGTCATGAAACAAACCTGTGAAGGTGTGGCACAAATGAAAAACAACACATCATCCAATAAAGTAGGTGTGAAATAGTCGGACCCTACTGGTGCAAACTAAGAGGATGCCAAGCACCTTCCCTAACTGTGAGTTATCATGACACTCAATTTTAACATACAAAGCACAAATGTATATATATATATATATATATATATATAAGGAGAAAAATTGTCTCCTTGTCTAAGATCTCTCTTAGGCGAGAAGAGTTCAGTCTTTTGGTCATTTCATAAGATAGACACAGAGAGTGAAGAAAAATCATGCATTAATAAAGCTACAAAATTACTAGGATAAACTCTATTCAAAGTTATCATAAGCCCTCCCTAAGTTGAATTAGAAGATAATATCCCTGAGACTTGTTATTTAATTTCTTCATAGAATGAATAGCTTCCTGTAGTATGATAGCATTGTCAACAGTGCTACGACCAAGAACAAAGGAGCTTTGAAGTGGATTGACCAATGACTTAAGCATACAAGCATTTTGAAATTAGTTTATGAATTACATTGCTTAATTGATTGGACGAAAGTCTTTAAACCTTTTGGGAATGAGAGTAACGAGAATATCAAGTAATTTACGATAAAAAAAGGCAGTTAAGAAGGTGTCCTTAACAGTCAGCCATAATATTTTACAGAAAATCGCTTGAAACTCGTCTGACCCAGCATAAACCTCCTTCTTAGATGGTACCCACTCTCTGAGTAATAAGTAGTGATACTGATAAAAAAATAAAGCACGGTCCCTCCGAGATAGCTTTCTCCCTGACCCTGTCTGCTACCCATGTTCAATATCTACCATACCCATAGGTTTCCAGGTAAAGAAACCTAACAACTTTACGAGAACCGCATCTTGCCATGGAGTGCGTAGCGACTGCACCACCAAAGCTTGAAACCATTGCCGCCCCTGCATCCACTGGAGAAGAAAAAGAATAGGAAATTATTCAAATATTTTAATAATAATTTTACATTTTATTAACAACACATACTTTATTAGTAATGATAAATAGTACTCAACAAAAAAATCATAAACAATAAATATACTAACTTATTAAGTAACAAAATATAAAAAGTTAAAATATTATTTACGAGAGACAAGATTCTGCTAAAAACATTAATTTTTATAACTTAATATAATTATTTTATACTTTTTGTTTAAGAATATTTATTGGGAAACTATTTTAGTCATAAAGAGTAAAAATATTTTAGCTAAGATATTTTCTTATAGAACACAAATATTGTAATTAAAGATATTTTGAATTAACGTGTAGGTACTACAAATATTTATTATATTTAATATCATTAAATTTTTAATTTAATTAGTATAAATTAAACGTGTAAAGATTTTAAATTTTTAGTTTAATTAGATATTCAATCACAAAAGTCATAAGAATGAAGACTCGATTGAATTACAATATATACGAATTAAATTTTTATGATATTATTTTAGTAATAATAAAAAATACAAATATTTTAACTAAAGATTATTTTTAAATATTAACTTCTATCATTTCATGTAATTATTTTGTGTTTTCTTCTATTAAAATATTTACACTAAATTATTTAAATCTAATGATCAATAATATCATAAATAAATTAAAATAATTTTAGTTTTAGAAATATTATTCAAACAAAATTCTACTTAAAACATTTTTATAATTTACTGTGAAACCATTTTAATTATAATAAAAAATACAAATATTTTAACTAAAGATTATTTTTAAAAATTAACTTTAAGCATTTAATATAACTTTGTATTTTCTTCTATTAAAATGTATACACAAAATTATTTAAATCTATCATAAATAAATTAAAATAGTTTCTTATAATAAAGATTACAAATATTATTAAAACAAAATTCTACTATTTTTAGTGTATATATTTTAATAGAAAAAAGTACAAAATAATTATATTAAATGGTAGAAGTTAATTTTTAAAAAACAATCCTTAATTTTAAGTGTAGATTATAAAAATTTTTAAAAAATAATCCTCAGTACAAAATATTTGTATTTTTAAAAATAGTTTGACAATAGATTATAAAAGTTAATGTTATTAAATATGATAAATATTTGTAGTACCTACGTGTTAAGCGATATAAATATTTAACTCTATTCTATTTAAAGTAATTATAGACATGATATTCAATATAAATATGTTTCTTATTACCAATGACAACATCGTAATTAATTATTCAATTTAACTTATATTGATTTGATGAAATATTATAAAAATAATTTAATTATAATTAAATAATATTACAAATTCAAATAATTTTAATTATAATAAAAAAAATTATCTTTACCATTATGAGTAAAGAACCATCTTTGAGTTGTTCTAGCGTCAACAAAATTTAATAATTATTCGGGTTACTTCATTCCATCACTGGAACATTTCCAATCCATTGTAGAAATACAAAATTGGTAGAAAATATAATAATACTCTACTTTCTTTCATTCCATTCAGTGGGTTAAATAAACAACCCGATATATATATAACGATCAAAACAACAACCACTGGAACACAAATTGAAGACAAACAGAAACATAGACCATGATACCTAATTTTACCGAACATAATCATAAACCCTAATCTACAAATATCAAGCACTAGTTCCAGCTTCCATCGGCGGAATCAGAACCGCGAGAGTATCGTGACCCACCATCACCATAACCGCGGTCTCTACCGCCACCGTACCCACCACCACCACCACCACCACCATAGCCTCCGCCGCCGCGGTTGTATCCACCTTCACGACGACCACCACCACCGTAGCCACCGCCACCATACCCTCCACCACCGCGGCTATATCCGCCGCCACCGCCGCCACCACCACCACCACGGCTACCACGGGATTGAGCTTCGTTGACAGTGATGTTACGGCCATCAAGGTTCTGGCCGTTCATCCCTTGGATGGCATCCTTCATGGACTGCTCCGACGAAAAGGTGACAAATCCAAAACCCCTGGATCTTCCAGTCTCACGATCGTTGATGATCTGCAAATAAAACACGGAGGATGCGTGAGATCTAAACATATATAGGAGGAAATCAAAAACAGAACCTAATAGAAACCGATCAATCTTCGCCTTTGGTAAAAGGATGAAGATGAACGTACCTATTGGCGTGAGTAATAAAAGAATGATATAGTAACACAAGTAGAAGTATCATAGATCAAGTAACGCATAAAAGATCAGAGATCACAGATCAGAACGGGATCGAGTAATTCCGAATCCGAATCGTGTCAGATCAGATGCGATGCCTGCAACAAACAGACCTTCGATTCAATGACTTCGCCGTAGCAAGCAAAGGCTTTCTCAAGGGTATCGGCATCGGTGGCCCAGGCAAGCCCACCAACAAAGCATCTGAACTCAACATCTGCGGAAGCCATTGGAACTACAAACCCTACAAATTTGGGATTGGAAGACTACAGGAAAGGGGATAAGATTTGCACGATGAAAAGCAGATACCCAAGGGTTTGTTTTATAGCAGGTGAAGTGTTAACCAGGGTTACGGCGTTTGGGTTAAACCTGAAACCAGGGTTAAACTATCACCAGCCTTGCGGCTTAATGTGCTCACCAGCTGCCCAGTTAGTCCAATTAATTTTTTGGACTCCCCCACTTTTTCTAATAATTTCTTTTGGCACTCTCCATATTGCTACCTATACATATAACACGCACAATGCCCTTATGTAATTTTAAATCCTGATTTTTACTGTGTTACCACTTCTGCGCCTCTTTTGTGCCAAAAAAGCATAAAACAATGGCCCTCTTTCGCCCCTTCTTATTGCAATTGTGTTTGACAAGTGCATCTCTTTGCTACAAGTTTTGTTTTATCATCTATCCGGAACATTTCTTTTTAGTTATGGACATATTTTATCTGAACATATACCAACAGAGTTCCTAATGGTATCCAAAGTATGAATTGTATGTCATTATTTCGTATTACTCAATCCGGAATAATTGTAGTTACTATTCTAAACAACTTTATCTGAAATTTAAAAACCAAGCCTACTGAATCGATTGGTCCGCCATAGGTCATTGTGTTTTAATTGAATACTATTTTCGGATTGTGAATAACCAATTCTATTTCATTTTTAATCTTTGAAAACATAACATACAGAATAAGATATGGCAGTCAGGAAAATACTTAGTCAGAGGTAGCGGAAAAGTAAGTTATTCACTTTTTTTGTTGATTTGATTTTGAAAAAAAAAAAAGAAAAATCAACCAATTAATTTAAATTGATTTTGGTTGGTTTGTATTGTTAACTTTTTTTTTTTTTTTGACAAACCGAACCAATGCTGGAATTAGATTATTCGATTTGGATTCAGAGAAAACCAATCAAAAATTAACAAATCAAATTTTTTTCATTAAATCATAAAAATTAATTTTATAACACAATATCAAATATTTAATATATATCAAAATAGTTAAATTAAATTATTAAAATAATCTAATACAATACAAACAATAAATTGTATATATTTAAAACAATTCGATACAAGCAAAATATAAAAGAGATATATAATAATAGATAATTTTTGTTTGGTTCAAGTTAGATCAGGGATTTGAAGAGGTAAAACCACAAATCGAACCAAACATAATTGATTCTACTCGTTTGGTTAGGGTTCATGTCCGATCAAGTAAAAAAATGAAAGCAAATTAATTTATTTGATGATTTGGATTGTCAGTTTCATCATATTAACCTGAACCAATGAACAATCCTATAGAAAAGTAAGGTAAAAATTAAGAAGTAACAATAGTCACATAGCTAAAAATTATGAGATAGTAGGAACACTTAGTCTAAGACAACAAATTATTTTTGGTAAGAAGTAAAGAGAGAAATAAAAATAAAGAATCACTCTTCACGAAGCTTTCAAATAAGTGGTCATTTTCAAACTCATGTGTCATCATTATTTAAATATCACTTACCAAAATTGGAATATCTCCATCACTTCTTTTGTTGTTTTCTTTTATAGGTCATCTTAATCACTTCTTATTCTTCTACTCCTCACATTGTTTAGTTTAGTTTTATTTAAATTGTTCCTTTTTTATGTTGATTAGAACTACTATAATGAATACATGAGTGTAAACCTACATTTCTATTACATGGTTTATTTGTTTGTGATGTATTGCCGCCAGTAAAAAAATGACATTTGATTGTCACGTGCACAAAATCAAAATAGGTTATCAATTCTACATACAACTTCGAATTATAAGGAAATTAAAGTTGTTTTTCATTTTTTTTTAAATAGAATTAACAAAAAAGGGATAAGGTTTAGTTTCTTTAACTAGGATTAGTTTTCTTTATTATGTTTCTTAGATAGCCGATTTTTAGGATTCTAGTAGTTAGACATTAGTTTTTTTTATTCTTTTAATTTTAGATATGATAATTGATTTATAAATATAATTAATATTCTACAAAAAATATATTAATGTATATATATATAGACTTCAAAAGAAGTATAAATATGTTAGAAAAAGTTTAATTGAAAATTGTAAAACAAATATAAACTTAATCAATAAAATATGTAAAATAGGCACTCATAAAGAATGTGTTTATATTATTTAAATTATTGATTTTAATATGAATAATATATATAATTTTTTATTTAATTGTAATGTTTAATTAATGGAATTTTTATTCATAAATCGTAATAGTATTCAATTTTTTAATATCTTTAAGGTATATATAGCATAACTTTAACTTATACATACATTGGCGAGGTTATTGATGTTATATACATGTATGTGATGTAATTTTGGATTGTCACTCTCATTATCACTTCAAGAGGTTCTCCAAATGTAAAAGAGGAAGATGATGAGATAGGAGCTGGAGGATGAAGGCAACACTTCTAGGAAGATAAGTCAAGGTTGGGAAGTCTGTTGTAAGGGAAGGAATTCTTGATAAAAGTCATTGAAGGAAACTATCTCAAGGAGAAAGAAGACACTCAAAAGATGAAGCTCACAATGAGAAGTCTAATATCATTCAAGTGTAAAAAGAGTATAAAGGGTGGTGGTGTGTATTTATAGAGAAATTCTAGGCTAGATGGGCTTAAGGGTAGATGTCCAACTTGAGGGGATTAGTAGAATTAACTAGGTGTTAATTTAGTTAATGAACTAATTAAAACTTAGTTAATTTTACTATATCCAAACAAACCCCTAAAAAAGTGGATCTATATTTCCTCTAGTTTAAATTGAAATTTGAGAGTGTCATGTAGACTTTCTTCCAATTCGAATTTTAATTTAAAAGAGTCATGTAGGCGGCACGTAGGAGAGAGAGAGTGTGTTTGGCGCCTAATGGAGTGAACAAGGGGGTCTCACTTGTCTCTTATGTTTCATGTGATGCAAAAAGGGTGTGGGATACAAACAAAGGGGTGTAGAGAGAAAATACCACACATCTCAAGGCTTCAAAAAGAGGCCACACTCATACACACACTCCACATAAAAGATTAATGACACTTCCTTATTAAAATAAAAGAAATAGATCAAAATACAAGGTCTTACAGGAAGATAACTACAACACCAATATACTAAATAAAAAGGCACAAATTAGAAGATATTTACAAATAAAAAGATCGTGGTCTAAATTTCTTCACTTCAAATAGGAGTTGAGGTTTATCATACTCCTTCCTACCCACGTCTTCTTCTATCCCCTTTTTCATGACCTTTATGATAGGACCCTTAAAAGGTAGGATTGCATCAGTATGTATGTATGTATGTTACTAAAGACTGATGAATATTATGTATGAGTTTATACTTTCTTGTAGTCAAATACTGAAGATGGAATTTGTGAATGGTTTAATTTTATTAGCTACATATTTTTTAATTTGTGTTTGATTGGAATTTAAAGAAATTTTCAGTAAATATTAAAGTGTTTTTAGCTACTTTGAATTTAAAAAATTATTACCTTTCAAAAGGTAATCAAAATTGGACTAGGTAGGGACGGTTGACAATCTGGGTATTAGGACATCATGGACGACCTCGACGTAATTGCCCTTACAATAACTATCATTTCAGATTTTTGGGAGTATTACTAGCATGGGGTATAAGAGAATAGAAATCAACCTCATACAAGGACTCTTTTTGGTTGAATGGTGACAGACGATTATGAGAAGGATCCTAACTCGCAACTTTCATCTAGAACATTTAGCAACAACTATGGGAGTCAATAAATTATTCATTAACCATGTGTGACAATACAGTTCCTTGGCATCCATGAAAATGTTAATATAATGATAACGGTGAATGGATCATCTGAAAGTAGATCGAAGACATCAATAATGAAAATAGTGTCTCTTGAATGCCCAAAAGGAAACTCAAAGTGGAGTAGCAACATGGTACAAAGTGGCAACATAATAAAGGACATTTGAATAGGAGCATAAAAAAACTCTCAAATCGAACACCAATTATCATTCAAGGGAGGAAAGAGTCACATGCACAAGATCTTTTAAGAACATTTGGGAGATCCGCATCATGGCTTAGGTACGTTGAGGATCATAGTAGTTGGAGGTGTAGGCTTACATCGTGTCCAACCAATTCACTACAGAGAACGACTTCGTGCAAAAGAGTAAATATATAAAATAACTATTAAAACAACACAATAAATACAAAGTTAAAATAAAATATATAAAATAACTTAAAAATTTACTAACTTAAAAATATAAAATAATGCAAAAGAGTAAAGGGAAAAATGTTTTACACGCTGAAACCTTCAACAAAACACTAAAACAAGTTACTATATTAAAAATAAATACAATATATATATACTTTTGGGTTGCTTCTAGTTGGGTCAAGATTTTGAAATGAGAAAACCACAAATCGAGCTAGACATGGTCAGTTCTGACAGGTTTGAGTCATGTTCAAATTCGATCAAGTTAAAAAATCGAACAAAACTAATTTGTTCAATTCGGTTTATCGGGTTCATCAAGTTGACCCGAACCGATGAACACCCCTAATTTACTATGAGAATCACACTGTCGGTGGAATTTCTAGTTGGGACCTCCATTCCACGATCCAACTTACTACAAAAAATTATGTAAATAATGGCGGTTGATATTGTAAATAATTACAATTTTATCTGCCACTATTTATATGTGTCGCGGTTAGGTAGACCGTCGTAATTCCTTCCGCCACAAAGTATAAAACAACGTGTATCACATAGTCATTGCAACAACTGTCATTTTATACACGTTATAAAACGACGATTTGCAATTGTAAATAATGACATTTTTAAGTGTTATAATTTTCCCAATAAATCAACCCAGCATGTAAATAACGACACTTATAACCGTCATTATTAACCTAAATATGTGACATTTTTAATCGCCATTATTTTAATAAAAAATAGTTCCACCCAATATAAAATATAAAGATATAACAAATTTATGTGAAAATATGACATTTGTAACCACCGTAATTATAAAATAAATATTAAATATTTTAACATGTTATTTTAAACTGTTGTAATTTGCTCAAGAAAATTATTTTGACATTTAAAATATGATAGGTCAAAACGTCATAATTGTATATAAAATTGGAATTTCAAATAACAATATGAAATGCATTAAATAATTCAAACTTCTTACAAAAAGTTAGTGTCTAAGCACCCTAAAATATTCATTGTGAACAAATCGAAGTCTAATTTTGCATAAGTCAAAGTCTAAGTCAAAGTCTAAATCAAAGTCTAATAATTCCTAAACTAATATTATCCCTAAGTATGAGTATTATGACCACCCTCTATATTAATATTGCTTTCTCCTTATGATTTTCTCATGTTATTGGGTGATGGAGCTTCACTTGCAACATTTGATACATGAAATATATAAAAGTATTATTATTATATTAATCAAGAGATGTGTAAATTTCATAATTCATCATCAACTATTTTAAACAACTTGAGTATATTAAAAATAATAATATACCTAAAAAAATCCTTTTTAATGATATACCTTATTACTAGAAAGACCAAATAAGGCATTGATCATCTCTTTAGGTATTTGACCTCTTTCTTTTCATAAGAGGAGAAGTGTTTGAACTTGAGATTTAACATTTGCACGTTCAGTTTCCATATTCACAAACTTTTCTTCCATATTGGGTGTGCTTCCACTAGAATTACCAATGTTGATACCACTTAGTCATGTGGTAGAATACTTAAAAGCAATAGTAGGACAAGCTCATAATCCTAATCCTCTGCCACGTCCCGGATGCTCTTTACCAGATATCACACTAATATGAGCATTTGGAGAAATATCATATTCAATTTCTCATATTCAATTTCTGGATTTTGAGTAATAATCGCATCAATTTTCTCCTGTATGAAAGTGTAATATTTAATTTTTTTCCATCTAATGGACAACGCAAAGTATAATTATATATTATAGAATAAAATTGAATATAAGCAAGCATGAAAATTCTCTCTACATAACAATGAGTTTTGAATAAAATAAATAATGATTTTTTCTATGTGACGGTACATTTTACTATGCATTCATTGTTTTATTTCAATATAATGCATCTAATGGCTCGAAACATGATTCTTTTAGAGCTGCAGATTCAAACTCCGCCATTGTCTATCTTTTTATATTATAATAAATTAAGTTATTTATTATTATAGAATTGTCTATATTTTTTAATTTACAATAAATTAAGTTCAAATTGGAACATAAATTAGTCAATGAAGACAGATATGGTAAACTACTTTCAACTATCATTTCATTTCAACATTCCGACAAGCAACCAGATTTGCAGGTCAAAATGGCAACAACCACAATCTAAGACTAAGACAGTATTTAAAATATAAAAAATCTAGTTTATCCAGTTTTCATCGGCCACCACCGTAACCTCCTACCCCACCATTGCGGTTATATCCACCTTCACGCCGACCACCGTAACCTCTGGCACGGCTGTATCCACCACCACTCCCGTAACCACCAGCACTGAGGCTGCCACGGGTCTGGGCTTGGTTGACAGTGAGGTTCTGGCCATTCATTCCTTCGATTGCGTCTCTCATTGACTGCTCACAGGCGAAGGTGACAAATCCAAATCCTCTGGACCTTCCAGTCTCACGATCGTTGATAACCTGCACACAAAAACGCAATGCATCAGAGACAAAGCAAGGAGCTAATAGAAGATGAAGGTACCTATTGGCGTGAGTAATAAAAGAATGCATAGTAACACAAGTAGTAGTATCATAGATCAAAGATGAGAACAGGATTGTGAATCCGAATCAGATGCATCAAACGGACCTTCGATTCAACAATTTCGCCGTAGGGAGAAAAGGCTTTCCCGAGGGCGGCCTCGTCGGTGGCCCAAGCAAGCCCACCAACAAAGCATCTGTACTCAACATCTGCAGAAGCCATTAGTAATGAAACGCTATAAATATGGAGAAAGAGTGACAAGATAAAATTGGCACCATGAAAACGGAAATACCTAAGGGTGTTTTATAGCAACCAGTAGGTGATTTGAATAAAGTAAAAAGAGTGTGATTGTGGGTTTGTGGAGCCCAGCCCAACTTCATGTGAAAAAGTGCTGTCCATCAACCATTACTTAGCACTATGCTCCTCCAAAATATCTATCTCCTATCAAATAAATATCTGATGCCTTCAACTACCATTTTACCCCTTTGCTTTCAACCAAAATCTCTATCTATTGTCTCTTCTTGCAATGTTTCCATTTTCTAAAATAAGTTAGTTCAAGGTTTAATTATAATATGAGTTCTTTTTTAAATTTTGATATTTCTTTTTTTCAAAGATTTTTTCATTTGATATTAATTTTAATTTTATATTTCTATTTTGTTTTAAATTTTAAATTGTTGAATTTTTATTTGATTGTTAGTGAATTGAGAGTAATTATCAAACGTTCACCGATAGATGACAATAATTTAATTACATAACGATATAAATTATATTATACAAAATTATTTAATTAATTAAAATTATTTATATTACAGAATTGAAATATATTTGACTATTAAAATACTATCAAATTACTATTTTGTTTATCAACATTTGTCACTTAGTGTTCGCTGGTTTTGCACTACAAGATTATAGACTCAAAAATTATTTTAGATGAATTTTTATAGGTTTGATTTCACATTAGAAAATAATTTAAAATTAATTTTAGGTTAAAACAATTTAGAGTAATTTTTGTATTAGATAAAAAAAATTACACTATATTTTACTTTAAATTTCTTTTTATTTTCATATAAAAACATTCATATATATCAACACCATCTCAAGGTGTATGACTCGGTAAAATGCGAGTTTTTAATTTATATGCTTAACCGTTTTGACTTTGGGGATAAATGGATAAGGTGGATTATGGTATGTCTTTCTTCTTCATCAATCTCAGTCTTGGTAACAGGAGTGCTACTAATGAGTTTAGTATGCAAAAGGGTCTGCACCAGGGTAATCTTATGGCCTCATGCTTATTTTTAATTGTTGCTGAAGGATTAGGAGGATTGATTCATAAACAGTATCGGAAAATCTGATTTCAGAAATTAGGTTAGGGAATCAGGATCTCCAAGTAACAATCTAAGAGTTTGTTGATACACTATTTTCATGATCTCGTTGGAACTCCAAAATATATTCAGCTTAAAAAGTGTTATAATATGTTATGAGATGGATTATGATCTTAAGATCAACTTTTATATAGCCTGGGGGAATTGGTGTGAAGTTGTATGAGGTAAATTACTTTGCCATAGTTCTAAATTATAGGGTGTTGATGATGTCATTCTCTTACCTTGGGATGTGCGAACATGAGGAATGAGAAGGCATGGACGCCAGTTCTTGATAAAATTAGGACAAGAATGTATCTATGAAGACAAAAAGAACATGTTATTTAGGGGGAAGATTTGTTTAATCAAATCCACCGTTTTGGAATTTCCTTTATTTTTTTCTGTCTTTTTTTCAGGACTCCCAAGAAGGTGGTTAATACTATCCAATGTTTGCAAAGGAGGTTTCTTTGGGATGGATCAGATAAAGTCTCTAAAGTGACATGGATTAGTTGAAAGTAGGTATGCAAAGATAAAAGTAGTGGAGGACTAGGAATTAAAGATGTGGAGACTTTTAATAAAGCTCTGTTAGGTAAATGAAGGTGAAAAATACTTAAGGGTGGAGATGAACTCTAGATTCAAGTGTTGGAGACAAGATATGAGGAAGATATTAGAAGGAAGTTAGAAGTTGCTCATACTTAAGGTTGCTCCCAATGGTGGAAAGATTTGATAAAACCTATTTATAATGAGAGGAGTAAGAATTGGTTCTCTAGTGAATTGATACCTATGGTAGGGAATAGAGGCTTGTTTAAATTCTAGGATAGAGATTGGAGGATACCTGAGGGGATGAAATTTTTTTTCCTTAGACTATATAGTTTGTCCAACCAAAATGAGACACTAATATTTAAGGTTGGCCAATGACATAATCAAGCATGGAAGTGGGGATTTAGTTAAAGGAGGAACATGTTTAGTTGGGAGGAATAACTGGTGAGGAAGTTGGAGGAAACACTACAGGGTGTCTCTTTGAAACAAGATAGGACTGATGGATGGGGGAAAATATTGGAGATCTAAGATACATATATGATAAATGAAGCATATAAATTAGTGAGTGGGATGGATCAGGCACATATGTCTCCTTTTTTCAGCAAGATATGGAAAACCAAGGCTCCAGCTAAAGTGGTGGCCTTCTCTTGGAAGGTGACATTGAATAGTATTCCAACCAAGGCTGAGCTAGATAGGTGGTCCATTTTGCCCCCATCCTGAAATATCCTGTCCTTGTGTAGTGCTCATCCAAATAATGTAAGAGTTTTTTTCGTGTCGTTATAGTCACAATATCTGGATGCAATGATATAGATGGTTAGGGTTCATTATTGTTATGGGTGTTAATTGTGAAAGTACTTTCTGGTTTTTCCTAGGTTTGCACTTCTTAAAAGGAAAATAATCTGCCCAAGTCTTTAGTATCATTTGGCATTTTGTGGTGTGGGGGATATGACTTGCTAAAAATGATGTTGTTTTTAAAGGAGTACCATTTTATGTAGAGGAAGTCTAACAGTTAGCCACGCAGAAGTCGTGGTTGTGGATTAATGGCTATTGTAAGGTCTCTGTAGTCTCTCATGTTGAATGGTCTTCTCTGTCAATGATGTAAATGAAGCGAATTAAGCTCTAGGGTGATAAAAGACAAACATTGGTAACGGACATAGTGGACAGAAGATGTAATACATGCTAACTATACTTAATAGGAGGAAGTGATGATTGTTTATGTTATGGGGATTGTTTTTTAGGAACTATCCCTTTGTTTCTATAATTTGTTACATTTCAAGGGAATATTAATGAAAATTTGCCTTATTAAAAAAAACATAATCTTAAAATCAATTTTAATTATAAACAATTATACAAAATCAATTACTTTCAATTCACTATTTTCAACTTTCACCTCTCATTACGCACTTAATAGTTATAATTTAGTTAGGGATGATAACTGGGTAGGGCAGATGTGGGATATAAATAAGGCAGGTATATAATTTTAATCTCCATCCCCATTCATGTTGGATATTTTTGGGTTCGGATATACTGCGAGTATCCTATTATATTATTTTTATAATTTATATTTAAATTAGTTATAATTTATTAAATAAATTATATGTTAATTTAATAATTATATTTAATTTATTAATTGTTAAATAAATTTTATATTAAGTTATTAATTATATTTTAGTTTTAATGGTCAATAGAAATGTCAATTTGTACAAAAACGTATGAGATTTTGTTTAATATATAATTATATGTAAAACCTATAAGCGGAACGGGGCAAGTGCAGGACAGAGCCAGGACTAACAAACTCACACTTGTCCCCATCCCTGATTATCTTAAGCAGAGGCAGGGGCAGAGACGAGGTAAAGACCAACAACATGAGTTTTCCCCATCAAAATTAAGGTGGGGTGGGACAATACCCAGAGGAACCGACATGACTTTCATCCCTAAATCCATTAACATGGGAACATATTCAACAATGAATTGATAAAATATAAGGACACATAATACAATTTATTTCTTAATTCTTTTCTGTTTATTTTCTTACTCAAAAAATGTTTCCCTAATTTACTAATGGGAAAAATAAAAATATGGACTATGAACGGTTATTATTTCAATTTTTTAGCCAAACGTTATTTGCTGAATTTAATGTAATTTTGGAAAGATTATAATTAAGTTATAATTTATTTTTTAGATTATGAGCCGAAAAATAAGTTAGATAAAAAACTAAAAATTGAAGTTTAAGAATGTCTTATTTTTTATTTTACTTGTTTTCATTTTTTTTATAGATAAGCTTTTTTTTATGTCTAAACAAGATTAATTATTTTTCAATAAAAATATTCAAATAATCTAATTTTTAATATTGCTATTGTATTTGTGAAAATACATTATTTATTTTTTTAAAATAAAATATGAAAAACATAGAAAGAAATAAAGTGAAACATGCTTATTTATTTAATTTTTTATATTATGTGGCATTTAATTTAAGAAAATTTTTTATTTTTTTATTTTTTAAAAATTATTTTCATTTTTAAGGTTTCAACATTCAGAAAATATGTTTATTTTTATTTGATATTTTTATTTTTTTTTTAAAATATTATTAAAATTAATAATTTTTATTAAAAATATTTGTATATAATTTAAAACAATTTATATATAACTTTTTTTTATAAATACAATATGTTATTAAGTTTTTACATAATTTTAAGTTTTAAAAATATTGAAAAAAAAAATATTTTCTGTTTTCATCTATTTTTTTTAAATTTTTTCAAAAAAATAATTTTAAATTATAACAAACATATTTTTTTGTTATTATTTTCTGTAAAATTGAAAACAGTAAACATGCAAAATAAGTGGCAAACATATAGTATCTCTTAAATTACACCAGTCACCACGCACCAGTGATGATTCGTGCCAATGAAATATTAAATTTTTAAATATAGTATATAAGATGTCAGCAAGTATTGAGGTCCCATGGTCTAGTGGTCAGGACATTGGACTCTGAATCCAGTAACCCGAGTTCAAATCTCGGTGGGACCTGTTTTTGTTCAATTTCAATCAAATCAATATTAAAAATTATTTTTAAAATTGTATAACAATTTAATCATCAAAAAAGATTATATAAAAATAGTAATTATTAAAATTATACGACAAACAATCAACTCATTAAAGATTACGTGTTACTTGATATTAAATTATATAAAATAAAATTAAATCAACTAATATATATTAATTAAAATATTTAGTTAAATACTAAGTTTGAATCATAGAAAATTAAAAAATAATAATTAATTATATATATTTTCTTGCATATTTATTAAAATAATTAAAAATAAGTAATTTGTCGTAGTTTTAATGTGTCAAATCATAAAATAAAATAAATTGCGTGATTTAAAAATTAAAAATCCAAATGACTTTAAATTATTTTTTTCTTTTTTGCAATTTTCAATTTGATTTTTGTCGATTCAGTTTGGTTTAGTTTTTAATTTTTTCGGTTTTGATTTTTATCATATATTTTTTCTATTTGAATCAGAATTAAATTAATTAGTATTTTCTCTTAATTTGTTCGATTCATAAGTTTGAGATTTTGAAATTCCATTCAATCAAATATATTTATATATTTTGTTATTATTTTCAATTGTTACTTCCTTATTAAGTGTACTGTCAAAGTGTTATTTTGTACCCACATTAATGAATTATCATGTATATTTATATTATATATGATTTTGTTTAGTAGATCATTTAAAGAATGATGTTGTTGTGGTTTAACAACCCATCCTTTTACCTTTTGGGATCAGAAACAATCAGATACCTAGCACAAATATCATAAGGTTCTTTATGAGGAGGAGTTGTTGTGGTTTCAAAGATCATGAGTCAAGTGGCTTTTGTTTAGGGATAAAATTTCCAAATATTTTCATGGATTGGCTGTTGTTCGAAGGTGGAAGAATAAAATTGAGGTCCTTTAGGATTCTTATAGAAACTAGTTTGTAGACCCTACAACGCTAGAATAAGAAATTAGCCTTTTTTACGAGAAATTGTACTTAGATGATCATCAATGCATGCCAACCACCATCAAAGGTGTGTTTCCACCTTTATTGAATAAAGAATTGGCATTGTTTAGTCAACCTATTTCTTATGTGAAGATTCGACATTGGGGTGAGCAGGATGACCCAACCCGATATGTACTTGACCTGACCAAGAAAAAAACTAGCCTTTGGATGGGTTCAGTCGGGTTTACAGGTCATGCAGATTGAAAAATGGTTTTTTGTGGGTTCATTTGGTTGGGATTGATATTGAATTTTAAATTTGTTGGTAATTGAACCTGACCAAATGTTTATGTATACATATATATTTTAGGTGATTGATTTAAGGCCCAATAGAAAACAGATTATAATGGTATGTGTTCAATAGTTCTTTGGTCTTAAGTAACCTAAAGTAGGAGTATAAACCCTTAACTATTAGCTAGCATTGCCCACTCTTATACTTTGATTTTGTTTCGCTAAAGTTTCATCTTCTCTTAATCTTAGTTTCACACTCTCCAAGCTGGGCCTTTTCGTGTCCCTCTTCCTTTTTCTTGATCGAAGGTGGCTCAAGACTCAAGCAATAATTTTGCAGTTTCTTTATAAGGTAATTTTCTATGTTTTATTTTTATCATTCTTTTGTTGTTATTGAATTTTTATTTTTATTATTTTTTTTATTTTATCGGTATAAAATAAATTAAATGTGTCACTTATTGCTATTAATATTTTTTTATTATTGTGTTAGATCTTTTATTGGTATTGTTCTTCTGTTTTTTGCCATATGAAAAGAAAAGTCAACAAAGAGGAGTCTTTTTCGATATTCAAGTATGTACCTTTAAAACACATTCTTAAAAAAGCTTCAACCTTTATAATCCCCTATCGGAAAGCTTCGACATATGTAAATCTTTCATAAAAAATTTTTACCTTTAAAGGGTTTTCTTCAAAACTCAAAGGTTTTAAAATACATATGTGGCTTTGTGGATTGTTGATCATATTCATGGCTTACAATTTTCTTCAAATCGTTTTAACCCAGCTAAATCACCTATAACCCGCTCAAACCATGACCCCTCCTATATGTTGATGTGAACGGTCAGAAACGTGCCTTAATTTAGGTAAAGGTGAAAGGTGATTTTTGTTTAAATAATCTCTTTGCCTGGAACTCGTGCTTAACCCTATTCAGGATGTCATTTTCACGATGGGCAATTTCAAAATGTCAGGAGACGATGAATTAAAAGCTATTTTCTATGAAAGTAATTGACATATTGTGGGAGAGTAATTCTCTAAGATGATTGAGGAAGTGTTTGAAGATCCATGAAAGGTACCTTTGATAAACTCCACCTTTATTACACTGATTCCTAAGGTAGAGATAGTTACGTCTCTGAAACACCTAAGGCTGGTCAGCCTCTATAATGTATCTTACAAGGCAATTAGTAAAATTATTGATTTGTCTCTGTGAATGATAATGGAAAAACTTGTTAACCTTTATCAAGCTAGTTTTATTTCCAAGTGCAGTAGTCATGATAATATTAAAGAGCTATGAAAAACAAGAAAATAGCTAAAGGGTGAATGGTAATTAAAGTCGATATGAAAAAAACTTATGATAAATTCAATTGGTCTTTTATTAAGGAGACACTACAAGATATTTGTTTCCTTAAGTCATTTACTAATGTCGTGTGGTATTGTATATCCTCCCCAACCATGTGAATGTTGTGGAATGAGGAGGCATTGTAGGCTTTCATGCCATACAAAGGAATTTGACAGGGTGATCCTTTTCCATACTTGTTTGTGCTTTGCCTTGAGCACCTATTTCACATGATTCAGTTGGATGTTGACCATCAATTGTGGAAGCCCATCCAAATCTCTAGAGGTGGACCTACAATATCCTATCTTGCCTTTGCAGATGATCTACTTCTATTTGTGGAAGCTTCTTTGGACCAAGTTAAGGTGATAAGTAAAGTGTTGCAGTATTTTGTAGTAGCTCGGGGTAGAAAGTTAGCCATGGCCAAACCAGGGTGTTTTTCTCAGCTAATGTCCATAGGCACCACCAAGAACAAATCTTTCGAGCCTTGGGTTTTGAGTAAACATGTAATTTGGAAAATATCTCTAGGTCCTTCTACGTCATTCGTTATTCGTAGGAAGTTCAACAATGTTTGAGTACCTGGAAGAAGGAGACTTTGTTATTCGTAGGACAATGGACTTTAGCTATATTTATTGTACAAGCAATGCACACTTATGTTATACAAACTAACCTCTTGCTTACTTCTTTTTGTAATGAAATTGATAAAAATGAAAGAATTTTGTTTAGGCGACTCTAAGACAATGAAAAAGGTCCATTGGATGGGATGGAACAAGTTTTAAAGGCCAAAAAAGGAAGGAGAACTTAGTATTCGAACAACTAGACAAAGTTAACATTGCTTTTCTCAGCAAATCAGGGTGTAAGCTTATCACTAGGCGAAATGGTATGTGAGTTAAACTCTTTTGATCCAAATATAAGTATGGTGGGACAACTAAACCCCACATACACCCAACTCGACAAGGTTCAAATTTTTGAAAAGGAGTTACCCATTTTTGGAAAAATGTGACCCAAAATATCATATGGCAAAATGGGCAATGTTAGGGAGGTCAAGTTCTAGGGGGATAATTGGGTGTTTGGGCAAGGGCCTTTGGAAAATTGAAGTACTAATATTAATAATATTCATTTGAATAATAAAGTATTTTTTTTCGTCACTTTAGATGAGTCTTGGGATGTCGAGAAGTTAACGACCTTGTTGCCTTTAGAAGTGGTTACTAATATCTATGCAATTAAGTCGCCTAAAGGTGACAAGGGTGATGATACTCCATGATGGGCAAGGGAGGTGGACAGTGAGTTCTCCACTAAAATGGCTTATGAGAGTTTATTACCTTTAAATACTACGCAGTAGAACCCTATCTTTGAGAAGCTGTGAAATTGGGAAGGCCTAGAACACATTTGTCTTCTTTTATGGAAGATAACCTGTCATGTTCTTTTAGCGAATGCTGTGAGATATTTTAGGCATGTGACATATAATTTAGCCTATCTTTTATGTAGTAGCTCAACAAAAACTCTAATGCATGTCTTTCGAGAATGTGTTCATGCTATTCAAGTTTCGAGAAGTATAGGTGTTGTTGTTATTCCCACTTTTTGTGTAGCAGGATTTTGATTTATGGTTCTCTTCAAATTAATTGGGGACTCACAACCGTGGTGTTTGGGGGTGGAATCAAATTTTTTATATTGTTCTTGATCGACTATGGTGGAACCGAAATGAATATGTGTTCAAAGGAAAAACTATTTCTATTGACGAGTGGTTTCTCTTGTTGAGTCTCTTGTCAGAGAGCTTCAAGACATTTATCTTATACTCAATTACGAAGGAGAAAGGTGCACAATTTGTTGGCATTAGACACCACAAAGATTGAATGCCCCTAGCCCTAAACATTTTGAAGATAAACTGCGACACGAAGGTGTAGAATACATATAAGATTGCGACTATTGGTGGAGTCGTGTGTGATCACCGAGACAACTTCATTTTTTGTTTCTCTCATAGGATACTTTACTGTCTTGTTGATCGGGCAAAGTTGCTGGTTGCTCTTCAAGCTTTGTTGGTGGCTTGTGAACATAGATTCCAATCTTTGGTCAACAACAATGAAGAGTTTAATTGTTTAATTGGTATGCACTGACAGAGTAACGTTTTAAACTGATATTCAATCACAATCCTTAATTTATGGTAAGTTTGTAGACTTTATCAATTAATACATTAAAAGTCAAATAAATGAAGAGATATGATATGATTAAACATCAATGTATATTAATTAAACTCATAAAAATAATTATCCATTTTACTAATTATATATTTAATTTTATATGTTAAAAAATTAGAATTGATTATAGATTGAAAATTTTAAAATAGACTTTGTATTGAATAAAAAAAATTATTTGCATAAATGAATTGGAAGTCAATTTTAATGCAAACAGAGATGTGAATTGGTTATAAGCAGGGCAAGTGAGTGTAGTGCTTCCATGTTCCAACTAATGTGAAAAGTGAAGGGTGGGAAAGGTTAACTCTTATCCTTTATGAATTCGCAGTAGCTGCCTTCAGCTTAATCGATTAAAAAAGAATAAAGAATAGATGTTTTTTGCACATCAAAAATACAACCTCTATCTTCCCTGCTCTTGTGTTCCTCTGCGCAACCCTACAACATGCACCATTATCAATTGGCAAAACCCGAACCCAAACCCAAAGGAGCAGCACCCCATTCTCCGCAGACACAATTCGAAATCCACAGAGTATCTCCTTCACCACCTCTCCCACAAGCACAGGGACGAGGTTCCCAAGCCCAGCGAGCTTCAAGACCCAATGCCCCACAAAGAAAAAGTGAAGGTTTTGGAGCTTTCCCTCGTCAGGAAAAGGACCCCTCAGTTTCCTGGCTCCATCTACGTTCAATCCCCTAGCGACTCCGATGTGGGCTCTTCTTTGCCCCCTCTCCGTACTCTGTTTCAATCAAGTGCTCACCCTGACGACGAGGAGGAGATGGAGATGATCATGCGCGCTCTCGAGATTCGCAGGAAGGTCACAGAAGAGGTTTTCAAAGAAGCCATGCGAAAGGGAAAGTTTGGAATCACTTACGCCACCAATTTGGCGAGCAGCTTAACTGGTTTCATTGATTACATCATGATTGAAGCTGCTAATCTTAAAAGATTGCCCCAATATTCAAACTCCACCTTCAATTTACGCGCCAAAACTATTATTGATGACTCTAAAGTTGTGCCACTTATTAGGTAAGGTTACTATGTTTATTGCGATTTCAACTTGTTGGTAAGCTGTTTGTTCTGTTGTCCGTCTGAAACTAAATTGGATGGCCAAGGTTTTAAATTGCGTCCCTGTTGCAGTTTTGTTGCGATATTTGATGTTGCAGGAAATTGCTAATAATTGTGGCCGATGTGATCGCGTCATGATCACGGTTACTCCAAAAGTCTTGACGCTTTAGCTGAAGTGGACTTCTTGTAGAACCTTGGTTTATTGCTTGTGTCTTAATGTGTTTCTTTGTCAATTTTCAATGTCAAATACTTGTGTCTCATTCTCTGTCTTCGATTCTCTAGATGGTTGAAGCACAATGCACTGTCGTATCCTCGGATAGCGAAGCTAATTTTGATGTCAAGAGGAAAACCTGAGACCATAAGGAGTTTTGTCGAGTGGTTGAAATCAGTACGTGTGAAAGGAGAGTTTCTCGGTGTTGTAATGTTGAATGCTGGAGAAAATATTTTGCAGCGTAGCCATGAGGAGCTGGATGAGATTGTTCTGTATTTGGAGTCCAACGGAGTCAAGAGGGATTGGATGGGCTATGTCATTAGTCGTTGTCCTCAGTTATTGTCTTACAGCTTAGAAGAAGTGAAGACTCGTGCGCAGTTCTATCTAGACATGGGATTAAATGAGAAGGATTTTGGCACAATGGTTTTTGATTTTCCTAAAGTTCTTGGTTACTATTCTTTGGAAGAAATGAATGCAAAGGTACATTAGATTTTAACATAATAAACAGTAATATGGTCATCCTTCAATATTGCAATATATCCTCATTGTCTTCTCTCATACTTTAATACATTATTCAGTTTTAGTGTTATCCAAATTGAACATATAAAGTCTTAAAGTCTACTTTGATGTGCATGTTGATGATTGTTTGATACTTTGATATATAAATATACATAAAATCTGATACTGTGGTTGTAATTTCAGGTTAATTACTTAAAAGAATTTGGGCTTCAAATTAAGGATGTTGGCAGATTGCTTGCATTTAGGCCACAATTGATGGCATGCAGCATTGATGAACAATGGAAGCCTCTTGTCAAGTATCTGTATTATTATGGGATCACTCGAGATGGTATGAGGAGAATGCTTACCATTAAACCAATGGTCTTTTGTGCTGACTTGCAGATGACTATTGTGCCAAAGGTATGCAAACACTGTTTTTATTTGTTTCTTTTATCAGTTAGTGATGCCTGTAACTAAGGTGGCAGCTGGTACAATTTAGTAGAGGTACTTCATACTGGGGTTTCACTTTGTTATCATTACTTTTTTTCCTCTACCTCATGATTGTATTCTTATATATTTGAAGTGTAGTAGATTCAGAAATAAAAATTTTCAATAATTTCTGTATTGTTTCCTGAGGATTATGCTGACAATTTTTATTGTGAAGGTACGGTTTTTTGAGGATATAGGTGTTCACAATGATGCAATTGGCAACATGCTTGTGAAGTTTCCTCCTGTACTCACTTACAGCCTGAACAAGAAGATTAGACCAGTGGTTTGTCCTTCTTTCTACAACTATGGAATTTTCCACCATAAAGTTATTTTTCCAATGTCTTACAGCTGCCATGATAGTCCTTTTTATATTAATAATTCAAAAACAAAAACAATTGAGTCTTCATATTATTTTCAGAAAAACCAGATAAAATGATTGGGGCCTTAGATCAATTTGAATACTTATTGTGCTGTGTTAAAATGACATTTATCAATCATCAGTAAGTAACCTCATACCTTCGTACACTTCAAACTACATCCAGAAAGCATGAGTGATGAATGAGAATTTATGCATCAAGTGCTACCAAGTTGTCCTCAACGTAGAAGTAATTGCTGCATAGACATAATAATCAAAACAATTATGTCACTAACAAATGGAGGAAGGGAGGTTGTGGGTTCAAATCCTTCTACTAACAAAAACAAACACATTAAAACTAACATTTGGTCTGTAAACAAATAATATAACCAAAATAATTATATGTCAATAAATGGGCTCATCTAGAGGCATCAATTAACTCTTACTGAAATTTGAATGTTGTATAGGTCATATTCTTGATGACCAAAGCTGGAGTTACTGAGAAAGATATTGGCAAGACTATAGCTGTTGGACCTGAGCTCTTGGGATGCAATATAGCACATAAACTTGATGTAAATGTAAAATATTTTTTGTCTCTTGGCATACGTCTTCGGCAATTGGGTGAGATGATTGCTGATTTCCCGATGCTTCTCAGATACAATACAGACATCCTTCGTCCCAAGTATATTTATTTGCGGAAAACCATGGTCCGGCCTTTACAAGATCTTATTGAGTTTCCAAGGTATCACAAGTTTATATTGACATATATAGAATAGATTATTTGCAAAAATCTTGTTTGATTCTTAATGCGTTTTTATCCCATTGCTTGGTTGTATTCAATTATCCATGCCCCTTGCCGTTGTCAGATTTTTCAGCTATTCTCTTGAGGGTCGAATTATCCCAAGACACAAGATTCTAGTGGAGAATCAGATTAATATTAAGCTGAGATACATGTTGGGTAGCACTGACGAAGAATTCAACAAAATGGTGAAGGGAATAATTATAAAGCGGCGCAGATTTGAATCTACTGTCACAAATGAGGATATTCCTCATACCCAAGCTGTTATTGCTGGAGATATTAGTACATCTTAAGAATAAATAAAAAATGACGGCTGTGGAAAATAGAACTTTTCTCTCTTAACTTTGGTGAGAGGAGTGACATAATCATAGTTATTCTTCACAAAGATGGAGGGGTTAAATTACATAGTAACAGCTGGTATATTTCAGAAACACCTTAATGAGATAGTGGAGGAAAAGGAGCTCCAATGTTAATAAGGCTGTGATTTGGCTAGCACAGCTTGTAAAGATAGAATTGTTGCAAAGTGAGACAATTGACACTACCACTGTGGAGTCCTGATTATGGCGTTGTTGTGGAGACCTGACCTGTGTGTACTTTGTGCAATTATTCTCAAGGCTTGTTTGAGGTATATGTTCACACACTCTGTAAATGTACATGTGTGGAGACCTGACCTGTGTGTACTTTGTGCAATTATTCTCAAGGCTTGTTTGAGGACACAATTAAGAAAATTTCGTTTAAATGCATATGTAGCAAGCTCTCTGTTTGAGGACACAAACACAGAAGTCAAACATCATGCTTCTATTTGGTCAACACGAATTAATATATGAAAACTCGTTTAAATGCATATGTAGCAAGCTCTCTGTGCTTTGAGGACACAATTAAGAAAATCTCATCATTGTTAAGACAAGAAATGCGATGTCGAAAACATCGAGGAACCGATCTTTTAAGGACATGAAAACCGCAAACGTGCACGCATCAGAGGGATTTACGAGCACAGATAGTGACTGAGAGCATCATCGTTTTCAAAAAGAGAACAAGAGATGTTTCGGCTTAGAACTTGATGGCTTTCTCTGTAACAATTCCCTTTTCAAATGCGATCATGTCGGATGCGACGGCACCCAGGCTGGATATTGCCATCCCGAAATACATTCGGCCTACTTTTGAGGCTTACACGAATGTATTTCTTTTAGTTGGTAACATGCAAAATTGAAAAATTGTATATAACCATTACCAAGCCCAAATATACGTCCTCTCCTTGCAATGTGGTAACTTTTCTATGTCATAAAATTCTCCAAACCACCAGAAATTGAAATTTGTAGAACTTTCTCATCAATAAATTTTCAGAACATAAGACAAAAAATAACCACAAGGTCTGCTTTTTCACCCGTATCAAAATTCTTATAAAAATTGAACCAATAATCTACATGTAGTGTTTAAGAGACAACTATAATTTATAAATGACAAGAAATACTCGAGACCAGCATGAATAATTTTAATCAATTCCAAGACGACATATTGGATTTTTCTTCATAAGCCCAAGATCCACCTGCAAAAAATAGAAAAAATATCACAGTTTTAATACATATAAATAAGAACTCATCAATATAAAGGGGAAAAATAACCAGGTGGTGTTAGTCAGTTCAAAATCTAGATGAGTCTATCTCTATAATTATCCAATAAAAATACCTTGTGTCCAAAGAGATCTCTGATGTTATCTATCCCGTACAGTATCATTGTTGGTCTGTTTCCAGGTAAAATGAAAGGTTAAAATGAATTTCTAGTAGCGTCCATCAATATGTTGCATTACAATTCCCTTAAAGTTTCATTAGTTTTGTACAGAAAAATTACAACACGATTAATTTTACAAATTAATTCATTTTATTCTCACCTTTCAAGGGAAAGGCCCCACGCAATAACTTGGACATCTTCAGGAAGTCCCATCGGCTGCAACATTTCAGGTCTGAACATTCCAGAGTTTCCTACCTCTACCCATTTTTTAAAGCCTTCATGATAACTGTTGGGAGTACTTGATTATTGACATTTCAGGAAATCCGAAATGAAGACAAAGGACATGCCAAATAATCATCATAGAAAGGCTCACCTAAAAATCTCCATGCTAGGTTCAGTGTATGGATTGTAAGCTGGTTTGAACTTCAGCTTGGTCATGCCTGAAGTCAACAACGAAATCATTTTGATAGTTAAAATCAATAACAGATTAATTATACTACGAAAGCCCGTCCTTACAAACTAGGCTGTGGATCATATTCCTTGAAGTCTCCAACTTACTTAAATTCAACATTTTAATATTTTCACTGTAAGAGAGGCATTACCCATGCGTGAGAAAAAATCATGTAGGACTCCTATTAAGTCACAGAGAGTAAGTCCTCGATCGCATACAAGGCCTGGATTGAAATGTAAAGATGAGATGATCACAAAAATCTAGTAAATTTATTGATAAATTTTAATGCCAAGATAAAATACAGTGGGTCAAACCCAGAAAGAAATTGAATAACCGTCTGTAGTCTATTGCAGTAATTCCCCACCCCTATCTAATATGATTTGAAATACCACAATCGTAGGTGAACCATTTCCATTTGCAAGATGAATGAACAATTTGAAAAGAATTAAAACCACAGGCCAGAAAATTGTTATTAGCTCTGTCATATACCTTCTATCTGGTGGAACTCAGCAAGATGTGTCCGATCAACTGCTTCATTTCTGAACACACGATCTATAGAGAAATATTTTTTTGGGGCAAATGGTTTCTGCATAGATATCCAAATGAAGGGGGGAAAAAATGACGTACGCTATATAGTTCAGAGCTAGACTTGAAAGGAAAAATCTATCTGTCATAACTTGCTCCAGATGCAACAAATATATATACATATACATTATATATAAATTTCAATCCAAAATCACCAAAAATAATAACAATATTAGGAGGCCTGAATGGCGCTAAACTCCACATAATCATATGCACCAACAAGAACGTGGTACAGCAGATTATGACACATACCTGTGCCAGTTGGTAAAGCATCCTGGAGGAAACAGCAGTTGTATGTGTTCGCAGGAGGTTTTTATTTGCTTCCTCTCTCTTCCAATCATATGCATATCTTTTAAGGAAGAAATTGTATGGTTTTTTCAGAAAACATTTTGGAAATTATCCATCTACCAATAGTAAATAGCCTATGCTAAAGTGGTGAGTTCGCTTAAGATCATACCCTCTAGACCCATAACCACCAGATTCATGAACTTGCTTCACTCTCTGAACATAATCTTCTGGCAATATCTTTGTTGTTGAAGGAGCTGCAGATATATGCAACATGTTCTCAGAATAGAAATTAATAATACAAGACTAGCATGAAAAGCATCAAGGTTTAATTAACCTTCTAAAAAGAATGTATCATGCGAATCACGAGCTGGGTGTTGTTGAGGCTGGAATAAAGCATCAAAGTTCCAGAAGCTGCCAATTAAAACATTCAGATGTAAAATTTAGATTGAGAGCAGACATGTGCTGCTACTTGTGACACTCATCGTGAGTATAATAACCTATTGGATTCAATACTTTTAAAGAAAAACTCTCATCTAAATATCACATATAAGAAGAGATCATGCGGATTAAAAATATGACAGATTTAGAAAAATACATATTTTTGAATGTCAGTTTCTTCTCAAGATATCAAATTATCAAGTCACTAGTACTACAGAAAGAACCTTTCGAAGAGGCTGTCTGTATGATTTAAAAAAAAAGAAGAAAAATAGCTCCATTAGTTCACTATAATTCAAAGGTCCCAATGAAACAAGTTACAAAAAACAACACCATCTTTGAACAGACAGAACAGAACAATCCACAGCTATATTTTTCTCTTTCTGGGAAGGGAAAAATTTTGGTTTCGGAATTTTATTAATCTTGAGGGCTACTATATCCAATGTCAAGGGCATTTCTTTGATTTACAGTTATACACTTATACTGAAGATTTGTTAAAGGAACCCGCCACAAAAGCTAACATTGGTTTCTACGGCTTGATTGAAACCATCAGCCAAGAGCAGGGTATTGCGTGTTTCTTTTTTTTGAAGTTAAAAAAGGGCAACAGCAAGAAATTATCATTGACAATTGTCTTTCAAGTTTCAACTATTACTCTATAAATTATGTTTACTGTTATTGATACATTCCGAGCATATTTATTAAAAGAAAATATATTCCACATTTCCACACATCATTTACCAATTTTTTTGACAGAACAAGAGAAAGGCAAAAGAACCTATCTGCATCTCAACCATAGACACCAGGAAAGCATTGATATGGAAACAACACAAACAAGGCAAAACTTAGATCAAGTATCTTATATCATGCTGTCAAGTTCTCCCATAAAAAAGATGAAGCATAAATATTTATTTTAAATTTTGCAACACATAATCAGATTCATTTATTATTGGGAAGAACAATCGCATGTCAATAAGAATGCAAAAATTGATGACTAAGATAAAAAGAAGTTGACAAAGTTTGTCCAAACAATAATACCTGCTCTCAACAAAATTATTTGTTGGCATCTCCTCAAACCTGCAGTGCCAGAAATTAATATTAAAAAATGTTAAACTTGAAATTTGAAAAGAATATTTACCACAAAAGACATCAACCTTCAAAATAAAACAGATAGGACTCACCCCATGCAGAGGAAAATTTGTTTCAGCTGGGCACGTACCTGTAAGTAGAGAACTCTCAGAAGTGTCAAACACATGAAGTATTGTCAAATTCTTTTTTTTCTGTCTACAGCCAAACACAGTCTTCTTCATTTTTCAGGGCTATAGACAGGGAATGTAAGTTTGAAAGCAAGGCACATCAAAAGGTAGAGATTTTTTTTTTTCTTTCGAATAAAAACACCATCTTAATTAAAAGCATAAAACAGTTTATGCATGCAGTATAGTGCCTATAGAAAAGCTATTAAACACTCAAAAGGTACACAAAAATTTTATGCTTTAATTAACATAAATAGAAAGTGTTCTAAAGGCTCTCCACATGAAACTGCAAGTTAAATTGTTAAAAAACACTGTTCTTGTTTATGTTTTTCTGAATATTGAATTTTTTTTATAGTAGAGAAGGACATGAAAGTTTCAAATTAAAGTAGAAAGTAAAAATCTGAATATGACAGAATATTACTGTTCATTTCTTTTATTTTCACCCCTCTTCCAGTGGAACCAAACAGGGGGTAAAATATAAAATTTTGAGATTTGTTTAACCTAAATATCAAATGGAATTTGGGTTCAGGAAAAGAGGAGGAAGCATATCTCCTTGCCTTCAACAACGGATGAAGATTGCCACCCTCAAGAGGCTGACCTTTAGCACTGTAGTTGTACTCTTTGAACTCTAATTCTTTCCACTCACCACTGACATAAAAATACAGCAAAGTCAGACACAAAATATCTTGAACAAAGTAGAAACCCGTATACAGAGGCTATAACCCCATTAACATTTTGTTTAGGCGATAAATACCTCTGGAAATTATCCCGAGTTAAGTCGGTGACAACCTTCTTTCTTTTAGGTGCATAATTAGGACCTCTTTTCAATGAGTAACCATTCCACGTCCTAATTATAAGATCCCATGAAGAATTTCAATAATGAAAGAATAGTCAAGTCACTTAAAGGACATTCAGTATATCTGAAAAACAGTTTAACACAACCAAATGAAATTATTATTACTGTGAAACAATGAGCTTTCTTGCTTTAAGCGCTTTGATATCATCTGAAGCAATGTTCTGCATTGGCAACATATGGTAAAGTTTCTAATGAGATGTGAAATTATATAGGGAAAACTGCTAGGGAAAATTATTAGCAACCCATACAAAAATAAAATAAAAATTTAAAAAAGAGCAAAAAAAAAGGCAAACAACAATATTGGCCACAACAGAATGAGATTTTTCACTTTTACATCATTAAGAGTAGAGCGCATGTATACCGCATAACTAAAATGATCTCAAGACTCAAATCAAATTCCCCCGTTTCCACTTCCTGTAGCTGACTCGTTTGTGTTGAATCTGATGCTCAATATAAAACCTTGCCATTTTCCAAAATATAGTATTTCAAACCCAAATGTTACCTCATGAACATATAGCCCAAACGCTCCATTTTAAAAATGGTTGATACTTCATACCAATTAATGAGACTTGCCTGTTGTCTACCCAATTAATAATTACTAATTCTATACATAGCATGATATAATTCAAAAATCCTCTCCCTCAATTTTCAGAAAAGTTCCTACTATTCCTAAATGAATGAATAGAACATTAATGAGAACCGGCCCCAAGAAAGAAGGAAAAATCTAAGTTTTTCAAATTACTTCCTCAGAGTGTAACTTACAAGTTTGCAGACAATATTCATATTCATATTAGTATACATACCAGCCCTTGTTGGATTTGAAGGAGAAGATCTTTGACCTTGTCATCCACATTTTGGACCTGCAGCAAGAAACATACTAGTTAAAAATGGTTGGAAAACCTCAAAGTCATTTCCATCTCGAAGGACAGAGTGCACCAAACATGTCCATTTCAAAAATACAAATAAAAATACTAATCCTAATTTATTTAAAAAGGAACCAAAATATATAGGCTCCGCGATCCCCATCCATACCTTTCTAGAAATCAATTGTTTTCCCATATCCACCCATTTGTTCTTTGCAGCCTGGGCGCAACCTATCTTGAAGAGTGAAGGATCGAGCTTTTTCTACAAGCATAAAGAAAAAGAATTAAATTTATGAGAAAAAAATGAATGAATAAAATGTAGAGAAGTATATAAAGCACCTGAAGATCTAGTTTTGAGATACCCTCAGGCGGTATGGCGAAAAAGAGTTGCACTTCTGGGGATCCTACAGTAGCATAAGTTTTGCCCTCATCAGTGAGCACCCATGATTCCCTCTTAATTTCTTGCGCATCAACGTATCTGAAACCATGCAAGCTCTTTATCACATTAACGATCTCGTTATGGTCAATGCCGCGTTCAGCTGCGAACTCACCCGAGTCCTTAATCTCCTCGTTCTTCTCTAGGTATCCCAGAACTGCTTCTTCCGCCATACTCACAGTCACACTCACACGCTTCACGCTTCACGCCGCACGCCACATACAAAACATAGATAGGTTTCTTGTTATTGGGCCGCTTAATTCGGGTTGGGCCAGCCCAATAAATAACAACTGCATAGGGTTTTAGCACTACTACTTTCATTGCAGGTTTAGGTTTAGGTTTAGTAGGCGACAATGCATTATGGCTTCTGCGGTGAGGGTGGTGGCTTCAAGATCCTTTGCGAATCGCTCTAGAAGCTTCGTCCAGAGCTCAGCCACGCCGTTTGCGTTCTCTTCCTCAACACGCATCCTTCCTACTTCCAGGTGCAGTACTCAGCTTTAACTATTCTTAGCCATTTGCATAATGCATTGCCTTGCCTTTTCGCGTTAACTTGACTTTGTAGCATTCGCCTTTTATAGGGTTCTGTCAGTTGTCACAAGCGTTCAATCGTTGATGCCTCTTCACACTGTTATTGCTAATGCTAGGCTCACGTCCAATATCGCCCTTGATTCCACCTGCTGGAGCTCGCTTTCTCGAGGTACTCTTTTTTCTACTTTCCTACACATGGAATGGAATCATCATTATGAATTATTCATTTGTTTTATTTACAATGTCATGATGGGGATGAATACATTAATCCTGACTATTTTGAAAATTATTACACTTCTGCTCTTGTCAATTGTGAATATAATATGTCCTAGTTCTTTTTCTGTTCTCACTGTTTCCCTTCTTTATCATTTATAAACACGTTCCTTTGCAATATTCCTTGTTTCTACAACCCTACGCTTAACAAAAACATATCAGAGAAAATTTAATGGATAGTTTACTAGTTAGAATCCATTATACAGGTAGCATTATTATTTTCTAATTAGTCTTTCTCAACAAAACTAGTTCCATCTGCGTAAATGTGAAGTCAATTCCGGTACTACTTGAACTTTGGTGAACCGCGGAGCATTTGGGTTGTTGGTAACTAGTAATTCCAACACCATGTGTGGGTTTTCCTAAAATTTAAGATTACCATGCTTGGTATGAACATAAAGATAATTCAAAATATTTACGAAACACCCAGGAATAATTTCTTGGCTATCAGAATAATCCTAAGTTCCCATATTTGTTGACATCATAAATATATGGAACAGGGACACAAGATTCCAGATGATTTTACATGCTGATGTAAAATCAAGCATTTAACATATACCTCCTTAGTGGTAGTATCACTATTCACTATCAGAAGAGTGCCCCTCTGAGGCAATTACCTGTCTTCTTTATGCACATCCTGACAATTTTTTACTTTGTTGCATAGGACTTAAAAAAACATTGTGACAGGCCTGCTGGATCCGTTCAAGATGAAAGGAAAACTGAAAAAGAGAGAATCACAAGTTTTTTTTTTCTGTCGCATCCTGGGATGGGAAAAGAACTTCAAACATTTAAATTTTGGTCAATTGTATTGTGATTCTCACCAACTGTAGACTTGTATAATTGAATTTCCTCATTGCCTGAGAATAGATTACCAACATGATCACAATTACGCTTTCCCCAAAATCTTCTTGAACTGATTTGGAAGGATTAACAATAAGATCCAAGCTTCCTTAAAGATGTTAAAATGATGTTTCAGGTTCAGTACATCGTTTTTTTAGGGTAGTTTCAGTATATCTTTTAGTAATCAGAGAGTGTATTTAGTCTCTTTTTTGGTTCCTAGTTTAAGTATTATAGTCTGTACACTTTTTCCTCTTTTTATACACTGTAGTTTAATGGTATAATGGCATTGTATTTAACCAGCAATTAGCCCATTAGGAAAAGTGAATAAAATATATTGTGGAACTCATTATTCTTTCAATATTAAATTTAAATTTTGAAGTGGGAAATGTCAACTCGTGCCATGGTTTGTGCTTTTTCCCTGAGTATACAATGGATTATGGTCATTTTCCCCCCGAGTTGATATTTGCCTCCTTATTATTCCCTTGTTGGAAATTCTGTCTTCGTCACCTCTACTGGGTCAAAAATGAAAATTCCTTGAAACTTAATTCCTTGAATTTTACTCCCTCTTGCTGATTATAATCCATATTTTTGGTTGATGATTCCTAGACTTTGCAGTTCCTCGGTGACCAAGACTTAAAGGTTCCATCATGTCAAAACTAGTTGGTTTGCCTTAGAGTTAATGTTGGTTCAGTACTTGTTTAATTCCTTTTTGGCTGTCACATGAATTGGATTCCCATCATACCTTGGAGCATAACAATCCAGTTTGGAAACAATGTTGTTCTTTTAGTAATGTAAACCTCCTATGTATTTCCAAGAGATTGTGATATAAGGTGACGGTTTCAAAATTTTACGAATGATCTTTCACCTCCGGCTTCTATTATATAAGTATGCTTCTGAAAATGTGTCCAGCTACTCTTTCAATCCCATCGGTTCAAAAAGCATTATATTTTTAAATTTGATATTTGTTTTGAAGACTCTTTTTATTATTATATATATGAGTTTGTTGGCCAAGAATTTCGGGCACTTAATGGTGAGTTTATTTTTCGTTGGTAATATAGCCTCCTGCTAGGCTTTAGTAAGTGATGGGCTGAAATTAGATGTTTATTAGAAACAAAATGAAGTTTATATGTATAATTAAAAAACACTTATTCTGAACAAATAATATGGCGATTTTTGGAGAGACGGAACGATCCGTCCTTTTCACCGGTGCTAATAATATTCGTATCTCACAGACTACAGCTTTGAACTTTCTAAATTCAAAGTTTCTAATGACTTATGAAGGAATATAAATTCAAGAGAAGCAAATAGGGTGCATTAGAATTATCTACCAACTTGCGGAATTTGAAGTCAAACGAACCTCTTCTATTTGACATCGTTTAATAAGTAGTTTGTTGGCAGTGGAAAATACGAATGTCTATAATGGAAATGTTTTCATCTTTTTTATGTGAATTTAAGGAAATGACCACTGCCTCCACATCATTTATTGGTAGTATTTCAAAACATTTTTTCGGCAAAACTGACTGAAAGGAAGTTGTAAGTATAAGTATTTAATAAAATTAACTGATCAATTAGTTCTTGTAAATAACAAATAATAAAGATATCATTAATAAGTAAATTAATAATAAGGTATTTAAAATAATTATCATATATTTTAATAATATAAATTTATTACATATTTAAATTTTATAATTACATATTTAAATTATAATTATATATTTAAATTATAAATTATTATAATTAGATTAATGAAGAAGAAATAATTAATGGGAGATAATACATTAATTAATGAAGAATAAAATTTTAAAAGAAACTAGTAGTTGAAAATAGGAGATATTTTGAAAAGATTATTTGAGTATATTTTTAGAAGAAGGTAGTAGCTTTTAAAAAAATTTAATTTGGTATCTAACCTATGTGGTAATTTGAAATTTAAATCAAACACACTCTAAATGTTTAATTGGAGTCTTATTTTAAAAACATTGATATCTAACCTATGTAGTAATCTGAAATTTGTAAATTTTTTTTTTTTTTTTGCAAGATATGATTTTCTCAATCCATTTAGCTCGACTATATAAACATATTTGCCTCGAATTAGCATATAGGTTGACCCGAATAAAAATATAAATAAATAAATCTTAAAAATATATTAAATAATAATATTAATATATTATATATTGTTGAAAAAAGAAAAAAATGGGCCTTAAGAATATAAGCTCAAATTGGACATGACTTGCAAATTATTAATTATATTAACAATTTAGCGAGCGTTTCTTAGTTAATTATATTATTTAATTATCATTATACTTTATTTTATGGTGTTTAATTATTATGATTGTTGTTATGTTATCATGATGGATAATTAATACAATATTTATGTATTATGTTTAATTTGTTATTCTCATAAATGATATGAATTGTTTTATGTTTTGTTTTTAAAATTTAAATTAACTTTTTGAGTAATATTATAAGGTTTAAAGTTTAAGATTTAAAAAAAAAAAAAACCATTTTGGTCTACTGGCTTGTTAAAGGGTCAGATTGGGCTTAGGAAATAGTGACCGAATAAAATATCAATTGGGTCCTGACCCATTTTCATTGTATGAGTCCAATGGTCAAGTTAGGGTCACTCGACCCACCCATTTTTACAACTCTAGCTATGTGGTATATGCCTTTGTCCAAAACTTAACATTAAGTGTTGCAATAATGAAATTTACAAGTTACTAAATTTTATTATTTTAAACTTTTTAGAATTTATATTTTATCATTTATAGGGTACTTTTATAAGTAATTTTACTTTTATATTACTTTAAAGAAACAATATATGTTTTATTTACAAGCTTTTATGTTTACCGTTTTATGTTCTATGTTTTATAGAAAACAAAACAAATCTAAAAATATTTTTTGAAATCTGTGAATCTAATCCGATCTATTATCGATCGGATCAAATTATTTTTTATTTTTTGTAAATCTCATCCAAACCAATTCGATTAAGTTTAATTAGATTGAATTTCATTTTACCTTAAATCTGATCCATGAAAACACCTATTCATTGACATCATATCGAAACCACTACCATTAATATGGTGATTGTCACCACCTCCACTTCAACATACACCCATAAACAAATTTTGATAAAAAAAAAATAGAAACCAAAATTGGTTGCATATTAAAAAATTTGAAACTTAATTAGAAAACATTTCAAATGTGTTCTAAAATATTTAAAACATTGTACAAATTTTACTATTTTTTATTCAAACATTATCATCTATTTGTTATATCTTTTTAATTCATTCTTGTAATTTAATGTTTTTAAAAATATATGAAAATCATTAAAGTTTTATAATTGTCTTTTAAAATTTTATGAATTCATGTTATAAATCCATTAAAATTCAACCTATAGAATCTCCGAAGTCTTTTAAAACTTTATAAGACATTATATTCTTAAAAATTATTTTAAAAGTTTAATTAGAATGCGGTGTAAGAGGTTTTTATATGGTTGTTTAATTACATCTATTTGTTTAGATATTTTTTAAAGTATTAACTTGACAAAGTTAACAAACTTATCATAAATGAAGAATTTGTAATTGAATGTGATTGTAAAAATGTTTACTCTTACCATGCATATTAATTAAACTCTTATTTTAAAATATACAAAATTTGTTTATGTCAAAATAATATTTTAAAATCCAATTCATTAACCCCTAAATTATTTTTTTAAAAGATAACTAGCCAATATAGAAAACATACAAAACCAAAATTTTATTTTAGCTTTATAAATATAAATAACTTTATTTTGTTTTTGTTTGACGAATAATTTTATTAAATTTATTTTTTACGATTAATATGATTTAGTTTTAATTTACATTTTTGTTAACATTAGCCTTCAAAATTTATTTTATTTTTTAAAAAAGTCAGCCTTATTTCTTAAGAAATACTTGTTATTAGAAGCGTTTATCCAAATTAACTCGTTGAAGTATTCAAATTAGCAGTTTTATCCATAAATTTCCTTAAGTAAACATCTATCCATAAACCTAAATTTGTGCAAGTGACTAATCTACTCTACCATGGTTAAATTTTGGGAGCACTCATTAGATTTGAAACTACAATATTGAATTGTAATCGATAATTGACACTACAATTGAAACTTGTTCAAGTTTGTATTAAATATTAAAAAGGAGAATTTGACGCTCATAAGATTCTAATATTCATCTATTAAAAAAACTTATATTATAACAAATATTTAGCTACTAAAAATTAAATAATAATAATAATTTTTTATTTAATTTAAAAATAAAATAACTCTTAAAAACCAAAAGAATAACTTTTTATTTCCTTTACTGCTATCTAACAAATAATTATAAATTCATACCACCAAGATATAGTATTAATAAATAGTAAAAAATAATTAGATTTCTAATACTATCTAAGAAATAATTATAAATTTCTAACCATTGATCGATTTTTATGAATAAAAAATAAGCTGATCTCTAATCATATAAATGGAGAAAAAATTGTTGAAAGAAGTAGAACTCATTCCAATAATATGTAGTTTTTAAGAAGATATATTTTCTTGGTATAAGTTAAAAAATATCCTTAATAAGAAAAATAAATAAATTAGATATTCATGTTTTGCATATCTTAATGCAAAGTAATTAATTCCACACATGTAATTCAGAATCTTCTCAACGAAAATCACCTCCATCTTATTTTCACAAAAAGAGTAGCTTTACTTCTACTTTAAAGTTGTGTTGGAAGATTATTTGGATGTTGGTGGAACTCTTGAGATAAAGGCCGTGTAGCTGCTGAATATTGATTTTAAATCAAAATCTAAACTTATAAACGAAGGTGCATGGGACACCTGTAATTTGGACCTCTTGAATGATGAAAACAATAAATAAAAAAAGTGTGTGTTTGTAACTGTAAGTTTACATTTTAGAAGCAATCCATCTCCCTACAGCGAAGAGGGAAGAGATGAAAACCTATGAAATGAAACAGATCACATTTCACGTCGTTTTCAATTCACACAATGAATCAACAAACCCTCTCTCTGTATATCCCATGGATAAGATCTTGAGAATATCAGATACAGAGGGACCCCACCCCACTTCTTCCATTAATTAATATATGATTATACCAAAAGGACTTGCCTTTGGTCTCTCTGTTGTGATAGATCCTCTGCAATTCTCCATTCCCAAACTCCACAAGATATATTATTTGGGCCATCAATGCATGTTCCTGCTACTGATGCTTTTCTCTCTTCATAGGATTAGGACCCTCGTTACTTCTGTTGCTTGCTTGATCCCTTTCTTTAGCACTTCAATTTCTTCTTTTTCTACGCCAAATTCGTGCATTGTCATCGCATCAAACATGGGTTTCGAGATTGCAGAACCACACACTGCTCTCTGCAGCTTTAACCACCCATTTGTTATACGTTCCAGGACTTTCTAGATTTATCTCCTTATCCTCAGGTTCGCCCCTTCACTGTTTACTTTATTGTTCTTTCTTTCTTTCTTCGATCCTTCTATTATCTTCCATTTCTTATCTCATTGGGTGCGGGTTCCAGCCATCTTCTCTATCTTCCTCGCTTGGGTTCTGCGTCTTGTTTTAATTTAAGTAGAACTACACTTTTTTTTCATTTTAGTATTTCATTCCTAATTTTATGCCTATTTATTTATTGTTTTACTTGTTTCATTCACGATTCTAGATGAGTTCTAACATTAGTGGAGGGGTTATGTCCTTTATGTCAGATTTAACCCCCTCGCCTTTGTTATGATGATGTGTAATTGGTTGCCTTTTTTTTATTTTTTTCCTCCAAATGTCCAGATTTTTTCTTCTGTGAATTGAATTCGGTTCGCTGCCGCTGGCTTCTTTGCTTCCTGTTTAAGTTATTTTCAGTGGATTTGAATTGGCACAAATTGAAATGAAAGAATTTGAGTGAGGGGGAGAGTTAGACTGTCTGGCTATGGAGAGTTCTTATAAGGCTAATGGAAATGGACCAACTGAGAATGAATACTCTGTTGCAAGGCACTCTTATCAACCCTCCTTGAAGGGGTCATTACCTTGGCTTGACATAAGGGTGTTCTATGTAAGAGTGTGCAAGTGTGAACTTGATGATTCCACTCCCGGGTTTCTCACACTGAACCATGTTCCTTTGAATCCTGATACTCTTTTGGAAGTTAATGGTGTTCGTAGTAGTTTATATTCTGATGGGATGTCAACCCTTCTGAAGAGAGACAGGGTAGATAGAAAATCAGAAGAAGTGACATTTGTAAGCACTGATAGCATAAGGATGAGTGGCAGTGTCAAGTTTGAGGTGTTTGATAAAGATATTCTTCTGCTTTCTGGTGCTTTAGAATTATGTAATGCCAATGGTGTTGTTTCAGAATCAAGTTATAATGGACAAAGGTGGAGCATGAACTGCGAGTCATACATAATTCCAGGCACCAGCTTCTTTAAAGGGAAGCAATTGCTGTTGCCAGACTCAAGCCTCCCAACAATTGAGGTCTACATTGCAGGTTCCTTCTTGGGTACTCCAATTATCTTAACAAAAACCTTACAGCTCTCTCAGAAAAAGCATACAAAGAAGGGGGTGTTGGATGCAATTCCAGAGCATGAGGCCAGTGAAAATGGGAAAGATCATTATTCAGCACTTGCTTTGCAGGTAATCAGTGTTTGTTTGGTTATGTTTTTCTGTGCTTCTTATATTGTCCTCTTTTTGCAATGTCAGTGCCGAGTTAAGGTTTTAGCTGTTTTTGCCTTGTTTTTCTTTGCTTTTACTGCCTCCAAGTACTTGCATTGAGTAATTTGGAAACAGATGTAGACAGTTGTATCTGATAGCCTCTGAGACTAGGAGGTGAGACATACGTAATATTAACTATGATACAACTGAAAATAACCTTTCATATGTGTACTGTCTGACATTTTACTTTACTTCTTAAAAAAAATCTGTTCACTTATGTTTTATGGTTAGTTAGTTGACAAGAAAAGGATATCATTCATGTACAGTTCTTCACTTATGTTTGGTCCCTCCTTGAGCACTTGCAAATAGCTAATCAGTGTCACATACCAAGTATTGAAATTTCTTACCTGTCAAGATACGGAAAATTGATAGCCAAGCCAATTGGAATTTAAAGAAGATTCCTTTTTTTTATCAAAAATTATAGACCACCATTCTTAATATTCCATTCCAATCCTGCAGGCCCCAGATTACCTTTGCCACAAACATGAAGATGAAGATTATCACAGCCGCTACCCTGGAACAGCATATGTTGATGGTGAAGATGGAGAACTTTCATGGTTCAATGCTGGTGTTAGGGTCGGTGTTGGTATTGGACTTAGTGTCTGTCTTGGCATTGGCATTGGAGTTGGCCTACTTGTTAAAACCTATCAAGGCACAACTAGCCACTTTAGAAGACGGTTGTTCTAACTGGTGGTTCTATTTAAGCTTAAAATTCTCGGCTTTTTGTCCTTCTCCCTCTTAATCCAAAGACAGCTAACCTTATTTTTGTCCATCTCCCTCTTGATCCAAAGACAACAGGTTAAATTTCTTGTCTATCTGAGTGGAGTTTTTTAGTTTTTTTTGGGGGGCTTACTTGCTGTATGTAATATAGTTTGTTTTTAGTGCCATTATAGGAGGGTTATGATGTTAAGTGAAGTAGGAACAAGGTTTTCAACTATTTGCCCTACTTGTTAAGGTGGTGATTTGACTTAGGGGAGAATTAGTTTTGATTTTCCCAGGGATCTTAATAAAGTAATAAAAAAACTAGTCCCAAAATTATTTATCTCGGTTTCTATAACTTTCCTCAATTCACTTCCCTTGCCTTGGTGCAGAAGAAGGTTTTGTTCCACTACATTCACTTCCCAAAATGTATTTCTTTATGACAATTTGTGTTTGATAGTTGGATATTTGTGAAAATACAAGAGGGACAGTGGTGTTTCTAGCTGGTAGGTTTGGTTGTAAAAGCTAAAGCTTGTTCATGGAATTGTTACCGTCCAGCATCCAGGTCCAAATTAGTTGTTTACCTTACCATCCACTGCTTGAGGTTGACGCAAAAAGATGGTCACTCCTGATGCACTGGGCATGCTTTGTTGATTTGCTTTGGCTATGGGGATCAAACATTCAACATGGTCTCCTAACTGATTTCTGTTGTTTGTTTAGGATTTGGAAAAATATAATTTTTACCAAACATTCAACCTCGTCAACTATATATTTTTAAGTGTTTGGGAAAATTAATTAATTGATGAAATATAAAATGATGTAAAAGTACATATTTTAATAACTTATCATTTTAAGAACAAGGGTGGTAACATTTTAATTTTGTACATAAAGGAATGATAAAAGATTTAATGATGTTGTTTTTATTGTTTAAAATATTTGCAATAATATTTTTTCAAAAAAATATTTGTACAATTTTATTTTTTATCAATTTTTATTTAGTGCGCTCAAATATTTTAATTAAAATGAAAAATAAATATTGTAAATTTAATTGAAATGAAATATTAAAAAAATAAAAAAGATAGAATTCTAACTTTCACAATAACAGAATTATGTAATATTGGATTTCCTATTTTGTTTAATCTATAATTTTGGTCTATCCAACACAGTTGTTTAATTTTTTTTTTATTTCAGTTAAATGAATCTCAAGTATATTCATTCACAGGATCAGATGGTCAAGGGGCAAGAGGCTCCTGCTTTGAATACATGAAATAATAAAAGAGTTTAATAATGTGAGTTATGTGCATCATCTCTTTATTTATATAATATTTGAAATATTAATTGAGAAAATATTTGCAAAAGTATTTTACAAAAAATGAAAAGGAAAAATGTACAAGATATGCAGAAAAGAAAGAAAGAAAGAAAGAAAGAAGAAGGAGGAGGGGTCATTGATGAAAGAAAGAATCAGGTTTGAGAGGTCGGGCTGCACGGCGGAACCAGGTGTTGAAAGCAGTGACGAGATGAGGACAATCTTCAACATTTCGGGTGGAAAAGCAGAGGCAGCTCTGAAGCAATTGCTGAGCATCGGACATGGGGAGAGTGGAGATGATAAGAAGGAAGGTTTCTTCGAGCTCGAGATAGAAGGATTTGTTGGTGGGTGAAACGTTGTCTTTGCAGACAATCAAAACGGGGAGCCAATGTTCAACGAGCTTCCTTCTGACGTGTCTGGAAGCGAGAATGGTGCCGGAGGAGACGGCATTGGCGAGCCTTGAGGTACACCTTAGAATAACAGCAGGGAGTCCAGGAACAATGTTCCTCCAAGCATCGTCACGAAAAGCCCTCTGAAGATCAGCAGTGAAACCATGTTGCTGGCTCCATTCCATGACGGCCATATCAGCAACCCTAAGCTCGATCATCCTCTCAACAAGCCATAGAAGATGTTTCCCATTCGTTGAAGCCTTATGCAGATTCAGCCTCTGAATAGCCTCCGTCTCATTGTGATCCCCTCTGAACACGGGACTCGAGTAATCCTCCAACGACTCCTTCACCGTCTTCAAGCTTCTCGCGAATGCCTTCTCCAGCACTCTCTTCGCCGTCTCCCTCGACGACACATCCCTCAGTATCTTCCCCACAAACGCCTTCACGAACGCCGTATTCCCGTAGCTGTTCATCGCCGACCACACCAATCCTTGCAGCATCGCCTCGCACGACTCCTCTCCCGATGGCCAAACCCTAGCCACCAGCTCTTTCGACTCTTCTTCCCTCAGGAATGGTATTATTCTCACCACTCTCTTCTCCTCTTCCTCTGTCCACGGCACCGCTTCCAGGTATTCCACGCACCATCGCACGCACTCCTCGAACAGCAGTTCCAGCGCCACCCCCAGCAGATCCACCGCCCTCGACGCCCCCGACACCGCTCCCGCGAAGTCCTTCGTGTACATAAGCTCCAGCACCCTCACATGCCACTCCATCGACCCCGCCACACCCAGGTTCACCCTCAATACTTCTCCCCCTTTCCCTTTCCCTTTCCCCATCCAACGCTCCGACAACAGCGCCGAGAAGTATTTCGACTGCCTCAGGATCTCCGAGTGCACGTACACGTCTACCTCCGAATTCGAAACCGATTCGCCCGTCGACGATTCCACCGCACACCCAGACTCCACGAAGAGCCTCACGATCACGTCGGCTGTCCCCGCGTCGTTGAAATGGGGACCAGCCTCCTCCTCCTCCTCCTCCTCCTCCTCCTGAAAGGGACCCTCGTCCGCCATCGGCGAGGGACGCTCCTCCGCCATCGACCAGGGACGCTCCAAGTTTTGGGAAATTTCGTTTAGGGTTATGTCCGAGACCGATGAGATGGTGCCGGCAGTGGAAGAGGAACGGCGTGCAGCGGTGGTGCGTTGCCTCTTCTTGGGAACGCCGGCGCTGTGAATCATTGGAAGCCTATACAGGAAATATATTTAGATTTTATTTGCAATTGAAAAGGGAATGGATGAGGATGACGCTCAAGAGTGGGGACGGAGGAGGAGTAGAGAAGCGTTTCTTTCTTCAAATAGGGATTGGATTGGACTATATTTTTCTTTTTCTTTTTCTTTTTTTTCCTTTCCCTTTTTATCAATCTTCTAAAATTGCATCATCTTGTCTTTTTTTTCACTCTCTAAGAGACCATCGATGGATATTTATATCTTACTTAATAAATAGGATATTCATTCTCTGTATCCGTACCATTGGAGTCTTATCAACACAGTGACTCATTGAAATTTATGAAAAATTATAAAATTAGGATAAAGACTATTTTAATTACAATTAAGAGAGTGTTTTTAAAGGAGTATGATTTTAGCATTTCTTTATGTACATATGTTTTGAATATAATTTTGGCTATATTTCTTCTTCTTTAGTTCTTTTTAGAAAGTGTAGAGTGTTTTGAAAGGGATCTGTTGTTAGCATTTCTTTTATGTACCTATGTTTTGAATATAAATTTGGCTATATTTCTTTTTCTTTAATTCTCTAAAAAGTGTGAAGTGAGTTTAAGTATGGATAAGATTTTAATTTTTTCCTTGATTATTCTTAGTTTTACTATATTTGTGAGTAATAATTATATTATATTCTATAATTTAAATTTATTTATTTATTGTTAAATAAATTATATATTAAGTTATTAATATATTTTAATTTAAAAAACATATAAAGAATAATAAATAACAAAAAATTATAATTATAAAAAGACAGATAATTATACACTGATCTAGTATTAACACCAAGTTTACCGCATTGGATAATGTATTTTCATTTAAATCGAGTAATTCCTAACAGGATTAGAGTGGAAGCCAAAGATACTAGTATTTTAATTTAAAAAAAAAACATATAAAGAATAACAAATGATAAAAAATTATAATTATAAAAGGTGGACAGTTACATACTAATCTCATAACCACACCAGATTTATTGCACGGGAAAAATACTTGTTTTCATTTAATCCGGTAATCCCTGAGAATATTAGAGTGTAACTCACAGGTACTAGTATTTTTATTTCCGTCTTATTAAATTTACCCAATGATATGTTAGTTATTTTCTCATTCTCTCCTTGTCTGAACTTTATAACCAACCATATAACTTCTATAGGGAAATAAATGTTATCGACTTAATGTGTGCTTTTATCTTTTTGCTATTCATTAAAAATACCTTTTTTTGTTGTGGAGATACATATCTCTAGAGTAAAAAATAAAAATAAAAAAGTTTAACAATCTTGAGTAGGGACCAGGAAGGATAAGGATGAGGATAATGAAATTGATTACGATGATGAAATAGACCTATCTAGGAACACCTACTGAATTATTTTATAAAAAAATATTACCAAGATCAGCACTGGACAGTGTCTCGTCATTTATTTTCTTTTTTTGGAGCATTAAGAATAAGAATAAACAAATGGAACAATCACGTGGTGCCACGTCTAAAATATATAGAACATAACCTAGATTGTGGGTCCCTCATTTTACTTGTTCCCATTTTCTTTTCTGGTCGAGCTAATTTAATTCGTAATTGGATCAATGTGTTTAAACTTTAAAGTTTTCCTGGGCCTTCTATTCTCCCCTCATTTTCATTGTTTTCAACCCTTCCTTTTTGTCTTTGGTCGATTTCTTCAGGGTTATCTGAAGAGAATATCTTCCTATATCTCATAAGTTTTTCTTATACTTCATAAAATTTTACAATATGAAAAAAACTCTTAATAAAAATAGTAAAAAATTAATTACTACGTAATATTTTTTCTTTTTCTTTTGTTTATCCTTCTTTTATTTGTTTCTTTTACACAATTTTATTTTCTTTTCTTCACTTAATCAGTGAGTTTTCTTTTTCTTCATGTGTTTGTACTCATTTTATGTATGTTTATTTTGTTCTTTTCGATTCAGATTTATATTCATTTTCTTTTTACATTATGAAATCAGGTTTTTCGAAAAAAAAATTTAAAAGTCCAGACAACTCTCCTTGAACTTATAAAAAATTTGCAAACAAAAAAAGGAAAAGCCGATGAAGGACAAATGAGACAAGGATAATGGCTACCACGAAAGAGAAGATTAACAGAGGTGCGAACTTTAGACGCATAATGAAATAGGAAGAAAAAGAAAGTGTGAGACACAAAACTCTAAGAGAAGGTATCCAAAAGAGATATTAAGAGACAAAGAAGAAATAGTTAAGTTGTTTTTTTACCTAAGGGTATTTTAAACTTTTTCACATTTATGGAAGTGTAAGGAGAAGTTATGACGATACATAGAAAAATTCTCCTATCTAAAATGGATTTACCAAACGGAATTTGCTATTTTTGCACCCACTTTTTACTACTTCACCCCGTTCTTTTATTTTAAAGTTTTTATTATTATAAATAAATTGATACCAAAACTACTTTTACATATGAAATACAGACATAAATCCTATTTTATATAGTTGTCTCTATTTTTCTCTAAATCCTTCTCTATTTATTCTTTATTTCATTTTTTATCTTCAAAAGCTATTGGAATTTTACCTTAACAAGGTATGTGGAGTTTTTCTTTCTTTTTTTTTTAATTGAAAACGTTTATGATGTCTCATACGACAGGGTCACATAGACAAGAGTGCACTTTTCAATTTTACTATTTTAAAACTACTTTTCAAAACACATGTTTCATTTTAAATTAAAATATTTATTTAAGTAAATGAAAGTCATGAAACTAGCAAAAGCCTATATCAGCCCTTATTTGATACCGTGTTGTAAACCAATGGGAACAATTTCTTTTAATACCGTCATATTTGTTATTTACATCACGTAAGATTTAAAATTTTTACAAATTTGTAATGTACCTTTAACCTTATTTGATTTTTAAATTTTTAATTTTTTTTATCATATTGTTGTGCATGATCTTACTGAACTACTCCTTTTGTGTGTTAAACATTAACTGTCACGTTGTGTCTTATTGCATATCTCTAATCATTTTTGCAAGTCTTTAGGGTATTGTGCATTGATGATTTAAGCATTATTTAGAACGGAAAAAATCAGGTTCAGGTATGGCTTTCTTGATTTAAGGTTTAGGGTTTATGGTTTAATAGTGTTTCTCGGGTTTTTCGCATGTCATGCTTGAATGCAAGCATGTTTCGTAGTGTTCTAGATCAAACAATCTAGAAATTACAAAAATTATGCTTTCGGACCATGTTTTCTGGAATACAAATCTGTTCCACTCTGGATTTATTAATTCAGAATGTACATAATATATTTTAAATCAATTGATCCATAATATATTATGTTCATTCCGGATCATATAGTCTGAAATACACTTGTCAAGTCTTGTTTTCCTTCTAGATCACTTTATCCAAAATGCATATAAAATATTCTAGATCAATTGATCCGAAATGTATTATATACATTCTAGATCATAGGGTTCGGAATACACTTGTCAAGTCTCATTTGCTTTCCGGATCACTTGATCCGAAATGCATATAATATATTCTGGATCAGTTGATCTGATATATGTTATGTACATTATGGATCAAGTCATCTGGAATGAAATTGCCACGACATGCTCTATGTGAATTTAACAAATTTAGTTTTTTTTTTGTCTTGCAGGTGAGACATGACACATGAAGTTCTTACAAACGGAGGTGAAAAATATATATGTTCGAAGAATAAAAAAGTAACATGGAGATTGCCAAAGTCAATAATGATAAAGTAGATTGTTCTGAAGCATTTATAACAACAAAGGTGATTATGTTTTTAACATGACAAAAATGATGATGCAATTTCTTAATATTATGTTATTATATATTTTTTAATGTAGGTTTTTGCTAGTAGGGATGACTTACTCAAGTGGGTTCAAGAAATTTCCTACCAACATGATTTTGTCAGTGTGATACTAAGGTTAGATACAACTAATGGGCAAAGAGGAAGGAAGATTGTTATTGTATTGGATTGCGAGAAGAGTGGTAAGTATAAATAATACAATGATAAATTGTTACAAAAAATAACTGGTACTACAAAATGTGAATATCCCTTTAAACTAAAAGGAAGACCTTTGGCAAATGGTGAAGGATGGACACTGAAATTAATTTGTGGGTCTCACAATCATGATTTTAACTGAAACATTGGTTGGTCATCCATATACTGATCATCTAGTTATTGAAGAAAAGACAATACTTGTCAATATGACAAAAAGTATGGTCAACCAAAAAACATTTTCTTGACTCTGAAAGTTGTGATCATAAGCCCTGATTATATAAAATTACATTTCCCTCTCTCAAAGATAACATAAGAATATTTTCAGAAAAGTTAAGATATTTACATACTACAAGAAATTTACTAATCATCAGGGGTTGTTTTGAAAGTCAGAGCTTTATCATGACAGTTTTAAGAGAACATGGTTGAAAAATAACCAATATAAATTTAAAATAGGGTCAACAAGCAGGTTTACAGAAAAGGTTTTTGACTATTAATGCAAACACGAAAATTTTCACATGCAAATGAAGTTACAACAGGAATAATAGTTAAAGTAGAAATAGTTGAATCATGTGGCAACAAAGGAACAAGTAACTTTTAAATACTTTAAGCAATCAAGTGATATGAAAATTAGTAGCACCAAAATCATACGAGGCGATCGTTCATGATACGTTTACCTTGGATGAGGTGATCAAATTGAATGACTTCAGTACTGCTCATGGTGAAAACTTCGCCTGAAGTCTTAGGTCTTTCTTTTTGGTTCATCCCACTGTTATTATGATCTTTATCATTTGGTTTCTTCTTGGGTCCTCTACATTCGTTGTTGAAATGACCCCTTTTACCACAGTTGTAGCAAGTTATAGGTCTAATAACACAATTCTTTACTAACCATGGTCTTCCACAACGGAAAGATTTGACAAGGTTTACAAGGTCAAAAGTTTGGTCAAGAACATAGTTCTTCTGCTCTAAGGTATTTTCGGTCAGTTGAGAAAAATGCTGATAAGGTTTATTCTTGTTGAAATGTTTATTCCCTTTACCCCTTTGTGGTTCTTCTTGTCTCCACTGAGTTTACTTTTCTTTAGTATCATCCTCGTAAATTCTGCAATGATTTACAAGAATAGCAAACGAATTAATCTCTAGATATCCAATTGCTTGTTTGATATTTGATCAGGGTCCACTTTCAAATTTCAAATAGTGTGAACACTCATCCACTTCTTCGTTTAAGTAAGGGAAAAATTTTGACAGTTTATCAAATTTTGCAACATATTTACCTATAGACATACTTCCTTGGAAAAGATTCAAAAATTCAAATTTTTCTCTCCTTCAGAGATCCTTAGGAACCTCTCCAAAATCTTTTTTGCTTAAAGGTTTCCCAAGTAATAGGTATTTCCTTAGCTTGCATTTTTTGTTTAGAGAATTTTCACCAGTTTTCAGCTTCCCCATTAAGTACAAATGTTGCAAATATAATCTGATCTACATCAGGGAATCCCATTGCGGCAAATATCTTTTCAAATTTAGCCATCCAAGATTGAGCATTATTAGGGTCGAAGTCTCTCTTGAACTTTGGTGGGTTGTTTTTTGAAAAATGTTTCCAATCTTCGATATTCTGTAAGTTCAGTGTTTTGTCCTTGATTCATATTGTCTAATATTGTCATCATTCTTTCCAATAATTCTCGTTATGATTTGATCTAGCTGCCATCTTCTCCTAAAAGGGAATTCGTCGCTTTAGTATTTCTTAGAATAATACATTAATTGGAGAAATAATTGTACTTTATAATAGGTACATTCCAAGTCAATTCCTAGGAAAGAGAGGTGACTCACAATGAACATTCTTAAATATCAAGTCTTTTTTTAGCTAGAACTTTCCTTAGAATTATACTTCTTACTCTACTGTATCTTAACCAATGACAGTAAAATTCTAAGTTTGACTTCTTATCTGGTCATTCTTGCAACTATTGCTCTAATTCTGTATCCTTTTCTAACTATTTACTTATCTTATGCTCTTGTTTTTAACAAAGAATGCAAGAACAAACAATAGTTTTCTACCTATCTTACACTTCTCTTTTTCAACAAAAAATGCAAGAACACACAATAAGCCATAGTCAAGTCCATACTCTAGGCTTGACAAGACAATTGCTCTACTACCACTAATTGTAATGCCTTTAAAATTCGTTTACCCATAGCCAAAAGTATTTATAAAAAATACGAGATAAATTTTCAAAATTAGTTCTTATATAAAGAACCATAATTTTCTTATAAACATTTCGAGTCTGATATTTAAAATATAAAGTACATTAATAGTTACCATTACCCTTCTTACATAATCCTAAGTTAGAGCAATAGACTTCTCATGAATCTAACATTTTCAAATATCAAAGAGTAATTCATTTTGAAAGCACATATTTAGAGTAAATCTTTCAAACCCTTCTATGCATCCTGTTGATCGGGCCCATCTTTGGTTCGTACCCCAAAAATATATGAAAATAACACAAAAAACACATCAAAAGAGTGAAATTTTTATAAACCATCAATGTTAATCTTGATAAACTTAACAAACAATGGATGTTTGGGATTTTACTTATGACTCAGCCTCATTTGACTCTATATATAGACTTAAGTATACTCATCTCAAAGACTGAACTCAAGCCCACTTGACTCTATGTATGGATTCATAACTAACCCTAATGGCCCAATCAAAATATAAGCAAACATTCTTTCAGTCCAAAATATCAAATCATCGGACAATTTTTCAGTCCAAACATCACATCCACAGGAAATCGTTTGGCCTAAAAACATCACATTCACAGACAATCTTTCAACCCAAACATCACATTCACAGATAATCTTTTAGCCAAAACATCACATTCATAGGCAATCTTTCAGCCTAAGCATCACATTCTCAAACAATCTTTCAGCCCAAACATCACATTCACAGGTAATCTTTCAACTTATAAAGGTCATCTTCCAGCCCACAATATCACATTCACAGACAATTTTTCAGCCCATGCAAGCAATCTTCCAGCCACAATATCAATGGCAATCTTTTAGCCTAAACATCACATTCTCAGACAATCTTTCAGCCCAAACATCACATTCACAGGTAATCTTTCAACCCATACATGCCATCTTCCAACCCATAATATCACATTCACAGCCAATTTTTCAGCCCATGCAAGCAATCTTTCAGCCACAATATCAATGGCAATCTTTAAGCCTAAACATCACATTCTCAGACAATCTTTCAACCTAAACATCACATTCACAGGTAATCTTTCAACCCATACATGCCATCTTCTAGCCCACAATATCATATTCACAGACAATTTTTCAACCCATACATGCCATCTTCCAGCCACAATATCAATGGTACTCATGCACCTGCATGATATCCTTATGAGGAATCTAGGACCTTGCTAATTTTACCTCACATACCTCATCATGATCCCAAAAATAACTAAACATGATAACCAAAATTCATGTAATACATGTATTTCAATCATCATTCACAAAATCATTCATGAATTATTCTCAAGAAGATCTTAATGGATATATATAAATTCTCAGATCCAACTCCTAGTTCATGAATAATCAATAATGACCATAATTATAAAACTACTACATCTTTGATATTAAAGGATATCTTTCTGATGTGAAAGATAATGTTAAACTGCAACCACAAAGCACAATTAGATTGTCCTTGGTATTCTTAAGAAATATTGAACTTAATTTTCTAAACCAAACTTTTCACAAAATATAGATAATATCAATGAATCAAAGTGTAAAATAATATAGTGAAATAATTTTATAGAGCAGGATTAAAATATAACTTATAAATAATAGAACAATTGATAAATAATAATAAAGAATCATATCATAATATATGGAAAACAACTTAGCAATAATTAACTGAATATATTAAATAGAGATTAAAAAATAATATGCGGAAATAAGAATCAAAATAACTTCTGGAAAAAACAAAGCACCAGAATAAGCTCCGGAGAAAATAAAAGTTAACATAGTTTAGATGTTATTAAGCAATTAACTAAGCATTAAAACTTAGTTTTAGTAATAACAATCATAAGAAGAGTAAAACACATAATTAAGAGTAACACCACAAAATTTTATAAATCTCACTTCCCTTTTACCTTAATAAGAGCTTGATGAAAAGTGGTGAAAAACCTTAAAAGCCTTAATCTTTCTCTCAAGAGTTTGCTCCTTCCTCCTAAGAACTCTTTCTTTCCCTCTCTTTGAAACTCTTTCTCTTCATTTATCTCAGAAGCTCTCTCTCTCCTTCCCCCCTTCAAATTCTTTCTCTTTCTTTCTCCCCCAATTCCCAGAATGATGCCCCAATTTATAGCCTTGTGTGCAGGAAATTTTGCTGAGCAAATTTTTGAATTTCTAGTTATTTCTTAGGGCTTCGCTTAGCGAAAATTCATTCGCTAAGCGTCCTCTAGAGTGTGATTCCCTCATGGCTTAGTGAAAATTAAGCTTGAACCAACAACTCTTTTTGGTTTATTGAAATTGTAGGTTGAGATTTAAACTATGACTTTGAAATTTACATGAATCAACGTCCCCTTTTGATTTATTTGTTGGGAACAAGGCACTAAAGGAGAGAAGAGAGAAATAAACAACACTAAGAAATATTTATTTTGGTGCATTTGTAAACCTTACATAAGCTTGCTTATATAGCAAAGTGGAGAACACCATCTCATAATACTAAGCAATGTGGGACTAAAAATCAAACTACAAAACTTAATCAAACTAGAAAACTAGTAATTCTCTCACTTGGAGTTTGATTATCACTTATTGTAGTTGCCTTCGTCATCAATCATTCTTGAAGGTCAGTTGAGACACTGCAAAACCTCAACTTCTCTGTTGTGTGTCAACATATCTGATGGGTTCTTACTTCCTAGTATCTTCTTCAACGTTAGTACTTCATTCTCAAATAGAGATCTGATGAAGTGATAATGGAGATCAATGTGCTTCATTCTGGAGTGAATGTTGAATTCTTAGCCAGATGTATTGCACTCTGACTATCACTGTGCAAAACACTCTTTTCCTGGATGAATCCCAACTCTGTTAACAATCCTTGAAGCCATATCAATTCTTTGCTAGCTTCTGTTACTGCTACATACTCAGACTCTGTAGTGGATAGAACAACGATCTTTTGTATCTGTGATATCTAATTAACAGCTGTAGTTCCAGCAGTAAATATGTAGCCAGTGGTACTTCTTCGATGATCAATTTCTTCAGCAAAGTCTGCATCTACTTAGCCTTGTACTTTTAATTCACCTTTACTAAAGCACAAACACTTCTCCTTAGTGCCTTGCAGATATCTCAAAATCCATTTCACAGCTTCCCAGTGAGCTTTACCTGGATTTGACATAAACCTGCTTACAACTCCCACTGCATAACCAAAGTCTGGTCTTGTGCATACCATCGCATACATCAAACTTCCCATGACTGAAGCATATGGAATTTTAGCCATTAATTCTTTTTCTTCCTCCGTCTTAGGAGTTCGGTCTTTTGATAGACGAAAATGAGTAGCCAAAGGTGTGCTAACTGGTTTGGCATTGCCCATGTTGAATCTTTGCAAAACACGGTTGATGTACTCTGTCTGAGATAATTGCAAGGTTCCCATTTGCTTATCTCGCATGATTTGCATTCCTAGGATCTTCTTTGCTGGTCCTAAATCTTTCATGTCAAATTCTTTTGACAACTGCTGGTTCAAGTTTCTAATCTCACTCATATATGAACCTGTTACTAACATATCATCGACATAAAGTAGCAAAATGATATAACTGGAGTTGTACCTCTTGAAGAAACAACAACGGTCAACATTGCACTTCTTAAAACCTTCCTTGTGCATAAAGCTCTCAAACTTCTTATACCACTGTCTTGGAGCTTGTTTCAGACCATACAAGTTCTTCTTTAATCTGCACACCATGTTTTCTTTTCCTTTCTCTAGGAAACCTTCAGGTTGATGCATGTAGATTTCTTCATCCAAATCTCTGTGAAGAAATGCAGTCTTCACATCCAATTGCTTAAGTAGAGTTCTTCACTGGCAACAATACTTAACACAGATCTGATAGTATTGAGCTTCATAACTAGAGCAAATATCTCGGTGTAATCCACTCCTTCCTTCTGTTGGAATCCTTTTACAACTAGTCGAGCTTTATATCTTTTGGAGCCATTGTGTTCCTCTTTTATGCGATACACCCATTTGTTGTGAAGTGCCTTCTTTCCCATAGGTAACTTTGCTAGTTCCCATGTTTGATTTGAGATTAAAGACTTTATTTCATCTTTCATGGCAAACTCCTACTTGCTCGCATCTGTGGTTTGACATGCTTCTGAATAGTCTTCAGGCTCTCCTTCATCTGTTAACAACATGTAGTTCTTGTATATCTTATTAGGCACAGGAACTCGAGAAGACCTTCTCAATTCAGGAGTTGAAGTAAATTGTTGCCCTCTGCCTGATTCAATTTCTTCCTCTAATTGAGAACTCTCAACTAGTGGACTTTCTACAACATCATCCACCTCTACATAAGTTGGCCCACTCGGTTTTGAGTTGCTGACACTTGTATTATGCTTATCCTTGTACATGATTCATTCATTGAAGATCACATCTCTACTGCGGATCATCTTTTTGTTTTCATCATCCCACATATGGTAGCCAAACTCATCTTCATCATAACCGATGAAAGTGCACCTTTTTTATTTGAGATCAAGTTTGTTCCTTCCTTGATCGCTAATGTGCACATAAGTTGTACACCCAAAAACTCTAAGATGTGAGAGTTTTACTTCTTTTCCGCTTCATACCTCTTCTGGTATTTTATGCTCCAATGGTACTGATGGACCTCGGTTGATCAAGTAAGCTGCTGTATTGACTGCTTCTGCCCAGAATTGCTTCGGTAGGCCTGACTGCACACACATGCTTTTGGCTCTTTTAGTCAACGTTTGATTCATACGCTGTGCTACACCATTTGTTGAGGCGTACCTGACACGGTTCTCTCTATTCTGATTCCATGCTCATAGCAAAACTTCTTGAATCTGGTGTCTAAATATTCACCACCATTGTCGGATCTGAGCTTTTTAATCTTCAATCCTGTCTCATTTTCTACCATAGTTTTCCAAATCTTGAAAGCTTTAAATACTTCAGACTTGTGTTTCAGAAAGTAAACTCATACCTTTCTGGAGTGATCATCAATAAAAGTTATGAAGTATTGCTTCCCACCAATGGAAGGGCCAGTAGTTGGTCTCCAAACATCAGAGTGGATGAGCTCAAGCCTCTCTTTTTTGGGGTTTTTCTACTTGTCTGAAAGCTGACTCTCTTCTACTTTCTAAGTATACAGTCTTCACACATGTCAATTTCTACTGACTGAAGACCTGGTAATTTTCCTTTTGAGTGCATGGCCTTCATCCCTTTCTCACTCATATGCCCAAGTCTTTGGTGTCATAGATTGGGACTTTCATTTGTTGCAACTGCAATCAAATGACATGTTCTTGCTGTCTTGTAAAGAGTACTACTCTTTTTGCCTCGAGCAATTGTCATCGCACCCTTTGAAATCTTCCAATCATCACCGTGGAAGATTGTCATGTAGCCTTCACTGGCTAACTAGCCCACTGAGATTAAGTTCTTAGTCAGGTCGAGAATATTTCTGACATTTTTCAATTCCCATACAGACCCGTTTAACTTAATCTTTATTGCACCTTTACCTACAATCTCACATGACTGCTCATTACCAAGGTAAACCTTACCAAGGTTTCTAGGAACATAATTCTCGAATAATTCCGTTTGTGAGGTAGCGTGAAAAGATGCTCCAGAGTCTAATACCCAAAACTCCTCTTTATCTTCAAGAGAGCATATCAACACCTCGTCTTTTCCTGAGGTGGAGGCAACATTGCTTCACCCTTTGCTTCTTAACTCTTTTGTGCACTCCTGCACTGGTTTAGTTTATTGAGATGATGTGCCACCGAAGCACCTTCAGACATCCGCAGATTGAACAATCGCCTCATCAAGTAAACTTTATTTGAGGCTGATGGTTTCTCATACATGTTGGAAAGAACCTTCATGAGACCTAATGTCGTCCTTTCTTTTGCAATGTTGAAAGCAACATTACGGGATAACGTCAGTCTAATGGCTCCAAGGGCTTGTCTATCAAGGAGACTCCAATCTTTCTCCTTCATACCCTCTGTCTTCTTTCCTGTAAGTGGTTAATACATATTCTTCTGATACAGATAATCTTCTATCTGCATTTTCCAAAAGTCAAAGTCCACACCATCAAACTTTTCAATCTTCATCTTGTCTTCGTCCATTGCCATTGCTCCTACTGCTTTTGAAGAAAAACCCCCACTATTTCTCTAGACTGAGATCCCCAAGAACAAGAGAAAAAATCTTTTCTAATGTGGAAGATCAGACACAGCTGCAGCCACAGAGCATATTAAGAAAATTTACTCTAACCAAATCTTTTCTGATGTGGAAGATCAGACACTGCTGCAACCACAGAGCATACTAAGAAATGACCTCTGATACCACTTGTTGGGAACAAGACACTAAAGGAGAGAAGAGAGAAATAAACAACACTAAGAAGTATTTGTTGGTGCATTTGTAAACCTTACATAAGCTTGCTTATATAGCAAAGTGAAGAACACCATCTCACAATACTAAGCAATGTGGGACTAAAAATCAAACTACAAAACTTAATCAAACTACAAAACTAACACTATTGACACCTTTGGTTGCAACTTGAGTTGTTGTCCTACCATTTACATGGACCAGAATTGGGATTTGCCCATTAGCATCATGCAACTTCTTCCTCATTTAGGTTAAAAGTCTTATTTGAACAAAATTGAGTATCTATAATAAGTAAGTTTCTAACTTTAACATCTAAATTAAAATGTAATAAATTATATAATAACCTAATTATGGACATAAGAGTGTTACAACATTCATAACACAATAATTCCTTTAAAAAAACATAGTAATATTGTTTTTTTATAGACAATGATATTGTTTTTTGAATATAAATTCACAATTTTTAATCCTAATTGATTTCATCCTCTCATTAAATCCAATAGATGGAAATTTGGCTAGAAAGGCAGAAGACAAGTGAACTCTGATTACAAAGGGAGTTGATGTGAATTTGACTTTCTGCATTTCCATTCCTAAAAAGTGAGGAGAGGTTTGAGTATAAAAGAAACAAGTATAAAATTTTAATTTTCATCTTCGTTGGGTATTTCCAGTCTTGGATATATCTGTAGGTAAACCATTATATTACTTTTTTTACAATTTATATTTACTTTTTATCATAAATAAATTACACATTAAGTTATTAATTATATTTTAATTTAAAAATAAAATATATAATTATTTTTTACTTTTATAAATTATTTTTACTTTTAAAGCTAATTAGAGTACTTTTTATGATTAAATTAAATGTTTTTCTTCCTAAAATTCAAAAGGGATATAATATTAATTTTCTTTTTATAATTTTAATATTTCTTTGTCCCACAAACATAAGAAAAAATAAATGTTACAAAATTTATCTCAATTAGTTAATAACGGTACATGAATTATTGTAAACTCTATTACATGATTTTCCCTAGCTATCGAAAAAAAAAAATAATGTTTTTAAAAATAAAAAGGCAAGGAGGGTTTGCAATGCTTAATCCTCTTAACCTCTTTTTTAGCTTTGAACATAATTTTTTTTACAAAAAACAAGACCCTAAACTAAATCACTTTAAAAATATAATAAAGTAAAATGAAGTTTTCAAAAAATAATAAACCAAACTAAAAAAAATATTTGACCAAAATAGAATTTAGCCTTTTACATATCTTGTATGCCGTTATGATCAAATAAAACTATAAGCAACCATTTTTTCGAAGATTTAAATATAAATAAATTTTAATTATTTATATCCTGTTTAATAATATTATTTAAAAAACAATTGAGTTTCTATTTGGGATAACCTTTTATAGTATATGTTTCACTGAAGGTAAAAATAATTTGTTTCTGAGGTTAATTAAGTATTCTTAACCAATACAAAATATTTTTCTTATATTTAGTTTTAGGGAAAGTGTATTGGACAAAAAATTGTCCTATGAAAATTAAAGTAACAAAACTTTACATGTTGTATTATTGCATAATTTGTTATTTTTATGATCATTTTTTAAATAAAATGCCTAATAAATAATTTTATATTTTTTGTCCATTATATTTTAGTAGATGAAACGAATCATAAATCCTCATAATAATGCGAAAATTTAGTTACTACAATATTTATAGGGGTTTTGGTTTAAAGGAAAGAAACATAAAACAGAAAAGTAGAAGAGAACGAAAATTTGAGTTAAAATAAAGTGTATAGTGTGTGGGTCCCATGAAATAAGTACAGAATTTCTCTAGAAAATATTCCTTTAAAGACATTTCTATCATACATGTTAGTTTTAAGAAAAAATATGCATTTTTAAAAATAAATAAAAATTATGCATTTGATAGAATAAGTCATTTAAATTCATGTACCGTTGACAAATTAATTAGTCTCCTAAAAGTCTAATGTGTTCAAAGATAGAAATTTTCAGAGACGATTTTGTCACTACTTTTTTCAGAAAATAAAATTAGATACTTATTTGGATTCTCACTTAACTATCTCCAATGTTAATTCTTTAAATTACTTTTTGTGGTTTCTGCATTATTATATCACTTTTAAAGAATTTATTTATAAACATGTTTTAAGATAAGAAATCACAAGAAATTTTTATTAATAAATTTATATTTTTATATTTTTTATTATGACTTAACAATAAATAAAAAGTATATATTAATGATAATAAAAATTTTCTTACTTAAGAAACTTACTCAGGTAAACGTTTTTACTATGCAAGTTTTTTTTATTAAGATATAATTTCTTTCTCATAAAAAAATCTTATTTTTATAAATAAATATTAGTTGTTAATGTTTTAATTGTTGTTTAGGATTAGACCCATATCCTCTCATTTTTTTTCATCTATTCACTTTATCACAATACCAACCTTATAATTAAAAAAAAAAAAAACAACCTCTCATTATACGTGCGCATTTCTTTTGTGAGATTTTTCTATTGTTAAAATCTCCCTTTGTGGATTACATTCTCTCTCCTCTCTAATTGTTGGGCAATGACTAATTAATAATTGTGATCTTTGCATGATATTCTCTCGATGAAAACTCAAAAGAAAATTATTGGAGATGGCATGATAATGAGTTTTAGGGTTGTAAGGGTTATTGTTTTTTCTTATCTAAGAACCATAAGCATTAAGCTTTTGATTTCTTATTCCCAAACTAACTTAATCGTTAAGAAAAAAAACAACAAAACAAAACACATGCAGTAATGCATGATGCACCAGAAAATGGGAAGCCGTGCTAAGGATTTTTCTTTTCTTATTGAAGGTAATCGTACTTGGGGCAATTTGCGTCGTTTGTTTAACTAGGATTTTGATTAATTTTTAAAATATTTTTTCAGTAGCATCTTTTTGAGAAGAAGGGGAAAACAAAGTAAACTAAACATGTGGTCTTCAAACTCATGTGGTTGATCCGTAATTTTTGGTCTGGTCCTCTTCAAAATTCGTAATTGAATTGCTTCAATAGTCAAAACGATAATAATTTTCAGCACAATATTGGCAAGGCAATTTGGCACATGGTACGCGTCCCGCCACATGCGATATAATCGGAAAACTTTACCCAACACAGTGAAATATGCACGCTGCACTGAAGCTGGGAATCATTACATTGTCAAAACATTCAAATTTAACAACGTTAACCATTCTTAACTTAATAACAACTGTAAAATTTGGTGAATTTGTTTTGGTTGTTTACCAAAAGTAAGAAATTGCATAAGAGAACAACCAGATGTACACTTGTACATAATTAAAGAGCAAAATTCTTTCCTATGCATTGCTGATTATTTTATTTTTTAAATACTAAAATACATTATCTATATCTATATAATTGACTAAAATTTATTAGAAATCACATTTTCTTGTCTCACTTACTATTTAATTATTTTCTATTAATTCTATAATTTTTAATAAATTTCACTTGTCTTGAAAAAGTTAGTTTTTTTTTTTGTTTCCCCTTTCCCTGGAATGCGGGTGCCTGCCACCGAACACAGATGCGATACGATATTGTTATCCACTTTAGTCCCTGTTAACGATTACACTCGAGTCATGTTTCAAAAAAATTCGAAGTCAAAAGTTAAATATATATTCCTCCAATCTTAAAAGGCTTTAAATTTAGTTGTAACTAGTTGCAACAATAATATATTTTTCCCATTTTAATTATTTATTAAATTGAAATATAGCAAACACTTGCACAGGGTTTGTTGGATCTAACTACATTTCTTTGAAGAGTGAAATATAAGTAATAATCACGGTTAAAAAATGGTAGAGAAGCATAAGTAATAATAATCACGACTATATATTGAAAAACCTACTTAGATTGACCTAAGAGGTGTTAAATTAACTTCATTACTCTAGTTACTCTACTTGTACAACATAGATAAATGTCAAGTCAAGCAATATTCTTAAATTATTGGTTAATAAAATAAAATAAAACTTTTGTATTAAACATAACTAATTAGCCTATAAAACTTATTTTTTAACATTTACTTTTTAAAATAAACAATTTTAATTAAACTTATTAAAGTCAAGAATTTAACTAGACTCATGAGAGTTGTATAAATTAAATTCATTAAATAAAATTAATAACATAATATTTATAAATAATATACTAATTAAAATATTTTTTATAGGTAAATATTAGTTGCTAATATGTTAGTTTTGTCAATAAAAAAATTAAAACTTATGACCTCTCTCCCACTTCTCCCCACATGTGAAATACTAATTATACATTTAAATAATAAAATAAATTATAAATTTTACAATACTTAAATAACTAAGTATAATAATATATCACTATTATGTTAGCTTGTAAAAGTAATAGTAATAATAGAACACTTCCATCAAGAGTTTGACAGTATTAGAGTGTGATTACAATCTTTGGTTTAGGACAAATCAAATAAATGTATATTAACCATAGCTATATAAAACAACCCAAACCAATATTGTTTTTATTTAATTATTTTAATTTTTTTACACAATGGTAATCAACTCCATAACATATAAAGTTTATATCAAGTTTATCCAAAATTTATTAAAAAAAATTTTACACAAATTAACTCACAGTTGATAAATAAATTTCTAAAAGTATAAGAAATTGATAATTATGATTTTAATGGTGAAAGTTAAATATTCGCAACATGTTTAGAAACAACATTTAAACTATTTTCCATTAATTTAAGTTATTTATAAAAAATTAATGATGTTTAGCGATTCCACTTATATTTGAAAAAAAAAAGTTTATTTAAAAAATTATTTTTAAGAAGTTAAAAATTTGTCACTTATTAAGGTGACATTTAGTTTAAAAAAATGTTTTCTATTTTCATTTTTTTAAAACTGTTTTTATTTTTAAGTTTTCAATATTTAGAAAATATGTTTTCACTCTTATATTTTTTATTTTCAAAAAATAATATTTTAAATTTAATTAATTTTATAAAAAATATTATAAATTATTTATATATAGTTTTAAATATATTTATATTTTTTTTATAATTACAATGTTATTATTAAGTTTTTATATAGTGTTAACTTTTCAAAACACTCAAAATAATTTTTTTCTATTTTTTTATTTCAGTTGTTTTTAAAAATGTTTTCCAAATTGTAATTAAATATATTTTTACTACTATTTTCTGAAAATAGAAAATGACTAAAACAGATGTCACTTAATATTTTTTAATAACTTTTTTTTAACTATTTTAATATTCTTTTACTCTATAAAAATTATTTTTTTTCATTCAAACAATAAACTATATTTTAGGCAATTTACAAAAAAAAAATTATAAAATAATGAATTATGTATAATTAATTGTTAGATAGTTTTTTCAACTTTTTCAAACACACTTACGGAGATGATATACATATACTCATCAACAATTTCATATCCTTGATTTTATTAGACTATAAATTTTTAATAAAAAAGTAAACTATAATTTAAGATTCTCGTTTTTAACATTTAAATACATACTTCGTGAAAAAACATTTAAGTACCAAAGTAAAAAAAAAAACATTTAACTACATGAGATTTGATTGCTATAAAATAAGTAAAGATAAAATAAACAATTTTAATTGTTTATTAAAAACATGATATTAGAAGATTTTGAGTTGAATCTTAAATATCTAACTATATTAAACTATATTAAATACTTAAAAAAAATTATCATGCATAATAGTTCTACAAAATTTGAATAAAATTAATTTATGTTAAGAGTACTCATAAAAATATTAATAATAATAATAATTATTTATTTATTTATTATTATTATTATTATTATTATTATTGTCGTCTTCGTCGGTGAAAATCAAATATAGATACTTATCACTTTATTTTGTGTATATATATATATATATATATATATATATATATATATATACTTATTATTTTAAAACACCTATAGTTTTATAGTTTATTATGTTCACACTAGCTGTTTATTTTTCATTAATAACTATAATTACTTTATCAGAGGAGACAAATTTAAAGGATTTAAAATTTTTTAATTAAAAAGTAAACATTAAACCATATATTTTGAGTCAAATTTATTTAGATCTCAATTATAAAAAATGTAATTTATTTTTTTACAGAGAAAAATGGTAAACTAACCTAAAACATAACAAAATAATATATGAGTTTAATTGGTATACATTATTAGTGTAAAAAATTTTATACCAATATTTAATCATAACCTTTCATTCATGATAAATCTATTGACTTTACTTTTAAAAGTCCCATAAAAAAAAATCTTGAATTTCAATACATTAAACTCATACTCATAATATATAGATATATCTTACACTCATGTAAATTTTTTTATTAATAGAATGATAGAAATGATTTACACAAAGTGAATATTCTTTATTTTATAATCGATATTCAAATCATAATTTTTTTTATAAGCCGTTCCAAATTCTAAATATAAGAAATTCAAAACACTACCCCTCCTACCATTCACTCATGTATATCTTGCATCATGTGAGTGTAATTTTCTCTTAAAACAGTCAATAATATAAAAGGTAGATACACTGGCCTATATTTCATGACTTTAAGCTGTTCTTTAATATATTAATTAATTACGTCTCATTTTGGAGTCACACGCAACGCAATTTCTTGCCCAATCTACACGGCTACTTTTGTTTGGTTGCACTCTACAGTGCGCAAGGATATTTTTTCTTTATTTTAATAAAAATGAAAAAAAAAAATTTACAGTAACCCACGCATCTATTTATTCACTTATTCATTAACTTTTTCTTTTTTACTATTAAAACATGAATAAGTGAATAACTCTTAAATTTACATCTCCCCCGTCCCTCACTTAAAAGTTAAAACTTAAAACTTAAAACTAATAAAACCGTCCCCGCTTGAGCTGTATAAATTCTTTATATTTAAAACGGGTTCCATTAATTCTTATAAATGCCATATTCTCATACTAAAACCTTACACTATCAATAATAATAATAATAATAATAATAATAATAATAATAATAATAATAATAATAATAATAATAATAATAATAATAATAATAAAAACACTTATACTGTGGATTAGTTTAGAAATGAGCAAAACTCGTGTTTATATTGATGCTGGAGCCGGAACGCAGTACGTGAAGGTGGATGTTGGTGAAATTAATTGTGAAGCAAAAGGATATTGCATTCATTAACAAATCGTTTGGTGGTGAGTTAGGTTACATTTGATAATCACATTCACGTGGAATCAGGATCTAGTCAATTTGACACATCCAATTGAGGGCTATTGAGAATGAAGGTGGTTATGCTCCTAGCAAGTAGTTCATTAGCTAAAATTCAAAGTCCCAAATATTAAAACATGGACTAAATTATAATATGAAGACGTAGTTGGGTTAGCTCTTGCATTCCAAGTTCAACCTCCAGATTTGTCTCCTTTTTAATATCTCTCTCCGTTTGTCATCTAGCTTTTTTAGAAACTTGCAAATAAAATTTAAATATGATATTCTTAGTAATGTTTTTATTATTGACAGGGGGAGAGGTATTAATTAAATTAAATGCACCTACATTAAATTAAAAGATTATTGTAATTGGTGTTATGGCTATATAGGCTATATATAGGATAGGATAGTAATTGGGAGATGTTGACATGATTAAGTTGTTTTAGAAAAGGCCAAATTGAAAAATAATAAAGGGTGTATGTGATAATAGAATGAAATGGTGTAATAATGAAGCCTCCTAATTGGGCAACAGAGATCATAGTGAGGACTTTATATTGAATGGCATCCATTCAGCAGAGTGGAGAGACAGTGATAGAGGAAATGGCATTCTCGTAGTTACGGCCCCACTAAGAACACCCGGTTTTTGTATCCGTTAAAACTCCACTTCCACTCTTGGGAAGGGTGTGTTCCCTTTTTGAGTTTCAATTTGAGCCATGTCATGGTACCCAACATCTTAAAAAAGAACAAGCTTGTCCTAAAACATTAATTAATTGGTGGGAAAAATGACAGAGAGCACTACGGTGAGCTTGAAGGTAGTTGTATTAGTAGGAGTGTTAGTAGTGTTGACGGTGGTGATTGTGGTTCTGATATTGTTCCTATGCTTCCGAGGGAGCCGGAGCTTCAAGAGGCGAAACCTGGCGGCGAAACACAGCTCGGGGAGCATCCCTCTGGTGTCGAAGGAGATAAGCATGGTTAAGGCGTCGGATCTCAACCCCACCACCGAAGAAGTCCACTGTGATCCCAAGAAGGAGGCGGAGATCAAGGTCGAAATTGGAGGCGGGGCCCACTGCAGCACCCAAGTGTCGGTGGAGGATCCCGATATTGGGTGGGGCCGCTGGTACACAATTAGGGAGGTGGAACTCGCCACGCGCGGCTTCGCCCAAGGGAATGTTATTGGGGAAGGAGGGTATGGTGTCGTCTACAGAGGACTTCTCCACGATGCCTCCCTCGTAGCTGTCAAGAATCTTCTCAACAACAAGTATGTCTCATACTCCCTCCTCCCCACTTTCTTTTTTCACTTCTTTATTCTGCTACACGCTTCCTGCATCTTCTTACTCTTCTATTTCTCTCCAACCATTTTCCTCAACTCTTCTACCAATTCTTTTAACTATTAATTAACAAATCTTTCAAATTCATTCCTTTCTTATCGTTAATCACTCAAATATTTTCTAATTATTTATAACCTAAAATTAATTTATTCAATAAAACAATACTTAAGGTGTGAGTGTCACCAACAAATATTTAACATTTCAATTATTACTTATATATTTTATTAATTTACAGATTTTATTAGAGGAAATGTTGCACTGGGTTCTGGGCACCATGATGTTTTCTATTCCTTTATTTTAAATTTGTATGTACAGCCACAGAGTCTTGAGAAACTGTTTCTTTCTCTCTTCTTTTTTTATGTCCATGAAATGGCGTGCACTCCCAAATCAAAACACAGCCATAAATCCCATAGCCTTAGCCGGGGAATTGTGATTCCGTTTATTTTAAATTGTCTTCAGAAAAGTGAAAGCGAATTTGGTGGCGGATTATTTTACTTTTGAGAAACAATTGTTTACTTTTTTTTCACTTATTTGAGAGAATAATGATTACTCATAATTTAAGCGCTCTAAACCTATAATAATGGACATTTGCTTCTCTTCTACTACTTTGTTTATTATTCTTTTTGTTTTATCTTAGACCGGTAATAATATCATACGTTACTTTTCCCTTTACTTTTACTTTTTGCTTTATTTATATTATGTTGCTCCTATATATTATAATTACTGTGTTTCTTTTTTACTTTCGCTAAGATATTAGCGTTTAATTCGTCTTCTGTTTAACTTACATAAACCCATAGCTTTGGATGTGTTTCGTGATTTGTAATTGTAACTTGTATGCAAATTCAAGAGGGTTGCAAAAGCATAACAAAAAAAAAGAAGTGACTTACAAATAACTAAAATAAATTCATACCACTTGATAGTTCAGTCATTCAACTATTTCTTACCATGGTCACTTAAAATTAAAGTTCTCTCTACCCAAACATTTGAAATTTCCATGGTAAGAAGTATTGGATCAGCAATTAAAATTGTCCCTATCCAAGAACACACTAAGAAGTATTGGATCAACAATGTGCAAAAGGCTTGTTTAACAATTTCAACTGAATTTCTGAATTTTCCAGAAATAATGTAGTGCTGCTGCATCTTTAGTATATTAATCTAGTGTAGTGTAAAACCTTTCCCTCATGTCCTATCTTATTGAAAATTTGCATTATTGTACTGTAACAGGGGTCAAGCCGAAAAAGAGTTTAAGGTGGAGGTAGAAGCCATTGGAAAAGTAAGACATAAGAATTTGGTTCGTTTGGTAGGATATTGTGCAGAAGGTGCTCGAAGGTATTCTGCTGCTTCCATTACCATCATTTCTATTCTTTTGATTCAGGTTATAAAAGTTCCGAAGTTCTGTAAATTTCTTTATAACACTGTTATTGTCCTTCAGGATGCTTGTTTATGAGTATGTTGACAACGGAAATTTGGAGCAGTGGCTGCATGGTGATGTAGGACCAATTAGCCCCTTGACATGGGATATTCGAATGAAGATTGCTATTGGGACCGCAAAAGGGTGTGTTTAAATGTTCATTGAATTTCCTGTCTCCTTTTTTACTATGTTGCTTATTGTGTTTCCTGCCCTGCCAAGTGAGATGTTCTTGTGCTTTTAGCCTATGATGTTCATTTTATGTCGTCTTAAACTCATTCTATCGTATGACAATTAACGTTTCTACATTATTAAACAGGCTAGCCTATTTGCATGAAGGTTTAGAACCCAAAGTTGTGCACCGGGATATAAAATCCAGTAACATTCTTTTGGATAAAAACTGGAATGCCAAAGTATCAGATTTTGGACTAGCCAAACTCTTGGGATCAGAGAAAACACATGTGACTACACGTGTAATGGGAACATTTGGGTAATTTTTTCTTTCTTGTGGATCTATGTTACTTTTCAATCTATATAAATGATTATTATCTGTTGATTTCTTACCAATATTATTCTGCAGATATGTTGCACCTGAGTATGCAAGCTCGGGAATGCTTAATGAGCGCAGTGATGTGTATAGCTTTGGAGTTCTTCTCATGGAGATAATCACAGGAAGAAGCCCCATTGATTATTCAAGACCGCCTGGAGAGGTGATTCCAGGTTTTGTTCATGTATTCATTAGTGCCTTACATAAATATCATGAAGTCTTACCTCTATTTTTGTTGATGTGCCTCAGATGAATTTGGTAGATTGGTTTAAGGCAATGGTAGCAAGTCGTCGTAGTGAGGAGCTAGTTGATCCTTTAATAGAGATTCCTACCTCTCCAAGATCTTTGAAACGAGTTTTATTGATTTGTCTGCGCTGTATAGACTTGGATGTCGTTAAGAGACCAAAGATGGGTCAAATTGTTCATATGCTTGAGACTGATGATTTCCCCTTTCGTTCAGTAAGCACTACACTCCATCCGCTTTCTCATAAACACGGCACCATTCCCGTTAAGCACAGTTGTGCAATGGTTTATTTTTTAAAACTAAAATGCTAATTTCATCTCTCTTAAATGATTAACTTTAACTTGTTAAACAGGAGCTGCGTACAGTTAGAGAGAAAAATCCTGGGTCTTCTCATGCCGATGTTTCCATTAAGGTTCCTTATCCACCACCAAAGCATGCAGAAACCATAGAAAAATCAAGATGGAGATAATTAATTATTTGTATGGTCATGCAACTTTGGTGATCAATTTATTTGCATTACGATTTTCATGATGCTGTGAACGAGTATGTGTGCATATCTTATACGGTGTAGTAATTTCCTTCAGGTTTCAACACCATTTTGTTGTACTGTATTCCATTACTTGGGAACTCAGAAGAGCATGGCTTGTAAATACGTACCTCACTATCTGTCAATTTTGTTTGTCTGCTTGTGGACCCATTCAAGAAACGTAGAGCATGTTTGTATTCATGTAGGATGATTTAAGATCGGACTCAAGTATTATGATTTTAGGTTTGTTCTTGTATTGAAGAATTAATTATTGATAAAAAAAAAAAGATTTTTTAGTTGAAAGAACTTCAAATAACTTCATTTTATATTCAAAATTTCACGTTGAGTTTTATTATTATCTTGTTTTTAAAATAAGAACAACTAAATATAGAATTGTTTTACATCTTTTATTTTTTTGGTGAAGTGGGAATATATAAAATAGATAAGAAAAACAATTACAATTTTAGATCACTATGTAAAAAAACTAGGACTCCATCAGAGACATTGTTGGAATAGTTTTCTATTTTTTAAGCTGAAGATCCCCGCGAAACCAACGTATGGGCTACTGTATCAACCTTATGAAGAGAAATCTAGTTGCCTTTCTCCGAGTGAGGATGGATACCCACCGGCCCACTTTGATGTTTCAGCACACTATCAACAACTTTTCTGAGAGTCAGACTCACAAATAACAAGCTTGTAGCTGCGATTCCAAGTCACACCATCGAGCCCATGCACTGACTTGTTCTGAAACTACTATCAAGGCTGCATTGTTGGCGTACAAGAAGTAGGGTTCTCTCCTACCATACATTCGTTCCTCCACTTAGCAAACTCGATCCAGTTTGAGGCTTGAGAGGATATACTACGTACATTTTTTGTGTTCTAAAGCTGTGGCTCAAAGAGCATATTATCACGCCAACACCAGGCCCACTAGCGCGCAGTCAACAACCTCATAGCGTCTTAAAGGTGAAGAATTTGTACTATCCAAGTACGGGTATCATATCCAAACCAATCCCAAGTGTCTATCACCAAGAGTGGTTTCGTTGGGGCCTACAAGCGGCATCCTTCGATAAGTAACAATTGAACCCTTTAACATTAGTGGGTAAATCATCTTGGAACACTTGATAAAAAAACAAGTGGAGCAACCATAAGTACGCTCCACGTGCAAATAACTTCCTCGCCCTGAGGCTTGATTGGAATAGCCTCATTTCTTATTTGTTGTACCACTTCCTGAGGCAAGAGGCTGTGAAGCTTGTTCAAATTCCAATCTCCATTCCTCCAAAACTCATCCACATCTCAGATATAAACATAAGGAACCTGCGTACGTGCATAACTTTCTTGTCCCTAACTAATTTCAGTACCAACCCCTAGTCTAGGTTGAAACCCTTCGATAAGTTGATCTCCAGCTTTTAATATACTGCGCCAAACATATGATGACCCACCATATCATGAACGAAACTTGTCACGCACAAACAGAGAAAGGTGCGAGAGAAGCTATGCGAGAGAGAAACGCAGAACATATGATCAACCAAAAACTCACCTGTACAAGTGAGCAGAGAAACTTATATATGACGAGAGAGGGAGGAGAAACTAACTAGCTAACTAACCAATAACAAAAATAACAGAGAACTAACTACTAGTGGTTAATAGTGCCCCTTAAGTTAGGAATGAATATTAGATATTCCTAGTTTGGAATGAGAATCATGAAAGATAGAGGAGACAAAATCTTTGGATAAATGTCAACCAGTTGTAGCTGAAATGAGACAAGAAAGAGTTTGATTCAATGTGTTTTGTTTGTTCATGGAAGATGAGATTCGCTGCCAAGTGCTAAGTGAAGAGCAGATTGGCTATCTCAACAAAGGAGAGTTGGCTGATCAACGTCAACATGAAGGTCCTTAAGGAGATATGTGCACAAGTGGCCATAGCAAGAACACAATATTCAGCTTTAGAGGAACTACGAGAGACAATGTATTGTTTTTTGGATTTTCAAGAGACAAGGGAAGAATTGAGATAGACAACGAACCCAAAGATAAACCAATGAGTGTCACGACAACCAATCCAATCCAAATCATTGAAGGCTTGAGTTGAGCATGATTGTGAAAGGCAAATAAAATCCCAGAGCCTATGGCATTCTTCAGATAACAGACAACTTGAAAGGCAACTTATTGATGGGTAGAGCGAGGAAAATCAACGATTTGGCTAAGATGTTGTATTGTGTAAGAAATGTCAGGATACAAAGTGGTGAGATAAATCAAACAACCAATGAGGCGACAATAGGGAAAAACATCAGCAAGAGAATCACCAAAGGTTTGGTAAAGTTTGGTGCAATGATCATTAAGGGAATTGACAGGTTTGCACCCAAGAAGACCAAAATCTAGCATTATGTCAAGAGCATATTTACATTGGTAGAGATGGATTCTGCTCTTGGTGTGGTGAACGTCCAAGCCAAGAAAATAGCCTAAGTCACCAAGGTCTTTAATATGAGAAATATGGCATTTAAAAGATTAGTAATGTGGGTAATCTCAGAAATATCATTGCCAGTTAAAACAATATCATTGACATAGATGAGGAGGTTAGTAAATTGAGATGGAAGACCATTTTGAGGAATAAAGAATGGTCAGAGTTGGACTGCGAATAGCCATGAGAAGTGAAAAAAGATGAAAATGAGCATACCATTGGCAATTTGCTTATTTCAAGCCATAAAGAGGATTCTGGAGACGACAAACTTGCTCAGGAATGGATGGTAAGATGTCAGGAGGATGTTGCATGTAAACCTCTTCATTTAAATTACCATGGAGGAAGACGTTGTTGACATCGAGCCGTTTGAGGTATCAATTATACATGGCTGCCAGGGTAAAAAGCAAACAAAGAGTGATTAGTTTTGCAATAAGAAAGTATGTATCCTAATAATCGCAACCCTCTTGTTGGGTATAACCCGTAGCAATTAGACAAACTTTATAGTGCTCCACAGAACCATTTTCATTATGTTTTATTTTGTAGACCCAATGACAACCAATGACACATTTATCTAGAGGAAGAAAAGTGAGTGTCCATGTATTATTTGCTTCAAGAGTAGATATCTCCTCTTACATTGCCTTAAGCCAACAGTCATGTTTAGAAGCTTCTTTATATGAAATAGGTTCAATCACAAAGTTAACAACCATAATGAAACAAAGATATTAAGGAGATAAGCGACTATAGGAGATAATAACACTAAAAGGATGATGAATATCTTGATGATGATTGGTGGAAGTTGAAATAAATGCGATGTGAAAATCCTGGAGGTGAGTAGGGGTTTTTCTTAATCTATGAGACCGTCTACGTGAGGTAAACTCAGTGTCATTTGGAGTAGGCATGGTTGAAACATGGGAGGAAACAAGTTTAGGAATGGAATTAGGAGTATCATACAGGAAAAGAAAGGGGGACTATATAGGTTGAGTAACATTTGGGTAAAGAAGAATGGATGTACCAGACGGGTTATAGAAAGGAAAACCATGAAGCAAGGTTGTAAATAAGATAACCTTTAGCATTGGGTTTAAAACCAAGGAAAACTCAAAGGTCAACTCTAGGATTGAGTTTATGACAATAGGCATGAAGGGTAGTAACCAATGTTATGAGACTTTGCTCAGACCAGAAACTGGTCACCTTTCCGGCCTAAGTTTAATAATGGATTGGTCATGCTATAAAACCAGTATAAACTGGCAGATTTGGATAGTTTTTTTGTTAACTCGCTGGCTCAATTGAACCAGGTTTCTTTTTTCTAACATAGGCACTTCAGAATGATGTTGTTGTGCAAAATGCGCACTTTAGTGGTGCTTAAAAAGCAAGGCTTACATGAGACTTGAACCATAACCTTTAGATTAAGATAAATATGATTTACTATTAAGCTAGTTTATCTTTTTAATATAATTAGGACAATATATATATATATAATATGTATTGGAGTGAATATGTATTTAATTTTGATTATTTGTTATGATTTTTAAGTGTAAAATTATATTTATAATTTATAAATTATTTTCTATTTTTATTGTGAACTGAGTCATGTAAGTCAATTCTTGATCCCCTTAGTTGACCCTTGAATCCATGACCCCTTAACTTGGTTGAGTCGACGGTCGAACCGAGTCTGATAACATTGGTAGTAACATAATAGAGACAACAAAAAACTTTCAGATCCAAAATGTCACACATATGATGATGAAAAATTTCATAAGGAGCTTTATGATTTAAAAATGGTGTTGGCAAGCAGTTAATGATGAAAACAACATGTAATAGAGCATAAGACCAAAATGTGTGAGGTAAATGGAATTGAAATAATAAACACGAGTGACATTCAAGAGGTGTTGGTGTTTTCTCTCAGCGATTCCATTTTGTTCAGGTGTCTTAATGCAAGTGGTTTGGTAAATGATTCCCTTAGAAGAAAAATAAGTATGCATAGTAAATTTAGCCCTATTATCACTACGAATAATTTTTACTTTCTTATCAAATTGTCTTTCAACATGAGTAATGAAATTTTGTAAAAGTTGTCGTGTCTTAGATTTAGGATACATAAGAAAAATCCATGTGTATCAAGAGTGGTCATAAAAAATAGTTAAGAAATACTTGTGCCCATGAAAAGAATGTTTAGCACATGGTACTCAAATATCAATATGCAACAATTCAAAAGTTGAAGAAGCATGAGATGCATAGTGAGGAAAGGGAAGCTTATGTTGTTTAGCCAAATGGCAATTATTACAAATGAAATTTTTATCACTAACAAAAAAGAATAATGTTTTTGTAAAATGTGCAATCATTCATGGGAAAGACGTCCTAAGTAAAAGGGCCATAGATCAATTAGCAACTTATTACAAGGTGGGTGTGTGGCAGTGGTACAAGTAAGTGTTTGAGGTGAGGTGCATAGCTAGTAGAGGCTGACATAAACATCAACTATACAAATCATCATCTTGGTGTTCTAGTCCTATATGTGACATTGATGAGGAGAAAATATTAGGATACAATGAAAAGAAGAAGCTAGTTTAGATATAGAAATAAGATTGAAAGTAAAAGAAAGAATGTAAAAAGCATCAATAAGGAACAACAATTAAAAAAAATGACAAGACTCGAATGAGTGGCTAGGATTTCTTGAACATTTGGAAGATGGACAATTATGGGTTTAATAGGGGAATAGGAGTCAAAGTGATCTAGAGATGAGGATACATGAGTAGTGGCTCTAGAATCAAGTATTCAGGCAGATTGGTTACCTATGGGACATGGAAGGAATGTGCCAGTTTGATTGACACATGGAGTGGGTATAGGAAAGGTATTAATCTGATTTACATAGGGAGTGGACGTTGGAGAAGAACCATGACGTGACTGTTGGATTATGTCCAACAAAGCTTGGTACTGCTTAAAGGTAATGATAAACTAGATTTTTACCCATATTTTTACCATGATTAATATCTTTTTGTAAGGAAAAGGAGTGCACAATTATTAACAAAACTCACTTTTTGGTGTTTATTCTCATTTTAGATAGACACTTAAGAAATGAGATGAAAAATGGGTAAAATGAGGCCTTTTCAGAGCAATTATTAAAGATTTAGGTCAGTAAAGTCATGTTATGCGGGCCTTGCAGAAAAACACAAAAAAACCCTAAACCCTCTTGTAAATAGGAGAAAAGAATACACAATTAGAGACAAGTCTTGGCTCAAAAGAAGAGTTAGGTCTGTGACCTAAGAGATGAAGAACGACAAGAAAGCTTGGGTTCAAGGCAATTTAGAATGTTCTATACACTAATTGTTTATCTATCTTTATGTACTCTATTATTGGAAGGATGTTTGACTTTGTATTAATCATGTTGGACTAGGCCCCCCCTTTTTTTAGGATTGTGATGTAACTCTTTGTAATTTCTCTTTTTATTTTGCATGATTGTTTAATGTCATTCAATGATTAATTTACTTCTTTATGCTACCTTCGTATATCCTAATTATTCAAATAGTCATGACCATTGATATTTGAATATTAGTTGCATCTTAATTGTTTGGACAATCATGATCATTGATATTTGAACAATCGATCTGGGAAGTAAGTAGGTTATCTATTTGTTAAACATTGTAATTGTTTGGTAGAACTTGCCAAGTCGTCAGGAAAACCTCTGATTTGCTTTCTTGTTGCTACCATAGAGCCCGTGCCTCGAAGGAAACCCATGTTTCTTATAACACACATAAATGGTATGCACATTTTTACCATAGTATGTGTAGGACTTGGTGTTGTGCCTATTGTGTAAAATATCACCACTTAAGGGCAAACATACCCTACGCAGTAATAACAATGCACCTAAGTCTGGATATCGTACCAAAGGGACCAAATTTTGTTCTCAATTAATTCAATTTCAGACATAAGAAAGCAATTGATGAAAGAAAATGGTGTTTAATTAGTGACTCACAATGGTTTGGAATTAGAGTAGATAGTAAAATAAGAGAGAATATTGGTATGAAAAATAATGAGTTAAGTCCTCAGATTGTGATTTCACTATAATGCTTTTGTGTCCTTTTACTAAGCAATCTTATTTTTTATCATTTGACAATTACCGATAAATTACTATTGTTTGTTGTAATGAGTTTGATCATGCACACCACACTATAATCCTCTTTTTTTTTCTAGTTTAATTATGCATGATTCCAAATTAAGACAGATTTCATTTTACCCAATTAGAGATTTGCCTGATGAATTTGGTCGATTCTACCTGGAAAAGACCCTGTTTGTTTCACAAATCAATCATTCAAATATAAGTGATCATGAATATTCAAACAATTATGATGTTAACAAATAGAATACATTAACATATTTACTTCCCAGATTAATTGCTCAAACATAAATGATCATTATCACTTAAGTAATTAATGTGCAACTAATATTCAAATATAAGTGGTTGTGACTATTCGAATAATTAGGATATACAAGGGTAGCATAGAGAAGTAAATTAATCATGCAAAGTGTAAGCGAGAATTACAAAGAGATACATCACAACCCCAGAAAAAAATGGCTTGGTTAGACATGACTAATGTAAAACCAAACATCTTTTCAATAACAGAATACATCAAAATAGATAAAGAATTATTGTACGGAGCACTTTGAATTGCCTCAAACCCAAAGCTTCCTCATCGTTCTTCATCTCTTATGTCACAAACCCAACTCTTCTTCTAAGCCAAGATGAGTCCCCCTCTTGTGTTTTCTTCTTTCCTATTTACAAGAGAATTTGGGTTTTTTTATGTCTTTCTCGAGGCCCACATAGCACAGGTGTATTGAAATTAAGCATAATCGTGCTTATTCTAATGACTTCTTTTGGAAGTATGGTAGCACAATCGTGCTGCTTTTTAGCACGGTTGTACTCGTAACTTCGTGATCGCAACACAATCATGTTGTTTTTAAGCATGATTGTGCTTCTTCTGGCTAACTTTTTGGGTTGTGTTGACTTAGCATGACTATGCTGAGATTGAGCACAACTGTGTTGACCTAGATTTTCAATAATTACTCTAAAAAAGGTCCAATTTTTTCCATTTTTATGTCTATTTCTTAAGTACATTTTAAAGTGAGAATAAACACGAAAAAGTTATTTTTGTCAATAAAAAGTTATTAATCATAGTGAGAATACAGGTAGAAATCCAGTATATCAGTGCCCTTGCATGGTCTTGTTTCCAATTCTAGTTCCATTAAAATGGAAATTGTGTTTCCAATAACCTCAATGTGACCATGTCGCCCACAAAAGGTGCATGGGGCTTGATTGGAGATGTTAACATTAACTAGTGAACTTTTGGAGTTCTCAAGGTTCTAAGGATTATAGAGTCATCAAGTACTTGACGTTCCTGTTATAATACATAGGAGAAGACCTTTGATAGGAAAAGAAGGGGGTCGATCATGAGAATATTCAATTTTACATGGTTATACTGGTCATTGAGTCCTTATAGAAACTGCATAATTTGATCAGGTGCCTTTCTCTCTATCATAGTGATGAACACATCACATGAGCATTGTGGTGAACACAAACAAATTGGATTTGACCTAAAAATCTCAAGCTCATCCTGTATAATACACAACTTTGTGAAATAATATGTAATAGAGAGATCACCTTGTTGAATGGACAAAGCTTCTCATTATAAATTGGAAATGTGCATCAAGTCACTGTGCAAGTATTATGCTTTCAAATCCTTCCAAATATCAAAGGCTTTATCCATCCATAGGAAGCTTTGCTTAAATGAAGTTGAAACAAAGTGGACAATCCAAAAAATTACCATATTATATTGCATCTTCGCTATGCAACATGTAAAGGATCGATTTGTGGAGGTTTCGCAAGTGTGCTGTCAACGAATTTGACTTTGTTCGTCACACTTAGAGTTTTCGTCATTGATCTACTCCATGAGTTGTAGTTTGATGCTTCAAGAACTGGATAACAAGGGTAGTTGCAAGGCTCTCACTCGGATGCAAATAGTAAAGACTATGCAAGTTAAGTGTGATCAAGGTGTGTAACTTATTCGTACCTTGATTCCTTGTAGGAAAGGAAGAGGAAGTATAAGGAAGATGCACAGAGTAAAAGGTATGCACAGTAGAGCTCTTCAATCAAAGAGCTTTAATACTATATCATGAACGAAACCTGCCATGCACAAACAAAGAAAGGTGTGAGAGAAGCTATGCAAGAGAGAAAGGCAAAGCAAATGTGCTTATATTATTGATCCACCAAAAAGTCACTAATATAAGTGAAGGGAGAAACTTATATACAACGAGATAGGCGGGAGAAACTAACTAGCTAATTAACCAATAACAAAGAACTAACTAGAGTTAGTTTACAGCTAACTAACAGTGGTTAATACACTATGAGGTTGAACAAGTAATATGGATTTCCCTTAGAGGTACTTAGAGCTCAGCATCTGCCCAATGCTCCTGAGGCTCATGCATGATTTCTCAAATAAGTTTTCCCAGTAAGGAGACATTCACAAGTCTTGCATCCTCAATACTGAGACTTCCCATGCTCTTTGGCTCAGTTATATTGGGCCATAGTGCCATATTCTAGCATTGATTTTGGATTTGAGAGAACCAAACCACTAACCTACAAACCTTACTAAACACCTCCCAAATAAACTTAGATTTATCTTGGTTCGTTTTGAGACTTGAGATGCCTAAAAAATCTAGGAGAATGTCTTTAACCATCCAAGCCTGGTTTGTACAGGTCTTATAAAACAAGTGAATATCCTTTGCAAATAATAGGTGCGACAAAGAAAATATGTTACATCAAATTAAGTTTAACCAAAATTAAATTTATAAAATTGTGAGTGTTCACTCAAATATATACTTAAGTGTTCCTATTTGACTAAAACGAGATGAAAGTATGAGCTTTTTATGTATTCAATATTTGAATTATTATTGGTCTGAATACATATACTATGATGGTTTAAGATTGTATAATATTTTTTTCTTATTATGGTTTCTACTATTTTTACATGAAATATAATTGAGTAGTTTTTTTAAGTAAATAAATGTTAATTCTTCATTTATTAGTTTTTATTTATAAGAGAAATTCAAACTTATAACATATCTCTCTCCATTCTCGGTTTACAGGTCATCCTAATATGACTTTTATTGCTACATACAAACTTTATAACAAGCATAATTGATTAGTGTAAGTTGAAATTTTTTCATATATGAAGTCACGTAAAAATTAACTGGACAATCTTAACAACCAATATAGTGCTCCAATATCTGAAAAAGAAATGCTGAAGATTATTTCATGCTTGAAAGTTGTACCGTTAGAGGATCTGCTAGCGAAATTAGTTATAATCTTAATTCCCACCAAAATATTCTCGAAGATGGCGCGTACAAAATGTTGCAAAGCACCATTATCTACCACATTTAAACCGTCAGTCGTAAATTCTATCTTATTCTGCCTATATTTTCATAATTATTTTTAGAATTTATTACGGATATACCTACTAGGTTGAGCATAATTATAGATTATTTTTTTAAAATTACATACACTTTCATTATTTATATTGTATTCATTATATTTATATTTCTTTTTTCTCAAACTACACATATCTTTAATTATTTTTTATTTTATATAAATGTGATATATATAGGTTTTCTAGCAATATCACAATGGAAGTGAGAGACATATTGGCAGTTGTAAAATTTTAAAAATATAAGGAGTGAATATATATAATAATAAGATATACATATAATATCATAAAAAATTTAGAAGATATATATAATAAATGTATATATAACATTATATCATTTTGAAAAAGTAAAAACAGTTTATATAATTTAAAAAATATATATTTATAATTATATTAAATCTAATTATTTATTATTTTTAAATACCAATTTATTATGATACTCCTATGTCCCAACAGTGCTGTCAACAATTAATGATAGCTGTGCTATGTTTGATATTGAACCCAATTTACGAATAGAGAGGTATTCCTTAACTTCCACGACGTTCCTGGTAGTGCTACTGCAAGCATGATTCATGATAAGTTGATCTTGTAAGAAAGAGAATTATGTTTCTGGTCCGTATGGTGGTAATTATTACCTCTGCATAATACATGCACGAGTTGTCGGGGCAGGTATTGAATATTGATCCTCTTCTGTGTTAGGCTTTGATCATATACCTCAGTACCGAGCATTAATTGACCAGTTTGTAACGTAATATAGTAGTACGTTTCTTAGAAATGCATAGTTAATTAGCATAACGCCACAAAAGAGAGTAAACTATTGTTAGCTTGTGCTTGTTTGCAAGTTCCTTACAAAATGTCTCCTTGTCTAAAATCTTATCAAATAAGAAAACTGAGTCAGAAGCTATATGTACCATTGTAGCTTCAGTCACCTCGTATTGTTTACTTACGTGTTTGCTTTTTCCGTCAGATGCCACCTAGCGATTGTGTCTCTGCTGTGTTTGTGTAGCTTTATTTTTGTAGTAGATCCCTCTTATGATTTGTTATTGTTGAATCAAGACTAATAAGCACGTTAGCCACTGATTAATCAATTTAATTATTATCTCATACTTATGTAAATTACATTTAATCGAATCATACACAATAAATTATTATTAGTTTAAATTGTAGGCAGGTGGAGTAGTCTAAAACTTATATAATCTCGAAAGACCAACATTACTAATTTACAACTTTATAAGCCCAATTTATTGTGAACAACCCCTACCAATTCTAAACTTATTACTCAAAACATAAGTTAAATAATGAGGCAACTGGCCTTTATCCTTTAGAATAATAACTATCCACACTAACCATGAGTGGTATTGACCCATATTAATTAGTAATTTTAAATTCATTTTGAGAAAAAAAAATATTAAATATTTACCAGACAAACTTAGATCCTTATTAACAAGAACAATATTGATTTAAAA